>CM038670.1:531264155-532667362 GCA_021605145.1 Aegilops bicornis
AAGGGTTACATCTATAAATATGCATGCATTTGCATATTTATAACCGTGATTCTTTTGAGTTGTCCAACGTTATCCATGGACAGCCAGAGTATGTGTAGACTAGGTTCGTTTTCCCATATGCTCTGCTCCGGATTCGATGCAGAATTTCATCAGTGCCTCCCTGCTGTTCTCCGGGTACACATCCTCTCTGATTATTGCTGAGACGTGTATCAGGAGAACAACGGGGAGGTGTTGCCGAAATTTTGCGTCGGATCCGGATCAGAGCATGGGAAAACGAACCCAATCTACACATACTCGATGGGATTAGGACCTATCTTTACCTATTAGCGTCTAGGTTGCATGGACGTAATAAAAGTGACAAACTCCATTAACTAATGAATATATACATGTTGATTTATATATATATTTCTTATGTGTCCAGTAGCTAGACAAGATGATTGATCGTGCGTGGATGTACACCGGTCACACTAGTCAGAAAGACATGACCATTGAATGGTTAACAAAAACCAAGGGGTTTCTGAGAGCCGCATTTGCAAATGGCCAGAGGACAACATGGTGCCCCTGTGCCGGGTGCAACAATTGGCACAAGAGGACAGAGGATGAAATGGGCAAACACCTGCAGAAGAGCGGTTTTACGCCAGATTATACGATGTGGACATTTCATGGTGAGTCTGCCCAACGTACTAGAGCTGAGGTGCTTCGTCGTCGCACCGACGAGCATGGTACCGGGATGCAAGACATGGTGCAAGACTTTGATGATGCTCGGGACTCGAACAATGAGATGGATGAACCTACAAAGGCCTTCAATGAAATGTTGTAGTCTTCAAAACGTCCTCTCCACGAGCACACTAAGCATTGTCAGCTGGATGCCATCTCACAAATAATGGCTCTGAAGGCTCAATTCAACTTGGGCAGAGAATGCTACGACGTAATGATGATAGTATTTGGACGTTTTCTACCCAAAGGCCATGTACTACCTACAAACTTGTACCAGTCAGACAAAATCCTCCGTGCTATTAAGATGCCCTATGAGAAGGTACATGCATGTGAGAAAGGATGTGCCTTGTTTAGGCTTCAGTATGTGGACTTGAACTATTGTCCCATTTGCAAGTCATCTAGGTATGTTATGGTAGACAACGGTATGGGTGAGACTGGTACAGGCCAATCGTACCAATCGTACCAAGACTTCAACATCTTTTCATGGTTGAAGAGACGGCCAGACAAATGACATGGCACAAAACGGGCAAAAGAATACAACTAGACGCAGATGGGAAGTTGATGATGGTGCACACATCGTACGGTGAAGCATGGAAGCGCTTCGATACATTACATGATGACAAAGTGGCAGATCTGAGGCATCCTCGAGTCGGCATCAGCACAGATGGGTTCAGTGTGTTTGGTCTGATGGCAGCCCAATACAGTTGTTGGCCAGCTATGAGGGAAATTATCTTGTGGGTGCAACAACAGTTGATGTTCCTCGATGGGTATGCAGCAAATCTAAAGAGGGGAGCGAGTCTTGATAAACTGAAGATATTTGGTCTCAAGAGTCATGATTGGCACATATGGATTGAGCGGGTAATGGCGGTGCTGTTGCGTGGCTTCATCCCTAAGGATGAATGGCTAGTACTGGCAGAGCTGAGTTATTTCTTCCGTGTTATTTGTGCGAAAGAACTATCGCCTGGCCAGCTAGAAGAAATGGAAGAGTTGGCGCTGGAGTTGATCTGCAAGTTAGAGAAGATCTTTCCGTCGGGCTTCTTTAATCCAATGCAACACTTGATTTTGCATCTCCCAACCGAGGCCAGCTTGGGGGGGGGGGCGTGCAAAATCATTGGTGCTACTGTATTGAGAGGATCACGAGAAGACGCTACAAGCAAAATGTAAAAAATAAACGTAGAATTGAAGCATCGATGGCTGAGGCATTCATTACTGAGGAGTCGGCAAACTTCATGACAGCACACTACGAAGCCAAAAATCATCATTTGCATAATCCGAAGCCTCAGTACAATGCTGACGACCCTAAAAACGGTGGTCCAACCTCAGCCTATTCAAAGGGGATCTCGCACCAGCCGGTGCTTCTAATTCCTTAACGTTAGATTTCGAAGAATGGTAGATCATTTCGTTGTATATCTTCACCAACCTAATAGAAGTGTTGTCGTACATCGACTAAGTTCTCGGTACATTGTTTCGCAACTTCTAATTCCTTTGAACTACTCTTATTCTCGGATAAATTTGATACAGTCGATACGTCGCCAAATTCTCGTATGGAGAGGTGATCCAAAAGGATTCCGTCGAAGAGTATGAGCTTCTGGCGAAGCATGGAGGCGACTATCCCGGTTTCATCTCTTGGTTCAAACAAATGGTAATTTCCATTAGACCATTTCATTTCTTCGTCTAATTTGTGGCTAATGCAACAATCCCTTTTGTATTAAACTTGTAGGCTGATTTAGAGTCTATGGACGCCGAATTGAGACAAGTCTCTAATGGTTTTGACTTTAAGGTCCGTTCATTTGACAAATACGACATCAACGGGTATCGCTTTTGTACCTATGGCAAAGAGATATCTATGGCGGACCGAAAGTCTACAAATTGGTGAGTCTCTGCTATCGGCGAAGGAGATACCGAGTATTATGCAAGAGTTGAAGCAATTTATGAACTTTAATTCTATGGTGCAAACCCACCAAACATCGTAGTCTTCAAATGTTATTGGTTCCAGCCGAAGGAGAGTAGAAGGACTCATGAACACTTGGGGCTAGTGGAACTCAAACAAAGCACCCATTTGGATGTTCCCGATGTCTATATTATGGCTCAACAAGCAACCCAAGCATTCTATCTACCGTGGGCCTGTCAAAGTGATCCAAATCTCATTGGTTGGGATGTCGTTTATGAAGTGCCGCCACGTGTTAGACCACCTCCCCCAATGAAGAGGATTATGAACCTCACATTAACCCAGACACATATGAAGGAGAATTCTTCCAAGAAACACGTCTTTCCAAAAGCATTTCAAGAACCGCTCTACTTCACCCCAGAACATTGAAGTAGACAGCGACAGTGAACCCGACTTCACCCCTGAGCCGGAACAAGAAGAGCCTAAACTAGAAGAGGTTATTGCTGTAGATGACCTGTCTGTAGCGACCCGACCCGAATGGGTCAAGTCTCTGTGCTTAAGTGTCATCCCAGGATCGGTATGCTGACACACACAGTACTCGAGGATTTATAACAGAGGTAAATCACATGTATAAAGTAACGTAAATACTATTACCTCAATCCAAAATAGCGGAAGTAACAAAGTTGTGGATTCCCATCAACACCAACGGCAAAGTTGAGTGTAGAAATCGTAACCCTAACGTATCACTTACTGTCAGAAGATCACGCAACATGAGACGTTGCAGCCACAAAGGGTCAATACATTGAATGTATTGGCAAATTCACACCATAGGATAATGATGAATAATAACTATCACTACATGCATATTTGGCTGGTGGAAAGCTCTATGGTTATAGTTTTTGCGAAAAGCCAATTTTTCCCTACTGCAAAGAAATAAATTTTATTTAACTATCATGGTGGTTGTTAAACATTGAGAATGGTTGACAGCATTCTCAATCCCAATTAAAAATATCATCATTAACCCAACAAAGTTATTTAAAGTAACATGATGAGATTCACACGAAAATCCAAGTACTAGATACTCAAGATGTCCATAACCGAGGACACGGCTAATCATGATTAGTTTGTACACTCTGCAGAGGTTGCGCACTTTTCCCCACATGACTCGATCTCCTCCGTTGGTTTTCTCGCACTACATGGTGTTTGAGAAACGAATGACCGAGACATAGTCTTTCAGAAGCGCTAGCACCTTACGATGGGTAGACCGGTACACCTACTTTCCCCTACATCGCTAGTCTACCACCGTAAGAGTTCATGACGACTTAATCGGCTATGCTAGAGCCCATAATAGCATGTGGCTGCACACGGAAGTTTCTAGCATGAATAATCTTATCATCCCTTTGAGCCTGGGTGGCGGTCCATAAAAACAGGCAATCTGGTCTACCCAGTGCCTAGACGAGCAATCTGGAATACCCAGGTGCCTCAATCCACCCAGATGTGTGTTTAAGTTGCCACCTTAAGTAAACCATTAATTAACAATCTCACAACTGCCATGAATACTCTCAAAACCCAATCCACGTCTACGAGCATAGCATAGCAATATAAGCAACGTAATAGTAACTCCCAAGGTTTGAATGCGAGGCAATAGGTTCCTACCTCATCAACTACTTCCCGATACCCACATGTTATCAATCCTACTCATGCAATGTTTGAGGGTTGAAACTAATGCATAAAAACTGGGTATGAAAAGGGATATGATCAAAGTGTGAACTTGCCTGCAATGTTGATGAAGATGATTCGCACTCAAAACTCTTGATAGTTCTACTCGTCACACTCCGGTCAATCTATCGTAAGCAAGCAATAGTAACCACACATAAGCAATCACTCAAAGGATCGGAAAGAACGAAGAAAACAATTCGGAAAATATCAAAACCAAGCAAATAACTCTTGCAACATAAAACAAATTTCTAACAGTACCAAAATTATATGAATTTGGCCTTATCGAAAGTTTAGGTTAAGAGCTTCGATTTGCAAAAAGAATCAATTCAATCGGAGTTACGAAACTCAAGTTACGATCAAACGAAGTTTGAATACAAATCTGGTCTAATTCAAAATTTTAAAATTTCAAAAACATGTTTGAGTTGGATTACTGGATAGATGGGATCATAACGAAGAAGTGGGCGTTGGTTTTGTTGAATTCCGACTAACGAGCAAAAAGTTATGGTCGTTTGAAAACCAGTGGCTAATCTGTAAATAAATATATCTACAAAGAAGTCCCTAACTAAAAACTAACAGAAAAGGAAAAGTCTAAAAGGCAAACGTTCGTTACCGAACGCTAACCAACGAAAAGTCATTCGCTCCAGAGGCTTAGACAACGAACACTCTCTAAATAAAACATTGAGAAAAAAACAAAAACAGGTGGATCTGGATCGTTAGATCCAGATCGAACGAACGAGGAGGGGCGGCGGTTACCGCGGCGGCGGCGGCGAAGTCCGGCGACACGGGAGAGCGGCGGCGGCTCGGCTCCGGTCGGGGCGGTGGCTCCGGGCGTCGGGGAAGGCAGCGAGGAGCACGGGGAGGGGCGGCGTGGAGCGGCGGTTGCGGTGGTGGCGTCGGCGGCGGTCGACGGCGACGAGGGTGACGGCTACGGCCTCCGGCGGCGGTGAGATGCAGGAGGGGGTGGCGCGGCACGGCAGAGAGGGAGGCGGGGCCCGCGGCCGCTATTTAAGGAGGGGAGGGGAGGTGGTGGCGTGGGCGAGGGGCAGAGGAGGAGGCCGGGGCGGAGACGGCGGCGCCGGCGGTGTCGGGCGGGAGCTGGACTCCCCGCTGGAGGTCGGGGACGACCAGGGTGCGGCGTCGGGCCGGCTGGGCTGGCCCGGTCCGGTCGGTCCAGAAGATTTTTTTTTAAACATTTTTTTCAAACAAACAGAGACAATAAAAAAACTTATATAGGCATATAATATATCAAAATTTTCAGAAAAAGATTTCCAACCATATGAAAATTTTTCTAGCATCAAATAAAATTCACACTAATTTAGATAATCCAAACAGTGCTACTGCTCTATTAAAATCCGACAAAAGTCACTTTAAAAATACCAAAATTAATTCAAATTTATTTCTCTCCAATTTTTTGATGTAGGGAATCATGTTACCCTATTTTCCATTTATTTTATTTTTGGAGAAAAATAATTTGAATAAAACTCAAATAACTCCCAATTGAAAATAAATTCAAAAGAACTTTGAATTTAATTCTTTGAAACTTCATAACTCATATTTCATATGTTTTGAAGAAGTCATTTTATCTTCGCTCGTCAAAATCATTGAGTTGCATAAATTTCCTGGGTTGGCAATATTTTCCAAATGAAATTCAAATATTTTCAACACCCCTTATCATTTAAATAAATGGAAGAAGTCATGTCGTCTTCTCTCTAGGGTTTTGTGGTGAAAAGAATTTGAATTCATGAAGATCAGAAAAGAAAATGAAAGTTTGGGAAAGTCCTTTTATTCCCTCTCATTTAACTTTCAAAAAAGTTTCGAATTCACTCACTTTCACACAATCAATCAAACAATCAATCAAATCTATCTATTTATTATAACGTTCCAAAATTTAGAATTTTGGGATGTTACAAACCTACCACCCTTAAAATGAATCTCGTCCTCGAGATTCGGAGAGGCTAGCAAGAAATAGGTTAGGTTTGGGGTCTTCTCAAAAATCCATGGATCGTCTCCGGGGTCTCGGGTGCTACCACCCCTAGAAGCATGGTTACGGTTCCATCAAAACTCATATATTCCATCCTTATTGTTGGCAGTGTCAATCTTCTCAGATCCTCTGGATAATTACTTCTCTGGGCTCTTTTGGTAGTGGCATAACCTTTACCACAATTCTTCTGTCCTTTCATCTTGGTACGGTTATTCCGAGACTGGGTCCTCTTAGCTGACGGGTCTGGTGCCAATTCTAAACAACTATCGATATCTCATGGTGGTCATCAATTTATGATTTGTCCTGCAGGAAATGGATCTGGGTTGAACCTCACCGTATAACCTACGGTTGGCAACAACTGCCGTGTACAAGGGGAAAAATACCTATACCATTCTAAGGTTAAACAAGGTTTTGATCGTCGTCTCTCTACTATAGGTAAGTCACTCAGATTTACCATCCCATATAGCAACGCGAATAATAAGAGTAAGTCGGTATGGTGATCAATCCATCCCGCACCCAAATCATTACCTTGTACATGGTTTAGCGAATCTCGCATTCTAACACTCGGTCATCCTCACAAGCATTGCAGAATTTTCTCTTGTCGACGAACCAAGTTCGGATAAATCCATTGATTCTGCAAGCCAAACAAACATCTATCGGTCCTTCACAACTCTCAGGTTTTGCGTTACTCCTATAAATTCGTCTGTGGGTAAGGTCGTAATCTCTTCCAGGGTTTTTCCTTCAGCAAGAGTGTGCTTGCTTCTTGGCAGGTGTCACAGGGCCTGTGGGTTATGGCCCATCTCATCACTTGTACACCTTGAACTCATCCTCTGGGCAACTGATCGTTATTCCAACATTCAACTTCCAGCTTCCTAGCATACTTAAAATCCATCCAACTGTAATGTCTTTCTTCCTTCTATTTGTACCAAACTGAGACGTGATTACTCAGACTCACCATGGAATTTCCATTGATCCATATTTCCAACATCATACCTCCTTTATATCCAGTAGTAATTCATCTCTTCATCCTCATAGGATATCCCACATACCGAGATAAAAACTTATACTTATGAAGTCCATACTCCACTTCGTGTGACATCATTATCCTTTCCAGGGTCAAGCGTCCTTACAGGGGAATATTGGCCATCTCTGTATGGCACTTCTTCAACTGGAAACGTGAAACACATCATGAACCGTCCTTCGGGTGACTCCAACTTGTTGGCCACTTCTCCCATACGCTCCAAAACTCGGTATGGTCCTACAAATCTCGGGGCTAACTTTCCCTTAACTCCAGATCGTTCAACTCCTCGCAGAGGGGACACACAAAGACATGCTTTGTCTCCAATTTCATAGACTTCCTCCTTGCGTTTTTTAGTCTGTGTAACTCTTACGCCAGATCGAGCTACCTTGGTCTATCTCAAGCAACTTAACATTCTTTTCCGAATCCTTGATCACATTTGGTCCAAACAACTGACGGTCTCCAACTTCATCCCACATCAACGGTGTCTGGCTCCTTCTCCCATACAAAGCTTAAAAAGGGGCCATCTTCAAACTGGCTGGGTAACTGTTGTTGTATGAGAACTCCACGTAAGGTTGATTATCATCACTACTAGATCCATAACCTAACGCACACGCTCTCAACATGTCCTCCAGAATCTGATTGACTCTCTCGATTTATCCATCTCTCATGGATGAAAGGCTGCATCTTGAACTCTAGCCTAGTACCCAAAGTCCAGTGCAGTTGATTCCAAAACTTTGAAGTAAACTGTGTTCCTCTATCTCGATACGATGGTCCTCGAACTCCATGCAGACATACGATCCTGGTCAAATATATCTTGGCCAACTTCTCACTTGTATAGGTGGTTTTCACTGGGATAAAGTGAGCCACTTTGGTCAAGCGAATCAACAAATACCCAGATAGAATCATGTCCAGTTCGGGTTCTGGGAAATCCGGTAATGAGATCCATGCCAAGCTTATCCCACTTCCATTCGGGTATCGGCATAGGCTGTAGTAATCCTGCTGGCTTCTGATGCTCTGCTTTTACTCTCTCTGGCATACATCACCTACGACTACATACTCTGTGATATCCTTCTTCATACCAGTCCACCAAGAACACTCCTTCAAATCCAAATACATCTTGGTGTTTCCAGGGCGAATCGAGTATGGTGAGTCATGAGCCTCATGAAGTATTAACTTCCTGATCTTTGCATTATTGGGCACATATACACGGTCCTCGAACCATAAGGTGTCGTGCTCATCCTTACGAAAACCTTTGGCCTTTCCTTTGCTCATCCTCTCTTTTACCTCAGCAATCTCTTTGTCAACCTTCTGAGCTTCACGGATCTTTCCCAACAATGTAGACTGAACTTCCATTGCTGCAACAAAACCTTTGGGAACAATCTCCAACCGAAGTTCCCTGAGATCCTCGGCTAACTCCTTTGGTAATCCCCCACTTATGAGGGTATTCGTCCTTGTTTTCTTTATGGTTGTGTCCTATTTCTCCACAAATCTTGCATGCACATGGTTTCTTCATATCACTTCCATCAGGCTTCAATTTCTGGGACACAAGACGAGACTTTGGCAAAGTCAACTTAAATTCCTTCCAAGTGGTTACTCCTTGCCACATTGATGTTTTGGTACATCCTCCACCAAATAGCAGCACCTCTTTCAAAGCGTTGAAGAGCATGCTGGGCCATATATCCTTTCTGGCTATAGGGTTATTCTTCATATGATCTTCCATGTTCTGAATCCATCGGTCCGTCTCCAATTGACTCATCGGTCCAGAGAATATGGGTTCATCTCCATACATCCCCTATTGGGTCCATGGGTTTGGGGTGAGGTAGGAGAGATAGAGAGGGATACACACAATACAAACAATAGTTTTGAAAAGACGGGTTTTATTGTAGCTGTCGGAAAAACATCAAACAAATGACAGCTCACAATCGTCGCATCTAACGCAGGTATATAATAGGGGTTTGGGCTTCGAATGGTCAATTAATCTTCAAAGTCATCAAACTCTTCGATTCTTGTTCATGTCTCCGGTGGCTTCTTCCGATCATGCTTGTCCTACTTAAGTTCTTTTGCCAGATCATCTCTGTTGTCGCAAAGTCTCTCGTGGCATCCTTCAATATTTACGAGTTACGTTCCAACTTCACGGATTTCATCAACCTCGACATGAACCATGATCCTACTGTCCTTCGCCTCGATTTAATCTTTGATGTCTCAAGGTTTGGCTCCTCTAGCTTGGCTACTTTCAGCTTCTGGGTCCTGTGTTCTTCACGAAATGCTTCCTTATCAAATATTGCTTCTTGTAGGTCCATCTTAACTTCTTGATGTAACACTCCAGGTACTGGTGGTACACCAGCTAAGGTTAAGATTTCCTTCTTTGCCGATAGATGCTCCATCAGCCTTCTTCCATCCAATCCTTTCATGCATCTGCACGCTTAACTCAGGATGGTGACAATAGCATAAAAGGGCGATAACACCATGGTTAGCCGCGTCTATGCCCATGTTACTGCCATGAGCTGTAATTCCATAATTGATCTCTCATGTCTTGGGTTTCCTGACAAAAATTTTGAGTTCTAACGCTCCATATTCCGGTCTTTCTCCGATACACCTTGATCTCGGGTATTGACAGCTTCCATAGTCTGCTGTGTTCCATAAAGGTAGCCTTCCTAGGTCATACTAAATCTGGAAATTCTTCATATCCCTCAAATTCTCCAAGTCTTCGGAGTCTTCACCGTTGTAGTTTCCGTCATTGTAATGCACGGTAAAAATCCTCTTTATTCCAAAGTAGCCTTAGTTGTCCAATATCTTGTACTTCTTGGAGTGGTCTCATCAACTGAATCTTTGAGTGGTCAAAAGGGGAAAGGGATATGGTCTCACTAAAAAGGAATATTTGAATAAGCTCAGAAGAGAAGAGAGGTAAGAGATCTTTTTGAAAAGAAAGTTGTAGAGGAAATCTTTCCTATGGGCTAGCCAGTTTCTAGGGTCACGTCCTACAGTCAACATGTGCTCTGATACCATCTTGTAGCGATCCGACCCGAATGGGTCAAGTCTTCAGGCTTAAGTGTCATCCACGGATCGGTATGTCGACACACACAAGACTCGAGGATTTATAACAGAGGTAAATCACATGTATAAAGTAACGTAAATACTATTACCTCAATCCAAAATAGCGGAAGTAACAAAGTTGTGGATTCCCATCAACACCAACGGCAAAGTTGAGTGTAGAAATCGTAACCCTAATGTATCACTTACTCGTCGTAAGATCCTGTAACATGAGACGTTGTACCATTAAAGGGTCAAGACATTGAATGTAATCGGAAAATTCACACCATAGGATAATGATGAATAATAACTATCACTACATGCATATTTGGCTGGTGGAAAGCTCTATGGTTATAGTTTTTATGAAAAGCCAATTTTTCCCTAATGCAAAGGAATAAATTTTATTTAACTTGTCATGGTGGTTGTTAAACATTGAGAATGGTTGACAAGATTCTCAATCCCAATTAAAAATATCATCATTAACCCAACAAAGTTATTTAAAGTAACATGATGAGATTCACACGAAAATCCAAGTACTAGATACTCAAGATGTCCATAACCGAGGACACGGCTAATCATGATTAGTTTGTACACTCTGCAGAGGTTGCGACTTTTCCCCACATGACACGATCTCCTCCGTTGGTTTTCTCGCACTACATGGTGTTTGAGAAACGAATGACCGAGACATAGTCTTTCAGAAGCGCTAGCACCTTACGATGGGTAGACCGGTACACCTACTTTCCCCTACATCTGCTAGTCTACCACTTGTAAGAGTTCGCGACGACTTAATCGGCTATGCTAGAGCCCATAATAGCATGTGGCTGCACATGGAAGTTTCTAGCATGAATAATCTTATCATCCCTTTGAGCACGGGTGGCGGTCCATAAAAAAGCAGTAATCTGGTCTACCCAGGTGCCTAGACAGGCAATCCTGGAATACCTAGGTGCCTCAATCCACCCAGATGTGTGTTTAAGTTGCCACCTTAAGTAAACCATTAATTAACAATCTCACAGCTGTCATGAATACTCTCAAAACCCAATCCACGTCTACGAGCATAGCATAGCAATATAAGCAACGTAATAGTAACTCCCAAGGTTTGAATGCAGGGCAATAGGTTCCTACCTCATCAACTACTTCCTGATACCCACATGTTATCAATCCTACTCATGCAATGTTTGAGGGTTGAAACTAATGCATAAAAACTAAGTATGAAAAGGGATTTGATCATGCAATGTTGATGAAGATGATTCGCACTCAAAACTCTTGATAGTTCTACTCGTCACACTCCGGTCAATCTATCGTAAGCAAGCAATAGTAACCACACATAAGCAATCACTCAAAGGATCGGAAAGAACGAAGAAAACAATTCGGAAAATATCAAAACCAAGCAAATAACTCTTGCAACATAAAACAAATTTCTAACAGTACCAAAATTATATGAATTTGGCCTTATCAGAAAGTTTAGGTTAAGAGCTTCGATTTGCAAAAAAGAATCAATTCAAACGGAGTTACGAAACTCAAGTTACGATCAAACGAAGTTTGAATACAAATCTGGTCTAATTCAAAATTTTAAAATTTCAAAAACATGTTTGAGTTGGATTACTGGATAGATGGGATCATAACGAAGAAGTGGGCGTTGGTTTCGTTGAATTCCGACTAACGAGCAAAAAGTTATGGTCGTTTGAAAACCAGTGGCTAATCTGTAAATAAATATATCTACAAAGAAGTCCCTGACTAAAAACTAACAGAAAAAGAAAAGTCTAAAAGGCAAACGTTCGTTACCGAACGCTAACCAACGAAAAGCCGTTCACTCCAGAGGCTTAGACAACGAACACTCTAAATAAAACGTTTTGAAAAAAACAAAAACAGGTGAATCTGGATCGTTAGATCCAGATTGAACGAACGAGGAGGGGCGGCAGTTACCGCGGCGGCGGCGGCGAAGTCCGGCGACACGGGAGAGCGGCGGCGGCTCGGCTCCGGTCGGGGCGGTGGCTCCGGGCGTCGAGGAAGGCAGCGAGGAGCACAGGAGGGCGTGGAGCGGCGGTTGCAGTGTGGTGGCGCTGGCGGTCGACGGCGGCGAGAGTGATTTGCAACCTCCGGGCGTGGCGGCGGTGAGATGCAGTGGGGGGTGGGCTGGCAGAGAGAGGGAGGCGGGCCGGGGCCGCTATTTAAGGAGGGAGGGAGGTGGTGGGCGTGGGGCGAGGAGGAGGCCGAGGCGGAGGCGGCGCCGGGCGGTGTCGGGCGGAGCTGGACTCCCAGCTGGAGGTCGGGACGACCGGGTGGTCTTGGCCGGGCAGTGGGCGTGGCCTGGCTGGCTGGGCCGGCCCGGTCCGGTCGGTCTAGAAGATTTTTTTTAAAACATTTTTTTTCAAACAAACAGAGACAATAAAAAACTTATATATGCACATAATATATCAAAATTTTCAGAAAAAGATTTTCAACCATATGAACATTTTTCTAGCATCAAATAAAATTCACACTAATTTAGATAATCCAAACAGTGCTACTGCTCTATTAAAATCCAACAAAAGTCATTTTAAAAATACTAAAATTAATTCAAATTTATTTCTCTCCAATTTTCTGATGTAGGGAATCATGTTACCCTATTTTCCATTTATTTTATTTTTGGAGAAAAATAATTTGAATAAAACTCAAATAACTCCCAACTGAAAATAAATTCAAAAGAACTTTGAATTTAATTCTTTGAAACTCCCAACTCATATTTCATATGTTTTGAAGAAGTCATTTTACCTTCGCTCGTGAAAATCACTGAGTTGCATAAAGTTCCTGGGTTGGAAATATTTTCCAAATGAAATTCAAATATTTTCAACACCCCTTATCATTTAAATAAATGGAAGAAGGCATTTAATCTTCTCTCCAGGGTTTTGTGGTGAAAAGAATTTGAATTCATGAAGATCAGAAAAGAAAATGAAAGTTTGGGAAAGTCCTTTTATTCCCTCTCATTTAACTTTCAAAAAAGTTTCGAATTCACTCACTTTCACACAATCAATCAAACAATCAATCAAATCTATCTATTTATTTTAACATTCCAAAATTTAGAATTTTGGGATGTTACACTGTCAATGCTTGACCGATTACGTAAAGGTGGCCTTCCACATGATGATGCATTTATTAATGATGATGATGAGCACGTCATTACTGATAGTGATGATTGAGGGAGTCCTGGATTAGGGGGTCCTCGGACAGCCGGACTATATAATTTGGTCGGGCTGTTGGACTATGAAGATACAAGATTGAAGACTTCGTCCCGTGTCCGGGTGGGACTCTCCTTTGCATGGAAGGCAAGCTTGGCAATTCGGATATGTAGATCTCCTCCCTTGTAACCGACTACATGTAACCCTAGCCCCTCCGGTGTCTATATAAACCGGAGGGTTTAGTCCAGAGGACAACAACAATCATAATCATAGGCTAGCTTCTAGGGTTTAGCCTCTACGATCTCGTGGTAGATCAACTCTTGTAATACTTATATCATCAAGATCAATCAAGCAGGAAGTAGGGTATTGCCTCCATCGAGAGGGCCCGAACCTGGGTAAACATTGTGTCCCCCGCCTCCTGTTACCATCCGCCTTAGACGCACAGTTCGGGACCCCCTACCTGAGATCCGCCGGTTTTGACACGGACATTGGTGCTTTCGTTGAGAGTTCCACTGTGTCGTCACGATAAAGGCTTGATGGCTCCTTCGATCATCGGCAACGATGCGATCCAGGGTGAGGTTTTTCTCCCAGACAGATCTTCGTATTCGGCGGCTTTGTACTACGGGCCAACTCGCTTGGCCATCTGGAGCAGATCGAGAGCTACGCCCCTGGCCGTCAGGTCAGGTTTGGAAGCTTGAACCATACTGCCGACATCCGCGGAGACTTGATCTTTGACGGATTCGAGCCCATGTCAGGTGCGCCGCACAGTCACGACGAGCATGACTTAGCTCTACCGTCGAACGGTGTTCGGGAGATCACACCTGTGGCTACTCCGGCCCTCAATCCGAAGCAGATCATGCCGTCCGAGGACGGGCGGATGGACCCCGCCACGGAGGCCGCACACTCAGCGGCGATAGAGCCGAATACTGACTTCACCTCCTATGAGACCTATGTTGCCGGACCCTTGGATTCGTCCCCAGCCACGGACTCCGAACCGCCTGCGTCCGTGCCTATCGAATCTGATTGGGCACCGATCATGGAGTTTACCTCCGCGGATATCTTTCAGCACCCACCCTTGGGCGACGTGCTAAATTCATTCTCCTTGTCAGGAAACCCTTGGCCGTACTATGTCCGGCTTGAGTGGGAAGTGGACGACGAAGAAATTCATTCCCCACCCACCACCCACCTAATAGACAATGTCGACGACTTAACCGACATGCTCGATTTCGACTCCGGAGACATTGACGGTATGAACGACGATGCAGGAGAGAAACAGGAACCACCGCCCACAGGGCGCTGGACAGCCACTTCATCACACGATATATACATGGTGGATACACCCAAAGAAAACAACGACGAAGAACGGGAGGAAGCGGCGAAGGATAGTCCCTCGAGAAGCAACCAAAGCGACGACGAGCGTGGCGCCGCTCCAAATCCCGCCAAGAAAAACAGCGATAACATCGCAAGAAAGAATAATACCCGGTCGACTCCAAAGGAAACGACGACCACATGGACCCAGCAATGGAGCAGGATGAGCCAGCGGACGGTGAACATAGTACAGAACCGCTGTCCGATCATGGCGACGCCGAGGGTAAAGCTCATCAACCTGTCTCCGGAGAGGAGAACAGTCCGGACGATGATGCACACATCATCCCGGAAAGGCACTTGTAACAAGAGAACCTCCATAGAAGGCTTATTGCCACCGCGAGGAGTCTGAAGAAGCAGAAGCAAAGGCTTAAGGCCGCGCAGAATACGCTCAACATCAGATGGAATAAAGTCCTTCACATCCACATGGCTCGCGGAGATGATCTCCACGCTATCAAATACTTGCCCCTCAAGTTGAAAGGACCAGCTCGGCACTGGCTGAAAAGCCTCCCCAAGAACTCAATTGGAAGCTGGGAAGAGCTTGAGGATGCTTTTAGGGCCAATTTTCAAGGGACCTATGTCCGACCTCCGGATGCAGACGATTTAAGTCACATAATTCAATAGCCCGGAGAGTCAGCCCGAAAGCTTTGGAACAGATTTCTCACGAAGAAGAATCAAATCATCGACTGCCGGGATGCCGAAGCCTTAGCGGCTTTCAAACACAGTGTCCGGGACGAATGGCTCGCCAGACACCTCGGCCAAGAAAAACCGAGGACAATGACAGCCCTAACAAGCTTTATGATCCGCTTTTGCGCTGGCGAAGACAGCTGGCTGGCCCGTAGCAGCACCAGCAACCCAGGCACATCCGAAGTCAGGGATGGAAACGGGAAACCTCGACGAAATGAAAGCAAGCGTCAAAACAACAAAGACAGCCCAGACAACATGGCGGTAAACGCCAGATTTAGGGGCTCTCAACCCGGTCAACGGAAAAAGCCATTTAAAGGCAGCAGAGATGGACCGTCCAGCCTAAACAAGATTCTAGACAGATTATGTCAGATTCATGGCACCTCCGACAAACCCGCAAATCACACCAACAGAGAATGCTGGGTCTTCAAGCAGGCCGACAAGCTAAACGCCGAACACAAGGGGAGGGAGACACCAAGCGAAGATGAGGATGAGCCTCGCCAACCGAACACTGGGGGACAGAAAAAATTCCCACCAGAGGTCAAAACAGTGAACATGATTTATGCAACTCACATACCGAAGAGGAGGCGCCAACGCGCACCCTGAGGCGTATACGCCGTGGAGCACGTCACCCCCAAGTTCAACCCTTGGACGGCCCGCCCGATCACTTTTGATCGCAGGGATCACCCGACTAGTATCCGGCACGGAGGATCGGCTGCATTGGTGCTAGACCCAACAATTGATGGATACCACCTCACCCGAGTCCTTATGGACGGTGGCAGTAGTCTTAATCTGATATATCAGGACACCGTCCGCAAAATAGGGATAGACCCGACAAGAATAAACCAAAGCAATACTACCTTTAAAGGAGTAATACCAGGCCCAGAGGCCCGCTGCACGGGCTCTCTAGTTTTAGAGGTTGTATTCGATTCTCCCGACAACTTCCGAAGCGAAGAATTAACCTTCGACATCACTCCATTCCGAAGCGGCTATCACGCACTACTCGGAAGAAAGGCCTTCGCTCGTTTCAACGCAGTAGTGCACTACACTTATCTTAAGCTCAAAATGCTCGGTCCACGTGGCATCATCCTAGTTAGCGGAAACACAGAGCGTTCCTCACGTACGGAGAAATATGTGGCGGCTCTAGCAGCCAATCACTGAACAGCCTCTCCAACCAGAATAAATGATCGGTCGTCAAGACCACAGACACGGTTCGACGAGTCCAGTGCACCACTAGCTGTAACAGCTCAGATAAACCTGAGATTGGGTCGATAGATATACCCCCATAGGTGGTGCTAGGGGCTTCCCGCACGTAAAAAGGGCTACAGTTCGGCCTGACCCTATTTAAAATTGCATTTTTCTGGTTCATTAAGAATAACCAATTTTTCGCACGAAGACTTTCACCTGCGTTTTTCTCTTTTACAGATGATCACCGTGCTACACCCTTCCAGGATACGGCACAACGGAGACACAGGCGCAGACATCCAGCAGGGCCCAGCTCAAAGGTTTCTTTTTAGATTAAGACCCTGTGTAAACATTTTTTACTATCTCTTGTTGCTTCACTCCCTCCGGATACTCAACACAACCGAAAGGGATGCTGGCGTTATGGGAATTTCGTCACGTCAAACTAGTGCCAGTACCTGGAAATTCAGGGCTCATTATCGAGGGCGTTACTCAGCCCAGTATATGTTGTAAAGTCCGAATACCTTAGGGAGTGTTCGGTGTCGCGAGTTTGGCCTTATATGCATCAGCTCCGAATCATGTCTTTGGTCAATAGTTGGGTTTGCCCGGCTCCCGTGTTTTGCTACCTTACGTTCCGCTCTATCGGCTAAGGTGGCACCGGGAGAACTACTGCGATTGTGCCCTGGTTCATCTGGATGAGCACCTCAGTAGAGAAAGCCGAAAACTGACTGTCATGATAAAGCGCGAGACTGGTCAACCACTCGATGACTCAGCAGAATCTTCGCGATTCCACCACATTAAAGAAGGGCCGGTTTCCCGGTCATGTATGTACGCGCACCATAATCGGATGAGCGTGGAAGTACCAGGGGCTATATCGTAGCCCCACCGTCTAACTCCTATGGCTAAGTGAAAGTGTTAAAGCTATATAGTCCGATTGCCTTGTTCGCCGCACTGTCACCTCCTTAATGGACCAAGACGTTGGGTCAAGTGTGAAGCCGCGCTTTTCCGAACACCCCCGCATTATGTGCGTGGGGGCTGAAGCCGACGACTGCAAACTTTCAGGTTATATACATACATAAACGGCCGCACAGGAGGCATCATAATACTTTCAGGCAAAAGTATAAACACAGCCTTCATAATCCAAATAGCATTGTTTTTACAATTGGGACACATGTCACTCGAACATGATACTCTTCGAGCACTAAGCCTCGATTAAACGAGCGCCTTCTAGGACTTCTTCAAAATAGTGCTCAGTCGGGACCTGGCCTACGGCCGGATTCCGGGTTGCAATAGCGGTGGCCTCCATCTCTGCCCAGTATGTCTTAACATGGGCAAGGGCCATCTGTGCACCCTCTATGCACGCCGACCTCTTCTCTGGCGTCGATATGCAAAGACAAAGACCAAGGAATCGTTGCACTAAACCAAAATAACTATTCGGCCTTGGTCCCTTCGGCCAAAGATGATCCTCGACAGACCGCATGGCAAGTCCGGACAACCTATGGAGCTCGGCCCACTCAGCCATTTGTTCATTTAACAGCAGCGGACGCGTTGGAGCACTGAACTGCTACCAGAACAATCTCTCCACTTCGTGATCTTTCTGATCTTTGAAAAACTCAGTCGCATCAGCAGCACTCGTTGCCAAGTCCAAGTACGCGTCTGCAACACTCCATAATTGATCTAGAGGGGCATAATTCGGATCTCCGAACTTCGTCCGCAACAAAAAAGGCTTCCCAGTCGTGATATCTTCGGCTCGACGGAGCTCCTCCTTCGCCGCTCTGATTTGAGAGAGGGTTTCCTTGGCTGCTTCCACGGCTTTCTTCAGGTCAGCCGCTTGGCTTTCCTTTTCAAGAAGCTCATATCGGCCGGCGGCATCTTTCAGCTCAACAGCCATCTTGGCTATTTTAACTTTGCTCTGGCAATGAGCAGCCTGTTCGGCTCTTAAGTCTTCGTCCGCCTTTAGGGCTGCCGCATCACTTCTCCTGGCTTGTTCCTTGGCTCGGGCAAGTTCCGCCCGAAGTGTCTCCATGGCGGCAGCTCCATCTGTAGCCACAACATATTATAGATACTAGCATCATGCTCCTCTTAATATTTGTTGACCAACCGAAAATACATACCATGTGCCTCGTCAAGCCGCTTGTTCACAAGCGCAATGTCGGCATCAGCCGCGTCAAGCTACCGCCTCAGTCCGGCA
Organism: Aegilops bicornis; assembly: GCA_021605145.1. Lineage (NCBI taxonomy): Eukaryota > Viridiplantae > Streptophyta > Magnoliopsida > Poales > Poaceae > Aegilops > Aegilops bicornis. Next base: position 531,283,089 of record CM038670.1, read on the forward strand.
AACTCAGCAGTCCGGCCAGCCACCGGATCCTCAGCCACCTACACATGAAAGAAGCGCGATCATTACCTGGGACTATGATCCTCTGTCTGCCGCCTCTGGACAGCAACCAGAGTCTCAGGGGCTACTATGTATGGAGCACACCTAGCATGTGCGGTACCATAAAAAAATTTATATTACTTTGCGTACCTCAAAACATCTTAGCAGGCTCGTAAAAGCCTCATGCAACCCACTTTTGGCGGATGAAATCCTCTCAACCACCGTACCCATTAAAGTACGATGCTCCTCTGAGATAGCCGCTTGCTCCAAAAGGCCCATCAGTATGTCCGGTTGTGCACCGGACAATCCCAGACTCTTTCTGTTGCTCTCCTTAGGAGCTGAACACTCCGGACTTCGGGTGGCCAAAGGGTTACCTTCTGGCCTTGGCGGATCAGGAGAAATCCTCCATGATGACACCTCAGGGTCGTCCGCCCCAGGAGGCGGGGAGACAGGGGGAGGCGTTTCGCTCTCCATCATCTCCGGAAGAAGATCCTCAAGAGCGAACTCACGAGAAGGGCTACGATCCGGACTGCAAGATATACGTCTCGGTCATTGTCCTCGGAGATAAAGCAGGATATATTTACCAAAAGTACTCTTGTTCACTTATAGCTTGGTGGAGGGCTGACCCCCTTGCGGGCACTGTGCAGTAAGGATGCCCTCCAGGGCAGGGCCCTCGGGCGAAGGTTTCTTCCCTCGTTTGGAAACCCTCGTTTCCAAGTCTTCAGAGGCGGTCCTTTTCCTTCCTTGGGGAGAGGGGATTCTAGATTCTTCTCCCCGATTATCCTCCTTCGCGGAGACACTAATTCCCCCAGTTTGGATGAGTAATGCGTGAGGCCCGCTTTCGGCTTCTTTATTCCTCCCTTTATCTTCCCCTGATGGCACTTGATAAGGTGCGTGCTCAAGCATCCTGGCTAGTACAGGATCTGGTGAGCCTTCAGGAAGGGGGGGCGAACACCTGATCATCTTCGCCTTTCTTATCCAGTCCTAGCCAAGAGCAATTTTTTCAGAATGATGTTGTGACAAATAAAAAGATAGCATGTTCGTCCGCAGAATTACTTACGTGGGTATCTGGACGGTCGCAGTTGAGACACGCATCCTCGGTGGTGCCCGGACACTTTATTCGTGATCCGAAGAACAATCCATACATCTCTTCGAGCGTCACGCCAAAGAATTGCTGAATAGTTTGCGGTCCTTCCGGGTTGAACTCCCACATGCGGAGAGATCGACGTTGGCATGGCAGACCCGATTTAACTAGCATAACTTGCATTACCTTGACAAGACCGACATCTCTCTTGAGGAGATCTCGGATGCGACTTTGCAATGTCGGCACGTCATTAATCGCCCCTGATCCAGCCCCTTGTTGACCCATGACGCCCGGTTGTGGCGGGGACGAGCGGAAGGCGAGGCAGCTACCCACCGTGCCGGGAGTTGTGATGTAAAACCACTCCGCTGCCATAAGTTGGACACCTCCGGAAGGAACCCTTTGGCCATGGAGCATCGGGCGCTTTGCTTATTATGGCACCTCTCAGATTCTGCGTGTCTCCCATCGATCATCTTGACTTCACATTGAAGGTCTTGAGCCATAAGCCAAAGTGTGGGGTGATGCGGAGGAAGGCCTCACACACGATTTATAAACGGCATTTAGATGTGAAGGATGGAATCTGGAGCTAGATCATGGAAATCGAGCCCGTAATAGAACATAAGCCCTCTAACAAAGGGATCAAGACTAAAGCCTAGCCCTCATAGGAAGTGGGAAACAAATACGACACTCTCGTTGGGTTCGGGAGTGGGGATGACCTGCCCTTGAGCAGGCAGCATGTGCGAGATTTCGCGGTCAGATACCTGGCTTCTCTTAGCTTCTTGATGTCCTCCTCTGTGACAGAGGAGGCCATCCACCGGCCTTGAAGGTTGGATCGGGACATGGTTGAAGGTCCGGAGCACTTAGCCTGAGCCTTGGGGGTTGGAACTCGCGGGGCGGGAAGGGAAGGATCGAGCACGAGAAGAAAAGGACAGGCCTTGGCCCCTTTGTAAAGAGGGCGAATATCAAGCGTCCTCCGCATGGCCGTCTGGAACTTGCCTAAAATCGAGGAGTCATACTAACAAGCACGAATGGGTTACCCCCACCCGTATTGATGAGAATCCCGTGATAAGGGGAACACGATCTCTGCTTCGACAAGACGTGCCAATAAAACCTCCTCGCAACACGTGCCGTGGCAGGCTGGGAAAAACGGTTCGTAATGACCAGACCACGACAGGATGTCATGTTATGAAAAGTTGTCAGCAGATTAGATTTGTGGAATAATATACTCTCTATGGTGGTGTGTGGAATTTGTTTTGCAGAGCCGGACATGATCCTTGTGTTCAAAATCTTCTATGGAGTATTCGGAGGAGGAACCCGCCTTGCAATGCCGAAGACAATCTGCGCGCTAGACTCATCGTCATTGAAGCCTGGTTCAGGGGCTACTGAGGGAGTCCTGGATTAGGGGGTCATCGTACAGCCGGACTATAAAATTTGGCCGGACTATTGTACTATGAAGATAAAAGATTGAAGACTTCGGCCCGTGTCCGGGTGGGACTCTCCTTTGCGTGGAAGGCATGCTGGGCAATTCGGATATGTAGATCTCCTCCCTTGTAACCGACTCTGTGTAACCATAGCCCCCTCCGGTGTCTATATAAACCGGAAGGTTTAGTCCGTAGGACAACAACAATCATAATCATAGGCTAGCTTCTAGGGTTTAGCCTCTACGATCTCGTGGTAGATCAAATCTTGTAATACTCATATCATCAAGATTAATCAAGCATGGTCTTGATTTCCGTCCCTGTCGGTTCTATCTCTTGAGCATGCGTTGGTTTTCCCTTGAAGATGAAAGGGTGATGCAGCAAAGTAGCGTAAGTATTTCCCTCAGTTTTTGAGAACCAAGGTATCAATCCAGTAGGAGGCCACACGCAAGTCCCTCGTACCTACACAAACAAATAAGAACCTTGCAACCAACGCGATAAAGGGGTTGTCAATCCCTTCATGGCCACTTGCAATAGTGAGATATCATAGAGATGATAAGATAAATTTTTTGGTATTTTTATGATAAAGATTAAAAGTAAATATTGCAAAAGAAACGGCGACATAAATACCTAGTTGATGGAAGATTAATACGATGGAAAATAGACCCGGGGGCCATAGGTTTCACTAGTGGCTTCTCTCAAGATAGCATAAGTATTACGGTGGGTGAACAAATCACAATCGAGCAATTGATAGGAAAGTGCATAATTATGAGAATATCTGATAGGTCTCCAACGTATCTATAATTTTTTATTGTTCCATGCTATTATATATTCTGTTTTGGATGTTTAATGGGCTTTATTATACACTTTTATATTATTTGTGGGACTAACCTATTAACTGGAGGCCCAGCCCATTGATGTTTTTTGCCTATTTTAGTGTTTCGAAGGAAAGGAATATCAAACGGAGTCCAAACGGAATGAAACCTTCGGGAACGTGATTTTTGGAACAAACATGATCCAGAGGACTTGGAGTGGACGTCAAGAAACAAACGAGGAGGCCACGAGGCAGGGGGCGCACCTACCCCCTGGGCGTGCCCTCCACCCTTGTGGGCCCCTTGTAGCTCCACAGACCTACTTCTTCCTCCTATATATACCTACGTACCCCCCAACCATCAGAACAGGAGCCAAAACCCTATTTCCACCGCCGCAACCTTACATGCCGTGAGATCCCATCTTGGGGCCTTTTTCCGGCGCGCTCCCACGAGGGAGCATTGATCACGGAGGGCTTCTACATCAACACCATAGCCTCTCTGATGATGTGTGAGTAGTTTACCTCAGACCTTCGGGTCCATAGTTATTAGCTAGATGGCTTCTTCTCTCTCTTTGGATCTCAATACAAAGTTCTCCTCGATTCTCTGGAGATCTATTTGATGTAACTCTTCTTTTGTGGTGTGTTTGTCGAGATCCGATGAATTGTGGGTTTATGATCAAGATTATCTATGAACAATATTTGAATCTCCTCTGAATTCTTTTATGTATGGTTGGTTATCTTTGCAAGTCTCTTCGAATTATCAGTTTGGTTTGGCCTACTAGATTGATCTTTTTGCAATGGGAGAAGTGCTTAGCTTTGGATTCAATCTTGCGGTGCTCGATCCCAGTGACAGCAGGGGAAACGACACGTAATGTATTGTTGCCATCGAGGATAAAAAGATGGGGTTTATATCATATTGCATGCGTTTATCCCTCTACATCATGTCATCTTGCTTAAAGCATTACTCTGTTCTTATGAACTTAATACTCTAGATGCATGCTGGATAGCGGTCGATGTGTGGAGTAATAGTAGTAGATGCAGGCAGGAGTAGGTCTGCTTGTCACGGACGTGATGCCTATATACATGATCATACCTGGACATTCTCATAACTATGCTCAATTCTATCAATTGCTCGACAGTAATTCGTTTACCCACTAATACGTCTGCAACATATCTATAATTTTTTATTGTTCCATGCTATACTATATTCTGTTTTGGATGTTTAATGGGATTTATTATACACTTTTATATTATTTTTGGGACTAACCTATTAACCGGAGGCCCAGCCCAGAATTACTGTTTTTGCCTATTTCAGAGTTTCGCAGAAAAAGAATATCAAACGGAGCCCAAACAGAATGAAACCTTCGAGAACGTGATTTTTGGAACGAACATGATCCAGAGGACTTGGACCTTACGTCAAGACATCAACCAGGAAGGCACGAGGTAGGGGGCGCGCCTAACCCCCCCCCCCCCAGGCGCACCCTCCACCCTTGTGGGCTCCACGTTGCTCCACCGACGTACTTCTTCATCCTATATATACCTACGTACCCCCAAACTACCAGATATGGAGCCAAAAACCTAATTCCACCGCCGCAACCTTACATGCCGTGAGATCCCATCTTCGGCCTTTTCCTGAGCTCACGAGGGGGGGCATCGATCACGAGGGCTTCTACATCAACACCATAGCCTCTCCGATGATGTGTGAGTAGTTTACCTCAGACCTTGGGTCCATAGTTATTAGCTAGATGGCTTCTTCTCTCTTTTGGATCTCAATACAATGTTCTCCCCCTCTCTTGTGGAGATCTATTCGATGTAATCTTCTTTTGCGGTGTGTTTGTTGAGACCGATGAATTGTGGGTTTATGATCAAGTTTATCTATGAACAATATTTGAATCTTCTCTGAATTCTTTTATGTATGATTGGTTATCTTTGCAAGTCTCTTCGAATTATCAGTTTGGTTTGGCCTACTAGATTCATCTTTCTTGCAATGGGAGAAGTTCTTAGCTTTGGGTTCAATCTTGCGGTGTCCTTTCCCAAAGGATGTTAGGGCGGCAAGGCACGATTGTATTGTTGCCATCGAGGATAACAAGATGGGGTTTATATCATATTGCATGAGTTTATCCCTCTACATCATGTCATCTTACTTAAAGCGTTACTCGTTTCTTATGAACTTAATACTCTAGATGCGTCTTTGGATAGCGGTCGATGTGTGGAGTAATAGTAGTAGATGCAGGCAGGAGTCGGTCTACTTGTCTCGGACGTGATGCCTATATGCATGATCATACCTAGATATTCTCATAACTATGCTCAATTCTATCAATTGCTCAACAGTAATTTGTTCACCAACCGTAATACTTATGCTCTCGAGAGAAGCCACTAGTGAAACCTATGGCCCCCGGGTCAATTTTCTATCATATTAATCTTCCAACACTTAGCTATTTTTATTGCCTTTTATTTTACTTTGCATCTTTATCATAAAAATACCAAAAATATTATCTTATCATATCTATCAGATCTCACTCTCGTAAGTGACCGTGAAGGGATTGACAACCCCTTTATTGCGTAGGTTGCGAGGATTTATTTGTTTGTGTAGGTGCGAGGGACTCGTGCGTGGTCTCCTACTGGATTGATACCTTGGTTCTCAAAAATTGAGGGAAATACTTACGCTGCTTTACTGCATCACTCGGACTCGTGCGTGGTCTCCTACTGGATTGATACCTTGGTTCTCAAAAACTGAGGGAAATACTTACGCTGCTTTACTGCATCACCCTTTCCTCTTCAAGGCAAAACCAACGCAGTGCTCAAGAGGTAGCACCCACCGTAATTATTATGCTATCTTGAGAGAAGCCACTAGTGAAACCTATGGCCCCCGGGTCTATTTTCCATCATATTAATCTTCCATCAACAAGCTATTTCCATCTTTGTTTATTTTGCTTTCTTTAATTTTACTCTTTATCATAAAAATACCAAAAATATTATCTTATCATCTCTATGAGATCTCACTCTCGTAAGTGACCATGAAGGGATTGACAACCCCTTTATCGTGTTGGTTGCGAGGTTCTTATTTGTTTGTGTAGGTGTGTGGGACTCGGCGTAGTCTCCTCTTGGATTGATACCTTGGTTCTCAAAACTGAGGGAAATACTTACGCTACTTTCTTGCATCACTCTTTCCTCTTCAAGGAAAACCAACTCGGTGCTCAAGAGGTAGCAAGAAGGATTTGGCGCCGCTGTTCGGGAGTCTACGCACAAGTCAAGACATACCAAGTACCCATCACAAACTCTTATCCCTCGCATTACATTATTTGCCATTTGCCTCTCGTTTTCCTCTCCCCCACTTCACCCTTGCCGTTTTATTTGCCCTCTCTTTCCGTTCACCTCTTTTTCGCTTGCCTCTAGTTTGCTTGTGTGTTGGATTGCTTGTTTGTCACGATGGCTCAAGACAATACTAAATTGTGTGACTTTACCAATACCGACAACAATGGTTTTCTTAGCACTCCGATTGCTCCTCTTACCGATGCTGAATCTTTTGAAATTAATGCTGCCTTGCTGAATATTGTCATGAAAGATCAATTCGTCGGCCTTCCTAGTGAAGATGCCGCTACCCATCTAAATAGCTTTGTTGATTTGTGTGATATGCAAAAGAAGAAAGATGTGGACAATGATATTGTTAAATTGAAGCTATTTCCTTTTTCGCTTAGAGATCGTGCTAAAACTTGGTTTTCATCTTTGCCTAAAAATAGTATTGATTTTTGGAATAAATGCAAAGATGCTTTTATCTCTAAGTATTTTCCTCCCGCTAAAATCATCTCTCTTAGAAACGATAATATGAATTTTAAGCAACTTGATCATGAAATTAATGATACGTAATTGCCCTACTCATGGTTTGAATTTGTGGATGATTACACAAAAAATTTATGCCGGATTGAATTTTGCTTCTAGAAATCTTTTAGATTCGGCCGCGGGAGGCACTTTTATGGAAATCACCACTACTAAGGAAAAGGCTAGCAGCAGCGCGAGTTTTAGATGTATCAGTAGCGCGGGTATAGGCGCTACTAATAAGGCGCTGCAGCTATTGCTTAGCAGCGTGCCAGCCGACCGCCATTGCTAGGACAAATAGCTGCAGCGTTTGTTCGTTACCACGCTGCTGGTTAGGTAACTACTTGCAGCGTGTTTTCTGCCCATCGCTACTAGTTTTTTATTTTTTTTATTTTTATTGTATTTATGCGCCATCATACAAATATTGGTACAATACTCGTTATGAGGTTTACATCATTATGTCCATAACAGTGTGTCAAATGAAGGTGGATTAGGTTCAAGTGGAGGCAATATGTGGTGCATGTCAAAAGTATACTACTAATCCAAACTTGATCTAGTTTGGACTAGTAGTACTTTCGATGTGCACCACATGTTGCCGCCACTTGAATCTAATCCGCCAGCACAAGATATTTAATCATCATCGTGGTCATTACCACCAACAATATTTATTTAATCACCACTAAGACTAGCTAATAATAATCATCATAGTCATTACCACCAACACTAGCTATTTTATCATCATAGTAATAGTGTAGCACATCATCATCCTGAAACTCATTTCTAGCTAGCTAATCACTCCTGCCGCTCTCTCTTAGGTAAAACAACATAAAACATGTGTAGCTCTCCTCCTTGATCAAGTTGGAGCATGCGAGATGAACCTGTCTCCCTAATCATGGAAAGCGCCTGCTTTGGCCCCTGGTACTTCTCTGCGCTCCCCCAACACATATTTGGTCCAGTCTTGCACTATTAAGCATCCGTCGCTAATCTTGAATGCACTAGAGTAATCTATAGGATATCTTGGCCGTAAGCTAATAATACTCATGGTACCTTTAGTCTCGATCCCATAAGGCACAACATTCATCGGGAGTCCATGTTGAAGAACATCGTATGGTAACATACTTAGCAATGAAGTTTAGCTTCAAAAATAATGTATGGAAAAAGATGCAATGAGGACAAATAGTAAAATCTTACCATCCTTCCTAAATGGATGTGACCGTAGTTCATTACGAACATTATTGGTGCATGCGTTTTCAGTACTAACATTTATAAATCCAGGAAGAAAATTTGCCTTGACGGTATCAAGATCCTCAAGCCATGAAACATAATGACTTAGCTCCTCATAGTTTAGTTCAGCCTCGGGACGGTAGTAGGTCCTGTCTACCAAGCTACCGGACATGTTTGCTTGCACCGAAATAAGCTGACAATACAAATTAGTTGTCAACTATTTTTGAATAAACAATATCAAAGACATAAATATGGTTGAGAAACTTACATAATGGTATAATCGAGGCGTCGCACATCGACCCAGATGTCGGTATTACCTTCAATATCATCTTAGGACGAATATCAAAGGTGATAACCATATCAGGCTCAAATGCATAAGTCTTGCATAGTGCTCGCCATGTTTTGCATCCAAAATAGGTGTAGTCGTCTGAATTGTATAATTTTGCATGGAAAATATAACCATGCTCGGTCTTCAAATAAACTTTCTTTACCTCCGCAAAGATGACTGAAACCTATCTTATCCAATACAAAAACTCTTGCATGGCAGGGGATACGCTAGTAGAATAGTAAAAAATATAAGTTCAAGCAAATGAAGCAGATGTCATGCTTAGCTACGAAAAAAGACTTGTCGTTATGAGTTCTTGTATCCACTTGAAGTTCTCGTCCGACTTGATGTCAAGCGCCTATCATCATCTAGGAAGATTTCTCGCAGGTCGCGCTTGCCTTCGCAGTATTTGCAAATACCGAAATCCTTTTCGGTCGTCGGACATTTCCTATGTTCATAGTTAAAACATTAATTGAAAATCGATCGAAGACAACTACCGGGATACTCAACACACAAATCTGGGGCACTCGATATTTCCTACATATTACGGCACAAGTCATGCCAAAATTCACGGAAAATCCGGCATGACCTTTGCTAAAATAGGACATATCGGCGCCTGAAATTTGCCGAACGGAAATGAATCAACACTCACGCAAAACATAGGCCACTCGGAGGTGTAACATGCAAACATGACCGGCCACTTGGATATTGAGCAACACAAGATATACATTTCAAAATATCTTATAGGACTCAAATTAGCATGCATTCAATAAGCAAAAGTAAATCATCGCATGTGTCCCTACATCGTCGAATATTATCACTAATACATCACGAATAGTGTCATACATATAACATCGCTAATACAACTAAAACCCTAGCACACGACGGTATCGGGCGTGGCGGTGGACACCCACCGAGAAGGAACCATCACGGGATCATAGCTCCGGTGAGATCCTCGGAGAACTCGCTAGGTATTGGAGAACGACACGTGCTCCAACGCAAACAAGTAGCGACGGACGCGGCGCTGCCCTCCTCATCGACACGGTGACGCACCACCTCCGCTGAGTCCTCAAGCCTCTGGATCGCCATCGCCCACGCGACCGCCACCAAAGAAGGTTCGGGTCAACGACAGTGGCTCCTCACCAACCTGCGCCCCGGTAGGTAGCGCCTCAAGTACCACCCGGCAGAGCCAGGTCCGGACATGGCCGATCTGGTCAAGGTGTGTCTTCCTCCTCACGACTCGACGACGAGGATGCGGGATAGGCATCGCCCACGTCGAGGCGGGAAAATTGCTTTAACTAAAAAATAGCAACAAGTTCTTACTAACTAGTTCTATTAATTCAACTAGTTCTTACTAAAAATAAACTTCTTGTAAATAAAAGGGTTTTTATCACTTATGCCACGGTTGTGTCTCACTACTCAATTTTGCCACTAGGAATTTCAATCGCTCAAAAATGCCATCACTTCGTTAGGTACATGCTCAAAAATGCCACTTGGATACCATTATTGTGATCTCAAAACCCTTTTGCTATGTTATAGTGACATAAATACCTATGAACCAACATGCCAGCTCTCCTCTATCTCACTACAATAAAGTGTGGGGCCCACTTAATCCTAACAACGTTCTTATTTTCTGTAAAATTATTCGCTTGGTTACTCGACAAGTAGGGATACACTTAGGTAACGACATATGGGTCTAGACTTATTTTGTCATATAACATGGTCAACGGTTTGACATGAAAATAATAATGTCTAATGGCATTTTGAGCAAACATCTAACGGGATGGTGGCATTTTTTAGATATCTAATGGCATTTTTGAGCAAGCATCTCACGGATCGATGGCATTTTTGAGCAGTTGTAACTTCTAATGGCAAAACTGAGTAGTGGGACACTATTAGTACCTAGTTCTTAATATGCAACTAAAATAAACTTACTATAAATAAAAATAAACTTAATATGCAACTAAAATATAAAAACCCTAGGCAGATCGTAGGGGAGAGGGAGAGCGGGCGTGCTCACCTCGGTACTGCTGACGAGGAGAACCTGCAAGGCGTCAAGGTCGGGTCGGGCGGGTGGGCGGCGTTGAGGTCGGGTGGGGCGGCGTTGAATCTGGGGTTGGGGCGGGCGTCGAGGCGTTGAGGTCGAGGCGGGGCAGCATTGAGGTCGGGGTCGGCGAGAGGGTGCGGAGGAGGCCTTGGCCCGGCCGACGGCGGCGGCGGGAGTGGAGAGATTTGGGGGAAAGTGTGGCGTGGGGAAGGACGAACCCAACCCGTGGTTAAGTTAGAAGTAGCGATGTACGTTCGAGAAAAGCGCTTGCTGCTACATTAGCTTCTGGCGTTCATTGATACACGCCATCTGCTACTCCTTTCTCTTTTTCCCTTTTTCATTTAGTTTCCTTCACATTTTATTTGTTTCCTTTCACCTTATTCTATTTCTTTCATTTTCAATTACCTTTCCATTTTCTTTCCATTTAATTTTATAACCGTTAGCAGCAACGAGTTTACATTAAAATGCGATGCTACAAACAGCATAGCGGTAGCGCGGTTCGCCATAGATCGCTACTACTATGTGTAGCCTATGGGCTAAGCCGTGGGGATTTTAGTAGTAACGTGTGTGTGAAGAAGGCCATCGCTATATATATCTTTATCTGCAGCGTTTACCTTCTCAAAGCGCTTATCGCTAATTAGCACCAGCGTGCTTTCTTGACCCACGCTGCTGCTAAAGTTCTGTGTATAGGGTTTTCCCTAGTAGTGCATGTTAGGAGAAGCTACCAAACTCCTAGATAATATTATGGTTAATTATTCTCAATGGCACACCGAAAGATCTACTAGTAAAAAGGTTCATGCGATTGAAGAAATTAATGTCTTGAGTGGAAAGATGGATGAACTTATGAAATTATTTCCTAATAAAAGTGTTTCTTCCGACCCTAATAATATGCCTTTGTCTACCTTGATTGAGAATAATAATGAATCTATGGATGTGAACTTTGTTGGTAGGAACAATTATGGTAACAACGCTTATAGAGGAAACTTTAATCCTAGGCTATATCCTAGTAATTCCTCTAATAATTATCGTAATTCCTACAACAACTCTTATGGAAATTTTAATAAGATGCCCTATGATTTTGAGACTAGTGTTAAAGAATTTATGATTTCCCAAAAGAAGTTCAATGCTTTGATTGAAGAAAAATTGCCTAAGATTAATGAATTGGCTAGGAACATGGATAGAATTTCTTTTGATGTTGATTCTTTGAAACTTAGATCTACTCCACCTAAGCATGATATCAATAAGTCTCTCAAAGCCATGATAATTTCCATTGATGGGTGCAAAGAAAGAACCACTAGGATGCGCGCTAAGAAAGATCGCTTTGTGAAAGCGTATTCTTCTAGTTTTTATGAGAATAAAAATGAAGATCTAAAAGTTATTGATGTGTCTCCTATTAAATCTTTGTTTTTCAATATGAATCTTGATAATGATGGGACTGGAGATGATTCAACTATAGTTAGAAGGCGTCACAAAATTCGGAGTTTTTAGATCTTGATACTAAAATTGGTAAAAGTGGGATTGAAGAGGTCAAAACTTTAGATATCAATGAACCCACTATTTTGGATTTCAAGGAATTTAATTATGATAATTGCTCTTTGATAGATTGTATTTCCTTGTTGCAATCCGTGCTAAATTCTCCTCGTGCTTATAGTCAAAATAAAGCTTTTACCAAACATATCGTTGATGCTTTAATGCAATCTTATGAAGAAAAACTTGAGTTGGAAGTTTCTATCCCTAGAAAACTTTATGATGAGTGGGAACCTACTATTAAAATTAAAATCAAGGATCATGAATGCTATGCTTTATGTGATTTGGGTGCTAGTGTTTCCACGATTCCAAAAACTTTGTGTGATTTGCTAGGTTTCCGCAAATTTGATGATTGTTCTCTAAACTTGCACCTTGCGGATTCCACTATTAAGAAACCTATGGGAAGAATTAATGATGTTCTTATTGTTGCAAATAGGAACTATGTGCTCGTAGATTTCAGTGTTCTTGATATAGATTGCAATCCTTCGTGTCCTATTATTCTTGGTAGACCTTTCCTTAGAACGATTGGTGCAATTATTGATATGAAGGAAGGGAATATTAGATTCCAATTTCCATTAATGAAAGGAATAGAACACTTCCCTAGATATAAGATTAAATTACCTTATGAATCTATTATGAGAGCCACTTATGGATTGCCTACCAAAGATGGCAATACCTAGATCTATCCTTGTTATTATGCCTAACTAGGGGCGTTAAACGATAGCGCTTGTTGGGAGGCAACCCAAATTTATTTTTAGTTTTTTTGCTTCCTGGTTCTGTTTAGGAATAAATCTTTGATCTGTCCTCTGGTTAGATTTATTTTTGTGTTTTAATTAGTGTTTGTGCCAAGTTAAACCTATAGGATCTTCCTGGATGATAGTTATTTGATCTTGCTGAAAATTCCAGAAACTTTCTGTTCACGAAAACAATTGTTAAAAATTACCAGAACGTGATATAATACTGATTCCAATTGAAGAAGATCAATAAACAAATTATTTAGGTCTTCCTATTTTGGTAGAATTTTTATAGTTCCATAAGTTTGCGTTAGTTACAGATTCTTTTTTTCGTGTGTTGTTTGCTTATTTTGATGACTCTATGGCTAGTAAAATAGTTTATAAACCATAGAGAAGTTGGAATACAGTAAGTTTAACACCAATATAAATAAAGAATGAGTTCATTACAGTACCTTGAAGTGGTGTTTTGTTTTCTTTTCGCTAATTGAGCTCATGAGATTTTCTGTTAAGTTTTGTGTTGTGAAGTTTTCAAGTTTTGGGTAAAGATTTGATGGATTATGGAACAATGAGTGGCAAGAGCCTAAGCTTGGGGATGCCCAAGGCACCCCAAGGTAAATCTATGGACACCAAAAAGCCAAAGCTTGGGGATGCCGGAAGGCATCCCTCTTTAAATCTTAAATCCATCGGTAACTTTACTTGGAGCTATATTTTTATTCACCAAATGATAAGTGTTTTGCTTGGAGCGTCTTGTATGATTTGAGTCTTTGTTTTTAGTTTACCACAATCTTCCTCACTGAACACACTTTTTAGAGAGACACACATGATTGGGAATTTATTAGAATACTCTATGTGCTTCACTTATATCTTTTGAGCTATATAGATATTGCTCTAGTGCTTCACTTATATCTTTTAGAGCACGGCGGTGGCTTGTTTTATAGAAACTATTGTTCTCTCATGCTTCACTTATATCATTATGAGAGTCCTATAAAACAGCATGGTAATTTTCTTTAATTGTGAAATTAGTCCTAATATGATAGGCATCCAAGATTAGTAAAAAACTTTCTTATAAGTGTGTTGAATACTAAGAGAAGTTCGATATTTGATAATTGTTTTGAGATATGAAGATGGTGATATTAGAGTCATGCTAGTTGAGTGGTCATGAATTTGAGAAATACTTGTGTTAAAGTTTGTGATTCCCGTAGCATGCACGTATGGTGAACCGTTATGTGATGAAGTCGGAGAATGATGTCGGCGTTCTGGGAACGGGGTCCCAGACTTGCACTGCTGACTCAAGGCTGTGGCTCAAATGGGGGCCCAGCACGGCCCAGCTTCATCAGCTCAAGCTCAAGACCCTCGCGAGGGGCCAAGCCCCGCGGGGTGGACGACAAGAACCTACCTCAGGAGCAGCCTCGTCGGCAGGCTCGCGAGGAGGCGGAGAGATCAAGGCAGGGTACCTCACGAGGGTGCCCTGTGACGCAAGCCATGACGATCAAGGCCAGGCGGGCGCCAGCCTGCGCAGTGTCCCCATTTCCCCTTTGGTGCAAAGGAGGCAACCACAGGCCAAGGCATCATGCAAAGGTTACCGCTTCAGCGCAACAAGACCAAGACCAGCAGAACGGCAGAATGGAGGTCATCGTGGAGCCTGTGACGCGGCCACCGCCGAGTCTCCGGAAGCCAAGACCAACTTTAGTCGGGATAAGTGTACTAGATGTACCCCTTCAAAATGGCCAATTGTTGGCGCCCTTCCCGCTCATTATTTGGGAAGAGGCCCAGGGCCTCCCTCTATAAATAGGACTAGCCCCACAGAGTAGAGGCATCTGTAAGTAACTCGCGGACAGAGTCCTAGAGAGAGAGAGAGAGAGAGGCGATCGAACTCACCCAAGCAGTTCATCGCACCAGCTCAAGAACAGCCACTCGCGAGGCCGTTCTTCCTTTGTATTGTTCATCATTAGCCCCTGAGGCAATCCACCACACCACACACTGGAGTAGGGTATTACACCACAACGGTGGCCCGAACCAGTATAAACCTCGTGTCTTTGTGTTGTTCATCGTTAGTAGTTTAGATCCCTCGCAATCCTTGCACGCATGAGCTGGTAGGGGAAAGATCTCCGCGCGCACCCCAGTGTTCGAACCTCAAGGGTCTGCCGGAACCCGAAATCCGACATTTGGCGCGCCAGGTAGGGGTGCGCCGGAATCTTTCTTCCGCTGGTCGTGTGTGATCTTCCGTCGTGTCCATGGCTGACGCTCGCCGAGCTCGCACCGAGCGCCGGGCTGCTCGCGCCGCTCGAGTCGCCCAGACGGCTCCCGTCGGCGGACGCCCCCGCCGTTCCCCTTCGCCTGCCGCCGCCAACGGCCCGATGGGGAAACGGGCAGCAGACCAGAGGGGAGCTGCGCGACCTCTACCCGCCCTCATGGCCGGGCGCCCGTCGTCGCAGCTCTTCTGGGCGGCTCACTGGCGCCGCCTTCGAGCCGCCACGTCAAGTCGTTCACCCGCCAGATCGCCGCCGCCTCCAAGCGCCACAGAGCCCCGCCGGGCTGGGTGGCGCCCGAGGCCGACCTGCTCTTCAACTCGGACGATCACCCCTCCAACCCCGCCGGATCGGGTGCGCTCCCGATGTTGTGCACCCCCACCATCTGTGAGGTGGCAGTCACCAGGACCCTCATCGACAGCGGAGCCGGCCTCAGTGTGCTTTCTGTGGAGGCCTTCAGCCTCCTCCACGTGCCACCAGAGCGGCTCCAGCCAAAGAGCCTTTTTTCCGAGTCGAGCCGCTCCACCGCCTCATTGGGACAAATTCGCCTCCCGGTGACCTTCGACTCCCGCGACAACTTCTGCATGGAGCTGATCGACTTCGACATCGCCCCCATCGGCCTCCCCTGCAACGCCATCCTCGGCTACCCGGCCTTGGCTCGATTCATGGCAGCAACTCACCCTGTGTACAACCTCATGAAGATGCCCGGGAGCAGCGGCGTCCTGACCGTGTCAGGAAACACCGGAGAGGCACTGCAAGCGCTCGAGCATGTTTTCAAAGCAGCCACAGCAGCACGGCCCACCGGCGTTGACGCTCCTGAGCCCAAGGGGGCTGCGCCATCCAAGAAGAAGCAGCTATTCACTCAAAACAAACCGGAAACCAAGAAGGTACCAGTCAGTGAGGACGGGTCCACTGACGCCACCTTCACCATAGGTGCAAACCTCGAACCCGAGCAGGAGGAGGCCTTGGTAAAATTCCTGCGCGCAAACAAGGAGGTGTTCGCATGGGGGCCTGATCAGTTGGCAGGGGTCCCGAGGGGCGTGATTGAGCATCACCTCAACGTGTGCCCCGACATGCGCCCCGTGAAGCAGAAGGCGAGGCAACAGTCCATAGAGAAACAAGCTTTTATCGTCCAAGAGACCCGCAAGCTGGAGGCAGCAGGGGTTATTCGCGAGGTCCGCTACCCGGATTGGCTGGCCAACCCAGTTGTCGTGCCAAAGAAAGGGGGAAAGGAGCGTATGTGCGTCGACTTCACCAACCTCAACAAGGCCTGCCCACAGGATCCGTTTCCGCTTCCTCGCATTGACCAGATCGTCGACTCCACCGCTGAGTGTGACCTGCTGTGCTTCCTGGATGCCTTCTCAAGCTATCACCAGATCAAGATGGTGGTAGAAGACGTGGAAAAAACGGCTTTCCTGACCCGTCGCGGAGTGTACTTGCTATACATGCATGCCATTTGGGTTGCATAGCCTTGATCGCGACCTTCGTGGTGATGAACATCGCCTTTGGGCCGACAGCTCGGGAGGAATGCTGAGGCGTACGTCGATGACATTGTAGTGAAGTGTCGGGAGGCAAAAACCCTGATACAGGACTTGGAAGAAACCTTCGCGAGCCTTGACAAAGTGGACCTGCGGCTCAACCCGGAGAAGTGCGTATTTGGAGTCCCCTTGGGCAAGCTCCTGGGTTTCCTCATGTCCCATAGGGGCATTGAGGCCAACCCGGAAAAGGTCAAGGCGATCGAAGACATGAGCCCGCCTAAAGACCCTCAAGGAAATGCAGAATTCACTGGGCGCTGCGTGACTGCGCTTAGGACGTTTCATCTCCAAGCTGGGAGAACGAGCACTGCCATTCTTCAAGCTGATGAAGAAGAAGGGCCCCTTTGAATGCACTGAAGAGGCTGACAAGGCATTCCAAGAACTCAAGAGGTACCTTACCAGCCCTCCTGTGATGGTCGCGCCACGCCCACTTGAGCCCCTGGTGCTCTACCTCGCCGCCACGCCCTACTCCGGCCTGCAGCCCTAGTGGCGGTTCGGGAAGAGCGCCAGCCAAGGCTGCACCACGCCCGGCAGCGGCAAAGACAAGGCCAAGAAGGCCTAGCAAAGGTCACGCCCCGGCAGACGGAGACCAGCCTCAAGAAGAAGATGCCCCTAGAGCCGAAGAGGTCAAGGCCAGCGGCAGTGGCTGGGGCTCCATCGCCTCGGGAGGCATCAGACCCTCCGGAGGGCGCGGGCCTCGTCAGCACTCCTACTCTTGTCGAGCACCCGGTGTACTTCGTCAGCATGGTTCTGCGGGACGCAAGGGCGCGGTACCCCATGCCCCAAAAGCTCCTCCTCGCGCTATTGGTAGCCTCGCGCAAACTGCGGCACTACTTCCAGGGTCATCCCATCAAGGTCGTCTCAGCATACCCTCTGGAGAGAGTGCCCAGGAGCCCCAACTCAGTTGGAAGAGTCGCCGAGTGGAACATCGAACTGCATTTTAGCTGGAGTTCAGCACAACCAGAGTCATCAAGGGGGACGCATTGGCAGATTTCATGGCAGAATGGACGGAGGCACCTGGCCTCGAAGCAAGTGAAGACCGGTCACTTTCTCCAGGGAGCGAAGCACCGGACGACTGGGTCATGTAATTCGACGGGGCATTCTCCCGACATGGCGCTGGGCTGGCAAAGCGTTCGTATCCCTACTCAGACAAGCTCTACTACATCGTGCAGCTCTGTTTCCAGCATGGGGAAAAGGTCTCCAACAACATAGCGGAATATGAAGGCCTGATAGCCGGCCTGAGAGCCGCAATCGCTTTGGGGGTAAAGCGCATCATCATCAAGGGCGATTCACAGCTCCTCGTCAACTTCTCCAACAAGATATACGAGCCGAAGGACGAGCACATGGAAGCCTACCTCGCGGAGGTTCGCAGGATGGAGAAGCAGTTCTGGGGACTGGGACTGCAGCATGTGCCACGCGACACCAATCAAGAGGCAGACGACATCGCCAAGAGAGCGTCCAGGCGGCTGCCTCGAGAACTGGGCGTCTTCGAGGAGCGACTCTTGAGGCCCTCGGCCCGTCACTATCAAGCATGGCGCAACCTCAGGAGGAGCTCCCCCAGCCGCCTGCCTCGGGAGCCCCGGCCTGCGGCCCGGCCTCAGGAGCACGCCTGCTCCTGGCGTTGGAGCCTCAGGAAGGATGCTGGATCATGGAGCTCAAGAGCTACTTGGTACAGGGGACCCTGCCGGAGAAGGAGGAGGCGAAGCGTGTGGTGCGGCAAGCCACGGCCTACTGTATCAGGGATGGGGAGCTTTACCGGAGGCGGCCGAACAACGTGTCCCTACGCTGCATCCCCAGAGAGCAAGGGAAGGAATTGCTGGAAGACATACACGGCGGAGACTGTGGGCACCACTCATCGTCGCGAACCCTCATTGGCAAGGCGTTCTGCAATGGGTTCTCTTGGCCCACTGGCCGACGCAGTTGAGCTGGTAAAGGCTTGCAAGGCCTGCCAATTTCATGCCAAGCAGATCCATCAGCCGGCGGGAGGTCTGCAAACTATACCCCTCTCATGGCCATTCGTAGTTTGGGGCCTGGACATTCTGGGCCTGTTCCCTCGGGCGCTAGGGGACTATCGCTACCTCTACGTCGCCGTGGACAAGTTCACCAAGTGGACTGAGGTGGAAGCTGTCTGCACCATCCCAGCAGGCTCGGCGGTCAAGTTCATCAGGGGCCTCGTGAGCCGGTTTGGGGTGCCTAACCACATCATCACCGACAACGGTTCGCAGTTCACCAGTAATCTCTTCAAAACGTACTATGCTAACCTTGGAATGCAGATATGCTATGCCTCGGTGGCGCACCCACGGAGCAATGGCCAGGCCGAGCGAGCCAACGCGGAGGTCCTTAAGGGCCTCAAGACCAGGACCTTCAGGAAGAAGCTGGAGGCCTGCGGCAGGGGCTGGCACGATGAGCTCCAGTTTGTGCTGTTGTCCATCCGCACGACCACAGCCAAGCCGACTGACGAGACCCCCTTCTTCCTCGTCTACGAAGCAGAAGCTGTCCTCCCTCACGAGGTCAGGCGTCGCTCCGCATGGGTCCTGGCGTTCGACGAGGCGCAGCAGGATGCCATGCGAGGGACGGATCTCGTGCTGGGAGAGGAGCATCGCCGAGAGGCCACACTACGAGCGGCAAGGTATCAACAGGCGTTGCGGCGATACCACTGCCGCAACATCCGCCCCCGGACTCTGGAGGTAGGGGACCTCGTGCTCAGACGGGTCCTCACCAGGGAAGGGTTGCATAAGCTCTCTCCCATGTGGGAGGGCCCGTTCAAAGTTGTTCATGTTTCCAGGCCCGGATCTGCACGCTTGGAGACTCAGGAAGGGGCGCCCATCCCGAACGCGTGGAACATCCAGCATCTCTGAAAGTTCTACCCCTGAAAAAGGCCCAGAGCCTGTGAAGAAGGCAAACGCCTGTGAAGCTTATTCTGAGAAAGGCCCAGAGCCTGTGAAGAAGGCAAACACCTGTGAAGCTTATTTTTCTGAGAAAGGCCCGGAGCCTGTGAAGAAGGCCAACGCCTGTGAAGCTCATTTCCCCCAAGAAAGGCCCGGAGCCTGTGAAGAAGGCCAATGCCTGTGAAGCTCGCCGCCCGTGACACTCTCACGTAATAATGAGTTGGGTTTGTACATGCCCCGGAGTCTTAGGATCACCGGCCTCAGGCCCTGGGGCTCCCTCCCACGCCTAGTGGCAGCACTTAGCTCCGCGCTGGTGAGAAGACGTCGAAGACTAGATTAGGTGCCGGACGCGGCTTTTTCATTTGCCTTCTGCAGTTGGCTTGTTCATTCCCATTCGAAGTTTTATTGAAGTTGTTGCCGTCTTTGGCTTGTGACTCTTTGCTTTTTTTGCTCTCCTGCCTCGATTTCTCTCGCGCAAGTCTCGCGGGGGAGCGGCGCGGCCACCCTCGCGAGTGTTTTCTGCCCCTATCGTTTGAGGCTTCCCAAGCCGGGTCCGCTACGGGAGCACCCCTCCCAGTCAGTGCCCCATGGGCACCGCGACGCGAACATAGGACCTGGGTCGGTCGCCTCCACAACTGAGGTCGGAAGCTACCTCTCCTGACTAATCTTTGCAGGGCATGAAGCGTTCGACGAGGCCTCGGCCTCGGGAAGCGAAGACCGCGACAGCCCCCCCCCCCCCTCCCCCGAGCCCCGAGCTAAGTAATTCCTACGCGCAGGCGTGTGGCACAAAAACATAATACAATAATAGTGGAAACAGTACGATAATTAACAGCAACAGTCCAAGGACGCCCCCACGGGGCCCTACACTACTGTCTCTTTGCGCAGGAAAAGGAGAAGAACAAAATAGGCGCGACTAGCTTGACACCAACTCGCGGCGAAGGCTCGAACTGCCTCCGGAGCTCAGGCGGACTCCCTCTCGCGCTTCACCGGGCGCGACGGCGGGCAGACCCGCTACCTCCCTCCAGGCGGGCACGGCGGCACGGAGGCTGGTCACGGCCACCGCTGGAGGAGCTGCCGTCCGAAGGAGAGCAGCCGAAGCTCGACGAGCCCCGAGCGCCGCCGACCACGCGTGCGCTGTCATCTTCATCCCGATCGTCGCCGGGGCTGGGCCCACAGCCGCGGTCGTCGTCCTCGGGGCAGCACCCAGCGCGGCGACCGTCTTCCCCAAACACCCTCACATAGAGGGTGGCATCACCGTCGAACTTGAAGTGCAGGGTGCACCGCCGGCTTAGACCACGCGCGCGGGCAAATGTTTGATACCATGGTCGGGCCACACTCCCGGCGGAGACCTCCAAGCCAGGAGGCCCGGCTGCAGCAACCGTCCTCCTGGAGCCAGAGGCCAGCCGGGGCGCCGGCCGGAAGTTCACCTAAAAGGAAGCTGGGAAGCTGGAGCTAGGTGCTGGTCGGCTCCACCGACCACACGAAAAACTCCGGCAGCACCTCTACCGAGTGGAAGCGCGGCCTAGGAGGCCGCGTGGTCATAGCGCCCGCCCCAACAATAGCCTGGCGCCCGTCTCCGCGCAGGGGATCGCCTCCTCGGCCGCGGGAAGCCGCTGCGGGAGCCACAGGGTGCTTGCGAGGACGGCCTCGACCGCTTTGCCGGGGAGAGTCAGGCTCTACTGGCGGGTTTTCCCTTCTCCGCGGCCGAGAACCTCTTCAACAGAGCCATGGAGAAGAAGGAGGAGCAAGAAGAGACGGGCTGGAAGGGCTCGCACCATTCCGTACTTATAGCCGGAGGAGGCCAACCGTCGGCCTCCATGATCGCAGGTAATCATGACCCGTTTCTGCATGCAGGGACTAGTCAAGTCACGCGGTTGCCGAGGCATCATGGGGAAGTGGAGACGCCCACGACCAACCAATCGCCACGCGGCGCCCAAGGCCGCAGGCTGTTGGTCCCATGGTGCCAGACTTGCCCTTCGCTTCTCGCTGAGCCAAGTCCGGGCGCGCCTTTGGGCCCGGGCTCTTGTCGGCGTTCGGGAACGGGGTCCCAGACTTGCTCGCTTGCGGCTGCGGCATGGCTCAAATGGGGGCCCAAAGACGCCCAGCTTCATCGGCTCAAGCTCAAGACCCTCGCGAGGCCAAGCCTCATGAGGCGGGGCAGCGGGAACCTACCTCGGGAGCAGCCTCGTCAGGCGGGCTCACGAGGAGGCGGAGAGATCAAGGCGGTGGTACCTCGCGAGGGTGCCTGTGACGCAAGCCATGACGATCAAGGCCAAAGGCGGGCGCCCGGTGGCGCGCGCAAGAAGTGTCCCCATTTCCCCTTTGGTGCAAAGGAGGCAAGCATGTGCCAAGGCATCAGGCAAAGGTTACCGCTTGTGCAACAAGACCAAGACCAGCAGAACGGTAGGATGGAGGTCATCGTGGAGCCTGTGACGGCGTCACCGCCGAGTCTCTGGAAGCCGAAGACCAACTTTAGTCAGGATAAGTGTACTAGATGTACCCCTTCAAAATGGCCAATTGTTGGCGCCCTTCCCGCTCATTATTTGGGAAGAGGCCCAGGGCCTCCCTCTATAAATAGGACTAGCCCCACAGAGTAGAGGCATCTGTAAGTAACTCGCAGACAGAGCCCTAGAGAGAGAGAGAGGCGATAGAACTCACCCAAGCAGTTCATCGCACCAGCTCAAGAACAGCCACTCGCGAGGCTGTTCTTCCTTTGTATTGTTCATCATCAGCCCCTGAGGCAATCCACCACACCACACACTGGAGTAGGGTATTACACCACAACGGTGGCCCGAACCGGTATAAACCTCGTGTCTTTGTGTTGTTCATTGTTAGTAGTTTAGATCCCTCACAATCCTTGCACGCATGAGCTGGTAGAGGAAAGATCTCCGTGTGCACCCCAGTGTTCGAACCTCAAGGGTCTGCCGGAACCCGAAATCCGACAAATGATTTATTTATTGATTGTCTTCCTTATGAGTGGCGGTCGGGGACGAGCGATAGTTTTTTCCTACCAATCTATCCCCCTAGGAGCATGCGCGTAATACTTTTTTTGATAACTAATAGATTTTTGCAACAAATATATGAGTTCTTTATGACTAATGTTGAGTCCATGGATTATATGCACTCTTACCCTTCCATCATTGCTAGCCTCTCTAATACCGCGCACTTTTCGCCGGTATCATACACCCACCATATACCTTCCTCAAAACAGGAACCATACCTACCTATCATGGCATTTCCATAGCCATTCCGAGATATATTGCCATGCAACTTACCACCGTTCTGTTTACTATGACACGTTCCATCATTGTCATATTGCTTTGCATGATCATGTAGTTGACATCGTATTTGTGGCAAAGCCACCGTTCATTATCTTCATACATGTCACTCTGATTCATTGCATATCCTAAGACATCACGGAGGCATTCATATAGAGTCATATTTTGTTCTAAGTATTGAGTTGTAATACTTGAGTTGTAAGTAAATAAAAGCGTGATGATCATCATTATTAGAGCATTGTCCCAAGTGAGGAAAGGATGATGGAGACTATGATTCCCCCACAAGTCGGGATGAGACTCCGGACTAAATAAAAAAAGAGGCCATAAAAAAGAGAGAAAAGGCCCAATCAAAAAAATGAGAGAAAAGAGAGAAGGGACAATGCTACTATCCTTTTTCCACACTTCTGCTTCAAAGTAGCACCATGATCTTTACGATAGAGAGTCTCTTGTTTTGTCACTTTCATATACTAGTGGGAATTTTTCATTATAGAACTTGGCTTGTATATTCCAATGATGGGCTTCCGCAAATTGCCCTAGGTCTTCGTGAGCAAGCAAGTTGGATGCACGCCCACTTAGTTTTCATTGTTGAGCTTTCATACACTTATAGCTCTAGTGCATCCGTTGCATGGCAATCCCTACTCACTCACATTAATATCTATTAATGGGTATCTCCATAGCCCGTTGATACGCCTAGTTGATGTGAGACTATCTTCTCCTTTTTTTGTCTTCTCCACAACCACCATTCTATTCCACCTATAGTGCTATATCCATGGCTCACGATCATGTATTGCGTGAAGATTGAAAAAGTTTGAGAACACCAAAAGTATGAAACAATTGCTTGGCTTGTCATCGGGGTTGTGCATGATTTAAATATTTTATGTGGTGAATATAGAGCATAGCCAGACTATATGATTTTGTAGGGATAACTTTCTTTGGCCATGTTATTTTGAGAAGACATGATTGCTTTATTAGTATGCTTGAAGTATTATTACTTTTATGTGAATATTAAACGTTTATCTTGAATCTTTCGGATCTGAATATTCATATCACAAATAATAGAATTACATTGAAAATTATGCTAAGTAGCATTCCACATCAAAAATTCTGTTTTTATCATTTACCTACTCGAGGACGAGCAAGAATTAAGCTTGGGGATGCTTGATACGTCTCCAACGTATCTATAATTTTTTATTGTTCCATGCTATTATATATTCTGCTTTGGATGTTTAATGGGCTTTATTATACACTTTTATATTATTTTTGGGACTAACCTATTAACCGGAGGCCCAGCCCAAATTGTTGTTTTTTTGCCTATTTCAGTATTTCGAAGGAAAGGAATATCAAACGGAGTCCAAACGGAATGAAACCTTCGGGAACGTGATTTTTGGAACAAACGTGATCCAAAGGTCTTGGAGTGGACGTCAAGAAACGAATGAGGAAGCCACGAGGTAGGGGCGCGCCCTCCACCCTCGTGGGCCCCTCGTAGCCCCACCGACCTACTTCTTCCTTCTATATATACCTATGTACCCGCAAACCATCAGAACAGGGGCCAAAACCCTATTTCCACCGCCGCAACCTTCTGTACCCGTGAGATCCCATCTTGGGGCCTTTTCCGGCGCTCCGCCGGAGGGGGCATTGATCACGGAGGGCTTCTACATCAACACCATAGCCTCTCCGATGATGTGTGAGTAGTTTACCTCAGACCTTCTGGTCCATAGTTATTAGCTAGATGGCTTCTTCTCTCTCTTTGGATCTCAATACAAAGTTCTCCTCGATTCTCTTGGAGATCTTTTTGATGTAACTCTTCTTTTGCGGTGTGTTTGTCGAGATTTGATGAATTGTAGGTTTATGATCAAGATTATATATGAACAATATTTGAATCTCCTCTGAATTCTTTTATGTATGATTGGTTATCTTTGCAAGTATCTTCAATTATCAGTTTGGTTTGGCCTACTAGATTGACCTTTCTTGCAATGGGAGAAGTGCTTAGCTTTGGGTTAAATCTTGCGGTGCTCGATCCCTGGATGCTAGGGAAAGCGACACGTATTATTGTATTGTTGCCATTGAGGATAAAAAGATGGGGTTTATATCATATTGCATGAGTTTATCCCTCTACATCATGTCATCTTGTAAAAGCGTTACTCTATTCTTATGAACTTAATACTCTAGATGCATCTTTGGATAGCGGTCGATGTGTGGAGTAATAGTAGTAGATGCAGGCAGGAATCGGTCTACTTGTCACGGACGTGATGCCTATATACATGATCATACCTAGATATTCTCATAACTATGCTCAATTCTATCAATTGCTCGGCAGTAATTCGTTCACCCACCATAATACTTATGCTATCTTGAGAGAAGCAACTAGTGAAACCTATGGCCCCCGGGTCTATTTTCCATCATATTAATCTTCCGTCAACAAGCTATTTTCATCTTTGTTTATTTTGATTTCTTTACTTTTACTCTTTATCATAAAAATACCAAAAATATTATCTTATCATCTCTATCAGATCTGATAAAGGGGTTGTCAATCCCTTCACGGCCACTTCTAAAGTGAGATCTGATAGAGATGATAAGATAATATTTTTGGCATTTTTATGATAAAGATTAAAAGTAAAGATTGCAAAATAAACGGCGACGGAAATAGCTAGTTGACGGAATATTAATATGATGGAAAATAGACCCGAGGGCCATAGGTTTCACTAGTGGCTTCTCTCAAGATAGCATAAGTATTACGGTGGGTGAACAAATTATTGTCGAGCAATTGATAGAAAAGTGCATAATTATGAGAATATCTAGGCATGATCATGTATATAGGCATCACATCCGCGACAAGTAAACCGAAACGATTCTACATCTACTACTATTACTCCACACATCGACCGCTATCCAGCATGCATATAGAGTATTAAGTTCATAAGAACAGAGTAACGCATTAGGCAAGATGACATGATGTAGAGGGATAAACTCAAGCAATATGATTGTTGGAGTAAATGACCACGGGTAGCCTAGCCGGCTCCCCCTGGGGCTTCTGAAAAAATTACAAGCCAATCCGGCCACCCAACATCCAAGACGCAGGCCGCCTTGGCAGGTGACCAGCCGCTGTCGGGCGGCCCGGCCCCAAACCTACAGGAAGAAGGCCACAAGAGGGCGGCTCATGAGCCGGGCTACAGAAGGCCGACTCCACATAGCCCGACCATGAGAAGGCCGACTCAAGAAGTCGGCCACCGGCAGCGGCTAAGGCCGCACCCTCGTAATCTGCACCCACATAAAGCGATGGGACGGGTGTGGCTACGGTGAAGCCCGCCACCCCGCATCCCGGAGCGCCAAGATAGCACAAGGCAGTAATCAGACGGGGCGGTGCCGTCACCCGTCCGGCCACATCGCTACCATGTCGACCATGACGTCACCCACGGCGGGTGTCAAGACGACCAAGAGGCGGGCCCCTCCGGTCAGAGAGATGCCCGAAGGTGGCACGGCCTCCCCCAGTCGGCCTGTGATATGGCCGGCTTCCCATAGCCGGCTTGTTCCCCCCTCGAAGGAAGCGCCTCATTAAGGAGACAAGATGAGGTGAGGCTACAGTGATCGCCGTCAAGGCGGCAGCGCTGTAACCATGCTTACCCCGACCAAGCCCTCGTCATCAGGATTGAGGCAACAGTAACCAGCCCCCGACAAGGCCCTCAATGGTGGGGCCAGCTTGTCGACCAAGAAGCTGCAGAATACGGGACCCACCAAATGGGCAGGCCCAAGAGTCATGGAGAAGCCGGCAAGCGTAGACACTGACGGCTAGGGCCCGCGCCCAACCTGATTACCATTGTACCCCTGGGGGGTAGGCCTATATAAACCCCCCCAGGGCACCCATGCAAAGGGGTGATCTCTGAGAGTTTTAGACACCACGTAGAGGGAAGAGGAGAGCTACACGTGCCCTTCTTCTTCCTCTCACCGAACAGCTCAAGGAGCCTCTTGTAGCAACTTGTTCATCTAGTGATCATGCGGAGACCCCGCAGAGCAGCAGTCGGGGTGTTATCTCCACGGAGAGCCCCAAAGCTGGGTAAGATTCGCCGGCGTGCATGTCTTCGCCTCATCCCGTTTCTCGGCACCGGTGACGTCTTATTGGCTCCCACTATGATTAGCCACCCGTTGGCATATGTCGCACCTACCACCCGACATTTGGCGCCCACCGTGGGGCCAGGTGCACCATCGTCCGGAGACCTGTTCTGGATGGGAACCCTCTTCCTCCCCCGCGGGCGTAGCCAGCCTGGCACACCCGATGGCACTTGCCCTCGACACAGGCGTCGGCCGCCGACGCGGTGAGCTGCCTCGCCGACCTTCTTGGCGAGGCTCGCATCTCCGACGAGCCCACATCCGACGCGGGCACAGGCTGCCTCGAGAGCCACCTCGTCAGCCTCCTCGACCAACTCCATGTTTCCAGCGAGCCCGCTGTGGATTTGGAGTCGGTTGGCTCCAGCGATCCGATGCTTGTCGACTCCAACACGGCATCACTCGGCGCCTTCCCCACCAACGTCGTGATATTCGACGACCCGCTCCCCCAAGCCGACAGCTGTGGCAGTGCCATCACCGAGGTGCTGGTCATCAGTCATGGCGGCCCCTCTGGCGAGAACGCCCACGACGCCCAGCGGCGCCGCAGACGACCGTCCGCCTCTCCCGGCCGACGCCGACGCCGAGGCAGGAGGCACGCCTCGCCCACGCGGAGGGCCGGAGGATAGCTTCCATGAGATGCCTCACCGAGGCCCACCAGCGTGAAGTCGACCGCGCCGCCTTTGGCACACCACCTCCCGACGGGCCGAGCCGAATCGGCATCGTCAAGAAACGCGGCGCAGTCATCGCCGACATGCTGGGAGTGGACCACCCAGTCTACTCCACGCCCCTCGAGAACCTGCGCGCCGCCCAGGTAGCCATAGAAGAGCTGAACGGGCTAGGGCCCGACGAGCTCCCCTATATGGCTAGGCGCATCCAGCAACTGATCGGCGCGGCCGCAGAACGGCAAGAAGACAGCGCCCGCACCGAAAGCCCTCCCCCGCGCCGAGAGCATGGCGCAACATCGCGCACGCCGACTGCGGGCAACACCCGCGCACGGCGAGAAAAGGAGCCGGCTACCAACCGCAGCCGAACCCGGATCTCCATCGAGCGCGACGCAGAAGGCCGTCCTTGAGCCGTGGAGCGGCGAGGCAACCCGCCCCCTCCTCCACCTCGCGGGGAAAGATATCCCACCCCGCCGCCTGTCACACATCCGACTCTCAGCGGCCGACTAGGCCGCCGTGAAGGAGTCGGCGAAAACGACGCCCGCCACCTGATCGACCGCTTGGCGCGATCCCTGGCGTTGGAAGAAGAAGACGATGTCGGTACGCCTTGCTTCGTCCCCCGCATCCGCGGTGAGCCCTTCCCAAAGGGGTTCTCGCTCCCAAGAGACACGCCCAAGTATAACGGCTCTGTGAAGCCGGAGGATTGGCTGATCGACTACTCAACCGCAGTCAAGATAGCTTAACGGCAACAAAGCGCAGTGCCATGAAATATGTGCCCCTCATGCCTCAGGGCATGGCGCGAACCTGGCTCAATAGCCTCAAGCCGTACAGCATCAACAGCTGGCTGGACTTCACCGAAACCTTCATCCGCAACTTCACCAGCACCTACAAGCGGGCTCCCAAGCCCAGGCAGCTCTCCTTGTGCATACAAGGACCCACCGAGTCGACTCGCGACTACCTCACGCGTTGGGCCGAGCTCCGCAACTCCTGCGAGGGGGTGCACGAGGTTCAAGCCATAGAGTACTTCACCGCGGGTGCCGAGAAGGCACCCTCCTTAAGCACAAGCTTCTCTGCGACGAGCCGACTACCCTCGACAAGCTACTAGTCATAGCCGACAAGTACGCCACCGCCGACTCCTCGATGAAGACCGAGCTCCGGGTAGACGCCTCTGGAAAGGTGCTCAACCCGGCTCCCAAAACGCCGGCTGGCGACTCCAGCCGACGTCCGTACCAGGGTGACAACAAGCGCAAGGGCCCAATGCCGCCCCCGGCCAGTCGGGAGGTGGCCACCGTCGAAGACGAGCAACCCGAGGGGCGGCCCGCGCCCAAGAAGCCGAAGGGCGGCAGGCCGGGTTGGCAACCGCTTTCCTACGAAAGCAAGCCCTCGACGCCCATGCAAGTTCCACAGCGCCTGAAGCCGTCCAACCATATGACCCGGAAATGCCTTTGGCTCACCCGAATCACCAAAGGCGGCGGCTGGTGCCGCCTCCGCCAGCTGGACAGCCGCCTCCGGCTCCCCAACAGCCAGCCGCTCGACCAGCAGTCGGGACCATCCAAGACAAGTTCCCCAACGAGCATGCCGCCTACGTCGTCTTCATGAGCCAGCCCGAAGACCGGCGCAACCGGCGCTGGCAGCACCAAGATGTCAACGCGGTCGCCTCCAACAACCCCGAGTACATGCACTGGTCAGAGAGGCCTATCAGCTGGAGCCGGGCCGACCACCCAGAGGTGATGCCGTCCCCGGGCTCTTATGCATTGGTTTTGGAAGCAACCCTAGCAACGGACAGGCTTGCTGCCCGATTCTCCCGCGTGCTGATAGATGGCGGTAACAGCATCAACATCCTGTACCGAGACACCATGGAGAAGCTAAACATCAAGGCCAAGCACCTCATGCCAAGCCGGACCGTGTTCCATGGCATCGCATCTGCCCGTCGTGTTCGGCCGATCGGCAAGATCTAGATTGATGTTCTCTTCGGAGACAAGGATCACTTCCGCCGAGAAGCAATCTGGTTTGAAGTGGTGGACCTCGAGAGCCCCTACCATGCGCTGCTTGGCCGGCCTGCTCTGGCCAAGTTCATGGCTGTACCCCACTATGCCTACCTCAAGATGAAGATGCCGAGTACCAAGGGCATCATCACCATAGCCGGCGATTACAAGAAATCCTCCGAGTGCGCCGCAGCCAGCAGCCGGCTGGCCGAGTCCCTTGTGGTCGCCGAAGAGAAGAAGATGTTGGACCGAGTCATGGCCATGCCGGCAAGCAGCCGGTCCTGTACCCTGACCCCAAGGAATGTGATGCTCAAGGTTCCTTCCAGCCAGCCAAGGAAACAAAGAAGATAACTCTGGACCCAGAGCACCCAGAAAGGTTTGCCGTCATCGGGGCAAACCTGGACAGCAAATAGGAAGGCGAGCTCGTCGATTTCCTCCGTGAGAATCGGGACATCTTCGCATGGTCCCCCAAGGACATGCCGGGTGTTCCGAAGGAATTCGCCGAGCACAAGATACATGTCCGAGCGGATGCCAAACCAAATCAAGCAGCCCCTCCGCATTGCCGGAGGAGAAGAGAAGGATCGTAGGAGAAGAGATAGCCCGACTCGGGCGGCCGCTTCATAATGGAGGTGTTCTTTCCGGAGTGGCTTGCCAACCCGGTGATCGCTCAAGAAGAATAACAAGTGGCGCATTTGTATATATTACACAAGCCTCAACAAACCCTGCACCAAAGATCCCTACGCCTTGCCCAGCATAGATCAAGTGATAGACTCCACGGCGGATGCGAAGCCGAAGTTTCTTGGATGCCTACTCAGGCTACCACCAGATAAAGCTGGACCCGCCGATCGCCTCAAGACCGCCTTCATCACGCCATTCGAGCTCACATTGCGACTATGACATTCGGCTTGAGAAATGCCGCTGCCACTTTTATTGCATGCGAAGTGCCTCCTCAAGCAACTCGGGCAGAAATGCCCACGCCTATGTAGACGATATCGTGGTGAAGACGGAGAAGCGCAACACTTTGTTAGAAGACCTCAAGGAAACATTTGAGAACCCGCGCCGGTTTCAGATCAAGCTCAACCTCGAGAAATGCGTGTTCGAGTGCCACCGGCCAGCTTCTAAACTTCCCCGGTCTCCGAACGCTGCATTGAATGCAACCCAGTAAAAATGAAAGCCATTGAGAGAATGGAGATTCCCACCAAGCTGCGAGACGCCCGAAGTTTACCGGTGCCCGCTTCTGAACCGCTTCATCAGCCGGCTTGGAGAAAAGGCTCTCCCCCTTTACCGACTCATGAAGAAAACCACTCACTTCGAGTGGAACAACCAAGCCGACCAAGCTTTTCACGAGCTAAAGAAGATGCTTGCCACGCCGCTCGCCTTGGCGGGCGCCGACCGAGAAAGAGCCCATGCTCCTTTACATTGCCGCCACCACCGGGTGGTCAAGACCGGCCATCGTGGTCCAAATACCAGAAGAAGGCCGAGCTCAGCCAGTCCAGAGATCGGTGTATTACTTAAGCAAAGTATTGTCCACCTCGAAGCAGAACTACCCGCATTACCAGAAGATGTTCCATGGCGTGTATTTCGCCGCCAAGAAGATGAAGCCCTACTTTCAAGAGCACTCCATCACGGTCATATGCACCGCCCTGCTCGCCGAGATCATAGGCAGCCGGGACGCATCCGGCCGGGTGACAAAATGGGCCATTGAGCTGGCCCCTTACATGATCTTCTACCAGCCTCAAGACCGCCATCAAGTCCCAAGCATTGGCTGACTTCCTCGCCGACCGGCCGAGACTCAAGACCGCCACGGCTCCCGACTCCACTCATTGGCGGATGCACTTCGACGGGTCCAAGATGCGCACCGGCTTGGGAGCCGGCATCATACTCACCTCTCCCAAAGGCGACAAACTCAGATACATGTTGCAAATTCAATTTGCCGCCTCCAACAATGTGGCCGAGTACGAGGCGCTCGTACACGGACTCCGGCTAGCCAAAGAGCTCGGCATCCACCGGATCCTGTGCTATGTTGACTCGGATTTGGTGGTCCAGCAGTCATCTGGCGACTGGGATGCCAAGGACGCAAACATGGCAAGCTACCGCTTCCTTGTTCAAAGAAATCAGCGGTACTTCAAGGATGCGAGTTCCTCCACGTGCCACGGGCCAACAACGAAAGCGCAGATGCCACAGCACGAATAGGCTCAATCGACAAGCTATACCAACCGGCGTCTCTCCAACGCCTCCTCAAGCCGCCTATCAAGTCATCTCGAATCTGACTCCATCTTCGTGCCGCTTAACTCGACGCAGCCGGATCCGCTTGGGGAGCCAAGCAGCGCCCGGGACTTTGATATGCGGCTCGGGGATCGCCATAGTCGCATTCGCCCGGGGACTTTCAGAACCTGCCCGGGACTACTGATGGTCGGCCCGGGACTGCATCAACACCACAGCGGTGGCCAATTCCAGCTCTTCACCACCCAGCCCACCCGCCTGGTTGAAGTAGCCGTGTTGGCTATAGAAGAAGTCACAGCCCATCGTGGGCTCACCCATCCTCAACTTCGGTAAACAGAGAACCGCCACGACGAGATCGCGGCAAGACAAGTCCAACACCGAGCCGGAGCATATACAATTGCTAACAGAGAGCTCGTCAGACGCAGTGTCACTGGAGTCTTCCAGCGCTGTGTCGAGCCAGAGAAGGGCATAGCAATCCTCAAGGACATTCACCAAGGCGAATGCGGCCACCACGCAGCCTCAAGATCCCTCGTTGCCAAAGCTTTCTGCCATGGATTCTTTTGGCCGATTGCCTTGGACGACGCCAGGAGTTGGTCAAACATTGCAAAGGGTGCCAAGTCTTCAGCTCCAAGCAACACCTCACGGCCAAAGACTCAAGACCATTCCCTCACACGGCCTTTTGCCGTCTGGGGATCGGACATGGTGGGCCCATTCAAGACATACGGCTGACATGACACACTTGCTTGTCGCCGTGGATAAATTTACCAAGTGGATCAAAGCAAAGCCGATTAAGAAGCTGAACGGGCCTACTTCCGTGACATTCATCGCAGACATTACAACTTGGTACAGTGTGCCACATAGCATCATCACCGCCAACGGCACGAATTTTGCCAAGGGAGCATTGGCACGTTTCTGCGCGACGCAGGGCATCCGACTGGACCTAGCGTACGTTGCCCACCCACAGTCAAACGGCCAAGTTGAGCGAGCCAACGGCCTCATCCTATCCGGCATTAAGCCCCGGCTGGTCGTGCCGCTGGTGCGTTCGGCCGGCTGTTGGCTCGACGAGCTGCCGGCCGTCCTCTGGAGTCTGCGCACTACCCCAAACAAGTCAACCGGCTTCACCCCTTTCTTCCTTGTATATTGTGCCGAGGCTGTCATCCCAACTGACATCGAGTTCGACTCGCCTCGGGTGACCATGTACACAGAAGTAGAGGCCAAAGAAGCAAGAGAAGACAGCGTCGACCTGCTGGAAGAAAACCGGCTGTTAGCCCTCAGCCGGTCCGCCATCTACCAGCAGGGTTTGCACCGCTACCATAGCCGGAAGGTCAAGCCAAGATCCTTTCAAGAGGGCGACCTTGTGCTCCGGCTGATCCAGCGAACAGCCAGCCAGCACAAGCTCTTGGCCCCTTGGGAAGGTCCCTTCGTCATCAGCAGAGCATTGGGAAACGACTCCTACTACCTAATCGACGCACAGAAGCCGAAGGCACGAAAGAGAGATGATTCCGGCAAGGAGTCGGAACGACCATGGAACGCCAACCTCCTCCGAAGATTTTACAGTTAAAATGCAGTATGTATCACGCTACCTTTTGTACTAAGTATGAGACAATGGGCCCCCCGAGGAGCACTCGGGGACTGCCACCTTTTATCTATGAATGACGAGTATCATGCTTATGATTTTGTCATTGCATTCTTCCTCCTCGTCCGGCACCGGGTTCGACTAGTCGGCCCGGGAACTGGCCGCCTTGAGTTATATTCGAGTTCCACCTGCAGTCAGACAAGTAGTGTGCCGGCACCCAAGCCCTCTCTTGCCAAAAACCGCAGCTCGAAAAACCGACTGTCCGGATGGCAAGATTCAAAGGCGGAAAAGGATGCCCACACAAAAAATGGCTAAGGACTAACGAACTCGTATAACAAAAGCCGGCTTCCTCCCATTGCCGACCGGCTACCAGAGTAGCCGGCCGGCCGGTCCATTCCACCTTGCCACAATCCAAGAAAGCTCAAGTACTTGCCTTCCCACAAACAGCCAAGTTCCTCCCCAGCCGCAGACTACAGAGCAGCTGTTCGGCTGGGAAGGCAGCAATCAAGGGAAGGCGGCAAAAGGAAACAACCTAAGGATAAAAAGCAAATTCGAATGGAAGCCAAACACATGCATAATTATATTTACACAAAAGCCTTCGAAGGCCGACATTCAACATAGTTTGAATACACCCCCAGTGGGTGGAACTGCGCAAAATTAATAAAAGTTGTTCAAGGAGCAACAGCAGGAAAGCAAGAGCGGCAGATCAGGCCAAGGGAGCGGCAAAGTAGTCGGGCAGGTTGGCGGAGGCGGCAGTGCTGGCCGGAGGAGTGGCCGGCTGGCGAGTCTCGGCCTGATCATCACCCCTGGCAGGCGGTGCGCTCGCGCGCGCCTCGTTGCTCGGGGCACGATCAGGCTAAAGCTGGCTGGTCGCTTCGCCGTCGGGCGCGACGTCTTCGCCGCCCTCCTCTTCTTCGTCTTTGGCTTCGTCGCTGGAAGCAATCTCCTCCGCCGAGTCCTCGCCTTCCGCCAGGTTCAGCCCGAACCATTCCTCCGGCTGGGCGACGCCGTTGTCATTCACTTCAGGAGCAAAAATGGTGGTGTCGGTATACTCAGCGATAGCTGACGCGCGATGGATGATAGCCGGCCGCATCGCCACCAGCTCCTCGTCGGCCTCCTGCCTCCAAGTGCTCAGCTGACGCAAGCTCAGCCCAGGATACCAGGCTTGAATGAACTCCAGCGCCCGCCCGGCGCCGGACCGAGCAGCGGAAGCCTTCCAGTCCTCGAAGCAGCCAACCGCAACCTCCAGCCAGTCGGCAGTCTGACTGGGGGTATGGGGAATCACCTCGCTAGGCCAGAGAGCGGCCAGCACTTGCGCCCCGGCACGCTGAAGCCGGCGGAGCATGCGGTGAGCCGGCTGCAGCCGGGCCTGGATCGCCAAAAGTTGCTCCTCAAGTGTCCGGCTGGCGTCTGGCGCGATCTCAACCCTTGCTTGCCGGCATGTCTCGCGGTGGGCCTCGATGGCTTGGCTAGCGGCGACGGAGTAACCAGGGAAGTAATCTGCATGAAGAACAAAGAAACAGCACAAAAATCAGAAGATGAACAAGAGGGCAAGGAGCAAGCAAAGGGGTGAAAAGGAAGGCGGCTTACCATCGATCAGATCCTCAACCCGTCCATAGCCCTCGCTCACCTCTTGCCTCACTTCAGCCCAGCCCGCCGCCTCGGTCTCGAACTCGGCCTTAAGGGCGGCCTCGTTGTCCTGCGCCTTCTTCAGGCCGCCTTATGGCTTTCCTCCTGGTCGGCCAGTCTCTTGGCAGCGGTCGCTGCCTCGGGCCAAGGCGTTGCACTCGGCCTCCTTGGCGCGAAGGCGGTGCTGGTCCCTTGAGCTGCTCCCTCAAGTCAGCATTAGCCTCTGCAAGCGTGGAGAAAAAGGAAAAAGCAATAAGGAAGAAGTCGTTGGGGAAGATCCGACCCGGCTCGCCAGCCGCCCGAATCTCGGGGACTACACCCGATGGGTGTTGACGCCGCCCACATGAGATAAAAGAAACAAAGTACTCACTTGACTATTAAAGTCGGTCGTGACCTTTGGCTCCAGCTCACGGGCACAGGAGTTGAAAGCGGCTGTCGCGAAGATTGTGATACTCACGAAAATCGACGGCGCAAATAAGAACAAGATTGCCGCCAAGGCCTGCTCAAAAGTTCCAAGCCGCCTGCTCAGCAGCCGACTCGAAACTCGGGGACTACACCCAGTGGGTGCGCTGACGCGCCCCCACGGAAGAAATCAAAAGAGAAATCGACCAAGGCCAGAAGACTCACCCGGATGACCACACGCGTAGCAAGAAACTCCTGGGTGTATAGTTGCAACAGGCGGCCCGAGTTCTGCTTGGCGTCGGACCTCCTGCGCCGCCACGCGTTCGGTCGTTCCACCACTGGGCGCCCACTCGGACGTGTTACGCTGGCCGCCTGTGTCTCGTGTTGCCGAAGCCGGCACCCGCAGCTCTTTGCGCTCCAGCCGGGCGAGGACGCCTTCTCACAGACCGCATGTAGGCGCCGACCGCACCACAAGATCTCGCCCCGCCGCCGACGGTTCTCGGCCGCTGGCCGGGCGTTGCGAAGCAGTCGGCCGCCTTTGGTTAGCCTCCGGTCGGCGCCGGCTGTGGCGCCTCCCCCAGGATCGTCCCGTCGTCCTCCCTCCTCTCCATCACCGGCTGGTCGCGGTCAGCTTCCTCCGACGGAGGCACGGGGATATCGCGAGCCACGGCGCGAAGAGGAATAACGAGCCGCAGAGGCTGATTGCGCAGAGCCTCCGCCTCCCTCTCCGCGGCCGCAGCTTCCACCTGGGCCTTGGCCGTCGCGTCGGCTTGCGCCTCGGCCGACTTCTCCGCCGCCTCCTAGATGGCCCTCCGCTCCACCGCTTCCCGCTCCTCCCGCGCCTCTCGCGCGTTCCACTCCGTTGCCTCCATGAGGTCGGCGCGGGGATCCACGCGGCGGGAGCTCGAAGACCCTCCTGTCGGGCCGACTATGGAGGCGACGTCAACCCGTTCAAGGGAAAGCGGCGCCCTGTTTAGCAAATCAAGAAGATGGCTTAGATGAGCCTCAACCAAAGAAGACAACAAAAAGTACAAGACATCCAACACTTACGCCGAGACCGCTTGTGGCTGCTTCACCACCTTGCGGAAGCGGGCCGCTTTCGCGGCCGCCTCGTCCCGCTTGGTCGCCGCCGCGGAGCTCTTGGGTTTTTTCGGCCGGCTGCCGAAGAGACCCGACCCGGCCCGACGCTTTTGCGCGCCACACCGAGCGGCTGGCGCGGCAGAAGGCCATGCGCCTTGGCGATCGGCCGCCGGCTGGCGGCGTGGGATGACCTCGGTTTCGTCATCATCCGGCCAGTCCCCGAAGCCGGCCGTGAGCTCGGGGCCGCCTGCCTCTCCGCCGGCTCCGACGATGGCGTCGTCCATGGCGGCCGCCCCCAGATCTGGGTCGTCGGGGTCGTTAACCGTGCGGTCGGCCATAAACTGGCGCTCCGGCCTGCGGACCCGGGCGCCGGGTCGAAGAAGGGGCTCTGCTCAAAGACAAGCCCGGCTAGTCCAGAGTCGGCCATCGCGAACCCGGCAACAAAAGAAGAAGAAAGTAAGGAAAACTTACCACAGGCGGGGGATCAGCCCGAGAATACGGCGCCTTGCCATACTGCCACTCTTCAGTGAGTTTGCAGTTGGAGATGTAATTCACCATGTAAGACACCTCGCCACGAGGCATCTCTCTAGTGCTCGGCCGGCATGGGTCGAGGCGGCCGCTCATCTGGCAGATCATGTGCGGTCGGCTTTGGAGCGGGAGCACCCGGCGCTCCACGAAGGCGGCGACCAGGTCGGCCCCCACCAGGCCCTCCGATTGGACCATCACCCGGAGATGGGTGACGGCGGCGTTCCCGACCAGGGAGAGCGACCGGGCTCGGAAGGACCAAGACGGTTGCCTCCCAGGCGGCGGGCCGGCTACGTAGGCTGTCACGCCCAAGATGTAACGACAATCCCGATAGGAGCTGCACATATCTCGTTCTCAGGGCAACACCGGATGAGACATCCTACGAGTAAAACCAACCCTCAAGTTTCCCCAAGTTGGCCCCGCAGTCTGCTCGTTTCGGGCCAACACATAGAGAAGCATTGGCCCGGGGGGGCTAAAATAAAGATGACCCTCAGGTTGGCCGACCCAAGGGAAAGGGTATAGGTGGTGGTGAGGCAAATGGTAAAAACAAGGTTGGGCCTTGCTGGAGGAGTTTTATTCAAAGCGAACTGTCAAGGGGGTCCCATAAATCACCCAATCACGTTAGGGACGCAAAATCCGAGAACATAATACTGATATGACGGAAACTAGGGCGGCAAGAGTGGAACAAAACACTGTGCATAATGGCCGAGCCTTCCACCCTTTACCAAATATATAGATGCATTCATAATATAAGAGATATTGTGATATCCCGACATAAACATAATCCAACATGGAGCAATCTTCATCTTCACCTGCAACTAGCAACGCTATAAGAGGGGCTGAGCAAAAGCGGTAACATAGCCAAACAATGGTTTGCTAGGAAGGGTGACAAAGGTTAGAGGTTCATGGCAATTTGGGAGGCTTGATAAGCAAGTGGTAGGTAATGCAGCAAAGCGATGGAACGAAGCAACTAGCATAGCAATGATAGTAATGAGATCCAAGGTGACGGTCATCTTGCCTGAAATCCCGCAAGGAAGAAGAACGAGTCCATGAAGAAGACGAACAAAAGTAGTCGAACGAATCCTCACAATCGCAACATTACTGGAACTAAGAAGCTACACCGGAAAGGAACAAACAACATGGTAAATGCACAAGCATAAACATGGCACGATGCACAATCAAGTGTGATGCTGTCCGGTTTAATGAGGCATGGCATGGCAAAGTGCAACAAACAATACTACAAATTAAGTGGAGCTCAATATGCAACGAGTTGCATGTCAACGAAACACCACATGCAATTATTTAGTTTGATCTCGTTATAAGCTACTCAACAATATTAAATGTTGTTAAACATGGCAAGAGGTGAGGCATAATTAAACTACCTATCTAGGCAAGTTTAAATGAGGCCGGAACAACAAACAACAATTCCGAAAAATCCTCATGAGCAATATTTTAGATTCGGTACTGTTCTGCCCTAAACCATATTTTATTGTTGTAAAACAGGAAAATAAACTGCACCAGGTTAAACTAGGCATTTTTCCACCCCATTTACATATAAAGTTTATTAAATCCCGAGTTACGGTTAATTAGTTATGAAATAAATCATTTTAACATGGCATTTTAGCAAATTAAAGCAAACAGCAATTTAAACATTTTAAAAAGGGAGAAAATGGAATATTATTAATCTACGCAAAATTCTAAGCATTTTACATATCTAAACCATTTTAATCCGATGCACGGTTCATGCGTTATTATATGCATGATGCAGTAAATCTGCACTCTCTGGATAATTGGACAAATTCGCAGAACGAAAAAAAACATGATATGGGCCGAAACTGCTGGGCCAACAGTGCACAGGAGGGGCTGGGGGGCTGCTCACCCTTGGGCTTCGGCCCGGTTCGAAGCAAAGGCTGGAGGAGGCCGAAGCAGGCCGGGTTGGGGAGGTTCCTGGTGGCCCAGGAGGCGAAGGAGATGGGTAGGTCGGGTCGATCTGGCTGGAGTCGGTCAACGCGAGCTCGTGGCTCGTCTACGAAGCAGAGGAAGCAGGGGTGCGACGGCTTCAGCGGTGCGGCAAAGGGCAACAGTATGGCGATCTGGTGGGTGGTGAGCCTCCGGATCCGCGACGAGGAGGAGGAAGACGTGGCGCTGGCAAGCTCGTGCTCGAGCACCAAGATGGCGCGCGGGCGGAGCTTGGGCACGGGCGATGGAGCGGCGCTGGGACTTGGCGCTGGAGGGCTTGCCGCGGCGGGACATGGCCGAAGCACAGCGGGATCCGGGCAAGGGCGTCGGAGATGGCCGGATCCGGGCCAGTTCGGGTCGGGGAGGCGTCGACCTTCTTGTTTGAGGAGGAAGCGAGGCGCAGGTCTCGAACAACGACGGCGGCGACAGGAGCTCCGGCAGGCAAGGGCGCTACTTGGGGAGGCGCAGAGGGAGGTCCGCGGCGAGGGATGGCGGCGCTGACCAAGCGACCGGGCCGAGGATCACGAGCTTCGGCAACATGGTTAGTTGGTCCTTCAAGCAACGAGGGAGAGAGAGGTTAGAGACGAGCGAGGAGAGGGAAACAGGAGGAGGGGCACGGACGGGGACTGCCTGGGTGTCGAGGTCGCCGGAGGGCGCGTCGTGGGGGCCGAGGCAGGGGGCTCGGGCAGAGGAGCAGATGCTCCTGGACGAGGGGAAGATGGAGGCTGGTTGGTGGTGGGGATGGATCTAGGAGGATCCCGATGAAGATGCGGGAGAGAGTAGCGGCGGCGGCTAGGAGGATGGGATATCTCCCCTAGATTCTAGGGTTGGACCTATATATATCAAGAAGATTAGGGTAGGGGCTACCACGTCACTACGATCGAAAATGGATGGTCGGGGAAAATAGGCTAGGGATCCAATAAATAAAACGAAGATGTTTTATAGATGTTAGAGCATGATCCGGATCCAACGGTCATGACAGACGGGTTAGGTCCGGAGAAGTTTTCGACTAGGTTGCGGAGGTGGTCGGTGGTCGTGCAGAGAGGCTCAAGCATTCCGGACAACAAAAGAACGGTTGCTCTCGAAAGGGACAACGAAGGCAAGGGGGGAACGCAGCAACTACGAACGGATGCAAGCTTTATGAAAAACATGCGGATGCAATGCGCATGATGCTACGAGATGAGATGCAAGACATGAACAAAATGCAAAACAAAAGACAAAACCCAACCACGAAGGAAATAACATATCGCATCTCCGGAAAAGGCAAGAGTTGGAGTTACGAATATGGAAAGTTGTATCTGGGGCGTTACAACACTCCACCACTATGAGAGGATCTCGTCCCGAGATCTAGGATGGCACTGGAGGGAAAAGAAAGAGGAAGATAAGAGGTAAAACTAAGTTGCTTCTTGACAAAAGGCTGAAATCAAGAACCTTGAGAGGTGAAACAATTTAAAGAAGAAAACAATGGAGACGAACGAGATTGCGACCACTCTGTTAGATAAGAGGAACATGGGATACGACGAGAACCAAGAGGTTAAGAGACAAGATATATATTGAAACCACTCCGGTTAAAACTAGATAGAGAAGGAATAAGATTGATATAATTTGGGCAGCACTGATCGAAAAGAAGAAGGAAAACTAGATAAGATGAAAAGAACTTGAAGAGATGCCACAACACTCCGGTTAAATGGATAAGCATGAAAAGAACACGATCCTCACAATTCGAGATGATGAGCGAAAACAACAATGAAAAGCACAAGCTTGTTGTGGGCTTATGGCAAACATCTCAAAATGATGAGGTGACAACCGGCCATTGATGGAAACAGTTAATTGGATTGAGATCAGCAAGGAGATGAAAACTCCTTTTAATGAGAGAATAGGAGGAAACTTGGATTAACGATAGGCACCACAATTAGCAACATTCCTTAGGGAAGGTTGTAGGTGAAATATAATCCAATATAACTCCAACAAAAGGATTGATTGGTTGAAAAGATCTCTTGAACGAAGAGAAAATGATGGATTTAAAATACCTCATTCTTGACAACATATGAATTATGAAACATGAAGGAAATTGTCAAGAGTGACATAACACCACCTCAAAAGATAAGCCAGAAAGAATTGCACTTTGGAATGCAAGATGAAGAATACTTGAGCTCCTCAAAACAAAACATGTGTTGAACACCATGTTTATTTTAGAGTATAGCTTGGCGGATCATAACTTTGAGAGAAATCTTGAAGAACAATTGAAGAATGAAAAGAATCCTTGACGAACCACCATGTAGAGCCTCCATGAAGAACTCCGGTAATAAATAAGGATGACAAAAAGAAAGAGAAGTTGAAATCACAGGGTGAAGCCTTGCTATGATTTAGAAGGAGCTTCGCGAGATAATGCCGAAAACTTGGAACTCCGGAAAAGAAAGGTGAATCAACTCGAACCGAGAATGTGACATGATGAACAACTCTGGAAAGAAGAAACTAGATCACTTGGATGAAACAATAATAAGAATTACGTTATGCGTATCCTTCACCAATTTAAATTGATGACAAACAACGGATTTGGCATACTACTTATTCCCGTAGAAAGGATTAAGAGAGATATAGCGCAAATTTGAGAAGGTATTGATGGAACCACCGGTGGGATTAAAAAGAACGAATGAATTGATATGATAACAAAGGAAGTGAAATCTTGAACGAACCACCGTAAAAATTGCAAAGAGAGTAGCAAGGGCACAATTCACCGGAAATAATTTGAATATGAATGAAGATACTTGAGGGGATTTAGATACATGAGAACGAAGAGAACATGAACTGATTAGAGGATATTTGAACGATTCACCGGTAAGATTTGGAGAACGAGAGCTGAAAGCTTGAATGAATAATTCTGAGATGATGGGCTCCGGATACTCAAACTAAAAAGACTCTGAAATGCTCCGGATGGTGAAAACAATTCTCACAATCGAAAACAATTATGAGAGGATGGCATCAAGCTAGAACCATGAATCTTGAAGAGAATGGAACAAGATTTAAGAGAAACTCTTCTTCGGTCTTCAAATGTTGAGAATGACGATGAGAAACATCACCATGAATTGTTGAGATACTCCAGGATGAAAATTAGAAAGGTTGAACCAACGATGAAAAGAATTTGGAAGATCTTGGAGAAAGACATTTGACTGATGATAACTCATTCTTACGTCAAACTTTGAAATGAATTTGAGAATAGTTCTAGGAAAATTAGAGGAGTCAGGTAAGATCCTGGGAAAAGACCTGTGGGTTAGGGCCCACTCGAAAGAAACATCGTTGAAGGATTGCTTGAAATAAAGATTGCACCGGTAGAATTAAATGGCTTGAATGAGATAACAACCTCGAAATATCTTGAACGGATTGAGAATGGAAACACAAGTCTTGTGAGATATCTTCAGCACTCCAGAAAAAAATGAATAGGGAGAAGTGAATGATTAAGAGGTGCATTGGCATGAGAAAGCATTAGAAACAAGAAAAGGAATATGATGAATATCGAAAGCTTGAAATTGGATCCGCCGGAGAAGAAACAACAACGAAGGATGATGAACTTGAAACTGTTGAGCATCTCCATGGGAAATCACCGGATAAGAACATCGAAAGAAAAGAATGAAGAGACTTCTTTCAAATAAAAAGGATGCATGATTAAGAAATCTGAGTCCTTGAAGAAAAAGGGGTGGGAGGGCGGGAAAACAAAGACAACTTGGGACGGATGAAATAAACACCGTTGAGAAAACTTAGAATTGATCTCGCAAATGTTGAAATGATCGGATCCACTTGAAGAGAAGCACATCGGTTGGGAAAAGAATTAACATGACGACCTCGATGATCAAGAAGGATTAGTATTCACATAGCAATATGAGAACACCGTTTAGGAAAGGTATGGATTTAACATTTGACTTCGAAGCAACTCGAATACCACAAATAAAACAAAACAAAGGATTGGCTTGCAGAAATAAGCAGGAACAAATACATATGATAGAGATTTACCCAATCCCATATCATGCATCTGTCGGAAATATATTCTAGGAGCTACTTGAATTCCCACCTATAAAACTCCCGAAACTTTCTGGTTATGCAATCTGGTGTTGCGGATACAGGGGACACAAAATATATCACCCAAACTAACAATACCTAGATCCAGTTGTATCCATCCGTCAACACATAACCAAGAAAACTCCGGAAATCGTGTACCTCAACCTTCAAAAATCATCCGTTATACAAGCTATGGCAATACTCCCGAACTCCCCAGTACTGGGTGGCGTCGAGGTTATCTCACCAACAACTACATAAAAGAGATTTTCGATGTCGGCAAAACTCAGGTATTCCAGAACTGCAACAATAAAATTATGACGATAACACCTCGGAGCACAACTCCCCGGGACACTGCCACAACCCCTAAATGTCAGGGGGCACCAAGAACAATGTTCTCGTTACAAGACTATCGGAACGCTCCCAAGATACCCGCGTGATCCTAAAAAAAATTCGTGAAATTTGAGGA
Organism: Aegilops bicornis; assembly: GCA_021605145.1. Taxonomy (NCBI): domain Eukaryota; kingdom Viridiplantae; phylum Streptophyta; class Magnoliopsida; order Poales; family Poaceae; genus Aegilops; species Aegilops bicornis. The sequence continues at coordinate 531,326,719 of CM038670.1, forward strand.
GAGGAAAGACAAAACATCTGTGTCAGGGGGCCACACCAGAGCGACGAAGGGACTGAGGAGTAAAAATAATCCTACTCTCTGATATATATAATCCTAAGACTCAAAATAGTTTTCTTCTAGACTCAACAACGGCCAACAATCAAGGGGGCTCCTATGGTCGGTCGAGGCTCTGATACCAACTTGTCACGCCCAAGATGCGACGACAATCCCGATAGGAGCTGCACATATCTCGTTCTCAGTGCAACACCGGATGAGACATCCTACGAGTAAAACCAACCCTCAAGTTTCCCCAAGGTGGCCCCACAGTCTGCTCGTTTCGGGCCAACACTTAGAGAAGCATTGGCCCGGGGGGGCTAAAATAAAGATGACCCTCGGGTTGGCCGACCCAAGGGACAGGTAAAGGTGGTGGTGAGGCAAATGGTAAAACCAAGGTTGGGCCTTCTTTGGAGGAGTTTTATTCAAAGCGAACTGTCAAGGGGGTCCCATAAATCACCCAATCACGTTAGGGACGCAAAATCCGGGAACATAATACCGATATGACGGAAACTAGGGCGGCAAGAGTGGAACAAAACACCAGGCATACGGCCGAGCCTCCACCCTTTACCAAATATATAGATGCATTAATAATATAAGAGATATTGTGATATCCCGACATAAACATAATCCAACATGGAGCAATCTTCATCTTCACCTGCAACAAGCAACGCTATAAGAGGGGCTGAGCAAAAACGGTAACATAGCCAAACAACGGTTTGCTAGGAAGGGTGACAAAGGTTAGAGGTTCATGGCAATTTGGGAGGCTTGATAAGCAAGTGGTAGGTAATGCCGCAAAGCGATGGAACGAAGCAACTAGCATAGCAATGATAGTAATGAGATCCAAGGTGACGGTCATCTTGCCTGAAATCCCGCAAGGAAGAAGAACGAGTCCATGAAGAAGACGAACGGAAGTAGTCGAACGAATCCTCACAATCGCAACATTACCGGAACTAAGAAGCAACACCGGAAAGGAACAAACAACATGGTAAATGCACAAGCATAAACATGGCACGATGCACAATCAAGTGTGATGCATGTCCGGTTTAATGAGGCATGGCATGGCAAAGTGCAACAAACAATACTACAAATTAAGTGGAGCTCAATATGCAACGAGTTGCATATCAACGAAACACCACATGCAATTATTTAGTTTGATCTCGTTATAAGCTACTCAACAATATTAAATGTTGTTAAACATGGCAAGAGGTGAGGCATAATTAAACTACCTATCTAGGCAAGTTTAAATGAGGCCGGAACAACAAACAACAATTCCGGAAAATCCTCATGAGCAATATTTTAGATTCGGTACTGTTCTGCCCTAAACCGTATTTTATTGTTATAAAACAGGAAAATAAACTACACCATGTTAAACTAGGCATTTTTCCACCCCATTTACATATAAAGTTTATTAAATCCCGAGTTATGGTTAATTAGTTATGAAATAAATCATTTTAACATGGCATTTTAGCAAATTAAAGCAAACAGCAATTTAAACATTTTAAACATGGAAGAAAGTGGCATATTATTAATCTACGCAAAATTCTAAGCATTTTACATATTTAAACCATTTTAATCCGATGCACGGTTCATGAGTTATTATATGCATGATGCTTAGGGGTTTTTTGTAAATCTGCACTCTCTGGATAATTGGACAAATTCGCGGAACGAAAAAAAACATGATATGGGCAAACCGCTGGGGCCAACAAAGGCAGGTGTGAGGGGCTGGGGGGCTGCTCACCCTTGGGCTTCGGCCCGGTTCGAAGCAAAGGCTGGAGGAGGCCGAAGCAGGCCGGGTTAGGGAGGTTCCTGGTGGCCCAGGAGGCGAAGGAGATGGGCAGGTCGCGGTCGATCTGGCTGGAGTCGGTCAACGCAAGCTCGTGGCTCGTCTACGAAGCAGAGGAAGCAGGGGTGTGACGGCTTCAGGCGGTGCGCGCGGGCGAGGGCGATCTGGTGGCGGCGAGCCTCGGATCCGCATGACGAGGAGGAAGACGTGGCAGGGCGAAGCTCGTGCTCGGCGCTGAAGATGGCGCGGCGGCGGAGCTTGGGCACGGTTGATGGAGCGGTCCGGGACTTGGCGCTGGAGGGCTTGCTGCGGGCGGGACTTGGCCGAAGCAATGGGATCCGGCAAGGGCGTCGGAGATGGCCGGATCCGGGCCAGTTCGGGCCGGGGAGGCGTTGACCTTCTGGTTCGAGGAGGAAGCGAGGCGCAGGTCTCGAACGACGACGGCGGCGACAGGAGCTCCGGCAGGCAAGGGCGCGGCTTGGGGAGGCGCAGAGGGAGGTCCGGCGAAGCAGGGATGGCGGCGCGCGGACCTGAAGCAGCCCGAGCCGAGGACGACGAGCTCGGCGGCGCCATGGTTGGTCCTCTGCGAAGCAACAAGGGAGAGAGAGGTTAGAGACGAGCGAGGAGAGGGAAACAGGAGGAGGGGCGCGGACGGGGACTGCCTGGGTGTCGAGGTCGCCGGAGGGCGCGGCCCCGGGGCCGAGGCAGGGGACTCGGGCAGAGGAGCAGATGCTCCTGGACGAGGGGAAGGTGGAGGCTGGTTGGTGGTGGGGATGGATCTTGGAGGATCCCGATGAAGATGCGGGAGAGAGTGGCGGCGGCGGCTAGGAGGATGGGATAGCTCCCCTAGATTCTAGGGTTGGAACTATATATATATCAAGAAGATTAGGGTAGGGGCTACCACGTCACTACGATCGAAAATGGATGGTCGGGGAAAATAGGCTAGGGATCCAATAAATAAAACGAAGATGTTTTATAGATGTTAGAGCATGATCCGGATCCAACGGTCATGACAGACCGGGTTAGGTCCGGGAGAAGTTTTCAGACTAGGTTGCGGAGGTGGTCGGTGGCTGTGCAGAGAGGCTCAAACAGTCGGACAACAAAAGAACGGTTGCTCTCGAAAGGGACAACGAAGGCAAGGGGGGAACGCAGCAACTACGAACGGATGCAAGCTTTATGAAAAACATGCGGATGCAATGCGCATGATGCTACGAGATGAGATGCAAGACATGAACAAAATGCAAAACAAAAGACAAAAACCCAACCACGGAGGAAATAACATATCGCATCTCCGGAAAAGGCAAGAGTTGGAGTTACGAATATGGAAAGTTGTATCTGGGGCGTTACAACACTCCACCACTACGAGAGGATCTCGTCCCGAGATCTAGGATGGCACCAGAGGGAAAAGAAAGAGGAAGATAAGAGGTAAAACTAAGTTGCTTCTTGACAAAAGGCTGAAATCACGAACCTTGAGAGGTGAAACAATTTAAAGAAGAAAACAATGGAGATGAACGAGATTGCGACCACTCTGTTAGATAAGAGGAACATGGGATACGACGAGAACCAAGAGGTTAAGTGACAAGATATATATTGAAACCACTCCGGTTAAAACTAGATAGAGAAGGAATAAGATTGATATAATTTGGGCAGCACTCCGACTGAAAGAAGAAGGAAAACTAGATAAGATGAAAATAACTTGAAGAGATGTCAAAACACTCCGATTAAATGGATAAGCATGAAAAGAACACGATCCTCACAATTCGAGATGATGAGTGAAGAGAGCAATATCACCATGCCTCCAGAAGAAAGAATAGAAGATAGATCATTGAAATAAAAGAATGGAGACGAAAATGCCAACTTCTGCCACAAATGATCTTGGAAAGCATCCTTGCAAAGAAGAATTGAACAGAGTTGTTGCGAAATCAACAACGAAAAGCACAAGGTTGTTGTGGGCTTATGGCAAACATCTCAAAATGATGAGGTGACAACCGGCCATTGATGGAAATAATTAGTTGGATTGAGATCAGCAAGGAGATGAAAACTCCTTTTAATGAGAGAATAGGAGGAAACTTGGATTAATGATAGGCACCACAATTAGCAACATTCCTTAGGGAAGGTTGTAGGTGAAATATAATCCAATATAACTCCAAAAAAAGGATTGATTGGTTGAAAAGATCTCTTGAACGAAGAGAAAATGATGGATTTAAAATACCTCATTCTTGACAACATATGAATTATGAAACATGAAGGAAATTGTCAAGAGTGACATAACACCACCTCAAAAGATAAGGTAGAAAGAATTGCACTTTGGAATGCAAGATGAAGAATACTTGAGCTCCTCAAAACAAAACATGTGTTGAACACCATGTTTATATTAGAGTATAGCTTGGCGGATCATAACTTCGAGAGAAATCTTGAAGAACAATTGAAGAATGAAAAGAATCCTTGACGAACCACCATGTAGAGCCTCCATGAAGAACTCCGGTAATAAAAAAGGATGATAAAAAGAAAGAGAAGTTGAAATCCCAGGGTGAAGCCTTGCTATGATTTAGAAGGAGCTTCGCGAGATAATGCCGAAAACTTGGAACTCCGGAAAAGAAAGGTGAATCAACTCGAACCGAGAATGTGACATGATGAACAACTCTGGAAAGAAGAAACTAGATCACTTGGATGAAACAATAATAAGAATTACGTTATGGGTATCCTTCACCAATTTAAATTGATGTCAAACAACGGATTTGGCATACTACTTATTCCCGTAGAAAGGATTAAGAGAGATATAGCGCAAATTTGAGAAGGTATTGATGGAACCACCGGTGGGATTAAAAAGAACGAATGAATTGATATGATAACAAAGGAAGTGAAATCTTGAACGAACCACCGTAAAATTGCAAAAGAGAGTAGCAAGGGCACAATTCACCGGAAATAATTTGAAAACGAATGAAGATACTTGAGGGGATTTAGATACATGAGAACGAAGAGAACATGAACTGATTAGAGGATATTTGAATGATTCACCGGTAAGATTTGGAGAACGAGAGCTGAAAGCTTGAATGAATAATTCTGAGATGATGGGCTCCGGATACTCAAACTGAAAACACTCCTGAAATACTCCGGATGGGTGAAAACAATTCTCACAATCGAAAACAATTATGAGAGGATGGCATCAAGCTAGAACCATGAATCTTGAAGAGAATGGAACAAGATTTAAGAGAAACTCTTCTTCGGTCTTCAAATGTTGAGAATGACGATGAGAAACATCACCATGAATTGTTGAGATACTCCGGGATGAAAATTAGAAAGGTTGTACCAACGATGAAAAGAATTTGGAAGATCTTGGAGAAAGACATTTGGTGATGATAACTCATTCTTACGCCAAACTTTGAAATGAATTTGAGAATAGTTCTAGGAAAATTAGAGGAGTCGTAAGATCCTCGAAAAGACCTGTGGGTTAGGGCCCACTCGAAAGAAACATCGTTGAAGGATTGCTTGAAATAAAGATTGCACCGGTAGAATTAAATGGCTTGAATGAGATAACAACCTCGAAATATCTTGAACGGATTGAGAATGGAAACACAAGTCTTGTGAGATATCTTCAGCACTCCAGAAAAAAAATGAATAGGGAGAAGTGAATGAATAAGAGGTGCATCGGCATGAGAAAGCATTAGAAACAAGAAAAGGAATATGATGAATATCGAAAGCTTGAAATTGGATCCGCCGGAGAAGAAACAACAACGAAGGATGATGAACTTGAAACTGTTGAGGATCTCCATGGGAAATCACCGGATAAGAACATCGAAAGAAAAGAATGAAGAGACTTCTCTCAAATAAAAAGGATGCATGATTAAGAAATCTGAGTCCTTGAAGAAAAAGGGGTGGGAGGGCGGGAAAACAAAGACAACTTGGGGACGGATGAAATAAACACCGTTGAGAAAACTTAGAATTGATCTTGCAAATGTTGAAATGATCAGATCCACTTGAAGAGAAGCACGCCGGTTGGGAAAAGAATTAACATGACGACCTCGATGATCAAGAAGGATTAGTATTCACATAGCAATATGAGAACACCGTTTAGGAAAGGTATGGATTTAACATTTGACTTCAAGCAACTCGAATACCACAAATAAAAACAAAACAAAGGATTGGCTTGCGAAATAAGCGGAACAAATACATATGATAGAGATTTACCCAATCCCATATCATGCATCCGTCGGAAAGATATTCTAGGAGCTACTTGAATTCCCACCTATAAAACTCCCGAAACTTTCTGGTTATGCAACTGGTGTTGGGGATACAGAGGACACAAAATATATCACCCAAACTAACAATACCTAGATCCAGTTGTATCCATCCGTCAACACATAACCAAGAAAAGTCCGGAAATCGTGTACCTCAACCTTCAAAAAGCATCCGTTATACAAGCTATGGCAATACTCCCGAACTCCCCAGTACTGGGTGGCGTCGAGGTTATCTCACCAACAACTGCATAAAAGAGATTTTCGATGTAGGCAAAACTAAGGTATTCCAGAACTGCAACGATAAAATTATGAAGATAATACCTCGGAGCTCAACTCCCCGGGACACTGCCACAACCCCTAAATGTCAGGAGGCACCAAGAACAATGTTCTCGTCACAAGACTATCGGAACGATCCCAAGATACCCACATGATCCTAAAAAAAATCGTGAAATTTGAGGAGAGGAAAGACAAAACATCTACGTCAGGGGGCCTCACCAGAGCGACGAAGGGACTGAGGAGTAAAAAGAATCCTACTCTCCGATATATATAATCCTAAGACTCAAAATAGTTTTCTTCTAGACTCAACAACGGCCAACAATCAAGGGGGCTCCTATGGTCAGTCGAGGCTCTGATACCAACTTGTCACGCCCAAGATGTGACGGCAATCCCGATAGGAGCTGCACATATCTCGTTCTCAGTGCAACACCGGATGAGACATCCTACGAGTAAAACCAACCCTCAAGTTTCCCCAAGGTGGCCCCTTGATGCTCGTTTCGGGCCAACACTTAGAGAAGCATTGGCCGGGGGGGGGGGGGGGCTAAAATAATTATTACCCTCGGGTTTGCCGACCCAAGGGAAAGGGTATAAGTGGGGGTGAGTCAAATGGTAAAAACAAGGTTGTGCCTTCTTTGGAGGAGTTTTATTCAAAGCGAATCGTCAAGGGGTCCCATAAATCACCCAATCACGTTAGGGACGCAAAATCCGAGAACATAATACCGATATGACGGAAACTAGGGCGGCAAGAGTGGAACAAAACACTGTGCATACGGCCGAGCCTTCCACCCTTTACCAAATATATAGATGCATTAATAATATAAGAGATATTGTGATATCCCAACATAAACATAATCCAACATGGAGCAATCTTCATCTTCACCTGCAACTAGCAACGCTATAAGAGGGGCTGAGCAAAAGCGGTAACATAGCCAAACAACGGTTTGCTAGGAAGGGTGACAAAGGTTAGAGGTGCATGGCAATTTGGGAGGCTTGATAAGCAAGTGGTAGGTAATGCAGCAAAGCGATGGAACTAAGCAACTAGCATAGCAATGATAGTAATGAGATCCAAGGTGACGGTCATCTTGCCTGAAATCCCGCAAGGAAGAAGAACGAGTCCATGAAGAAGACGAACGGAAGTAGTCGAACGAATCCTCACAATCGCAACATTAGGAACTAAGAAGCAACACCGGAAAGGAACAAACAACATGGTAAATGCACAAGCATAAACATGGCACGATGCACATTCAAGTGTGATGCATGTCCGGTTTAATGAGGCATGGCATGGCAAAGTGCAACAAACAATACTACAAATTAAGTGGAGCTCAATATGCAACGAGTTGCATATCAACGAAACACCACATGCAATTATTTAGTTTGATCTCGTTATAAGCTACTCAACAATATTAAATGTTGTTAAACATGGCAAGAGGTGAGGCATAATTAAACTACCTATCTAGGCAAGTTTAAATGAGGCCGGAACAACAAACAACAATTCCGGAAAATCCTCATGAGCAATATTTTAGATTCGGTACTGTTCTGCCCTAAACCATATTTTATTGTTGTAAAAGAGGAAAATAAACTGCACCATGTTAAACTAGGCATTTTCCACCCCATTTACATATAAAGTTTATTAAATCCTGTGTTACGGTTAATTAGTTATGAAATAAATCATTTTAACATGGCATTTTAGCAAATTAAAGCAAACAACAATTTAAACATTTTAAACATGGAAGAAAGTGGCATATTATTAATCTACGCAAAATTCTAAGCATTTTACATATTTAAACCATTTTAATCCGATGCACGGTTCATGAGTTATTATATGCATGATGCTTAGGTGTTTTTCTGTAAATCTGCACTCTCTGGATAATTGGACAAATTCGCAGAACGAAAAAAAACATGATATGGGCCGAAACTGCTGGGCCAACAATGCACAGGAGGGGCTGGGGGATGCTCACCCTTGGGCTTCGGCCCGGTTCGAAGCAAAGGCTGGAGGAGGCCAAAGCAGGCCGGGTTGGGGAGGTTCCTGGTGGCCCAGGAGGCAAAGGAGATGGGCAGGTCGCGGTCGATCTGGCTGGAGTCGGTCAACGCGAGCTTGTGGCTCGTCTACGAAGCAGAGGAAACAAGGGTGCGACGGCTTCAGGCAGTGCAGGTGCGGCAACAGGGCAATGCAGCTGGGCGGCGAGCCTCCTGGATCCGCGCGACGAGGAGGAAGACGTGGCGCGGGCGAGCTCGTGCTCGAGCGCCTGAAGATGGCGCGGCGGCGGAGCTTGGGCACGAAGCTGATGGAGCGGCGCTGGGACTTGGCGCTGGAGGGCTTGCCGCGGCGGGACTTGGCCGAAGCACAGCGGGATCCCGGAAAGGGCGTCGGAGATGGCCGGATCCGGGCCAGTTCGGGCCGGGGAGGCGTCGACCTTCAGGTTCGAGGAGGAAGCGAGGCGCAGGTCTCGAATGACGATGGCGGCGACAGGAGCTCCGGCAGGCAAGGGCGCGACTTGGGGAGGCGCAGAGGGAGGTCCGGCGAAGCAGGGATGGCGGCGCGCGGACCTGAAGCAGCCCGGGCCGAGGACGACGAGCTCGGCAGCGCCATGGTTGGTCCTCTGCGAAGCAACGAGGGAGAGAGAGGTTAGAGACGAGCGAGGAGAGGGAAACAGGAGGAGGGGCGCGGACGGGGACTGCCTGGGTGTCGAGGTCGCCGGAGGGCGCGTCCTGGGGGCCGAGGCAGGGGACTCGGGCAGAGGAGCAGATGCTCCTGGACGAGGGGAAGGTGGAGGCTGGTTGGTGGTGGGGATGGATCTGGGAGGATCCTGATGAAGATGCGGGAGAGAGTGGCGGCGGCGGCTAGGAGGATGGGACAGCTCCCCTAGATTCTAGGGTTGGACCTATATATATCAAGAAGATTAGGGTAGGGGCTACCACGTCACTACGATCGAAAATGGATGGTCGGGGAAAATAGCTAGGGATCCAATAAATAAAACGAAGATGTTTTATAGATGTTAGAGGATGATCCGGATCCAACGGTCATGACAGACCGGGTTAGGCCCGGGAGAAGTTTTTAGACTAGGTTGCGGAGGTGGTCGGTGGCTGTGCAGAGAGGCTCAAACGGTCGGACAACAAAAGAACGGTTGCTCTCGAAAGGGACAACGAAGGCAAGGGGGAACGCGGCAACTACGAACGGATGCAAGCTTTATGAAAAACATGCGGATGCAATGCGCATGATGCTATGAGATGAGATGCAAGACATGAAAAAAATGCAAAACAAAAGACAAAAACCCAACCACGGAGGAAATAACATATCGCATCTCCGGAAAAGGCAAGAGTTGGAGTTACGAATATGGAAAGTTGTATCTGGGGCGTTACATAGGCCGACAGATTCAGGTAGTCGCCTTGTGAGGCGACGTTCTTCACATAGAAATATGATTGCTGCCAGAGCTTCACCGACTGGATCAGCGGGATAGGCGGAAAGGGGTTGTTGTCGGCTGTCCTCCGCCTGGCGATGAAGGCGCCACAGGGGGCGGGCACACCCGCGGAGATGGTGCCGAGCTTGCACTGGAAGAACTCCCCAAAGAGCTCGAGGGTGGGGAGGACTCCAAGAAAACCCTCGCATAGGGTGACGAAGGAAGACAACAGCATCACCGTGTTGGGGGTGAGGTGATGCGGCTGGAGATTATAGAAGTCGAGGAAGGAGCGGAAGAACCCGCTCGCCGGCAGGCCGAGGCCGGCAGTCAGTGTGAGCGGAAGATGACCCGCTCGCCCTCCTCCGACGCCGGCGAAACCTCCGCCTCCGGCGCGAGGCGGGTCTTCACGAGGTCTTCGCCCGGCAGCCGCCACGTCTTGTGAAGCCAATCGATGTGGTCTTCATGGACGTTGGAGCTGTCCCACGAGCTAGACAGCGCCATGGGAGCAATAGGAAGCGAGAAAGGCGCGGCGGCGGAGAGCACGGCCACGCAGCGGACGAACCGCGGCGAGCCAAGAGGGTTCGCGGTGGAACGGTGCGGTGGTGATTGCGCTGCGGTGGCGGAAGAGCGAAGAAGGAGGTAGAGGAAAGAGAGGAGCGAGGGCGAGCGTGCGAGCCTCTGCCGCTCCCCCTCCTCCCCCTACTTATAGGCTCGTGCGGCGGAGCCGAGGAGGCGAGGCGTGGGGGAACGTGGGATTAACTGCGCCCACTCCCCCCACGTCCCGCGATTATTGCGCCCTAAAGGCGTGCTGAAACCGCCGCGGGAAGGCGAGCGGTCCGTTCGGGCTGCAGAGGATCCGCACATGGGCCGAGGCGTAGGTTTGGTGGGCCCCGGCCTGCGGCGACGTCCCGTCGCGCGCGTGGGCTGGCAGGCCTTTCTGGCCACGTGGCGCGCGGTCAACGCGCAAGCCAGCTCGCGTTCTCTCCTTTTTTGCTGCGGAACCTCCCGAAGACGGCGCCCCCACTCGAGGTCGGCTCTTAGCTGCCGGCTCCTTAGGATAGGAAGCTGATCGAGCTTCTCGTCCTCCTGTCAACCTTGAAGCTCAATCAGCTTCGGGGACTACTGTCGGAGTAAATGACCACGGGTAGCCTAGCCGGCTCCCCCTGGGGCTTCTGAAAAAATTACAAGCCAATCCGCCACCCAACATCCAAGACGCAGGCCGCCGCCCGGCCGGTGACCCTCAGTTGGCTGTCGGGGCGGCCCGCCCCAAAACCTACAGGTGAAGAAGGCCACAGAGGGCGGCTCCCACGGAGCCGGCCATGTGAAGGCCGACTCCACGAGCCGCCGCGAGAAGGCCGACTCCAAGAAGCCGGCCACCGAAGCGGCTAAGGCCGCACCTCGAATCTGCACCCACATAACGGGCGATGGGGACGGGCGTGGCATACAGTGAAGCCTGCCACCCCCGCATCCCGAGCGCCAGCGTACAAGCGTCAGACGGGCGTCACCCGTCCGTGGCCAAGATCGCATTACTATGTCGACCATGACGTCACCCACGGCGGGCTGTTAGTACGACCCGCAGGCGGGCCCCTCCAGTCAGAGAGATGCCCGAAGGCGGCACAGCCTCCCCCAGTCGGCCTGTGATATGGCCGGCTTCCCATAGCCGGCTTGTTCCCCCCTCGAAGGAAGCGCCTCATTAAGGAGACAAGATGAGGTGAGGCTACAGTGATCGCCGTCAAAGGCGGCAATAACAGAACCATGCTTACCCCGACCAAGCCCTCGTCATCAGGATTGAGGCAACAGTAACCAGCCCCCGACAAGGCCCTCAATGGTGGGGCCAGCTTGTCGACCAAGAAGCCGGCAGTCGGCGGGACCCACCAGTCGGCAGGCCCCAGCAGCCGGCGGAGAAGCCGGCAAGCGTAGACACTGACGGCTAGGGCCCGCGCCCAGCCTAATTACCATTGTACCCCTGGGGGGTAGGCCTATATAAACCCCCCAGGGCACCCATGCAAAGGGTTGATCTCTGAGAGTTTTAGTCACCACGTAGAGGGAAGAGGAGAGCTAGCCGTGCCCTTCTTCTTCCTCTCACCGAACTGCTCAAGGAGCCTCTTGTAGCAACTTGTTCATCTAGTGATCATGCGGAGACCCCGCAGAGCAGCGGTAGGGGTGTTATCTCCACAGAGAGCCCCGAAGCTGGGTAAGATTCGCCGGCGTGCATGTCTTCGCCTCATCCCGTTTCCAGGCACCGGCGACGTCTTATTGGCTCCCACTATGATTAGCCACCCGTTGGCATATGTCGTACCTACCACCCGACAATGATATAAACCCCATATTTTTATCCTCGATGGCAACAATACAATACGTGCCTTGTTGCCCCAGCTGTCACTGGGAAAGGACGCCACAAGATTGAACAAAGACCTAAGCACTTCTCCCATTGCAAGAAAGATCAATCTAGTAAGCCAAGCCAAACTGATAATTCGAAGAGACTTGCAAAGATAACAAATCATACATAAAAGAATTTAGAGGAGATTCAAATATTGTTCATAGATAATCTTGATCATAAACCCACAATTCATCGGATCTCGACAAACACACCGCAAAAAGAGTTACATCAAACAGATCTCCAAGAAGATCGAGGAGAACTTTGTATTGAGATCCAAAGAAAGAGAAGAAGCCATCTAGCTAATAACTATGGACCCGAAGGTCTGTGGTAAACTACTCACACATCATCAGAGAGGCTATGGTGTTGATGTAGAAGCCCTCCGTGATTGATTCCCCCTCCGGCGAAGCTCCGGAAAAGGCCCCAAGATGGGATCTCACGGGTACAGAAGGTTGCGGCGGTGGAAATAGGGTTTTGTGTTACTCTTGGATGTTTTCGGGGTATATGGGTATATATAGGAGGAAGAAGTAGGTCGGTGGAGCTGCAAGGGGCCCACGAGGGTGGGGGCGCGCCTCCCTGCCTCGTGGCCTCCTTGCTTCTTTCCTGACGTCCACTCCAAGTCCTCTGGATCACGTTTGTTCCAAAAATAACTCTCCTGAAGGTTTCATTCCCTTTGGACTCCGTTTGATATTCCTTTTGTGCGAAACACTGAAATAGGCAAAGAAACAACAATTTGCACTGGGCCTTCGGTTAGTAGGTTAGTCCCAAAAATAATATAAAAGTGCTTAGTAAAGCCCATTAAACATCCAAAACAGATAATATAATAGCATGGAACAATCAAAAATTATAGATACGTTGGAGACGTATCAAGCATCCCCAAGCTTAATTACTGCTCGTCCTCGAGTAGGTAAATGATAAAAACAGAATTTTTGATGTGGAATGCTACCTAGCATATTTCTCAATATAATTCCCTTATTGTGGCGTGAATGTTCAGATCCGAAAGATTCAAGACAAAAGTTTAATATTGACATGAAAATAATAATACTTCAAGCATACTAACAAAGCAATCATGTCTTCTCAAAATAACATGGCCAAAGAAAGTTATCCCTACAAAATAATATAGTCTAGCTATGCTCTATCTTCATCACACAAAATATTTAAATCATGCACAACCCCGATGACAAGCCAACCAATTGTTTCATACTTTTGGTGTTTTCAAACTTTTTCAATCTTCACGCAATACATGAGCCTAAGCCATGGACATAGCACTATATGTGGAATAGAATGGTGGTTGTGGAGAAGACAAAAAGGAGAAGATAGTCTCACATCAACTAGGCGTATCAACGGGCTATGGAGATGCCCATCAATAGATATCTATTTGAGTGAGTAGGGATTGCCATGCAACGGATGCACTAGAGCTATAAGTGTATGAAAGCTCAACAAAAGAAACTAAGTGGGTGTGCATCCAACTTGCTTGCTCACGAAGACCTAGGGCACTTTGAGGAAGCCCATCATTGGAATATACAAGCCAAGTTCTATAATGTAAAATTCCCACTAGTATATGAAAGTGACAACATAAGAGACTCTCTATCATGAAGATCATGGTGCTACTTTGAAGCACAAGCATGGTAAAAGGATAGTAACATTATCCCTTCTCTCTTTTTCTCTCATTTTTTTATTTAGGCCTTCTTCCTTTTTTATGGCCTCTTTTTTTTTTCGTCCGAAGTCTCATCCCGACTTGTGGGGGAATCATAGTCTCCATCATCCTTTCCTCACTTGGGACAATGCTCTAATAATGATGATCATCACACTTTTATTTACTTACAAATCAAAGATTACAACTCAATACTTAGAACAAAATATGACTCTATGTGAATGCCTCCGTGATGTAAGGGATATGCAATGAATCAAGAGTGACATGTATTAAAGAATTATAAAGGTGGCTTCACCACAAATACGATGTCAACTACATGATCATGCAAAGCAATATGACAATGATGGAGCATGTCATAACAAACGGAACGGTCGTAAGTTGCATGGCAATATATCTCGGAATGGCTATGGAAATGCCATAATAGTTAGGTATGGTGGCTGTTTCGAGGAAGGTATATGGTGGGTGTATGATACCAGCGAAAGGTGCGCGGTATTAGAAAGGCTAGCAATGGTGGAAGGGTGAGAGTGCGTATAATCCATGGACTCAACATTAGTCATAAAGAACTCACATACTTATTGCAAAAATCTATTAGTTATCGAAACGAGTACTATGCGCATGCTCCTAGGGGGATAGATTGGTAGGAAAAGACCATCGCTTGTCCCCGACCGGCACTCATAAGGAAGACAATCAATAAATAAATTATGCTCCGACTTCATCACATAACGGTTCACCATACGTGCATGCTATGGGAATCGCAAACTTTAGAACAACTATTTCTCAAATTCACAACTACTCAACTAGCATGACTCTAATATCACCATCTCGATATCTCAAAACAATCATCAAGTATCAAACTTCTCGTAGTATTGAATGCACTTGTATATGATAGTTTTTATTTTACCCATCTTGGATGTTCATCATATTAGGACTAATTGTATAGCCAAAGCAAACTACCATGCTGTTCTAAAAGACTCTCAAAATAATATAAGTGAAGCATGAGAGATCTTTCTATAAAATAAAACCACCACCGTGCTCTAAAAGATATAAGTGAAGCACTAGAGCAAAATTATTTAGCTCAAAAGATATAAGTGAAGCACATAGAGTATTCTAATAAATTCCGATCAATGTGTGTATCTCCCAAAAGGTGTGTACAGCAAGTATGATTGTGGTGAACTAAAAACAAAGATTAAATCATACAGGATGCTCCAAGCAAAACACATATCATGTGGTGAATAAAAATATAGCATCAAGTAAAGTTACCGATGGACGAAGACAAAAGAGGGGATGCCTTCCGGGGCATACCCAAGCTTAGGCTTTTGGTTGTCCTTGGATTTTACCTTGGGGTGCCTTGGGCATCCCCAAGCTTAGGCTCTTGCTGTTGGATTCTACGGTAGGGTGCGTCAACTGGAAATTAAAATTTTCCGATGTGCAGAACATCCAGGAACATGCTACGGGAGATGGATCACAGTTCGTTACCACTAGACGCGCAGTGCCGTGCAGCAGAAGAAGAGTTGGGGCAGCGCATCCGCGTGGATCGTCTCCTCCTCGTCCGATCTCACTCGAATAGCCAGTCGTCCGATCCCACGTACAAGTTCACCGGAGCGGCGCAAGTGCACCGCCTCTAACGGTATCCGCGCGTGCAGGAGGAACACCGTGCGGCGGACTGCTAGCTCCGATCACACAGTCGGCAACGAGTGGAGGTGGCTATTCGCAACACATACAAACCCTAGTCACAGCGCCGAAGCGATCAACCGCATGAGTGTGCCGCACCTCCACATTATATAGGCGTCCGTCGCAGGCTCAACACTTGGGCCTCGCACGGACCCTAAAGCCCAAAGTCTACTCGGTCACGTTCCTAGTCCAGTTTGGATCACATCCGATCAGTGTCCTACGAACCGACCTCGTGAGGTTCCTTCCCTTAAGCTGCGACCCCTTAGGTTCAAGTCGGCTTGGTCACGCTTTGGATCACCTCCGACCTGCACGGTTGGTAGCGGCCTCTAGCAAGGCGCATCACCACCAAGCGGACTATGAAGCTGGTTAGGCGAACACATACAACGTGTCACACTTCGCTCCCTTTGCCACACGATATATGTTGTCGGGCTCAAGGCGAGATTGTCATCCTTGTGCTAGCCCGACCTCTTTCTCGTTCAGGATATCGACCACAATCCGGATTATCTCATAATCCTTGTCGCATGGCCATGCTTATCATGGTCAGATCACACGAGGGGCCCAGAGTATATCTCTCCTGATCGGAGGGGCAAATCCCATCTTGCTCGACCATGTCTCGCTGCATGAGACTGGACAAACCCGAAACCTACCTTTGTAACTACCCAGTCACGGAGTAGCGTTTGGTCGGCCCAAAGCAAGTCTGTCACCATCCCGAGTACATGCGCCACCAGGTCTTAGGACATAGAACGATATGTTGTACTAGAGACTCACAGATGACATATCGCGCTGCCTCATAGTTGGGTCCGTCCGACTGGGCCTTATCTCGACTCGGATCCGACTATGTCGAATCCGACCAGACCTTTCCAAGTCCATATTATCCGGTTAGCATCCAATGCTCCATGGCTAGTGAGACCAAGCCATCGACCGTGTCATATGCTAGTCTAGTCGGTTCTTGGCGTCCACACAGCCCTTTCGACTAGGGACCTTTTAGGACAGTCATCATACAATGCATAGTCCCACAAACAAGTCACGTACTTGCTGATACACATCATTGATAATGTCCAAGGACTATCTTTATTCATAAACACATAGGAAATATCATCATACATGATTGCCTCTAGGGCATATCTCTAAAATGACAAGGGTAAATCCGATTTTCTCATCATAGACCGGACCATGTCCAACAAGGTCATATTCCTCCGTTCCGACACGCCGTTTCTCTGTGGCGTACCCGGAGGTGTGAGCTGAGGTACTATACCTCGACTTTTCAGATGATCATCAAACTCCTGGCTCATGTACTCACCTCCACGATCAGACCGCGGAAGCTTTATAGTCTTGCCGAGCTGATTCTCAACCTCGTTCTAAAACTCTTTGAACTTTCCAAAAGTCTCCGACTTGTGCCTCATCAAATAGATATATCCATATCTACTCAAGTCGTCGGTAAAAGTCATGAAGTACTGATAGCCACCTCTAGCAGTTGTGCTCATTGGACCACACACATCACTGTGTATAAGCTCCAATAGCTCGGACGCCCTCTCGCAACTCTTTGCAAAAGGAGACTTAGTCATCTTGCTGAGCAAGCATGATTCACATGTCTCGAACGACCCGAAGTCGGATGAAGTTAGGAGCCCATCATCATGGAGCTTCTTCATGCGTTTCAAACTAATGTGTCCAAGCCGGCAATGCCAGAAGTATGTCGGATTTATCTCATTAGGCTTATGCCTCTTGACATTCATGTTATAGACCGGTTCCTATTCTAGATTCAATATAAATAGCCCATCAACAATGGGTGCATAGCCGTGGAACATACCATTCAAAAATATTGAACAACCATTGTCCTTTAAATTGAATTCATAACCTTGACTCATCAAACATGAGGCGTAAATAATGTTCCGACTAAGTGGAGGAATTTAATAACAATTATTCAATTCCATTATGAATCGGAAGGAAGTCGGAGCTGCATCGTGCCGACCTCCAACGCAGCAACTCTTGCTTTGTTGCCGACCGATGTCAATCTCCCTTGTGCCACACGCCTAGTTCTTACCAGCCCTGCATCGAGTTGCAAATATGAACAACCGATCCGGTATCAAATACCCAAGAGCTACTAGGTATGTCGGCAAGGTAAATGTCTATAACATATGCAACAAGTGTACCTTTGCACGAAGAAGCATTTCCGGCCTTCTTGCCATGCTCGCAAGCCACTTGCTACAGTTCCTCTTCCAAAGGACGGTTTCCTTGCGGTGATAGCATAAGCGATCTTCGAGTCTGGTCGGACTTGGTAGCGATGGCGAGGTTACCATCTCCCCGCCTTTGCCTTAGCCTTTTTCTTGGACCAACTCTTCTTGAACTTACCCGATTACGCACCATCAACACTTGATGCGTGCCTTTCTTAATATCCCGCTCGCCACCTTGAGCATCCCATGCAATTCGGTGAGCTTCTTATCCATGCATTGCATATGATAGTTCGAGATGAACGTCCCATAGCTGGGCGGAAGAGAACCCGAACGACATCAAGAGTCAGCTCATCCAAGAGCGGAAGCCCAAACGATCCAAAGCTTGCACATATCCGATCATCTTGATCACATGTGGGCTCGATGGATCACCTTCCTTCAGCTTGCAATCCATCAAGGATCGCCAGACGTTGAACCTTTCGGTCCTAGCTCGTGGTTCCGAAACATGCTCTTGAGACTCTCGATCATATCGTAAGCCTCAACATTTTCAAATCTTGTTGCAAATCGGGCTCCATACAAGCCGACATCGGACAATCGATCTCCGTTGATTCATCAACGAGTTTCGTAGGCATTCTTAGCTGTGGCACTAGCATTATCGGCAGGTTCCTCTGGAAGTGGATCCTCTAGAACATGTTCCTTTTTATTGTGCTTGAGAACAATTCTCAGATTTCTATACCAGGTGGTAAAGTTTGTTCCATTCAGTTTATCCTTTTCCGGAATTAATTTCAATGCAAAGTTGGGTTGAGCAGGTGGTGCCATTGATCTACAACAGAAAATATGCAATCACTAAGCAATGTGTTTATGTAGAGTAATTCTAGCCTAAACAGAAATACTCCCACTAAAGTCAGCATCCCTCCGCAAACTCTCAGTGATTCAGGATCCGACTAGCGCATGCGACTAATGAGCTTTAGCATCATTGCTAGCCAACATACCTATCCGGTAAGCAACTCCTTGCTAATCGTATCTCTATATGACTCCTGTCGGTCGGGAAGGTATCTTATACCCCGGCTCCCAACCTTCTCTGCCACAAGGCACAAAACCGTTTTGATAGCCTTGTCAAGTTAACCTGATGTAGTGCATGTCCGTGTCCGACATTTAACCCTTGATTCAAGGACACCCAAAGAAGACCCCAATTTTATGAGCCCACTACTAGACGTACTTGACGTGCGAAGGTGCAACATCGGGGATGGCAATTCGCTTGATATTCATGAGGGTTCAATCTATCATTCTAACATGCTTAGAAACAAAGAAGCATAACAATCACAAATATAACACATATTGTGAAATAGTATGGCTCCTTCATGGACGTTCTTCCAGGTCGGCTCCGACTCCGATGACCATCTACGAACTCCATCTTGTTTGTCACGCCAGGACGCCAAGTCGCCAATCTGATCTCTATTATCCGACTACTACAACTAGTAATGAATTTACATAGAGTCACAAGTCGACATGTAGGTCGTTATACAATATAATGACAGCACTTTGGCTCCTGCCGGCTGACAAACATGACACGCAGGCCACGTATAAATTACTCACGTGCATCACATACACATGATCCATACTATTCACATCAAACCTGCAAAACAAAGTTATGCATAGAATCACATTCTACCGGTTTGTGTGTTGGGTACAAAATACACGACGCTACGCACACGCCGAATTCTCTGATCTGACCGATCTTATCGATCATCGCGAATCCGATTAGGATTTACGTTTCACTGTTAACCCTGATGGCGGATGACCGACCGGTAGGGGTAGATCGTGTCACGACCTCATCGATCCCGATTAACAGAAAACATAGCCTCAACGATCCCCATGTGCAGTTGATCACATCAACCGTGCACATAGCCGATCTCTTCAAGGACAACAGATCTCATCTGCCGCCTCCCCATATCTAATATGCATACGATCTGAATCCAAATCCTATAGCAGAGGCTATGATACCACTGTTGGATTCTACGGTAGGGTGCGTCGACTGCAAATTAAAATTTTCCTATGTGTAGAACATCCAGGAACATGCTACGGGAGATGGATCACAGTTCGTTACCACTAGACGTGCAGTGTCGTGCAGCGGAAGAAGAGTTGGGGCAGCGCGTCCGCGTGGATCGCCTCCTCCTTGTCCGATCTCACTCGAATAGCCAGTCGTCCGATCCCACGTACAAGTTCGCCGAAGCGGCGCAAGTGCACCGCCTCTAACGGTATCTCAAGATACAGGAGGAACACCGTGCGGCGGACTGCTAGGTCCGATCACACAGTCGGCAGCCAGTGGAGGTGGCTATTCGCAACACATAAAAACCCTAGTCACAGCGCCGAAGCGATCAACCGCATGAGTGTGCCGCACCTCCACTTTATATAGGCGTCCGTCGCAGGCTCAACACTTGGGCCTCACACGGACCCTAAAGCCCAAAGTCTACTCGGTCACGTTCCCAGTCCAGTTCAGATCACATCCGGTCAGTGTCCTACGAACCGACCTCGTAGGTTCTTCCCTTAAGCGCGCGACCCCTTAGGTTCAAGTTGGCTTGGTCACAGTTCGGATCACCTCCGACCTGCACGGTTGGTAGCGGCCTCTAGCAAGGCGTGCCGACCACCAAGCAGACTATGAAGCTGGTTAGGCGAACCTGTACAACGTGTCACACTTATGTTCCCTTTGCCACACGATATATGTTGTCGGGCTCAAGGCGAGATTGTCATCCTTGTGCTAGCCCGACCTCTTTCTCGTTCTAGTGATACCGACCACAATCCGGATTATCTCATAATCCTTATCGCGTGGCCATGCTTATCCTGGTCAGATCACACGAGGGGCCCAGAGTATATCTCTCCTGATCGGAGGGGCAACTCCCATCTTGCTCGACCATGTCTCGCCGCATGGGACTGGACAAACCCGAAACCTACCTTTGTAACTACCCAGTCACGAAGTAGCATTTGGTCGGCCCAAAGCAAGTCTATCACCATCCCGAGTACATGTGTCAGCTCAGGTCTTAGGACATAGAACGTATGTTGTACTAGAGACTCACAGATGACATATCGCTGCGTCTCATAGTTGGGTCTGTCCGACTCGGACCTTATCTCGACTCGGATCCGACTACGTCGAATCCGACCAGACCTTTCCAAGTCCATATTATCCGGTTAGCATCCAATGCTCCATGGCTAGTGATACCAAGCCATCGACCGTGTCATATGCTAGTCTAGTCGGCTGCGCGTCCACACAGCCCTTTCGACTAGGGACCTTTTAGGACAGTCATCATACAATGCATAGTCCCACAAACAAGTCACGTACTTGCTGATACACATCATTGATAATGTCCAAGGACTATCTTTATTCATAAACACATAGGAAATATCATAATACATGATTGCCTCTAGGGCATATCTCCAACACTTGCCACTCCTTGTTCCATAATCCATCAAATCTTTACCCAAAAACTTGAAAACTTCACAACACAAAAAACTTAACAGAAAATCTCATGAGCTCCGTTAGCGAAAGAAAAGAAACCACCACCTTGAGGTACTATAATGAACTCATTCTTTATTTATATTGGTGTTAAACCTACTGTATTCCAACTTCTCTATGGTTCATAACCAATACTAGCCATAGATTCATCAAAATAAGCAAACAACACACAAAAAACGGAATCTGTCAAAAACAGAACAGTCTGTAGTAATCTGTATCAAATGTATACTTCTGGAACTCCAAAAATTCTGAAATAAATTTCTGGACGTGAAGAATTTATCTATTAATCATCTGCAAAAAGAATCAACTAAATATCACTCTTCAGTAAAAAGTTGTAACTAATCTCGTGAGTGCTAAAGTTTCTGCTTTTTACAGCAATATCAAAAAGACTTCACCCAAGTCTTCCCAAAGGTTCTACTTGGCACAAACACTAATTAAAACATGAAAACACATCTAACCAGAGTCTAGATCAAAGATTTATTACTAAACAGAACCAAAAAGCAAGAAAAGGATAAAATTGGGTTGCCTCCCAACAAGCGTTATCGTTTAACGCCCCTAGCTAGGCATAAAGGCAAGGATAGATCTAGGTATTATCATCTTTGGCATGCAATCCATAAGTGGATCTCATATTAGATTCATAAGGTAATTTAATTTTCTTTCTAGTAAAGTGTTCCATGCCTTTCCTTAATGGAAATTGGAATATAATATTTCCTTCTTTCATATCAATAATTGCACCGATCGTTCTAAGGAAATGTCTACCAAGAATAATAGGACATGAAGGATTGCAATATATATCAAGGACTATGAAATCTACGGGACATAATTCCTATTTGCGACAATAAGAACATCATTAATCCTTCCGATAGGTTTCTTAATGGTGGAATCCGCAAGGTGCAAGTTTAAAGGACAATCATCAAATTCACGGAAACCTAACACATCACACAAAGTTTTTGGAATAGTGGAAACACTAGCACCCAAATCACACAAAGCATAGCATTCATGATCTTTAATTTTAATTTTAATAGTAGGTTCCCACTCATCATAAAGTTTTCTAGGGATAGAAACTTCTAATTCAAGCTTTTCTTCATAGGATTGCATTAAAAGCATCAACGATATGTTTGGTAAAAGCCTTATTTTGACTATAAGCATGCGGAGAATTTAGCATGGATTGCAACAAGGAAATACAATATATTAAAGAACAATTATCATAACTAAATTCCTTGAAATCCAAAATAGTGGGTTCATTTCTATGTAAAGTTTTGGCCTCTTCAATCCCACTTTTACTAATTTTTGCATCAAGATCTAAAAACTCCGAATCATTGGGACGCCTTTTAACTAAAGTTGACTCATCTCCAGTCCCATCATTATCAAGATTCATATTGCAAAACAAAGATTTAATAGTAGACACATCAATCACTTTTAGATCTTCATCCTTATTATCATGCAAACTAGAAGAACACGCTTTCACAAAGCAATCTTTTTTAGCACGCATCCTAGCGGTTCTTTCTTTGCACTCATCAATGGAAATTCTCATAGCTTTGAGAGACTCATTGATATCATGCTTAGGTGGAATAGATCTAAGTTTCAAAGAATCAACATCAAGAGAAATTATATCCACTTTCCTAGCCAACTCATCAATCTTAGGCAATTTTTCTTCAAGCAAAGCATTGAAATTCTTTTGAGAAATCATAAATTCTTTAACACTAGTCTCAAAATCAGAGGGCGTCTTGTTAAAATTTCCATAAGAGTTGTTGTAGGAATTACCATAATTATTAGAGGAATTACTAGGATACGACCTAAGATTAAAGTTTCCTCTATAAGCGTTGTTACCAAAATTGTTCCTACCAACAAAATTCACATCCATAGATTCATTATTATTCTCAATCAAAGTAGACAAAGGCATATCATTGGGATTATAAGAAACACTCTTATTAGCAAACAATTTCACAAGTTCATCCATCTTTCCACTCAAAACATTAATCTCTTCAATTACATGCACCTTTTTACTAGTAGATCTTTCAGTGTGCCATTGAGAATAATTAACCATAATATTATCTAGGAGTTTAGTAGCTTCTCCTAAAGTGATTCCCATAAAAGTGCCTCCCGCGGCCGAATCTAAAAGATTTCTAGAAGCAAAATTCAATCCGGCATAATTTTTTTGTATAATCATCCATAAGTTCAAACCACGTGTAGGGCAATTACGTATCATTAATTTCATCCTCTCCCAAGCTTGTGAAACATGTTCATGATCAAGTTGCTTAAATTTCATAATATCATTTCTAAGAGAGATGATCTTAGCGGGAGGAAATTACTTAGAGATAAAAGCATCTTTGCACTTATTCCATGAACCAATACTATTTTTAGGCAAAGGCAAAAACCAAGTTTTAGCACGATCTCTAAGCAAAAAAGGAATAGCTTCAATTTAACAATATCATTATCCACATCTTTCTTCTTTTGCATATCGCACAAATCAACAAAGTTGTTTAGATGGGTAGCGGCATCTTCACTAGGAAGGCCGGCGAATTGATCTTTCATGACAAGATTCAACAAGGCAACATTGATTTCACAAGATTCAGCATCGGTAATAGGAGCAATCGGGGTGCTAAGAAAATCATTGTTGTTGGTATTGGAAAAGTCACACAATTTAGTATTATATTGAGCCATCATGACAAGCAAGCAATCAACACACAAGCAAGCAAGAAGCAAACGAAAAAGAGGCAAACAGAAAGAGAGGGCGAATAAAACGGCAAGGGTGAAGTGGGGGAGAGAAAAACGAGAGGCAAATGGAAAATAATGTAATGCGAGAGATAAGAGTTTGTGATGGATACTTGGTATGTCTAGACTTGTGTGTATACTCCCCGACAACGGTGCCAGAAATCCTTCTTGCTACCTCTTGAGCATGCGTTGGTTTTCCCTTGAAGAGGAAAGGGTGATGCAGCAAAGTAGCGTAAGTATTTCCCTCGGTTTTGAGAACCAAGGTATCAATCCAGTAGGAGGCCACACGCAAGTCCCTCGTACCTACACAAACAAATAAGAACCTTCCAACCAACGCGATAAAGGGGTTGTCAATCCCTTCACGACCACTTGCAAAAGTGAGATCTGATAGAGATGATAAGATAACATTTTTAGAATTTTTATGATAAAGATTAAAAGTAAAGATTGCAAAATAAACGGTGACAGAAATAGCTAGTTGACGGAAGATTAATATGATGTAAAATAGACCCGGGGGGCATAGGTTTCACTAGTGGCTTCTCTCAAGATAGCATAAGTATTACGGTGGGTGAACAAATTACTGTCGAGCAATTGATAGAAAAGTGCATAATTATGAGAATATCTAGGCATGATCATGTATATAGGCATCACGTCTGCGACAAGTAGACCGAAACGATTCTGCATCTACTACTATTACTCCACACATCGACCGCTATCCAGCATGCATCTATAGTATTAACTTCATAAGAACAGAGTAACACATTAGGCAAGATGACATGATGTAAAGGGATAAACTCAAGCAATATGATATAAACCCCATATTTTTATCCTCGATGGCAACAATACAACACGTGCCTTGCTGCCCTAACATCCTTTGGGAAAGGACACCGCAAGATTGAACCCAAAGTTAAGCACTTCTCCCATTGCAAGAAAGATCAATCTAGTAGGCCAAACCAAACTGATAATTCGAAGAGACTTGCAAAGATAACAAATCATACATAAAAGAATTTAGAGGATATTCAAATATTGTTCATAGATAATCTTGATCATAAACCCACAATTCATCGGATCTCGACAAACACACCGCAAAAAGAGTTACATCAAACATATCTCCAAGAAGATCAAGGAGAACTTTGTATTGAGATCCAAAGAGAGAGAAGAAGCCATCTAGCTAATAACTATGGACCCGAAGGTCTGTGGTAAACTACTCACACATCATCGGAGAGGCTATGGTGTTGATGTAGAAGCCCTCCGTGATCGATTCCCCCTCCGGCGGAGCGCCGGAAAAGGCCCCAAGATGGGATCTCACGGGTACAGAAGGTTGTGGCAGTGGAAATAGGGTTTCGTAGTGCTCTTGGATGTTTTTGGGGTATATGGGTATATATACGAGGAAGAAGTAGGTCAGTGGAGCTGCAAGGGGCCCACGAGGGTGGGGCGCGCCTGTAAGCGGCGCACCTCCCTGCCTCGTGGCCTCCTCGCTTCTTTCTTGACGTCCACTCCAAGTCCTTTGGATCACGTTTGTTCCAAAAATAACTCTCCCGAAGGTTTCATTCCGTTTGGACTCCGGTTGATATTCCTTTTATGCGAAACACTGAAATAGGCAAAAAAACAACAATTTGCACTGGGCCTTCGGTTAGTAGGTTAGTCCCGAAATAATATATAAGTGCTTAGTAAAGCCCATTAAACATCCAAAACAGATAATATAATAGCATGGAACAATCAAAAATTATAGATACGTTGGAGACGTATCAGTCGGCCCTCGCCCGCTTTATGATTCAGATGTGGTAAATTCTCTTTTATAATTATTTATTGCATTTCGCACTTATGACAATTATGGCCATCAAGTTGACATAGAGATATTCTAATCTAGGAGGTATGTGAACCGGAATTTGAAACCGACCCTCTTGTCGAGAAGTTAAATTTAGTTGAAAAAGAAAATGAGCATTTGAAATAAAAAATTAAAACAATTGAAGAAGAGAAGATGAGATTGGAGTTGTATGTTGCCAATGTCGTCGATGATCACAAGATGAAGATGAATGCAATGCGCTTGAAGATGGATGCAATGCGCCTGAAGCTTAAGAAGATTAGAAAATATGCCATTGATAATGAGACTTGGTATCATTATGATGTTGGATCAATTGTTACCTTTGTTGCGATCTTCATCGCATTTGTTGTGATGAGGGTAAGTTTTCTCTAGTGTTTTGCTTAACAAATGCATACTTAGCTTATTTTCCTCCTAATGGCATAATTACCTAAGTTAGATAAAATGCATTTTACCTACGTTAGTTAGAAGAAGAAGAAGAAGATAAAGAAGAGGAGAGGAGAAAAAGAAAGATAAGAAAATTTCTTCTTCTTCTTCTAGCTAGTCTTCTTCTTCTAGCTAGTCTTCTTCTTCTAGTCTTCTTCTTCTTCTTCTTCTTCTTCTTCTTCTTCTTCTTCTTCTTCTTCTTCTAACTTTCTTCTTTCCCAATTTGCTTTCGATGAGGAAGCTTGCGTTTACGGAGTCTACTCTTCTCCTTGTGCTTCCTTTTTGTTTTGATTTTGTAGGATGAACAATGTGAAACTTGCTACCTATATATGTATGTATGGATGAAACCATTGTATGCTTGTTGTTGGATATGTTGGCTAGCTATATATGTTGCATATGGACTTTTCATTGGTATGTATATGTGTTGGATGATCATATCCATATGGCATGGATATGATTTGGTATGTACATGTGTTGTTATGCTTGTTTTTTTAGGGAATTGACAGTAGAAGAGAACTCCTACTGTTTTTTCATATATCTATATAAATGGGGTGTTTACATAGACATACAATGTTACAAACTCAAGGGAAACCACCCACTGGCCTCACCACCAGAGGGGGTGTGAAAACTCAACACCTACTCAACTTTTTTGGGATGATGTGTTAGACTATAGTAAGCAAAGCCAAAGCCCGCGTGGTCAGGTCAAAGTGTGGCCCAGTATGTGAGGAAGGCTGCCCTGTGAGCAGCTTTGATCCTATGTTAGCAGTCCCAAATCCTCTTTGAAGCGTGCGCGCCAGGACCCAAAAGTGGGATTGACCCCTCTAAAGTGCTTGTTGTTTCTTTCTTTCCAAAAACTCCAGGCATCCGCCAAGAAAACTTCAATGAAGAAAGGGTTAGGCCAAGTTGTTCGTGCATTTTGTAGAGCATTCAATCTGTCATCAAAGCCCGGCCACTGAATATGCAGTGTGTCCCAACATATCTTGCTGAACTCGCACGTAAACACCATGTGATCTACAGTTTCTTCAATGTTCTGTCCGCAGAGGAGACAAGTGAAGTCATTACCGATGTTGTAGTGCCTTCTACGGAGCATGTTACGTGTGTTGAGCCTGTCATGGAACAGCAACCATCCGAAAACTTTGATCTTCATAGTACAACTGGATTTCTAGAGATGCCGAAAAGCAGGGTGTGTGTTTGCATCACGGAAATAGTTGGCGTAGTAATCTTTTGGTCGTAACTCAGCCGCACCCCAGATGTAGTGCCATATATCAGTGAGAGACGCGGAGGGGGAAAGCCTGGCTGATTCCTCCTGTATATCTCATATCTCTAGAAGAGCCTGAGGGGAAACTGGGAGTTGAAAGGTTTCATGCAGAGCTGTGGAGGCCTAGAAGTCAGCGACAGTCATACCTTCATGCGTGGCAAAGGAGAAGGCACGAGGATGCGAGGTTTCCAATACATCATGGGACCAGAGATCTTTCCAGAGCAGCACAGTCGAGCCGTCCACAAGTTGCACCTTCGAGATCCCTCTATAGATTGGTGTAAGCTTGAGAATGTCTCTCCACCAGAAGGAGCCCACCGGATCCGCATCATGTGGCACTTGATCAGTATAGTGAGTATCCCAGGTCATGTTAACCCAAGGCACGTCTCGTTTGTTGAAAAAATTATGCAGAAACTTCAGGAGAAGGGCCTCATTATGAATTTTCATATTAATCACCCCGAGACCACCCTTGTTTTTTGGACGAAACACCAAATACCAAGCTGCCAGGGAATTACACTTGTCTCCTTGCTCGGTTTTCTTCGTCCAAAGGCAACGATGTCTTATTCTATCCAGGATCTCAATAAGTTTCAGAGGGAACTTTAGGGTGCACATGGAAAATATCAGAAGAGAGGTGACAGAGGCATTAAGCCACGAAAACCTACCCCCGTAAGACATCATGGCGATGGTAGAGGAGAGACGACACTCCAATCTGCAGACCAAGGGCATGAATTCCTGGATAGTTGGTCGAGAAGTGCCAAGGGGGAGACCGAGATAAGTGAACGGCATCGATCCAACAGTACAACCAAAAATGCTGGCTAACATTGCAGTGGCATTGGCATCATGATTAATGGGAATAAGGGTGGACTTATGAAAATTGATCTTGAGGCCGATGGAAGCGGAATAATCAGAGAGGATCTGTTTAACCCTAGCAGCTTGAATAGGGCAGGCCGGCAAAACAAGGAGGGTATCGTCCGCATATTGAATAACTGGATAATCAGTTTCCCCATTGCAAGGAAAAGGTCAGAGCAACTTCCCTTGTTTGAACGCTGCATTAACTGCTGCTTGAAGAAGCTCGGCAGCAAGAACAAAAAGGAGTGGGGACAGAGGGTACCCTTGTCGCACCCCACACAGGCACTGAAATTGTCGGTCGGGTACACCGTTGAGAAGCACTGAGGATCGACAAGAGGAAAAGAGGCATCGGATCCAAGAGATCCATCTGTCAGGGAACCCCATATGCTGCATGATGTTTATCATTGGTTCGTGCGCTATGGTATCAAATGCCTTGGCGAAGTCAAGTTTGAGGAGGATGATCTCTCTGCCCGAACTCTGGCAATGATGAAGGTATTGATACGTCCAAGCAAGAAAGTCTTGTATGGTCCGGCCTTTTATGAACCCATATTGGTTGCGATGGACTAAGTTCAGAATGGTACCTTGTAACCGATCGGCCAATAACTTGGTGAGCAGTTTCAGACATCAGTTTAGCAAAGTAATGGGTCTGTAATCATTGACCGACTCTGGGGCATTAATTTTTGGTATGAGTGTAATCGGCCCATCATTGATGCTGGTGATATCCAGTGTACCTTCATAAAACTGTGAGCAAAGAGCATAGAAGTCATGATGAATAATAGGCCAACAAGCTTTCAGAAAAGCCCCACTGAAGCCGTCAGGACCAGGAGCACGATCAGACGTGATGCGGAGCATCCTTCGGTCATCCCCATGGACCTTCCATCAACTATCCAAGCTCCAAGTGGACCCATGACAAGAGAAAGAGCTCGTGCTATTCAATCCGAGGTGACATCACTCCTATTCGATTTCCCTTTTCCTTCCAGTGAGGCATGGCTACTACCTAAGTCCGAGACACTATGCGTGATTAGGTACAACGTTCAAGCCAAGGGACCAGGAGCTGAAGAAGAAACGACAAGCGTCAACACTCTGGACAGCCCGGAACTTCCGGCCACAGCCCAGAACTTCCCGCCCCCGGAACTTTCGGCCAGCCCGGAACTTCCGGCCTCCGACGACTTCGACCAGCCCGGGCGTGCCCACTTTCTGGTTAGCCCGGAACCTGCCCGAAACCTGGCCCGGAACTTCCGGCCCCCGGAACTTTCGGCCCGCCCGGACCTTCCGGCCCCCGGAAGCCAGCCCAGCTCCACCCGCGCCAACTTTCGGCTTAGGCCGGACCCTGCCCGGAACTTCCGGCCCTGCCTGCGTGCATCCACTTGGGCCGAGGCCCGTGTACCCTTTCGTCCCGTAAACTATAAATACTCTCCTATCTCCTCCTAGTTAGGGTTAGCATTGGTTTGGCTCATCTTTGGTGTGAGAGCCCTTGCTCATCCACTTGGTACTTCTCCTCGGAGTTCACGACCTCTTCGGAGAAGATCCCCCAAGCAGATTCAAGACCCCTTCAAGGGAAGACCATCAAGACCTCCTCTCGGAGAAGATCGGCTACTCGTGTATCTTTCCTTTGTTGATTTTGAACCTTGTGCTACCTTATGTGTTCGGTGATCTAGCCCTTGTGTAATCGAAACTTGTCGGTTTAGTGTTCCTCTTGTGTGTGTTTCCTTGTGTTCTTCCGCCCGTTCATCGTGTTTCCCCGTAGGATCCCCTCCAAACGTGAAAGATCTCCGATTAGGGTTCCACCCTACATCATATGGTATCATGAGCCACGTTGATCACGTTTTTGGAGCCCCTACCCCGTGTTTTCTAGCTTGATTTTGTTGTTTTCGTCCTAAATCCGAAAATTCCCCACAAAAAATAGCCCCAAAATTTTTTGTGATTCGTTGGTGTGATGAAGTTTTGTTGGATTTAATCCGTGGATTTGCTTTACTTCGAGTGGATCTAGCATCCCTACCTTTCTTCCCCTCGAATTCCTTCTTTTCCCCTCAGGATTTGAGTTTTCCCCCAATTTTTCCGCCCAAACCCTCGATCCCGAAGTTCCTGTTCTTGGCAGATTCCCGACCCGGAACTTCCGGCCCAGCCCGGAACTTCCGGCCCCCGGAACTTCCGGCCCAGCCCAGAACTTCCGGCCCCCGGACCTTCCGTCTTGCCCGGAACTTCCGGCCTAGACAGAAAGTTTGCGCATCTTCGGTGACCCCGCTTCTTCGGCAACTTCAACCTCGGTGCAGCGGCATCTTGGCCAACGTACTGAAGACCGTGCATCACATCATCGTCCACATTCGCATCCGTTTGGAACCTCGACCGTAAGCAAGGACGGTAATCTCGATTTACATCTTTGTCCAAACCTTGCCATTGAATTGATAAACAAAGATAGCCATCTTTTGCGTTGCTTACCCATCGAGACTAGCCTTTGAGTATTGCAGGCAACGTGACTTGTGCACATTAGTGATCATACTCCATAGCATACATACCATACCACCGTGGTGCATATCTTGGGATCCATTTGTGTGTCACAAAGTTATCATAGCATACACAAGTGCTATCTCGGTTCGTGAAGTTTTGCATGAGAAAAGGGCTCAAAAGTGAAAGAGCCACCCAAGTTTTTAAGCAAAGAGGAAAGATAAGCAAAGAGCTTATGAGCAAGAACCATAGCATCATACTACATTAAGAGTGTCATATTGGATCATCTTGGATCATAGCACCGAAATACCATACATATAGCATACGTGGGATAGAGATAGTTGCATTTTTGCCTAGTAGGTTGTGCACAAGTTCCGTATCCGCCTATTATGCAATCGTGCTAGCGTCTCTCTAGTAGTGTGCAACAAGAGCATTTTCGTGGATTCCACATTTTGGCTCACTTTTGGTTTGCACAATCCCACTTATCTATTTGCGTGTGTGTTTCCGTGTACACATAATTGCTTGGTCAACTTGTTGCATTTGCAAATTTGTGAATCTTTTCCAACATTATTGAATCTCACTTACAATTGCATCAAATTTTGTGCCACCATCCTCACCAAGCTCCACCATAAGATTTTATTTGTGTAGGTGTGAGAACCGACAAGGATTGGTACCAATAGTGCTATTTCATTGTCCGCATTTGGGTGAACTTGATTCATCATCAACATCGGTCAAAGGTACATTGGTATAAGTTCTTCTCCTTCTACCACTCACATATTTTGCTTGGAATATGGATAGGCCAAGTACCTCTACCAACCCACTCTTCATCGAGCAAGACGACGACATGTCTTCATTCGTCACCAAGAGCCACCTCTTTGGTGCACAACGAGCGTTACATCAAGAGCAACAAGCAATGAGCGACCGCATCGACAACCTCGCCACCGACTTGTGACTCTCCGAGCAACGTACAAGGGACTACTTCAAGAACAAGTTCGATGCGCACAAACAAGAGAATGATGCAAGAATGGACGAGATCCGCGCCTTGATGAGGAACCGACATCATTCCACTTTGTCATCATCAAGACGGAGCCGCCCGAGTCGACACTCTGACGACACCTTCTACGACTCAAGTACACCGTCATCGAACACCCTTCGACGAGCCGCGCGTCAAGACCTCATGCATCTCGCAACCCGCTACATGACAAGCATTCACAAGAGCAAGTCGATGAGCAAGTCCCTCGTCCTCAATCAAACCAAGCCGCTTTTGCCCAAGCTCAAGAACGACAACGACTAAGGCGCCAAGAGGAAGAACGAGCGCGTCTACATCAAGACGAACAAGATGCCGAGGCTCAACGCCTTCAACAACAACGACGAGAAGCGCAAGCTCTTGAGGCGCAACGTGCCCTTCAAGAATCAAGTCGAGCCATCGCCAACCGCAATCGCGAACAGCGCAATTAAGAGGAAGCCCTTCGAGAAAAAATCCAAGAGAGGAACTACCAACCACGTGTGCAACGTCAAGTTCCTCAAGCTCCTCAACAAGCTCGTCAAGCTCCACCTCAACCTCAAGTTCAACAAGAGCAAGTTGATCATGGACTTCCTCCACACCAAGAGCACCAAGAAGATGATTGTCACCCACGTCAAGGGCGTCATCATCCTCGACCACAACAAAATGAAGAGCACCGATATGGAAAGCTCAAATTCACAATGCCCAAGTTCAATGGAAGCAATGACCCCGAAGAGTACCTCTCATGGGCATTGAAGGTCGACAAAATCTTTCGTTTGCACAACTTTGAGGAAGAGAAGAAGATCACTATGGCCTCACTTGAGTTCCAAGACTATGTGCTCATATGGTGGGAACAAATCATTGAGCGACGACAAGCAAGAGGTGAACCTCCAATCACCACTTGGGCTCAAATGAAGGATGTCATGAGAGCACGCTTTGTGCCAACCTACTACAACCGCGACCTCTTCAAGAAACTCCAACTTCTCAAGTAAGGAACAAAGAGTGTTGAAGAATACTACAAGGAAATGGAGATAGACATGATTCGAGCCAATGTGAAGGAAGATGATGAGCAAACAATGGCACGTTTCTTGAATGGACTCAATCATCCCATCAAGAAGATCGCCGACTTCCAACCGTACTCCACTCTCATTGAGCTCGTGCATCAAGCTACAAAGGCGGAACGTCAAGTGCAAGATGACTTCAAGTACGCCAAGTACTCGTCCAAGCCCTACGGCTTCTCCAACAACCAATCTTCAACAACTCCTCCAACATCTACATCAACCAAACCTTCTACAAGCAACGACGACAAGTCAAGTTACAAGAAAACTTCGACAAGTTCAAGTCGTCTTCCTCCTACTACGAGCAACTTCAAGCCGCATGCTTCATCATCTACTCCAAACGATGAGAGCGTCAAGACAAGCTCCATCAAGTGTTTCACTTGCGGCGGCCGAGGCCACAAGTCCTACGAATGCACCAACAAGCGCACCATGATCCTCAACGACGATGGCACCTATGACTCAATGAGTGAAGAGGATATGGAAGCTCTTGAGCAAGTGGCCATGCACCGGCGAGTGAACGAAGATGAAGATGATCAAGTCTTTTGTGATGAGCATTCGAGCCCCGCTCTCGTGGTCTCCAAGGTCTTAACTCTTCAACATCAACAACAAGACGACCAAAGATGCCACATCTTCCACACAAAGGCCGGCATCAACGGGAGGTCCGTCAAGGTCATCTCGACGGAGGTAGTTGCCACAATTTGGCAAGTGAAGAACTATGCTCCAAGCTTCAATTGGTCAAGAGGAAGCACCCGCATCCATACAAGGTTCAATGGCTAAGTGACTCCGGCACTATACGAGTTGAGCATACGGTCCAAGTCTCCTTCAAAATCGGTGCATATGAGGACACTTTGGAGTGTGATGTGGTCCCAATGACCGTTTGCCACCTCCTTCTTGGTCGACCATGGCAATTCGACCATGGTGTCTTCCACAACGGGCGTACCAATCACTATAGCTTCAAGATGAAAGGGAAGGAATATGTGCTACGACCTATGTCTCCTAGTCAAGTGTTAGCCGACAAGAACGCCACAAATCATGGAGAGAAGAGTGAGAAAGTGATCCACCAAAAAGTGAGTGAGAGCCACAAGCCAAACTTGAGCGCCTCTTCGCCTAGAGAGAAAAACCTCATCCTATTTTCCACCAAAAGTGAGATGAGAGAAGTGTGTGAGAACCCATCTAGTGTGATGCACTTTGTTCTTGTGTGCAAGGATGGAGATCCAACAACTAACACCTCTCATGAGCTACCTTTAGTGTTTCAATCTCTTTTGCAGGAATTCCAAGATGTTTTCCCGATGAGCTACCTCCGGGTCTACCTCCTCTTGAGGCATTGAACATCGAATCGACCTCATCCTGAGCGCCTCTACCAAACAAAGCTCCATACCGAGTCAATCCCGAAGAAACCAAGGAAATTCAAAGGCAAGTACAACAACTCATCCACAACGGTCATGTACGTGAAAGCTTAAGCCCTTGTGCCGTTCCGGTTATACTTGTGCCTAAACCCGATGGAAGTTTCCGCTTGTGTTCCGATTGTAGACCTATAAATGCTATTACCGTTCGCTATAGGCATCCCATTCCTCGCTTAGATGATATGCTTGATGAACTTAGTGGAGCCAACTTTTCTCCAAAATTGATCTTAAAAGTGGCTATTATCAAATTCGCATACAAGAGGGTGATGAATGGAAAACTGCTTTCAAAACCAAATTTGGCTTGTATGAGTGGTCAGTGATGCCTATGGGTCTATCGGAGGCTCCCGGTACTTTCGTTCGTCTTATGCATCATGTGCTTCGCCCTTATATTGGAGTCTTTGTTGTGGTTTACTTCGACGATATTCTTGTGTTTAGCAAAAACATGAAAGAACATTTTTATCATGTTAGGGCTGTTTTGCAAACCCTTCGCAAGGAAAGTCTTTATGCAAACATGAAAAAATGCACATTTGGTGTTGACAAAGTGGTTTTCTTGGGTTTTGTTGTCTCCTCAAAGGGTGTCCATGTTGATGAATCTAAAATTGAAGCAATTAAAACTTGGCCCCAACCCACCAATTTGCAACAAGTGCGTAGCTTTCTTGGTCTTGCGGGTTTTTATCGTCGCTTTGTCAAAAACTTTAGCACAATTGTCGCTCCTTTGTATGCCTTGAGTAAGAAGAATACTCCTTTTGTTTGGGGATCTTTGCAATCCACCGCTTTTGATGAGCTCGAGTCTTTGCTTACTCATGATCCGATTCTTGCTTTGCCCAATTTTGACAAAACTTTTGAGGTTCATTGTGATGCAAGTGGTACCGGAATTGGCGGAGTTTTGATGCAAGAAAAACGAGCAATTGCATATTTTAGTGAAAAACTCTCCGGTGCTCAACTTAACTATCCCATCTATGACAAGGAATTATATGCTCTAGTGCGTGTGCTACATGTTTGGGAACATTACCTTAGACCTCATGAGTTTGTCATCCATACCGATCATGAAACGCTTAAGTACTTAAAAGGTCAAACTAAGTTGAACAAGCGTCATGCCAAATGGAGTGAATTTATTGAATCTTTTCCTTATGTCATCAAATACATTAATGGTAAGGAAAATGTAGTTGCCGATGCACTTTCACGCATATGCACGCTTGTCACTAAACTTGAGTTGAATGTTATTGGCTTTGAGCACATAAAAGACTTGTATGCTAACGACCCATCTTTTGCTATTCCTTATGCTAAGTGTTTGACGACACGTCTTGGGAACAATATTATATCAAGGATGGTTATCTTATGAGAGCTAACAAACTATGCATTCCCGAGTCTTCTCTTTGTTTGCTCCTTTTGCAAGAGGCTCATGGAGGCGGACTCATGGGACACTTTGGACACGACAAGACATTCGCCACGCTCTCCAAGAACTACTTTTGTCCCAAGATGTTCCGCGACGTCTCACGCTTCACCAACCGTTGCTCTACATGTCACAAAGCTAAGTCTAAAGCTCAATCTCATGGTCTTTACATGCCTCTTCCTATTCCCTATCAACCTTGGGAACATTAGCATGGATTTTGTACTTGGTTTGCCTAGAACTCAAAATGGAAAGGATTCCGTGTTTGTTGTTGTGGATAGATTTTCCAAGATGGCACATTTCATTCCTTGCAACAAGATAGACGATGCTTCACATATTGCAAATCTCTTTTGTAGGGAAATCTTGCGACTCCATGGAGTACCAAAGAAAATCGTCTCCGATCGTGACGTCAAGTTCTTGAGTTACTTTTGGAAGACCCTATGCACCAAGCTCGGAATCCAGCTCTTGTTCTCATCCGCATACCATCCTCAAACCGACGGCCAAACGGAGGTGACGAACCGCACCCTCTCCACTCTACTTCGCGTCTTGATCAAGAAAAACATCAAGGAGTGGGAGGCATGTCTACCCATCGCCGAGTACGCCTACAATCGCGCAACACACTCGACTACCGGCAAGTCCCCTTTCGAGATCGTCTACGGCTTCAACCCGTTGTCACCATTGGACATTCTACCACTTCCTCTACAAGAGCGCACCAACATGGATGCAAGTGCACGGGCAAGCTACATCAAGAAGATGCATGAGGATACAAGACAAACTATCGACGGCCAAGTACAATGACTAGCGACAAAGCTCAACGTCAACAAGCAACCCATGGTCTTCAACATTGGTGATCTAGTGTGGCTACACCTTCGCAAGGACCGCTTCCCCAATGAACGCAAGTCCAAGCTTCTCCCTCGAGCCGATGGACCTTTCAAGGTGCTAGCACGCTACAACGACAACGCCTACAAGATCGACCTACCACGAAACAAGTACAATGTGAGCGACATCTTCAACGTCAAGGACCTCGCGCCGTACCATGGTGATGAAGGGGGGGGATATGATGCGGAGCATCCTTCGGTCATCCCCATGGACCTTCCATCAACTATCCAAGCTCCAAGTGGACCCATGATAAGAGCAAGAGCTCGTGCTATTCAATCCGAGGTGACATCACTCCTATTCGATTTCTTTTCCTTCGGTGAGGCATGGCTACAACCTAAGTCCGAGACACTATGCGTGATCAGGTACAACGTTCAAGCCAAGGGACCAGGAGCTGAAGAAGAAACGACAAGCGTCAACACTCTGGACAGCCCGGACCTTCCGGCCACAGCCCGGAACTTCCGCCCCCCGGAACTTCCGGACTCCGACGACTTCGACCAGCCCGGGCGTACCCACTTTCTGGTTAGCCCGGAACCTGGCCCGGAACTTCCGGCCCGCCCGGACCTTCCGGCCCCCGGAAGCCAGCCCAGCTCCACCTGCACCAACTTTCGGCTTAGGCCGGACCCTGCCCGGAACTTCCGGCGCCCGGAACTTCCGGCCCTGCCTGCGTGCAGCCACTTGGGCCGAGGCCTGTGTACCCTTTCGTCCCGTAAACTATAAATACTCTCCTATCTCCTCCTA
Organism: Aegilops bicornis; assembly: GCA_021605145.1. Taxonomy (NCBI): domain Eukaryota; kingdom Viridiplantae; phylum Streptophyta; class Magnoliopsida; order Poales; family Poaceae; genus Aegilops; species Aegilops bicornis. Next base: position 531,363,811 of record CM038670.1, read on the forward strand.
GTTAGGGTTAACATTGGTTTGGCTCATCTTTGGTGTGAGAGCCCTTGCTCATCCACTTGGTACTTCTCCTCGGAGTTCACGACCTCTTCGGAGAAGATCCCCCAAGTGGATTCAAGACCCCTTCAAGGGAAGACCATCAAGACCTCCTCTCGGAGAAGATAGGCTACTCGTGTATCTTTCCTTTATTGATTTTGAACCTTGTGCTACCTTATGTGTTCGGTGATCTAGCTCTTGTGTAATCGAAACTTGTCGGTTTAGTGTTCCTCTTGTGTGTGTTTCCTTGTGTTCTTCCACCCGTTCATCGTGTTTCCCCGTAGGATCCCCTCCAAACGTGAAAGATCTCCGATTAGGGTTCCACCCTACATCAAGACGGCATGTCTTTGACTACACGATCAATTTCATCATGAGTGAAATGGGTAGTCAGATGCTCAAGGTTGGTGGATTGTGGGATAAGAGCTGCTAAGTCAAATTTCATGTCAGAAGGAGAAACTGTCCCTAGGCGGGTCTTGTAAGTGTGGAATAGAAGGGCCTCTTTAGCAGGGTGATCCTCAACTAACATGCCATCTTCAGAACGGAAGGAAGCAATATTGTTCTTGCGGTATCTTTCTGTGGCCACAGCTTGGAAAAACTTGGTGTTTTCATCACCGAACTTAATCCAACGAATAGTACAACGCTTTTTCCAATATAGCTTCTGATAATTGAGAAGTCGCAGCAGGTGAGACTTGAGTATGCATCTGAAGTTTGCTTCAGGTGTAGTTAATCGCCGTTTATTTTCAAGCTCATCCAGTTCAGCCAGAACCGTGTTGCAGTTGGTGATTGCAATAGAAAGGCGTGAGATATGTTTACTCCAGGATTTGAGAGCATGCCTAAGAGCTTTAAACTTGCGGCAAAGGATGGTGGCTGCATTGGTAGATTGGATTGGCCGATCCCAAACTTGTTGCACTACATCTGCGAAACCTGGGTGAAGGATCCAATATGGTTCAAAACGGAAGAGTTTGCTCTTTGGAATTTTTATCTCAATAGAGACAACACAGGGGATGTGGTCAGACACTGGCTTACCAAGCGTTTTAACAAGAGTTTTGGGGTATATATTGGTCCAAAGGGAGTGAAGTAAAAACCGATCAATCTGTTCAAGTAGAGGATCAAGTCGCATGTTACTCTGTGTGTAATGCTCTACCTTGCATAGGGATCTCAATGAGTTGTTGTTTATGAATGATATCGTTGAACGTAAGCATGTCATGTATGTTACCCCCTGGCTTATTACGATTATCAGGGGCGCGCATGTAGTTAAAATTCCCGAGAAGAAGCCAGTCCTGCCCGCTGGGAATGTTAACATCATAAAGCCATTGCGTGAACACATGTCGATCATCCCCAGCACACGGCCAATAAATATTTGCTAGCGTCCAGTTTTGAGAGCATTGCATGCTGACAAAGTTAATAACTAGCACAAAGGGATCAGACGAGACAATCGTGCCCGAGAAAACAGCGCTTTTCCAAATCGTGAGCAACCCACCCAAGGAGCCACGCGAAGGGACAAAAGCAAAGCAATCGAATTGTCTAGGGTAACAAGTTTTAATAAACGCAAAAGAGACCTCCGACGTTTTAGTCTCCTGAAGACAAACGACAGCACAACCACTAGTTTTAATCGCATTATTAAGAGCCAGCTGCTTCTTCTCTGAATTGAGTCCTCGGATGTTCCATGAAAGCACATTCCAACAGCTTAGGTGCGGCATGACGATTAGGCCGCGTCTTGAGGGAGGGCATCACCCTGATTCTCCATGGAGGGATCAATCGCAGGAGATGCAGGCAGGACAGTAGGTTATATATATATATCTGAAATTCTGTCAAATAGAATGAATTTAAGAAAAAAACAGAAAAAACAGGGGCTGTACAGGCTCTTTGCCGTCAGCTGGCAGACGGCAAAGAGGTTTGCCATAATCCAGCGGACGGCAAAGCTACCACGTGGCAGCTACCTGTGCAACCTGGTGGCACTGGGCTGGCCTATATGGTTGCTTTGCCGTCCGCTAGCGGACAACAAAGACCTTTCCATATTTGTCGTCTACCACCGGACGGCATAGCATGCCACGTGTCAGCTACCTGGGCTGGCCTACATGGGCACTTTGCCGTCCGCTGGTAGACGACAAAGATGCAAAGGTGCCGTCCGCCAGCAGACGGCAAAGCACGCCCTTAACCCCCTAACGGACGTAACCTGCCACGTGTGCCATACAGGCTCTTTGTCGTCTGCTGGCGGACGGCAAAGACCATTTCATCTTTGCCGTCCGCCAGCAGACAGCAAAGAACCCTTTGCCATAGTTCTTTGTCGTCTGCTGGCGGACGGCAAAGGTCTTTGCCGTCTGCTGGCGGACGGCAAAGGTCTTTGCCGTCCGCGAGGCATGCCTTTGCCGTCAGCCATGGCTGACGGCAAAGTGCCTGATTCCTGTAGTGATAAAATATATTACTCATATAAATAGAACAATCATTATTCTCTGACTTAAATGAATATCCATCTCGCAATAAACAAGATCCATATATAATGTTCATGCTCAACGTAGGCACCAAATAACAATTATTTAGGCTTAAAACTAATCCTGAAGGTAGATGAAGTGGTAGCATGCCGACGGTGATCATATCAACCTTAGAACCATTTCCGGCGCGCATCGTCACCTCGTCCTTAGCCAGTCTTCGTTTATTCCGCAGCTCATGTTTCAAGTTATAAAAATTAGCAACTGAATCAATATCAAATACCCAGGCGCTACTACGAGCACTAGTAAGGTACACATCAATAACATGTATATTAAATATACCTTTGTTGACGTTGCCAACCTTCTTATCTACCAAGTACTTGGGGCAGCTCTGCTTCTAGTGACCATTCCCCTTGCAGTAGAAGCACTCAACCTTGGGTTTGGGTCCAGCCTTGGGTTTCTTCATGGGAGCGGCAACTATCTTGCCATTCTTTTTGAAGTTCCCTTTCTTTCCCCTGCCTTTCTTGAAACTAGTGGTCTTTCTAACCAACAACACTTGATGCTCCTTCTTGATTTCTACCTCCGCGGCCTTAAGCATCGCGAAGAGCTCGGGAATCATTTTCTCCATCCCTTTCATATTGTAGTTCATCACAAAGCCCTTATAGCTTGGTGGCAGTGACTGAAGAACTCTGTCAATGATCGTGTCATCTGGAATATTAATTCCCAACTGAGTCAAGCGGTTGCGAAACGCAGACATTCTGAGTATATGCTCACTAACAGAACTGTTCTCCTCCATCTTGCAGCTAAAGAACTTGTCGGAGGTTTCATACCTCTCAACCCGGGCATGAGCTTGAAATACCAATTTCAGCTCCTGGAACATCTCATATGCTCCATGGTGCTCAAAACATCTTCGGAGCCCCGGTTCTAAGCCGTGAAGCATGGTGCACTGAACTATCGAGTAGTCATCAGAACGTGCCTGCTAGACGTTCACAACATCCATAGACAACGCTGGAGGGGGTGCGGCACCTAGCAGTGCATCGAGGACATAGACATTTTGTGCATCAATGGGGATAATCCTCAAGTTATGGACCCAATCTGCATAGTTGCTTCCATCATCTTTAAACTTAGCTTTCTCTAGGAATGCATTGAAATTCAGGGGAACTACAGCGCGGGCCATTGATCTACAACACAAATTTTGCAAAGACAATTAAGACTAAGTTCATGATAATTAGTTTAGTTAATCAAATTACTAATGAACTCCCACTTAAATCAACATCCCTCAAGTTGTCTAAGTGATACATGATCCAAATCACTAACCCATGTCTGATCATCACGTGAGATGGGGTAGTCATCAATGGTGAACATCTCCATGTTGATCATATATACTCTATGACCCACATTCGACCTTTCAGTCTCCTGTGTTCCGAGGCCATGTATGTACATGCTAGGATCGTCAAGTTTAACCCAAGTATTTTGCATGTGGAAAACCGGCTTACACCCGTTGTATGTGAACGTAGAGTCTATCACACCCGATCATCACGAGATGCTTCGAAATGGTGAACTTTTGCAACGGTGCATACTTAGGGAGAACACAATTTCTTGAAATTAAGTGAAGGTATCATCTAATAATGCTACCGTCGTCCTAAGCAAAATAAGATGCATAAAAAGATAACATCACATGCAATCAATATGTGACATGATATGGCTATTATCATCTCGTGCCTTTGATCTCCATCTCCAAAGCACCGGCATGATCTCCATCGTCACCGGCATGACACCATGATCTCCACCATCGTGTCGTCTTGCCAACTATTGCTTCTAAAAACTATGGCTAACGCATAGCGATAAAGTAAAGCAATTACATGGCAATTAATAAATTAAAGACAAGCCTATGGCTCCTGCCGGTTGCCGAACTCATCGACATGCAAGTAGTGAACCTATTACAAAACATGATCATCTCATACATCAACATATATCACGTCATGTTTTTTGCCATACCACATCACAACATGCCCTGCAAAAATAAGTTAGACGTCCTCTACTTTTTTGTTGCAAATTTTACGTGGCTGCTATGGGCAACTAGCAAGAACCGTTCTTACCTATGCAAAGCCACAGCAGTGATAATCAAGTTGCCTTTTAATCTTCTACAAGGAACGCCTTTGTCGAATTATATTAAACTAAAGTAGGAGATACAGACACCCACTAGTCACCTTATCCAAAACAAGTTGCATGTCAATCGGTGGAACCGGTCTCATGTGCGAGGACATGTAAAGTTTGTCCGAGCCGCTTCATCCCACAATATCACCGAATCCAAATAAGACAAGAGAGGTAAGCAATTTGAGCATCAACGCCCACACTCTTTGTGTTCTACTCGTGCATATACATCTACGCATAGACCTGACTCATGATGCCACTGTTGGGGAACGGAGCATGAAAATCAAAACAATTCCCTGTTGGGGAACGTAGTAATTTCAAAAAAATTCCTACGCACACGCAAGATCATGGTGATGCATAGCAACGAGAGGGAAGAGTGTGTTCACATACCCTCGTAGACCGAAAGCGGAAGCGTTAACTGCTTAGCGGTTGATGTAGTCGTCGTCTTCACGGCCCGACCGATCAAGCAATCAAACTACGACACCTCCGAAGTTCTTGCACACGTTTAGCTCGATGGCGTTCCCGTACTCGATCCAGCAAAATGTCGGGAAGAGTTCCGTCAAGACGATGGCATGGTGACGGTCTTGATGTTCTACTGCCAGGTGGCTTCGCCTAAGCACCGCTACAATATTATCGAGGAGAACTATGGTGGAGGGGGCACCGACACGGCTAAGAGATCAAGAGATCAATTATTATGTCTCCAAGGGGTGCCCCCTCCCCGTGATATAAAGGAGTGGAGGAGGGGAGGGCCGGCCCTCTCTCTATGGCGCGCCCTAGGGGAGTCCTACTCCCACCGGGAGTAGGATTCCCCCTTTCCTAGTAGAACTAGGAGCCCTTCCAACACTACTAGGGAAAAGGCTAGCAGCAGCGCGGGTTTTAGATGTATCAGTAGCGCGGGTATAGGCGCTACTAATAAGGCGCTGCAGCTATTGCTTAGCAGCAGCGTGCCGACCAGGCCATCGCTAGGACAAATAGCTGCAGCGTTTGTTCGTTACCACGCCTTGCTTAGGTAACTACTTGCAGCGTGTTTTCTGCCCATCGCTACTAGTACTTTTTTTTATTTTTTTATTTTTATTGTATTTATGCGCCATCATACAAATATTGGTACAATACTAGTTATGAGGTTTACATCATTATGTCCATAACAGTGTGTCAAATGAAGGTGGATTAGGTTCAAGTGGAGGCAATATGTGGTGCATGTCAAAAGTATACTACTAATCCAAACTTGATCTAGTTTGGACTAGTAGTACTTTTGATGTGCACCACATGTTGCCTCCACTTGAATCTAATCCGCCAGCACAAGATATTTAATCATCATCATGGTCATTACCACCAACAATATTTATTTAATCACCACTAACACTAGCTAATAATAATCATCATAGTCATTACCACCAACACTAGCTATTTTATCATCATAGTAATAGTGTAGCACATCATCATCCTGAAACTCATTTCTAGCTAGCTAATCACTCCTGCTGCTCTCTTAGGTAAAACAACATAAAACATGTGTAGCTCTCCTCCTTGATCAAGTTGGAGCATGCATATGAACCTGTCTCCTAATCGTGGAAAGCGCCTGCTTGCTGGCCCTAGTACTTCTCTGCGCTCCCCAACACATATTTGGTCCAGTCTTGCACTATTAAGCATCCGTCGCTAATCTTGAATGCACTAGAGTAATCAGAGGATATCTTGGCCGTAAGTCGATAATACTCATGGTACCTTTAGTCTCGATCCCGTAAGGCACAACATTCATCGGAGTCCTGTTGAAGAACATCGTATGATAACATACTTAGCAATGAAGTTTAGCTTCAAAAATAATGTATGGAAAAGATGCAATGAGGACAAATAGTAAAAATCTTACCATCCTTCCTAAATGGATGTGACCGTAGTTCATTACGAACACTATTGGTCGCACGTTTTCAGTACTAACATTTATTAATCCAGGAAGAAAATTTGCCTTGACGGTATCAAGATCCTCAAGCCATGAAACATAATGACTTAGCTCCTCGCAGTTTAGTTCAGCCTCGGGACAGTAGTAGGTCCCATCTACCAAGTTACCGGACATGTTTGCTTGCACCGAAATAAGTCGACAATACAAATTAGTTGTCAACTATTTTTGAATAAACAATATCAAAGACATAAATATGGTTGAGAAACTTACATAATGGTATAATCGAGGCGTCGCACATCGACCCGGATGTCGGTATTACCTTCAATATCATCTTAGGACGAATATCAAAGGTGATAACCATATCAGGCTCAAATGCATAAGTCTTGCATAGTGCTCGCCATGTTTTGCATCCAAAATAGGTGTAGTCGTCTGAATTGTATAATTTTGCATGGAAAATATAACCATGCTCGGTCTTCAAATAAACTTTCTTTACCTCCGCAGTATGACTGAAACCTATCTTATCCAATACAAAAACTCTTGCATGGCAGGGGATATGCTAGTAGAATAGTAAAAAAATATAAGTTCAAGCAAATGAAGCAGATGCCATGCTTAGCTACGAAAAAATACTTGTCGTTATGACTTACTGTATCCACTTCGAAGTTCTCGTCCAGCTCGATGCTGAAGCGTCTATCATCATCTAGGAAGATTTCGTCGCATACAGGCGCTTCGTCTTAGCGGTATTTGCAAATACCGAAATCCTTTTCGTCGGACATTTCCTATGTTCATAGTTAAAACATTAATTGAAAATCGATCGAAGACAACTACCAGGATACTCAACACACAAATCCAGGGCACTCGATATTTCCTACATATTCTGGCACAAGTCATGCCAAAATTCACGGAAAAATCCGGCATGACCTTTGCTAAAATAGGACATATCGAGCGCCTGAAATTTGCTGGAACGAAAATGAATCAACACTCCGGCAAAACATAGGCCACTCGGAGGTGTAACATGCAAACATGACCGGCCACTTGGATATTGAGCAACACAAGATATACATTTCAAAATATCTTATAGGACTCAAATTAGCATGCATTCAATAAGCAAAAGTAAATCATCTCATGCGTCCCTACATCATCGAATATTATCACTAATACATCACGAATAGTGTCATACATATAACATCACTAATACAACTAAAACCCTAGCACACGACGGGTATCGGCGCGGGCGGCGGACACCCACTGAGAAGGAACCATCACGGGATCATAGCTCCAGTGAGATCCCTGGAGAACCTGCCAGGTATTGGAGAACGACCTATGCTCCAACGCTTAGGAACTGACATATGGGTCTAGACTTATTTTTATCATATAACATGGTCAACGGGTTTGACATGAAAATAATAATGTCTAATGGCATTTTTGAGCAAACATCTAACGGGATGGTGGCATTTTTTAGATATCTAATGGCATTTTTGAGCAAGCATCTCACGGATCGATGGCATTTTTTAGCAGTTGTAACTTCTAATGGCAAAACTGAGTAGTGGGACACTATTAGTACCTAGTTCTTAATATGCAACTAAAAATAAACTTACTATAAATAAAAATAAACTTAATATGCAACTAAAATATAAAAAATCCTAGGCAGATCGGTAGGGAGAGGGAGAGTGGGCGTGCTCACCTCGGGTGCCTGCGACGAGGGAGGGGCAGGGCGGCGTCGAGGTCGGGGTCGGGGCGGGGTCGGGGCGGCGTTGAATCTGGGGTTGGGGCGGCGTCCGGGGCGGCGTTGAGGTCGGGGGCGGGGGTGGCGTTGAGGTCGGGGGTCGGGGCGGCGAGAGGGTGCGGAGGCGCTCGGCGGCCGACGGCGGCGGCGAGAGTGGAGAGATTTGGGGGAAAGTGTGGCGTGGGGAAGGACGAACCCGGCCCGTGATTAATTCAGAAGTAGCAGTAGCGCGTTCCGAGAAAAGAGCTGCTGCTACATTAGCTACAGCGCGTTCGCTGATACACACTACTGCTACTCCTTTCTCTTTTTCCCCTTTTTCATTTAGTTTCCTTCACATTTTATTTGTTTCCTTTCACCTTATTATATTTCTTTCATTTTCAATTACCTTTCCATTTTCTTTCCATTTAATTTTATAACCTTTAGCAGCAACGAGTTTACATTAAACGCTACTGCTACAAACAAAGATAGCGGTAGCGGTTCGTCATAGATCGCTACTACTATGTGTAGCTTATGGGCTAAGCCGTGGGAATTTTAGTAGTAACGTGTACAAAGAAGACGCGCCATCGCTATATCTTTATCTGCAGCGCGGTTACCTCATGCGCGCTACTGCTAATTAGCACCAGCGTGCTTTCTTGACCCATGATGCTGCTAAAGTTCTGTGTATAGGGTTTTCCCTAGTAGTGCAAGTAGAAGGAGTAGGAGACAAGGAAAGGGAAGGGAGAAGGAGAAGGAAGGAAGGGGGCGCCCCCTCCCTAGTCCAATTCGGACTAGTCCATGGGGAGGGGTGCGGCCACCCTTTGGGGCCTTTCTCTCCTTTCCGGTATGGCCCATTAAGGCCCAATACGAATTCTCGTAACTCTCCGGTACTCCGAAAAATACCTGAATCACTCGAAACCTTTCCGATTTACGAATATAGTCGTCCAATATATCAATCTTTACGTCTCGACCATTTCGAGACTCCTCGTCATGTCCCCGATCTCATCCGGGACTCCGAACTCCTTCGGTACATCAAAACACATAAACTCATAATATAACTGTCATCTAACTTTAAGCGTGCGGACCCAATGGGTTCGAGAACTATGTAGACATGACCGAGACACATCTCCGGTTAATAACCAATAGCGGAACCTGGATGCTCATATTGGCTCCTACATATTCTACGAAGATCTTTATCGGTTAAACCGCATAACAACATATGTTGTTCCCTTTGTCATCGGTATGTTACTTGCCCGAGATTCGATCATCGGTATCTCAATACCTAGTTCAATCTCGTTACCGGCAAGTATCTTTACTCGTTACGTAATGCATCATCCCGCAACTAACTCATTAGCTACATTTGCTTGCAAGGCTTATAGTGATGTGCATTACCAAGAGGGCCCAGAGATACCTCTCCGACAATCAGAGTGACAAATCCTAATCTCGAAATACGCCAACTCAACATGTACCTTTGGAGACACCTGTAGAGCTCCTTTATAATCACCCGATTACGTTGTGACGTTTGGTAGCACACAAAGTGTTCCTTCGTAAACGGAGTTGCATAATCTCATAGTCATAGGAACATGTATAAGTCATGAAGAAAGCAATAACAACATACTAAACGATCAAGTGCTAAGCTAATGGAATGGGTCAAGTCAATCACATCATTCTCTAATGATGTGATCCCGTTAATCAAATGACAGCTCATGTCTATGGCTAGGAAACTTAACCATCTTTGATTCAACGAGCTAGTCAAGTAGAGGCATACTAGTGACACTATGTTTGTCTATGTATTCACACATGTATTATGTTTCCGGTTAATACAATTCTAGCATGAATAATAAACATTTATCATGAAATAAGGAAATAAATAATAACTTTATTATTGCCTCTAGGGCATATTTCCTTCAGTCTCCCACTTGCACTAGAGTCAATAATCTAGTTCACATCACCATGTGTTTTAACACTAATATTCACATCTGTATGTGATTAGTACCCATAGTTCACATCGTCATGTGATCAACACCCAAAGGGTTTACTAGATTCAATAATCTAGTTCACATCGCTATGTGATTAACACCCAAAGAGTACTAAGGTATGATCATGTTTTGCTCGTGAGAGAAGTTTTAGTCAAGGGTCTGTTACATTCAGAGCTGTATGTATTTTGCAAATATTCTATGTCTACAATGCTCTGTACGGAGCTACTCTAGCTAATTGCTCCCACTTTCAATATGTATCCAGATTGAGACTTAGAGTCATCTAGATCAGTGTCAAATCTTGCATCGACGTAACCCTTTTACTTACCTAACCTTTTGTCACCTCCATAATCGAGAAACATATCCTTATTCCACTAAGGATAATTTTGACCAATGTCCATTGATCTACTCCTAGATCACTATTGTACTCCCTTGCCAAACCAGGGCAGGGTATACAATAGGTCTGGTCCATAGCATGGCATACTTTTATAGAACCTATGACTGAGGCATAGGAAATGACTTTCATTCTCTTTCTATTTTCTGCCGTGGTCGGGATTTGAGTCTTACTCAATTTCACACCTTTGCAACACAGGCAAGAACTCTTTTTTGACTGTTCCATTTTGAACTACTTCAAAATCTTGTCAAGGTATGTACTCATTGAAAATCTTATCAAGCGTCTTGATCTATCTCAATAGATCTTGATGCTCAATATGTAAGCAGCTTTACTGAGGTCTTTTTTTTAAAGAACTGCTTTCAAACAGTTATTTATGTTTTCCAGAAAAATTCTACATCATTTCTAATCAACAATATGTCACTTACATATACTTATCAGAAAGGTTGTAGTGCTCCCACTCACTTTATTGTAAATACAGGTTTCACTGCAAGTCCGTATAAAACTATATGCTTTGATCAACTTATCAAAGCGTATATTCCAACTCCGAGATGCTTGCACCAGTCCATCGATGGATCGCTGGAGCTTGCACATTTTGATAGCACCTTTAGGATTGACAAAACCTTCTGGTTGCATCATATACAACTCTTCTTTAATAAAACCATTAAGGAATGCAGTTTTGACATCCATTTGCCAGATTTCATAAAATGTGGCAATTGCTAACATGATTCGAACAGATTTAAGCATCGCTACAGTTGAGAAAATCTCATTGTAGTCAACACCTTGAACTTGTCGAAAACCTTTTTGCGACAAGTCGAGCTTTGTAGATAGTAACACTACTATCAACGTCTGTCTTCCTCTTGAAGATCCATTTATTCTTAATGACTCACCGATCATCGGGCAAGTCAATCAAAGTCCATACTTTGTTCTCATCACGGATCCCATCTCAGATTTCATGGCCTTCAAGCCATTTCACGGAATCTGGGCTCATCATCGCTTCCTCATAGTTTGTAGGTTTATCATGGTCTAATAACATGACTTCCAGAATAGGATTACCATACCACACTGGTGCGGACCGTACTCTGGAAGACCCACACGGTTCTGTAGTAATCTTGATTTGAAGTTTCATGATCATCATCATTAGCTTCCTCACTAATTGGTGTAGCAATCACTGGAACTGATTTCTGTGATGAACTACTTTCCAATTCGGGAGAAGGTACAATTACCTCATCAAGTTCTACTTTCCTCCCACTCACTTCTTTCAAGAGAAACTCCTTCTCTAGAAAGGATCCATTTTAGCAACGGATATCTTGCCTTCAGATATGTGATAGAAGGTCTACCCAATAGTTTCCTTTGGGTATTCTATGAAGACACACTTCTCCGATTTGGGTTCGAGCTTATCAGGTTAAAACTTTTTCACATAAGCATCGCGGCCCCAAACTTTAAGAAACGACAGCTTAGGTTTATTGCTAAACCACAGTTCATACGGTGTCGTCTCAACGGATTTAGATGGTGCCCTATTTAACGTGAATGCAGCTGTCTCTAATGCATAACCCCAAAACGATAGTGGTAAACCGATAAGAGACATCATAGACTGTACCATATCCAATAAAGTGTGGCTATGACGTTCGGACACACCATAACGTTGTGGTGTTCCAGGTGGCGTGAGCTGTGAAACTATTCCACATTGTTTTATATGAAGGCCAAACTTGTAACTCAAATATTCGCCTCCACGATCAGATCGTAGAAACTTTATTTTCTTATTACGATGATTCTCCACTTCACTCTAAAATTCTTTGACCTTTTCAAATGTTTCAGACTTGTGTTTCATTAAGTAGATATACCCATATCTGCTCAAATCATTTGTGAAGGTCAGAAAATAATGATACTCGCCACGAGCATCAACACTCATTGGACCGCATACATCGGTATGTATTATTTCCAACAAGTTAGTAACTCGTTCCATTGTTCCGGAGAATGGAGTTTTAGTCATCTTGCCCAAAAGGCACGGTTCGCAAGCATCAAATGATTCATAACCAAGTGATTCCGAAAATCCATCTTTATGGATTTTCTTCATGCGCTTTACACCGATATGACCCAAACGGCGGTGCCACAAATAAGTTGCACTATCATTATTAACTTTGCATCTTTTGGCATCAATATTATGAATATGTGTATCATTACGATCGAGATCCAACAAACTATTTTCATTGGGTGTATGACCATTGAAGGTTTTATTCATGTAAACAGAACAACAATTATTCTCTGACTTTAAATGAATAACCATATTGCAATAAACATGATCAAATCATATTTATGCTCAACGCAAACGCTAAATAACATTTATTTAGGTTTAACACTAATCTCGAAAATACAGGGAGTGTGCGATGATGATCATATCAATCTTGGAACCACTTCCAATACACATCGTCACTTCACCCTCAACTAGTCTCTGTTTATTCTGTAACTCCTGTTTCGAGTTACTAATCTTAGCAACCGAACAAGTATCAAATACCCAGGGGTTACTATAAACACTAGTAAGGTACACATCAATAACCTGTATATCAAATATACCCTTGTTCACTTTGCCATCCTTCTTATCTACCAAATATAATTTAGGGCATTTCCACTTCGAGCGACCATTTGCTTTGCAGTAGAAGCACTCAGTTTCAGGCTTTGGTCCAGCTTTGGGCTTCTTCACGGTAGTGACAACTTGCTTGACATTCTACTTGAAGTTCCCTTTCTTTCCCTTTGCCCTTTTCTTGAAACTAGTGGTCTTGTCAATCATCAACACTTGATGCTCTTTCTTGATTTCTACCTTCGTCGATTTCAACATCACGAAGAGCTCGGGAATCGTTTTCGTCATCCCTTGCTTACTATAGTTCATCATGAAGTTCTAGTAACTTGGTGATGGTGACTAGAGAACTTTGTCAATCACTATCTTATCTGGAAGATTAACTCCCACTTGATTCAAGCGATTGTAGTACCTGGACAATCTGAGCACATGCTCACTAGTTGAGCGATTCTCCTCCATATTTTAGCTACGTAACTTGTTGGAGACTTCATATCTCCCAACTCGGGTATTTGCTTGAAATATTAACTTCAACTTCTGGAACATCTCATATGGTCCATGACATTCAAAACGTCTTTGAAGTCCCGATTCTAAGCCATTAAGCATGGTGCACTAAACTATCAAGTAGTCATCATATTGAGCTAGCCAAACGTTCATAACGTGCATCTACTTACGCAATAGGTGCATCACCTAGCGGTGCATCAAGGACATAATTCTTACAGGCAGCAATGAGGATAAACCTCAGATCACGGACCCAGTCCGCATCATTGCTATTATCATCTTTCAACATACTTTTTCTCTAGGAACATATCAAAATAAACATAGGGAAGCAACAACGCGAGCTATTGATCTACAACATAATTTGCAAAATACTATCAGGACTGAGTTCATGATAAATTAAAGTTCAACTAATCATAGTACTTAAGAACTCCCGCTTAGACAGGCATCTCTCTAGTCATCCAAGTGATCACGTGATCCAAATCAACTAAACCATGTCCGATCATCACGTGAGATGGAGTAGTTTTCAATGGTGAACATCACAATGTTGATCATATCTACTATATGATTCACGCTCGACCTTTCGGTCTCCGTGTTCCGAGGCCAAATCCGTATATGCTAGGCTCGTCAAGTTTAACTCGAGTATTCCGCGTGCAAGCTGTTTTGCACCCATTGTATTTGAACGTAGAGCCTATCACACCCGATCATCACGTGGTGTCTCAGCACGAAGAACTTTCGCAACGGTGCATACTCAGGGAGAACACTTCTTGATAATTAGTGAGTGATCATCTTAAAATGCTACGGTCAATCAAAACAAAATAAGATGTATAAAAAATAAACATCATATGCAATCAAAAATATGTGACATGATATGGCCATCATCATCTTGTGCCTTTGATCTCCATCTCCAAAGCATCGTCATGATCTCCATCGTCACCGGCATGACACCATGATCTCCATCATCTTGATCTATATCAATGTGTCGTCACATGGTCGTCTCGCCAACTATTGCTCTTGCAACTATTGATATCGCATAGCGATAAAGTAAAGCAATTATTTGGCGCTTGCATCTTATGCAATAAAGAGACAATCATAAGGCTTACGCGATTGCCGATAACTTCAACAAAACATGATCATCTCATACAACAACTTATATCTCATCACGTCTTGACCATATCACATCAAAACATGCCCTGCAAAAACAAGTTAGACGTCCTCTACTTTGTTGTTGCAAGTTTTACGTGGCTGCTACGGGCTGAGCAAGAACCGTTCTTACCTACGCATCAAAACCCAACAATAGTTCGTCAAGTTAGTGTTGTTTTAACCTTCTCAAGGACCGGGCGTAGCCACACTCGATTCAACTAAAGTTGGAGAAACTGACACCCGCCAGCCACCTGTGTGCAAAGCACGTCGGTAGAACCAGTGCTCGCGTGGCGTCTGGCGTAATGTCGGTCTGGGCCGCTTCATCCAACAATACCGCCGAACCAAAGTATGACATGCTGGTAAGTAGTATGACTTGTATCGCCCACAACTCACTTGTGTTCTCGTGCATATAACATCAATGCATAAAACCTAGGCTCGGATGCCACTATTGGGGAACGTAGTAATTTCAAAAAAATTCCTACGCACACGCAAGATCATGGTGATGCATAGCAACGAGAGGGAAGAGTGTGTCCACGCACTCGTGAGACCAAAGCGAAAGTTAGCACAAGGCGGTTGATGTAGTCGACGCGTCTTCACGGCCAGACGTATCAAGCAATCAAACTACAACACCTCCGAGTTCTTGCACACGCTCAGCTCAATGATGTTCCCGTACTCGATCCAGAGAATGTCGGGGAAGAGTTCCACAAGATGACGGCAAGGCGTGACGGTCTTGATGTTCTACCGTTGCAGGGCTTCTCCTAAGCACCGCTACAATATTATCGAGGATAACTATGGTGGGGGGGGGGGCACCGCACACGGCTAAGAGATCAATTGTTGTGTCTCGAAGGGGGTGCCCCCCTCCCCGTATATAAAGGAGTGGAGGAGGGGGAAGGCCGACCCTCTCTCTATGGCGCGCCCTAGGGGAGTCCTACTCCCACCGGGAGTAGGATTCTTCCTTTCCTAGTAGAACTAGGAGCCCTTCCAAGTAGAAGGAGTAGGAGAGAAGTAAAGGGAAGGGAGAAGGAGAAGGAAGGAAGGGGGCGCCCCACCTCCCTAGTCCAATTCGGACTAGTCCATGGGGAGGGGTGCAGCCACCCTTTGGGGCCTTTCTCTCCTTTCCCGTATGGCCCATTAAGGCCCAATACGAATTCCCGTAACTCTCCGGTATTCTGAAAAATGCCCGAATCACTCGGAACCTTTCCGATATCCGAATATAGTCGTCAAATATATCGATCTTTACGTATCGACCATTTCGAGACTCCTCGTCATGTCCCCTATCTCATCCGGGACTCCGAACTCCTTCGGTACATCAAAACACATAAACTCATAATATAACTGTCATCTAACTTTAAGCGTGCGGACCCTACGGGTTCGAGAACTATGTATACATGACCGAGACACGTCTCCGGTTAATAACCAATAGCGGAACCTGGATGCTCATATTGGCTCCTACATATTCTACGAAGATCTTTATCGGTCAAACCGCATAACAACATATGTTGTTCCCTTTGTCATCGGTATGTTACTTGCCCGATATTCGATCGTCAGTATCTCAATACCTAGTTCAATCTCGTTACCGGCAAGTCTCTTTACTCGTTACGTAATGCATCATCTCGCAACTAACTCATTAGCTACATTTGCTTGCAAGGCTTATAGTGATGTCCATTACCGAGAGGGCCCATAGATACCTCTCCGACAATCGGAGTGACAAATCCTAATCTCGAAATACGCCAACTCAACATGTACCTTTGGAGACACCTGTAGAGCTCCTTTATAATCACCCAGTTACGTTGTGACGTTTGGTAGCACACAAAGTGTTCCTCCGTAAACGGGAGTTGCATAATCTCATAGTCATAGGAACATGTATAAGTCATGAAGAAAGCAACAGCAACATACTAAACGATCAAGTGCTAAGCTAATGGAATGGGTCAAGTCAATCACATCATACTCTAATGATGTGATCCCATTAATCAAATGACAACTCATGTCTATGGCTAGGAAACTTAACCATCTTTGATTCAACGAGCTAGTCAAGTAGACGCATACTAGTGACACTATGTTTGTCTATGTATTCACACATGTATTATGTTTCCGGTTAATACAATTCTAGCATGAATAATAAACATTTATCATGAAATAAGGAAATAAATAATAACTTTATTATTGCCTCTAGGGTATATTTCATTCATTCCCACGAACACCCAAGATCTATCTAGGAGAAGCATGGCAACGAGAGGAGAGAGTGTGTCTACGTACCCTCATAGACCGTCAAGCGGAGGCGTATATCATGCGGTTGATGTAGTCATACTCGTCACGATCCAATCGCGAGCCAAACTAATGAAGTACCAAACGGACGACACCTCCGCGTTTAGCACACGTACAACTCGAAGACGTCTCCTCCTCCTTGATCCAGCAAGCGAGGGGGAGAAGTAGATGGGATCGCCGGCAGCAAGACAACGTGACGGTGATGGTGATGGAGTGATTCCAGCAGGGCTACGTCGAGCGCTACCAAAACAACGAAAACGAAGGAGTTACGAAGTAACGAGAGAGAGAGAGAGAGAGAGAGAGAGAGAGAGAGAGGGGCAAGGGCTTGTGTGTACTCTTGGGGGCGTCCCCTCCCCTCTATATATAGGTGGAGGGGCGTGGTGGCCAGCTCTCCAAGCCCTAGGGGTGCACCAAGGGGGAGGAGTTGGACTCCTAGTCCAATTCCCTCTTTTTCCTTACATTTGGACTTTCCACCTCTCCCAAGCCACATGGGCCTTGAGGGACTTGAGCGCCTGGCCCAGTAAGGCCAGGGCACCTCCCCTCAGCCCATGCTGGCCCTTGGGACATGGTGGAACCCTTGGTGGACTTCCGGACTCCTCCAAAAGTTTCCGGAACATTCTGGAAGCTTCCCAATACAATACCGAAAAAACTGAAACTTTTTCCGGAACCCTGAAAGCAACTTTCCATGTATAAATATTTACCTCCGGACCATTCCGGAGCTCCTCGTGACGTCCGGGATCTCACCCGGGATCCCGAACAACATTTGTTCACCAACATGCATATCCCAATATTACTCCAGCGTCACCAAACGTTAAGCGTGCGGAACCTACGGGTTTGAGAATCATGTAGACATGACCAAGACACCTCTCCGGTCAATAACAAATAGCGGAACCTGGATGCCCATATTGCTTACTACATATTCCACGAATATCTTTTATCGATTAAACCACGAAGGATTCGGTTAATCACGTATGCAATTCCCCTTTGTCCGGCAATATGTTACTTGCTTGAGATTCGATCATCGGTATCTCCATACTTAGTTCAATCTCGTTACCGACAAGTCTCTTTACTCGTTCGTAATACATGATCTCGTGACTAGCTCATTAGCCACATTACTTGCAAGCTCTTTATGATGTTGTATTACAGAGAGGGCCCAGAGATATATCTTCGTCACACGGAGTGACAAATCCCAGTCTCGATCCGTGCCAACCCAACAGACACCTTCGGAAATACCTGTAGAGTATATTTATGACCACCTAGTTACGAAGTGGCATTTAATAGCACACAAGGTATTCCTCCGGTTTCCGGGAGTTGCATGATCTCATGGTCTTAGGAATAGATACTTGACATGAAGAAAGCTATAGCACTAAACTGAAGTGATACGATCTAATGCTAAGCTTACGGTTGGGTCTGGTACATCACATAATTCTTGTAATGATGTGATCCCGTTATCAAATGACAAATCATGTCTATGGTTAGGAAATCTTAACCATCTTTGATCAACGCGCTAGTCTAGTAGAGGCTCACTAGGGACATAGTATTTGTTGATGTATTCACACTTGTATTAAAGTTTTCGTTCAATACAATTCTAGCATATGAATAATAAACATTTATCATGAACAAGGAAATATGATAATAAACATTTATCATGAACAAGGAAATATGATAATAATCACTAGGGACATATTTCCAACACCCCTATCCCGAGGTCTGCCAGTTTCACCATCGACAACCATCCCTCTCTCTCATAACCATCTACAGCTGTTTTCACCAACCTTTGTCACAAGCACTCTTTCTCTCACACGCATACGCACACACGATCTCCATCGACCCTTTATCTATACATATACCCGCTTATGTGTCTCCCGCACGCACATTATCTTTAGGCCTATCTCGCACGCACTGTCTCCACCTCTCTTCCTATGTGATGAATATGATTCC
Source organism: Aegilops bicornis (assembly GCA_021605145.1). Taxonomy (NCBI): domain Eukaryota; kingdom Viridiplantae; phylum Streptophyta; class Magnoliopsida; order Poales; family Poaceae; genus Aegilops; species Aegilops bicornis. The sequence goes on from CM038670.1 coordinate 531,382,803, forward strand.
AGAAGAGCATTCTGTAGGATGCCCCTTACAGTTAGGTTGGACGAATGGTAATCAGAGACAAAGGTTTACCTTAGTTCGGGCCCTTGTTGCATCCAAGAAATACCGTACTCCCGGTCATGTATACTTGTGAGTATGGTGTGTACAAAGTACACTACATGAGTACCAAGGGATTTTGTGTATACTATCGATGAACTAGGCCTCGGGCTTGTACATACATAGGACCTAGGGTTACAAATCCCAGCAGGCTTTGTCAGTGAACACAGAGTCCTTTACGGTATTGTAGTCCTTCATGGGTCCCCATGTAATGCGTCACAGGCCGACCAATGTGGCGTATGATGGAACCGACATAGGGGCCTCACCTCAGCCCATCATACCTCACACTATCACACACCCTCTACCCCTAGGCCTCGCTATCTCCTTACATCCGCACATACCAACACACACACTGCACACACTATTTCTGATCATGTCTCTCTCCACTTCTCCCTTGCATAGACACACTCAAGGCCATCTCTCGACGAGACATCCTATTCGTCTCTCTCTTTAGACCTCTCTCATTTCTCGTGCTATCTCTCTCTCATAGCACCCCGGCCCCTCTATCCATGCCTTTCTCGAATACACACACATACTCACTCTAAGCTTTGCCAAATACGTCAACTACACATTCACACATGTTACATCTTATCATGTGCCCCATTGATCTAAAAAACCTTCTCTTCACTTTTACTTCACATACAACATTCCTTTTGAATAAAAACTACACAAAGTGTGACCAAAAATTTATTTTTAGAAAATCTACATCTATACAATATTACAAAGTTATATGGACTATGAAAGTTAATTTGCATGGTGCATCCAATGATATTTTATTCCGTTGTAAATTTTTATATTTTTATTCTATATATAAAGTTAGTCATAATAAAGAGAAACGAAGAGCATCTCTCTCCATCGCACCCCCCTCTACGCCCCTTTCACGTACGCATACAAATTATCTCTAGGCCCTCTAAAAGTACGCCCCCATCACATTCACTCATGTTTCATCTTTCTCTCGCGAGATAAGAAAGCAAAAGAAGAGCCGTGCTGTACCATGCCGTTTTCCTGATCCAACTGGATGCCGGTCCAGCCGCGCCTCGCTCTTTATGTAGAGCTCACCCACTCTGGCCCACGAACCTGTGGTTTGGTTGCTTGATCCGAGGTGGCCTGGAGGTGACACACCCTTGTCCTTGGTTGGTCGAAGGATGCCTTTCTGTTGCCATGTTGCCTTCCCATGCTGACTTGGCAGCGTTCCTGCCGCCTGAGATAGTTTATGTTGGGCCGCTGACACGCGCCATGCTCGCCGTGCTGCCCCCCGCCGTGGGGTTCAAGCTGTTGTGGGCTGGCCTCGCGCGCGCCTTGCGCCCGGCTTCTTCTTGCCGTCGGCCTCGCCTCCCCGCACCCAGCCGCTGCGAGCTCCCCTGCCCGCTACGTGCTTGACGAAGTATCGGGGCGGACATGACATAAAATGCGTCCACTACCGTTGGACGCACCGGTTGACCAAATAAAAAAGGAAACAAACCCGTCTGCTCGATCGACCCAAACGAACAAGACACAGACAAAAACGAATAGGACTTGGATCGCTGCGTTGGAGTTGTTCTTAATCTCTCTCTTCACTTATCGTTGGATTCACTTATCGTTGGAGTTGAACTAAAACCACGACGAGTAAATCGGAACGGAGGGAGTACATTCTACTACTATGTGATCCTAAGCAAACACGCTTTAGAGTTGCGGTCACGCAAGCTCAGCCTGCCTGTACGGCTGTACCGCTTACCGTATCCTTCTCAGCTTTATCTGGCCGGTACGTCACGGCCACCGGAGCCGGTTCCCTTCGGGTCCGCATCCAATCCAAGCACGGACGAGAGAGACGAACCATTCCGCACTTCCGCCTTTGAACCGCCGTTGGGTCCAGCAAACTCCGTCCCGTCTTTCCGTGCGTGCAGTGCAGATCTCCCACCACCAACAGGCGTCGAAATTTCTCCCTCTCACTCCCTCCTTCCTCCTCCTCCCCTCCAGATCCAGGCCCCGACCCGACACCTCCGGCCATGAGCGACAGCGATGTCGACGAGGACGAGCTCCTCCAGATGGCGCTGCAGGAGCAGGCGGCCCGGGACCTCAGCCACCAGCGCCCGGCCGGCGCGAACAAGCCCGTCGTCAACCTCGTCCGCCCGCCCGCCAACGCCCGCGGCGGCGCCAAGGCGCGCCAGCCCAGCCGCGGCGGCGACGAGGACGACGACTCCGAGGTCGAGATGCTATCCATTTCCTCCGGCGACGAGGACGGCGCCCCCGCCCGCGAGCGTGGGCCCCCGCCGCCCCGCGGGGGCGGCCGCGCCGGGGCTCGGAGGGCCGCGTCGCGGGATGATGCTGATCTCGACGACGCTGAGCCCAGGAGCTGGAAGCGTGTCGACGAGGCTGAGGTACGGATTGCAGAGATCTCGATCCCGGGGTTGGCGTCTGTGGTGATCGTACGCTTTGATTACCCGGTCAATTATGCTTCTCTTGAGGTTTCCAGGGAAATGAGCCAGAGGGTAGATTTTCTTGATTTCAACGGGGTCGGATCGTTGTTTGATTGCTAAATTTCAGCCACTGGCGTCAAGCTTGTACAGCTACTTCGCTTTGAACATGCACATTGTTTTAGCTCCATCTGGATTATATAGAGTGTGTCCAATTCAATTGTGTCGTGCCCCGTGTTAGTTTTGTGGCACTGCAGAGTAGGCCCGCTTGTTTGGGCAGGGGGCATTTTCGGCGAGGGTGTAGTTTAATCATGTGAGACGCATTCCACGTTTCCACTTAGCCTGCTTGTATCTTCATGAGATTTGGATGCTGAACATGGAGTTTGACATAATCATAGCCAGTGCTTATACAACTTTGCTAATGTGTCATAAGCAATGCTAGGTTCATCACAACAACTATACCGGTGTGGTTACGATTGCCACACATTGCTGCTAAGTGTTTCCTCTGTAGGTTGCTGAATAAGACAACTTTCATTTGGGTTTCATCTAGCTGCAAATTCACAGAATTCTTGTACATCACATATTCTTCCTCCGCCCGGAATTACTTGACGCTCAAACGGTTGTATCTAGCACTGAAATACGTCTAGATACATCTGTTTGAGCGTCAACTAATTCCGGACGGAGGGACTATTATTCATAAGTGTCTGCAGTCCGACTCAGTAGAATGTTCATGTAAAAATGACCCACTGGACTCAGCTTAGGGTGTGTTTGGTTGGGGAACTAAGTGGAATGGAATGTCATGGTTCCATTCCACTGGAATGGGTTGGTTCCGTTCCTTTGCTTGGTTCTGAGCAATTAGGTGAAATGGAACGGTTCCATTTTAGTGTTTGGTTGGAGAGAGGAAGGGAATGGATTTGGTTCAGCTTACCCCTTGCATAGGAATGGTGAGATTACCTCTCACATATGTATATGTATATTTTTCACCACTATAGCTCTTTGCATCTTTAACAAACAATAGGACAGGAGAATATATTGTCAAAATCTGTAAGGAAAAGTCATCCACTCATATAGATGTGAAAAGATCTGCAAAATCCTAGTCATCCAAACAAAATATCTTGATAGTTATGAAGGGTATACAATTGTCCCTCTTCTTTCTCAAATTTGCTTATACAATCATGTACTCCAAAATTTAGTAATCCATCCGTAAAGAAATATAAGAGCATTTAGATCAATTTTTCAAGAAATATAAATGCTCTTATATTTCTTGAAAAATTGATCTAAATGCTCTTATATTTCTTTACAGAGGGAGTAGTTCTTATCTGATAAAAGTACATCTTTCCAAGAATTAACATGGGTATTAATCTTATCAAGTAATCCAGCACTGTGTCATAGCACTGAATACTTCAGCATAACTGCATAAATTAAAAATGCAGCACCGATGTACACAAGAAATACCAAATTGTACAATTGTTGCAACTAGCATTTTATAGAAACCTGAAACTGTGGTTCCAGACCAATCTACGTAAGTACATATCGCTGTACGCTTAGCCATGTCAATTCATGAGTTGTTTTGAGTAGCCAAGACTTGTGTGATACGTAAAAATCTCAGTCTGCAAGATAGATTGGCATCACCGTTGACGAAGCCGCAAGGGAATTTAACTTGCTGCTGTGCTGGTGGGGCCGCGTGTCTCTGTTTGCTCCATGGGCCCTCCGATGCAGCTGTGCGACCTGAGCCATCGCTGCTGTTGCTGCTGTTTTGATCCCTCTTCCCTTCTAGTACACAGCAGCCGGAACAGTACATGTGTCAGCAACCCATCCTTGGGCGTTCAGCCGCCATTGCCCTCGTCTGCAAACAGAGTGAAGCAGCAACAGCCTCTCCGGCAGGCCCCTCACCGCCGCAGCAGCTGGCGACTGTACGTAACGAGCTGTAAGCCTTGGACATGTCCAAGGACTGGCTCGTCGGTGGCATCCCCGATGAGTTCTCAGGGAGGAACTTGAGGCGGCTATGGCGCGGTGCCCTTAGTGCTGAGCTCGAGGCGGAGGAGGGGTAACTGCGGGACAAAGTCCGGCAGGCGCGCGTCGGCGGAGCCTGAGAGAAGCGGCGGGAGCGCAAGGTGGCAGAGCATCGCAGAGCCAGCAGCTACAGAGTCTCTCCATCAGCGTGACGGCTACATTGGCTAGCTCGAGGGAGGGAGAGGGCAGGGGAATCGTGGGGACTGAGGCTAGGTCCTGGGTGAGCCGTGATGTTTTTTTTTCTGTCGCTAATTCCAGCGAGAACGTGTAGATTCCACCGATTCAGAGGTATCACCCGGTTCCGCATCTGGGAGTATAGTCCCTTTGGTAGAACCGGCGCATTCCGTTCCTCCACAACCAAACACAGTAATGTGCTCCAAGTATAGAACCGTTCCATTATATTCCGCTTGAAGTGCCCAACCAAACACACCCTTAATCTCAGCCATTCAACTGATGTGTCCTTATACATCATCTTCATATATCTGCATTCTTTGATAATAGTTACCAAATGCCTTGAACATAAAGTTTCATTTCACATGCTATATTGCACTTCTTTGTTTCCATACTCATGCAGAAAAGGCCTAACGCTCATCCGCCTTTGCTTCGCCCAGCTTGCTCGCAGGGTTCGGGAAATGCGTGAAGCAAGAGCAGCGCCTAGTGTTCAAGCACTTGATCAGAAAGCGGCAGCAGCAGCAGCAGCTCGAAAGGCGCTCACAAGTGTACAGACTTTACCTAAAGGCGTGGAGGTTTTGGATCCATTAGGCCTTGGGTAACTATCTGGGTCATCAAACATTTATGATCAATTAAAGCCGTGTTCTGTTTCTAGTGCTCCAATCATATTACACCTGGAAAATATTTTGTAAAAGAAATAAGTCCAGTTCATGCTCAGTTCTCACCTACTAGTGCATCCCTTGCACCAAAAGGTGCACCTTGGGTTTCACGTATATTCTATGAATGCCTTATGTGAATTTTTGATGTGTATCCTGCTGCTGTCACGGGTACTAATATTTCTTTTCACAGTATTCTGTGATTGTGGATGAGTACGCACAAACTGTCAAATCCTATATGCCTTGGCCTTAAAGACACTTTTCTGGATACTAGCTTCTGACCCAGACAGCCTGTTTTGTAAACACTCGGGCAGGGGAATGGGAGTTTGCACAAGGGTGTTTATGGAGGGATTAGGCATGGGAAGTAGATTTTTACTCCCATTCCCTTGTTTGGTATACGATGGGAATTAGCGTGGGATAAAACTCTGCTCATGAATTAACAGGCTGCCCCCTGGGAAGAAATTGGTGCGAATTGACTTCCTCAACTCCCATTCCCCTTCCCACTTAAACTCCCATTCCCTTTAATCAAACGGTGGACTTTTATTCTTCTCACCTCTCAACTCCCATTCCCAATCTCTAATTCCCCCGAACCAAACACGCGGAGAAGCCAATTCATTTTTGTTTTGTTTTGTTGGAGAAGTCCAGAAGCCAGCTTAAGATGGGGTGGGTGGGACAATCAGGTAAAAAGCTAGAGAAGCTAGGAGGGATTAGCTTTCTGTGTCCTTCTTTGCGTTAGCTTCCGTTTATCCAAAAGACAAGTGGAGAAACGGTAGGAGGGATCATATTCTTTGTCATTCTTTGAGATAGCTGTTTATCCAAAAGGTAAGTAGAGAAGAAGCCTGGTATTTAGACTGGCTTCTTCATCTGCCTTTAGAAGCTGAAGTAGAAGCCTGGCCAAATAGGCATCGTCATTCATGGAAAGATTTGTGAATCACAATGTGTTTTTAAAACTTATTGAAGTAATGAACATGGCCTTTATTGCGATCTATTTGGAATTTGGACATAACAGATATTAACTCAAAAGCGTCGATAGTGCTGTGCAGTGCAGTGTCTGCGTCACAGGCTATGTAGCACAGGGAATCAAAATAACCATGTGTTGTTTATTTTCTTTTCTTCTATGTCTACTGCCTTTTCATGATTAGATAATGCTTATTTCCTTACCAGTGTTATGGATAACAAGTCCCTGCGGCTAATCACTGAAGCTTCAATGAGTTCTCCAGTTTCAAGGGAGAAGTCCCAGGGTTTGGACCCCAGTATGCGAGGTATGCCTGTTCATCATACGCAACATCCCTTTCTTTATTATTGTTCTTTTTTAACAAACGGTATATTTTTTGTACACTTGCAGAGAAAGTTATATATTCTTCTCCTCATTTTGATCCCAAGGTTTTTCTCTCGTGGGTCCACAAAGATACAAGTGCTGCTGATTTGGAGTCTGGTGCTCTTACCTTGAAAACTGATCTCAAAGGGAGAACACAGCAGAAAAAACAACTAGTCAAGGAGAATTTTGATTGTTTTGTCTCCTGCAAAACCACAATAGATGGTATTAATTTTGTTGTTAGTTTTTCCTTATTGCTGCTACATGTGTTGTCATTTACATTCTGTACAGTGTCTGCATCTCCTTGTAAATATGCTATCTTTTTCTGCAGACATTGAGTCGAAACTGAGACAGATAGAAGACGATCCTGAAGGTGCAGGTACATCTCACTTATATTCAGTCACTCAAAAAATTAGCGGTGTGGCAAATCGTGCATTTGAGCCTCTATTTGAGAGGCAGGTAAACCAACTAAACTTTCTCTCGAGCTACTTCTCATTTATCTTGATTGGTATTTCTGCAAGATTCCTTCTTGAGTGTACTAAAGTAAACCCCCTTATACAGGCCCAAGCTGATAAGATCAGATCTGTTCAAGGAATGCTTCAGAGATTCCGGACATTATTTAACCTGCCAAGCGCAATTCGTGGCAACATTAGGAAAGGAGAGTATGATCTAGCTGTCAGAGAGTACCAAAAAGCAAAATCAATTGTTCTTCCTTCTCATGTATGCTACCTTCTTAATTTATTTTAGCCTTGCCTATCACCATACGATTAGGAGTTACGGGAATGGGCAGGGTGTACATGCTTACTGGTCATTGTCTTTACTCAAACAACCTTGGGGATTTAGTGGGGACCATGGACCAGTGATATCCATCATATTCGCATTACCGTCCTAGATTGCTATCTCCCCTCTATTTGCTGCTTAGTAAATTGGTGTAGTAATTTGTTTAGTGTAAAAAGTATTAAATATATCTACTTTAAATTCAGCATTAAGAAATTTTGGATGCATACAGGAGAAACTTGTATGATCATTACCTAACGAAACACTAAAGCAGACACAGTCATCTACTTGGCAGTGACTTATTAGGGCTTTAGTGGGGTTGCATTGTCATTGCCTTACCGTTGAATTATTTCCAGTAGTTTGTGGCACCATGCCAAAATTCCATTACAGGAGATTGCTCCCCTAGTCTCCGTGATACTTACTCAAATGACGTGTAATTATACCATCATTTGCTACCAATGTGTGCTTGATCAGAGCACGCAACAAGTTTATGATTGAGTTTTGAAGGATCTCACCTCTTAATATCTTTTTTTCATGCCGCCTGCTTGTCTTTCTGTTTACGAGGCAGTGTATGATAGAAATGCCATGACGATGTCTTGCATGTTGCAGCTGACTGGCGGCTGTGCATGCATCATTTGTCTCATGTTTTCCCTATACATTAGGGTTTTAAGTCCCACTGTTGTTTGCTTTATTATATTTGTACTTCTACATGGACAACAATATACAATTTTCTAATAACAGAGGTTGGTTGATTCACACTCAACTCTTAGAAACCCGAAAGTATTGACTTGCATGCGTGTCGCTAACTTGATTTTATTGGCTGTTACATATTGTTCAAATTTTCATTGTCTTTGTAGCGCTTCCCCTCATTGTTATTTGTTAGGCACACCACAATCAACTGTAGTTTTAGTGCATTTTATATGTTTATTATATGATACTACAATGGACAACCTGTAGGTTGGAATACTGAAACGTGTACTGGAAGAAGTGGAGAAGGTAATGCATGAATTCAGGGGCATGCTTTATAAGTCAATGGAAGATCCTCATCTCGACCTTGCTGAGGTTAGTACACTGTAATATTTTGTGTTTTTGACACCTTGAAATTCATTACTTCTGTTGACATTGAAAGATGGCTTAACTTGTGAAGTTAGATTTGAGGGATCTTGACCTTGATCAGATAGTGTGACACTTCTACGAGACATAGGAAGTGGATGGATAACCTTAGGATACTGCTGGGACTAAAATTGTCTATCTGATTACTAGCAATACTTACACTATTTGTAGATCCAATTTATCTGATGATTTGGTTCTATTTGCTTACTGATTCTATTCCAACTTTCAGCTTGAGAACATTGTCCGGCTATTGTTGGAGTTGGAGCCTGAGACTGATCCAGTGTGGCATTATCTTAACATTCAGGTTATCACCCTTGACCAGAAGCTTCATGCTATAGCTGACATTTTCCTATTAAATCATCTCCACTCTCTGTCATACCATATTCTAAATGTGCTTATACACTACTATTTTCTATCAGAATGGCAGAATTCATGGATTGTTTGAAAAGTGTACCGTAGATCATGAAGTGCGAATGGAGATTTTGCAAAATAAAAGACGTGAGAAAGTGCTATCTGATTCAAAATGGAGGCAGCTGCAACAAGAGTCGAATAAATCAGTGAGTGTCTTACTTTCTCTTGTTCAGCATGATATATGATTCGTTATTCTTATGATATTACCATGGTATTCATGGCTTTTCTTTTTGTTAATGTGGCCCTCTTTTGTTTTGTTTGTGTAGTTGGAAGTTGATTCTGCTATTGGTGATTCTTTTCAAGATGATCAATTGTCATCAAGCTTCATGGCTGAAGAGGCTGATAGTTTAAGGGCAACTTACATACGCAGGTTAAGTGCTGTACTTATCCAGCATGTTCCAGCATTCTGGAGATTAGCTTTATCTGTCTTCAGTGGAAAATTTGCAAAGGTATGGACATGCAAAATCGTATTAGTTGCATGGTAGCTAAGCATGATTCACCTTGATTATATTGTTCTAAGCAAATGGCTTTTCATGTTTAGTAGCCGTATAGGTTAGGTCTTGCTACAAGCATATTGTTTTGCGGAAAATTGTGCAACCTTCCATCGCCCTGTTCGCGCAATATTGAACTCAAACTGGAAAGTTTACATACGCTTCATGTAAATTGTTCTGATAATGTCAATATGAAAATCTGATGCCTGCTTCACATTGTCACATGAAAGTCTGATGTCTGCTTCGCATTGTCATATGAAAGTTAGAAGAGCCACCATCTTATATTTGTTTGAGCATAATAAAGAACCACACAGATGTGTTATCTTATTCCTTACAGGCAGCTGCTGGCAATGCACTTGCTGATTCTGAGATGAATGCAAAATCTGGTGCAAATAAGACCGATGATAAAGGTGTGGAGGCGAAGTACACAAACCATAGTCTTGATGAGGTTGCTAGTATGGTTTGTGCTACTGTATCTGTTTTCGACACGAAGGTACATTACTTACTGCATGCTGGGAAAATTTGTTTGTTAACCATGATACTTAATACTTTGCACTTGGTGTTATGATTGTATTTGCAATTCTAGTAATCATGCTTTCACACAAACAGGTTCAGAATACTTTTCGTGATTTTGAGGAATGCAACATTCTTCGTCCATTTATGGGTGACACTATGAAAGAAATAGCTAAGGCTTGTCAGACCCTCGAGGGGAAGGATTCATCTCCAACTGCCGGTATAGTTAGTGCCATTTTCTAAAAGTTGATTTTACACAGAAATTTGCTGTGTATCCTGAATGTGTTTAATAACTGTGCCAGTTAAAATGTTGCATGCCCTTCATTCTGAAATGACAAAGCTCTACATTCTTCGACTTTGTTCTTGGATGCGGGTAACAACTAAGGAAGTATCAAAACATGAGACTTGGGTTACTTTGTCAACCCTTGAGAGAAACAAGTCTCCGTACGCAATTTCATGCCTGCCCTTGGAGTTCCGTGAAATCACAATTTCCGCAATGGACCGGATTGAATTGTAAGCGTGCTTCTGTATTTCTGCTCAACACTGTACTTTATCAATTTGTCTAGTTTGTTACGGAGTTAAGCACTTATGGTTGCGATTTCTGAGCCATGTGATTTTTTCCCCTGTAGTTGACCTTTTTCTTTGTAATGTTTGCATTTCAAAGCTTATTTCCTTGTTGGGAACTCCAGGTTTTCTGCACAACTAGGGGAGGTTAAATATCTTTCTTTTTGCAAGCACAATATGTTAGTCTATGACAATGCAAAGCAATTCAATTGCATTCTTGTTACTCCCTCCATTCCAATAAAATAAGGCACACAGTCGCACACACACCCCAGAATTCAACTTTGACCATAACTTAGACATAACAAATGTGAGTTATATGCGATAAAAATTATACCATTAAATTCATATTCGAAAGAACTCTTCAGTGGTATAATTTTTAGTTCACAAAAATGTATAACATCGGTCTAATTTATGGTCAAAGTTGGATTTGGGGATGTGTGCACGCCTTATTCATTGGAATGGAGGGACCATATCATGATCAATCACACATCACAATGCCCCCCGTCACAAAAAATGTATAATACAGACCAGAGACAGACAGCGTACCTTCAGCCTTCACTTTTGAAAGTATCAAACTGCGTCCTGATCTACGTTGTCTATTTCAGAATGATCTTTAATCTCAGGAATGAGACTGCCAAGTCTTACGACATTACTCGACAGCTTGAGGAAATCCATGAGTCTGTTAGACTTGCATTTCTAAATTCTTTTCGGGATTTTGCAGGTATGGAGTTGATTTATGTTATAGTTATTCCGAAATTCTGAATTGTTGTATTTAATTATGGCATCATTGTTTATTCTTCACAACCTGTGTAAACTTATCAGGTTATCTGGGGACATTTGGAGCGGAACTAGCTCAGAGTAGATCAAATAAAGAAAATCATGTGCAAAATGGGTATATGAATGGTACTGATAGAGAATCATCTGTTAGCATGGATGGAGACTTGCACAAGAAGCTATTGGTTGTTTTGAGTAACATTGGATATTGTAAAGCAGAACTTTCAGATCAACTGTATAACAAATATAGGCACATTTGGACTCCGATCAGGTACCTGGCCTACTTCTCTTATTTTTCTGGTAGCATTCTTCAAGTATTGCTGCATTGCATAATGCTCTAAAACCTATTATGGTTCAAATTCCCTAACATTCCACCCTCAAATAGTAATAATTTTCTTGAGGTCAACTGTTGTTAGTTCTTTACTATTTTCATGTCATTATCTTCCTTTGAAGCTAATTCCGATGCATCTTAGTCATTAGAATGTAATTTACTAACTGATCACTCTTGAATTGAATTTTCGTATCAGAAATACTGTGGAAGGATTCCTATCTAACTGAATGTGTACATACTATTCAATTAGAGCCACTGATTCTTATCCAGTTGATATTTAAATATTACTTCCAACAACAACAACAAAGCCTTCAGTCCCAAACAGGTTGGGTAGGCTAGAGCTGAAACCCATAAGATCTCGCAACCAACTCATGGTTCTGGCACATGGATAGCTAGCTTCCACGCACCCCTGTCCATGGCTAGTTCTTTGGGGATATTCCAGTCCTTCAGATCTCTCTTTACGGACTCCTCCCATGTCAAGTTTGGTCTACCCGACCTCTCTTGACATTATCAGCACGCTTTAGCCATCCGCTGTGCACTGGAGCTTCTGGTGGCCTGTGCTGAATATGCCCAAACCACCTTAGATGATGTTGGACAAGCTTCTCTTCAATCGGTGCTACCCCAACTCTATCCCGTATATCATCATTCCGGACCCGATCCTTCCTTGTCTGGCCACACATCCATCTCAAAATGCGCATCTCCACTACACCTAACTGTTGAACATGTCGCCTTTTAGTCGGCCAACACTCAGCACCATACAACATTGCGGGTCAAATTGCCGTCCTATAGAACCTGCCTTTTAGCTTTTGTGGCACTCTCTTGTCACAGAGAACACCAGAAGCTTGGCACCACTTCATCCATCCGGCTTTGATTCGATGACTCACATCTTCATCGATACCACCATCCTTCTGCAGCATTGACCCCAAATATCGAAAGGTGCGCTTCTGAGGTATCACCTACCCATCAAGGCTAACCTCCTCCTCCTCCTCGTGCCTAGAAGTACTGAAACTGCACCTCATGTACTCAGTTTTAGTTCTACTAAGCCTAAAACCTTTTGATTCCAAGGTTTGTCTCCATAGCTCTAACTTTCTATTAACCCCCATCCGATGATCATCGAATAGCACCACATCATCCGCAAAGAGCATACACCATTGGTTATCTCCTTGTATATCCCTTGTGACCTCATCCATAACCAAAACAAAAAGATGAGGGCTCAGAGCCGACCCTTGGTGCAGTCCTATTTTAGTCTTAATCGGGAAGTCATCAGTGTTGCCATCACTTGTTCAAACACTTGTCACAACATTATCGTACATGTTCTTGATGAGGGTAATGTACTTTGTTGGGACTTTGTGTTTCTCCATGGCCCACCGCATTATCGGTTGTAATAACATCTTATATTATGGGACGGAGGGAGTACATCTCAATTAGAACCACTCATATTTCAGCATTTTGAACTGAAAGAGAGAAAAATGCGCCTTTTGACTTTAAGATACATGTGGACTAGAAGAGAGCAGTGCCATAGTAACAGCATGCTTAAGTGGCCATCCTGGGTTGATTCTTGACTTAAGGTGTAGTTTGCTTGGCCGAAGGTTCCACCCACCAGTTAGGGCTGTCGCTATGAATGGCACTAGTGTCTGGGAAGGAAGATGCAAAAAGATTTCTAGGGTTAAGTACAAATTTATCTTCAGATGAGCCTAACTCTGAAATCATTTCCATTAGTGTGATATCCTATGAATATGCTACATTTTGTACCTTGTTGCATCCAGTTTCGAGCCTCTCCTTTTTGTAGGATATCAGTCATTAGAAGAAAACCTTGTATGTCTCATTCTTTATCCATATATATTTCTTGTAAGCATGAATAGATGAATGAAAATATTATTTACTCATTTTAGAAACATTTCTCAAGATACATCTACTTCACCAATGACAGTTTCACTATCACAGGGATAATGATGAACGTAGTGCTGATATGCGAGATCTTGTGACATCCTTCTCTGGACTTGAGGATAAAGTCCTCGACCAATATACTTTTGCAAAGGTATGGTTGGCAATGGAGGACTTTCTGTTGATCAACCAGTATATGTATGATCTGTTGAACATCCCGCTGCCAGGGCGCCTTGTCGCTTTATTCCTATCTTGTTGTGCGAACGTTAATCTGGGATGTTTTACTTGCTGAAGATTTGTTACGCAAACACCAGATATATTGTCATCCGTCAACAGTAGTATAATCTTTGAAAGAATCGCTTAAATGATGCCAACTATAATATTTCATTTTGGTATGAAGTAGCAGTAATTTGATTAAAAGCCGTTGTTATTGTACTGGCTTTCTATTACTCCGGAATAAGCCATATGTTTGTAAACAAGTAGATCGTACTTGACGCCATAAACATGTTTTCCGGATTATCAGTTTTTGGGTATGTTCGCATTTTATATTGTCTCCTTTCGCTTTTACTCATCATGATTTTGTTTTCTTTTGATTAGTCAAACGTGATCAGAAATGCTGCACAGAACTATCTGTTGGATTCTGGGATTCATTGGGGAGCAGCACCTGTAGTGAAGGTATGCAATACAAAGGATGACAAGCCCCTATTGATGCTATCTCAATTATCTATTAGTAGTTCTTTATTTATTGATGAAACAGCCAATTGCATTCTACCGCTAGAGTTTCAGTCCTGATGCAGTTCAAAATCATGGCTGGATCCAACCCACTCAAACTGCTGCACAACCCTTCTTGGCAGGTTTTGCACAGTTCGTGGGCTACATTACCAATTTGCCACTAAACGATAGCTCCTGTAAACACTCCTGTTTTATTTCCAGCTCTCTGCCGATGCCCTGCTCCTAATCGTTGGCAGTGGTGGCACTGAGCACGACCTCTTGCTCAGCAGGATGGCGACCTCTTCTGCGCATCCGACCTCTCAGCACTGAGGCGCCCGGTATTGCACTCTGTCCAGAAGGATGTTCTCCTGCTCCTTGGTGGTGACATTGTGTCCTGTACTCCTGTGATTGTTGCTGTGCAGTCGGGCTAGTGCTATGATCTAATTGTGATGAGAGCGTAGGTGCCCAGCAGTTTGCTAGTGAAGGGCAGACGCATCAAGCAACAGCATCGCCTGATGAGGTGGTGTGGTATTCTGCTGGCGGTTGTTGAAGTGTATATGTGGATTGCCTAGCCCTTTCCATCAGTTCGGACTTTTGGTTGCGTTGGCTAGTGCATGAAGCTTAACAGCAGTCACCTCCGTGTGCTTCTGAGCGAAAGCGCTGCTGGTTGCTTCGCACCATTGCCAGATGAGGCGCTGGGCTGCTTCTTGCCGGTGGCCTTCATGCAGAGCACCCCTCACTCCCAGATGAACATTATTGTTTCTTGCCTCACGTTGCTGAGATCACATTCACTAACTTCAGTGAGGCTAGTTCAACTCCAGCGTCAGCATCACCTCTCCTCTTTCAGTTCTTTCGAGTTGCTAATCACATCTTTGGAATCTTATGCTTGCCATTTGCTTCTCTCAATTTATTGTTGCCACAAACTTCCTTCAAATATATCCTTCCCTGTTGTTTCTCTCTGCATTCTCAGCTTAATCATCTTCTTCATCACCAGTGTGTTACTTTGGAATGGCTTGGGATGGGCTGGGTTGGGATTTCATGCCAAGGAACTGTCTATGAACAGGGCTTATTCAGAACATGTAGCATCTTCCCCATTTACTGCAAGGACAGTTACAACTTACACTAATAGTATCTTGTGGCTCCACTTTTTTTTGCTGACCTAACTGGTGTTTGCGTAGTGGCATGCATTTATTGAGTTGCAAATGTTTTTGCTGTCTTACGAATTTAGCACTTTGTCAATGCGAGTGTAGTCTTGTTGCACTCTAATTCAATTTATTGTCCTCGCAGGGCATACGGGATGCAACTCTTGATTTACTGCACATCCTTGTAGCTGTACATGCCGAGGTTTCCATCATTTTCCTGTTCTTCCTTTCATTATTTTAGCATGTGACACAACTATCTTTCCAGGAATAACATGCGTAAAAATGGGTAGATTTCAAACTTTTTTTTAGTCCGATGGGTTCGTTATGTCCACTTCTGCAGTTCTGCTAAGCTTTCTATTGTGCAAGTAAAATGGACAGATTTCAAACTTTATTTTATTTCTGTTTATCTGATAAATATAGGAAAAATACCTTTATATTATAAACTGGATCAATTTTTTTCTGCTTAATGAATACTCAGAGATCCTGATGTTTCTGTAAAAAAGTTAGTCTGTAAGGTGGCTGGTATTAAGTACTCCCTCCGTCCCAAAATACTTGTCGGAGAAATGAATAAAAATGGATGTATCTAAAACTAAGATATGTCTAGATACATCCATTCTTTCGACAAGTATTTCCGGACGGAGGGAGTACTAGACAGGGCATTTTCAGTGGTAGCTGGACCTGGTCTCTGTCCTGGAATTTGACAATTTTTGAAGAACTTGGTAACACTGCATTATGTATTTTAATTCTGTTTCCAGTGATGCTATGATGTATTTGTTCTATAACCCAAATTAAAACCATTGTATTTCATTCTGGATATTTTTTGTCTGGATCCTGTTTCCTACTTATACACTAAATAAACACTAATTTAAAACTCTAGGGCCGCTTGTTTTCAGAAACCGCATGACAGGTTGCTGTTGGCAGTTATAATCTATACAGTAAAGTAAGGTACATGGATAAATCTGCTTTAATTCCATCAAAATTCTTTTATGCTCTACCTTTGTCTTGTTTCAGGTATACTCGGGTGCTAGGCCTTTGTTGGAGAAAACGATGAAAATTTTGGTCGAGGGTTTGGTCGACATCTTTCTTAGTCTTTTTTATGAGAACAAGTCCAAGGATCTCAGAATGTTGGATGCAAATGGTTTTTGTCAGCTCATGCTTGAGGTAAGTTATGTACTCCCTCCGATCCATATTAATTGTCGCAGACTTAGTACAAAGTTAGTAGAACTTGGTGCTAAATCTGTGTCAATTAATTTGGGTCGGAGGGAGTAGTTACTTTTGTTTACCGTAGGATTATTTATGAGCCTTTACTATGCAGTTGTTCAACTAGTGAAGTTAAGCACTCTCCTTTTTGTTATATGCTTGCAGCTTGAGTATTTTGAAACCGTGTTAAACACATACTTCTCTACTGAGGCACAACAAGCTCTGAAATCTTTGCAAGAGAGTTTGTTGGAGAAGGCCTGTGAAAGTGGCAGTGAAGATGCTGCATCAGATGATAAACAAGTGCCATCAGTATCACCCGATGATTTGCTTGTAAGTACTCCAAACATTCTTGCCTGTCCACGAATTGTGATACATGAAAAGTTCATCTAGTAGAGTACCATCACAGTAATCTATTGAAATATAAGCGTGCTGTGTATGCCTTGATATTTATGATCCTTTGGACTAAGCTCGATTACATTGAACTAAGTGTTCTTTAGGGTAAGTTTACTTTTGCAACGAACATTGTATAATCGGAAGTCTGTTTTCCCCAGGCTCTTGCTCAGCAACACGGCAGTGATCTGCTGCAAGGGGAGCTGGAGAGAACCCGATTAAATATAGCATGTTTTATGGAGCCAACTCTTCAACCAGGCTCGAAAACTTCAGCTTATTCGTCTTACCAGGCACCAGCACCACATCATCCCCAGGCTCAAGTCTCCTCCCCTAGTTTTAGAAGGCAGCAGCCAAGTTCAAATTCTCCCATAGTCTCTAGAAGACGCCGATGAACTAAATGCTGAGAGCAACATTTTCTTTATCGACGTGGCCTCTTCCTTAAACTCCCTTTTTTTAAAAAGGAAGTCCCTCTTTTCTTGGGTTGCCTGTATTTTTTTTCCATTCATTGTAATTAGCATCATGTTGTGTATTATGAATTTTGATCCATTCTTTTGGTGTTGTATGATAAAAGGGCAGGGTACAGGTGCTGCTGTACGGGACTTTGTACTTGTATAATCTCCAGAAACTGGAATTGTTATTTCCATGTTTTCAGAAGATACCACTGCAAATTATACTTGTTTTGAACCAAGTGATACTCCCTCCGTTCCTTAATATAAGCCTTTTTTTAGAGATTCCAGTATTACATATGAAGCAAAATGAGTAAATCTACGCTTTAAAATGTGTCTATATACATCCGAATGTAATGATGACTCCTGTTGTCTGAGCGACTGAGCCTACGTTTGAAACTCACACTGTTTCAGCTGAGCGTGTATATTCTAAAGAGAATTCCTTATTTGACACTACCTTAAAATGTGGTTCCCTATTTGATCCTGAAGTATTTTTTCCTTATTTGACATTTAGTCTAAATTCTTTCCCTACATGACATCCCTGTCAGGTTCATTACACTGTTCTGTCAAAAAAAATCAATGGACCAAAATACCCCTGTGCTAAGTCGCTGCCCACATCGAACAAAAGAAAAAAAAACAAGCCCGATCCACATCTAACCCTCCCTCTCGTCTCTGTTTCTCTCGATTCCCCATCCCAACCCTAGCGGCGGCGGCGGTGGGTTGCTGGCGGCGGTGGCGGCGTGAGCTGAGGGGCCATGGCTCAAGGGATTGCTGCTGCGGGCGGAGGAGCAAGCACCGCGGCGGACGGCGACCCAGGCACGGCGGAGGGCGGCCAAGGCGGGGCTGGGGATGGCTCGTCGGCGAGGTCAGCTGCTGGAGCCTGCCATGGCGCGGCTATGCAGCACTCGCAGGTGAGCTCAGCTGCGGGCGCAGGCCATGGCGATGCTGTGGGCGGTGCAGGCCATGGCTCGGGTGCCAGCTCGGCTGCAAGGTTGGGCGTGGATGCGTGCTTGGGCCACGGTGCGGCTACAGACTTAGAAGGGTGAGTTTCTTCCACAATTTCTGTCCAAATACAGGATTAGAAGTAGGAGCAGATTTACCCATATCCAGTAGCAATGCTCATGCATAAGTTTATCTTCTATGTACAGGATGGATCCAAATTCTAGTTATGTGCTGAAAATTAGATTGCTTGGCAACCCAAAAAAAGCTAGAAAAGAGCCCATGTGTTTTTATTTCGAGAAGGTTGTTGATTCCGACTTGACAAATTATGAAGATTTGGTTGAATCAATTATAGTGCAGTACCAGCCACGTTATTTGGAAGTTGCGCATGTTCACTACTATGATGAAGTTCTGAAAACATTTCCAGAAATAAAATCAGACCAAGAGTTGATGTATATGTTTGAGAAACACGCTAAGTCAAAGATGGTGCAGATGTTCATTGTATATTGGGAACCCTCTGAACCATATGAGCCTATCATTGAGTATTATAGTAATGTGCATATCCAACCTAACAACAACGCAGACCAAGATGATGATAGTTATCTTCGCAACCCAATACCGGAGAATGAACATGTTGGTATTGATGAAGAGGATATGTATTTGAAGGAAGAACCTAAATCTCTAAATGTGGTTCTTTTTTCCTGATAAAGAAAAGGACCAAGACTATGTTGCTGATGATGAGAGTGAGGACGAGACTGAAGTAGAGGAGGATGAGGAGTTGCATGAGGTAAATCATGCCCCAAATATAGAGTATGATAAGGATGACCCTCCTATGACTGAAGGTTTCATATATCCCAATATGAAGGAGTTTAAGTTGGCCCTTTCTCAGCATGCAATCAAACATGAATTTGAGTATAACACGGAGAAGAGTGCACCATGTAGGTTCAGGGGCCATTGTAAAAGAAGAGATGAAGATAATTGTCTATGGAGGATACATGCTTCTACAACGGATGATTTGTGTACCGTAGTGGTAACTGTCTAACTTTGCTCGTTTGTAAACATTTCTTGCATGATTGTTTGAGAATTTTTAGCTAACTAATTATATTCTTCTTTTGTAGGTGAAAAAAAACCCTTTTGGTCATGATTGCTCTAGTGCAAGAAGGAAAAAGAAGGTGAAGAATGCAACTAAGTACCGGATATGTGAGAAGGTGAAGGACTGGCTCATTGAAGATGCAACTCTAGGAGCAATGGAATTGCGAAAGAAGCTTAAAGAACACCACACAGTCAAAATCAACTACAAGAGAGTATATATGGGTAAGTTGCTAGCCTTAAAGCAACTATATGGTGATTGGATATCAGCTTTGACAATTTGTATAGGTTTAAGGCACAAGTTGAAAGTTGTTGCCCTGGTAGCATAGTGCAGATTGATCATCACACAATAAATGGTAAAATCAGGTTTAGAAGAATTTTTGTTGCTCTCAAACCTTGCATAAAGGGGTTCCTTAGTGGTTGCAGGCCGTATTTTGCAATAGATAGCACATTCTTGACGGGCAGGTTCAAGGGGCAGCTGGCTAGTGCTATAGCCGTTGATGGCCATAATTGGATGTATCCAGTTAGTTTTGGAGTCTTTGATTCTGAAACTAACGAGAACTGGATCCGGTTCATGCAATTGCTAAGACAGGCCATAGGATCACCAAATGGGTTGGCCATATGCACCGATGCTGGTCAAGCAGTAATGACAGGGGTGAAAGAAGTGTTTCCAGAGGCGGAACATAGGGAATGCATGTTTCACTTGGTGACCAACTTCAAGAAGTTCCATGGAAGGTGTTTGATGACCACCTTTGGGCTGCTGCTTACTCATGGAACCCATATGTATTTGACAAACATTGGGTTGCTATGGAGACAAAAAAGCCAGCTGCAACTGCATATATAAGGAATTGGCACAATAGGTTGTGGTCTAGGAGTCAATTCTCAACTATATGCAAGGTGGACTATGTAACCAACAACCTGGCTGAGAGCTTTAACAATTGGATTAAGCACCACAAGTCCTTGAACTTAGACGACCTCTTTGATAAGGCGAGACAATTGATTACGATATTGTGGAACCGAAGGAGAAAAGTAGCAAAGGAGTTAGATGGTTTGATTCTGCCACACATAATTAAGAAGCTGAATGCAATGACCAGGGAATTAAACTTGGAGGTGGTAGAAAGCTCAGAAGAAGTGGTTGAAGTAACTGCATTAGGTGGTAGTGGCTTTAGGTTTGTGGTCAACTTGCAAGAGGGGACATGTTCTTGTCGACAATGGCAAGTTTCCGGCTTTCCTTGCAAACATGCCCTTGCATTCATCACTTCACTTAGCAATGCACACATACGACACTATGTGGACTTGTATTTCTCCGTTGACAAATATAGAGCAGCTTATGCCCAACTAATTCCTGCTATGCCGGACAAGACCCAATGGCCTAAATATGACCATGGATTCTTCATGCATCCACCACTATTGAAGGCCACGGCTGGTAGGCGTAAAACTGAGAGGTACAAAGGTTACGGTGAGAAGAAAAGGAAAAGTGGTCAACACTTATGCCCTATTTGTAAGGAATATGGGCATCATTGGCACAAATGTAAGAAGGGAAACCCAGAGGACATTATTGCAATGCTTGCTGTGAGGTAGTATAGATTTACTCATTCTTGCATTATTCTTCCAACTATACATGTTCACTACTTTCCTATCTCTTGTGTAGAGAACCACCAAAGAAAAGGACAAAGACAACCAAAATAGCTAAGTTATCCATTGTGCCCTGCGAAGATGGAGTACCAACAAGAATGTGTTTTCCCCCAAGGTTCGTAATTTTACACTTATGCTCATAAATACATGAAAACTACAACAAGAATGTGTTTGAATCTAAGTACCTTCCTGCTCACCATAGCAAAAGCTTGGAAACTACAAAAAAAGGGGAAACGTGTTAACTCTAGTTCTGGAGCATCAAAAAGGTGATTACAACTAGTTCAGATTTTTAGATTTCATTAAACTAAAACTTGTTCTGTACTCTATTCTGATTCCTTCTTCTCACCATAGCAAAAGCTTGGAGAATACAAACAAAAAGGGAAAGGGGGGCAAATCTGAATCGGTTCGATCCAAGAGGTATTGTTTCTCTTTTTAGTTGACATGTATGAATGTTTTTTTGTTTTCAATTGCTAAAAACTGTTGCTGCCCTACATGCATAAGTGCAGATCAAGAACCGGCTCAAAACAGCTGGAGCCAATTTCCATTGAGTTTCCTATGCCCGGCGATGAAACAAGTGTTCCTGTGAAGGTTAGGGGCAAGAGCAAGGAGAGCACTGAAAAGATTCCTGTGGTGCCACAAGACAGCCCAGCAATGTGCACAAGAAGCAAAAAAATTAACTCTGCAAGCCCCTTCAATGAGCACAAGAAGCAAAAGGAGACTTAGTTTGCGATTCTCATGTTTTCCTTTAATGTCATGGTTACTTTTGGATGTTCTTTTGTGCTGCTCATGTGATGTACTTGTGGATCTGACCTCATGTGTGAAACAGTATGTGATGGAGATTTCTATGTGATGCACGTGAAATAGTACTGATGTATGTGGTGAATGTGAACCTAAATGTGATGTATGTGTGAACATGGCTGTTTCTGGTTGTTGTTCATATTGTGATGCATATTGTGTGTGTGTATATATATATATATATGAATTGGGTGAGATATGGGATCAAATTACAGGGGAGGTTCTGCCAAATTTTCATTTTTTTAATTAAAATGAGAGGTCAATTTTTTGGATCGAAATCAGTTCATTGACCAAATTATGGGGTCTCAATTGGTCATTTAACATGACCAAATATGTAACATAACCATAGATATTGTCATGTACTCCCTCTATTCCCTTATACAAGGCCACAAACTTAATTTACAGGTACCAAGGTAAAATTTAATGACTGCTTTACAAGCCAACTTTTCTTCTCGTTAACCGAGATTATTAATACATCCGTATGCATGCAAGGAAGAATGGGAAGGAAGTAGCACAATGTCATTATTAATACATGCATGCAAGTATTAAATAAGTTAGTAGTACGAGGAAACATCATTAAATTTTGCCTCGATTACTGTTAGTGACCTTCTATAGATGCAAAATGTATTTTTCATAGTGACCTTGTATAAGAGAATGGAGGGAGTACAGATTTTTGGTCACTTTATGCACCAGGGGTAAAAAGGTATTTTCACATCTGTCTTTAACACCGTTAGTGAATAAAATGCACTAGAGTGTCATATTGGGAAAGAAATTTAGAGTAGATGTCAAATAGGGAAGAAAAAAATTCAGGACCAAATAGGGAACCACATTTTAAGGTAGTGTCAAATAAGGAATTTAACACAGCTACCTACGAGCCTCCACATCGATTTGACTGTCCAAACCATCATATCCTCGATTCTACGATCCAGATCAGCTCTGGGTGTCCCAGGTCGCCCGAGCGACACACGTAACGTTTCGCGGGCCGCTTCTCCACGGAACGACCTGGGTTTTCCCTCCTTAACCGGGCTGTGGAAGGCCCACTAGTTTGTAGTTCGCTGCTAACAGCCCACCTCCTACAGGTTCGACCACTATCCCTCTTATCGAGCGGAGCAGTTTCTCTTTTCCTCCCGCCGCCGCCGCAGTTCTTTGCTCGCCCTCGATGCCGGGCTTCATGGGCGTGTCAGGCGATCGCCTCCGAGCGTCTGGTCCACCCGCCCTCTACTCTTCCTACATATCCCCTTGTTGTTTTTTCATTTCCAAATGGTGTTAGGCTTGATAACAGATCCATTGGCACTCCACCTCGACCAGCGACTCGAACTCCAGCAACTGCGATGGGGTGTTGTGAGGTCGAATGTGTGGTGCAAACCCTTGGTCTATGTGACGGGCAGGCAAGTGCAACAGCGCATGGCAGTGTTTGCTTACAGAAAACACAATAGTTTTGCCCTCTTTCAACTTGGTTTCACACTCTTTTGTTTCAACCAAAACATAATTGTCACTAGCAACGCCCTGTGTAAAATCTTCTATTTCAATCTCATGCATCTCAAGCGTTGTCTTCCTGTTGATTCCCTACTGTTATGGGTATTATTTTTAGGGGTTTAGCGCTGATGCTGAATTGGGGAAGAAAAGCCATTGTTCCAGTCGAAAAGCTGCTCATGCTCCAAAATATGGGACTGTAAATCGGACTGTTGTTTTCTGCTCATGCTCCAAAATATCCATTGGGGGTAAGATTTACATGAGGTTCTCTATTTCTCTTTGTACACACATTCCTGTCAATTTATTGTCAGCTTGTTTCATGTTAGGACACAAATGCCCTATTGGTTTTGAGATACGGTGCCTCCTCCTGGATTGCAGTTTGCAAACCTAGCTAATTTTAAGTATAAATGTAAACTTTAGGATTGCTGACTTACAGTTCATGATGTTTTTATTGCTTGCTATTCTTCCACACTCAGCTGCAGGTTTGTCCAATGGTACCATGGCAGTATGGCTCCAATGAAAGTTCTCTGAACGATGCATTCTCGCAGCATGGACATGTTACTGAAGGTAATCTATATGTTTTCACCCTATTTGGATCCATGGTTTGTGTCGATTAGAGGTTGTTCTCTAACTGATGGATCTGTGGTACAGTGAAAGTAATATGACATCATCTTCTCTCACCATCGATCGTTTAAATATTTTCCTTGCCAGTTTTCTATCATACGGTTTTGCAAATAATTTATAAAATCTCATGCTGCCTGACTATTTGAACTGGCTCTTCTATCTATGGTAAAATATATATTGTACTTCATTCTACAATCTGTGGCACTGGAACTCGAATGTTCAATTATAATATAATATACTTCCATTTGTGTTTCATAAATATTTACATTATCTTATTACTCTTTCCTCAAGATAGGCGGGCGCGGCAACACGCGCCTTGATGTTCTAGTTCTGTCTATATTCTAGGCTGAGTTGACGAGTTGCTGCATACTCGAGCAGACAAGGTGTTGCATGTATTAGTTTGTGCACTAGTATATACATTGTATAGTTGAACATGCGTTGTACTCCCTCTGTTCCAAAATAGATGACTCGACTTTGTACTAACTTTAGTACTTCCTCTGTCCGAAAATACTTGTCATCAAAATGAATAAAAATGGATGTATCTAGAACTAAAATACATCTAGATACATCCTCTTTTGTTCATTTTTATGACAAGTATTTCCGGACGGTGGGAGTATAAAGTTAGTATAAAATTGGGTCATCTATTTTAGAACGGAGGGAGTAGTAATTTATTCTTTGGTACTCGTCTGCAGCATACACCTCTGGCTTCCTCAAGATTTGCTAGGCTTGAGGGGATCTTCTGATTGTAATTGGGTGGAAGAGACGCCTGCTAGCATCATACCTCTTTTAGTAGATGGTGATGGAACTCTGATTTCAAGGTTTTTTTGCGGTCAAAAAAAGAAAAACAAACCTCCGGCCTCTTCTGTTTTACTTGCTATTTTTATTACATTGTTTTTCCAGTAGGCTTGCAATTTTCGCTTGTATGTTGACGAATGCAGTGGATCCATAACCTTCATTCCCCACTCTGTTTGCGTGCGGCCATACTGTATAATTCATCGTCGATCGCTCCATCCGCTTTATTTACTGAAGATTCGGCCATTGCGTGCGTGTTCTACCAGCACTTTGATTTGTCTCACATCATTGTCAGCAAGCACGTGTTTGCAGGCTCGAGATCCGGCTTCTGCCTCCAGTAGTCAGCACAACACAGCAGCAACGGTTTTTATATTTTCCTTGAAACGGGACCTACATAGGACAGTTGCACCTGCACCCACTTGCACTGCTACGCAACATGCCGTGGTCGACTCCTTGGGAACGGAAGAAGGCACCACAGCACAAGAACGTTATCCTCCCAAACCCCCGTGTCCACGACTCCACGTGTGTGCACTCTCCCAGACCCACCCAGAGGAGAGCTGCCTATCTCCGCCCCGCCAATCAACGTCTCCCAGTAGCAACCTCACGCATGGAGGAGAGCATGGTGCAGCCCAAGAGTAGGCCCCGCGAGTGAGCCCGCCCGCCCTCCGCCCTGCCTGCCATGGCAGCCTCCTTCCTCCTCTCCCCCTCGCCTCACTGCCACTGCATTACCACGCCCACCAGGGGAACCGGAACGCCGCTGCCTTCCCCGCGGTGCCACCCAGCAGCTCCGCGGCCCCGGCCGCTGTCGCGGGGCGCGGCGCTGGTGGCGAGAGCCGCCGCGGTGCCTCCCGAGCAAAGCTTAGCGCCTCAGTACGAGACTCTGGGCGACGCTAAGGCTGCGCTGTACCAAGCTCTAGAAGGTTTTGCTGCTGCTGATGCCATCTGGTGCCCCTTGGTAGCTCACTCTGATTCGTTTCTCTACTTTCTTGGAAAAAAAGGTGTCGACAGAGGAATATTTGGCATAACCTCCGCGAAAAGGTCCGAGATTCATGCTCTGGTGGAGCTCTTGGAGTCCCGGAATCCTACACCGGATCCCACCCACAAATTGCACGACAAGGTACACGATCTGAATATTCTTCTTCCAATAAGTTTTTTGTAGTATAATTCAGCTATGGGTCGCGGTAAATTGAAGTGTTGACTCGTCGTCCTTCCATGCTCTTAAGCTTAAGTGTGAGTGCATATTTTCGTAGCTTGGTAACCTCTGCTAGAAAGAGTTGTGCTGGCTTGGGCAGTTAATAGTACATGACAAATTTTGAAAAACCAGAGGAACACCTGCAATTCTGACTGTGGTAAACTTGAGACGATGCAAGGTGGACGGCTGCTGGAGGCTCATCTATAGCACCATCTCGATTCTGGGGAAAAGGAGAACCAAGTTAGGCCTGCGAGATTTCATCAGCCTGGGGGATTTCTTCCAGATAATCGATGTCAAGGAGGTTAGTCAAACGTTGCCCATCGAATTTCAGCAAACCAATGTTTGACCCCCCCCCCCCCCCCCCGGTCCCTTTTTCTTTTCTTTTTAATTTGTTCTATAAGTCTTGTATGTATGTAGTCTCTAGCTCCACTTGTAGTACAATGTATGCTTTTACAGCTGTGCAGCGTAGATTTTGAATAGTGTATGTTAAATGATAATCTTGTGCCCTGAACTGAGCATTGAAATGCAATGAAATTAGGATTCATACACAATGCTAAATTGTATTTTAGCTGTATAAGTAGTTCATGAAACTGAGTGCTATCGTAAAGATTCTACTTCCCAACCAAGTAAGTTTTGATTGTTGGTATATCTTGAAATAAATGGAGATTTAGCGTCACTTCTGTACACCCAAAGGAAAAGGCGGTGAGTGTCATAAAGTTCAGCGCAAGAGCATTGAAGATATTCTCAGGCCAACTTGCTATTGAAGCATCCTACACTATCACTACAAAAACAGTAAGAAATTCTATCTTGTCATCTCTCATGTCTAAAATTTCCTGTGTCTGACTGCTAATTGATGAAAACCTGTAATTTCCTCACAGCCTGTGGTGTCTTGTTTCAGAGAGTGGGTATCAAGCTTGAGAGTTCAACAATCACCCCTGATCAGGTACAAGTTGCGATTCCCTGCGAAATGAAAATGTTTTAAATGTTAACGTCTCTACCAAAAAGAACAAAACGAAATTCAGGGGCAATCACTTTTGTTTGGAGACAAGAACAATACCTTGTACAGTACTATGTTTACTTGTGGAACAAGAAAGATGCCCTGGTCTTTCACTTATCTAATGTTTATTTTGACCGTTTGTCACATTGGGCTATGCAGTTGATGAATATCTTCCAGAAGAACTACGACATGCTCCTTGCCATATTCAACCCAGAAGGTTGGCTCGAGATAACGTATCCTTTTGGTGTTGCTGAGTGCTACTCTACACTTGATTGATTTTTCGAATTGGTGTTTCTGCCTGTCCCCCCCCAAATTGGTGTTTTTGCCACTCTTCTATTTATACATATAGCAAACCTACTTCAGGTATATAGTCTTCCTCATCAAATTTTACTAGATATGTTGACGAATCTCTACGGATCGGCAGAGATGACAAGGCAAACGTCTTTGTTCTGGAGAAAACAGACCCATCTCAAGTGTAAGAAGATCTACGAAGCAAAATGTGTGCAAATATTCGTAATTTCTGACAATGAGTGCATCGACACTCAGAGAAGATGCCACCTTAACGTATTCCGCGGCACAAATGATTGTTAACAGCTCAGTGCAGATCATCGATTCAACCACTCATCAATTTCTCCTGAAAAGGATAAGCAGCATTCTTTTTTACGACCATAGAAACGTTTGTTTTTTGGATTTTTTAGCTGTGCACTGTCAATGTATCAATGTAAGTATGTAACTATGAAAGTTAAGTTACATAGAGAATCAAACTGCCCCATCATATGGAGCAATTAAACAACTATCCAATTTTGAAATACAATATTTTTTCAAACACCTGTCAAAGTTTCAAATACTACGAGTACTATTCGCTTATCGCTCGTCTTATTTGTACCGGGATTTCTTTAAATGTTTGACAAAATTTTGCAGCCTTGCAAAGATTGTAAAACGACCTACATATGCACAATTTTGTTTTAAGAGTCATGCAACATGGGATGAGCTTGGCATATAGCATCATGTAATCAAACCTAAATAAATGTGTACATGTAGCATATTTTCTCTTTGCCTTCTCATCTAGGGTACCCTGCCATATTTTCTTAGAACGGGTACCCTGTAGTGCGGGCATCCTTAAATTTTGGAGGCTACTCCAAATCAAGACCACGAGCCTCAATATTTGGCGGCTGGGCGAGGAGTTACAGCGTGCTCTTCATCCACTCAAATCTTGGCGCCACAAACATTTCAGACATGTCTACTACGTACTTCTATTCTTTTAGAGTCTCTTGAGCCTCCAAGCACAGAGGATTGTAGGATAACAACATTTCCTCAAGTGAGTGACCCAAGATTTATCAATCAACAGGAGGCGTATGTCGAAAGTGTTCTATCTTAAACAACCCTGCAACCAAATACAAGTAGTCTCTTTGCGTCCCCGACACACTCAATAAAATGTTTTTTTTAAAGGCACCCAATACAATGTTAATTGTATATGTGCAATAGTTTGGCGAAGTGATTGATGATTTGGGTGATAGATTGATAGTTTGGATGTTGATAATATTTTTGCACTTTTGGAATAAATATGGAGTAAAATAGTGTCTCAATGCTGGGAAATAAGACCTAGGGTTCATACTTTCACTGGTGCGAACTCTCAACATATCATTAACATAGTTAAAACACATGATATATCCTCAAAATATGTGGTAAAGAATCACTCTACATTTCCTCTTTTAATTAGACCAAAGTGGGATGAGTTTAGGTATGGCTGAGCATACCTCTTAAGATTATCTTTCTAATCCATAAGGCACTCCCCAATGTAACCTGAGACAACTCCAAAAATTATGCTAAACAATCACCTTATGATCTTTATCGTTCTAACCATGATCCATAGTCATCCCAATGTCACTACGGGTATCGCTGAAAGATATACTAGATATGCATCACATAATCTCATTGATTCCCAAAAGATTCAATCCAACATAAAGAAACTCATAGCATGAGCATGATTCAATTTACCACAAAAATAGTATGACGGATACATCACATTGTTCAACTTTATTAATAAAACCCATGATCACAATCAAGATTGGAAACCTATGATGTCTACTACGCAACCTTCTTCTTGTAGACGTTGTTGGGCCTCCAAGTGCAGAGGTTTGTAGGACAATAG
This sequence comes from Aegilops bicornis, assembly GCA_021605145.1. Classification (NCBI taxonomy): domain Eukaryota; kingdom Viridiplantae; phylum Streptophyta; class Magnoliopsida; order Poales; family Poaceae; genus Aegilops; species Aegilops bicornis. The sequence goes on from CM038670.1 coordinate 531,411,879, forward strand.
CAAATTTTCCTCAAGTGGATGACCTAAGGTTTATCAATCCGTGGGAGGCGTAGGATGAAGATGGTCTCTCTCAAACAACCCTTCAACCAAATAACAAAGAGTCTCTTGTGTCCCCAACACACCCAATACAATGGTAAATTGTATAGGTGCACTAGTTCGGTGAAGAGATGGTGATACAAGTGCAATATGGATGGTAGATATAGGTTTTTGTAATCTGAAAATATAAAAACAGTAAGGTAGCAAGTGGTAAAAGTGAGCGTAAACGGTATTGCAATGCTAGGAAACAAGGCCTAAGGTTCATACTTTCACTAGTGCAAGTTCTCTCAACAGTAATAACATAATTGGATCATATAACTATCCCTCAACATGCAACAAAGATTCATTCCAAAGTCACTAATAGCGGAGAACAATCAAAGAGATTATGGTAGGGTACGAAACCACCTAAAAGTTATTCTTTCCAATCAATCCGTTGGGCTATTCCTATAAGTGTCACAAACAGCCCTAGAGTTCGTACTAGAATAACACCTTAAGACACAAATAAACCAAAACCCTAATGTCACCTAGATACTCCAATGTCACCTCAAGTATCCGTGGGTATGATTATACGATATGCATCACACAATCTCAAATTCATCTATTCAACCAACACATAGAACCTCAAAGAGTGCCCCAAAGTTTCTACCGGAGAATCAAGACGAAAACGTGTGCCAACCCCTATGCATAGGTTCATGGGCGGAACCCGCAAGTTGATCACCAAAACATACATCAAGTGAATCACGTGATATCTCATTGTCACCACAAATACGCACGGCAAGACATACATCAAGTGTTCTCAAATCATTAAAGACTCAATCCGATAAGATTACTTCAAAGGGAAAACTCAATCCATTACAAGAGAGTAGAGGGGGGAGAAGCAACATAAGATCCAACTATAATAGCAAAGCTCGCGATACATCAAGATCGTGCCAAATCAAGAACACGAGAGAGAGAGAGAGATCAAACACATAGCTACTGTTACTTTACCCTCAGCCCCGAGGGTGAACTACTCCCTCCTCATCATGGAGATCGCCGGGATGATGAAGATGGCCACCGGTGAGGGTTCCCCCCTCCGGCAGGGTGTCGGAACAAGGTCCCGAGAGGTTTTTGGTGGCGACAGAGGCTTGCGGCGGCGGAACTCCCGATCTATTATGTTCCCCGAAGTTTTTAGGGTATATGGATATATATAGGCGGAAGAAATACGTCAGGGAGCCACGAGGGGCCCACGAGGGTGGAGGGCGCGCCCCCTACCTCGTGGCTCCCTCGTTTCTTTCCTGACGTGCACTCCAAGTTTATCCGGTAGATTTTCTTCCAAAAATAACTTCTCCAGTTGGTTTCATTCCGTTTCGACTCTGTTTGATATTCCTTTTCTTCGAAGCACTGAAACAAGGGAAAAAACAGGAACTGGCACTGGGCTCTGGGTCAATAGTTAAGTCCCAAAAGTAATATTAAAGTGGATAATAAAGCCCCAAAACATCCAAAACACATAATATAATAGCACGGAACAATAAAAAATTATAGATACGTTGGAGACGTATCAGCATCCCCAAGCTTAATTCCTGATAGTCCTCGAGTAGGTAAATAATAAAAAAGATAATTTTTGATGTGGAGTGCTACTTGGCATAATTTCAATGTAATTCTTCTTAATTGTGGTATGAATATTCAGATCCGAAAGATTCAATACAAAAGTTTATATTGACATAAAATAATAATACTTCAAGCATACTAACAAAGCAATTATGTCTTCTCAAAATAACATGGCCAAAGAAAGTTATCCCTACAAAATCATATAGTCTGGCTATGCTCTATCTTCACCACACAAAATATTTAAATCATGCACAACCCCGATGACAAGCCAAGCAATTGTTTCATACTTTTGACATTCTCAAAACTTTTTCAATCTTCACGCAATACATGAGCGTGAGCCATGGACATAGCACTATAGGTGGGATAGAATGGTGGTTGTGGAGAAGACAAAAAAGGAGAAGATAGTCTCACTTCAACTAGGCGTATCAACGGGCTATGGAGATGCCCATCAATAGATATCAATGTGAGTGAGTAGGGATTGCCATGCAACGGATGCACTAGAGCTATAAGTATATGAAAGCTCAACAAAAGGAACTAAGTGGGTGTGCATCCAACTTGCTTGCTCATGAAGACCTAGGGCATTTTGAGGAAGCCCATCATTGGAATATACAAGCCAAGTTCTATAATGAAAAATTCCCACTAGTATATGAAAGTGAAAAAAATAGGAGACTCTCTATCATGAAGATCATGGTGCTACTTTGAAGCACAAGTGTGGTAAAAGGATAGTAGCATTGTCCCTTCTCTCTTTTTCTCTCATTTTTTGTTTTTTTTGGGACTTTTCTCTTTTTTTATGGCCTCTTTTCTTTTCTTTTTTATTTTTCATTCCGAGTCTCATCCCGACTTGTGGGGAATCATAGTCTCCATCATCCTTTCCTCACTTGGGACAATGCTCTAAAAATGAAGATCATCACACTTTTATTTTCTTACAACTCAACAATTACAACTCGATACTTAGAACAAAATATGACTCTATATGAATGCCTCCGGCGGTGTACCGGGATATGCAGACATGTATGAAAGAATTATGAATTGTGGCTTTGCCACAAATACGATGTCAACTACATGATCACGCTAAGCAATATGACAATGATGGAGCGTGTCATAATAAACGGAACGGTGGAAAGTTGCATGGCAATATATCTCGGAATGGCTATGGAAATGCCATGATAGGTAGGTATGGTGGCTGTTTTGAGGAAGGTATATGGTGGGTGTATGATACCGGCGAAAGGTGCGCGGTATTAGAGAGGCTAGCAACGGTGGAAGGAAGAAAATGCGTATAATCCATGGACTCAACATTAGTCATAAAGAACTCATATACTTATTGCAAAAATCTACAAGTTATCAAAGCAAAGTATTACGTGCATGCTCCTAGGGGATAGATTGGTAGGAAAAGTCCATCGCTCGTCCCACGACCGCCACTCATAAGGAAGACAATCAATAAATAAATCATGCTCCGACTTCATCACATAACGGTTCACCATACGTGCATGCTACGGGAATCACAAACTTTAACACAAGTATCTCTCAAATTCACAACTACTCAACTAGCATGACTCTAATATCACCATCTTCATATCTCAAAACAATTATCAAGCATCAAACTTTTCTTAGTATTCAACACACTCATAAGAATTCTTACAAATCTTGTATGCTTAGCATATTAGGATTATTTAAGCAAATTACCACGCTATTTAAGACTCTCAAAATAATCTAAGTGAAGCATGAGAGATCAATAGTTTCTTATAAAACAAATCCACCACCGTGCTCTAAAAGATATAAGTGAAGCACTAGAGCAAACAACAAACTACTCCGAAAGATATAAGTGAAGATCAATGAGTAGTTGTATAATTATACAACTATCTGAAGACTCTCCCATTTAAGAATTTCAGATCTTGGTACTTTATTCAAACAGCAAGCAAAGCTAAAGAAAACGACACTTCAAGGATAGCACTCATCATGTGAAGAAGCAAAAACTTAGGATCAACCGATTCTAACCGATAGTCGTCAAAGAAGAAAGGTGGGATGCCAACCGGGGCATCCCCAAGCTTAGACGCTTGAGACTTCTAGAAATATTATCTTGGGATGCCTTGGGCATCCCCAATCTTGAGCTTTTGTGTCTCCTTAATTCCTCTCATATCACGGTCTCCCTAAATCTCAAAAGCTTCATCCACACAAAACTCAACAAGGACTCGTGAGATAAGTTAGTATAAACCAATGCAAAAACCTTATCATAATCTACTGTAGCAAATCACTAAAATTATTATTCAACATTGCATACTAAATGCCTCTGCATATTTAATAGTCCTATCCTCAAATAGAATCATTAAACAAGCAAACATATGCAAGCAATGCAAACATAACAGCAATCTGTCAAAACAGTACAGTCTGTAAAGAATGCAAGATTCATCATACTTCCCTAACTCCAAAAATTATTAAATAAAATTCCCACTGTAGTAAATTTATCAGATCTCATTATGCAAAAGGTTTTAACATTTTATCACATTCTGAATTTTCTAGGGAATTTTTGCAACAGCGGTAAACTTTCTGTTTTGAAACAGCAACATGTAAACATGCAAAATAAGCATGGTAAAGGCTATCCTTGACATTTTTATTGAAACAAGAGATGCAAAACACTAATATAAATAAAATCAAGCAAATACTAACAAAATAAAATGACGCTCCAAGCAAAACACATATCATGTGGTGATTAAAAATATAGCTCCAAGTAAAGTTACCGATGAACGAAGACGAAAGAGGGGATGCCATCCGGGGCATCCCCAAGCTTAGACGCTTGGTTATCCTTGAATATTACCTTGGGATGCCTTGGGCATCCCCAATCTTAGGATCTTTCCACTCCTTATTCCATAGTCCATCGAATCTTTACCCAAAACTTGAAAACTTCACAACACAAAACTTAACAGAAAACTCGTGAGCTCCGTTAGCGAAAGAAAACAAAACACCACTTCATGGTACTGTAATGAACTAATTCTTTATTTATATTGGTGTTAAACCTTCTGTATTAAAACTTCTCTATGGTTTATAAACTATTTTACTAGCCATAGATTCATCAAAATAAGCAAGCAACACAATGAAAACAGAATCTGTCAAAAACAGAACAGTCTGTAGTAATCTGTAACTAACGCAAACTTCTGGAACTCCAAAAATTCTAAAATAAATTGGTGGACCTGAGAAATTTGTCTAGTAATTATATTCAAAAAGAATCAACTAAATAGCACTCTCCAGTAAAAAGTTTTAGCTAATCTCGTGAGCGCTAAAGTTTCTGTTTTTTACAGCATGATCATAAAGACGTCACCCAAGCCTTCCCAAAGGTTCTACTTGGCACAAACACTAATTAAAACACAAAACCACATCTAAACAGAAGCTAGATGGATTATTTATTCCTAAACATAACCAAAAATCAATAAACTAAAATAAAATCGGGTTGCCTTCCAACAAGCGCTATCGTTTAACGCCCCTAGCTAGGCATGATGATTTCAATGATGCTCGCATAAAAGATAAGAGTTGAAACATAAAGAGAGCATCATGAAGAATATGACTATCACATTTAAGTCTAACCCACTTTCTATGCATAGGGATTTTTTGAGCAACCAACTTATGGGAACAAGAATCAATTTGCATAGGAAGGTAAAACAAGCATAACTTCAAGATTTTAAGCACATAGAGAGGAAACTTGACATTATTGCAATTACTACAAGCATATATTCCTCCCTCATAATAATTTTCAGTAGCATAATGAATAAATTCAACAATATAACCAGCACCTAAAGCATTCTTTTCATGATCTACAATTATATAATTTTTACTACTCTCCACATAAGCAAAATTCTTCTCATTCATAATAGTGGGAGTTTCATAAGAGACTTGCATACTATAAATTGTTTCCACATTAAAAGAGTAATGTTCAGAAAAGGGTAATCATAATCATGACAAGTTTTATAAATATAATCATCACTACTTTTTATAGCATAAGTTTCATCACAATAATCATCATAAGTAGCAACTTTGTTCTCATCATAATCAATTGAAACCTCTTCCGAAATAGTGGATACATCACTAAAAAAAGCATGACCTCTACAAATCCACTTTCATAAATATTATAAGATTCAACATCCTCCAAAATAGTGGGATCATTACTTCATAAAGTTGACACTCTTCCAAACCCACATTCATCAAGATAATCATCATAAGTAGAAGGCATGCTATCATCATAACAACTTTGCATAACAAAACTTGGGAGGCTAAAAATATCATCCTCATTAAACATAGCATCCCCAAGCTTGGGACAAACATTAATTGCAGAAAATATATTCTCAAAAATATCATCTTCATCAAACATAGCATCCCCAAGCTTGGGCCTTTTCATATTATAAGCATAATCACTCTCATCATTAATAGTATGGATAGCACCAATAGTATAGCAATTCTCATATTCCAAGCAAGTGCCAAAAAGATTTTCAAGATCATAAGAAGTATTATTATCTTCACAATCATAATCATCACAACAAGCAATAGGCATAACGAGATCATCATCAAGTGCATCGTCTTCCACAATTATTTTTGGTTCATTTTCATGAGGCTCAACAATAATAGGAGCAACATTATTTGGGAGAGATACCTTTTTACCTCTCTTCCTTTTTCTTTTCTTCTTCTTCTTCACCTCATCATGTGTGGGCCCAATCCTCTTTTTGGAGCTCCTTATTAATGAGATTGGTTGAATAGAAGGCTCCTCCTCGTTACCTGATTCATCATAAGAAATAATAGGAGGATATTGGGAAGTCTCTTCCCTTTCGTTAGTATTCTCTTCATCTTCTATTTGTTTTCTTCCCTTTATGTAATTGCCAATATAAGGATTTTCAATGTAATTCACCGCACAATACATATAAATCTTATCTATATCAAAATCATGAAATCTATCAAGATTAAATTTTGGAATACCCTCAGTTATACGTTTCATTTCTTCATACCCGAAAAGAAGGCTAAGCTCTTTATGATGCTCAAGGGTAATCAAATTATCACAATATTTGGACATGACTTGATCATGAAACAAATCGCATTGGAGCTTTAAATGACCATGTTCATTGCAAAGTTCACAAGGGGCGCGATAAATATTGAATCTTTCAAATGAATCATCAAGACTTTCTTGCAACAATTTAGTTTCTAAATACTTATGCCTCTTGCAATATCTATCTTCCCTATTTGGTGTATACTTGCAAACCCAATGCACTCCACAAAAATTGACATGTTTATAGGAGACATTTTCATCATAACTAGTGCAATCATCATTAGTACCACGAATATTCAAGGAGTTCATACTAACAACATTGCAATCATGCTCATCATTCACATATTTTATGCCAAGCATTTTATGTAATTCTTCTTCTAGCACTTTGGCATAATTTTCTTTTCCATCATACTCACGAAATATATTAAAAAGATGAAGCATATGAGACAAACTCAATTCCATTTTTTTGTAGTTTTCTTTTATAAACTAAACTAGTGCTAAAACAAGAAACAAAAAGATTCGATTGCAAGATCTAAAGATATACCTTTAAGCACTAACCTCCCCGGCAACGGCGCCATAAAAGAGCTTGATGTCTACTACGCAACCTTCTTCTTGTAGATGTTGTTGGGCCTCCAAGTGCAGTGGTTTGTAGGACAGTAGCAAATTTCCCTCAAGTGGGTGACCTAAGGTTTATCAATCTGTGGGAGGCGTAGGATGAAGATGGTCTCTCTCAAACAACCCTGCAACCAAATAACAAAGAGTCTCTTGTGTCCCCAACACACCCAATACAATGGTAAATTGTATAGGTGCACTGGTTCGGCGAAGAGATGGTGATACAAGTGCAATATGGATGGTAGATATAGGTTTTTGTAATCTGAAAATATAAAAACAGCAAGGTAGCAAGTGGTAAAAGTGAGCGTAAATGGTATTGCAATGCTAGGAAACAAGTCCTAAGGTTCATACTTTCACTAGTGCAAGTTCTCTCAACAATAATAACATAATTGGATCATATAACTATCCCTCAACATGCAACAGAAAGTCACTCCAAATTCACTAATAGCGGAAAACAAATGAAGAGATTATGGTAGGGTACGAAACCACCTCAAAGTTATTCTTTTCAATCAACCCGTTGGGCTATTCCTATAAGTGTCACAAACAGCCCTAGAGTTCGTACTAGAATAACACCTTAAGACACAAATAAACCAAAACCCTAATGTCACCTAGATACTCCAATGTCACCTCAAGTATCCGTGGGTATGATTATACGATATGCATCACACAATCTCAGATTCATCTATTCAACCAACACATAGAGCCTCAAAGAGTGCTCCAAAGTTTCTACCGGAGAATCAAGACGAAAACGTGTGCCAACCCCTATGCATAGGTTCATGGGCGGAACCCGCAAGTTGATCACCAAAACATACATCAAGTGAATCACGTGATATCCCATTGTCACCACAGATACGCACGACAAGACATACATCAAGTGTTCTCAAATCATTAAAGACTCAATCCGATAAGATTACTTCAAAGGGAAAACTCAATCCATTACAAGAGAGTAGAGGGGAGAAGCAACATAAGATCCAACTATAATAGCAAAGCTCATGATACATCAAGATCGTGCCAAATCAAGAACACGAGAGAGAGAGAGAGAGAGAGAGAGAGAGAGAGAGAGAGAGAGATAGAGAGAGAGATCAAACACATAGCTACTGGTACATACCCTCAGCCCCGAGGGTGAACTACTCCCTCCTCGTCATGGAGATCACCGGGATGATGAAGATGGCCACCGGTGAGGGTTCCCCCCTATGGCAGGGTGCCGGAACAGGGTCCCGAGAGGTTTTTGGTGGCTACAGAGGCTTGCGGCGGCGGAACTCCCGATCTATTCTGTTCCTCAAGTTTTTAGGGTATATGGATATATATAGGCGGAAGAAATACGTCGGGGAGCCACGAGGGCCACGAGGGTGGAGGGCGCGCCCCCCTACCTCGTGGCTCCCTCGTTTCTTTCCTGACGTGCACTCCAAGTTTATCCGGTAGCTTTCCTTCCAAAAATAACTTCTCCAGTTGGTTTCATTCCGTTTCGACTCCGTTTGATATTTCTTTTCTTCGAAACACTGAAACAAGGGAAAAAACAGGAACTGGCACTGGGCTCTGGGTCAATAGGTTAGTCCCAAAAGTAATATAAAAGTGGATAATAAAGCCCAAAAACATCCAAAACACATAATATAATAGCATGGAACAATAAAAAATTATAGATACGTTGGAGACGTATCAACCTACATGATCGAGGGATATATATATATGTATGTGTGTGTGTGTATATATATATATATATATATATATATATATATATATATATATATATATAGTAACGCTAAACTAAGCGTGAGTGTAGAATAACTTATTCTACACCCCAACAACGGTACATACAAAATACGGTAACACACTATGTAAAATATAGTAATTTTCGTAAAAATGTAATAAACTACAAACTTAGATGATAAAAAAATATTTTCCAAATTACTATATTTTGTACACCGTTTTACTAGATTTTGTACATAGCGTTACTAGGGGGTGTAGAATAAGCTATTCTACACTCACGCTTAGAATAGCGTTATAGCTACTACTACATACCCTCGGACCTGAGGGATGACTACTCAGACATCACCGTGAGAAGGAAGAGAGAGTTGTTGGTGATGTTGACGGAGATGGCGGAGACGTCCCCGGCAGCACTACGACGCCACCGGAGGAGAGGAGGAAGGCCCCCTCCTTCTTCCTTGGCCTTCTCTCCCGGTTAGAGGGATTTCCTCCCTCGGTTTGTTGGGGAATGCAGTAATTTCAAAAAATTTCCTACGCACACACAAGATCCATCTAGGTGATGCATAGCAACGAGAGGAGAGAGTGTTGTCCATGTACCCTTGTAGACCGAAAGCGGAAGCGTTATGACAACGCGGTTGATGTAGTCGTACGTCTTCACGATCCGACCGATCCTAGCATCGAAAGTACGACACCTCCGTGATCTGCACACGTTCAGCTCGGTGACGTCCCACGAACTCTAGATCCAGCTGAGGTCGAGGGAGAGTTTCGTCAGCACGACGGCGTGATGACGGTGATGATGAAGTTACCGACGCAGGGCTTCACCTAAGTACTACAACAATATTACTGAGGTGGAAATCTGTGGAGGGGGGCACTGCACACGGCTAAACAATCAACTTGTGTGTCTATGAGGTGCCCCCTCCCCCATATATAAAGGAGTGGAGGAGGGGAGGGCCGACCCTCTCATGGCGCGCCCAAGGGAGGAGTCCTACTCCCGGTGGGAGTAGGATTCCCCCTTCCCTAGTTGGAGTAGGAGAAGAAGGAAGGAGGAGAGAGGGAGAAGGAAAGAGGGGCCGACCCCCACCCCAATTCGGATTGGGCTTGGGGGGGGGGGAGGGGGCGCCCCCACCTTGGCCGCCTCCTCCTCTCTCCCACTAAGGCCCATATACTCCCTGGGGGGGGGGGGTTCCGGTAACCCCCCGGTACTCCGGTAAATGCCCGAACTCACCCGGAACCATTCCGATGTCCAAACATAGCCTTCCAATATATCGATCTTTATGTCTCGACCATTTCGAGACTCCTTGTCATGTCCGTGATCACATCCGGGACTTCGAACAACCTTCGGTACATCAAAACACATAAACTCATGATACCGATCGTCATCGAACGTTAAGCGTGAGGACCCTACGGGTTCGAGAACTATGTAGACATGACCGAGACTCGTCTCGGGTCAATAACCAATAGCGGAACCTGGATGCTCATATTGGTTCCTACATATTCTACGAAGATCTTTATCGGTCAAACCGCATAACAACATACGTTGTTTCCTTTGTCATCGGTATGTTACTTGCCCGAGATTCGATCGTCGGTATCCCAATACCTAGTTTAATCTTGTTACCGGCAAGTCTCTTTACTCGTTCCGTCATGCATCATCCCACAACTAACTCATTAGTCGCATTGTTTGCAAGGCTTATAGTGATGTGCATTACCGAGAGGGCCTAGAGATACCTCTCCGACAATCAGAGTGACAAATCCTAATCTCGATCTATGCCAACTAAACAAACACCATCAGAGACACATGTAGAGCATCTTTATAATCACCCAGTTACGTTGTGACGTTTGATAGCACACAAAGTGTTCCTCTGGTATTCGAGAGTTGCATAATCTCATAGTCATAGGAACATGTATAAGTCATGAAGAAAGCAATAGCAACAAACTAAATGATCATCGTGCTAAGCTAACGGATTGTCAAGTAAATCACATCATTCTCTAATGATGCGATCCCGTTAATCAAATCACAACTCATGTCTATGGCTAGGAAACTTAACCATCTTTGATTCAACGAGCTAGTCAAGTAGACGTATACTAGTGACACTCTGTTTGTCTATGTATTCACACATGTACTAAGTTTCCGGTTAATACAATTCTAGCATGAATAATAAACATTTATCATGATATAAGGAAATATAAATAACAACTTTATTATTGCCTCTAGGGCATATTTCCTTCAGTCTCCCACTTGCACTAGAGTCAATAATCTAGAATACACAGTAATGATTCTAACACACATGGAGTCTTGGTGCTGATCATGTTTTGCTCGTGAGAGAGGCTTAGTCAACGGGTCTGCAACATTCAGATCCGTATGTATCTTGCAAATCTCTATGTCTCCCTCCTTGACTTGATCACGGATGGAATTGAAGTGTCTCTTTATGTGCTTGGTTCTCTTGTGAAATCTGGATTCCTTTGCCAAGGCAATTGCACCAGTATTGTCACAAAAGATTTTCATTGGACCCGATGCACTAGATATGACACCTAGATCGGATATGAACTCCTTCATCCAGACTCCTTCATTTGCTGCTTCCGAAGCAGCTATGTATTCCGCTTCACACGTAGATCCCGCCACGATGCTTTGCTTAGAACTGCACCAACTTACAACTCCACCATTCAATATAAACACATAGTCATCCGGACCAATGTCAAAGCTTGCATCGATGTAACCATTTACGACGAGTTCTTTGTCACCTCCATAAACGAGAAACATATCCTTAGTCCTTTTCAGGTATTTCAGGATGTTCTTGACCGCTGTCCAGTGATCCACTCCTGGATTACTTTGGTACCTCCCTGCTAAACTAATAGCAACGCACACATCAGGTCTGGTACACAACATTGCATACATGATAGAACCTATGGCTGAAGCATAGGGACTGACTTTCATTTTCTCTCTATCTTCTGCAGTGGTCGGGCATTGAGTCTGACTCAACTTCACACCTTGTAACACAGGCAAGAACCCTTTCTTTGCTTGATTCATTTTGAACTTCTTCAAAACTTTATCAAGGTATGTGCTTTGTGAAAGTCCAATTAAGCGTCTTGATCTATCTCTATAGATCTTGATGCCCAATATATAAGCAGCTTCACCGAGGTCTTTCATTGAAAAACTCTTATTCAAGTATCCTTTTATGCTATCCATAAATTCTATATCATTTCCAATCAACAATATGTCATCCACATATAATATTAGAAATGCTACAGAGCTGCCACTCACTTTCTTGTAAATACAGGCTTCTCCAAAAGTCTATATAAAATCATATGCTTTGATCACACTATCAAAACGTTTATTCCAACTCCGAGATGCTTGCACCAATCCATAAATGGATCGCTGGAGCTTGCACACTTTGTTAGCATCCTTTGGATTGATAAAACCTTCAGGTTGCATCATATACAACTCTTCTTCCAGAAATCCATTCAAGAATGCAGCCTTTACATCCATTTGCCAAATTTCATAATCATAAAATGCATCAATTGCTAACATGATTTGGACGGACTTAAGCATCGCTACGAGTGAGAAGGTCTCATCGTAGTCAACTCCTTGAACTTGTCAAAAACCTTTTGCAACAATTCGAGCTTTGTAGACAGTAACATTACCGTCAGCGTCAGTCTTCTTCTTGAAAATCCATTTATTCTCGATGGCTTGCTGATCATCGGGCAAGTCAACCAAAGTACACACTTTGTTCTCATACATGGATCCCATCTCAGATTTCATGGCTTCAAGCCATTTTGCGGAATCTGGGCTCATCATTGCTTCCTCATAGTTCGTAGGGTCGTCATGGTCAAGTAACATGACCTCCAGAACTGGATTACCGTACCACTCTGGTGTGGATCTTACTCTGGTTGACCTACGAGGTTCAGTAGTAACTTGATCTGAAGTGACATGATCATCATCATTAGCTTCCTCACTAATTGGTGTAGCAGTCATAGGAACTAATTTCTATGATGAACTACTTTCCAATAAGGGAGCAGGTATAGTTACCTCATCAAGTTCTACTTTCCTCCCACTCACTTCTTTCGAGAGAAACTCCTTCTTTAGAAAGCATCCATTCTTAGCAACGAATGTTTTGCCTTCGGATCTGTGATAGAAGGTGTACCCAATAGTTTCCTTTGGGTATCCTATGAAGACAAATTTCTCTGATTTGGGTTCGAGCTTATCAGGTTGAAGTTCTTTCACATAAGCATCGCAGCCCCAAATTTTAAGAAACGACAACTTGGGTTTCTTGCCAAACCACAGTTCATAGGGTGTCGTCTCAACGGATTTTGATGGTGCCCTATTTGACGTGAATGCAACTGTCTCTAAAGCATAACCCCAAAATGATAGCGGTAAATCAGGAAGAGACATCATAGATCGCACCATATCTAATAAAGTACGATTACAACGTTCGGACACACCATTACGCTATGGTGTTCAGGGTGGCGTGAGTTGCGAAACTATTCCGCATTGTTTCAAATGAAGACCAAACTTGTAACTCAAGTATTCTCCTCCACGATCAGATCGTATAAACTTAATTTTCTTGTTATGATGTTTTTCCATTTCACTCTGAAATTCTTTGAACTTTTCAAATGTTTCAGACTTATGTTTCATCAAGTAGATATACCCATATCTGCTCAAATCATCTGTGAAGGTCAGAAAATAACGATACTCGCCGCGAGCCTCAATGTTCATTGGACCACATACACCAGTATGTATGATTTCCAATAAATCTATTGCTCGCTCCATTGTTCCGGAGAACGGAGATTTAGTCATCTTGCCCATGAGGCATGGTTCGCAAGTACCAAGTGTTTCATAATCAAGTGATTCCAAAAGTCCATTAGAATGGAGTTTCTTCATGCGCTTTACACCAATATGACCCAAACGGCAGTGCCACAAATAAGTTGCACTATCATTATTAACTCTGCATCTTTTGGCTTCAATATTATGAATATGTGTATCACTACTATCGAGATTCAACAAAAATAGACCACTCTTCAAGGGTGCATGACCATAAAAGATATTACTCATATAAATAGAACAACCATTATTCTCGGATTTAAATGAATAACTGTCTCGCATCAAACAAGATCCAGATATAACGTTCATGCTTAACGCTGGCACCAAATAACAATTATTCAGGTCTAAAACTAATCCTGAAGGTAGATGTAGAGGTAGCGTGCCGACGGCGATCACATCGACTTCGGAACCATTTCCCACGCGCATCGTCACCTCGTCCTTAGCCAATCTTCACTTAATCTGTAGTCCCTGTTTCGAGTTACAAATATTAGCAACAGAACCAGTATCAAATACCCAGGCACTATTGCGAGCATTAGTAAGGTACACATCAATAACATGTATATCACATATACCTTGGTTCACCTTGCCATCCTTCTTATCCGCCAAATACTTGGGGCAGTTCCGCTTCCAGTGACCAGTCCCTTTGCAGTAGAAGCACTCAGTCTCAGGCTTAGGTCCAGACTTGGGCTTCTTCACTTGAGCAGCAACTTGCTTGCTGTTCTTCTTGAAGTTCCCCTTCTTCCCTTTACCCTTTTTCTAAAAATTGGTGGTCTTATCAACACTTGATGCTCCTTCTTGATTTCTACCTCCGTAGCTTTTAGCATTGCGAAGAGCTCGGGAATTGTCTTATCCGTCCCTTGCATATTATAGTTCATCATGAAGCTCTTGTAGCTTGGTGGCAGTGATTGAAGAACTCTGTCAATGACACTATCATCAGGAAGATTAAATCCCAGCTGAGTCAAGTGGTTGTGGTACCCAGACATTCTGAGTATATGTTCACTGACAGAACTATTCTCCTCCATTTTGTAGCTGTAAAACTTATTGGAGACTTCATATCTCTCAATCCGGGGATTTGCTTGAAATATTAACTTCAACTCCTGGAACATCTCATATGCTCCATGACATTCAAAACAACGTTGAAGTCCTGTTTCTAAGCCGTAAAGCATGGCACACTGAACTATCGAGTAGTCATCAGCTTTGCTTTGCCAGATGTTCTTAACGTCATCAGCAGCATTTGCAGCAGGCCTGGCACCTAGCGGTGCTTCCAGGACGTAATTCTTCTGTGCAGCAATGAGGATAATCCTAAAATTATGGACCTAGTCCGTGTAGGTGCTACCATCATCTTTCAACTTAGCTTTCTCTAGGAACGCATTAAAATTCGAAGGAATAGTAGCACGGGCCATTGATCTACAACAACATAGACATGAAAAATACTATCAGGTACTAAGTTCATGATAAATTAAAGTTCAATTAATCATATTACTTAAGAACTCCCACTTAGATAAACACCCCCCTAATCATTCTAAGTGATCACGTGATCCAAATCAACTAAACCATGTCCGATCATCACGTGAGATGGAGTAGTTTTCAGTGGTGAACATCACTATGTTGATCATATCTACTTTATGATTCACGCTCGAGCTTTCGGTCTCAGTGTTCCGAGGCCATATCTGCATACGCTAGGCTCGTCAAGTTTAACCCGAGTATTCTGCGTGTGCAAAACTGGCTTTCACCTGTTGTATGTTAATGTAGAGCTTATCGCACCCAATCATCACGTGGTGTCTCGGCACGATGAACTTTCGCAACGGTGCATACTCAGGGAGAACACTTGTGCCTTGAAATTTAGTGAGAGATCATCTTATAATGCTACCGCCAAACTAAGCAAAATAAGATGCATAAAGGATAAACATCACATGCAATCAATATAAGTGATATGATATGGCCATCATCATCTTGTGCCTTTGATCTCCATCTCCAAAGCACCGCCATGATCACCATCGTCACCGGCGCGACACCTTGATCTCCATCGTAGCATCGTTGTCATCTCGCCAACTATTGCTTCTACGACTATCGCTACCGCTTAGTGATAAAGTAAAAACAATTACATGGCGATTGCTTTGCATACAATAAAGCGACAACCATATGGCTCCTGCGAGTTGCCAATAACTCTGTTACAAAACATCATCTCATACAATAAAATTTAGCATCATGTCTTGACCATATCACATCACAACATGCCCTACAAAAACAAGTTAGATGTCCTCTACTTTGTTGTTGCAAGTTTTACGTGGCTGCTACGGGCTGAGCAAGAACTGTTCTTACCTACGCATCAAAACCACAACAATTTTTCGTTAAGTGTGTTGTTTTAACCTTCAACAAGGACTGGGCGTAGTCACACTCGATTCAACTAAAGTTGGAGAAACTGATACCCGCCAGTCACCTGTGTGTAAAGCACGTCGGTAGAACTAGTCTCGCATAAGCGTACGCGTAATGTTCGTCCGGGCTGCTCCATCCAACAATACCGCCGAATCAAAGCATGACATGCTGGTAAGCAGTATGACTATTATCGCCCACAACTATTTGTGTTGTACTCGTGCATATAACATCTACGCATAGACCTGGCTCGGATGCCACTGTTGGGGAACACAATAATTTCAATTTTTTTTCCTATGCACACGCAAGATCCATCTAGGTGATGCATATCAACGAGAGGGGAGAGTGTTATCCACGTACCCTCGTAGACCGAAAGCGGAAGCATTATGACAACGCGATTGATGTAGTCATACGTCTTCACGTTCCGACCGGTCCTAGCACCGAAAGTATGGCACCTCCGCGATCTGCACACGTTCAGCTCGATGACGTCCCACGAACACTACATCTAGCTGAGGTCAAGGGAGAGTTTCGTCAGCACGACGATGTGATGACGGTGATGATGAAGTTATTGACGCAGGGCTTCACCTAAGCACTACAATGATATGACCGAGGTGGAAATCTGTGGAGGGGGGCACCGCACACGGCTAAACAACCAACTTGTGTGTCTATGGGGTGCCCCCCTCCCACGTACATAAAGGAGTGGAGGAGGGGAGGGCCGACCCTCTCATGGCGCGCCCAAGGGGGGAGTCCTACTCCCGGTGGGAGTAGGATTCCCCATTCCCTAGTTGGAGTAGGAGAAGAAGGAAGGAGGAGAGAGGGAGAAGGAAAGGGGGGCCGGCCCCCACCCCAATTCGGATTGGGCTTGGGGAGGGGGGCGCCCCCACGTTGGCCGCCTCCTCCTATCTCCCACTAAGGCCCATATACTCCCTAGGGGGTTCCAGTAACCCCTCGGTACTCCGATAAATGCCCGAACTCACCCGGAACCATTCCGATGTCCAAACATAGCCTTCCAATATATCGATCTTTATGTGTCGACCATTTCGAGACTGCTCGTCATGTCCGTGATCACATCCGGGACTCCAAACAACCTTCGGTACCCCAAAACACATAAAATCATAATACCGATCGTCATCGAACGTTAAGCGTGTGGATCCTACAGGTTCGAGAACTATGTAGACATGACCGAGACTCATCTCCGGTCAATAAACAATAGCGGAACCTGGATGCTCATATTGGTTCCTACATATTCTACGAAGATCTTTATCGGTCAAACCGCATAACAACATACGTTGTTCCCTTTGTCATCGGTATGTTACTTGCCCGAGATTCGATCGTCGGTATCCCAATACCTAGTTCAATCTCATTACCGGCAAGTCTCTTTACTCGTTCCTTAATGCATCATCCCGCAACTAACTCATTAGTCACATTGCTTGCAAGGCTTATAGTGATGTGCATTACCGAGAGGGCCTAGAGATACCTCTCCGACAATCGGAGTGACAAATCCTAATCTCGATCTATGCCAAGTCAACAAACACCATCGGAGATACCTGTAGAGCATCTTTATAATCACCCAGTTACGCTGTGACGTTTGATAGCACACAAAGTGTTCCTTCGGTATTCAGGAGTTGCATAATCTCATAGTCATAGGAACATGTATAAGTCATGAAGAAAGCAATAGCAACAAACTAAATGATCATTGTGCTAAGCTAACAGATGGGTCAAGTCAATCACATAATTCTCTAATGATGTGATCCCGTTAATCAAATGACAACTCATGTCTATGGCTAGGAAACTTAACCATCTTTGATTCAACGAGCTAGTCAAGTAGAGGCATACTAGTGACACTCTGTTTGTCTATGTATTCACACATGTACTTAAGTTTCCGGTTAATACAATTCTAGCATGAATAGTGAACATTTATCATGATATAAGGAAATATGAATAACAACTTTATTATTGCCCCTAGGGCATATTTCCTTCATGGTTTTCCTGGCTATGGTGGTTTGGATATGAGAGTCTTCCCCGAGGTTGGATCTAACTTTCGGGGGAGCTATTTCTAGATGCTGAAATCTAAGTCTCGTCACCCTTTTTACTTTCCACAAGAGATACATAAGTGGTAAAATCACAAACAATTCAGGTCGGTTCAGAAACTTCAAGACCAAATTAGTTTCCGAAGGACGCCTCAACCCGAGTAACGAAACTATTTTTTTGTACTTTTTCCATCCTTGATTTTTTTTCTGCAATTGACAAAAAAACAAAAAAATGAATTGGCCTTTGCACTAGATTAATATGTTAATCCAATCAAAATATTATGTTTCCCATAACACTATATAAATGATGTGAATAAAGCATGAATTCTTCAAAAAATATAGATATATTTGGGACGTATTAACACCCCCAAGCTCAATCTATGCTCGTCCTCGAGCATGTAGATGATAAAAGAATATTTTTTAAAGTTTGGGAATGCTATAATAGAGCACAACTTAATTTGATCACATAGAGAATGATAGTTCTAATAACAAGAAGCATTATTGTATCAAGTTCAACATAACATCAAGTGATAATGAAGTATCTCGCAAATCTTACTAGACTATATTAAAACATAAAGTAGTGAATAAACATCAATGAAGTAAGGATAATGTTCAGGTGCCCCAAACATGAATATGAATAATCGAAAGGCTTACAATGTTGCTGATCGCAATGCAGTCTTGATTAAAGTAATTGAACTAATGAAGATGGTGGCTATGGCTATGGAGACGAAGATGTGAAGCCAGGTTGATGACAGTTGCATGGCGGTTGGCAAGGTGAATTGACCATCTATCCTCATGGGGTTCTTCCTTCTCATTTATATAGGGAAGATAACGGAATAAGTTTTTGGAGCCCGTCTGTTGAGAATTAGGTTCAGGCCCTTTGATGAAGTTTTCTCAGGATGACGTCACAGAGGCTACCAAGTGTATTCCTCTCTTCTGCTGCCTCTGGTGTGTGCATCCCATATATGACTTGATTTCCACCAAAAATTGTCCATATATGTAAGTAATACAATAAACAAGGAGATTTACACATCTTTGCATTTATTAGTGATCAGAGCACAAGTTATCCGGATAAAACACATAAAATATTGAGAATATCCGGTTTAGCAAGGATAGAAAACGAGTGTAAAAACCACTCATGAGCCGCCAAGGTTCCCGCGCTGCCACCATTAGGTGCCACATCCGTCACCGGGCCACCGTGATTTTTGGCCCCATTCGCCTCCACTAAGCCGTTCCCGCACCTCCCATGCTTTGCCGCAGCCTTGTGCCTGCTTCCTACCGTTCGGTCATGTCACCCCTTTCGCCGTGTGACCTCAAGTTGTTCATGACTTGCTCAGAGGTAATTTTCATCAAGTTTGTTTGTGTAGCGGCTCATAGATTCCTGTAGATGACATATGATTCACATTTTGCGTAGATGGATCTGATGGTAGAGCTGTTTTTTTATGATTCATCGTCGGATACTAGCTCCGAGTCCGAGAGTGAGTTCATGGATGCAAAAGAAGACGCGGTTGTGTCGATGGTTGCTAAATGGATACCTGCAACCAAAATGAAGAGGAAACATGTGGGACACATGTTAGTCGTCTGACAATTCACCAGAATATAATTGAAGGCCATGCTAAGCTCACGGGCGACTAATTTCTGCCCGTTTGTACCTTCCCTGCCTACTTGTTATGGTGACACTTCTACATGACCGAATGACTATTTCATCGAATTGCCGACGACATGGAAGGCAATGTACCATTCTTCTAGTAACGGAGAAATGCTGTCGACCAGCTATTTTTTTTCTTGTTTTCAGAAGGTGACATCGACACTTCGGATGATTGCATATGACACTCCTATAGATGCGTTGAATGAGTATCTATGAATGGCTGAAGATACAATCATATAATGCACGAACGTGTTTGATGAAACATAGATACTGTGATGAAGGTTTATGGAGAGCAATATCTGTTGGGGATCATAGCAGAAATTTAAAATTTTCTACGCATCACCAAGATCAATCTATGGAGTAATCTAGCAACGAGGGGAAGGGGAGTGCATCTACATACCCTTGTAGATCGCTAGCGGAAGCGTTGCAAGAACGCGGATGAGGTAGTCGTACTCGTGGCGATTCAGATCGCGGTCGATTCCGATCTAAGCGCCGAACAACGGCGCCTCCGCGTTCAACACACGTGCAGCCCGGTGACGTCTCCCATGCCTTGATCCAGCAAGGAGAGAGGGAGAGGTTGGGGAAGACTCCGTCCAGCAGCAGCACGACGGCGTGGTGGTGGTGGAGGAGCGCGGTACTCCAGCAGGGCTTCGCCAAGCACTATGAGAGACGAGGAGGGAGAGAGGTAGGGCTGCGCCTTGGGAGAGAGAGACTCGTGTGTTCGGCAACCCCAAAACCTCCACTATATATAGGGGCAAGGGAGGGGAGGCGCCTAGGGTTTCCCCTAGGGGGGCGGCAGGCAGATGGGATCTCCCTTGGGTGACTTGGCCCCCAAGCCGGGAGGTGGGAACCCTAGATGGGCGCCCCAAACCCCCCGGTCACGTGGGAATAGGTGAGGGGCGACAACCCTTAGTGGGCTGGTTTGCCCCCTTCCCTTGGCCCATGAAGCCCCCCAACACTTGTCGGGGCTCCCGAATTACCTTTCGGTCATGCTGGTCATCACCCGGTACCTCCGGAACACTTCCGGACTCCAAAACCCTTCGTCCAATATATCAATCTTCACCTACGGACCATTCCGGAACTCCTCGTGACGTCCGGGATCTCATCCGGGACTCCGAACAACATTCGGTAACTGCGTACATACTTTCCCTATAACCCTAGCGTCATCGAACCTTAAGTGTGTAGACCCTACGGGCTCGGGAATCATGCGAACATGACCGAGACATCTCTTCGTCAATAACCAACAGCGGGATCTAGATACCCATGTTGGCTCCCACATGTTCCACGATGATCTCATCGGATGAACCACGATTTCAAGGATTCAATCAATCCCGTATACAATTCCCTTTGTCTACTGGTATGATACTTGCCCGAGATTCGATCGTCGGTATCCCGATTCCTTGTTCAATCTCGTTACCGGCAAGTCTCTTTACTCGTTCCGTAACACATCATCCCGTGATCAACTCCTTGGTCACATTGTGCACATTATGATGATGTCCTACCGAGTGAGCCCAAAGATACCTCTCCGTTACTTGGAGTGACAAATCTCAGTCTCGATTCGTGCCAACCCAACAGACACTTTCGGAGATACCCGTAGTGCACCTTTATAGCCACCCGATTCACGTTGTGGACGCTTTGGTACACCCAAAGCATTCCTACGGTATCCGGAGTTGCACAATCTCATGGTCTAAGAAAATGATACATGACATTAGAAAAGTTTTAGCATACGAACTACACGATCTTGTGCTAGGCTTAGGATTGGGTCTTGTCCATCACATCATTCTCCTAATGATGTGATCCCGTTATCAACGATATCCAATGTCCATGGTCAGAAACCGTAACCATCTATTGATCAACGAGCTAGTCAACTAGAGGCTTACTAGGGACATGGTGTTGTCTATGTATCCACACATGTATCCGAGTTTCCTATCAATACAATTCTAGCATGGATAATAAACGATTATCATGAACAAGGAAATATAATAATAATAACTAATTTATTATTGCCTCTAGGGCATATTTCCAACAGTCTCCCACTTGCACTAGAGTCAATAATCCAGTTCACATCGCTATGTGATTAACGCTCAAGGTCACATCTCCATGTGACTAACACCCAAAGAGTTTACTAGAGTCAATAATCTAGTTCACATTACCATATGATTAACACTCAATGTGTTCTGGGTTTGATCATGTTATGCTTTGAGAGATGTTATAGTCAACGGGTCTGCAACAATCAGATCCGCATTTACTTCGCAAAACTTTATGTCATATCGTAGATGCTGCTACCACGTTCCACTTGAAGCTACTCCAAATGGTTGCTCCATTATACATATCCTGTTTTTCTACTCATATTCATCCGGATAGGTGTTAAAGCTTGCATCGACGTAACTGTTAACGTCGAACTCTTTATCACCTCCATAACCGAGAAATATTTCCTTATTCCTCTAAGGCTAATTTTGACCACTGTCCAGTTATACACTCCTGGATCACCTTTGTACCGCCTTGCCAGACATGTGGCAAGGCACGAATCAGGTGCGGTACTCAGCATGGCATACCACATAGAGCCTATGACAAAAGCATAGGGGACGACCTTCGTCCTTCCTCTTTCTTCTGCCGTGGTCAAGCTTTGAGTCTTGCTCAACTTCACACCTTACAACTCAGGTAAGAATCCCTTCTTTGACTGATCTATTTTGAACTCCCTCAAAATCATGTCAAGGTGTGCGTTCTATGAAAGTATCATCAGGCGTCTTGATCTATCTCTATAGATCTTGATGCCAATATGTAAGCAGCTTTATCCAGGTCTTCCTTTGAAAAACACTCTTCAAACAACCGTTTATGCTTTCCAGAAATTCTACATTATTTCGGATCAACATGTCATCCACATATACTTATTAGAAATGTTGTAGTGCTCCCACTCACTTTCTTGTAAATACAAGTTTCTAGCAAACATTGTATAAACCTAAAAGCTTTGATCACTCCATCAAAGCATATATTCTGACTCCGAGATGCTTGCTCTAGTCCATAGAAGGATTGCTGGAGCCAAAGATACCTTTTAGCATCCTTAGGATCGACAAAACCTTTTATTGTATCACATACAACTTTTTCTTACGAAAACTGGTAAGAAAACTTGTTTTGACATCCATCTGTCAGATTTCATAATCGAAAAATACAGCTAATGCTAACATGATTCCGACGGACTTAAACATCGCTACGGGTGAGAAAATCTCATCGTAGTCAACTCCTTGAACTTGTGAAAAGACTCTTTGCCACAAGTCGAGCTTCATAGACGGTAACATTACCGTCCACGTCCGTCTTCTTCTTAAAGATCCATTTATCTCAATGGCTTGCCGATCATCGAGCAAGTCCACCAAAGTCCATGCTTTGTTCTGATACATGGATCCTATCTCGGATTTCATGGCTTCTAACCATTTGTCGGAATATGGGCCCACCATCGCTTCTCCATAGCTCGTAGGTTCATTGTTGTCCAACATGATATCTAAGACAGGATTACTGTACCACTCAGGAGTAGTACATATCCTTGTCGACCTAGGAGGTTCGATAGAAACTTGATCCGAAGCTTCATGATCACTATCGTTAACTTCCTCTTCAACCGACGTAGGCTCCACAGAAACATCTTTCTGTGTTGCACCACTTTCTGGTTGAAGTAGAGGTTCAACAACCTCATCAAGTTCTATCTTCCTCCCACTCAATTCTTTCGAGAGAAACTCCTTCTCAAGAAGGGACCCGTTCTTAGCGACAAACACTTTGCCCTCGGATCTGAGATAGAAGGTATACCCAACTATTACCTTTGGGTATCCTATGAAGATGTATTTGTCCGCTTTGGGTTCGAGCTTTTTCCGGCTGAAGCCTTAAGCATCGCAGCACCAAATATTAAGAAACGACAACTTTGGTTTCTTGCCAAACCAATGTTCATACGACGTCGTCTCAACGGACTTAGATGGTGCCCTATCTAAAGTGAATGCAGCTGTCTCTAACGCATAACCTCAAAATGATAGCGGTAGATCGGTAAGAGACATCATAGATCGCACCATATCTCATAAGGTTAGATTATGACGTCCGGACACGCCATTACACTGTGGTGTTCCAGGTGGTGTCAACTGTGAAACAATTTCACAATGTGTTAAGTGATTGCCAAACTCATAACTCAGAAATTCTCCATCGATCAGATCGTAGTACTTTGATCTTCTTTTATGATGGTTCTTAACTTCACTCTGAAATTGCTTGAACTTTTCAAATGTTTCAGACTTGTGCTTCATTAAGTAAATATACCCATATCTACTCAAATCATCAGTGAAGATGAGAAAATAGCG
Source organism: Aegilops bicornis (assembly GCA_021605145.1). Lineage (NCBI taxonomy): Eukaryota > Viridiplantae > Streptophyta > Magnoliopsida > Poales > Poaceae > Aegilops > Aegilops bicornis. Next base: position 531,436,039 of record CM038670.1, read on the forward strand.
ATGTCCACCGCACGCGTCAATTCTTATTGGATCACACACATCAGCATGTATGATTTCCAACAAGTTACTTGCCCGTTTCATTGTACCTGAAAACGGGGTCTTAGTCATCCTGCCCATGAGGCATGGCTCGCATTGTCAAGTGATTCAAAATCAAGTGACTCCAAACATCCATCGACATGGAGTTTCTTCATGCATCTTACACCAATATGACCTAATCGGCAGTGCCACAAGAAAGTGGTACTATCATTATTAACTCTACATCTTTTGGCGTGAACATGTGTATTACCACGACCGAGATTCAATGAACCATTCACATAGGGTGCATGACCATGAAAGGTATTATTCATGTAAACAGAATAACCATTATTCTCTAACTTAAATGAATAACCGTATTGCAATGAACATGATCTAATCATATTCATGCTCAACGAGACACTGATAACATTTATCTAGGTTCAATACTAATCCAAGGCAGATGGAGCGTGCGATGGTGATCTCATCAACTTTGGAAACACTTCCAACACACATCGTCACCTCGCCCTTAGCCGATCTCCGTTTAGTCCGTAGCTTTTGCTTCAAGTCACCAATAATAGCAATCGAACGGTATCCAATACCTGTGTTTGCCAGGAGTACTAGTAAGGTACACATTAATAACACGTATATACTTTGTTGAAGTTGCCAGCCTTCTTATCTACCATGCATTTGGGGTAGTTCCGCCACAAAGGACTGCATTCCTTACAATAGAAGCACTTAGTCTCGGGTTTGGGTTCAACCTTGGGTTCCTTCACTGGAGCGGCAACTGGTTTGCCATTCATGAAGTTTCCCTTCTAGCCCTTGCCCTTCTTGAAGCCAGTGGTCTTGTTAAACCATCAACACTTGATGCTCCTTCTTGATTTCTACCCTTTTTTTACGGTCTTAAGCACCGCGAACAGCTCCGGGATCATCTCCATCCCTTGCATGTCATAGTTCACCACGAAGATCTAGTAGCTTAGTGATGGTGACTAGAGAACTCTATCAATCACTATCTTCTCTGGAAGTTTAACTCCCACTTGATTCAAGTGATTGTAGCACCCAGACATTCTGAGCACATGCTCACTAGCTGAGCTATTCTCCTCCATCTTGTAGGCAAGGAACTTGTCAGAGGTCTCATACCTCTCAACACGGGCATGAGCCTGAAATCCCAATTTCAGCTCTTGGAACATTTCATATGTTCTATGGCGTTCAAAACGTCATTGGAATCCCGATTCTAAGCCATAAAGTATGGTGCACTTAACTATCAAGTAGTCATCAGGACGTATCTGTCAGATGTTCATAACATCCACAGACGACGCTGGAGGGGTTGGCACACCGAGCGGTGCATCAAAGACATAAGCCTTCTGTGTAGCAGTGAGGACACTCCTCAGACAACGGATCTAGTCCGCATCATTGCTTACAATATCTTTCAACTTAATCTTTCTCTAGGAACGTATTGAACCGGGAGCTACAACGCGAGCTATTGATCTACAACCTATTTTGCAAAGACAACTTAGACTATTGTTCATGATAAATAAGTTCATCTAATCAAATTATATAATGAACTCCCACTCGAGATAGACATCCTCTAGTCATCTAAGTGATACATGATCCGAGTCAACTAGGCCGTGTCCGATCATCACGTGAGACGGACTAGTCATCATCGGTGAACATCTTCATGTTGATCGTATCTTCTATACGACTCATGTTCGACCTTTCGGTCTTCCGTGTTCCGAGGCCATGTCTGTACATGCTAGGCTCGTCAAGTCAACCTAAGTGTATTGCGTGTGTAAATCTGGCTTACACCCGTTGTATGCGAATGTTAGAACCTATCACACCCGATCATCACGTGGTGCTTCGGAACAACGGACCTTAGCAACGGTGCACAGTTAGGGGGAACACTTTCTTGAAATTATTGCGAGGAATCATCTTATTTAAGCTACCGTCGTTCTAAGCAAATAAGATGTAAAACATGATCAACATCACATGCAATCAAATAGTGACCTGATATGGCCAATATCATTTTGCTCCTTTTGATCTCCATCTTCGGGGCGCCATGATCATCATCGTCACCGGCATGACATCATGATCTCCATCATCGTGTCTTCATGAAGTTGTCTCGTCAACTATTACTTCTACTACTATGGGTAACGGTTTAGCAATAAAGTAAAGTAATTACATGACGTTTATGTTGACACGCAGGTCATAAATAAATTAAGACAACTCCTATGGATCCTGCCGGTTGTCATACTCATCGACATGCAAGTCGTGATTCCTATTACAAGAACATGATCAATCTCATACATCACATATATCATTCATCACATACTTTTGGCCATATCACATCACACGGCATATGCTGCAAAAACAAGTTAGACGTCCTCTAATTGTTGTTGCAAATTTTACGTGGCTGCTATAGGTTTCTTAGCAAGAACGTTTCTTACCTACGCCAAAACCACAACGTGATATGCCAATTTCTATTTACCCTTCATAAGGACCCTTTTCATCGAATCCGATCCGACTAAAGTGGGAGAGACAGACACCCGCTAGCCACCTTATGCAACTAGTGCATGTCAGTCGGTGGAACTTGTCTCACGTAAGTGTACGTGTAAGGTCGGTCCGGGCCGCTTCATCCCATGATGCTGCCGAATCAAGATAAGACTAGTAACGGCAAGTAAATTGACAAAAACGACGCCCACAACTACTTTGTGTTCTACCCGTGCATAGAAATTAACTACGCATAGACCTAGCTCACGATGCCACTGTTGGGATCGTAGCAGAAATTTAAAATTTTCTACGCATCACCAAGATCAATCTATGGAGTAATATAGCAACAAGGGGAAGGGGAGTGCATCTACATACCCTTGTAGATCGCTAGCGGAAGTGTTGCAAGAACGCGGATGAGGTAGTCGTACTCGTGGCGATTCAAATCGCGGTCGATTCCGATCTAAGCGCCGAACAACGGCGCCTCCGCGTTCAACACACGTGCAGCCCGGTGACGTCTCCCATGCCTTGATCCAGCAAGGAGAGAGGGAGAGGTTGGGGAAGACTCCGTCCGGCAGCAGCACGACGGCGTGGTGGTGGTGGAGGAGCGCGGTACTCCAGCAGGGCTTCGCCAAGCACTACGAGAGACGAGGAGGGAGAGAGGTAGGGCTGCGCCTTGGGAGAGAGAGACTCGTGTGTTCGGCAACCCCAAAACCTCCACTATATATAGGGGCAAGGGGAGGGGGAGGCGCCCTAGGGTTTCCCCTAGGGGGGGCGGCGGCCAGGGCAGATGGGATCTCCCCCTTGGGTGACTTGGCCCCCAAGCCAGGAGGTGGGAACCCTAGATGGGGCGCCCAAACCCCACAGTCACGTGGGAATAGGTGAGGGGGGGCGCACAGCCCCTTAGTGGGCTGGTTTGCCCCCTTCCCTTGGCCCATGAAGCCCTCCAACACTTGTCGGGGCTCCCGAAATACCTTTCGGTCATGCTGGTCATCACCCGGTACCTCCGGAACACTTCCGAACTCCAAAACCCTTCGTCCAATATATCAATCTTCACCTCCGGACCATTCTGGAACTCCTCATGACGTCCGGGATCTCATCCGGGACTCCGAACAACATTCGGTAACCGCGTACATACTTTCCCTATAACCTTAGCGTCATCGAACCTTAAGTGTGTAGACCCTACGGGCTTGGGAATCATGCAGACATGACCGAGACATCTCTCTGGTCAATAACCAACAGCGGGATATGGATACCCATGTTGGCTCCCACATGTTCCACGATGATCTCATCGGATGAACCACGATGTCAAGGATTCAATCAATCCCGTATACAATTCCCTTTGTCTACTGGTATGATACTTGCCCGAGATTCGATCGTCGGTATCCCGATACCTTGTTCAATCTCATTACCGGCAAGTCTCTTTACTCGTTCCGTAACACATCATCCCGTGATCAACTCCTTGGTCACATTGTGCACATTATGATGATGTCCTACCGAGTGGGCCCAGAGATACCTCTCCGTTACAAGGAGTGACAAATCTCAGTCTCGATTCGTGCCAACCCAACAGACACTTTCGGAGATACCCGTAGTGCACCTTTATAGCCACCCAGTTATGTTGTGACGTTTGGTACACCCAAAGGATTTCTACGGTATCTGGGAGTTGCACAATCTCATGGTCTAAGGAAACGATACTTGACATAAGAAAAGCTTTAGCATACGAACTACACGATCTTGTGCTAGGCTTAGGATTGGGTCTTGTCCATCACATCATTCTCCTAATGATGTGATCCCGTTATCAACGACATCCAATGTCCATGGTTAGGAAACCGTAACCATCTATTGATCAACGAGCTAGACAACTAGAGGCTTACTAGGGACATGGTGTTGTCTATGTATCCACACATGTATATAAGTTTCCTATCAATACAGTTCTAGCATGGATAATAAACGATTATCATGAACAAGGAAATATAATAATAATAACTAATTTATTATTGCCTCTAGGGCATATTTCCAACAGTATCTACGAGCACCCAATGTCGAGGACACGTCGAGGCTTCTAGCGATGAATGCAGCGAGAGGCTGGCCTGGGATTCTAGAGAGTGTTGAGTGTATACACTTGAGGTGGAGGAATTGCCCTGCATCTTGGCATGACCAATTCACCAGGAATTGCCATGATCTAACAATCATTTTGGAAGATGTTGCCTATGATGATTTGTGGGTTTGACATTGCTACTTTGGTTGCATGGATCTAACGATAACATAAATATCTTACAGAGATCTTATCAGTTTGCAAGGGCAGCAGGTGGTATGGGTCATCCATGCAACCTCATGGCGAATGGTCATCATCATTTTTTTGCAGGGGGAAATGGTCATCAACATGACCAAAACTAATATCTAACCAATGACATCTATCTATCTTGGTCAACATTTGTGAAGACAATTTCTAATCTAGAGACCAAGAAACTTAAGCATTGTGCCAAGATGCAAAAAGCAACAAGGAGGGACATCTGGAGAGCATTTGGAGTCCTGCAAGCTAGGTTTGCAATTATTCGAGGTCCTGCTTGGTTTTTGAACAAGGCCATCTCGACAAAGATTATGGCATAATGTGTGATCGTACACAACATGATCATCGTGGTTGAGAGGGATATGCCAAGCCCCATGAGCTATGAAAATATTGGCACAATCACCATCCCTCGCAGGCACACAAACCACATTCAAGCATCTTTGAGGCGTAACAAAAGATTGAAGACCAGAGCTCCAATGATCAACTGAAGGAGGATCTCACTGAGTATCATTGGCAGCTACATGAGAGATAGTGTGTTTAAATTTCTTTAAAATTCATTTATTTTTACTTGAACACTTTTTTTGGTTGGATTATTTGTTGTGTTGATATTAATGGGTTGTAAGAATATCTGTTGAGCTATTGAATTGTTTGATCTAAATTGGACAAGCATAGTAGATAGAAGAAAACAGAAGTTTTTTTATGAATCCCACATTATGGTGAGTCTGTGTTTGAGTATACCCCCTTGTAACCTTCAAAACATACCGAAAAAGGGTTTTCCCCCGCTTTGTATACAAAGCAACCAACCGAACCATACATGGATAGGTGCTGGGGCGGAAGCAGCACAGGCACGCCCAAAAGAAACGACAGAGAAAAGCAAAAGAGAAAATGCCGACAACGGCGGATCAACAAAAACGAAGAAGCCTCGCGATCGCAGCGCCCACCAGGATCTTCCACTAGACTCCAGGACTCCGAAGCGCCGGTACCTATCAACACCTCCAAGAAGGATCGCGATGATGACGACGCTGCTACCAAGGGTTTCCCGCGGTACACGACGAGGCGAGAGGAAGGGTAGCCCCGACGCCCTCCCGGAAGGTCAGGTGGCACCCACAGGCGCCACAGTGCCGGTGTTGGCCATGCCGACAGGGGTTTCCCCCGATCCCAACCCGCACCTCGGGCGCCCCGGAGCCTGCCACCAAACCAACCACCACCGTGCGCCAACGCGGTCATGAGGCCCCACGCCGTCTCACCACGGCACAGCAAAGTGAGGACAGCACAGCGAAGAATTAGAGCCGGGAATAGGGCATCAGCACCGTCGGCACGCGGGAGGGCCCCACCTCCACCGTCGGCGACGGTGGCTGTCCGGACGAAATAGCAGGAGCACACCAGGCCCGTGGGCCCACAGGCCCGGCCGAGCCCTCGTGGGCCCGTAAAGCTCCTGCCTTCGCGCTGCTGCCGGCACGCCGTTGGTGCCGCCGCCCCAAATCCGAGCCGCTCCTCCTCCTCACCGCGCCGCAGGCAACGAGGCCACGCCCGGGGGCCGGTCCGCTAGGACCCAGATGGGGCCCTAAGGGCCCAGATCTGGGCCGGGGACGCATGGCCGGCCAACCAGCGCCACCAGGCCGCCCCGCCGCCAAAGGACGGCGCCATCATCATGACAGACGCCGCCAGCCTGACCCGGGTCGGGAGGTGCTGTGTGGCGGGAGGACCTGGCCGCCACCCGGCCAGATCTGGGGCTCCGACGGCGGGCAGCGGGGGGTGGGAAGGGGCACGGGGAGGGGGGAGTAGAGGCGAGCGGGGAGCTGCCCCGGCCGCCCCCCAGGGAGGCGGCGCGGGCGCGGGGGAGGGGGAGGGAGGAGCTGTCCAACTTCGGGGCTCCTGGTCGACTACAGGAGGTTTCCCATCAACCTTCAAAACATAAGCCGCTTCACATACGTTATGGAGGTTGCTTATATGGCATAGTAGCTCTTGTATGTTTGTCTTGCCCTCTCTAAATTGCGTATATGGCAGAGTTCCACATGTCAAAATTCTGCACTCACCATTTTGACTTGCGCTGACTTTCAGCCCACTAGAGGTCCCCATTGAAGCGATCGTTTCTTTGTGAGCCCTTGAAGCCTCCTTATTTTACATTTCTCTGTTCTTGCTTGCCACGAGTATCCTTGTCGCCAAAGAATCCCAGCTTTCCAACACGACGTTCGCACGCAGGCACGCACGCCGTGACGCACCGCCGGTTCGTACAGCTTTATGTGAGCTATGATCTGAGGTCAGCTTGTTAACGCTCCTCTGTCCGTGCACGTACGGGTTCCATCGGTGTTGTTGTTGCGGGACACCCGAAAACAAGAAAGCGGGCTTGGCTAACATCGCTACAAGGACGACAGATATATACACGTACTGCTACCTACCTGTGTACATTCTCGTGCTGGTCGGACGCATGCATGCTAGCAGTTCCTGAGCTCGATACATATCGGCCACGTAATAAGGTGCAAGGAGCATGGGGATCGGTGTCGGAGGCGGCGCGTTGGAGGCCGCGAGGCCGGCGGCGGCCATGGTGGTGGTGGAGTTCATCTTCTCGGCCCTGCAGATCTTCATCAAGCTGGCGCTGGACGACGGCATGGACGTCCGCGTCCTCGTCGCCTACAGGCTCATGTTCGGCGCCGCATTCCTCTGCCCCCTCGCCTTCCTCATCGAGAGGTAATTCTTGCCTCCTCCGCAACCGCAAATATACAGCCGGCGGGATGCAGAGCATATACTCTGCCGTGCCAGAATGTGGTGGTCTACCTTTGCTGAATTTTACTGGCTAACGCGGCTGTCGTCGTGTCGTGTGATCTTAGGAAGAAACGGCCACCACTAACCGTCAAGGTTGTCACAGGGTTATTCTTGTGTGGACTTTTCGGGTAACTTCTTCTCCTCTTTGACGACCATCCATGTTAGCAAATGGTGTGGACTTTGTGTTTTGTTCTTTGATCGATCGAAGAAATGCAGAATCACCATTAACCAGAACCTGCTGGTGCTTGCCATCAAGCTCACGAATTCGACCACCATCGTCACGGCTCTCAGCAACCTCACCCCTCAATCTACCTTCATCGTCGCAATCCTGACCAGGTCGGTCGTCAGTCGTCACACTAGTCACCGATTCTGTAAATCTCCTTTTCTTTCTGGTCACAGACTCGAAGGACTCACTTGGAAAATGGAACGACATGCAGGATGGAGACACTGAAGCTCAGAAAGCCCAGCGGCCAAGCGAAGCTGGGGGGCACCCTGGTCGGGCTGGGCGGCGCGATGCTGCTCACGTTCTACAAGGGCCCGGAGATGCTGTTCCTCCGCCGCATGGCGCACACCGGGCTCAGCCACGCCACCGGCGACCGCCAGCTCCGGCCGCAGCCGGCCGCGGGCCCTCGGATCCTCGGCTCCTTCCTCGCCATCACCAGCTGCTTCAGCTACGCGATCTGGCTCACCATCCAGGCCAAGGTCGGCCAGGTCTACCCGTGCCACTACTCGATCGCCGCGCTGGTGTGCCTCTTCGGCGCGGTCCAGTCCACGCTGCTCGCGCTCTGCATCCACAGGGACCCCGAGCAGTGGAGGCTCGGGCTCAACATCAGGCTCTACTCGTCGGCGTACGCGGTAATCAGGCAGCTGATCGATCAGCCACTGCTTCCTTCACACCCATGCCACGTTTTTCATGGTTGTTGATTCGTACGGTATGTCCAGGGTATCGTGGCGTCCGGGTCCGCCTTCCCGCTCATGTCGTGGTGCCTGCGGAAGAAAGGGCCCCTCTACGTCGCCATGTTCGGACCTCTCATCGTCGTCTTCGTCGCGGTCATGAGCTGCATCGTCCTTGACGAGGCCCTGCACATCGGAATGTGACGCCCTGTTTAACTCACATGCCTTGAGAACATGCATGGTGGTGTCTGCTTGAGTTTCTAACGGGTGGTTGTGCGTGCAGTGTGCTTGGTGCCGTGCTGATCGTGGCGGGGCTGTACATGGTGCTGTGGGGCAAGGCCAGAGAGGAAGATGAACAAGAAGCCGATGCGCCAAAACTTGTTGGTCAAGACGACGAGCTGGGCAAGGAGTCCCTTCCACAGACTGACGGTGAAGCATAATGAGAGGAAAATAAGATCATACATACACTTTGCCAGTCAATATTTTCTTTCTTTTAAAATGGAGGTAAAAGTTTTGCCTCGTCCACTAATTGTCCACTAATTAAGAAAAAAGTTGCTCGATTAATTAACAAAGAAACAGACGAAAACCTTCGCAAACGTATCCACTCATGTGAACTACTCCCGGACTATGAATTACAGGATCATCCAACAAACACACCCAATATAGAAGGACGCCGATAAGTGCCACACGTGTGGGCGTTAGGAAATCCGCCCACATATTTTGTGTGGTGTATAAGAGAAACAACCCACACACCTACGTGTGGGCAAAATAAGTAATGCCCACACACCTCTTTTTTCCCCTCCCGATCCCTCTCACACGCATGCGTGTGGACAAAGTTGATAATGCCCACACGCCCGTATGCCAGGCCTCGTACCCTCCTGATCCCGCACGCCCGTGTGACGGTCACCGCGCGCCCGCAGTTGCCATGGTCCAGACCCTTGTCCATATTCGTTTAACTGCAGTTGCCATGTCGCTGAACTACGGTTGCCATGTCGGACAACTACAATTGCCATGGTTGCTTAACTGCAGTTGCCATGTATGGTCTGATCTAATGTAGTTGCCATGATTTCATAACTTTAGAAGTTGCCACATACTAACACTAGGCAGTTGAGGGAGTTGCCATGTGCTCACAAGCATGCTAGGGCAGTTGCCATGTAAAAAGGAAGAGTTGCCATCTGCTTATGTGCACGTTAGGACAGTTGCCATGTACCATGCAAAAACACATGGCAACTTGGTAAAAGAGAGTTGCTGCTTACGTGCACACTAGGCAGTTGCCGTGGACCCTGCAAAACACATGGCAACTCGGGTGAAAAAGAGAGTTGCCACCTGCTTATAAAGCACACTAGCGGCAGTTGCCATATGCGCTGCAAAACACATGGCAACTAGCAGCTTGGGTGTGGGAGAGGAGACGGACGTGTGTGCGAGATGGCAAATGCCCACACACTAGCCCTTGTGTGTGCGTGCAAAGTGGCGTGTGGCACGAACTGCTGAACGCCCACACACCAGCACCTCCTGTGTGGTGAAACGGCCGTGTGGGCGACCGGGTGAACGCCCACACACCAGGCCAGTCCTACGTGGCACTAGAAATGTGCCAAGATTCGTGCACTCACGAACGGATGCAGATCAACGCGTGTGGGCGAGATGCAAACGCCCACACGTGTGGGCGTTAACATTTCCGATATAGAATCATCCATACACTTGGGCCACAACATCACAAATGAAACCCCAACGCCCCACTATAACTTTAGAAGAATCTAACGACAAAGACAACAACCACATCTCAGCTCGCGATTGCAGTCTAGACAACTGTATCATGGAAGCACATGTGTTTTCTCATTATCGTCACCCTTCTTGCCATTGCACTTGCTAAATATCTTCTTAGGATTTTAGATTTAGGGAGAGCGCTGTCCTTTTTGCATTTGCCCGTGGATGCCTTCTGCTTCAAGAGACATCCATTCATTTTTTTTAGATTTAGCATCCAAGTTAGTTAGGTATACCACAAGCCAGATGGAGAGGATGTCAATGAGGTTACGCACCGGCACTCTAGCCACAACAACATATCACCCGCATGAACATCATCACCCACGTGAACCATCTGCATGATGGACTCGAGCGAGTGTGTCGCAGCAATCAAGAGCAACACCCTCCTCATCAGCGACCGCCTGGCTAGGTTCTAGAAAAGGTGAAGTGGGCGTCCAAGTCATGATTGAGGGCACAAACTAGCCCACCTTTTTGGTGTAGTTGTTATCAACCAAACGACTCCCAGGAGTAGGTGCCAACATACTGGTCGCCGCAACTTCATCAACCTCAGATACTACCGACACAATGGGCTCAGGCGCCTCCAGTTGCTCACTTGACAGAGGCTAATCATGTTTCTCACATGAGGTCATCAGCGAGTCAACCTTCATGTGCTCCACTGGCAGAGGCGAAGTAGGGCGCATGCATAGCTCCCAAAGTTAAACATGATCTCTAGCACCGAAGCCCCGAGCACGGCGATGAACTCGCCCTCAGAGGTAGACAGCACATGGGACAAGGCAGACAACGACATTGAATTATCCCCAACACGTGGAGAGAAAACAACCATATAACTTCGCCTCCCGTCTTATGTGGAGCCAACACCAGACACATCAGGAGAACGCGACGTCGTAGTAGTCTGCAACATATATAGCCAACACAAGGGAGAGCCTGCTCAGCCTCCACTGCTTCAGAAAGCTCCTAACCCGTCCTAGCCAACCTCGCTATAGCTCAGTTTGATATGCTAGAGCGGACTGAAACACCATATCAGACGGGGTTGCCGAGCCAGTGGTAGCAAAGACGATAGATGCCCAAGAACTATGGTGAAGTGCTTCAGAGGAGAGCACAAACATCATCAAACCCTCACACGAAGCTGGAGCTGGACAATGCTCGATGCCAAGGCGGGACATAGATGGCACCACAAGACATGCCAACAAGCTGAGTGGACGCCATGGATTACGACACTCGTGCGCACGAACTTTTTCCAAACGGCAAGAACACCGAAGGGGATCTCTGCAGATAGCGACACAATGCCTAGGAACGAGGCATTTGTAACATCTGCCTTGAAGCCAAGCGGCGATGGGCCGGGGAGCCATTGTTGGGGTTGCTGGCTGGTGCCGGACTTCTCGACCGTTGTTTTTCTATGTTTTCACCAAAAGCACCATTTAGTCATCCGTGTTACCTATTGGTGCAGTCTATATTTTCTAACTCAAACCCATTGTAGAGTGATGCTACTCATTGTGTGCCTCAAAATTTCTCCTTTTGTTTATATGTATATTCCTAGGACACCTGAAAGATTCTCCAGTTTCTTTGAACTTCTAAAATGCCCGGTGCAGATGTGCACTTTCCACCGGTACCGCCTTTAGCTTGAACACGGGCTGCACGACAAATCAATCAGGCATAGGTCCACCCAGTGGGAACACGTTGTGCCGATGGAGAAAAAATGCTCGATACTTAGGGTATGCAAATGAGGGTATATAAAGGCCAACCGGCACTACAGCCACGCCTGGGAAGTGCCTCAGGACCATAGACGCCCCATGAAGACACCCTGATGCTGGGCTTTGGCTCCTGGGTCTCTTATTCTCATGTGAAACTTCCCAAACTATTTCTTTTCCCATTTTTTCTTGGATATTTTCTAGAAATTTTCCTAAAATTGCAAAAACAAAAAAAGTAGGAACTGACGCTGGGCACTTGATCTATATGGTAGTCTAATAAAAGTAGAGAAAAAAGCATGCCCAAAGTGTATCTGATTGATAGCAATATATCATGAATCATACGGAAATTATAGATACCTTTGAGATGTATCATCTGCCAACATCCACATCCTAGCACAACAACCATAGTAGGAAGAACAAAAAACACTTCCCTCCACTTCTAGCCCAGCATCAGCCAACAAGTCGGCATCCAAGCCTCCACGGTAAGAAGCGTCCATGCCCACGTCTCCGCCATATCTCGATGGACCGGAGGAGGCACTACCGATGTTGTCGGCGATACCATCGGCAAGGAAGCCCCGACCATAGCCAACTATCTTTGGCCTAGGCGAGCTCACATGACACCACACTCGTGGACACCGGCGCCGATCCGTTTGATGGCAGAGAGGCACCATTATACCTGGCCAAACCTCGGGCCGGGCCTAGCCAAGCCCGACACAAAAAACCCAGGCCCGGGCCCGGCCCGGCCCGGCCATCGGGCCTGTGTTTCTGGGCCCGAGCCCGGCCCGAGCACGTAAAAGCCCGTCGGGCTTCGGGCCGGCCCGGCCCGACCTTCAGAAAAATGCAAAAACTACGGGCCCGGGCCTGGCCCGGCCCGACCTTCGGGCTCAAAAACTAGGCCCGAGCCCGGCCCGGGGGCAGCGTCGGGCCGGGTCGGGTCAGGCTTTTTCGAGCCGGGCCGGCCGGGCCGGGCTTCCCATGGCCAGGACTAGGCACCATGATGCCTCATGTCACTTGAGGAAGACCACACTCTACGATGTTGGAGTAGCCTGCTCGAACTCGCCGGGGCGCGACGTCACACTGCCACCACAACATCCGTCCGCAGAAACCAGGACCGACACAACACGCCCGCCGACATGCCTTCATCCACCTCCGAGCACCCGATTCCGCCCCTACACCAAGCCTACAACCACCCACCACCGATGGGACAGATGAGAAGACCACTCATTTCACATCCCTGGACTGCCCCTTGCCACAAGTCCACCCATGAGCACATGCAAATCTGGGCATCGGGAACCCCCACCCGATGGCCGCCTGCCACCACCTGCGGGAACAACCATCAAGATCCAGATCTAGCCCCCGCTCACTGCAATGGAAATATTTGGACGGGGCACCCACCAACACCAGCGCTCCAGCCCTGCCCAACTTGGGCAAAGGGAGGGGACCTCGACAACGCACATGCACCGAATGGGAGGAGAGGATGCATGAGCGTCCCTCCTGACTGCAAAACCACATTCCCAAGCGGTGGACAGATTGGGGGGAGACGTCTAACCCTCTAGCAGCGACTCACGCTGGCCCGGCGAGGGATTGGAACAGGGGAATATAGAACATGCCACTGTAGCACAGAAAAGGGCATATCAGAATTCAAGACATCAGGGATCAAGGATACCCTACATTTATGTTCGGCCAAGGGCTAGAATACTCAGTTTTCCTCTAGCTACCAATGACCATCAGACACAGAAGTTTATACAGGTTCAAGCCGCACTATGGCGTAATACCCTACTCCTGTTTGTTGTTGGTTGATTTATGTGGGTGATTTGGTGTGTTTACATATGCTCGAGTGAGCTCTGGTAATGCTCGCAAGAGCTTTGGCAATGCTCGGGGCTCAATATGTGGCTAGACATATAATCCCGATCATGCCCTTTTCTCCTACTCCTATATGTCTTGTGTGATTTCTAAGTGTGAGAGGAGTTCATCCCCTTGGGTGGTCTCGGTCCTCCCCTTATATAATGTTGGGGGGCACCAAAGTGGCCGTCTTTACTCGTATGAACACACAAAAATGGGTGGGCTTGGAACCCGTGTGACACCTTTGACTAAGCGAACCACTACCAAGCATCTTAGCGCCTGCTATTTGCAGATATGTCAGGTAATTGAGTGTTATCTTGATAGGCTTCATCTCTTATCATCAGTGCCACGTCGTATTTTCACCGTCTAGAGCCCATAGGCCTGCGGTGGCCTACTACCAGTAGCCCAAGACCACATTTAGTGTTCGGTCACACGCGTGGCTATACTTGCTGTCCTTGGCGCCTGACATGAGCAATGACCATGCTTGTACATGCCTTGCTCAGGAAGCGAGCACCCTTCACCTGATGTCATGGGTGTTCGCACACGAACACGTCACCGTGTACCCTCGACGCCGGGGGTGATGCACCGCAGCTCACGTCGAGGAAGACCTGCCGAAAGCGCGGTACGCAAGACAATCCGGCAGGCGCTTTTGTAGACCCGAAACCGCACACGCCCGGGAGGGACCCCGTCAGGGCGCGCAGCGGCTATGAGTAGCCCTAGGTCGGCTTGACCGCCCCTAGGGCCTCGAGGTTCGCCGCCCTGCAACAAGAAGAATAGACGAAGAACGAGGAAGAAGAAGAACTAGGGTTAAGGAGAAAAGATAAAAGATAAAAAGTGGTAGATGATTTGTTCGATTGGGTGTTGTTCAATCGGCCATCACCCCTTGAGTATATCAGAGGCAGCTGGACTTTCCGTGCAAGGAAAAGGCTTCAATTCACCAAAACCCTAGTCCAATTCGGATTTGTTTGGTCCAAACTTTCCAAAACTGTTCGGTAAAATCTGGCTGCATCTTGTGGGCCATATTCGGGGGAGTAAACAACCTCGGATGGAAACGAGCCTAAAAGCAATCTTGACCGTTTCGACGAGGCGAGCAACTTTCGTATTGAATGTTTTTTGATCTGAAGCCATCTTGAGGGGGTTTTCGGCTGTTTTCCGAAGTCTGCAGCAGCGAAATTCAAAACCCGGACGAACATACCCGGAGTGTCCGGTCATCCATAGAGAAAATCAAAACCCGGATGGTTGTCCCCGGAGTGTCCGGCCATCCAGTGCATCAGCTTCTTGTACTGGCTGTAACTTTTTCATACAACCTCGGATTAAGACGTTTTTTATATTGAAATCAACCGTTTCGACGAGACGAAGACAACTCCTGTAGAAAGTTTTATCATATGAGACCATATTGGGGGCGTAATCAGCCGAATAGTATTCTGGATACAAAATCTCAGTACTTAGAACACAACTTCGGCCCTAGAGATGTGACGGGATGGCTATGGCCCAAATATCAAAGTTTCTCCTTTTGACGATACGGAACTTTCTCACTTTGAGCATATTTCCATTTGAGGCCTTCCTAATTATGTTTTCGACCATGCCAAAATCTGGTGTCAACACATGCCCCCCTGTTTTTCGGCAAAGCTTGTGTGCCGAAAAATAACTTCTGCATAGCTTGTTATATGGATGATGTCAACACTTCATCGACCATTTTGCATGTTCTTAGAACCATAAGTATATATCGGCCATTGCTTGTTTGAACCTGTTGATGCAAACTTGGGTGAAAACTTCTCAGCTTCTATAACAATCCGGTGATAAGGTTCCATAGATCAAAACCATCCTCAGAACCATATTTTGACCATTTCGCTAGGATTTTGTAGATAATAAAGAACGAACTTCCTCCAATCCTTACTTCGCCTGCATAAAAGTTTCATTAGTGGCCGAAGCGGTGGGCTTCGGTTCGGCCTTACCTATGTTGACAAGACCTAGCATCGGCTATTGATAGAAATGCAATACACTATGGTTAACATAGTAGCCGGATGCTTGCTGTGCCAACTCTTTCGAATTGTCATGTCTAGATATATGAACAATTTTAAAGCAACCCAAGGTAAATCTTGCATCTTGTCTCGCTCTCCAATCGAACTAAGGACGATGTTAGAATACTACACTGGTCATGCATTGACATACTCTTAGGACGATAGATAAATATCGGCCATTACCATGTAAACCTCATTCAAAGCACATATAGCCGAAATAAACAAATGAAATGACAAATCAAGTATTTCGGCCCTTTGGATCAGCAACAAACTTGTAGCTAGTCAAATGTATAGTGACTTGGTAATACCCTTTCATGATGTAAGAAATTATATTGCATCCATGGATTAAAATAAGCCCATTGAGGGTCACCAATCATACCTGATGACGAATTCCATGGCATAGGCGTTAATGGCATAGTTGAAGAATATGGATAATGTGTAGACCGAAGATGCTGAAACCTTCGGCTTGGTCCTTCATAGTTTTCATTCTTTTCCTTCTTCACCTTTGTCACACTTCTTGTAATGGAAGCTTGCACATAATTCTTATTTTGAGCACTTCCTTTGGGAACCCATGCCATATTCCTTTCTTCAAGTTCTTGTGCACTAAGTTTTTGTAATTTCTTCTTTTGCCAATATGATAAGCCGAGTGAGCTCCTCGACTGTGATTTTGTTTCAACCCATGGCAACTCTTTTTGGGCCTTGTGCACCCTTAACTTCTTTTCTTCAGCTTTGGCACTCTGATTTTCATCAATTGATTGCTTCACTTCTTTGCCTTTTGTAGCCAATGTTAACACTTTAATTGGCTCTTTGTTATTTGAAATCAAATCTGAAGTAGCACACTTACGACCATCTCTTTTCACGCGGTAAACTCGCTCTACCACCTCTTTCTTCTTCCTTGAGCTCTGGAGCAATTCCTTATGACTGAAATGGTCTTTGACGCGTGATTGTTCAAATGTTGATCTTCTTGGAGCTCCATAGTATTAGTGAGATGGTATAAAATAAGATGGAGAATGTGCCCTTGTATCATACCTGTCCCATGATGAATATGGATCTATATGAGCATAGGGAGGCATCCACGGCATTGGCATTGGCGGCCCAAAATAAGGATATGAATATGTTGCATTAAAATTCTCACTTTGCCAATACTGATCCTCATATTTGCGCCTTGGGGGTGATCTTGGTTTCTTTGCATGATTTGGGCAATAATCATTCTTCTCTTCACTCTTCCTTTGATATTTATCCAATAGTTCAGCGAAGGTGATTTTTGTTCTCTTACACTTGTGCTTATTTCGGCCTTTGTTTTTTTGGTTTGCTTTCCTTGATCATTGGATTTGCTTGTTTCCCCCCAGTCCTTGGCGTCTTCATTGTAGCTTCGATGGAATTCTCGCCCTCAAGTTTATGTTCATTGTGCTCTTCAACAACTTCTTTACTTGAAAGCTTGATCCCGTCACCTGTATTTTTTACCTTCTCATGTTTAAGTGGATCGGCATGAAGTAGGCGATGCAAAAAACTTTTTCCATCAGGACCAATTGGAATAGACTGGTCATCTCTTGGTGTTTCAACAAATTTCAATCGTCCTTTATCAATGGCCGATTTAACTATTTGACGAAACATGTTGCAATCCTCAAAATTATGCTTGAACGAATCATGCAACTTACAATACATTCGTCCTTGGACTGATGGCTTGACATGATGATCAAGAATTCTAATATAATTATTTCTCAACAACAAATCAAAGATTTGATCACACATGTTTGAATTGAAGGTATACTTCTTGTTTTCTAGCCGATCTTGCTGTGTGCACGGCTTTGGAGATAAGCAAACGAATGGTTCAAATCTGGAATCTTCCCATTCGGCTCTGCATTGTGTTTTCCACTCTATCTCCGATGTCTTTGGATAAGATATTATATTAGCATCGGTTTTCTCAATAGAATTTAACCTTGAATTTAAATTTCTGAAACAAAGATATTTAGAACATACATGTCTTAGTTGAGACCAAGTGCAAGCCAAGTACGAAATAAGCAAAGCTACCCAACTAGATATGAACTTTAGATAAAGCAACGGGAAACACTTTGGCTGTAACAATAAGTCATTATCGGTCTTTATAAATGGCACAATGGGTTGACCGATACGTTTCATAACAATTTTATTGCTAACAAGTAAATTACCCTTCTTCATTGGTCTTTCAAAATTACTTATGAGAATATTTCTTATAGATGCATCAATAATGAAGTTGCGACCAAATCTGAAAATAGGTAAATTACTCGCTATGCATACCTCTTCAAATACGTTGGGAGAGCATGATGGTGGTGTGACTTGAACAATATCTAGCTTCGTATTTGGATGACTCTCCAACGCCTTTCCATCATCTTTTTCTTTATCCCGTGCATCATTACCTTGAAGATCCTTATCAGCCAAACTTTGTTTGGATACTTGCTCTTGTCCTTAAGGCTTGTCAATTTCTACGGCACGGAACTCATAGGGCAGGAAGTAGGTTCCATTAACTTCAGAAAAATCAAGCATGGTTGTTTTGCTATGCTTGCCATGCCCTTTCTCAATAATGCTTGCCTCTTTGGATTTGATGGATTCGGAATATATACTACTTGATTCGGCTTTTTCAACCGAAGCACTTTCAAGTTCCGAATCACCCTTCTTTTCATTGATACTACCAATTGGCAATGCTTCTTTTATCTGAGCCAATTCTTTTTCTATTTGTTTCTGACAGCGAGCGACAAAGTTGGCTTTAAGCTTTTTCTCAATTTCAGCGCAGTCCAGATACGATTGCCCCCTGATGTTTTTAGATTCTTTCGGCAATGACACACGGGTGTTGCCAAAATTTTGCAATAGTGTAGGGGGTGTATAATACGATGTAGTACTAGGTGAAGGCATGTGCATTGTTGTAAAACCATATTTTTTCTCGCCAATTTTATCAATTGGCAAAGATTCATCTTCTTGCAAAACTCTAGCTTTTATTGCGGCATAATCAGGAAATAGCCCTTTTTCATGTTGTTCAAGGCAAATAGCACTAATCCTCTTATTCTGGGCTAAACCCTTCAATGCAGCCATCACTACCTCATCTTCTACAATATTTGGCACAACCGCTCCTGTAAAATTTACATTTATTCGGCTATGACCAGAAAGGTGTGAAGCCGAATTATGAGCATCTACAGTTTGTGTATGGTGCCGAAAAATTACTAACATGAGGTATAACATATGGCGGTTGAGAGTAACTGGCCGATTAGCTAGTAGTAGCATGGCCAATTCTCTCATCCATCGGCAAGGTTGGATTCACATATTGCAAATTAGTTGCCGATGAATAAAAAGGTGAAACACTTTCTTGTATGCTATTGGAAATTATAACATGAGGTGTTTCAATTTGATTAACCAAACCCATCATGTTGTTCATCGGCATATGGATTTGTGGGGTTGCCGATGCATGAGAGTTAGAATACATATGTTGTATGTTACTAGTATCATATGAAGTTGAAACATGTAAATTACTTTTAATCGGCCTATGCACGTAATTAGATGCATTATTGAAAAAACTAGGGCTGGCCGATACAGTATAATCATTGAACGATCTAGTAACACCATATGAATTATTTGCATCTACAGTAGGGAATTGGGTATTCATATTACCTTTGTAGATTGCAAACCCTAGATGACGATCTCTTCGTAGCAAGAACGGGCTGGAGACCGTTCAAAGCTTCGTCCCCAGCGGAGTCGCCAAAAAGTGTGTTCGCACACGAACACGTCACCGTGTACCCTCGACGCCGGGGGTGATGCACCGCAGCTCACGTCGAAGGAGACCCGCCGGAAGCGCGGTACGCAAGACAATCCGGCGGGCGCTTTTGTAGACCCGAAACCGCACATGCCCGGGAGTGACCCCGTCAGGGCGCGCGGAGGCTATGGGCTGCCGTAGGTCGGCCTGACCAACCCTAGGGCCTCGAGGTTCGCCGCCCTGCAACAAGAAGAACAGACGAAGAACGAGGAAGAAAAAGAACTAGGGTTAAGGAGAAAAGATAAAAGATAAAAAGTGGTAGATGATTTGTTCGATTGGGTGTTGTTCAATCGGCCATCATCCCTTGAGTATATCAGAGGCGGTTCGACTTCCCGTGCAAGGAAAAGGCTTCAATTCACGTCCAAAACCCTAGTCCAATTCGGATTTGTTTGGTCCAAACTTTCCAAAACTGTTCGGTAAAATCTGGCTGCACCTTGTCGGCCATATTCGGGGGAGTAAGCAACCTCGGATGAAAACGAGCCCAAAAGCAATCTTGACCGTTTCGACGAGGTGAACAACTTTCATGTTGAACGTTTTTTGATCTAAGGCCATTTTGAGGGGGTTTTCGGCTGTTTTCCGAAGTCTGCAGCAGCGAAATTCAAAACCCGGACGAACATACCCAGAGTGTCCGGTCATCCATAGAGAAAATCAAAACCCGGATGGTTGTCCCCGGAGTGTCCGGCCATCCAGTGCATCAGCGTCTTGTACTGGCTGTAAATTTTGCATACGACCTCGTATTAAGACGTTTTTTATATCGAAATCGACCGTTTCAACGAGACGAAGACAACTCGTGTAGAAAATTTTCTCATATGAGACCATATTGGGGGAGTAATCAGCCGAATAGTGTTCTGGATACAAAATCTCAGTACTTAGAACACAACTTCGGCCTTAGAGATGTGACGGGATGGCTATGACCCAAATATCAAAGTTTCTCCTTTTGACGATACGGAACTTTCTCACTTTGAGTACTTTTCCATTTAAGGTCTTCTTAATTATGTTTTCGACCATGCCAAAATCTGGTGTCAACAATGGGCGATGTTTCCCTCCCTCGGAGTTGGATCTTTGACAAAGATCTGTGTGCCGATGGGCGGCACACTAGACAGTAGACTCCTTCCGGATGATGTAGTCATTTTAGCATGTTTTATCTGGTAATTGGAGATCAGCGTGACCCTTGGGCTGGTACGTGTGGTGCTCTCGAGATACCCCATTTCCTGTTATGCCTGCAACACCCACCTGCAGGTTCGTGCCGAGGGAGCCTTGCGCGTAGAAACAGGCGACATGCACAGCGCCCAGCTGCCCAAGAGCCACGCATCAGGGGAGGCGAAAGTTTTTTCCCATGCCCCAGCCAGCGAAAGGTTCTCACAGCTGAGCCACCGATTCTTACTACGAAATGTTTCAGTTGCAAGCACAATGCTAAAAATTAGGCCTCAGTACTTTCTGTGTTGGGTAATGGTCATGGAACAGAACAGAAAAGTCTACACCATGAAAAGTTCCAACTCGTTCCAAATTCAAAATGTCCATCAGAATATGAAGCAATTAGCACGAATCCTGAGGAACGACCGTCCTCATATTAAATTTAAGGTATGGTTCCATCCAAATCATTAGCAACACTTTGCACAATTTAAACTTGGCAGGTCATCTAACTGTCAGATTAAATAGGGCAAGGCAGCAGATCATGAAATGATGCACACATATATTCCAGTGAAGAAACGAAAGATTTCCACCACGAAGCAAAGCAAAAAGAGCAACCAGAACAAAAAATATTCCTTTGCATTGACAAAATCAATCCTGCAAGAGGTGGCACTGTATTTCTTATAAAATTTATTTCATATACCTGGAAGATTAGAACGACTAGACTGATGATTTACACACCTGGTAAGAGTAAAGCTTAAATTATACAACTATTGGGTATCATTCTTCTTGTTCCCTCTCAGACTTTCTTACTATGTTTCACACACACACATATGTTTGCTTCTTATGTACGCCATGCTGCATCTTCATTATTCTGATTCATTACAGTGGTAGGAGTAGGTGGATGTCGGGTGCAAGCTCCTCCCTGTAATAACCTGAAGTAGTCTTGGAATGGGAGGCATGTCAAGATCAGATAGACCCTCTAGAGCACGAACAACTTCTCCCATTGTCGGCCGATGAAAGTGCAACTAATCCCTGGGTGATTTTGGTAATTCATAGCAACATATAGCTCATTGAACTAATATCCTTTCAAGATGATTATTTCAGAAAGTTCAATGATTGGCATGGCATGGACTAGAGATGTGGACCCCTCAAAATGCTAAGGACAAATATTGGCAAAAGCTCAAGACTCTTCATTTCTATTTTAGGGATCCAAGATCACATTGAGTCCATAGGAAAGCCAATACTATTAAAAGGGGATGAGGTGTTGCTTAATGGCCTACTTGCTCAAAATGCTTAGTGATATGCTCCAAAATCCTCAACCAGTTTCTCATATCCAAATATGTCCTTAACCTAAAGTCAAATTCGGCCCCACCAATTTGATTCATCCGGCGCCATCGAGTTCACTTGACATAGCCACTTCCAGAAACCCTAATCAGTCCGGTCTCATCGAGATGGGATTGCAAACTCTCTGTTTCCCTTCGTAACATTTCGGTCTCACCGAAATGAGCGATCGGTCCCACCGAGTTTGCAATGCAAACTCCCTGTTTCCCTTTCGCAACATTTCGGTCTTATCAAAAGGAGCGATCGGTCCCACCGGGTCCTCGCCCTAGTCCTCAAAAGAAGGAGGTCACCTTTCAAGTGTCGTCTGAAGAAGACGAGGCTGATGATGAAGAACTTGCTGAGATCATTAGAGATAGGCAAGTCAGGGCCGCTAGAGCCAAAGGCACAAATGTGCCACTGCTTTTAGATCCAAGTTTGATCCTCGATTATATTGATCTCTGGCACAAGGACCCAAACACTCCTATGCCTGATTTCAATTTGACTCCTGGTCAAAGTCACATGCTGACCCATTTCATCCAAGAAGAAAAATGGAAATATGAGAAGGCCAGGCAGATCAAGATAGCACAGTATAGGAAAGAAAAATTTCTGAAGAACAACGTTGTCTCTATGACAACTGATGAACTTGTAAAGATCCAGTCTGAAATCAAAACCCTCAGCGATGACTTCAATGATTACTAAGCTGATTGGCAAGGAGCCAAAGTCAGGTTTGTTAAACTGACTGAGAAGTTCACTTCCAATGTTGCAGCTCCAACGCAATAGGAAATTCCTCAGGCTAAGGCATCTGCTCAGCCAACTGAAGAACATGCCAGCACCGCTGATGACTTTAAGACTGCTGAAGAAAATGCTAGTTCCAGGGCTGATGACTACATTCCAGCCGCTGAAGAAATTGCCAGGGCATCCACTAGTGGTGCGCCTGAAGAAAATGAAGAGGCCAGGGCAACTGCATCAGTTGTGCCTGAAGAAAATCAACCAAATTCCTCTGCTCCTCCTGCGCCTACCCCAACTCCGATCCTTCCATCTGCATCAGATGTGAAGAAGACCAAGGCTGCAGAGCCTGCAGCAGTGAAGAAAAGGAAAGTGTCGTGGTTTTGTCATGGCAGATGTCCTTAGTGTCAGGACCTAGTCGCGAGGCCAACGCATCTATGTGGTAGCTTGAGAGGGGTTGAGCGGAATTGAGAGACGCAACACAATCTGAGGATTTAGACTGACTTGGGCCGGAAACATCATCGGTAAAAACCCTACATGCTGTTTGAGGCTAGGTCTCATTATCATCACGAGGGAGTCGCCATAAACCGGCTCTCCTCTTTGTGTCTAGCCCTAAGATTGTTTCTTCTTGCTTCTAGCTTGTCCCTCTTTGGGGAGCCCTGCCCCTCCTTGTATATGTTGAAGGGGCGGGTTACATGTGGAGTCCTATTAGGATTAGGACTAGTCTATCTCTAATACAAACCGGATACAAGTCCAGGGCTTAACTCCTTGTAAAACAAATATTCCTTATGCCTTTCCTCTTAAACCGGCCCACAATAGTTGAACCGGCCTTCATGAACCGCCCGGGCAGACCACCGGTCTTGTCGCTCCTCGACCCGTCCACCGGGTCACCGATGAGTTACAACGTCTGGCGGAGTTCTCGTAAATTGCAGTGCAGGCGGGTCACCAGTGAATATCGCCAAGTGCGGCGGGACCTCAAATAAACCGCTAAGTCCGGCGGTTAACTTCCGGCGGTTTACACCATGGGTATATCCTCGACATTAGCCCCCAAGTTTAGCTTGGATTTATCCATGGTAAACTTATCTTTATAAAATAAACACGAGAACAAATTTGGCAGATTGTGCTCCGGGTTAAGAATTCTTGTAGACCGGCTTTGATCGTTCTTAAGTCCTTTGTCATCTCCTCCTTCTAGAAAATCCGGGTCAATAACCAGCTTCATACTCAAATTGCTGATGTTGGCTTCTTATAGAAAAAATATTGTGAAGAATAATCCACTTGAGTCGGCTTCCAAAGCGCCGGTTTAAGAAATATTGGTCTTGACATACTCATATGATATTCGACCGGTTTGAAGATGCAAAACTTGCCGGTTTTATCATTGCCAAAGACTGTCGGGTTGCAGCCACAGGGTCATAATGATTGATGACGCCGGTTCAACCTAGTTTGCTCAATCAGAGAATTTGAAAATATTTCTTCGATAATAATATAATACTGTAGCCCCCAAGTCTTTGAAGCGAGAACAAAGTGGTGGCTTAAGACTTTGCTTCAATATAAATACTGCCACTTTTAAAGTATTCAATGTTGTTCATCCATGTGAATAGTAAAAACTGAATACTACATAATATGTAGCCCCCAAGTGCCGGGTTGTCATGCTTGCAGCAACCTGGGACTTTTAATTTTCTTATACTCATAAAAACTTCAACGGCGTAGCCCCCAAGGGCAGGTCATTATGCAATGATGTGTAGTCCCCAAGGGCGGCTCGATGAAGATAATATTGAGCTGGGAATACTTCAATGAAAATAACATCATATGATGTAACCCCCATCATGGGGCGTGAATCCACGTCCACAAGGTTAAGATCCTTGTGCTTTTACCAAGCTGAGCGATGGACCTTTCAATATAATGAATAAAAAGCTTTGTACCTTCAAGCTGTTGGCGGGGAGCAATTGGTAGCCCCAAGGGCGACTCATTATAATGTGATGAGTCGGGTCTTCAATAATATGAGCAGAAAATTACTTTGCATTAGCCCCCAAGTGTCATGGTGCATGCTTGCAGCGACATGAGACTTGCATATTTGATGTAATCTCAACTTAAATAATGTAGCCTCCAAGTGCCGGGTCGTAAGCCTGCAGCGACTCGGGACTATTCCCTCCATTGTAGAATAAATCATACCCATTGATGAAATAATAGCCATTGCGCTGAAGCGACTTTGAAAACCTCAATCATAATATTGGTTATTAATAACCATAATAAAAATCTAGCCATGTTGGCTTTTCAAGATAATATAATCTGGTATGAAAAACCTTATTCATTCAATATCATAATGAAAATTCAGCCAAGTTTGGCTATTTGAATAATATAACCCAATGATTTATAAGCGCATGATTCCAATGGCGCAATCCAAATATGTCTTGGCGACTTATAGTCCAAAGCCAGGCCGGGTTAACAAACACGGATAATTTCTCATCATATCTTGGCAACTTATCATCTTAAAGCCGGGCGGTTTAATAAACACCGGATAATTTATCATCATGCTTTATTCAACCTATCTCTGCATATAACAAGTTTAAAGTGTCTGGCGGTTTACCGCTGACAGATCATAATGCCCAACATATAACCCAGGTTTATAACCAAGGCTGTACTTAAGAATAATCAATGAAATATATCATACCTGTGACATTGAATCACATCATTGGTTTACCAACTTTTTGTAGTAAGGGTGATAACCCAAATCTTGAGTAATGATAACTCCTTTCATACTGTGTCGGTTTATGATAAAACCGTGCGGGTTGTGATAAACACCGGTTTAACCATATATAATACGGCGACTCGTAGTCAAACCAGACGGGCGGACGGTCTCGGATTATGATTTGATCATGTCTTGACAATTTGTAATTGAAAGTCAAGCCGGGTTAATGAACACCGGTTTACTCCATAATAAGATGGTAACGTAAAATCAAACCGGGCAGATAGTCTCCGGGTTAGGATTTGACCGTGTTCCGCCAATTTATAATTGTCAGTTTGAAACGGATTAACAATGTCGGTTTAAAAGCGCAACAAAAATCAAATAACAGTTATGAAAAAATATGGAAGCAAAGGCAATGATAAAACCGTTTGCAAAAAGAGGCTTTCTTGAGCCGATCGGATGGTGTTACCATGGTCGGACACGACCAAGCTCCCAATAAGGTGTAGCTATGGTTCAAGTCAGCCAGGTCCCCAACTGAAACCGTGGCATTATGCCGATCAAGTGGCGTGGCAATGGTTCGGGTTCGACCAAGCTCCCAAGTGACTCTATGGCCTTAGGCTGATCAAGAGGCGTGACTGGTTCAGACTTGACCATGTCCCCAAGTGATCTGGTGGCTTTCGCCTATCAAAAAGTGTTGCATTGGTTCGGACACGACCAAGCCCCCAAGTGATGTTGTGGCACTAGGCCGATCAAGGCGTGGCTATGGTTCGGATCTGACCAAGCCCCCAAGTGATTAATAATATGATAAGCCAATAAGGCATGATACCCATGTTTGAACCGTGCATCAAGGCAGCAGGTCCTCTTTGGCACCCTTTAACTTTTTGCAAGAGATAAATCCTTCTTGAACCGGATGTTAAACCGGATATTGAGAGCTTCAAAGCTTTGTGGGAGACATCTTTTCCTTGAACCGGATTTTAAACCGGAATCTTCATTTTCAGCCGGAAATTTTCTGACGGCCTTTAAACTCGAACTTACGAGAAGTTAATTCCTTTTTGAACCGGACATTTTAAACCGGATTTGAGAGCTTGAGCTTTGCGGGAGAACAGATTTATCTTGAACGGATTGTAAACCGGATCCTTTTTGATGACCGGAACTTCTTCATTGAACTGGATTTTGTAAGCTGTTATATGCTTTCTAAACCGGAAATTTTCATCCATATGGTAATAGCCTCCGGGACGGGTTATCTTTCCCTCCAACATCACAGGGTTCTTGACTTCACTTTGAAAACCGGCAACATTTGCTTTGAGTCATATTCTTTGTAGCCCCGAGTCTCAAGGTGACTCGAGGAGTTGACTTGAGATTCTCCATATTTGACCGTGATATAAACCGGCATAACTTGTATATCATTGGTGTTGATAGTACGATGTGAATCCTGAAGGTTGAGGTGACTGCGTCGGGTTATAAATGATCCCGTATGAGCCGTGTCAAGAACTTCGGCCAATGGTTCCTTCAAGCGATGATTGAAGTTTAACCAAACTGTAGTGGCGGCGACTTGCGCCTGCCCATTGAGCCACCTAGTGCATTGACGGTTGATAGTATATGATAAATTGCCTCCAATTTGTTGAAAGAAATCCGGGCTACCCAAGCTGTGACTTGCTCATACTTAATAAACAGCTCACGCAGAGCAGTGCGGCCGGTATGTTGATGTAGACCAAGCCGCAAGAGACGAGCGGAAAAGACGACGGTAGTATCGAGGCGGCAGCAGCGGATGAGTCGGCCGCGGCGTTGTAAACCGGCGTGGGCGAGAGTCGGCCGCGGTGTTGTAAATCGGCGCGGACGGGTGAGCCTGCGTCGGTGTTGTAAACCGACACAGACGGGTGAGCCGGCGCCGGTGTTGTAAACCGGTGCGGACGAGAAAGCCGACCGCGGCGTTGTAAGCCAGGCGGCGAAAAGTAGTCGGCCGTATGTTGATGTAGAACCCGGACTGCCGAGGCCGTGGCTTGCACATACATTCATAGATCATTACGGGCGGGTCCGATGCATGATATCCTTTATATGACCATCGCTCTTGTAATGCACATTTGCCCTGCACCCCAAAAAATATCGCAAGCCAGAGTAATTGCTCTTTTAAAGAAAGCAATATATAATATAAAAATATACTAGATGGATTTCACCTGATACGTTAGGCCAGTTAATATGCACCGCGGGGTTGATGATCACCATGGTGAAGCTGAAATCGATCATGGCGAAGTCAGCGGCTGACAAAAGCGAGATGAACCGGCCGCGGCAATGTAAACCGGTGCGGACGAGTAAGTTGTCCTCCGCGTTGTAAACCGGTGCAGACGCGTGAACCGGCCGTCCGTTCATCGGGTAATGTGACACGGAGGAAAACGCCGTTGTAAAACGTTGCCAGTGTGTGCTCTATACCCATGATATAACAATAATTTTTCTGTATATAAAAACACCAATAGGGAAGTGTAATAGTGCTCAGAAGAATTAAAATGTACTTTTAAATATGTAGGAGGGATAACACCTGATTTGTCTCGATGATAGACGGAGTCATACATTTCGTCCGTAGATCACCTCCAATAATTTCAACAGTGATTCATCCGTGCTCTCTTTTTATTGCAACGAGGTATTCGTGGCAACGGCCGCTGGGAGTTGCCGACTCAAGCAACAATAAAGTGGCGATTTAAGACTTGCGGTAGCGGCGGAGATGGCGGCTGGCTGCATAGGTTAGGTTTTCGTGGAGTAGCAAGAGGACAACTCGAGCGGCTCAGCGGTGACCACGGGCGGCTCAAGGCGGAACATCTGCTGACTCTGTGACTCAGCAGTGGATATTGATAGCCGGAACGAGCTGCGGCAACGGCGTCTCACGACGCCCACAATTTTGGCAATGGTTCAACATCTAGCACCATGTTGAATTGATGTGATAACTTGATAGATCAGCGGATGCAGTGCTCACCAATCATTGAAATATTTATAAACTATAATACTCTAGTAGTACTACATCTACGTGGTGGGGAGTACTAGTTGGAGTATGTAGCGATACTTCCAAAGAAATGAACTCTTTTCTTGGCTTTCACGCGAAGGGAATCACACAAGCACCACAAATTGATTCCTTGGGATTTGTAGCATGTCCAATCAGCAAGAGAGATTACGGTGGAAACCGTTTCGGCGATTGTGAGATCTGATGGCCTTTGTAGCAAAAGTTAATCCGTTTGAGGGCAGCTCGGCCAGACGCGACAATGAGCCGGTGACAAAGGCAGCTAGGGCGGCTCATGGAGAAGCCGGCAAGGCGGTTCGTGGAGGCGAGCGACACCTAGCAACGGGCGGGTCAGCCAAAGTCGACCGGTAAAGGCGAGGTCGTAGTAACTTTGATCTGAGAATCGCGGACGTTGGAGGACGAGGCCGTGGGCGACTCATTGTAGGACGAGGAAGGAGGAGTAAGGCGCCGGTGATTTGTGGCGCGGCCAGCAAGGCGACTCTGCAGAAGTCCGACAGACGGCGACCCACAGGTACGAGGCCGAGATGAGATGACAAGAAAGCGACGCGAGTCCGGGCTCGAGGGCTCGGGGCCGAGGCGCCTCGACATGGGCGTGCAGGAGCCGGAGCCAACGAGGGGCTTAGCAACTCTGGTGGCACGGCAGCGGCCTGAACCTTGGTCAGGGCAGAAGTGGAACAGGACGGCTGAACGGGGCATCTCCCACAGCGGCAAGGGAGGCCGACCGCAGGCGGAGCAGCACGAGGCCCAGGCGGCGGGGCGTTGCAGCAGTAGCGGGTCGACTCGGAGGCAGCCGGTGGACTGAGGCCACACCCGTGTCCACAACGGCCAAGGAGAAACGGGTCTGGTCCGGCCATGAGTTTGGAGACGGCTCGGAGTCGCCACGCAGCGAGATCGAAACGGTTCGGAGATCAAATCCTCCTCCGAACTGCCGTTGGTTTGACTTTTCCTCGTGCTAATGGATCAATGGATGAGTCACTTTTGCCTTCACGTCTGGAACCAATAGCTATGGCTGATGGAGTAGCGACAATGTCACGGTGATCAATTTCTTGGGAGTTGCGGCGAACATGAATACAAATATCGGGCGACGCCTTCAATTGGCAAA
Source organism: Aegilops bicornis (assembly GCA_021605145.1). NCBI lineage: Eukaryota > Viridiplantae > Streptophyta > Magnoliopsida > Poales > Poaceae > Aegilops > Aegilops bicornis. Next base: position 531,465,547 of record CM038670.1, read on the forward strand.
AACAGGCTGCGATGATTTGTACAGCTAGTAATCGGAGTCTCGGACACGCAGCGGAATCTTCAAATTTGATCTCGTCAGCCAGCAACCTTTACAGGGCGGCGTAGCAGCAAAGATCAATCCTCGGTTGACCTCGGAGTAGAAAACACCATAAATAAATTGTCTCGGACTCGGCGTACCCAAACGCCGGCGGACAGATCGCGTGCCCGAGCAACAACACAGCGTGTAACATGGTTGATGTGAAATTTTCCATGCCGGCTTTTTGTCGAACTGGAAATTGCAAACTTCTCAAACCCTAGAAAAGATCCCTCTAAGAACTCAACACCACCATGCGCAGGCCCCACGGTGGGCGTAATCGTAAATGGTTTTGTCACGGCAGATGTCCTTAGTGTCGGGACTTAGTCATGAGGCCAACACATCTATGTGGTAGCTTGAGAGGGGTTGAGCGGAATTGAGAGACATAACACAAGATAGGGATTTAGACAGCTTGGGGCCGGGAAACATCATCGGTAAAACCCCTATATGCTGTTTGAGGCTAGGTCTCATTATCATCACGAGGGAGTCGCCAGAACCGGCTCTCCTCTTTGTGTCTAGCCCTAAGATTGTTTCTTCTTGCTTGTAGCTTGTCCCTCTTTGGGGAGCCCTGCCCTCCTTATATATGTTGAAGGGCGGGTTACATGTGGAGTCCTATTAGGATTAGGACTAGTCTATCTCTAATACAAACCGGATACAAGTCCAGGTCTTAACTCCTTGTAAAACAAATATTCATTATGCCTTTCCTCTTAAACCGGCCCACAATAGTTGAACCGGCCTTTATGAACCGCCAGACGGGCCACCGGGTCTTGTCGCTCCTCTGACCCGTCCACTGGGTCACCAGTGAGTTACAACGTCTGGCGGAGTTCTTTGGTAAATTGCAGTGCAGGCGGGTCACCAGGTGAATATCGCCAAGTGCCAGCGGGACCTCAAATAAACCGCCAAGTCCGGCCGGGTTAACTTCCGGCCGGTTTACACCGCGGGGTATATCCCCGACAGAAAGCATCAGCTACTTCAGATTCTTCAGCTCCGAAGAAAATAAAGCCTATGACCAGCTCGTTTGCAAACCCCATTGATGTTGTTCCGATCTCAACCATGCCATCAAAGGACCTTGTTCCTTTTGATGAAGAATATGTGATCCCTAGCGGATCTGATGAAGAAAATCCTTCTGCTACTTCGTTAGAGCAGATGGATGAAGAAATTGAAGTGGATGAAATCCCTTCAACTCCTGTTGTTTCCTCGCCTATGCCTCGATTCTTTGCCGAAGAAGCGGCGTTGAAGAAATAGAAGATGAAGACACGGACATTGGGAGTGCTACTCCATTGATGAATGATGACTTTTGGGAAAGTCGGCATCCCAACTCTCCATTGTTCACGCCTTTACAAAGAAATCCTCGGTCCCTGCACAAACTGTTCAAATGGGATGCAGAAGAAACTCACCCTACTTGGCTCAGACGTGAAGAAATTCCAGCCACTAGTCTTTGAAGAAACTGCTGCTTCTGAACATCTCAAGATGCAGATCGCCACTAAAGAGGAACCAGAAATTCCTCATTTGAAGAACACGAGATTGCGATTCACGAGGTTGTGATGCAACTCAACGACACTCCTCTGCCCAAGCCAAAGGATCCATTCTCAAGGAAGCAAAAATTCAAGGTCGATGATTTGTTCGGCGAGCACGTATTCTTCATAGACTACAACCCCTATGACTTTCTGCTTTCGCATTAGGAAGAGGCGTTTACGGACTGCGCCAGGCAAATTTCTATTCCTCGGTGCTTTGTTCAACAAAGACAAAGTCTTGATCATGAGCACATTCCTCACGTGGATATGGAATCTCTGCCGTGTTTCGTGCGATCCTCGGTGTTCTTCACGATCTTTGGATCATTAAATTTCTGCACCGACATCTATGATTGGAATGAAGAACTCATTCTTGAGTTTTATGCTGACGCTGCACATCACGGAGATTACGAAGATGTGAATTCATGGGTGCCGGACTGGATGTCTGAAAACACTCACTACAAGGCACCAGCTACTGAATTGCTTCGTGACTTACCACTCAGTCCTCCCCTTGAAGCTGCTCGTTGCGTCTACAGTGAACCTGAGCTTACATATCATTACATGCAAGTGGTCATGAAGCCATTGAAGCCAGGGCAGGCCCCACGAACCAAATTCCTCGTGAAGGAATTACTGTATGTGCCTTGGACTGTCTATCGCATTTTGACGAAGACATTGAGTCCAATCAAGGGCCACGACTCGAATGAAGAAGAAGTCGTTGGCATCATGAAGAATCTTCTTTTCAATATCATTCATGGTGTTCCTGTCAACTTCCATGATTTTTTCATGAGGACTCTGGCCAATGTCGCTATGTCACCGTTTGAGCTGAAGCCTTATGCACCTTGGATTATGAGATTCGTCAGGATAAGGTCTTCACTCAACTACAAAGCTGATACACTGAACCATTGCAGCTACTTGCCTCCGGTTGAAGTGCTCAAACAGACATTTTCCTCAGCTGATGACAAGGGCAAGGCCGCTGCTGTTATAGATGAAGGCATTCGTCCATTGGATGGTCAATTTCGCAAGGCTGCATCCTACTCAACCAATGACAACTCTGCCACCCATGACTCTGCCGCCAACACAACCAAGCAAAATCCTCAAGGCACAACACCCATGGTGATGGCTTATCGCGAGCTTCTCCTCAGTCTTCATCAGAAGGTTGATCACAATCAGAAATGGGTCAAGCGTCAGTTTGGTTCAATCCTTCACAACATGACTGCTACCCACAATGCAGTGAAGAAAAACCACTACTACCTCCATGAAACCTTCAACCTTACCTGGGCTGTTCTGTCTCATGTCTATAGCACAGAAGATCTGAAGAAAATGGGTCTCAAGGAAGACTTCCTCCTTGGTGGCCAGCTCCTATTCTTCATCGCGCGACACCGACGAGCATGAAGACTTGGATGACACTGCGGCAGGCCCAACATAACCAACCGACCCCAACAACGCTGGCGCTCCTTCATCAACTTGACATTCTTCAGGGGCGTTAGTCCTCATTCTCGATACTTTTGGTCATTCGATGAAAAATGGGGAGAAATTTGAGTTAGTCTTCAAGCGGGTCTATTATATGGGCATTTTTACTAAGTTACAACTCTCGTTCTTTTGATGACTTTGCTGGGTCGAGTTGTAAACTTAAACTCTATGATGGCCTGATACTTTTGCTGCGATTCTCTGCATGCTTATTCCTCGTTTATATTAATGCACGCATGCTGAATTACATCAGTCACCATATTTCATCATGCATTTCAAATTCTTCATATTATATGTCAAATGCGTGTATGGATTACAAGATATAGGGGGAGATCTCCATGATTTAACTCTTCAAGTGTGCATTGCTTCAAAAGCAAATTCCTCACTATGCACATCTTCATGGGGAGTTCTTCTATATCTTGCAATCAAATTCCTCAATATCAGTATTTACACTTCATATGTTTATCCCCATTGAAAACTTAACCTATATTGTCATCAATCACCAAAAAGGGGGAGATTGTAAGTGCATCTAGTGCCCCTTAGTGATTTTGGTGTATTAAAGACTTATAGGTTAAGGGACTAATGCGTTTGTGAGTGTACACATGCATATAAGTCTGTGAGGAGTTTGATATTTACAGAGAAAGTCGACCCCTAAAAATGAAGTTCTTCGACTAAAGACTTGGGATTTATGAAGACTTTGAAAGTGAAGAAATTGGTGTGACCTTGAATACTTGGTATTTATTTAAGGAACATGAAGCGTGAAGACTTTTGTTTTCGTAGTTTCATTTTCTCTTTCTTGAGTCATAGGAAACACCGTCTTTGTTAAAGGGGTCGAGGAAATACTAAGAAATTTTTTCCATGTGATGCTCAACTCAAAATCCTACACCTACCAATCCCTTCAAGGAAGCCATTGGAAATCTCATACAGTTCAGTCATATTCTTCAGTGACAGATATGAAGTTCTTCTGGTCTCTGAGGAATTTGTTCTAACTGAGGAGTTAGGAATTCGCCAGTGCGGATTGCCTACACAGTGAGGAACATGATAGCCCCGAGGAATTTGAACCTCAATTTCCGACGTTGCTGTGCTACGCGTCAGCTGTCCCAAAATATCTTATCCACTTAACGGTAAAATCATTGAAGGGTATTTATGTCTTATCATGTCGGGCTGCTCCCTAGGCTATAAATAGCCGCCCCCTACAACCACTAGCTGGTTGGCTGCTCTAAGAGAAACTGACACTTGTCATTTGAGAGCATCCCATCCTCCGAGGACTTTGAGCGAAAATCATCGAGTGAGGAAAACCCAAACCCAAACATCTACAAATCCAAAGTGATTGAGCATCACTGAAGAGATTGATCCTGCGTGGATCCGACGCACCTTTGAAGATTGTGCTTCTTCCAGACGGTTAGGCGTCATGGTCTAGAGCATCCAAGCGGAATTGTGGATCGCCGAGTGACCGAGTTTGTGAAGGTTCAGAAGTCACCTGAAGACTTACCACGAGTGATTGGGCGAGGTCTGTGTGACCTTAGCTCAAGGAGAATACGGTGAGGGTTGTGTGTCTGGGACTGTGTGTCCCCAGGTTTAAATACCTAGCCGCTCCAACCAGATGTACAACTGAGATAGCAGTTGGAACTGGTCTACCAAATCATTGTCCACATCAAGCCAACTGGTTCAACTCTTCCATTTACTCATTACTGTGTTGTGTGTTTGTCATATCTGTGTTTGAAGACTTTGACTGAAGACTTCCTCAATTTCCTCAGTTCAGTTTCTTCAGTCTGTTTGTCTTCATCCTATGTTATCCTGTGATTACGCCTTCAGTACTCTGTGCTTGTCTTCATTTCATCATGATGACCATGCTTGTATTCTGTTGTGTTTAATTTTGAGTACTTATTCCGCTGCAAGTAGTTCTTCGCTAAGGAATTTCCTCACCGGCAAATTCCTCAGTGAAGAATTCATAAAAATCGCCTATTCACCCCCCTCTAGTCATATAATGCACTTTCAATTGGTATCAGAGCAAGGTACTCCCTTGTTCTGTGTGATTTTGGTTTAACCGCCTGGAGTTTTAGTTATGTCGACCGCAGGTATGATCAAGGTCTCCGCTGGGTGTCCTACCTTCGATGGGATAGACGACCCCTACTGGAAGAATAAGATGCGAATGCATCTTGAGGCAATTGATAACGATCTCTGGTATGTTGTGGAAAATGGTGTTCCCTCAGTCACACCTTCTACGAATCTTTGTTGATGTGAAGAGATTCAAGCAACTCGACTCTCAAGCGAAGAATATCATATGTAGCCGTCTGAGCAAAGGACAGTATGGAAGATTGAGTGCTTTGGAAACTGCTAAGCTTATCTGGGATAGGCTGTCCAAAGTGAATGAAGGAGTCTCAACTCAATGTGACTCTCAAGTTGATGTTCTTCGCAATTTCTTCAACCGCTTCAAAAGACTCGACAATGAAAATGTTCAACAAACCTTCGATCGCCTCACTGACATCTCAAATGAGCTTCAAGCGCTTGGTGCCACTGACATCACGGACCATGAGGTGGTGAAGAAATTGTTGAGATCGCTTGATTCCTCATTTGATACTCTGGCCTTGATGATACAAGAACAAGCTGATTACAAGTCACTTGATCCCGCTGATATCCTCGAGAGGCTAAATACTCATGAGTTCCAGCTTGCTAAAAAGAGAGATCTCTATGGTTCGAGCTATGGCAGATCACGTGCACTGAAGGCCAAGGGAGTTTCTAAGTATGAAGATGAAGACTCTGGCAGCAGCCTTGGTGTAAGTGCATCTAGTGCCCCTTAGTGATTTTGGTGTATTGAAGACTTATAGGTTAAGGGACTAATGTGTTTGTGAGTGTACACAGGTCTATAAGTCTATGAGGAGTTTGATATTTACAGTGAAAGTCGACCCCTAAAGCGAAGTTCTTGTTGAAGACTTTGATATTACGAAGACTTTACGAAGACTTTGAAAGTGAAGAAATTGGTGTGACCTTGAAGACTTGGTATTCATTTGAGGAACATGAAGCGTGAAGACTTTTGTTTTCGTAGTTTCGTTTTCTCTTTCTTGAGTCATAGGAAACACCGTCTTTGTTAAAGGGGTCGAGGAAATACTAAGGAAAAATTTGCATGTGATGCTCAACTCAAAATCCTACACCTACCAATCCCTTGAGTGAAGCCTTTGGAAATCTCATACTGATTCAGTCAATTTCTTGATGTGAGAGACGGAGTTCTTACAGTCATTGAGGAATTTGTTCTGACCGAGGAGTTAGGAATTCGCCGGCGGATTGCCTACAGTGAGGAACATGATAGCCCGAGGAATTTGAGATTCAAATTTCCGACCGTTCTTGTCTTGGCCACCTGTCCCAAAATATCTTATCCACCTAACGGTCATATCATTGAAGGGCATTTATGTCTTATCATGTCGGGCTGCTCCCTAGGCTATAAATAGCCGCCCCTACAACCACTAGCTGGTTGGCTGCTCCGAGAGAAACTTGACACTTGTCATTTGGGAGCAACCCATCCTCCGAGGACTTTGAGCGAAAATCATCAAGTGAGGAAAACCCAAAACCAAACCCCTACAAACCCAAAGTGATTGAGCATCACTGAAGAGATCGATCCTGCGTGGATCCGACGCTTGTTACCTTTGAAGACTGTGCTTCTTCCAGACGGTTAGGCGTCATGGTCTAGAGCATCCAAGAGGAATTGTGGATCGCCGAGTGACCGAGTCTGTGAAGGTTTGGAAGTCGCTGAAGACTTACCACGAGTGATTAGACGAGTGCATGTGACCTTAGTTCAAGGAGAATACGGTGAGGACTTGGTGTCCTGAGCTACGTGCTTTCGGTATTTGGGTGTCCGGGACTGTGTGTGTCCTCGAGTTTAAATACTCAACCGCTCCAACCAGTCATTACCGAGACAGCAGTTGGAACTGGTCTACCAAATCATTGTCTTCACCAACCTAACTGGTTCTATTTCCTCAACCCTTTCATTTCCTCATTATTGTGTTGAGTGTTTGTTCATATCTGTGTTTGAAGACTTTGACTGAAGACTTTCTCAATTTCCTCAGTTCAATTTCTTCAGTCTGTTTGTCTTCATCTTGTGCTATCCTGTGTTTACGCTACGTACTCTTTGTTTGTCTTCATTTCATCATGATGACCATGCCCACATTCTCTTATGCTTACTTCTGAGTACTTATTCCGCTACAAGTAGTTCTTCGCTAAGCAATTTCCTCACCGGCAAATTCCTCAGTGATGAATTCGTAAAAATCGCCTATTCACCCCCCCTCTAGTCGATATAACGCACTTTCAATTGGTATCAGAGCTAGGTACTCCCTTGTTCTGTGTGATTTTGGTTTAACCACCTGGAGTTTTAGTTATGTCGACCGCAGGTATGATCAAGGTCTCAGCAGGTGTCCTACCTTTGATGGGACGGACTACCTCTTTGGAAGAACAAGATGCGAATGCATCTTGAGGCAATTGACAACGATCTACGGTATGTTGTGGAAAATGGTGTTCCCTCAGTCACACCTTCTCTGAATGCTGCCGATGTGAAGAGATTCAAGCAACTTGATTCTCAAGCGAAGAATATCATATGTGGCCATCTGAGCAAAGGTCAATATGGAAGAGTGAGTGCTTTGGAAACTGCCAAGCTCATCTGGGATAGGCTGTCCAAAGTAAATGAAGGATCTCAACTCAACGTGACTCCCGAGTTGATGTTCTTCGGAATCTCTTCAACCGCTTCAAAAGACTCGACAATGAAAATGTTCAACAAACCTTCGGTCGCCTCACTGACATCTCAAATGAGCTTCAAGCACTTGGCGCCACTGACATCACCGACCATGAGGTGGTGAAGAAATTGTTGAGATCGCTTGATTCCTCATTTGATACTCCGCAGCGATGATACAAGAGCGTCGCGACTACAAGTCACTTGATCCAAATTGATATCCTCGAGAGGCTAAATACTCATGAGTTCGACTTCTTTGAAAAGAGAGATCTCTATGGTTCTAGCTATGGAAAACACGTGCCACGAAGGCCAAGGTCGTGTCTGCGAATCTGAATGTGAAGACTACGGTAGTAGCCTTGGAGATCTGAAGAATTAGCCGAGGAGCTAGCACCTTTGCCGTGAAGAAATTCCAGAAGTTCTCAAGACGTGGTCGCTTTGGAAAATCCTCAAGAAGCAGTGATTCCTCATCCAGTGACTATAAGAGAAGACTTTGTCACAAATGCAAGAAACCTGGTCACTACATCCAAGATTGTCCTTAGTGGGAAAAGGAATTAAAGAAGAAGAACACAAGGATTACAGTTCTGATGACGCAAAGAAGAAGAAGAAATCATCGACATCTTCATCATCAAAATCCTCAAAGCCTTCTTCTCACAAGAAGAGCAGCTCCAAAAAGGCTCGGGCATTCATTGGCAAGGAAATGGACTCTGAAGCTGAATCTGCGGAACATAAGGAAGAGGAGGCATCAGAAGAATCTAAGTCTGGTGTGGCGAGCCTAGCTCTCGCCATCGCTTTCAAGCAAGTCCATCTTCAACTCTGAAGAAAATGACCTCACCAACAAAGGCGATGAAGATAGTGATGACTACGCTCCCACCTATTGCTTCATGGCAAAGGGTGCCAAGGTACTCAAATATACCTCCTCACGAATCTAGTGAAAATGAATCGATGAAGATCTAAAGCCCGATTACTCAAAACTTGCTAAGATTAACGTAAAACAACAAAGGGCTTTTGAAAAGGTTCAAAACATGCTAGATAAGAGTGATGATATGTTAGGTGAAGAAATGGATCGCACTAAAGCCACATTGAAAATCTTGAGACTTGATCTAGGTTTGACACCTTTCAAGGTCATCATAACACTCTCTTATCGATCATGAGAAACTTTCTTATGAATTTCTTCAAAGAAAGCAAGATCTTGAGAAGCTAAGAGTGAATTATGAAGATCTTGGAAGGAGCGCGATTCATTACTTGCTCAACAAATCAGCGCTTCTCGGGAAGAATTTGTTCCTCCATGCTTAAAGTGCATTGAACGTGAATCTGCTAATTCTTCACCTGAATGTTCAAATGCTTCAACTGTTACAAATTCTTCACCTGCCTCTGCTATCACTAATTCCTCATCTGAGGAAATTGCTAGTATCACTAACGATGCAGGGCTGAAGGAATTGTATATGACAGACATGTACAAAAGCCTCAAAGGGCATCAGACTCTTTGTGATGTGCTTAAAAAGCAGATCCTCAACAGGAACCCTAGGAAAGAGGGTATTGCCTTTGAGAGGAAACTCAATCTTGATGGAACATATTGGAAGCCCGAGCGGTATCCCAAAACCTCATGGATTGCTGCAAAGGACCTCCAGTTGATCCATCTAACTTATCTGGCTTTACATGCGAATCTCCTCATTCTTACGATGAGTCATTTGACTCCAACTATAAACTATTCAAAAATCAGAATGGTGAAGTATTTGCTAGATATGTTGGCACTAAGCTGCGAGGAACGGTTCCCCTATGAAGAAAATCTGGGTTCCCAAGAAGTGCCTTGAAAGCCTTCAGGTGAATGTCCTCATGACACCACCTGTGAAGAAAAGGAACCCCAGATCAAATTCTTCATATGGACCAAATTCTTCATATGGATCCAAGTCCTCATACGGACCAAATTCCTCACGTGGATCAAAGTCCTCATATGATTATCATCGTGCTAACAACTCTGCTTTAGCGAGGTAGAGCTAAGGGCTATGAATATGTGCATTATTCTTCAAACCAATATGTTCATAAGCCCTCGAAGAATTTCTCTGCTTATTCATATGCTTACCCTAACCCCTCTTATGTGGGTGGTGAAGAAAAAGAATTAACCTCTTCTGCAGGGTCAGGTCTCCAGACGTGTTTTAAACGTCTGAAGAATTTGCTGGGGGCCTGACAAAAATGCCTGAATGGGCGCATGCTAATCATGATGAAATGAGCTTTCATTTTACACGTCCTCCCTCGCTTATACATTATCTTGGTGATGAAATTCATCTGATGAACTTGATATCATATTCTTCATTGATGAAGTATATGAGATCGTAAGTTGCACTAATTCATCTGCAGGATGATCAACCCAAAGCCACTGAGTGGGTTCTCGATAGTGGATGTACAAATCACATGACTGGTGACAAGAATCTATTGATGGATGCTCCCTTATCACCGTCTCATCTGAAGCATATCATCTTTGCTGACAAAGGCAAAAGTCAGGTATTGGGTCTTGGTAAGGTTGCGATCTCTAAGGACATACACATGGACAAAGTCATGCTTGTTGAGTCCTTAGGATACAACCTCATGTCGATCTCAATGCTTTGTGATCTTGATATGGTTGTCATCTTTGGCAAGTATCGTTGTGTTGTGATTATGGAAGTTGACAATTCCAAAGTCTTCGAAGGCTTTAGGAGAGGAGACTTGTATATTGTTGATTTCTCTACAGGACCACAACCAGCCGTGTGTCTACTTGCAAAAGCTTCAGAAGGCTGGCTATGGCATCGCTGACTTGGTCACGCAGGCATGAGGAATTTGCACACGCTTGCGAAGAAGAAGCATGTCATTGGCATTGAGAATGTCAAGGATCACTTGTGTGGAGCCTGTGAAGCTGGAAAAATGACCAAGGCCAAGCATCCAAGAAAGACTATCATGACCACTACTCGTCCCTTGAATTGCTTCACATGGACCTCTTTGGTCCTAATCATTACTCATTTGTCACTAATGACGCATCTCTATATGGCTTTGTTATTGTTGATGATTACTCTCGTTACACATGGGTACACATTGTTACGCATACAAAAATCAAGTGCAGGAAGTCTTCAAACGATTTTCCTCGAGGGCTTCAACTAACTTTGGTGTGAAGATCGGACACATCGGGGAGTGACAATGGAACTGAGTTCAAAAATTCCGGTCTTGATGCCTATCTTGATGAACTTGGTATTACTCATGAGTTATCTGCTCCTTATACTCCTCAGCAGAATGGCGTCGTGGAGCGCAAGAACAGAACTCTTGTTGAGATGGCTCGCACTATGCTTGATGAATACAAGACGCCTAGTCATTTTTGGATTGATGCAATTAACACTGCGTGCCACATCATCAACAGGGTATATCTTCACAAATTCTTCAAGAAGACTGCCTATGAACTCCTCACTGACAAGAAACCCAATGTAAGTTATTTCAAAGTCTTCGGTGCTAAATGCTGGATTAGAGATCCGCATCACAATTCTAAATTTGCACCGAAAGCACATGAAGGTTTTATGCTTGGTTACGGAAAGGACTCGCACACCTACAGAGTCTTCAACATCGCTCTTCACAAGATTGTTGACACTGTAGATGTGCGGTTCGATGAAACTAATGGCTCGTAAAGAGAGAACCTACCTTCTGTGTTAGATGAACCAGCTCCTGAGGAATCTATCAAGTTCAAGGCAACTGAGGATGTCATTCCCATCTTGAAGAATCTGCATGAAGAATTCATTCCAGTACGTGAAGAACGTCGAGCTGATGCACCTGAATATAATGCTGAAGACAATGGTGCTGAGGAAAATGATCAAATTCCTCGACGACAACCAGCTCATCCTCACGTTGCAAAAGAAGTACAAGTTGACAAGATCATCGATGACATTGAAGCGCTAGGTCCTATCACACGCTCAAAAGCTTCACATTTATCTAACTTTTGTGGGCACTATGCTTTTGTCTCTATCTCAGAGCCCACTAAGGTAGATGAAGCATTTCTGGAGCCTGAGTGGATTCAGGCCATGCAAGAAGAATTACATCAGTTCAAGCTCAACAATGTCTGGGAACTGGTCAAACGTCCATATCCTCGCAAACATAATATCTTTGGCACAAAGTGGATCTACCGCAACAAGCAAGATGAAAATGGCCTTGTGGTGAGGAATAAGGCACGACTAGTAGCTCAAGGCTACACCCAGGTTGAAGGAATTGATTTCGATGAAACTTTTGCACTGTTGCTAGACTTGAGTCTATTAAGCATATTACTCGCCTATGCTAACCATCACAATATCACTTTATATCAAATGGATGTGAAAAGTGCATTCCTCAATGGTAATTTGGAAGAAGAAGTATATGTTGCTCAACCCCGTGTTTTGAAGATCCAAAGAATCCCGACAAAGTCTTGAGACTCAACAAGGCTCTCTATGGCCTCAAACAAGCCCCAGGCGTAGTATGATACATTGAAGGAATTCTTCGTGAAGAATGGCTTCACACCAGTTCACTCGACACTACTCTCTTTACTAAATCATATGATGGTGAACTGTTTGTGTGCCAAATATATGTTGATGATATTATCTTTGGCTGTACTGACCAACGTTATAGTGATGAATTTGCCTATATGATGAGTGAAGAATATCAAATTTCTATGATGGGAGAGTTGAAATTCTTCTTAGGTCTTCAAATTCATCAACAACACAATGGCATATTCATATCTCGGAGAAATACCTCAAAGATGTCCTGAAGAAATTCGGCATGCAAGATTGCAAAGGTGTCAAAATTCCTATGCCCACAAATGGCCATCTATGCACCGATGAAAATGGTATTGACTTGATCACAAGGTATACCGCTCCATGATTGGTTCTTTATTGTACTTATGTGCATCTAGGCGGATATAATGCTTAGTGTTTGCATGTGTGCCCGATTTCAAGCTACACGAAGGAATCACACCATAAGGCTGTGAAGCATATTCTTCGATATCTAGCTCACACACCAACACTAGGATTATGGTACCCCAAGGGCTCTACTTTTGATCTCATTGGATATTACGACTACGACTATCTTTGGTGATCGTGTGGACCGCAAGTCAACATCTGGTACTTGTCATTTCCTCGGACGATCTTTGGTACATTGGTCCTCGAAGAAATGTAACTGTGTATCACCGCTCACCGCAGGTTGAATACATTGCTTTGGCTCGTGTTGTGCTCAATTGCCGTGGATGAAGCAAAATCTCAAGGACTACGGCATCAACGTGAAGAATGTGCCTCTCTCTTTGTGACAATGAGAGTGCCATCAAGATTGCTCACAACCCAGTTCAGCACTCGAAGACAAAGCACATTCAAATTCGTCATCATTTTCTTTGTGATCATGTGTTGAAGGGCGACATCTCCATCGAGCATGTGAAGACTGAAGAACAACTATCCGATATCTTCACTAAGCCCGTGGATGAGAAGAGATTTAGCAAGTTGCGGTGTGAGCTAAATATCTTAGAATCTTCGAATGTTCTTTGAAAAGGACACACATCGACACTTATGCAAAATTGATGACTTAGATGTGCAACACATGAAGAAACGTTTTTCTTCAATCCATGAAGAATAACACTCTAAGTGCGAAGAAATTAATGAAGAATTTGATTCTCGAACCCTCACGACAATTGTAATGCGGTGTCTGAAATCATCATTCTTATCTGATTGGGTCACGCCACCACCAAAGTTGAAAATCTTCAATTTGAGTTTTTCCACAGTTTTTGAAATTCTTCAGTTTTTCAAATTCTTCAACTTTGCAAAATCTTCACTGTTTCCGTCGTTTTTCTTCATTGGCAATACATATATATGGGTTTATGTCCTCTACAACATTCACTTATGGCTATTTCTTCAAGTCATTTTTTCTGCTAAGTGAATGTGATCGGACCCTTCCCCTCTATGCTATACTCAACTCAATCTATTCACAAATTCTTCATATGCGTTCTATTTGAAACTTCGTTCAAAATCTTCACTGAGTCCTTGTCAGCGGAAGAAATTGCGAACGGAACTTTAAAACTGATCTTATCCAAACTTTCGGTTTTGCCGCTCAAACCGTTGCGCATCCCACGATGCATTATTTTATTCACCCACGATCGTACACGATCTCCACTACACAGTACGTGGGTGACACATGTCGTGAGAAGCAGAATGGTCAGGGGCACGTTCGTCCTAAATCTTCGGGCGAACAGTTTTTCACTGCCTCTATAAATACCCCTCTCTCCATCCTCATTTCTTTTACTCCGCTCAACCTCTCTCTCCCGCTCGAGCTCCTCAAACCCTAACACCGCCGCTACTCCATCGTCGCCGGTGAGGAAGAGCTTCGCTGCCTCGACCTTGTCGCCGACGTATTCGCGCCGACTGCGGAAATCCTCACTCCGCCGCCGTAGCTGTCTTCCTCCGCCGAGTTAGGGCGTGGAAGATCTGAACAGACGAGCTTCACATCTACAACACCCAGTTTGTCGTGTTCTTCATTTAGGGTAATTAAAAGTTACTTTTACTGCCCTTGTTGATCCAAATTTTACACTACAAAATCTTCAAAGGTGTTTTATTCTTCAAATCCTCACACACAAACACCTCACTAGTTATATGCTCTTGATTCGTTTCTCTAAGCAATCATTTTTCTTGAAGATTCCTCAATTGTGTGGATCCTCGATCTGTACAACTCTGGAACCTAAGACAAAGAACGCTTAGTGAAATTCTTCAAGGCTCATCTGGTCAAAATCCTCAAAACTTGTTCTTTTTGAAAAACCTTCTGAGAACGCATATGACATCTCCAAATTCCTCGCAACTATACTCTGTTCACAGGTACTCATGTCCGCTGCTGAATCACTAGGTTCTCATCAACTTAACTCATTTGCAGCGTTCCTCGAAGAAAAGTTGCATACTTCTTCAGAGAATTCGTTTGTTCAAATTCCTCAGCTGAAGAATGTGGCAGAAGGAAAGAAGCCACAGAAAGGAGGAAAGAGACCTGAGGTCATGACCGCGTTTGAAATCCCTGAGGAAATATATGCTGATTATTGCACACCTCATGAAGCCGAGTTCGGCAAAGAAAACAAAAATCAGCGCAAGGTGCGCATCCAAAGGATTGAACAGAGATGGGCACGGGAATGGAGGGAGTACCGATATGTAACTCCAAAGTACATGAAGAAATTCGCACTCAATCCTCCATGCCCAAGAGCTCCATTGGCACCTGGTCAAGAAGCTGACCCCACCCGGCATCAAGCGTGGTGAGGACTTTCTGAAGAATGGGCCAAGCGCCAAGCCAAGTTGGCAAGACAAGCCAATGAGGCGGTGAGGAAATTCAATGAGGACTCTGCTCTGCTGCTGCTGCCACTTTGAGGCCTCTGTCAAGCGAAGAAAATCTATGGCAAAGAAGCCCGCACACAAGCCAAGTGCTTCACCAACAGTGCCCTCACGGCCAAGTTCCTCAGCAGTGCCCTCACGCCCAATTCCTCATGCTGCTCCTGCTCCTCCAAAATCCCCAGCTCCTTCAAAGTCCTCAGCAGCTCCTCCCAAGTCCTCGTGATTCGACAAAGTCCTCAAGACTGTGCATCGGCCACGTGCCAAAGGACTGCAGGCTTCTCCATTGCCTCTGGTGTCTCAATTTGCACCAAAGTCTTCATCTGGCCCGACTCTGCTGAAGACTAAGGCCACAATGGACGAGGTCCTCGCCAAGTCCCAAGAAGAAACAGGTCGCCTTCCAAGTGCCACCTGAAGATGATGAGGCTGATGATGATGAACTTGCGGAAATCATCAGAGACCGCCAAGAAAGGGCCGCTAGAGCTAAAGGCACATCTGTGCCTCTGCTATTGGATCCGAGGAAAATCCTCGATTATATTGATCTCTGGCACAAGGATCCAAACACCCCTATGCCTGACTTTCATCTGACTCTTGGACAAAGTCATATGCTGACCCATTTCATCAGTGAAGAAAAATGGAAGTTTGAAAAGGCAAGAGAGATCAAGAAAGCTCAATACAGAAAGGAGAAGTTCCTGAAGAAAAACGTTGTCAGAATGACACCTGAGGAACTTCTCAAGGTCCAGACTGAAATCCAAGACCTCGGCAAAAACTTTGATGCTTATTATGCTGATTGGCAAGGAGCCAAGGTCGATTAAATCAACCTCGACGAAGAAGTTCACCAATGTTGCTGCTAACGCAACATGAAATTCCTCATTTGGAGCCTCGGCTCGACCGGTGAAGAACATGCCATCACCGATGAAGTTCGGGCTGCTGAAGAAAATGCCAGTTCAAGGCTGATGATCCCATTCCAGTACCGAAGAAATTGCCGGGGCATCCACTAGTGGTGTGCTGAAGAAATCGAACAAGACAGGCAACCGCATCGATTGCGCTGAGGAAATTCATCCAGATTCCTCGGCTCCTCCTGCGCCAACACCAACTCCAATTCTTCCATCCGCCTCGATGTGAAGAAGACCAAGGCTGCAGAAGCGAGCTCTTGTGAAGAAGCGGAAAGCATCAGCGTCAAATTCTTGACTGCGAAGAAAATGAAGCCAATGACCAGCTCATTTGAAAATCCAATTGATGCTTGTTCCAATTTCCTCAATTCCATCAAAGGACCTTGTTCCTTTTGATGAAGATTATGTGATCCCAAGCGGATCGATGAAGAAAATCATTCTGCTGCTTCGTCGAGCAGATTGATGAAGAAATTGAAGTGGAAGCAATCCCTTCAACCCCAATCATTTCCTCGCCTATGCCTCGGTTCACGGTGAAGAGGCGGTGTTGAGGAACTTGAAGAAGATGTGGATATTGGAAGCACAACGCCCGGTGATGAGCGATGACTTTTGGGAAAGTCGGCATCCAAATTCTCCACTCTTCACCCCAATCCAACAGATACCTCGGTCCCTGCTCCAACAGTTCAAATGGGCTCAAGAAACTCATCCCACTTCATCTGTCCATGAAGAAATTCCAGCCACTAAGCGCCGATGAACTCTGCTGCCGATCCTCGATCGCACTGTTGAGGAAATTCCTCACCAAGAACACGAGATTGCGATTCACGAGGTCGTGATGCAACTCACAGACACTCCACCGCCAAAGCCAAAGGATCCTTCTCAACAAAGCAAAAGTTCAGTGAAGACTTCTTCAAATGAGCACGTATTCTTCACCGATTATAATCCATATGATTACGCTCGCATAAGGAAGAGGCGTTTACGGACTGCCACCAAGCCAATTTCTATTCCTCGGTGCTCTTCAATAAAGACAAAGTCTTCGATCATGCTCATATTCCTCACGTGGACATGGAGTCTCTGCGGGCTTGAGCCGGTCCTCGGTGTTCTTCACGACGCAGGACTTACGAATTTCTGCTTGATATCTGTGACTGGAATGAAGAACTCATTCTTCAATTCTATGCAACGCTGCACATCACCGGAGACGCTGAAGACGTGAGATCATGGGTGTTAGACTGGATGTCTGAAAACACTCACTACAAGGCACCAACAACTGAATTGCTTCGTGCTCTACCACTCAGTCCTCCACTTGATGGTGCTCGCTGTATCTACAATGAACCAGAACTTTTAAATCACTATATGCAAGTGCTGATGAAGCCTTTGAAGCCAAGGCAGGCCCCAAGAACCAAATTCCTCGTCAAGGAATTATTGTATGTGCCTCGGACTGTCTATCGGATTCTGACGAAGACAATGAGTCCTATCAAAGGCCACGACTCGAATGATGAAGAAGTCGTTGGCATCATGAAGAATATGCTTTTCAATATCATTCACGGCGTTCCCGTCAACTTCCATGATTTCTTCATGAGGACTCTGGCAAACATTGCTATGCCACTATTTGAGCAGAAGCCTTATGCGCCTTGGATTATGAGATTCATCAGGATAAGGTCTTCACTCAATTACAAAGCTGATACTCTGAACCACTGCAGCTACTTGCCCCCGATTGAAGTCCTCAAACGGACATTTACCTCAGCTGATGACAAGGGCAAGGCTACTCATCGTGATCGATGAAGGCATTCGTCCATTGGATGGACAGTTGCAGCGACATCCTACTCCACCAATGATGACTACGCCACACATGACTCTGCCGCAAATACCTCGGTCAAGCAAAGTCCTCAAGCTATCGCACCCAGTGGTGATGATCGATCGTGAGTTACTCCTCGGTCTTCATCGAAGGTTGATCGCAATCATAAATGGGTCAAGCGTCGGTTTGGTTCAATTCTTCACAACATGACCTCTACACACAATGCGGTGAAGAAAAACCACTACTACCTCCATGAAACCTTCAAACGCACTGGGCTGTTCTTTCAAATGGTTACTGATGCGGAAGAAGCGGCGACAATGGGACTCAAGGAAGAATTTGACTGGTCTGCACCTCCTCAGAAGAAATACAAGAAGGTCAAAGTTCCTTCCTTGGTGGCCAGCTCCTATTCTTCATCGCGCGACAATCGATGAAAATGAAGACTTAGGCGACAACTGCGGCAGGCCCTACTACAACCACCGACCCCCACAACGCTGGCGCTCCTTCTTGAACTTGAAATTCTTCAGGGGCGTTAGTCCTCAGTTTCGATCCTTTTGGTCATTCAATGACAAAGGGGGAGATATTTGAGTTAGTCTTCAAGCGGGTCTATTATATGGCCAATTTTTTGTTAAGTTACAACTCTTGTTCTTCTGAAACTTTTATTGGATCGAGTTGTAATCTTAAACCCGACGGTGCTTTGATACTTTTGATGCACTCTGCTCCTGCACTATGCTCTGATACTAGCTCTGATTCTCTTGAGCTCTGACACTCTTGATGCGTTATTTTGCATGCTTGCTCCTCATTAATGTTATCGCACGCATGCTGAATTACATCAGTCACCATATTTCATCATGAATTTCAAATTCTTCATAGTATATGTCAAATGCGTGTATGAATTACAAGATATAGGGGGAGATCTCCATGATTCAACTCTTCAAATGTGCACTGTCTCAAAAGCAAATTCCTCACTATGCACATCTTCGGGGAGTTCTTCTATATCTTGCAATCAAATTCCTCAATATCGGTATTTACACTTCATATGTTTATCCCGTTGAAAACTTAACCTATATTGTCATCAATCACCAAAAGGGGGAGATTGTAAGTGCATCTAGTGCCCTTAGTGATTTTGGTGCATTGAAGACTTATAGGTTAAGGGACTAATGTGTTTGTGAGTGTACACAGTCTATAAGTCTATGAGGAGTTTGATATTTACGGTGAAAGTTGACCCTAAAATGAAGTTCTTGATTTGAAGACTTTGATATTACGAAGACTTTACGAAGACTTTGAAAGTGAAGAAATTGGTGTGACCTTGAAGACTTGGTATTCATTTGAGGAACATGAAGCGTGAAGACTTTTCTTTTCGTAGTTTCGTTTTCTCTTTATTGAGTCATAGGAAACAACGAACTGTTAAACGTGGTAGAGGAAATACTAAGGAAAAATTTCCATGTGATGCTCAACTCAAAATCCTACACCTACCAATCCTTCGAGTGAAGCCTTTGGAAATCTCATACTGATTCAGTCAATTTCTTGATGTGAGACGAAGTTCTTACAGTCACGAGGAATTTGTTCGACCGAGGAGTTAGGAATTCGCAGGCAGATTGCCTACAGTGAGGAACATGATAGCCCCGAGGAATTTGAGATTCAAATTTCCGACCGTTCTTTGTCTTCTTGGCTTGTTGTCCCAAAATATCTTATCCACCTAACGGTCATATCATTGAAGGGCATTTATGTCTTATCATGTCGGGCTGCTCCCTAGGCTATAAATAGCCGCCCCCTACAACCACTAGCTGGTTGGCTGCTCCGAGAGAAACTTGACACTTGTCATTTGAGAGCAACCCATCCTCCGAGGACTTTGAGCGAAAATCATCAAGTGAGGAAAAACCAAAAAACCAAACCCCTACAAACCCAAAGTGATTGAGCATCACTGAAAAGATTGATCCTGCATGGATCCGACGCTTGTTACCTTTGAAGACTGTGCTTCTTCCAGACGGTTAGGCGTCATGGTCTAGAGAATCCAAGAGGAATTGTGGATCGCCGAGTGACCAAGTCTGTGAAGGTTTGGAAGTCGCTCAAGACTTACCACGAGTGATTGGACGAGTGCATGTGACCTTAGTTCAAGGAGAATACGGTGAGGACTTGGTGTCTGAGCTGCGTGCTTTCGGCGATCGGGTGTCCGGGACTGTGTGTCCTCGAGTTTAAATACTCAGCCGCTCCAACCAGTCGTTACAAGCCGAGATGCAGCTTGGAACCGGTCTACCAAATCATTGTCTTCACCAACCTAACTGGTTCTATTTCCTCAACCCTTTCATTTCCTCATTATTGTGTTGAGTGTTTGTTCATATCTGTGTTTGAAGACTTTGGCTGAAGACTTTCTCAATTTCCTCAGTTCAATTTCTTCAGTCTGTTTGTCTTCATCTTATGCTATCCTGTGTTTACGCTTTCTGTACTCTTTGTTTGTCTTCATTTCATCATGATGACCATGCCCGCATTCTCTTATGCTTACTTGAGTACTTATTCCGCTGCAAGTAGTTCTTCGCTAAGCAATTTCCTCACCGCAAATTCCTCGATGAAGAATTCATAAAATCGCCTATTCACCCCCACTCTAGTCGATATAACGCACTTTCAATTGGTATCGAGCAAGGTACTCCCTTGTTACGTGTGATTTTGGTTTAACCACCGAGTTTTAGTTATGTTGACCGCAGGTATGATCAAGGTCTCAGCAGGGTGTCCTACCTTTGATGGGACGGACTACCCCTCTTTGGAAGAACAAGATGCGAATGCATCTTGAGGCAATTGACAATGATCTACGGTATGTTGTGGAAAATGGTGTTCCCTCGGTCCACACCTTCTCTGAATGCTGCCGATGTGAAGAGATTCAAGCAACTTGATTCTCAAGTGAAGAATATCATATGTGGCCATCTGAGCAAAGGTCAATATGGAAGAGTGAGTGCTTTGGAAACTGCCAAGCTCATCTGGGATAGGCTGTCCAAAGTAAATGAAGGATCTCAACTCAACGTGACTCCCGAGTTGATGTTCTTCGGAATCTCTTCAACCGCTTCAAAAGACTCGACAATGAAAATGTTCAACAAACCTTCGGTCGCCTCACTGACATCTCAAATGAGCTTCAAGCACTTGGTGCCACTAACATCACCGACCATGAGGTGGTGAAGAAATTGTTGAGATCGCTTGATTCCTCATTTGACACTCTCGCACCGATGATACAAGAGCGTGCTGACTACAAGTCACTTGATCCAGCTGATATCCTCGAGAGGCTAAATACTCATGAGTTCCAGCTTGCTAAAAAGAGAGATCTCTATGGTTCTAGCTATGGAAAAACACATGCTCCAAGAAGGCTCGGGCATTCATTGGCAATGAAATGGACTCTGAAGCTGAATCTGAGGAACAAGAGGAAGAGGAGGCATCTGAGGAGTCCGAGTCAGGAATAGCGAGTCAGCTCTCGCTACTGCATTCGTCAGCAAGTCTATCTTCAACTCTGAAGAAAATGGCTTCACCAACAAGGCTGATGAAGGCAATGATGACTACGCTCCACTGTTGCTTCATGGCAAAGGGTGCCAAGGTACTCAAATATACCTCCTCACGAATCAAGTGAGAATGAATCTGATGAAAATCTCAAGCCCAACTATTCTAAACTTGCTAAGATTGCTGTGAAACAACAAAGGGCTTTTGAAAAGGTTCAAAACATGCTAGACAAAAGTGATGATATGTTGGGTGAAGAAATGGATCGCACTAAAACCTTGACTGAAAATCTTCAGAGACTTCAGACCAGGTTTGACAACCTTCAAGCTTATCATAACACTCTCTTATCTGACCATGAGAAGCTTTCTTATGAATTTCTTCAAAGAAAGCAAGATCTTGAGAAGCTAAGGGTGGGTTATGAAGATCTTCAGAAGGAGCGCGATTCATTACTTGCTTAACAAATCAGCGCTGCTCAGGAAGAATTTGTTCCTCCATGTTTGAAATGCATTGAACGTGAATCTGCTAATTCTTCACCTGAATGTTCAAATGCTACTAATGCTACAAATTCTTCACCTGCCTCTGCTATCACTAATTCCTCATCTGAGGACATTGCTAGTATAAATAACGATGCAGGTCTGAAGGAATTTTACATGACAGGCATGTACAAAAGCCTCAAAGGGCATCAGACTCTTTGTGATGTGCTTAAAAAGTAGGTCCTCAACAGGAACCCTAGGAAAGAGGGTATTGCCTTTGAGATGAAACTCAATGCTGATGGTACATATTGGAAGCCTGAGCAGTACCCCAAAACCTCATGGGTTGCTGCAAAGGGACCTCCAGTTGATCCATCTAATCTATGTAGCTTTACATGTGAATCTTCTCATTCTTCTGATGAGTCATTTGACTCCAACTATAAACTGTTCAAAAATCAGAATGGTGAAGTATTTGCTAGATATGTTGGCACTAAGTGCAGGAACGGTTCCCCTATGAAGAAAATCTTGGTTCCCAAAAGGTTCCTTGAAAGTCTTCAGGTGAATGTCCTCATGACACCACGTGTGAAGAATAGGAACCCCAGATCAAATTCTTCATATGGACCAAATTCTTCATATGGATCCAAGTCCTCATACGGACAAAATTCCTCACGTGGATCAAATTCCTCAAAAGGATCAAAGTCCTCATATGAATATCATCGTGCTAACAACTCTGTTTCGCAGGGAAGAGCTAAGGGCTATGAATATGAGCATTATTCTTCTTATCATTATGTTCATAAGTCCTCGAAGAATTTCTCTGCTTATTCATATGTTTTCACTAACCCCTCTTGTGTGAAACGAAATGGTTTGGCTTCTATGCCACCTTTCTCATATGGAGCTCGCAGAGTGATGAACTCTTTGCCACCCCTTCAGATGTGGGTGGTGAAGAAAAAGAACTAATCTCTTCTGCAAGGTTAGGTCTCCAGACATGCTCAAACGTCTGAAGAATTTGGTGGAGACCTGAAAAGTGCCTGAAAGGATGCAGGCTAATCATGAAGAAATGAACTTTCATTTCTCACGTCCTCATACTGCTTTATCTGTTCTATTACTTGATGAAATTGATCTGATGAATTGTGATGTCATATTCTTTACTGATGAAGTATATGAAGTTCTTAAGATGCACTAATTCATCTGCAGGATGATCAACCCAAAGCCCCTGAGTGGGTCCTTGATAGTGGATGTACAAATCACATGACTGGTGACAAGAATCTATTGATGGATGCTCCCTTATCACCATCGCATCTGAAGCATATCATGTTTGCTGACAAAGGCAAAAGTCAGGTATTGGGTCTAGGTAAGGTTGCGATCACAAAGGATCGACAAATGGACAAACTCATGCTTGTCAAGTCCTTAGGATACAACCTTATGTCTGTCTCAATGCTTTGTGATCTTGATATGAGTTATGGAAGCTGACAATTCCAAATTCTTCGAAGGCTTTAGGAGAGGAGACCTGTATATTGTTGATTTCTCTACAGGACCACAACCAGCCGTGTGCCTACTTGCAAAAGCTTCAGAAGGCTGGCTATGGCATCGACGACTTGGTCATGCAGGAATGAGGAATTTGCACACGCTTGCGAAGAAGAAGCATGTCATTGGCATTGAGAATGTCAATTCCTCAAGGATCACTTATGCGGACCCTGTGAAGCTGGAAAGATGACCAAGGCTAAGCATCCAGCGAAGACTATCATGACCACTACTCGACCATTCGAATTGCTTCACATGGACCTCTTTGGTCCTAATCATTACTCATCAGTCACTAATGATGCATCTCTTTATGGTCTTGTTATTGTTGATGATTACTCTCGTTACACATGGGTACACATTGTTACTTACAAACATGAAGTGCAGGAAGTCTTCAAATGATTTTCCTCGAGGGCTTCAACCAACTTTGGTGTGAAGATCAAGCACATCAGAAGTGACAATGGAACTGACTTCAAGAATTCTGGTCTTGATGAACTTGGTATTACTCATGAGTTATCTGCTCTTTATACTCCTCAGCAAAATGGCGTCGTGGAGCGCAAGAACAAACTCTTGTTGAGATGGCTCGCACTATGCTTGATGAGTACAAGACGCCTCGTCACTTTTGGATTGAGGCAATTTATACTGCGTGCCACATCATCAACAGGGTATATCTTCACAAATTCTTCAAGAAGACTGCCTATGAACTCCTCACTGACAAGAAACCCAATGTGATTTATTTCAAAGTCTTCGGTGCTAAATGTTGGATTAGAGATCCTCATCACAATGCTAAATTTGCACTGAAAGCACATGAAGGTTTTATGCTTGGTTACGGAAAGGACTCGCACACCTACAGAGTCTTCAATAACGTTCTTCACATGGTTGTTGAAACTGTAGATGTGCGGTTCGATGAAACTAATGGCTCGCAAAGAGAGCACCTACCTTCTGTGATAGGTGAACCAACACCTGAGGATTCTATCAAGTTCAAGGCTACTGAAGATGTCATTCCTACCGAAGAATCTGCTGAAGAATTCATTCCAGAACGTGAAGAACGTCGAGCTGATGCACCTAAAGAAAATGCTGAATAAAATGGTGCTGAAGAAAATGCTGATCAAATTCCTCAATGACAACCAGCTCATCCTCGCGTTGCAAAAGAAGTGCAAGTTGAAAAGATCATCGATGACATTAGAGCTCCAGGTCCTCTCACACGCTCAAAAGCTTCACATTTATCTAACTTTTGTGGGCACTATGCTTTTGTCTCTATCACAGATCCCACTAAGGTAGATGAAGCATTTCTGGAGCCTGAGTGGATTCAGGCCATGCAAGAAGAATTACATCGATTCGAGCTCAACAACGTGGGAACCGGTGAAACATCCAGATCCTCGCAAGCACAATATCATTGGCACAAAGTGGATCTACCGCAACAAGCAAGATGAAAATGGCCTTGTGGTGTGGAATAAGGCACGGTTTCGTAGCTCAAGGCTACACACGAGTTGAAGGAATTGATTTCGATGAAACTTTTCACTGTTGCTAGACTTGAGGCTATTCGCATATTACTTGCTTATGCTAACCATCATGATATCACTCTATATCAAATGGATGTGAAAAGTGCATTCCTCAATGGTAAGCTTGAGGAAGAAGTATATGTTGCTCAACCCCCAGGTTTTGAAGATCCTAAGCATCCTGACAAAGTCTTCAGACTCAATAAGGCCCTCTATGGCCTCAAGCAGGCCCCTCGGGCGTGGTATGATACTTTGAAGGAATTCCTCATGAAGAAAGGCTTCAAACCCGGTTCACTCGACCCTACTCTTTTCACTAAATCTTATGATGGTGAACTGTTTGTGTGCCAAATATATGTTGATGATACTATCTTTGCCTGTACTGACCAACGTTATGGTGATGAATTTGCCTATATGACGAGTGAAGAATATCAAATGTCTATGATGGGAGATTTGAAATTCTTCTGTCTTCAAATTCTTCAACAGCTCAATGGCATATTCATATCTCAAGAGAAATACCTCAAGGATGTACTGAGGAAATTCGGCATGCAAGATTGCAAAGGCATCAAAATTCCTATGCCCACAAATGGCCATCTGTGCACTGATGAAAATGTTATTGACTTCGATCATAAGGTATACCGCTCCATGATTGGTTCTTTATTGTACTTATGTGCATCTAGGCCAGATATAATGCTGAGTGATTGCATGTGTTCCCGATTTCAAGCTGCACCGAAGGAATCACACCATAAGGCTGTGAAGCATATTCTTCGATATCTAGCTCACACACCAACACTTGGATTATGGTACCCCAAAGGCTCGGCTTTTGATCTCATTGGATATTCTGACTCTGACTATGCTGGTGATCGTGTGGACCGCAAGTCAACATCTGGTACATGTCATTTTCTCGGACGATCTTTGGTCTGTTGGTCCTCGAAGAAACAGAACTGCGTATCACTGTCTACTGCTGAAGCTGAGTACATTGCTGTTGGTTCTTGTTGTGCTCAACTGCTATGGATGAAGCAAACTCTCGAGGACTACGGCATCAACGTGAAGAATGTGCCTCTCTTCTGTGACAAAGAGAGTGCCATCAAGATTGCTCACAACCCAGTTCAGCACTCGAAGACAAAGCACATTCAGATTCGTCATCATTTTCTTCGTGATCATGTGTTGAAGGGCGACATTTCTATTGAGCATGTGAAGACGAACAGCTAGCCGATATCTTCACAAAGCCCTTGGATGAGAAGAGATTTAGCAAGTTGCGGTGTGAGCTAAATATCTTAGAATCTTTGAATGTTCTTTGAAAAGGACACTCATCCTAATACTTATGCAAAATTGATGACTTAGATGTGCAACACATGAAGAAATGTTTTTCTTCAATCAATGAAGAATAACACTCTAAGTGTGAAGAAATTAATGAAGAATTTGATTCTCAGAACCCTACAACAATTGTACGTGCTGTCTGAAATCATTATTCTTATACGGTGGGTCACGCCACCACAAAAAGTTGAAAATCTTTAATTTGTGTTTTTCCTCAGTTTTGAAATTCCTCAGTTGTTCAAATTCTTCATCTTTTCAAAATCTTCACTGTTTCATATATATATATATATATATATATATATATATATATATATATATATATATGTATATATATATATAAATATATATGAGTTTATGTCCTCTACAGCATTCACTTATGGCTAATTCTTCAAGTTGCGTTTTCTGCTAAGTGAATGTGATCGGACCCTTCCCCCTCTATGCTAAACTCAACCCAATCTATTCACAAATTCTTCATGTGCGTTCTATTTAAAACTCGTTCAAAATCTTCACTGTCCTTGTCAGCTGAAGAATTTGCGAACGGAAGTTTTAACTTATCTTATCCAAATTTTCGGCTTTGCCGCTCAAACCGTTCCGCATCCCACGATAGACTTATCTATTCACCCATGATCTAACACGATCTCCACTTCTCAGTACGTGGGTGACACATGTCATGCAAATGAGAAGGGTCAGGGGCATGTTCGTCCAAAATCTTCGGGCGAACAGTTTTTCACCGTGGCTATAAATACCCCCTCTCCCCTTCCTCACTTCCTTTACTCTACTCGACCTCTCTCTCCCGCTCGAGCTTCTCAAACCCTAGCGCCGCGGCTACTTCGTCGTCGCCGGTGAGGAAGAGCTTCACTACCTCGACCTCGTCGCCGTCGTACTCGCACCGACCGTGGAAATCTTCAATCCGCCGCCACCGTAGTCGTCTTCCTCCGCCGAGTTAGGGCGTGGAAGATCTGCACAGACGAACTTCACTTCTCCACCTCACTGTTCGTTGTGTTCTTCGTTCAGGGTAATTAAAAGTTACTTTTACTGCCCTCCTTGATTCAAATGCTTACTACAAAATCTTTGAAGGTGTTTTTCTTCAAATCCTCACACACTAAAACACCTCACAAGTCATCTGTTCTTGATTCTTTTCTCTAAGCATCATTTTTCTTCAAGATTCCTCAATTGTGTGGATGTTCGATCTATACAATTCTGGAACCTAAGACAAAGAACACTTAGTGAAATTCTTCAAGACTCATCTGGTCAAATTCCTCAAACTTGTTCTTTTTTGAAAAACCTTCTGAGAATGCATATGACCTCTCCAAATTCCTCGCGACTATACTCTGTTCACAGGTACTCATGTCCGCTGCTGAATCACTAGGTTCTCATCAACCTAACTCATTTGCAGCGTTCCTTGAAGAAAAGTTGCATACTTCTTCAGAGAATTCAATTGTTCAAATTCCTCAGCTGAAGAAAATGGCTGATGGAAAGAAGCCACAGAAAGGAGGAACGAGGCCTGAGATCGACATTGCCTTTGAGATCCCTGATGATATATACAAAGACTATTGCACTCCTGATGAGGCCAAGTTTGGTAAGGAGAACAAAAATTAGCGCAAGGTGCGCATCCAGAGGATAGAAAGGAGACGGGCAAGAGAGTGGAGGGAGCACATGTATGTAACTCCAGAGTACATGAAGAAATTCACTCTAAATCCTACATGCCCAAGACCTCCATTGGCACCTGGCCAAGAAGCGGATCCCACCAGCCTCAAGCACGGTGAGGATTATCCTGATGAATGGGCCAAGCGCCAAGCCAAGCTGGCTAGACAAGCCAGAGAAGCATTGAGGAAATTCAACGAAGACTCTGCTGCTGCTGCTGAGGCCTCTGTCAAGCCAAAGAAATCTATGGCAAAGAACCCTACGCGTAAGCAAGTGCTTCACCTTCAATGCCCTCAAGGCCAAGTTCCTCAGCTATGCCCTCACGGCCAGAATCTTCAAAGCCCTCAAGGCCAATTCCTCATGCTGCTCCTGCTCCTCCAAAGTCCTCAGCTACTCCGACAAAGTCCTCAGCACCTGTGCATCTTGTCACGTGCCAAAGGACAACATGCATCTCCATTGCCTCAGGAGTCTCAGCTAGTTCCTCAGCTGCACCAAATTCTTCAACGGGACCCTCTCTGCTGAAGACAAAGGCCACTGCTGGATGAGGTCCTCGCCCTAGTCCTCAAAAGAAGCAGGTCGCCTTTCAAGTGCCGTCTGAAGAAGATGACGCTGATGATGAAGAACTTGCTGAGATCATCAGAGATAGGCAAGTCAGGTCCGCTAGAGCCAAAGGCACAAATGTGCCACTGCTTTTGGATCCAAGGTTGATCCTCGATTATATTGATCTCTGGCACAAGGACCCAAACACTCCTATGCCTGATTTCAATTTGACTCCTGGCCAAAGTCACATGCTGACCCATTTCATCCAAGAAGAAAAATGGAAATATGAGAAGGCCAGGCAGATCAAGAAAGAACAGTATAGGAAAGAAAAATTTCTGAAGAACAACGTTGTCTCTATGACAACTGATGAACTTGTAAAGATCCAGTCTGAAATCAAAACCCTCAGCGATGACTTCAATGCTTACTATGCTGATTGGCAAGGAGCCAAAGTCAGGTTTGTTAAACTGACTGAGAAGTTCACCTCCAATTTTGCAGCTCCAACGCAACAAAAAATTCCTCAGGCTGAGGCATCTTCTCAGCCAACTAAAGAACATGCCAGCACCACTGATGACTTTCAGGCTACTGAAGAACATGCTAGTTCCAGGGCTGATGACTGCATTCCAGCCGCTGAAGAAATTGCCAGGGCATCCACTAGTGGTGCGTCTGAAGAAAATGAAGAGGTCAGGGCAACTGGATCAGTTGTGCCTGAAGAAAATCAACCAAATTCCTCTGCTCCTCCTGCGCCTACCCTAACCCTGATCCTTCCATCTGCATCAGATGTGAAGAAGACCAACGCTGTAGAGCGTGCAGCAGTGAAGAAAAGGAAAGCATCAGCTACTTCAAATTCTTCAGCTCCGAAGAAAATGAAGCCTATGACCAGCTCGCTTTGCAAACCCCATTGATGTTGTTCCGATCTCAACCATGCCATCAAAGGACCTTGTTCCTTTTGATGAAGAATATGTGATCCCTAGCGGATCTGATGAAGAAAATCCTTCTGCTGCTTCGTCAGAGCAGATGGATGAAGAAATTGAAGTGGATGAAATCCCTTCAACTCCTGTTGTTTCCTCGCCTATGCCTTAGTTTACTGCCGAAGAGGCCGGCATTGAAGAAATAGAAGATGAAGACGTGGACACTGGGAGTACTACTCCATTGATGAATGATGCCTTTTGGGAAAGTCAGCATCCCAACTCTCCATTGTTCACGCCTTTACAGCAAATCCCTCAGTCCCCTGCACAAACTGTTCAAATGGGCGCTGAAGAAACTCACCCCACTTCGTTTGTATGTGAAGAAATTCCAGCTACTAGTGCTGAAGAAACTGTTGCTGCTGAACATCTGAAGACGCAGACTACCACTGAAGAGGAACCAGAAATTCCTCAGCCTGAAGAACCTGAGATTGCGATTCCTGAGGTTGTGATGCAACTCACTGACACTCCTCTGCCCAAGCCAAAGGATCCATTCTCAAGGAAGCAAAAATTCAAGGCTGATGATTTCTTCGGCGAGCACGTATTCTTCACAGACTACAACCCCTATGACTCTGCTCGCATTAGGAAGAGGCCTTTCTGGACTGCCAGTCAGGCAAATTTCTATTCCTCGGTCTTTGTTCAACAAAGACAAAGTCTTCGATCATGAGCACATTCCTCACATGGATATGAAATCTCCGCCGTGTTTCGTGCAGGTCCTCGGTGTTCTTCACGATCTCGGATATTAAATTTCTGCAGACCGACATCCGTGGATTGGAATGAAGAACTCATTCTTCAGTTTTATGCGATGCTGCACATCACCGGAGATTCTGAAGATGTGAATTCGTGGGTGCTAGACTGGATGTCTGAAAACACTCACTACAAGGCACCAGCTACTGAATTGCTTCGTGCCTTACCACTCAGTCCTCCCCTAGAAGCTGCTCGTTGCGTCTACAGTGAACCTAAGCTTACAGATCATTACATGCAAGTGCTCATGAAGCCATTGAAGCCAGGGCAGGCCCCACGAACCAAATTCCTTGTGAAGGAATTACTGTATGTGCCTCGGACTGTCTATCGCATTTTGACGAAGACATTGAGTCCAATCAAGGGCCACGACTCGAATGAAGAAGAAGTCGTTGGCATCATGAAGAATCTGCTTATCAATATCATTCATGGTGTTCCTGTTAACTTCCATGATTTCTTCATGAGGACTCTGGCCAATGTCGCTATGTCACCGTTTGAGCTGAAGCCTTATGCACCTTGGATTATGAGATTCATCAGGACAAGGTCTTCACTCAACTACAAAGCTGATACACTTAACCATTGTAGCTACTTGCCTTCGATCGAAATCCTCCAACGGACATTTTCCTCAGCTGATGACAAGGGCAAGGCCGCTGCTATTATAGATGAAGGCATTCGTCCATTGGATGGTCAATTTCGCAAGGCTGCATCCTACTAAACCAATGACGACTCTGCCACCCATGACTCTGCCGCCAACACAACCAAGCAAAATCCTCAAGGCACAACACACAGGGTGATGACTGATCGTGAGCTTCTCCTCAGTCTTCATCAGAAGGTTGATCGCAATCATAAATGGGTCAAGCGTCAGTTTGGTTCAATCCTTCACAACATGACTGCTACCCACAATGCAGTGAAGAAAAACCACTACTACCTCCATGAAAACTTCAACCGTACCTGGGCTGTTCTGTCTCATGTGTATAGCGCAGAAGATCTGAAGAAAATGGGTCTCAAGGAAGACTTTGACTGGTCTGCACCTCCTCCGAAGAAGTACAAGAAGGTCAAGGTTCCTTCCTTGGTGGCCAGCACCTATTCTTCATTGCGCGACACCGACGAGCATGAAGACTTGGACGACACTGCGGCAGGCCCAACATCAACAACTGACCCCAACAATGCTGGCGCTCCTTCATCAACTTGATATTCTTCAGGGGCGTTAGTCCTCATTTTCGATCCTTTTGGTCATTCGATGACAAAGGGGGAGAAATTTGTGTTAGTCTTCAAGCGGGTCTATTATATGGGTGTTTTTTTGTAAGTTACAACTCTCGTTCTTCTGATGACTTTGCTGGACCGAGTTGAAAACTTAAACTCTATGGTGTCCTGATACTTTTGTTGCGATTCTCTGCATGCTTATTCCTCGTTTATATTAATGCACGCATGCTGAATTACATCAGTCACCATATTTCATCATGCATTTCAAATTCTTCATATTATATGTCAAATGCGTGTATGAATTACAAGATATAGGGGGAGATCTCCATGATTTAACTCTTCAAGTGTGCATTGCTTCAAAAGCAAATTCCTCACTATGCACATCTTCAGGGGGAGTTCTTATATATCTTGATATCAATATTTACACTTCATATGTTTATCCCCGTTGAAAACTTAACCTATATTGTCATCAATCACCAAAAAGGGGGAGATTGTAAGTGCATCTACTGCCCCTTAGTGATTTTGGTGTATTAAAGACTTATAGGTTAAGGGACTAATGTGTTTGTGAGTGTACACAGGTCTATAAGTCTGTGAGGAGTTTGATATTTACAGAGAAAGTCGACCCCTAAAAATGAAGTTCTTCGACTGAAGACTTGGGATTTCTGAAGACTTTCTGAAGACTTTGAAACTGAAGAAATTGGTGTGACCTTGAAGATTTGGTATTTATTTAAGGAACATGAAGCGTGAAGACTTTTGTTTTCGTAGTTTCATTTTCTCTTTCTTGAGTCATAGGAAACACCGTACTGTTAAAGGGGGTCGAGGAATGTCAGGACCCCGATTCCAAGTCACATCGATCTAGCTGGTAACACCTCATATCACTTTGCGGCCTCACGCATGGTATTCCCACGGGTGTCGCCTTACCATGGCCCGGGACCGTTATGCCTTTTGGCTCACGTATATGATAGTGTCGCTAGCATCCATATGACAAAGAACCCGGCCGACATGGCTAGTCGTGAACCCAAAGCGGCGCTAACCCATGGGGACAGGCATACATGAATCACATCGAGCATGTCGGTCATCAACATATGAATTCGAGCTGTAGCCTTTGGGCTAACAGGACTCCGGTATCCCGGGCTGTAGCAGGCTAGGCAGGACTCGAATATCAGCGCGTGACATTTCCCGAAGGAACGGACATATATAGGAACGAAGTGAAACACATGCCGGCTAGTCAAGTGTCCAAGCAGTAGTGCTTTGGGCTAGCGGGACTCCGGTGAACCGGGGCTGTAGCGGACTACTATCGCCGTAAGCACGAGACTACATTTCCCCATATGAGAGGCTGCCAAGGATAAACAACTAGTTTGTCGGATCCCACACATACCAAGCATTTCAAACATGCACACAATATGCTCAATATGTGTAAATACAACATGGCATCACAACATAACTCTACGACTCAAATATTTATTCATTAGGCTCCGAGGAGCGAGATATTACAAACATGGGTCTCATGACCCAACACTCGAGCATACAAGTCAAAGCACAAGCAGAAGCTAAACATGTCTCGAGTACAGAGAACAATAAATGAAAAAGGCCGAGAAGCGACTATCTACAGATCTGCCGAGGGCACAAGATCGTAGCTGAGGTAACAAGCTAAACGTTGAAGTCCAAGCGGAACTACTAGTGAGACCGACGTCTCTCGCAAAACATAAAATAGGCAAACATGAGTACAATTGTACTCAAGAAGACTTACATCGTAACTAACTACATATGCATCATTATCAAAAGGGGGTGGTGGAGTTTGACCGCAGCAAGCCAACTTTGACTCGGTGGCTATCCTAAACTACATTTGCAAGTAACTCTTTTGAGGTGGCGCTTTACGAGTCCACATATTCACCATATCAATACACCACTATGGACCCGCTCCCGTCTCCCTACGAGAACGCCATCCATAGCACTCACGCTTATCTTGCGCATTTTAGAGTATCCACTTTCACTTGTCTATGAACTGATATAGGCAACCCGTAAGTCCTTTTCATGGACATGACTATTCGAATAGATCATATTAACCCTCAAGTAGGGTGTACTTCTTCACACACGCTCTCACCACTTACCGCCGTTTACACGACATGTACTCGGCAACCTTCAAGCGGAAGCCCAACGTGGGTGTCGGCCACGGCCTACCTAAACACTCAAGTCCCTAGTCCAGGTTTATCGCCTATTCGGGTTCCATCCGCAGGAGTCCGCCGAGGTTTCCACTAACGGCCCCGAACGATGTGTGCAGGGTTCCCGAGATACCAAACGGGCATTCAGACACACTGGCCACGTGCCTACCGCAACACAGCCCACCCCTAAGGTCAGCGCTATGCCCCCAAAGATGCTACAAACACCGAAACTACTTGCAACTCCCGGGCTGAGGACAAGTGTGGTTAAGAAGCCGAGAGAGTCAATTAAGGATCCCAATGTGTGGTAGTAACTGTTTCATGGATCACAAACACAGAACTCAGTTCCCGAGGACGGCTGCAATGAGACAACCCACCATGTACTCCTACATGGCCTCTCACCGCTACCTTTACCAAAACGTGTTCACACACTTAGCTCACACATAGTAGGACATGTTCACACACCTCCGATTCATCCCAGATGAATCAGACCTGACTCAACTATAAGCATAAGCAGGAATGACAAACAAGCATGAATGAGTAGGCACAACATGGCTCAAGCAACTCCAACTCATGCTAGTGCGTTTCATCTAATAAAGGTGGAATGACAGGTCATGCAGAGGAAAAAGGGGTTCAGCTACCGCAGCAAGTAACAGTTGAATCGTTATTGTCCTAATGCAGTAAAATAGAGCAGGAGCAAGAGAGTGGGATTATATCGGAATGAACAAGGGGGTTTTGCTTGCCTGGCACTTCTGAAGATAATATAGTTCTTCATCGGTGTCATCGAACAATTGTCGGAACATCGTCTACTGAGAGGGGACAAACACCGGCAACTGAGAAAGAACACAATCAATGTAATGCACATTCACATGAATGACATGTCATGTTAAGGAACTGAATTGACCTAATGCAGCAGTAAGCCAAGTTAATTGAAGTGGAATTCAAACAAGGTTAAACTCCAACTCCAAATGCTAGTTCATAAATTACCCTAATCATGATTCATCCTATTCAGTGAGGTTATCTTGTTCAAACATGCATGATCATGGCATAAACAGATTCTTCATATTTTTCTGATCATTTTTCATATATAAATTATTTCAATCTGAGCTACGGTTGAATTTCTATGAATTATTGAAGTTTAGGGCATTTTCTGAAATTTCCTAAAAAGAATAAATCCAGGAAATGATTTATGGTGTCAGCACCACGTCACTGTGATGTCAGCAAGTCAACTGGGCGCCCCAGGTCAAACCTGACCCGTGGGGTCCATTGGTCAGTGAGACATACACTAATCCCGCGTTGACTCGGGCTTTGACCCGCTGCGGGGCCTGCTGTCAGTGTCTAAGGGTGGTTTAGCTGGCGGTAATTAGCGTAATGGCAGCCACGTCGGCCTCGCCGGAGTTAGACGACGGTGACGACCTGTATGGCGGTGGCTCGCGGAGTGGCGCTATGGGCTGCGGTTGGACGCCAAGAGCACTGTGGAGGTAGCCCATGACCGCGCGCATCTAGGGAGACCAAGGGGAGGTGCGGGGGTGGCCGGGGTTCGCCGGAGTGGAGCCCGAGGCGACGGCCGGAGCTCGGGCGCACCCGGGAACGAGGCTGCAGTGCGCTAGGGGAGAAGCTGATGGGCTAGGTGGCATCCGCGGGACACCAGAAACACGCTGGTGCCACGGGTTCGAGCACAGGGGCTCGGGTCAGGAGAGCTACGCGGCCATGGCAGACGGCGGTGCTCGGGCATGTGAGGAAAGGTGCTATGGCACGGGAACGAGCAAAACGAAGGAGGGGAAACGGAATGGAGCTCACAGCGAGTTCGTCGGCGGTCTCATTGGGCTCGGGGAGGCGCTGAAGACGGCGAATCGGGGTCGGCAATCGGCGGCGCCCGAGGTTGAAGACGATGGTGTGGAGGCGATGCAGAGCTTCCCGGCTCGCGTGGCTCGGTGAGGGGGGTCGAGGATGGAGTGGCGGAGCTTGTGGACTAGTCGGGGAAGCGAGGGAGGGCCGGTGGTCGCGGCAACGACGAGCGACGGCGACGGGCACGCTCAGTGGTGGGGAAGAGAGGAGGGGGAGGAGCACAGGGAGAGTGAGAGGGGTCGAGCGGTTCGGGACGGCACCGAGGAGGGGATTCGCGGCGTCGCGCTGTCCTCGGACGTAGGCAGGCAGCCTGGTGGCGTGGCACCCACGCGCGCCCGTGCATTGTCCCTGCCTCTGCCTACTGGCAGAGGTGGGAGATGACTGGCAACGGCCAGGTGGGCTAGGCCGGCTCCTGGGCCGCACAGGTAAGTGGCCCAGGTACTATCTCTCTCTCTGTTGTTCCTATTAATTTCTGTTTTCTATTATTCTGTAGTTTTAGGGCTTTATTAAAAATACTCAGACACTTCCAAAAATCATGAAACTAATCATGGCTACTGTTTAGAATATATCCAACAGTAAACATTTTAGTTTATGATTATTTGGACATTTAAAATATTTTATAGCATTCAAATGCCCAAATGCAAATAGAGTATGATTTAATCCAGAGCCCAAATATGTCATGGAAAATGTGCAGCACCTCTGGTTATGGTTTATAGCATTTTTCCAGAAATGATGAACATTTTCTAAAGCCATTTGGATTCACTCAAAAATAATTTTTTTAGTTGAACCTATTTGAATTCCTTTAATGCTAGGGTTTAGGCAATCCCCATTTCAAATTTCATGAAAATTAAACATGATGCATGGATGCAATGCCACTAGTTACAAGCAAGCTCTAGGGCTGTGACAAGGAAATACTAAGGAAAAATTTCCATGTGATGCTCAACTCAAAATCCTACACCTACCAATCCCTTTGAGTGAAGCCATTGGAAATCTCATACAATTCAATCTTATTCTTCAGTGATAGAGATGAAGTTATTCTGGTCTCTGAGGACTTTGTTCTAAGTGAGGAGTGAGGAATTTGCCACTGCGGATTGCCTACACAGTGAGGAACATGATTGTAACGCCCCGGATGCAACTTTCCATATTCGTAACTCTAACTCTTGCCTTTTCCGGAGATGCGATATGATATTTCCTTCGTGGTTGGGTCTTTGTATTTTGTTTTGCATTTTGTTCATGTCATGCATCTCATCTCATGGCATCATTCACATTGCATCGGCTTTTCGTTGCCATCATTGTTTTAAAACTTGCATCCAGCGTAGTTGCCGCTCCTCGCTTCCCTCTATGTTGCGTTCGTTGACCCTTTCGAGATCAATCGTGTTTCGGTTCCCTCTTGTCAAACCACCTAACCTCTCTCCGACCCCCTCTTCGATGCGTCCGAAATCTTCCCTGAACCCGACCGGGCTGTCGTCACCGTTGGATCCGGATCATCCCCTAACGTCTATAAAACATCTCCGTTTTCTTATTTGGACGTCCTAACCTATATTTTTCTCAGCCGTCCGATTAAAATCGGAGGGACCAAATGGCCCTAAACCAAAACCGACCTGCTATATATACACAAGGTCTAACCCAAAAAATCTAGGACATTTGTCCTCGCGCCGCGCCGCCGCATCTTCCTCGGGATCCCCAACGCCCCAACCTAACGCCTCCACTCTGCCTCCACACACCATCCAGCGCCGAGCCACCCGCAACCTTTCGCGGCGCTCGATCCGATCTGGATCGAGGCAACCTTCCTCACCTGCCTTCGCCCGTCTCGACCGCAAGCCACCGGAGCACCGGGGTCCCCGTGCCCTTCCTCTCCAACCTCCTTCGCCGTCCGAGCCGAGCTCCTCGATCCATTCCCGTGACCGTGCGCCTCCGACCTCGGCGCCTCCTCGCCCGTCGCTGCGGCCTCCTCCTCGTCGCCCAGGCCGGCCAGCCATCTCCCTCGCGAGCCCCTGCTTCCTCGCGCTCCGTTGCCGTCCCGCTCGTCCAAGTCTCCTCTGTTTGCCGCTATGGATGCCGCCATCCGAGCTCTTCGCCATAGACGCCAGGTCCCAGGGCCGTGCCTCTCCTCCTCCTCACCCCGTTTCCCCTGGTTCTCTCCCTCTAATCCCAGCGCCGTTTACTTTGCAGGAACCGGCCCGCCATGGAGTTCGCCAGCCGCCTCCGCCACTTCTGCACCGGATCCGCACCACGCCGCCTCGATCCCCTTCGGCAGCAGCCGTCGTGGCCGGCCTGCTACCTCGCCGCCGGATCCGCTTCCTCCGGCTGCCTCCAGCGCCACTAGTGCATCGCCAGCCGGCGCCCCCTGCCTCGCCATTCCCTGTCGCAGCCGCCGCTTCCTGTACAACGACGACCGGCGCCAAGTTCCTCCGCGCCTGCACCCCGCTCGATCTCGTTGACCGCGCCCCTGCTTTGTCCACGTGCCTGGGCCTCCTCTGCTTCGGCCCAGCCGCTCTCCTACGCCGCGCAAGGCCCAGCCCCCCAATCTGGTCTCCTCTGCAAACCGGGCCATAGCCCATGGGTGAGCGCCCAAAGCCCTCCTCTCTGTTAGCCCATAGCTCAACCAGATTCGCCCAGATATGTTTTTTTTGGGTTCTGCGAATTTCCTAATTATCCAGAGATTGCCAATTTTTGAGAAAACCCCTTAATGTTCATGCATCAATAATTAATTAACCATGTATCGCATTAAAACAAATTATATATGTAAAATGCTTAGTTTTTCATCTAGTTTCATAATATGCCACTTTCATCCATGTTAAATATGTTTAAAATGCTGTTTGTTTAAATTTGCTCAAATGCCATGTTAAAATGCTTTATTTCATAACTAAATAACCGTAGCTCCAATCTTAATAAACTTTATATGTAAATGGGGTGGAAAAATGCCTAGTTAACATGGTGCACTCACGGTTACGCACACGGTTGGTGTATTTTAGAAGAGTTTACTTCAAGTTTACTACAACCGGATATTAACAAATTCCCATCTGCCACATAACCGCGGGCACGGCTTTCGAAAGTTCAAACCCGGCAGGGGTGTCCCAACATAGCCCATGATAAGCTCTCGCGATCAACGAAGGATATTCCTTCTCCCGGGAAGACCCGATCAGTCTCGAATCCGGCTACAAGACATTTCGACGGTAATAAAACAAGACCAGCAAAGCCGCCGGATGTGCCGACAAATCTGATAGGAGCTGCACATATCTCGTTCTCGGGGCACACCGGATGAGCCAGACGTCGGGTTGGCATAGACCCCGATTGCCCTGTGGGGTGCCGGACATCGCTTCGGTTTGGACCAAAGACTCGAAGGAGAACTGGCCGGGGCTAAAATAAAGATGACCCTCGGGCTCCGGAAACCCAAGGGAAATAAAAGGGCATAGGTGAGGCAAATGGTAAAACCAATGTTGGGCCTTCTTTGGAGGAGTCTTATTCAAAGCGAACTGTCAAGGGGTCCCATAAATCACCCAACCGCATTAGGGACGCAAAATCCAGGAACATAATACCGATATGACGGAAACTAGGGCGGCAAGAGTGGAACAAAACACCAGGCATAAGGCCGAGCCTTCCACCCTTTTACCAAGTATATAGATGCATTAATAATATAAGAGATATTGTGATATCCCAACATAATCCTGTCCGCCATGGAGCAATCTTCAACTTCACCTGCAACTAGCAACGCTATAAGAGGGCTGAGCAAAAGCGGTAACATAGCCAAACAACGGTTTGCTAGGAGGGGTGACAAAGGTTAGGGGTTCATGGCAATTTGGGAGGCTTGAGCAGCAAGTGGTAGGTAACATGACATAGCGATAGAACGAAGCAACTAGCATAGCAATGATAGTAGTGAGATCCAGGGTAGCGGTCATCTTGCACGAAATCCCGCTAGGAAGAAGAACGAGTCCATGAAGAAGATGAACGGGAGTAGTCGAACGAATCCTCACAATCGCAACATTACCGGAACCGAGAAGCAACACCGGAAAGAAACAAACAACATGGTAAATGCACAAGCATAAACATGGCATAATGCACAAACAAGTATGATGCATGTCCGGTTTAATGAGGCATGGCATGGCAAAGTGCAACAAACAATACTACCAATTAAGTGGAGCTCAATATGCAACGAGTTGCATATTGACAAAACACCACATGCAATTATTTAGTTTGATCTCGTTTAAGCTACCAAATAATATTAAATGTTGTTAAACATGGCAAGAGGTG
This sequence comes from Aegilops bicornis, assembly GCA_021605145.1. Lineage (NCBI taxonomy): Eukaryota > Viridiplantae > Streptophyta > Magnoliopsida > Poales > Poaceae > Aegilops > Aegilops bicornis. Next base: position 531,504,947 of record CM038670.1, read on the forward strand.
AAGCATAAGTAAACTATCTATTTAGGCAAGTTTAAATGAGGCCGGAACAACAAACAACAATTCCGGAAAATCCTCATGTCCATATTTTAGATTTGGTACTGTTCTGCCCTAAATCATATTTTATAGTTGTTAAACAGGAAAATAAAGTGCACCATGTTAAACTAGGCATTTTTCCACCCCATTTACATATAAAGTTTATTAAGATTGGAGCTACAGTTATTTAGTTATGAAATAAAGCATTTTAACATGGCATTTGAGCAAATTTAAACAAACAACATTTTAAACATATTTAACATGGATGAAAGTGGCATATTATGAAACTAGATGAAAAACTAAGCATTTTACATATATAATTTGTTTTAATGCGATGCATGGCTAATTAATTATTGATGCATGAACATTAAGGGGTTTTCTGAAAAACTGGCAATCTCTGAATAATTAGGAAATTCGCAGAACCCAAAAAAAAACATATACGGGCCAAATCTGGTTGAACTGCTGGGCTAACAGAGAGGAGGGCTTTGGGCGCTCACCCATGGGCTATGGCCCGGTTTGCAGAGGAGACCAGATTGGGGCTGGGCCTTGCGCGTGGCGAGGAGAGCGGCTGGCGGGCGAGGAGGCCCAGCACGTGGACAAAGCAGGGCGCGTCAACGGGATCGAGCGGGTGCCGGGCGCTGGGGAACTTGGCGCCGTCGTCGTTGTACAGAAGCTGCTGCCGCTGTGGAATGACGAGGCAGAGGCGCTGGCCGGGCGGCGTAATCGTGGCGCTGGAGGCGGCTGGAGGAAGCGGATCCGGGCGGCGAGGTAGCAGGCCGGCTGCGACGGCTGCTGCCGAAGGGGATCGAGGCGGCGTGGTGCGGATCCGGTGCAGAAGTGGCGGAGGCGGCTGACGAACTCCATGGCGGGCCGGTTCCTACAGGCGAAAACGGCGCGGGGATTAGAGGGAGAGAATCAGGGGAAACGGGGTGAGGAGGAGGAGAGGCACGGCCACAGGACCTGGCGTCTATGGCGGAGGAGCTCGGATGGCGGCATCCATAGCGGGCAATGAGGAGACTTGGACGAGCGGACGGCAACAGAGCGCGAGGAAGCAGGGGCTCGCGAGGATATGGCTGCCGGGCGCGCTGGGCGACGAGGAGGAGGCCGCAGGCGACGGCGCAGGAGGCGCCGAGGTCGGAGGCGCACGGTCACGGGATGGATCGAGGAGCTCGGCTCTGGACGAAGGGAGGTTGGAGAGGAAGGGCACGGGGACCCCGGTGCTCCGGTGGCTTGCGGTCGAGACGAAGCGAGGCGGTGAGGAAGGTTGCCTCGATCCAGATCGGATCGAAGCGCCGAAAGGTTGCGGGTGGCTCGGCCCGGATGGATGGGTGTGCGGTGGAGGCAGAGTGGAGGCGCTGGGTTGGGGCGTTGGGGATCCCGAGGAAGATGCGGCGGCGGCGGCGCGAGGGACAAATGTCCTAGATTTTTAGGGTTAGACCTCGTGTCTATATAGCAGGTGGGTTTTGGTTTAGGGGCATTTGGCTCCGATTTTAATCGGACGGTTGAGAAAAATATAGGTTAGGACGTCCAAATAAGAAAACGGAGATGTTTTATAGACGTTAGGGGATGATCCGGATCCAACGGTGACGACAGCCCTGGTCGGGTTCGGGGAAGATTTCGGACGCACGAAAGAGGGGGTCGGAGAGAGGTTAGGTGTTTTGACAAGAGGGAACCGAAAACACGATTGATCTCGAAAGGGTCAACGAACGCAACATAGAGGGAAGCGAGGAGCGGCAACTACGCGCGGATGCAAGTTTTAAAAACAATGACGGCAACGAGTGCCGATGCAATGTGAATGATGCCATGAGATGAGATGCATGACATGAACAAAATGCAAAACAAAATACAAAGACCCAACCACGAAGGAAATATCATATCACATCTCCGGAAAAGGCAAGAGTTAGAGTTACGAATATGGAAATTTGCATCTTGGACGTGACAATGATAGCCCCGAGGAATTTGAACCTCAATTTCCGACCGTTGCTGTGCTACACGCCAGCTGTCCCAAAATATCTTATCCACTTAACGGTCATATCATTGAAGGGCATTTATGTCTTATCATGTCGGGCTGCTCCCTAGGCTATAAATAGCCGCCCCCCTACAACCACTAGCTGGTTGGATGCTCTGAGAAACTGACACTTGTCATTTGAGAGCATCCCATCCTCCGAGGACTTTGAGCAAAAATCATCGAGTGAGAAAAACCCAAACCCAAACACCTACAAACCCAAAGTGATTGAGCATCACTGAAGAGATTGATCCTGCGTGGATCTGACGCTTGTAACCTTTGAAGACGTGCTTCTTCCAGACGGTTAGGCGTCATGGTCTAGAGCATCCAAGAGGAATTGTGGATCGCCGAGTGACCGAGTTTGTGAAGGTTCGGAAGTCACCTGAAGACTTACCACGAGTGATTGGGCAAGGTCTGTGTGACCTTAGCTCAAGGAGAATACGGTGAGGACTATGTGTCCAGGACTGTGTGTCCTCAGGTTTAAATACCTAGCCAGTCCAACCAGATGTACAATTGAGACAACAGTTGGAATTGGTCTACCAAATCATTGTCCTCATCAAGCCAACTGGTTCTATTTCCTCAAATCTTCCGTTTCCTCATTACTGTGTTGTGTGTTTGTCATATCTGTGTTTGAAGACTTTGACTGAAGACTTTCTCAATTTCCTCAGTTCAATTTCTTTAGTCTGTTTGTCTTCATCCTATGTTATCCTATGATTACGCCTTCAGTACTCTGTGCTTGTCTTCATTTCATCATGATGACCATGCTTGTATTCTGTTGTGTTTGCTTTTGAGTACTTATTCCGCTTCAAGTAGTTCTTCGCTAAGGAATTTCCTCACCGACAAATTCCTCAGTGAAGAATTCATAAAAATCGCCTATACACCCCCCTCTAGTTGATATAACGCACTTTCACTTGGGAACCTCCGTCAAGATTGTGGAGTTAAACCAAGGAGTTTGTAAGGGAAAGGAGATCGCCTACTTCGTGAAGATCTACCCAAGTGAGGCAAGTCCTTCGTGGGTGATGGCCATGGTGGGATCTGAAGGAAATATGCCCTAGAGGCAATAATAAAGTTGTTATTTATATTTCCTTATATCATGATAAATGTTTATTATTCATGCTAGAATTGTATTAACCGGAAACTTAGTACATGTGTGAATACATAGACAAAGCAGTGTCACTAGTATGCCTCTACTTTACTAGCTCGTTAATCAAAGTTGGTTAAGTTTCCTAGCCATAGACATGAGTTGTCATTTGATGAACGAGATCACATCATTAGACAATGATGTGATTGACAAGACCCATCCGTTAGCTTAGCACGATGATCGTTTAGTTTGTTGCTATTGCTTTCTTCATGACTTATACATGTTCCTGTGACTATGAGATTATGCAACTCCCGAATACCGGAAGAACACTTAGTGTGCTATCAAACGTCACAACGTAACTGGGTGACTATAACGATGCTCTACAGGTGTCTCCGATGCTGTTTGTTGAGTTGGCGTAGATCGAGATTAGGATTTTTCACTCCAATTGTCGGAGAGGTATCTCTGGGCCCTCTCGGTAATGCACATCACTATAAGCCTTGCAAGCAAAGTGACTAATGAGTTAGTTACGAGATGATGCATTACGGAACAAGTAAAGAGACTTGCCGGTAACGAGATTGAACTAGGTATTGAGATACCGACGATCGAATCTCGGCCAAGTAACATACCGATGACAAAGGGAACAACGTATGTTGTTATGCGGTTTGACCGATAAAGATCTTCGTAGAATATGTTGGAGCCAATATGAGCTGCACGAGTAGAACACAAAGAGTTGTGGGCGATAATAGTCATACTGCTTACCAGCATGTCATACTTTGATTCGGTGGTATTGTTGGATGAAGCGGCCCGGACCGACATTACGCGTACGCTTACACGAGACTGGTTCTACCGACGTGCTTTGCACATAGGTGGCTGGCGGGTGTCAGTTTCTCCAACTTTAGTTTAATCAAGTGTGACTACGCCCGGTCCTTGTTGAAGGTTAAAACAACAAGCTTGACGAAAAATCGTTGTGGTTTTGATGCGTAGGTAAGAACGGTTCTTGCTAAGCCCGTAGCAGCCACGTAAAATTTGCAACAACAAGTAGAGGACGTCTAACTTGTTTTTGCAGGGTATGTTGTGACGTGATATGGTCAAGATGTGATGATATATAAATTGTTGTATGAGATGATCATGTTTTGCAACAGTTATCGACAACTGGCAGGAGCCTTATGGTTGTCGCTTTATTGTATGAAATGCAATCGCCATGTAATTGCTTTACTTTATCACTAAGCGGTAGCGCTAGTCGTGATAGCAATAGTTGGCGAGACGACAACGATGCTTCAATGGAGATCAAGGTGTCAAGCCGGTGACGATGGTGATCATGACGGTGCTTTGGAGATGGAGATCAAAGGCACAAGATGATGATGGCCATATCATATCACTTATATTGATTGCATGTGATGTTTATCCTTTATGCATCTTATTTTGCTTAAGTTCGGTGGTAGCATTATAAGAGATCTCTCACTAAATTTCAAGGTACAAGTGTTCTCCCTGAGTATGCACCGTTGTGAAAGTTCGTCGTGCCGAGACACCACGTGATGATCGGGTGTGATAAGCTCTACGTTCACATACAACGGGTGCAAGCCAGTTTTGCACACGCAGAATACTCGGGTTAAACTTGATTAGCCTAGCATATGTAGATATGGCCTTGGAACACTAAGACCAAAAGGTCGAGCGTGAATCATATAGTAGATATGATCAACATAGTGATGTTCACCATTGAAAACTACTCCATCTCACGTGATGATCGGACATGGTTTAGCTGATTTGGATCACGTGATCACTTAGATGATTAGAGGGATGTTTATCTAAGTGGGAGTTCTTAAGTAATATGATTAATTGAACTTTAATTTATCATGAACTTAGTACCTGATAGTTATTTGCATGTCTATGTTGTTGTAGATCAATGGCCCGTGCTACTGTTCCTTTAAATTTTAATGTGTTCCTAGAGAAAGCTAAGTTGAAAGATGATGGTAGCAACTACACGGACTGGGTCTGTAACTTGAGGATTATCCTCATTGCTGCACAGAAGAATTACATCCTGGAAGCACCGCTAGGTGCAAGACCCGCTGCAGGAGTAACGCCGGATGTTGTGAACGTCTGGCAGAGCAAAGCTGATTACTACTCGATAGTTCAGTGTGCCATGCTTTACGGCTTAGAGCCAGGACTTCAACGACGTTTTGAAAGCCATGGAGCATATGAGATGTTCTAGGAGTTGAAGTTAATACTTCAAGCAAATGCCTGGATTGAGATATATGAAGTCTCCAATAAGTTCTACAGCTGCAAAATGGAGGTGAATAGTTCTGTCAGTGAGCATATACTCAAAATGTCTAGGTATCATAATCACTTGACTCAGCTGGGAGTTAATCTTCCAGTTGATAGTTTCATTGACAGAGTTCTTCAATTATTGCCACCAAGCTACAAGAGCTTCGTGATGAACTATAATATGCAAGGGATGGATAAGAAAATTCCCGAGCTCTTCGCGATGCTAAAGGCTGCAGAGGTAGAAATCAAGAAGGAGCATCAAGTGTTGATGGTCAACAAGACCACCAGTTTCAAGAAAAAGGGTAAAGGTAAGAAGGGGAACTTCAAGAAGAAAAACAAGCAAGTTGCTGCTCAAGTGAAGAAGCCCAAGTCTAGACCTAAGCCTGAGACGGAGTGCTTCTACTGCAAAGGGACTAGTCACTGGAAGTGGAACTGCCCCAAGTATTTGGCGGATAAGAAGGATGGCAAGGTGAACAAAGGTATATGTGATATACATGTTATTGATTTGTACCTTACTAATGCTCGCAGAGTGCACAGGTATTTGATAATCGGTTACATTGCTAATATTTGCAACTCGAAACAGGGACTACAGATTAAGCGAAGATTGGCTAAGAACGAGGTAATGATGCGCGTGGGAAATGGTTCCAAAGTCGATCTGATTGCCGTCGTCACGCTACCTCTACATCTACCTTCGGGATTAGTTTTAGACCTGAATAATAGTTATTTGGTGCCAGTGTTAAGCATGAACATTATATCTGGATCTTGTTTGATGCGAGACGGTTATTCATTTAAATATGAGAATAATGGTTGTTCTATTTATATGAGTAATATATTTTATGGTCATGCACCCTTGAAGAGTGGTCTATTTTTGCTGAATCTCGATAGTAGTAACACACACATTCATAATATTGAAGCCAAAAGATGCAGACTTGATAATGATAGTGCAACTTATTTGTGGCACTGCCGTTTAGGTCAATTGGTGTAAAGCGCATGAAGAAACTCCATTCTGATGGACTTTTGGAATCACTTGATTATAATCACTTGGTACTTGCGAACCATGCCTCATGGGAAAGATGACTAAAACTCCGTTCTCCGGAACAATGGAGCGAGCAACGGATTTGTTGGAAATCATACATGCTGATGTATGTGGTCCAATGAATATTGAGGCTCGCTGCGGGTATCGTTATTTTCTGACCTTAACAGATGATTTGAGCAGATATGGGTATTGTCGGATCACAGGTTCCGACAAAACCCTCAAGGTTCGAACACTGGAGTGCTCGCGAAGATTTCCTCCCTACCGATCCACGCCCTAGCTCGCTAAGATCTTGCGGACGAACTAGACGAACTCACAACACAAAGACACAAGATTTATACTGGTTCGGGCCACCGTTGTGGTGTAATACCCTACTCCAGTGTGGTGGTGGTTGATGACCCACAAGTAGAGGGGATCTATCATAGTCCTTTCGATAAGTAAGAGTGTCGAAATTATAGGTAACAGATAGTTTTGGTGTAATACCCTACTTCAGCGAGGTATTCTCTGCAAGCACTGAAATTATAGGTAACAGATAGTTTTGTGATAAGGTAATTTGTAACGGGTAATAAGTAACAAGTGTAAATAAAGTGCAGCAAGATGGACCAATCCTTTTTGTAGCAAAGGACAAGCCTGGACAAACTCTTATATAGAGAAAAGCGCTCCCGAGGACACATGGGAATTATCGTCAAGCTAGTTTTCATCACGTTCATTTGATTCGCGTTCGGTACTTTGATAATTTGATATGTGGGTGGACCGGTGCTTGGGTGCTGTCCTTACTTGGAAAAGCATCCCACTTATGATTAACTCCTATTGGAAGCATCTGCAACTACAAAAGAAGTATTAAGGTAAACCTAACCATAGCATGAAACACATGGATCCAAATCAGCCCCTTACGAAGCAACGCATAAACTAGGGTTTAAGCACATCACTCTAGCAACCCATCATCTACTTATTACTTCCCAATGCCTTCCTATAGGCCCAAACAATGGTGAAGTGTCATGTAGTTGACATTCACATAACACCACTAGAGGAGAGACAACATACATCTCATCAAAATATCAAACGAATACCAAATTCACATGACTACTAATATCAAGACTTCTCCCATGTCCTCAGGAACAAACGTAACTACTCACAAAGCATATTCATGTTCATAATCAGAGGGGTATTGATATGCATAATGGATCTGAACATATGATCTTCCACCAAATAAACCAACTAGCATCAACTACAAGGAGTAATCAACACTACTAGCACCCAACAAGTACCAATCTCAGACTTAGAGACAAGAATTGGATACAAGAGATGAACTAGGGTTTGAGAGGAGATGGTGCCGGTGAAGATGTTGATGGAGATTGTCCCCCTCTCGATAAGAGGAGTGTTGGTGATGATGATGGCGATGATTTCCCCCTCCTGGAGGGAAGTGTCCCCGGCAGAACAGCTCTGCCGGAGCCCTAGATTGGTTCCGCCAAGGTTCCGCCTCGTGGCGGCGGAGTCTCGTCCCGAAAGCTTTCTTATTATTTTTCCTCGGACGAAAGACTTCATATAGCAGAAGATGGGCACCGGAGGGCCAACAGGGGGCCCCCGATGCAGGGGGGTGCGCCCAGGGGGGTAGGGCGCGCCCCCACCCTCGTGCCCAGGGTGTGGGTCCCCTCTGGTATTTTCTTTGCTCAGTATTTTTTATTATTTCCAAAAATAAATTCCGTGGAGTTTCAGGACTTTTGGAGCTATGCAGAATAGGTCTCTAATATTTGCTCCTTTTCCAGCCCAGAATTCCAGCTGCCTGCATTCTCCCTCTTTATGTAAACCTTGTAAAATAAGAGAGAATAGGCATAAGTATTGTAATGTAATGTGTAATAACAACCCATAATGCAATAAATATCAATATAAAAGCATGATGCAAAATGGACGTATCAACTCCCCCAAGCTTAGACCTCGCTTGTCCTCAGGCGGAAGCCGATAACGATAAATATGTCCACATGTTTAGAGATAGAGGTGTCGATAAAATAAAATACGGACATGAGGGCATCATGATAATTCTTATAACAGCAACATATATGGATATTGTCATATTATTTCTTATGCTAAAGTAACAACCTATTCACAATGTCAAGTATGAATCAGAAACTTCATTGAGAACTAACAAACTATAATCTCAGTCATTGAGGCAATTGCAATTTATCATAACATCAGAAAGAGTCAATATAAGAGCTTTTCAGCAAGTCCACATACTCAACTATCATTTAGTCTTTCACAATTGCTAACACTCATACAATACTTGTGCTTACGGAGTTTTAATCGGACACGGAGAAAGATAGTGGCTTATAGTTTCGCCTCCCAATCTTTTACCTCAAGGGTAATGTCAACAATAATAGTTCATGCTAACTTACATCCAATTGGGTATATATATCAGGATCTTTCCAACACAATGTGCTTGCCAAAGGATAAAATGTAAATACGGAAAGGTGAAGATGACCATGACTCTTGCATAAGGGTAAGAGATAAAAGTAAAAGATAGGCCCTTCGCAGAGGGAAGCAGAGGTTGTCATGCGCTTTCATGGTTGGATGCATGAAATCTTAATGCGAAAGAACGTCACTTTATATTGCCACTTGTGATATGGACCTTTATTATGCAGCCCGTCGCTTTTATTTCTTCCACATCACAAGATCATATAAAGCTTGTTTCCTCCACACTAATCAATCATACATATTTAGAGAGCAATTTTTATTGCTTGCACCGATGACAACTTACTTGAAGGATCTTATTCAATCCATAGGTAGATATGGTGGACTCTTATGGCAAAAGCGGGTTTAAGGGTATTTGGAAGCACAAGTAGTATCTCTACTTAGTGCAAAGAATTTGGCTAGCATGAGGGGGAAAGGCAAGCTCAACATGTTGGATGATCATGACAATATACTTTATCTCAGATATAAGAGAACATAACCCATTACGTTGTCTTCCTTGTCCAGCATCAACTCTTTAGCATGTCATATTTTAATGAGTGCTCACAGTCATAAAATATGTCCAAGATAGTATATTTATATGTGAAACCTCTCTTTCTTTATTACTTCCTATTAATTGCAACGATGACCAAAGCTATGTTTGTCAACTTTCAACAATTCTTAATCATTATACTCTTTCTATGTGAAGTCATTACTCGCCATAAGATTGATATGATCTCTTTATTTATTTTTATTCTTTATTTTTCTTTTATTTCCTCAAGATCATAGAAAAATAAACAAGCCCTTGACTCAACACTAATCTTTATTATATAGATCACGGACTCGATTACATAAAGGGATCATAAAGCAAAACTAAAAACTAGATCATACCAAAAACTTTATTCTACTAGATCAAGATATTACTAAAAGGATCGAACTAAAAAAACGGTAAAGATAGGAGTGTGATGGTGATACGATACCGGGGTACCTCCCCCAAGCTTGGCAGTTGCCAGGGGGAGTGCCCATACCCATGTGATTATGTCTCCTTTGCTGGTGAAGGGGTTGTTGATGATGTAGGCTTGTCGTCCAACTTCCAAGGCATAGGCTCACCATCATAGAAGGATGATCGAGTCTTCGGGATCCTTAAATCTGCAGCCAAACTCATCCTCTTGAATCTATATTCATACTCACAGTTTTGGTTTTGCAGGTCATAGATTTGGGCTTGGAGGTGCTCGATTTTCTCGTGGAGCTTGAAGATGGCCTCCCCAATGTCCTTGGCATCCAGCTTGTGGTTGTTGGTGAACTCCGTGATCATTATGTGATAGGATTCAAGTCCACGCTCCACCATCTCCTGGCACTTGAAAACTTGTTGCTCCATTGCCTCGAGCCTTGTCTCCACGCTTCCGGTCCTCCTTGGTCCCTCAACATCGCAGATGTGCAGCAACCCATCACGCATCTCAATGGTTTGAGGGTGTTGCAGCACCTCCGCGAGGTAAGGGTTGATGACCTTTCTCGAAGAACTTGTCCTTGGGGGCGCTGGGAGATGTCATGATGATCTAGTCCTATCAGAAAAAGAGCTCGAAATGGAAACATAAGATAATTGCGTGGTACGGTGGTCAAAACCTTCGGGAGATTATATAATGAATTTTTACCGACCAAAAGAAGTATCGTGCAAGAAAACAGAGTCCGGAGAGCGCACGAGGTGCCCACGAGGCAGGGGGCGCGCCCAGGGGGGTAGGGCGCGCCTCCCACCCTTGTGGAAGCCTCGTGTCCTTCCCGGACTGCTTCTTATTTTCATATTTTTCTAAATATTCCAAAATGGAGAAAAATTGCCATTAGAACTGTTTTGGAGTCGGTTTACTTACCGTACCACATACCTATTCCTTTTTGGAGTCTGAAACGTTCTGGAAAGTGTCCCTTACGTATTCCTCCGGGGTTACGGTTTCAATAATATTAGTTTCAACATTTATAGGATTACCTGAGATATAATGTTTGATTCTTTGACCGTTCACCACCTAAGGATTTGTGCCTTCGAAGTAGTTCATATTTATGACACCGGAACGATAGACCTCCTCGATAACGTCAGGACCTTCCCATTTGGAGAGAAGTTTTCCTGCAAAAAATCTTAAACGAGAGTTGTATAGCAATACATAATCACCTACATTAAACTCACGCTTTTGTATCCTTTTGTCATGCCATCTTTTAACTTTTTCTTTAAACAACTTGTCATTCTCATAGGCTTGGGTTCTCCATTCATCAATGAGCTAATGTCAAATAACCTCTTCTCACCGGAAAGTTTGAAATCATAGTTGAGCTCTTTAATGGCCCAATATGCCTTATGTTCCAGTTCGAGAGGTAAGTGACATGCTTTTCCATAAACCATTTTATACGAAGACATACCCATAGGATTTCTATATGCAGTTCTATAGGCCCATAATGCATCATCAAGTTTCTTGGACCAATTCTTTCTAGATCTATTAACAGTCTTTTGCAAAATTAATTTAAGCTCTCTATTGCTCAATTCTACTTGACCACTGGACTGTGGGTGATAAGGGGATGCAATTCTATGGTTAACATCATACTTAGCAAGCATTTTACGGAAAGCCATGAATAAAATGTGAACCACCATCAGTCATTAGATATCTAGGGACTCCAAACCTTGGGAAAATAACTTCTTTAAGCATCTTAATAGAGGTGTTATGATTAGCACTATTAGTTGGAATAGCTTCTACCCACTTAGTAACGTAATCAACAACAACTAAAATATGTGTATATCGATTAGAGGAAGGAAAAGGTCCCATATAATCAAAGCCCCAAACATCGAATGGTTCGATAACAAGTGAATAATTCATAGGCATTTTCTGACGTCTACTAATATTACCAATTCTTTGACATTCATCACAAGATAAGACAAACTTACGAGCATCCTTGAAGAGAGTAGGCGAATAAAAACCGGATTGCAATACCTTATGTGCAGTTCTATCTCTAGCGTGATGTCCTCCATAAGCCTCGGAGTGACACTTGCGTAGGATGCATTCTGTTCATGCTCAGGTACACAACGTCTAATAACACCATCTACTCCTTCTTTATAAAGATGTGGGTCATCCCAAAAGTAAAGTCTCAAATCATAGAAAAACTTTTTCTTTTTTTGGTATGTGAAACTAGGTGGTATAAATTTAGCAACAATGTAATTAGCATAATCAGCATACGATGGAGCAGTATGAGAAGCATTTATGACATTCAGTTGTTCATCAGGAAAGCTATCATCAATAGGTAGTGGGTCATCAAGAACATTATCTACCCTAGACAAGTTGTCTGCAACGGGGTTCTCAGCTCCCTTTCTATCAATCTCTCCCTAATAATAAAGCACGGATTGACTCCGTGGGTTCATCGTCACAATACGCTTCTTTCCGTGATTTTACGCTTTCAGTTTGAATTTAAAACATATTCAAGGTGGTACTAATATTTTCATGCTGACTGCCTATACGTCAAAAGCATCAAGCGACTTGGGCCTGCACCCGTTTTAGATCTGGCCCACCTGTTCCTATGTGTCTGTGTGTTTGAATTTTTTTAATGTAAAAAAGAAATCGGTACCAGCTGGGATTTGAGCCCTGGTCTACTGGATGTGTGCAAACGCATCAGACAACTAAGGCTGAGCTCGTGAGTGTGATAACCTAAGTGTCATTCTGGCTATTTAGAATAGAAGGAGATGCGTGTGTACTTGGGCTGAGATAATGGGCACGGGCGTGCTGGGCCGGCCGACTGCCCATTGGGAGCAGGCTGGAGGCTTTTTTTATATTTGTTTACTTATTAAATAGTCCCACATTGCCATTTTACATAATTTTTTTACCAGTTTATATATGTTCTTAGGTTGACAAATATCAAGGAGCTGCTTCGGAAATTATGCAAAGAATATGGCATGAATAAGAATTGTGCTTAGCGAAACAAATGAGGGGAAGAACAATAGCTATTATGCATAATTAAGCTGGCAAGAAAGAAAATAGGCACTAATTGCATGAGAAATAAAGAAGTTAGGAATTAGACAACAATTACAGATTTTTTGAAGGAGGTGCGGGAATCAATGGCAGGCGTGTAGTTCCCTCATTTTATCTTATGAATAAAAATAATGTGGCATCTTTTTCCTGCATGATCCTCACTAAATTCAGGCGTTCTTTCTTTCGTTGCAACATACAACGTGACATGTTTTCCTTGCACTTATAATCCTTACTAAATTTGCGCCAAATTTATAACACATTAAACATTATGTTTGTGCATACAGTCCTCACTAAATTTATATCAATTGTTTCTACCGTTGTAACCCACGGGCATATATACTGTTTTTTATATTTATATATAGAGAGGTATAATCTTATTGGTCCTCCCATTTCTTATGTCCATGGCATTTCTTCTTACTGAGCTAGGCTATTCTACGGATCGTCTGTCCTGGGCCACTTGGCTTATGCCCCATTGGTCCGCGTAACGTTTCACCAATAGAAAAAACAGTGCCCTCCCAACCTATCTGTGTGACCCGCCCCAACAAATCAAACCCACCATCCCATTTAGGAGATGAGGCAAAAAATAGTTGACCATGACTGGAATCAAACTCGCAACGTCCACTGTTTTTTGTGTTGATCGTGTTAGCCCACAAAAAAAGGTATTGATTGTTTTAAACTAAAGTTAAAATTGGTGGTTGTTTGTGTCCTTCACAGACTGCTACTAAACTATTACGATGTAAAATCTGGATGACACAAACACAAGGCACAAGCATTAGATTGTGTAGACGTGGCAGGGATCTAAAACGCGACCGTTCGTTGGTTGTCCATGCAGGCGATGCAATTCTTTATTGGTTCCAAACTTACGTGGAACGTTCGCTGTGTAGTGAACATCATGACCGACAATGATGATAAAGAAAATAAATGACAACAAGGATGGAGGAAGGATGGAGGCGCTAGGGGTGATAATTTGTTTCTCCCGTTGCAACGGACTTCACGGTTAGCACTGGACAAAAGTATGCATGTCTGGACGATAGATGAAGTTTACCATATTTTTATTGTCTGTTGTTGGTAACTCAAAATAAGAACCACGTTTATCAGTGTGGTAATCTAAAGATAAGGTCATTCATCCGATTAGTTGACTAGGATTCACGTCACAAGTTCCGAACTAGCGTCCCAATGAATCGTATTGTTAATTGATCCATCAACCATATACACTTAATTAATCGTATTGTGAAGCACAGGCAATGGACATGTGGTTTTTTCTCCCGTTGCAACGCACGGGCAATTTTCCTAGTAATATGTAAATCAAATTCTTGTTGCAAGAGAACCAATCTAATAAGTCTAGGTATAGCATCTTTCTTTTCCATAAGATATTTAATAGCAGCGTGATCTGTATGAATAGTTACTTTAGAATCAACAATATAAGGTCTGAACTTATCACAAGCAAATACAACTTCTAAGAATTCTTTTTCAGTAGTAGCATAATTTCTCTGAGCACTGTCTAGGGTTTTACTAGCATATTGAATAACATTTAATTTCTTATCAACTCTTTGCCCTAGAACATCACCTACAGCATAATCGCTAGCATCACACATAATTTCAAAGGGTAAATTCCAATCAAGTGGCTGAACAATAGGTGCAGAGATTAATTCTTTCTTAAGTATTTAAAATGCTTGTACACAATCATCAGCAAAGACAAATGGTATATCTTTGTGTAATATATTAGTCACAGGCCGAGAAATTTTTGAGAAGACCTTAATTAACCTCCTATAAAAACCGGCATGACCAAGGAAGCTTTTTATACCTTCGATGTCCGTGGGACATGGCATCTTTTCAATAGCATCGACTTTAGCTTTATCAACTTCAATACATCTTTCAGAAATTTTATGCCCCAAGACAATGCCTTCATTAACCATAAAGTGGCATTTCTCCCAATTCAAGACAAGGTTAGTGTCTTCACATCTCTACAAAACTCGATCAAGGTTGCTCAAGCAATCATCAAAAGAGGATCCATAAACGGAGAAATCATCCATGAAAACCTCACAAATCTTTTCACAAAAATCAGAGAATATAACCATCATGCATCTTTGAAAGGTAGCAGGTGCATTACATAAACCAAAAGGCATACGTCTATAAGCAAAAGTACCGAGAGGGCAAGTAAAAGTGGTCTTTGCTTGATCATTAGCTGACACGGGTATTTGAGAGAAACCAGAATAACCATCTAGAAGGCAACAATGTGTATGTTTGGAAAGTCTTTCTAGCATTTGATCAATAAAAGGTATGGGGTAATGAACTTTTTTAGTAGCCTTATTTAATTTACGGAAATCATTTACCATCCTATAACCTGTAATAATTCTTTGCGGGATCAATTCATCTTTATCATTAGGAACGACAGTAATACCTCCCTTCTTAGGGACACAATGGACATGACTTACCCACTGACTATCAGCAACGGGATAGATTATACCTACCTCCAGGAGCTTTAGTATTTCCTTTCTTACCACTTCTTTCATCTTAGGATTCAGCTGTCGTTGATGATCAATAACTGGTTTGGCATCTTTCTCCAAATTTATTTTGTGTTGACATAGAGTGGGACTAATGCCCTTAAGATCATCAAGAGTATATCCAATAGAAGCTCGGTGCTTCTTCAGATTTTTCAATAATTTTTCTTCTTCCTTCTGTGAAAGGTTAGCACTAATAATAACAAGATATATCTTCTTTTCATCAAGGCAAGCATATTTAAGAGTATCAGGTAATGGTTTAAGTTCAAACACGGGATCACCCTTGGGTGGAGGAGGATCCCCTAGGATTTCAACAGGCAAATTGTGTTTCAGAATAGGTCCCTGTTTAAAGAATACTTCATCTATTTCCCTTCTTTCATTCATAAACATATCATTTTCATGGTCTAGCAAATATTATTCAAAGGATCACTAGGAGGTACGACAATAGAAGCAAGACCAATTATTTCATCTTTACTAGGCAATTCCTCTTCACGGTGTTGTCTACGAAATTTTGAGAAATTAAACTCATGAGACATATCACCCAAACCAATAGTAACAACATCCTTTTCGCAGTCTATCTTAGCATTAGTAGTGTTCAAGAAGGGTCTACCAAATATAATGGTACAAAAGCTATCTTGTGGGGAACCAAGAACAAGAAAATCAGCAGGATATTTAACCTTCCCACACAAGACTTCAACTTCTCTAACAATCCCAATTGGTGAAATAGTATCTCTATTGGCGAGCTTAATGGTGACATCAATTTCTTCTAACTCAGCGGGTGCAATATCATGCATAATTTCTTTGTATAAGTCAATAGGTATTGCACTAGCACTAGCACCCATATCACACAAGCCATGATAACAATGATCTCCTATTTTAACAGAAATAACAAACATGCCTACCACAGGTCTATGTTTATCTTTAGCACCAGGTTTAGCAATTCTAGCAGTCTCATCACAGAAGTAAATAACATGCCCATCAATATTATCAGCCAAGAGATCTTTAACCATAGCAATATTAGGTTCAACTTTAACTTGCTCGGGGGGTTTATGTGTCCTAATATTACTTTTGTTGACTTCTGATTGAAGCTTTAGCATGATCCTTTATTCTAACAGGGAAAGGTGGTTTCTCAACATAAGAAGTAGGAACAATAGGATCATTATAAGTGATAGCCTTTTCTTCAACTTTAATAGGTGCAACTACTTTTACTTCAACAGGAGGATTATATTTAAACCACTTCTCCTTAGGGAGATCAACATGAGTAGCAAATGATTCACAGAAAGAAGCTACTATCTCAGAGTCAAGTCCATATTTATTGCTAAATTCACGGAAAACATTGGTATCCAAAAAATATTTACACAATCAAACTTAGGTGTTATACCTGACCCTTTACCTTCGTCGAGGTCATAATCTTCAGAGTTGCATTTAATTCTTTCCGATTAATCCCATTTCAATTCAATAGTCTTCATCATAAAAGAACCAGTACAAGAAGTATCGAGCATGGTGCGATTGTTGTCAGAAAGCCGAGCATAAATTTTTTGAATAATCATTTCTCTCGAGAGCTCATGATTGGGGCATGAATATAACATTGACTTAAGCCTCCCCCAAGCTTGAGCGATGCTTTCTCCTTTGCAAGGCCAAAAATTATATATATATAATTACGATCACGATGAACAAGATGCAAAGGATAAAACTTCTGATGAAATTCCAGTTTCAATCGTTTGTAGTTCCATGATCCCATATCATCACATAGCCTATACCATGTCAATGCATCTCCCTTCAAAGATAAAGGGAAGACCTTCTTCTTGATAACATCATCGGGCATACCTGCAAGCTTAAATAATCCACAAACTTCATCCACATAGATTAGGTGCTCATCAGGATGTAATGTCCCGTCTCCTGCAAAGGATTAGCTAGCAGTTTTTCTATCATACCCAAAGGAATTTCAAAGTAGACATTTTCAGTAGGTTCAGTAGGTTGAGGAGCAACTATTTTCTCTACCCGTCGGGGTGAAGATACCCCGAACAAGCCCCTCAAAGGATTACTTTCCATAGTAACAAGTGACAGTAAATTTCAGCACACTATATAATTTTTTCCTTACCAAATTCCACCTACCAAAGGCACTTCACTCCCCGGCAACGACGCCTTGAGAAAAAGTCTTGATGACCCACAAGTATAGGGGATCTATCATAGTCCTTTCGATAAGTAAGAGTGTCGAACCCAACGAGGAGTAGAAGGAAATGATAAGCGGTTTTCAGCAAGGTATTCTCTCAAGCTCGAAATTATAGGTAATGAGATAGTTTTGTGATAAGGTAATTTGTAACGGGTAATAAGTAACAAGTGTAAATAAAGTGCAGCAAGATGGCCCAATCCTTTTTGTAGCAAAGGACAAGCCTGGGCAAACTCTTATATAGAGAAAAGCGCTCCCGAGGACACATGGGAATTATCGTCAAGCTAGTTTTCATCACGTTCATATGATTCGAGTTCGGTACTTTGATAATTTGATATGTGGGTGGACCGGTGCTTGGGTGATGTCCTTACTTGGACAAGCAACACACTTGTGATAAATTCCTATCGCAAGCATCCGCAACTACAAAAGTAGTATTAAGGTGTCAGGACCCCGATTCCAAGTCACATCAATCTAGCCGGTAACACCTCATATCACTTTGCAGCCTCACGCACTGTATTCCCACAGGTGTCGCCTTACCATGGCCCGGGACCGTTTGCGCCTTTTGGCTCACGTATATGATAGTGTCGCTAGCATCCATATGACAGAACCGGGCCAACATGGCTAGTCGTGAACCCAAAGCGGCACTAACTCATGGGGACAGGCGTACATGAATCAACTTAGAGCATGTCGATTGACGTGTGAATCCGGGCTATAGCACTGGCTAACAGGACTCAGGAACCCGGGCTGTAGCAGGCTAAGCGAGACTCGGATGTCACAGCGTGACATTTCCCCAAGGGCAGACACATGAACGAAGTGAAACACATGCCCGGCCAGTCAAGCGTCTGAAAGCGGTAGTCTTTGGGCTAGCGGGACTCCGGTGAACCGGGCAGAAGCGGACTACTATGGCTCAAGGAAGCACTAGACTACATTTCCCCATAAGAGAGGCTGCCAAGGATAACAACTAGATTGTCGGATCCCACACATACCAAGCATTTCAAACATACACACAATATGCTCGGTATGTGTAAATACAACATGGCATCACAACATAACTCTACGACTCAAGTATTTTTTCATTAGGCTCCGAGGAGCGAGATATTACAAACATGGGTCTCATGACCCAACATTGAAACATACAAAACAAAGCACACGCGGAAGCTTAACATGTCCGAGTACAGAGACATCTACAAATGAAAAAGGCTGAGAAGCCTGACTATCTACCAGATCCTGCCGAGGGCACAAGATCGTAGCTGAGGTAAAAAGGTAAACATCGAAGTCCACGCGGAACTACTAGCGAGACTGAAGTCTCTCTGCAAAACATAAATTAAGCAAACGTGAGTACAAATGTACCCAACAAAACTTACATCAGAACTAACTACATATGCATCATTATCAACAAAGGGGTGGTGGAGCTTAACTGCAGCAAGCCAGCTTTGACTCGGTGGCTATCCTGAACTACGACTGCAGATAACTCTTTTGAGTTGGCGCACACGAGTCAACATATTCACCATACCAATACACCACTATGGATCCGCTCCCGTCTACCTACGAGAACGCCATCCATAGCACTCACGCTTATCTTGCGAGTTTTAGAGTATCCACTTTCACTTGTCTATCAACCGCATGCAGCAACCCAGAAGTCCTTTACCGTGGACACGGCTATTCGAATAGATAATGTTAACCCTGCAGGGGTGTACTTCTTCACACACGCTCTCGCCTCTTACCACCATGTACACGACGTGTTTCTCGGCAACCTTCAAGCAGAAGCCTGGCGAGGGAGTCGGCCACGACCTGACTAGCCACACAAGTCTCTTGTCCAGGTTTATCGCCTATTCGGGTTCCATCCGCAAGGAGATCCGGTCGGGGTGTCGCTCACGGCCCAAAACGATGTGAGCAGGGTTCCCAAGCCCACCTCGATGGGTGGATCTACGCTTGGTACACCGTGCCACGGTGCCTAGTCTGTCCCAAGCCCACCTGTACCGGGTGCCACTTGGTAGACTACTAACACTACCTACAAACACCAGAAACTAGTTGCAACTCCTGGACCGATCAAGTTGATTAATAAGCCGAGAGGGGCCGAGTTACCGGAACCCAATGTGTGGTAGTAACTATTCATGGATCACAAACACAGAACTCAATTCCTGAGGACGGTTTCAATGAGACAACCCACCATGTACTCCTACATGGCCTCTCACCGCTACCTTTACCAAATCGTATTCACACATTTAAACCACACACGAGGACATGTTCACACACCTCCAATTCATCACGATGAATCGGACTGACACAACTCTAAGCAATAGCAGGCATGACAAACAAGCATGAATGAGTAGGCACATCAGGGCTCAAACAACTCCTACTCATGCTAGTGGGTTTAATCTATTTACTGTGGCAATGACAGGTCATGCAGAGGAAAGGGGTTCAACTACCACAACATGTAGCAGTTGAATCGTTGTTGTCCTAATGCAGTAAAAGAGAGCAGGAGCGAGAGAGTGGGATTGTATCGTAATGAACAAGGGGGTTTTGCTTGCCTGGCACTTCTGAAGATAATATAGTTCTTCATCGGTGTCATCAAACACGTCATCAGAACGTCGTCTACCGGGAGGGGATAACACCGGCAAACAAGAAAGAACACAATCAATGCAATGCAACAATATGATGCATGAATGTGACATGGCAATATGTTGTGGTTTGAGCTAATGCAACTAGCAACAGATTAAATGAAGTTGGTTTGAATACAAGATTCATATTCAAACTCCATATGTGATTATTCAAATGCCATTTAGTTGATTTGACCTAAACAGTGAACAAAAGTTGTTCTAACATGCATGAAAACGATACAGATGGATAGATTGGATTTTTCTGATCATTTTGCATATATAATTTATTTCATTTGGAGTTACGGTTGAATTTATATGAATTTTTTAAGTTTAGACTATTTCCTGGAATTTTCTGAATTATTTTAAATCCAGAAAATGACTTATTGCGTCAGCACTACGTCACTGTGACGTCAGCAGGTCAACTGACCCGGTCCAGGTCAAACCTGACCAGTGGGGTCGACACGTCAGTGACACAATTAACTAACAGGGTTAATTAAATCTAACTAATCGAATTAACAGCCACTAGGCCCACTGTCAGTGTCAGCAAGGGTGATTAGTCCTACACTAATCTAGTCAGGGGCGGGGCCCACGTGTGTTGACCCCAGGGAGGTCAAACCCCGGGTCGAACAGGTCAAACCTGCCGGCGACATGACGCCGTGGCGAGACGTGTGGCGGCGGGTTTCGCGCTCCGGCGACCAAAACGACGGCGGAGGCGTGCTACGTGCTGCTGGTGGACTCGCGCGTCGAGTGGTGCAGGCGGTGGGTGCGGGGGTGGCCGGAGATGACCACGGCGAGCACGAATGTGGCGGCCGGCGTTCGGGTGTTCGCGGGATCGGTGCTGCGGTGCACGGGAGGAGGAGCTGGTGGTGGCTACGGGTTCCTGGTGGTGCGCTGAGCACAATGGCAAGCTTGGCTTCGAGCCACTATGGCTCTAGCCACGACGGTGCCATGGCCGTGAGGAGCTTTGGTGTGGTGGAAGCAGGCGCCACGGAGACCAAACGAGCACGGGAGCTAGGGGAGAGGAAGAGGAGCTCAAAGCGGGGAGTCGAGAGGGTCGGCCGAACTCGGGAGGCCACGAGGGCGGCGAATCAGCGATGGCGATCTCCGGTGCCCGACGGTGAAGACGATGATCTTTGGCGATGTTCAGGCTTCGAGCTTGCCTCTGTTGGCTTGGAGCTCGAGGTGATGTGGCGGAGCCGATGGCCACAGGGAGGCGAGCGATGTGGCCAGGGGCGGCGGCGGCGGCGGCAGCAGGCGCTTCGGGTCGGCGAGAGGGCGAGGGAGAGACGAATAGAAGGGGGAGCGGACGTGAAGGCTCACGGGGTCGCGTGGCGCACCTAGCGACATCCGAGAGCAAGCGGCAAGCGTGAGGTGGCGGCGCGTCTTGTCAGCGTCGAGCGCACGCCCTCCGCCCTCTGGCGGGGAGGTTGAAAACGATGGCGGCTGCGGTGGGCTGGGCCGGGTGATGGACCAGACAGGAGGCTGGGCTGGCTCAGTGGGCTGCAGGTAAGCACTTCTCTCTTTCTCTCGATTGTTTTACATTTTCTATTTTGTTTCTACATTACGGTTTAGTAATAATGGTAAACCATTTCATAAAATCCTGGAAATAATTATGGGTGCTTTACGAATTATTCCAAAGTGACCCTTAACAATTTCCAACATTTTGGAGCATCTAAAATCTATATAGCATTTAAATAGCCCCAATTCAAATATGTTTGGATTAATTCAAAGTCCAAATATGTCCTGCAAAAATGTGAACCATTTTTGGTAGATGCTTCCACCTTGATCCAGAAATGATGAACATTTTTAAAGGGCATTTTGAAGCATTGAGAAATATTTTGGTTGAACCTATTTGAATTCCTTTTGATGCTAGGGTTTGAACATCCCCATTTCAAGTTTCCATGAAAGTTAAACATGATGCAAGCAAGATGCAAACACTAGGCAGCACTAGAAGCTAGGGATGTGACAACTCGCCCCCACTAAACAAGAATCTCGTCCCGAGATTCAAGCGTGGGGTAGGATGAAGGGGGAAAGCAAACTAACATAATCTTCACGATCCAGGTGGCACTTTATAAGAACGTTGAATCGATCACCATCTTTGTCTCGATGTGTTGCTCTGAGAACTCCAACCCACATGACAACGAGAGGAAAGGAAAAACTCTAGAAGGGTCGATCTTCTCGGAGATCGAATCAACTCAGGATCAACTCTCGGAGGGAGACATAGAAATATCTCTGGAGCTGTGAGACAAACATGCATCGGGAAGGACGAAGGAAACAATTTCACAAGGGTTTTCAACTAGCGAGGGGAAATTGCCATGATCCCATAACGGGGCACCTTGGGAGAGGCGCCTCGTAGATTTATCCTTGAAGTGGCAAAAAGAATTACTTTGATACAAAGATCATTGAAACTCTTTATACCAACCCAAGGCAAATCACAATCGATCATTTGGCGGGGGACAAAAAGATGGCATACCCGGACTAGAATGGATGATGTGGACTACCTTGTTGAAGACAACGCAATGGATGGCTTTTGCATATCACCGGAAACGGATGGGACTCATGACAAGTCCACTATTAAAGATGATCTTGGACAACAAATGCTGAGAAGGGCAGCCCATGGGAAATTGGCACAATGGCGGTGCAAGCTGGGAACAAGACGCAACTGTTGGGAATGTTCCAACCATCATATCTGCCTAAGATTCAGATCCGATTGGTGATGGGATACTTCAGACTCAGCATGTCTGAAAGAAAGTTTGAAACACGATTGGATGGGATGGCGTTGCGAGATTCTCGAGGAATGAACTAAGATAGCAAGCTCCAAAACATGAGCTGGTTCTGCTAAACACATGTGAACATGCTGTCCCAGAAAAGCATGACCACATGGTAGTCTTATAACAAAACACTACCGAGTTTAGGTGGGGAACCATCATCGAGGATATTGAAGTCTTGTGCACTTAAATTAGACTTCTTTACCTAGAACAAGTCAATCAGTGGCTTGGTGTGCTAAGGATACGTATGGAATGAAGATGATCAGTCTATCAGACCATAGAATACTTCGCACGTGCATGACTGACTTGGGATGATTCCAAAGGAAGCAAAACAAGCTTTCCGAATCCACGACGGCAACTTGCATCAAATGCACGTGAATTCGAGGAAGTCACTTCTTCCATCCAAGCATAAGCTTCATGAACGGAACACGAAGGCATTGCTTACAAAATTTTCAACACTAGGTTGATGTTCAACATGAATCATGGCGGAGACAAAATGCTGCTGATGGGCCCAACAACAACTCATCGGATTTTCCATATCACTGGACTTCCACCATCATGTGAACACGGTGATAGCATTGGTCAGACAAAAAGATGTAATGGTGTATGCTCGAGGGATCAACCACGAGTAAGACAACATTACGAACATCGATGTTACTGATTTGATTTGGTGATAGCCCATACTCAAATCAAAGTTTTGGTTAGGATGATAGGTCCAGCAATTGATCGCGAGGATCAATCAATGAAGACATCACCTTTCTTCAACACACATACAAGATATCCCTTAGAATGAACTAAGTCAGACAAGCTTTCATCTTCCAACTCTCCAAGTTGTAGTTTAGCTTAACCAACCAGTTCAGGGTATCCAACACAGGTTCTTGGAGAAGGGGTGATTTACAAGAAACCAACTTGATCACGAGCTCAACATAGCGATCGGGGGACAACTTGGTGATACTTCCGAGAAGATAATCAGAAAATCATGAACCACCGATATGTTACTAAGCTCGAGAACAATCTTGCTTCTGAGGCAAGACGATATGATCAAATAAGCAAGGATTGGCACAATCCTGACTCCTTGATCGAAGAGTGCTCCAGAAATAAGGACTAAGTAGCACAATCTATCTTAGAAATGATGATTCAATAACCAACACGCTAAGGATAAGAGTATTGCCCATTTACTACCAAGCAACTAGTTGCTAGGACTATTGATTTCACACATCACAGTTCACTTGTCGGTATTCCGGTTGCAACTACACGAAACCGTGGAGCGAATGATGATGGGGAGAAGTATCACTACGTCAAGAATTCATAAGGGAAGGTGCAATTCTCATGACGTTCCTGACATAAAGAGGGCAATACTTCAGGGTAGAACAGAATCAAAAGCTGGATTGGCATTTTGATCTGCGGAATACAACTGCTTTGACCCAATCCTAGATATGGATGAGGTACAGGAGTTTGTTTCTCAAAGTCATTCCGGATAGAATGGCTTGACGGACCACAAGAGTAATAGGCATCGATAAACGAATGCACGCATACCCTTGAGTATCAATTGATAGACGGGGGTCAGAATACAACTAAGGAGGAACAACTCGAGGAACATATAACTTTCTGAGTTGTGGATGCATAGGTTAGTATGTCGAATCAAGTTCAACAGGTTTCTTCTGGATAACCCATGCAGAAAAGGAAGGACTAGCAGAGTCACAATATGAATGGAGTACTCCTCAAGAGTACTCTGATTGTGAGCTTTTGGTTCAAAGAACTTCTGCCTTAATGGTTCATGGTATTTGGAAGAAGGAAATACCACGGACCTCGAGGACTATCACAAAGGTTACTAATATCTTAAGGGAACTAGCAAATACTAACAACATGAAGTAGGGTGAATCTCAGGTTCAACAACCCAGGAATAGAATACCTACTAACTAAATGGCATCACGGGATGCTTTCGAGAATAACGGTCAGAATCATCACACCGGGAACACAAAACATAGCTAGATTACTAGGTGACTCCCTAAAACACCTAGGGTCATAATAATAGCTCCAACATATATGTCGAGGCAATAGAGTACCTCGACTGACTGGTTAGTGTGCTTATTCTGACCAAAAGGACATCGGGAACAGAAAGAAAGGATTTGCAATGCATCAGACTATTTAGAGACCTGGGATGACTCGGACAGCACAACGGTTGTAAATGCTCAAAAAGATTTGAGACATCCTGCAAAAATGGTGGCATAACCTCTCAATATCATAATATCAAGGTTCTGAGATTAACTAACAACACACGGAAGTAGTAGAAACCGAATTGGGGCTTAAATCCATCAATCCTATAAGTCTTTATCATAGTAACTCGTCATCCTGATAGATAGAATGAGAAGGCCTAGTTCTTAATCCCCGTAGAAGAGAAAAGGTTGACTCAGATTAGAAGGTCATGAGATATAAGGAGTAAAAAGAGCCTTACGTTCCCTTCCCCAATAAATTCCCTTACATAACTAAAGCATTTCTAGACTCAACTTCGACCAATTTGGCTTGGTAATCCTCTGAGATCGGGGCTCGACACCAAAGCTGTCGGGACCCGATTCCAAGTCACATCGATCTAGTCGGTAACACCTCATATCACTTTGCGGCCTCACGCACGGTATTCCCACGGTGTCGCCTTACCATGGCCCGGGACCATTTGCGCCTTTTGGCTCACGTATATGATAGTGTCGCTAGCATCCATATGACAGAGAACCCGGGCCGACATGGCTAGTCGTGAACCCAAAGCGGCACTAACTCATGGGGACAGGCATACATGAATCAACTTCGAGCATGTCGGTCAGCAGCGTGTGAATCCGGGCTGTAGCACTGGGCTAACAGGACTCCGGGAACCCGGGCTGTAGCAGGCTAGGCAGGACTCCGGATGTCACCGCGTGACATTTCCCCCAAGGGACAGACACATGAACGAAGTGAAACACATGCCGGCCCCGATCAAGCGTCTGGCGGTAGTCTTTGGGCTAGCGAGACTCCGGTGAGAACTGTAGCGTACTACTATGGCTCAAGGAAGGACTAGACTACATTTCCACGTAAGAGAGGCTTCCAAGGATAACAACTAGATTGTCGGATCCCACACATACCAAGCATTTCAAACATACACACAATATGCTCGATATGTGTAAATACAAGATGGCATCACAACATAACTCTACGACTCAAGTATTTTTCATTAGGCTCGAGGAGCGAAATATTACAAACATGGGTCTCATGACCCAACATTGAAACATACAAAACAAAGCACACGGAAGCTTAACATGTTTGAGTACAGACATCTACAAATGAAAAAGGCTGAGAAGCCTGACTATCGACCAGATCCAGCCAAGGGCACAAGATCGTAGCTGAGGTAACAAGCTAAACGTCGAAGTCCACGCGGAACTACTAGCGAGACTGAAATCTCTCTACAAAACATAAATTAAGCAAATGTGAGTATAAATGTACCCAGCAAGACTTACATCAGAACTAACTACATATGCATTATTATCAACAAAGGGGTGGTGGAGTTTAACTGCAGCAAGCCAGCTTTGACTCGGTGGCTATCCTGAACTACGACTGCAAGTAACTCTTTTGAGGTGGCGCACACATGTCCACATATTCACCATACCAATACGCCACTATGGATCCGCTCCCGTCTACCTACGAGAACGCCATCCATAGCACTCACGCTTATCTTGCGAGTTTTAGAGTATCCACTTTCACTTGTCTATGAACTGTACAGGCAACCGAGAAGTCCTTTACCGTGGACACGGCTATTCTAATAGATAATGTTAACCCTGCAGGGGTGTACTTCTTCGCACACGCTCTCACCACTTACCACCATGTACACGACGTGTATCTCGGCAACCTTCAAGCGAAAGCCTGGCGAGGGAGTCGGCCACGACCTGACTAACCACACAAGTCTCTCGTCCAGGTTTATCGCCTATTCGGGTTCCATCCGCAAGGCGATCCGGCCGGTGTCGCTCACGGCCCCAAACGATGTGAGCAGGGTTCCCAAGCCCACCTCGACGGGTGGATCTACGCTTGGTACACCGTGCCATGGTGCCTAGTCTGTCCCAAGCCCACCTGCACGGGTGCCACTTGGTAGACTACTAACACTACCTACAAACACGAAACTAGTTGCAACTCACAGGCCAGAGAGATCAAGTTGATTAATAAGCCGAGAGGGCGAGTTACGGAACCCAATGTGTGGTAATGGCTTGTTCATGGATCACAAACACAGAACTCAGTTCACGAGGGCGACTTCAATGAGACAACCCACCATGCACTCCTACATGGCCTCTCACCGCTACCTTTACCAAATCGTGTTCACACATTTAGACCACACACAGAGGGACATGTTCAAGACACCTCCAATTCATCCCCGATGAATCGGACACGACACAACTCTAAGCAATAGCAGGCATGACGAACAAGCATGAAGGAGTAGGCACATCAGGGCTCAAACAACTCCTACTCATGCTAGTGGGTTTCATCTATTTACTGTGGCAATGACAGGTCATGCAGAGGAAAGGGGTTCAACTACCGCAGCATGTAGACAGTTGAATCATTGTTGTCCTAATGCAGTAAAAGAGAGCAGGAGCGAGAGAGTGGGATTGTATCAGAATGAACAAGGGGGTTTTGCTTGCCTGGCACTTCTGAAGATAATATAGTTCTTCATCGGTGTCATCGAACACGTCGTCGGAACGTCGTCTACCGGGAGGCGATAACACCGGCAAACAAGAAAGAACACAATCAATGCAGTGCAACAATATGATGCATGAATGTGACATGGCAATATGCTGTGGTTTGAGCTAATGCAACTAGCAACAGATTAAATGAAGTTGGTTTGAATACAAGATTCAAATTCAAACTCCATATGTGATTATTCAAATGCCATTTAGTTGATTTGACCTAAACAGTGAATAAAAGTTGTCCTAACATGCATGAAAATGGTGCAGATGGATAGATTGGATTTTTCTGATCATTTTTCATATATAATTTATTTCATTTGGAGTTACAGTTGAATTTATATGAATTTTTGAAGTTTAGACTATTTTCTGGAATTTTCTGAATTATTTTAAATCCAGAAAATGACTTATTACGTCGACACTACGTCCTTGTGGCGTCATCGAGTCAATCGACCGGTCCAGTCAAACCTGACCGGTGGGGTCGACACGTCGGTGACACAATTAACTAACGAGGTTAATTAAATCTAACTAATCGAATTAACATCCACTCGCCCTTGCCGCTGTCGTGAGGGGTAATTAGTCCTAAACTAATCTAGTCAGGGGCGGGGCCCACGTGTGTTGACCCCAGGGAGGTCAAACCCCGGGTCGAACAGGTCGAACCTGCCGGCGACAAGACACCGGCGAGGCCAGACGCGGAGGAGCAGCGCGGATTTCACGCTCCGGCGACCAAAACGACGGCGGAGGCGTGCTACGTGCTACTGGTGGACTCGCGCGTCGAGTGGTGCAGACGGTGGGTGCGGGGGTGGCCGGAGATGACGCCGGCGAGCATGAATGCGGCGGCCGGCGTTCGGGTGTTCACGGGATCGGTGCTGTGGTGCACGAGAGGAGGAGCTGGTGGTGGCTACGGGTTCCTGGTGGTGTGCTGAGCACAATGGTGAGCTTGGCTTCGAGCCACTATGGCTCTAGCCACGACGGCGCCATGGCCGGCGGATGGGAGCTTTCGGGTGTGGTGGAAACGGCGCCTACGGAGACCAAACGAGCATGGGAGCTAGGGGGAGAGGAAGAGGAGCTCACAGCGGGGTCGGAGAGGGGGTCAGCGAACTCGGGGAGGCCCTGAGGACGGCGAATCGGCAGCGACGATCTCCGGTGCCCGACGGTGAAGACGATGATGCTGGCGATGTTCTAGGGCTTCCGGGCTTGCCTCTGTTGGCTTGGAGCTCCAGGGTGATGTGGCGGATCCGATGGCCACAGTGGGGAGGCGAGGCATGGCGCGCTGGGACCAGGCAGCGGGCGGCGACGGGAGGCGCTTCGGGTCGGGCGAGAAGGCGAGGAAGACGAGCGAGAGGGGGAGCGGATGTGAAGGCTCCGGGGTCCGCGTGGCGCACCTAGCGACGTCCAGGAGCAAGCGGCAAGCATGAGGTGGCCGGCGCGTGCGCGCGCGCGTCGGGCACACGCCCTCCTGCCTACTGGCAGGAGGTTGAAGACGGTGGCGGCTGCGGTGGGCTGGGCATACGGTGATGGACCAGCAGAGGCTGGGCGGCTGCAGTGGGCTGCAGGTAAGCACTTCTCTCTTTCTCTCGATTGTTTACATTTTTCTATTTTGTTTCTCTGTTTTGGTTTAGTAATAATGGTAAACCATTTCATAAAATCCTGGAAATAATTATGGGTGCTTCGAATTATTCGTGACCCTTAACAATTTCCAACATTTTTGGAGCATCTAAAATCTATATAGCATTTAAATAGCCCCAATTCAAATATGTTTGGATTAATTCAAAGTCCAAATATGTCCTGCAAAAATGTGAACCATTTTTGGTAGATGCTTCCACCTTGATCCAGAAATGATGAACATTTTTAAAGGGCATTTTGAAATCATTGAGAAATTGTTTTTGTTGAACCTATTTGAATTCCTTTTGATGCTAGGGTTTGAACATCCCCATTTCAAGTTTCCATGAAAGTTAAACATGATGCAAGCAAGATGCAAACACTAGGCAGCACCAGAAGCTAGGGATGTGACATAAGGTAAACCTAACCATAGCATGAAACATATGGATCCAAATCAGCCCCTTATGAAGCAATGCATAAACTAGGGTTTAAGCTTCTGTCAGTCTAGCAACCCATCATCTACTTATTACTTCCCAATGCCTTCCTCTAGGCCCAAACAATGGTGAAGTGTCATGTAGTCGAGGTCCACATAACACCACTAGAGGAGAGACAACATACATCTCATCAAAATATCGAACGAATACCAAACTCAAATGACTACTAATAGCAAGACTTCTCCCATGTCCTCAGGAACAAACGTAACTACTCACAAAGCATATTCATGTTCATAATCAGAGGGGTATAATATGCATAATGGATCTGAACATATGATCTTCCACCAAATAAACCAACTAGCATCAACTACAAGGAGTAATCAACACTACTAGCGACCTACAAGTACCAATCTCAGACTTAGAGACAAGAATTGGATACAAGAGATGAACTAGGGTTTGAGAGGAGATGGTGCTGGTGAAGATGTTGATGGAGATTGGCCCCTCCCGATGAGAGGAGGCGTTGGTGATAGCGATGGTGATGATTTCCCCCTCCCGGAGGAAAGTGTCCCCGGCAGAACAGCTCTGCCGGAGCCCTAGATTGGTTCCGCCAAGGTTCCGCCTCGTGGCGGCGGAGTCTCGTGCCAAAAGCTTGCTTATTATTTTTCCTCGAACGAAAGAATTCATATAGCAAAAGATGGGCACCGGAGGGCCAACAGGGGGCCCACGAGGCAGGTGGGCGCGCCCAGGGGGGTAGGGCGCCCCCACCCTCGTGCCCAGGGTGTGGGTCCCTCTGGTATTTTCTTCGCTCAGTATTTTTTATTATTTCCAAAAATAACTTCCATGGAGTTTCAGGACTTTTGGAGCTGTGCAGAATAGGTCTCTAATATTTTCTCCTTTTCGACCTAGAATTCCAAATTGCCGGCATTCTCCCTCTTTATGTAAACCATGTAAAATAAGAGAGAATAGGCATAAGTGTTGTGACATAATGTGTAATAACAGCCCATAATGCAACAAATATCAATATAAAAGCATGATGCAAAATGGACGTATCAGTGGTGGATTGCCTCTTGGGTTGATGATGAAAAGTACAAGGGGAAGAACAGCCTCCTGAGGTTGAGGTGTTCTTGTGCTCTGCGAGCTTGTGGCTGTGAGGATGGGAAGTGGAATCGATCCCCTTCCCAGTGGTGTCTAGTTCTACTTATATAGGCCCTGGTCCTCTCCCCAAATATTGAGCGGGAAGGGAGCCTACAACGGCCAATTTGAAAGGGGGCAGCTAGTATAGCTTATCGTGACAAAAGCGGTCTTCGCCTGCGAAAGGCTCTGGTGATGACGCCGTCTTGGGCTCCATGGTGACCTCCGTCCTGCCGTCCTGCTGGTCTTGGTCTCGTTGCACTGATATGGAAACCTTTGCTTGATGCCTCGGTACTCCGCGCCTACGCCTGCTTCCTTAGCACCAAGGAGGAAACAAGGATGCTGCGGGCGCTGGCGCCCACCTAGCGCCCGCCTGATCTTGATCGTCACGGCTCACGTCACGAGAGCCACGCGAGGTTTGCCCTGCCTTGATTTCTCCACTCCTCGCGAGGCAGCCTGGTGAGGCCGCTCCCGAGGAGGTCTTGTGTCATTCGCCTCGCGAGGCTTGGCCCCTGGCGAGGGTCTTGAATGCCTTGTTGATGAAGATGGGCCGTACAGGCCTGCTAGCATAGCCACGCCGTGGGCCGCAGGCAGGCAAGTCTGGGGACCCCGTTCCCGGCACGCCGATGAGTCCCGGGCCCAAGGCGCTTGGGCTTAACCGGCGAAGCCAAAGGTCAGCGTGAGCGCCATGGCCCCAAAAGCCTGCGGCCTCGGTTGACGCATGGCAGTTGATTGGACGTGGGCGTCTCCGCTTCCCCACGCTGCCTTGGAATCCGCCTGGCTATGCGGCCCCCGTAACTTACACAGTTATTCTTCCGTCGCCCACGCCTTGCTTCCCCAATCCCTCTGCTTTCTCGAGACTTTGCCCCCCCCTCGCCAATCTGACCTGTGCCCTGCCGCTTGCCGCCATGGCGCGAAACAAATGAACAAGGGAAGAAGTCCTATCTTCGCCAAGTGCGCCTCCGGCCGTCGAACTGCGGTCGGCCGATCCTTAACTCTCAGCAGCGAGGCCATGGACAAGGTGCGTCCAATGCTCGCTTCCTGCTTCAACGAGTGCGGGGGGGGGGGGGGGGGGACGGTGGCTTGGCCTGCGTCTGGCGCTTGCATTGCCCGGGCGGCCACCGAGGTCCCAATCTTCATCGACGCCCTTTGGGCTGGCCTGATTCCTCCTTTCTCCGCCTTCTTCAATGCGGTACTTGAGCATTATCAGTTCCACATGCTGCATCTCGACCCTCAATCCGTGACTCTCCTTGCCGTCTTTGCCTTTGTGTGTGAAGCCATGGTGGGCATCGCTCCTTCTGTGGCCCTATTCCGCCATTTCTTCTCATTGCGTCTGATTGACTCTCGGCAAAGCTCGGGGTGCGTGAGCTTCCAGGCCGTGGCCTCGACGGCGGGCTCGGGGATCGACCTCGAGCTTCCTCCATCCACGAGCGAGTTTCGGCATTGTGGGTGTTTGTCGACGCCGGCGTGCTCAACCCCCTGCTCCATGCCCCGTCAGCGCCTGCCATTTCTCACCCTGGCTGGGGCCACGAGAGGCTCACGAGCCCCCATCTTGTCCCCGTCTGGCTCAGGCTGAGGAGGTTGAAGGACCGTGGTGTGACCGCGCCTATGGTGGTAAAGGAGTTCATCAAGCGCCGGGTCACTCCGCTTCAGCGCCATTCTCGCCCGATGTGGACCTTGCTCAGCAGTCAGGACCATATGAGGTTTCAGGAGTCCGGGATCCCCCTTGGGACACGGAAAATGGTGCTCGAGGTCCTAACAGGTGTCCCCTCGCCGGATGACTTGCCTGGGAAGAACTGTCTGTTGTACCGCTGCAAGAACAAGGCTGAATTTGCAGGGAGCATGCCTCCCTTTGACGAGTGGGGAATGTGTCCGGACGGCCTGGCGGGGTCCCGCGAGAACCCTGTCAACGTGGTTCCCTTCCTCGTCGCCGGCTCCGAGCTCGTCCCGAACGTGGGTGCAGGGGGACAAGCGCCGCCAGAGGCCAGCGACACGAGTGTTGATGTGCGGACGCCGCTTGGGGCTCCTGGGCGTCGTCCTCACGAATCCGTGATCCTGGGATGTTGGTCGCTGAGACGATGCAGCATGCGGCTCCCGAGGCCGAAACTCCGGATGCCTCGGGAGGTCGATGTGGCGCGGGCCCGATCGTTCTCCTGACCGAGCACCCATGAAGTTGTTCTCTCGAGCACTTCTCCGGCTGCACCCCGCACTGGGCGCCACGTTCAGCGGTTCGGTCGGCTTTGTGTGGACTTCGAGGAACTCCGCAAGAGGAAAGGATCTCCGGGCGGCAGCGGCATCTTCGGGCCATTGAAGCGACGAAAGTACATCGCCGTCGACGAGTAAGTACTGCACCTTGTGATCTCTTGATTGCTGTTTTCCTTCCTGACGCTGGCTCTTCAGGTTCCCTTCCTCGGCACCCCCGTCGGCCTTGAGCATCCCGAGCTTGCATGCCGCGCCTGGAGCTGGGCCGGCCGAGGGGGTGCGCTCGCCTCCATGGCGCTTTGAATCTGCGGCTCCGTTGCCCTTCCTCCACGGTCTGGCTTGGAGCTTGGCGAGCGTTCCCCGGACTCCTCCTCTGGTCATGGACAACAGCTGGTTGGCTTCGGCCTTCAGCTCCTCTTCAAGCAGCGGGCCCCGACTGGTCGGGGCCCCTCGTGAGGTCGGGTCGGCACCTGGAGCGGCACCAGCCCCCAGCCCCCTGCTGAGAGGGGGTGCGCCGCTTCACGTCTCGCCTGCAGCCCCCGTGGCGGAGGACGAGGTGGGGCGTGCGTTGGAGTTCGAGCGCGGGCAGAGCATCGTTCATCATGAGCTCTTCCAGGAGGCGATTGGCGCGATGAGACGACTCGGTGAAGAACTCACGGGTGTCGACTTGCGCCTTGAGGCTGAGGGTCTTCGGCTGGTGGAGGAACGGCGTAAGCTGGGGATGGCCATCAACCTTGGCCGCTACCAGCGTGATCTTGATAATGCAAAGGCTGAGGCGTCCCTCAAGGTTTCCCATGAGGCTTGCTCCCGAGCCTTGGAGGCGGCTCGCGAGGCTGACCGTCGTCGCGAGGCTGCGGAGAAGCGCGCGTGGGAGCTCCAAGCCTAGAGTGCGTCCCTCAAGCGTCAAGTGGAGGCATGCAGATCCGCCCTTGCGTCGTTGAGGAGGACGCCTGCCGAGGAAGAGGAGGTCCGGAAGCGCGAGGAGGTGTTGGCTCTGGAAGCCGTGGAGCGTAGCCTTGAGCAACTGGAGACGAGGGAGCATCAAGTTGCCCAAGTCGAAGATGCTGTCGGGGCTCGCGAGGCCAAGGTCCAGGAGGAAGTCGACCGCCGGGTGGCCGAGGTTCGCGCGGATCTTGAAGGTTGGCATGACCTGAAGCTGATGCTTGCGGGAACTGAGGCAGCGGGCAGGACCGCCGCTCTCAGGCCCAGGTTAGATGAGGCGGAGAGGCGTGAGGAGGCCACGGCTGCCTCCCTGGCCACGACGCAGGCGAACCTGGCCTCCGCCCGTGCTGAGCTGCTTTATCTTCGGAGACGGGTTGATGATGCCGAGGTCATCGCACGGCAAAACAGGGAGGAGGTGCTTCAACGGCGGATGCTGGAGTGCAAGCGCGCCCCCATGCTTCAGGACCTCCAGAACAGGGCTAATGCCGCCCTGGGCTACATCTGTGACGAGAATGCACCGCACCCCCACTCGAATGACTACGCCTTCTTCACCAACGTGGTGACGCGCCTAGAAGTCCGGTCTGATAGGGCTCGCCAGCTTATGGAAGAGAGAAGCCGGGGCCTGCTCGGGCGCGCATTCTCCCATGTCTTCAGCCAACTTCGGAACTCCTTCCCCGACTTCGGCTTCGATGCCGCCATTGCCCCTGTACCGCAGGCCATTCGCGGTGACCTGGCGCGGTGGGTGGAGGACAACGTGGACGCGCTGGTCAGGGCCTTCACTTTCGAAGACGAAGCGGTGGTAGTCGCGGCAGATGAAGGTGATGTGGTCAACGACGGCTATGGAGGCGTCGCCGAAGGCGGCGACGATGCCGACGAAGACGACAACATCGTGAGCGACGCATCCGAAGGCGATGCAGCGAGCGACATATCTGGCTGATCCCAGGTTCCCCTTGTTGTTTTATCCTATATGCAAAAACTCGGGCGTGGCCCCTAAAGATTGTGAGAGCATTTTGAGAGGGGGAGCCCCTCGTGTAAATAAACCACTGCCTTCATTCTCTTATGTCAAACTGAGTGTGTGCCTTCATGAAATCGTGAATCTGGTGGCTAGTTCCCATCATGGCTTACCTTAGACGGAGCGAGTCGCGAACCGAATCGTGAGGTCATGAGCTTTTCAGGACTCCTGGAGAGCCCGTCGATCCACACGAGGGGGCCTCGTGAGAGGCGAGCACCATCTGTGGCGTCAGCGCGCGTGCGCGGCATGGTGTGCCCTGCCCGATCCAGCTCGCGAGGGGCTCGTGAGTGGAAGGCATGGTGCATGAGTCCAAAACAAGGCGAGAACCAGATAACGAGAAATCGCTCCGAACGAGAAAAGGCACCCCCCAGCGAGCATCAATGAAAACTCAACTTCAACTTAAATCCAAATCCAAAGGGCACGGCTACAGAAAAGGGGTTCAAAGCAAATTGCTGTGTCCGGCACCTAGTCTAGTCTTCTTGTTTTCAAGTCTTCTCACCAGCGCAGAGCTAAGTGCTGCCACTAGGCATGGGAGGGAGCCCCCGAGGCCCGAGGGCAGCTCTCCGGAGACTCCGGGGGGTGTACAACCCCACTCATTATTACGTGAGAGTGTCACGGGCGACGATCTTCATAGGCACTGGGCCTTCTTCACAGGTACCAGCCTTGCTTCATATCGCCAGACGAGGGCCCTGCCTTGCGCCGCCCTCGACCACCTTTGAGCCGACTGGCAACCAGGACGGCACAAAGGGGGGAAAGGGGACGCCAGTGGCACCCTCGGCGACCACGGGTCCTCTGCCGGGGGTAGGCTTTTCAGCACCTCCCTGATGTCTACTACGCAACCTTCTTCTTGTAGACGTTGTTGGGCCTCCAAGTGTAGAGGTTTGTAGGACAGTAGCAAGTTTTGCTCAAGTGGATGACCTAAGGTTTATCAATCCGTGGGAGGTGTAGGATGAAGATGGTCTCTCTCAAGCAACCCTGCAACCAAATAACAAAGAGTCTCTTGTGCCCCCAACACACCCAATACAATGGTAAATTGTATAGGTGCACTAGTTCGGCGAAGAGATGGTGATACAAGTGCAATATGGATGGTAGATAAAGGTTTTTGTAATATGAAAATATAAAAACAGCAAGGTAACTAATGATAAAAGTGAGCACAAACGGTATTGCAATGATAGGAAACAAGGCCTTGGGTTCATACTTTCACTAGTGCAAGTTCTCTCAACAATAATAACATAATTGGATCATATAACTATCCCTCAACATGCAACAAAGAGTCACTCCAAAGTCACTAATAGTGGAGAACAAACGAAGAGATTAATGCAGGGTACGAAACCACCTCAAAGTTATTCTTTCCAATCAATCCGTTGGCTATTCCTATAAGTGTCACAAACAGCCCTATAGTGCGTACTAGAATAACACCTTAAGACACAAATCAACCAAAACCATAATGTCACCTAGATACTCCAATGTCACCTCAAGTATCCGTGGGTATGATTATACGATATGCATCACACAATCTCAGATTCATCGATTCAACCAACACATAGAACCTCAAAGAGTGCCCCAAAGTTTCTACGGAGAATCAAGATTTAAAACGTGTGCCAACCCCTATGCATAGGTTCATGGCCGGAACCCGCAAGTTGATCACTAAAACATATATCAAGTGAATCACGTGATATCCCATTGTCACCACAGATACGCATGGCAAGAGATACATCAAGTGTTCTCAAATCATTAAAGACTCAATCCAATAAGATTACTTCAAGGGAAAACTCAATCCATTATAAGAGAGTAGAGGGGGCGAAGCAACATAAGATCCAACTATAATAGCGAAGCTCGCGATACATCAAGATCGTGCCAAATCAAGAACACGAGAGAGAGAGAGAGAGAGAGATCAAACACATAGCTCCTGGTACATACCCACACCCCCGAGGGTGAACTACTCCCTCCTCGACATGGAGAGCGCCAGGATGATGAAGATGGCCACGGTGAGGTTCCCCCCCTCCGGTAGGGTAATGAACAGGGTCCCGATTGGTTTTGGTGGCTGCTGAGAGGCTTGCGGCGGCGGAACTCCGATCTATTACATTTCCCGAAGTTTTTAGGGTATATGGGTATATATAGGTGAAAGAAGTACGTCAGGGGAGCCACGAGGGGCCCACGAGGGTGGAGGGCGCGCCCAGGGGGGGTGGGCGCGCCCCCCTGCCTCGTGCCTCCCTCATTGCTTCCTTGACGTGGACTCCAAGTCTCCCGGGTTGCTTTCCTTCTAAAAGTAACTTCTCCAGAAGGTTTCATTCCGTTTCGACTCCGTTTGATATTCCTTTTCTTGAAACATCTTGAAACAAGGAAAAAGCGAGGCGGCACTTTGGGCTCTGGGTCAATAGGTTAGTCCCAAAAATAATATAGAAGTGCATAATAAAGCCCATAATCATCCAAAACAGATAATATAATAGCATGGAACAATCAAAAATTATAGATACGTTGGAGACGTATCACTCGCCAGCAGAGGGCCTACCTCTGGGGGGACCTTGCTTCGTGCGATGCGGCGAGGGACCTGGCTCCCGACTTTTCTCCTGATGCCCCCAGCGCGACCCTCCTGGCGGGAGGGAGGTCGCCGAGATGGGGCCGCCAGCTGCTGCGGTGACCTGATTCTCCTGCGACTCATGGTTAGTGTAAGCTTGCTCCTGAGGGATTAGTGGTACTCTGTATCTGTTGTCAACGGCGCGGTTGGAGGGGCTCTCCGGCGGCTCCTGGAAGGCTTCAGCTCCTAATGCCTCCTCCTCCCAACCTGGCCCGAGAAACGAGCCAGGGTCGTACTCCGGCGTGTACTCCTGGTCCATCATGCGGGGCACATAGGCTTCCGGGGCCGTTACCCCAAACACCTCGCCGTAGTGCCCCACACTCCACGTCGCCCGGCCCAGCGCGGCGTCCGGAGGATGATAGCGCGACGCCTCACTGGGGCCATGGGGGGCAACGCTCGTGCCCATGCTCATCGGAGGAGGCGTGGGGGAAACGGGGGCCCCGGCATCGCCGGCTGTCCTGGTGTTGATGAAGACCCCAGGCGCACCCGAGGACGCGTGGTTGCAGCGAGGCCCGCCGTGAGATCCCGTAGTGGCCTGAGAAGGAAGCAGATAGCAGAAGGGCAGCGCTCCCGACGCCGCCGCATCTAGCAGTTCGGTGACGCGTTCCAGCATCGCATCCCGACCGCTCTCCATCAGTCGGCACCGCAACAACTCCCGCGCCACCGTGAGCGCGGCCCGCATGTTCGTCTGCTCCCACCATGTGTGTGGCGCCGGTGCTGCGGTGTGGCTTGCGGCCCTTGCAGCGGCTCGCGCTTGTCGTGGAGTGAGGGTGGACGGCGCCCCTCCACGCCGCCCGCGCCCTGTGGCGTTAGGCGGCGCTCGGGCCACGTGAAGAGCGGGGTTGAGGTCTTCATGGGCAGGCGGCGCCGCCCGGGCCAGCTGGCTGCCAATGTCGAAGTCATCCTTGGTCGCCGGACATCGCCGGGGCGCGGGCGTCGGTGGGTCGATTGGCGGGGAAGAGGATCCGGCGCACCCCTACCTGGCGCGCCAAATGTCGGATCACGGGTTCCGGCAAAACCCTCAAGGTTCGAACACTGGGGTGCGCGCGAAGATTTCCTCCCTATCGATCCACGCCCTAGCTCGCTAAGATCTCGCGGACGAACTCACAACACAAAGACACAAGATTTATATTGGTTCGGGCCACCGTTGTGGTGTAATACCCTACTCCCGTGTGGTGTTGGTGGATTGCCTCTTGGGCTGATGAAGAACAGTACAAGGGGAAGAACAGCCTCCTGAGGTTGAGGTGTTCTTGTGCTCTGCGAGCTCGTGGCTGTGAGGATGGGAGGTGGAATCGATCCCCTATCCAGTGGTGGCTAGTTCTACTTATATAGGCCATGGTCCCTCCCAAAATATTGAGCGGGAAGGGAGCCAACAACGGCCAATTTGAAAGGGGACAACTAGTACAGCTTATCCTGACAAAAGCAGTCTTCGCTTGCGAAAGGCTCTGATGATGACGCCGTCTTGGGCTCCACGGTGACCTCCGTCCTGCCGTCCTGCTGGTCATGGTCTCGTTGCACTGATATGGATACCTTTGCTTGATGCCTCGGTACTCCGCGCCTGGGCTTGCCTCCTTAGCACAAAAGAGGAAACAAGGACGCTGCGCGCGTTGGCGCCCGCCTGATCCTGATCTTCACGGCTCACGTCACGAGAGCCTCGCGAGGTTTGCCATGCCTTGATTTCTCCGCTCCTCACGAGGCAGCCTAGTGAGGCCGCTCCCGAGGAGGTCTTGTGTCCTCTGCCTCGCGAGGCTTGGCCCCTCGCGAGGGTCTTGAATGCCTTGTTGATGAAGATGGGTCGTATAGGCCTGCTACAATAGCCACCCCATGGGCCGCAAGCAGGCAAGTCTGGGGTCCCCCACTCCCATAACGCCGATAGGTATATCTACTTAATGAAACATAAGTCGGAAACATTTGAAAAGTTCAAAGAATTTTAGAGTGAAGTGGAAAATCATCATAACAAGATAATAAAGTTTCTATGATTTGATCATGGAGGAGAATATTTGAGTTACGAGTTTGGTCTTCATTTGAAACAATGCGGAATAGTTTCACAACTCATGCCACCCGGAACACCACAGTGTAATGGTGTGTCCAAACGTCGTAACCGCACTTTACTAGATATGGTGCGATCTATGATGTCTCTTACTGATTTACCGTTATCGTTTTGGGGTTATGCTTTAGAGACGGCCGCATTAACGTTAAATAGGGCACCATCTAAATCCGTTGAGACGACACCTTATGAACTGTGGTTTGGCAAGAAACCCAAGTTGTCGTTTTGTAAAGTTTGGGATTGTGATGCTTATGTGAAAAAGCTTCAACTGATAAGCTCGAACCCAAGTTGGAGAAATGTGTCTTCATAGGATACCCAAAGGAGACAGTTGGGTACACCTTCTATCACAGATCCAAAGGCAAGAAATTCGTTGCTAAGATTGGATCCTTTCTAGAGAAGGAGTTTCTCTCAAAAGAAGTGAGTGAGGAAAGTAGAACTTGATGAGATAACTGTACCTGCTCCCTTATTGGAAAGTAGTTCATCACAGAAATCAGTTCCTGTGACTCCTACACCAATTAGTGAGGAAGCTAATGATGATGATCATGTAACTTCAGATCAAGTTACTAACAAACCTCGTAGGTCAACCAGAGTAAGATCCACACCAGAGTGGTACGGTAATACTATTCTGGAGGTCATGTTACTTGACCATGACGATCCTACGAACTATGAGGAAGCGATGATGAGCCCAGATTCCGCGAAATGGCTTGAAGCCATGAAATCTGAGATGGGATCCATGTATGAGAACAAAGTGTGGTCTTTGGTCGACTTGCCCGATGATCGGCAAGCCATAGATAATAAAAGGATCTTCAAGAAGAATACTAACACTGACGGTAATGTTACTGTCTACAAAGCTCGACTTGTTGCGAAAGGTTTTCGACAAGTTCAAGGAGTTTACTACGATGAGACCTTCTCACCCGTAGAGATGCTTAAGTCCGTCCGAATCATGTAAGCAATTGCTGCATTTTATGATTATGAAATTTGGCAAATGGATGTAGAAACTGCATTCCTGAATGGATTTCTGGAAGAAGAGTTGTATATGATGCAACCAGAAGGTTTTATCGATCCAAAGGATGCTAACAAAGTGTGCAAACTCCAGCGATCCATTTATGGACCTGTGCAAGCATCTCGGAGTTGGAATAAACGTTTTGATAGTTTGATCAAAGCATATGGTTTTATACAGACTTTTGGAGAAGCCTGTATTTACAAGAAAGTGAGTGGGAGCTCTGTAGCATTTCTAATATTATATGTGGATGACATATTGTTGATTGGAAATGATATAGAATT
This sequence comes from Aegilops bicornis, assembly GCA_021605145.1. Lineage (NCBI taxonomy): Eukaryota > Viridiplantae > Streptophyta > Magnoliopsida > Poales > Poaceae > Aegilops > Aegilops bicornis. Next base: position 531,545,763 of record CM038670.1, read on the forward strand.
TCTGGATAGCATAAAAGGATACTTGAACAAGAGTTTTTCAATGAAAGACCTTGGTGAAGCTGCTTATATATTGGGCATCAAGATCTATAGAGATAGATCGAGACACTTAATTGGACTTTCACAAAGTACATACCTTGATAAAGTTTTGAAGAAGTTCAAAATGGATCAAGCAAAGAAAGGGTTCTTGCCTGTGTTACAAGGTGTGAAGTTGAGTCAGGCTCAATGCCCGACCACTGCAGAAGATAGAGAGAAAGTGAAAGTCATTTCCTATGCTTCAACCATAGGTTCTATCATGTATGCAATGCTATGTACCAGACCTGATGTGTGCCTTGCTATTAGTTTAGCAGGGAGGTACCGAAATAATCCAGGAGTGGATCACTGGACAGCGGTCAAGAACATCCTGAAATACCTGAAAAGGACTAAGGATATGTTTCTTGTTTATGGAGGTGACAAAGAGCTCGTCATAAATGGTTACGTCGATGCAAGCTTTGACACTGATCCGGATGACTCTAAGTCACAAACCGGATACATATTTATATTGAACGGTGGAGCTGTCAGTTGGTGCAGTTCCAAGCAAAGCGTCGTGGCGGGATCTACGTGTGAAGCGGAGTACATAGCTGCTTCGGAAGCAGCAAATGAAGAAGTCTGGATGAAGGAGTTCATATCCGATCTAGGTGTCATACCTAGTGCATCAGGTCCAATGAAAATCTTTTGTGACAATACTGGTGCAATTTCCTTGGCAAAGGAATCTAGATTTCACAAGAGAACCAAGCACATCAAGAGACGCTTCAATTCCATCCGCGATCAAGTCAAGGAGGGAGACATAGAGATTTGCAAGATACATACGGATCCGAATGTTACAAACCCATTGACTAAGCCTCTCTCACGAGCAAAATATGATCAGCACCAAGACTCCATGGGTGTTAGAATCATTACTGTGTAATCTAGATTATTGACTCTAGTGCAAGTGGGATACTGAAGGAAATGTGCCCTAGAGGCAATAATAAAGTTTTTATTTATATTTCCTTATATCATGATAAATGTTTATTATTCATGCTAGAATTGTATTAATCAGAAACTTAGTACATGTGTGAATACATAGACAAATAGAGTGTCACTAGCATGCCTCTACTTGACTAGCTCGTTAATCAAAGATGGTTAAGTTTCCTAGCCATAGACATGAGTTGTATTTGATGAACGGGATCACATCATTAGGGAATGATGTGATTAACAAGACCCATCTGTTAGCTTAGCACGATGATCATTTAGTTTGTTGCTATTGCTTTCTTCATGACTTATACATGTTCCTATGACTATGAGATTATGCAACTCTTGGAATACCGGAAGAACACTTAGTGTGCTATCGAACGTCACAATGTAACGGGGTGACTATAAAGATGCTCTACAGGTGTCTCCGATGGTGTTTGTTGAGTTGGCATAGATCGAGATTAGGATTTGTCACTCCGATTGTCGGAGAGGTATCTCTGGGTCCTCTCAGTAATGCACATCACTATAAGCCTTGCAAGCAATGTGACTAATGAGTTAGTTATGGGATGATATGCATTACGGAACGAGTAAAGAGACTTGCGAGTAACGAGATTGAACTAGGTATTGAGATACCAACGATTGAATCTCGGGCAAGTAACATACCGATGACAAAGGGAACAACGTATGTTGTTATGCGGTTCATGTCTACATAGTTCTCGAACCCGTAGGGTCCGCACGCTTAACGTTCGATGACGATCGGTATTATGAGTTTATGTGTTTTGATGTACCGAAGGTAGTTCGGAGTCCCGGATGTGATCATGGACATGACGAGGAGTCTCAAAATGGTTGAGACATAAAGAATGATATATTGGATGATGTTATTCGGATATCGGATGAGTTCCGGGGGTCACCGGATAAATATCAGAGTGCCCGAAGGATTATCGGAACACCGGGAGAAGTAATGGGCCTTATTGGGCCTAGGGGAGAGAGAGAGGGGCTGCCAAGGGCTGGCCGCGCGCCCCCATGGGCCTAGTCCGAATTGTACTAGGGGAGGGCGGCTCCTCCTTCCTTCTCTTTCCCCCTCCTTCCTTCTTCTCCTAGTAGGACTAGGAAAGGGGGGAGTCCTACTCCTACTAGGAGGAGGATTCCTCCCCCCTTGGCGCGCCGATGAGGGCTGGCCGGCCTCCCCTCCCTCCTTTATATACTTGGGGAGGGGGGCACCCTAGAACACATCAAAGTTGATCTTAGACGTGTGCGGTGCCCCCCTCCACAGATTTCCACCTCGGTCATATAGTTGTAGTGCTTAGGCGAAGCCCTGCGTCAAAAACTTCATCAACACCGTCACCACGCCGTCGTGCTGACGGAACTCTCCCTCAGCCTCAGCTGGATCAAAAGTTCGAGGGACGTCACCGAGCTAAACGAGTGCAGATCGCGGAGGTGTCGTGCGTTCGGTACTTGATCGGTTGGATCGCGGAGACGTTTGACTACATCAACCGCGTTACTAAACGCTTCCGCTTTCGGTCTATGAGGGTACGTGGACACACTCTCCCGCTCGTTGCTATGCATCACATAGATAGATCTTGCATGATCGTAGGTAAATTTTGAAATACTGCGTTCCCCAACAGGATAGACAAGGTTGCTTCTTCGTGGACCCTTCGTGGGTGGAGCCCTCCGTGGACTCGCGCAACCGTTACCCTTCGTGTGTTGAAGTCTCCATCAATGTGGATGTACGATAGCACTACCTATCAGAACCACGCCAAAAATCTCCGTGTCTACATTGCGTTTGCAGCTCCAAACCCTTCCCTTTACCTTCATATGCAATGATTTACATCCTTCTGCTATACTCTTAGAATTGCATGTGTAGGTTGATTGCTTGACTTGTGCTAAGTTGTTAAAATCTGCCAAGACTTAAAATTGGGAAAAGGCTAGATTTTTATTTGGTCAAGTAGTCTAATCACCCCCCTCTAGACCTACTTTCGATCCTACAGCCGATAAAACTCATCATCCTGAATGCACCAACAAGCAACCTTGCATAGTCGTTCAGCCTCCTCTAGATTCACATCACCAGATAATTTATCATCCACCAAGCTTGCCACATCTCCCTCGAGAAGCATATGCGCAGCATGCACATGGAAGAAAACATCAGAGTCACCATCTGCAGTGTATAGTTAAAGCGAATTCGGTCTTCCTGATATGATTTCCATTATTACCATCCCATAGCCATAAACATCGACTTTTGCTGTGATAGCAACCCCGCTTATCCATTCACGTGCAAGGTATCCTAAGGTTCCTCTTGCTGTAGTCAGAACCCGGCTAAAATCCCTCCCTATTAACTTGGCCATACCAAAGTCAGCAATTTTAGCAACAAACGACGCATCGAGGAGTATATTTTGTGGTTTGATATCACAGTGTATGATCAAGTCCTGGCAGCTCTCATCCAGGTAAGCCAGCCCCCTAGCAACTCCCAGAGCTATTTTAAACCTGGTACCCCATTTTAAAACTGTGTTGTTGTGCTAAAATAGATGGATGTCAAGAGAACAATTTGGCATGTACTCATATGCAAGTAACCTCCGTTCACCCTCACAGCAGAAACCGATCAGTCTAACTAAATTGATATGTTGTATAACCCCGACTGAAGTCACCTCGGCCCTGAATTGTTTTTCTCCTTGACAAGCACCATCAAGCCTGTTCACTGCCATTGTAACCGAGTCGGTCGGATATGCCTTCAACACAGAACCAAAGCGGCGGCACCTAGCTTCTCAGAAATTTCTTGTTGCCCACTGCAAATCAGTGTATGTAAATGCAATAATTCCACCGTCTTGAGGATTTATCAGTGTACGACCAGACCACCTCCTATTGTTCCTCCGAATCATCAATGTAAGAACTAGCAATGTGAGTGCTAGTAACCCTGTGGCGATGACAATGGTAATCGCCAAAATCCGAAAGTGGTCACTCTTACGCCGGGTTTACGAGTTTGCATCTCTTTTGCAAAGAAGGCGAAGATAAAGAACTGCACCACCATTTGTGTTGGTAGTGTCAGCATGCTGTTGTTTTACATTGAGGAGTTCCCCATGCCAAATAGAGCATCGACTGTTGGTGCAAGAATATGCAGTGCAAGAGCAATTTCTCAGGAAAACTTCCGCACATTCTCTAGCACTGGTAGCAGAGCCTATGTTGTCAGCATTCTGAGGCAATTTAACATTAGACAAGGGGTAGAATTCATCAGTCATTCCTGCAGTACTCCTATTACCGCCACAATTTTAAGGAGTATTTCCAACGCATCCACCGTTTCTATCATTTTCTCCCAATCCTCTGGGGATCTTATGGAGAAGCTCGTCATACAGCTACAATATGGAGTTGAGTTGTCATCGCACACAATGAATGGTCCATAGAAAGCATAGACATCACACTGATCATTGGGGTTGATGTGGGAATGTGACCAATCCTGAGAGACCTCAGCCCATATTAAAGTCTTCATTTGACCAGAAACATCAAGTAGGTGATGCATGATCATTGTGTCATTCAGTAAGGTGAATGTGAAGTACTACTCATTTGTGTTGTTGACAAACTTGAAGTCTATCAAGTCACGGCTTAACATCTCCGGAATGGAGCTAAAATACTGTCCATTCCATTCCCCGCTAGACGAGTATGATATGGATGAGTTCAAAGGCGTAAGGATCAACTTGTTAGGAACTACATAATAGTAAAGACCATGAGCTGGGTCAATCAAGTTCTTGTTGGAAACAAGACGGTGAGTCAAACCAGTGACCTTGTCTCAGCCGATCTTTGCACCAGGGAGCAAAGTATTTGTTGGATGGTCAAAACTCCGCCATAAAATGTCGGATGAGTTTGAAGCATTTTGTAGGACAAAGTTTCCATTGTTCGTGAGTATGGCAACGGTGGTGTTGGTTCTGATACTAACTCCGCTAGACCAGATTATGGAATTGGTGGCTTAATCTAAGATGACAAGATTGCCATCTTGAGAAATTGTGAATCTAACTAAAGCGGGTTGTGTGATTGGATAATCATGGTTTGTGACCCACACCGGAGTTAGCTTGGGGACTTTATTGAACCAAATGCCTAGGTACCAGTTCAAGGTGTTGTGGGACTTACTGCCTAGTTGGAAGAATCCAAGCGCAACTTGCCATCTAGGGAGCAAGCTTGTCACCAACACCGCAAACAAGTCCTTGGCCAGGTGCAATGGAGTCAATGGCAGCAGAGGATGCATGAATGTGTAGGGTAAAAGCAAGTCCAAGAAATAATAGTTGAAGAAACATATTGAAGTTGAGCAGGTGGGGAAACAAGCTGCCATGGGTGCTGCTCAAATATTACTAGGAAGCAAGGAAAACATAGTACAACACAGGACAAAATTAGACATGGTGGAAAATGGAGAACACGACAGGTACCCTTGCCGTTGGGGAAAAACAGAAATGGTAACCACAAAAATTTTGAGTGAAACATCCTGACAATGACCATAAGACCTTGACTGATCACCTGCAAGCAAATGGCCGTAAAGTGGTCAGTTTCTATCAGCATCAAGGAAACAAAGAAACCTGAACAACAGCTAACAAACATAAGACCTGCCACTAGTCTTTGGAACCCTCGGAGCTCTGCAACAAGTACTACGATTTCTGGGTCACATCAGATAACCTTCAGCCTTTGCTAGCGGTAACTAGTAAAGATCATTGGCACTATACCGCTTGGTACTCAGGGAATTACATCATTGGTGGAGCTTCAGATTTCGGGATGCCAACTATATTGACACCAGAATGCATTGCCCTCTCTGTTGGGGAACGTAGCAGAAATTCAAAATTTTCCTACGTGTCACCAAGATCTATCTATGGAGAAACCAGCAACGAGGGGAAGGAGAGTGCATCTACATACCCTTGTAGATCGTTAAGCGGAAGCGTTCATGAGAACGGGGTTGAAGGAGTCGTACTCGTCGTGATCCAAATCACCGGAGATCCTAGTGCCGAACGGACGGCACCTCCGCGTTCAACACACGTACTGCCCGGTGACGTCTCCCACGCCTTGATAAAGCAAGGAGAGAGGGAGAGGTTGAGGAAGACTCCATCCAGCAGCAGCACAACGGCGTGGTGGTGGTGGAGGAGCGTGGCAATCCAGCAGGGCTTCGCCAAGCACCACGGGAGAGGAGGAGGAGGAGAGGCAGGGCTGCATCAAGAGGGAGAAGTTCTCATGTGTCTGGCATCCCCAAAACCTCAAGTATATATAGGGGGAAAGGGGGCTGCGCCCCCTTTAGGGTTTCCCACCCTGGGGTGCGGCCAGCCCTAGATCCCATCTAGGGGCTGCCAAGGGGGGAGGAGTGCCTCCCAAGTCAAGTGGAGGCCTCCCCCTTTAGGGTTTTCCCCTTCCCATGCGCATGGGCCTTGGGGGGGCTGGTGCCCCTGGCCCATTAAGGCTAGGGAGCCCCCCTACAGCCCAGGCTACTGTATTGGACGTGGTGGAACAATTTCCGGACCTCCAGACCACTCCGGAATCCTCCGGAACCTTCTGGAAGCTTCCCGGTACAATCTGAAAAAACCGAACTTTTTCCTAACCCGAACAACAACTTTCCATATATAAATATTTACCTCCGGACCATTCCGGAACTCCTCGTGACGTCCGGGATCTCATCCGGACTCGAACAACATTCGGTAACCACATAAAAACTTCCTTTATAACCCTAAGCGCCATCGAACCTTAAGTGTAGACCCTACGGGTTCGGGAGACATCTGAGACATGACCGAGACGTTCTCCGGTCAATAACCAACAGCGGGATCTGGATACCCATGTTGGCTCCCACATGTTCCACGATGATCTCATCGGATGAACCACGATGTCAAGGACTCAATCGATCCGTATACAATTCCCTTTGTCTAGCGGTATTGTACTTGCCGAGATTCGATCGTCGGTATCCCGATACCTTGTTCAATCTCGTTTCCGGCAAGTCTCTTTACTCGTTCCGTAACACATCATCCCGTGATCAACCCCTTGGTCACATTGTGCACATTATGATGATGTCCTACCGAGTGGGCCCAGAGATACCTCTCCGTTTACACGGAGTGACAAATCGATCTCGATTCGTGCCAACCCAACAGACACTTTCGGAGATACCTGTAGTGCACCTTTATAGTCACCCATTTACGTTGTGACATTTTGGTACACCCAAAGCATTCCTACGGTATCCGGGAGTTGCACAATCTCATGGTCTAAGGAAAAGATACTTGACATTAGAAAAGCTTTAGCATACGAACTACGATCTTTGTGCTAGGCTTAGGATTGGGTCTTGTCCATCACATCATTCTCCCAATGATGTGATCCCGTTATCAACGACATCCAATGTCCATGGTCGAAAGCTGTAACCATCTATTGATCAACGAGCTAGTCAACTAGAGGCTTACTAGGGACATGGTGTTGTCTATGTACCCACACATGTATCTGAGTTTCCTATCAATACAATTATAGCATGAATAATAAACGATTATCATGAACAGGGAAATATAATAATAACTAATTTATTATTGCTTCTAGGGCATATTTCCAACAGTCTCCCACTTGCACTAGAGTCAATAATCTAGTTCACATCGTCATGTGATTAAGCTGATAGGTCACATCGCCATGTGACCAACATCCAAAGAGTTTACTAGTGTACGTAAACTAGTTCACTTCATCATGTGATTAGGACTCAATGAGTTACGAGGTTTGATCATGTTTTGCTTGTGAGAGAGGTTTTAGTCAACGGAGTGCGAACCTTTCAGATCCGTGTGTACTTCGCAATTCTCTATGTCATATTGTAAATGCCGCTTCCATGCTCCACTTGAACCTTATTCCAAATGGTTGCTCCACTATCATTATCCGGTTTGCTACTCGAGTCACTTTCGGATAGGTGTTAAAGCTTGCATCGGCGTAACCCTTTACGCCAAACTCTTTATCACCTCCATAATCGAGAAACATGTCCTTATTTACTCCAAGGATAATTTTGATCGATGTCCAATGATCCATTCTGGATCATTCTTGTACCCTTGACCGACTCATGGCAAGGCACACTTCGGTGCGGTACTGACATAGAGCCTACGTCTGAAGCATAGGGGCGACCTTCGTCCTTTCTCTCTTTTCTGCCGTGGTCGAGCTTTAACTCTTAACTTCAAACCTTACATCTCGAGGCAAGAACTCCTTCTTTGATCGATCCATCTTGAACACCTTCAAGATCATGTCAAGGTATGTGCTCATTTGAAAGTATTATTAAGCATTTTGATCTATCCTTATAGATCTCGATGCTCAATGTTCAAGTAGCTTAATCCAGGTTTTCTATTGAAAAACATCTTTCAAATAACCCTATATGCTTTCCAAAATTATACATCATTTACGATCATCAATATGTCAACAACATATACTCATCGAAATTCTATAGTGCTCCCACTCACTTCTTTGGAAATACAAGTTTCTCATAAACTTTGTATAAACCCAAAATCTTTGATCATCCTATCAAAGTGCATATTCTAACTCCGAGATGCTTACTCCGGTCCTTAGAAGGATTGCTTTGGAGCTAGCATACCTTTTAGCATCCTTAGGATTGACAAAACTTTTACGATTGTATCACGTACCACCTTTCCTTTAAAACCGGTAAGGAAACTCGTTTTGACATCCATCTCGCCGATTTCATAAATGCAGCTTGTGCTAACATGATTCCGACGGACTTTAAGCATCGCAACGGATGAGAAAATCTCATCGTAGTCAACTCCTTGAACTTGTGAAAAACTCTTCGCCACAAGTCGAGCTTCATAGACGGTGACATTACCGTCCACGTCCGTCTTTTTCTTAAAGACCCATTTATCTCAATGGCTCGCCGATCATCGGGCAAGTCCACCAAAGTCCATGCTTTGTTCTGATACATGGATCCTATCTCGGATTGCATGGCTTCTAACCATTTGTCGGAATTTGGGCCCACCATTGCTTCTCCATAGCTCGTAGGTTCATTGTTGTCTAGAAACATGACCTTCAAGATGTGATTGCGTACCACTCAAGTAGTACGCATCCTTGTCACCCCACGAGGTACGTCGGTGACTTGATCCGAAACTTCATGATCACTATCATAAGCTTCTACTTCAATTGGTGTAGGTGCCACAGGAACAACTTCATGTGCCCTGCTACACACTAGTTGAAGTGATGGTTCAATAACCTCATCAAGTCTCCACCATCCTCCCACTCAACCTTTCGAGACGAACTTTTCCTCGAGAAAGGACCCGATTCAAGAAACAATCCCTATTGCTTCCGGATCTGAATTAGGAGGTATACCCAACTGTTTTGGGTGTCCTATGAAGATGCATTTTGTCCGCTTTGGGTTCGAGCTTATCAATCTGAAACTTTTCCACATAAGCGTCGCAGCCCCAAACTTCTAAGATACGACAACTTAGGTTTCTCCAAACGGTGTCGTCTCAACGGAATTACGTGGTGCCCCATTAAAGTGAGTGCGGTTATCTCTAATGCCTAACCCATGAACGATAGTGGTAATTCGATAAGAGATATCATGGTACGCACCATATCCAATAGAGTGCAACTATGATGTTCGGACACACCATCACACTATGGTGTTCCAGCGGTATTAATTGTGAAACAATTTGCACAATGTCTTAATTGTGTGCCAAAACTTCGTAACTCAGATATTCATCTCTATGATCATATCATAGACATTCTATCCTTTTGTCACGAAGATCTTAAACTTCACTCTGAAATTACTTGAACCATTCAATAATTCAGACTTGTGTTTCATCAAGTAAATATACTCAACATCTACTCGAATCATCGTGAAGTAAGAACATAACGATATTCACTTTGCATGCCTCAAAGACTCATTGGACTGCACATATCAAAATGTGTTACTTCCAACAAGTTGCTATCTTGTTCCATTTCTTTGAAACCGAGGCTTTTGGTCATCTTGCCCATGTAGTATGTTTTGCATATCTCAAGTGATTCAAAATCAAGTGAGTCCAAACGATCCATCTGCATGGAGTTTCTTCATGCGTACACACCAATAGACATGGTTCGCATGTCTCAAGTTTTTTTTCAAAACGGGTGAGTCCAAAGATCCATCAACATGGAGCTTCTTCATGCGTTTTACACCAATATGACTTACATGGCAGTGTCACAAGTAAGTGGTACTATCATTACTATCTTATACTTTTGGCATGAAAATGTGTATCACTACGATCGAGATTCAATAAACCATTTATTTAGGTGCAAGACCATCGAAGGTATTATTCAAATAAGCAGAGTAACCATTATTCTCCTTAAATGAATAATCAGACGATAGACATAATCCAATCATGTCTATGCTCAACGCAAACACCAAATGCAATTATTTAGGTTTGTCACCAATCTCGTTGGTAGAGGGCGATGCGATGCTTGATCACATCAAGCTTGGAAAAACTTCCAATACATATCGTCACTCACCTTTAGCTAGTCTCTGTTTATTCCGTAGCTTTTATTTCGAGTTACTAACACTTAGCAACCGAACCGGTATCTTAATACCGGTGCTACTAGGAGTACTAGTAAAGTACACATTAACATAATGCATATCCAATATACTTCTATCGACCTTGCCACCTTCTCATCTACCAAGTATCTAGGGTAAATCTGCTCCAATGGTTGTTCCCCTTATTACGAAGCACTTAGTCTCGGGTTTGGGTTCAACCTTGGGTTTCTTCACTAGAGCAAAGAACTGTTTTGCCGTTTCATGAAGTATCCCTTGTTGCCCTTGCCCTTCTTGAAACTAGTGGTTTTACCAACCATCAACAATTGATGCTCCTACTTGACTTCTACTTTCGCGATTGTCAAACATCGCGAACACTTCAAGGATCATCATATCTATCCACGATATGTTATAGTTCATCACGAAGCTCTAGTAGCTTGGTGGCAATGTCTTTGGAGAAACATCACTATCTCATCCGGAAGATCAACTCCCACTCGATTCAAGTGATTGTTGTACTCGGACAATCTGAGCACAAGCTCAACGATTGAGCTTTTCTCCCTTAGTTTGTAGGCTAAGAAAATCGTCGGAGGTCTCATACCTCTTGGCGTGGGCACGAGCCTGAAATCCTAATTTCAGCCCTCGAAACATCTCCTATGTTCCGCGACATTTCAAAACGTCTTTCGTGCCTCAACTCTAAACCGTTTAAGCGAACTATCACGTAGTTATCAAAAGCGTGTATGTCCGATGTTCGCAACATCCACAAACGACGTTTGGGGTTCAAAGACACCGAGCGGTGCATTAAGGACATAAGCTTTCTCTTGTCCGCATAATCGCTACTTTCAACTTTCAACTATATTTTCTCTAGGAACATATCTAAATAGTGGAACTAAAGCGCGAGCCACGACATATTTGCAAAGATCTTTTGACTATGTTCAGGATAATTAAGTTCATCTTATGAACTCCCACTCAGATAGACATCCCTCTAGTCATCTAAGTGATTACATGATCCGAGTCAACTAGGCCGTGTCCGATCATCACGTGAGACGGACTAGTCATCATCGGTGAACATCTTCATGTTGATCGTATCTACTATACGACTCATGCTCGACCTTTCGGTCTCTTGTGTTCCGAGGCCATGTCTGTACATGCTAGGCTCGTCAAGTCAACCTAAGTGTTTCGGCGTGTGTAAATCTGGCTTACACCCGTTGTATGTGAACGTAAGAATCTATCACACCCGATCATCACGTGGTGCTTGAAACGACGAACTTTCATAACGGTGCACGCGATTAGGGGAACACTTTCTTGAAATTTTAATGAGGGATCGTCTTATTTACTACCGTCGTTCTAAGCAAATAAGATGCATAAACATGATAAACATCACATGCAATCAAAAGTGACATGATATGGCCAATATCATTTTGCTCCTTTTGATCTCCATCTTCGGGGCTCCATGATCATCATCGTCACCGACATGACACCATGATCTCCATCATCATGATGTCCATCATCGTGTCTCCATGAAGTTGTCTCTCCAACTATTACTTCTACTACTATGGCTAACGGTTTAGCAATGAAGTAAAGTAATTACATGGCGTTATTCAGTGACACGCAGGTCATACAATAAATAAAGACAACTCCTATATTCTCGCCGTTGTCTTACTCATCGACATGCAAGTCGCGATTCTTATTACAAGAACATGATCAATCTCATACATCACATATCATTCATCACATTCTTTTAGGCCATATCACATCACATAGCATACCCTGCAAAAACAAGTTAGACGTCCTCTAATTGTTGTTTGCATGTTTTACGTGGCTGCTATGGGTTTCTAGCAAGAATGTTTCTTACCTACGCAAAACCACAACGTGATATGTCAATTGCTATTTACCCTTCATAAGGACCCTTTTCATCGAATCCGTTCCGACTAAAGTGGGAGGCGGCACCCGCTAGCCACCTTATGCACCAAGTGCATGTCACCGGTGGAACCTGTCTCACGTAAGTGTACGTGTAAGGTCGGTCCGGCCGCTTCATCCCACAATACCGTCGAAACAAGATTGGACTAGTAACGGTAAGCATATTGAACAAAATCAATGCCCACAACTACTTTGTGTTCTACTCGTGCAAAGAATCTACATAATAGACCTAACTCATGATGCCCTTTGTTGGGGAACGTAGCAGAAATTCAAAATTTTCCTACGTGTCACCAAGATCTATCTATGGAGAAACCAGCAACGAGGGAAGGAGAGTGCATCTACATACCCTTGTAGATCGTTAATGAAGCGTTCATGAGAACGGGGTTGAAGGAGTCGTACTCGTCGTGATCCAAATCACGGAGATCCTAGTGCCGAATGGACGGCACCTCCGCGTTCAACACACGTACAGCCCGGTGACGTCTCCCACGCCTTGATCTAGCAAGGAGAGAGGGAGAGGTTGAGGAAGACTCCATCCAGCAGCAGCACAACGGCGTGGTGGTGGTGGAGGAGTGTGGCAATCCAGCAGGGCTTCGCCGAGCACCACGGGAGAGGAGGAGGAGGAGAGGCAGGGCTGCATCAAGAGGGAGAAGTTCTCATGTGTCTGGCATCCCCAAAACCTCAAGTATATATAGGGGGAAAGGGGGCTGCGCCCCCTTTAGGGTTTCCCACCCCAAGGGGTGCGGCCAGCCCTAGATCCCATCTAGGGGCGGCCAAGGGGGAGGAGTGCCTCCCAAGTCAAGTGGAGGCCTCCCTTTAGGGTTTTCCTTCCCATGCGCATGGGCCTTGGGGGCTGGTGCCCCTGGCCCATTGAGGCTAGGGCGCCCCCTACAGCCCATGCTACTGTATTGGACGTGGTGGAACAATTTCCGGACCTCCGGACCCCTCCGAATCCTCCGAACCTTCCGGAAGCTTCGGTACAATACCAAAAACCCGAACTTTTTGAACCCGAACAACAACTTTCCATATATAAATCTTTACCTCCGGACCATTTCGAACTCCTCGTGATGTCCGGGATCTCATCCGGACTCCTAACAACATTCGGTAACCACATACAAACTTCCTTTATAACCCTAGCGCCATCGAACCTTAAGTGTGTAGACCCTACGGGTTCGGAGACATGAGACATGACCGAGACGTTCTCCAGTCAATAACAAACAACGTGAAATGGATACCCATGTTGGCTCCCACATGTTCCACGATGATCTCATCGTATGAACCACGATGTCAAGGACTCAATCGATCCCGTATACAATTCCCTTTGTCTAGCGGTATTGTACTTGCCCGAGATTCGATCATCGGTATCCCGATACCTTGTTCAATCTCGTTTCCGGCAAGTCTCTTTACTCGTTCGTAACACATCATCCCGTGATCAACCCCTTGGTCACATTGTGCACATTATGATGATGTCCTACCGAGTGGGCCCAGAGATACCTCTCCGTTTACACGGAGTGACAAATCGATCTCGATTCGTGCCAACCCAACAGACACTTTCGGAGATACTTAGTGCACCTTTATAGTCACCCGATTACGTTGTGACGCTTTGGTACACCCAAAGCATTCCTACGGTATCCGGAGTTGCACAATCTCATGGTCTAAGGAAAAGATACTTGACATTAGAAAAGCTTTAGCATACGAACTACGATCTTTGTGCTAGGCTTAGGATTGGGTCTTGTCCATCACATCATTCTCCCAATGATGTGATCCCGTTATCAACGACATCCAATGTCCATGGTCGTGAAGCTGTAACCATCTATTGATCAACGAGCTAGTCAACTAGAGGCTTACTAGGGACATGGTGTTGTCTATGTACCCACACATGTATCTGAGTTTCCTATCAATACAATTATAGCATGGATAATAAACGATTATCATGAACAGGGAAATATAATAATAACTAATTTATTATTGCCTCTAGGGCATATTTCCAACACTCTCCACGCTGGCATAGCATGCATTTCCCTTAACTTATTAGTATCTTATCTTCACAGGGCATAACTCCTGACGTCCTTATAAATTCCAAAAAAATTGCATTGATCAAAACCCATCTTATAGCAGAACAATTCAAACAACTAGAATGGGTCCGTCATCTATATTAGACAAACTCCAGGTCCAGGCCTCTGGGTCCGGGGTAATCAGCTCAGTGACTCAAAGCCTTGCATTCAATCTTTTTTTTTCTCGAATACGCATGAGTGTGCTTACTATATTATAAAGAGAGGAGTGGGGTAAAGAGCCCCTCCACGTTAGTGTTTACATGCACATGACACCACCCTCACTTCCACCACCTACACACAACCTAAGGTGTTGTTGCTCCTGTCCTAGTCCACCGTTCCACCTCATCGAAGAAATCGTTCGTGTTCCCTCTTAGCAACCCTGCTTGCTTCCACACTCGCGCCTCGTTGCTTATCCAAAGTAGCACACAGTTCTTAGACAGCGAAGCCCCATCGAAAACTATAGCGTTGCAGTGCTTCCATATTTCCCACATGACCAGGGTTAGTATTGCCGCTTTGCTTCGGCTTTGCCTCGTTGCGCCTCCCTTATCTGCACACCATTCTGCCATACTTCGCTCAACCGTGGGGATCAAACCCGGGTTGTCCATGGAGTGCAAGATTGCCGTCCAAACCTCTCTCGCGAACACGCAGTGCAGCATAATGTGGTTCATGGTTTCCTCCTCCTGGTCACAGAGAGGGCAGCGATCCTGATGATCCAACCCTCGTCTGGCTAGTCGGTCAGACGTCCAACATCTATCACGGGTGGCGAACCATATGAAGAATCGACATCTCATTGGTGCCTTGGCCTTCCAGGTGAACTCCGCTGTTGGCACGACTTGCCGTCCCCAAAACTTGGCATCGTAAGCAGATTTTGTGGTGAACTCCTCATTCAATCTTCAGAGAAGTACTCCGTAGAAGTAAAGCAATGTGCTCGAATGTTCAGAGAAGACAACCCTCAGTACTACTCCAGGTCCAGGACTCAAAGCTTCGCATTCAATCTTCAGCGAAGTAAAGCAATCTGAAACTACTAAACTACAATAGGTGGGCTCGATTACCGTCCGAAACACGTGGAGTCTGAATCTTCAGATTCAGACTTCCAGGGTACTACTTCCATTTTAGAACTTCCCTACAAATTTTCTTGAACAAGGCTTGGGAGTGTATCTACCAGAAATTTAGGCTCAAATAACTAGAGACTAGTAAGGCTAACCTGAATAATGATTTCCTGTGTCGCTCGTCTCCGCCGCCAGGACCCCGTTCCCCTCCCCCTCCTGTGTTGCTCCCACGAGCGACCAGGGGGGAAACCCTAGCCGCCTCCCCTCAGTCCCCTCCTCCCTTCGCTGCCGCTTAGCTAGCCAGTGGCAAAGCCCTTGGCGTCGGCGGGCGGCCCCTTCATCCTTTTGCCTGCAGAGGCTGGGCGCGGCCGGGCGACGGGCAGGCGTTACGTCGTGCTAGCGAGGCGCGCGGTGCAGTGACGAGCTCTGAGGCGGGGTTGCGAGCACGTGGCGGCGGCGTGGGCTTCATGGGCGCAGGCCCCTGGCTAGGGCGGCGGCTGGGCCTGGCTCGAACAGATCCGCGGCTTGGCGGCCTTGGACGGCGCTGGCCATCTCGCCGGCGGGTCGCGGTAAATCTGTTGCGGTTCGCGCTGGTGCCGGTGGCTGATGTGCAAGGCCCGGCGTGGCACCTCCTGTGGTCGTCTCCAGGATGGATCTGACCATCTGCGCGTCCTCGTCATCAGCCGGGTGTTCGACGTGCTCCTCACTGATCTGGTCTGGAGGCCGTGGTGGGGCGTTGCGGGGGGCAACATGAGAAAGCTGGCTGGAGGGATGAGTGGTCTGCCCACCCATCACCGGCGGGGGGGTGTGCCGGTCGAGGTCTCGCACCGCTCCGCCCCCTCCTCTTCTCCCTGGCCTGGTTGCCTCCGGCTCCATCTTGAGGCACTGGCGGCTCCAACGATTGTGGGGGTCTGCTGGTGGTGGTGATTCGTTCCTTTGGGCGGTCGTTGGGGGTGTCGGGTGGCGGCTCTGCGGTGGGAGCTGCAGTGTTCGGGAGCGGAGCTCGCAGCTCGGGTGCGGACTGGTGACCTTGGTCGCGTGGGCGGCGGGGTGGCTCGGGCTCGGCGACCCGTGGTGATCGGAGATGGAGAGGTATACCGGGGTGAAATCCTTGTCTGACCACGGTCGTCCCCTTCCTGTAGGCTCCTTCACGGTCTCTCCTGATTCTCTGTGTTGCTCCGGATGAAAATCTTGATCTTTGGATCGGGTGGTGTCGGCGCTCCGGTGTCGTGCCCTTCCTGAAGGCACTACCTTGGAGGTCGCGATTCGTCCGCGGTCAGCTATGTTCTTCACGGTGGCTTGTTCTCGGTGGAGGGCTCCGTCATCTTCGTAGTGATGCTTGTTGTACATCCCTTGTCCGCTTCGAGTTGACTTAGCTGATCTCCGACACCTTTGTATCTTGCTCTGTGTGTGTGTGTTTGGGTTGCTGTGTTGTGTGGTTCGGTTGTATGAGAGTCATTGCTTTATATATAAAGCGGGGCGAAAGACTTTTTTGGTAATAATGATTTCCTTAAACGAGGGATAGGCTGCGGTGTGCGCTGCGGGGAACGAGCTCGATCCACCGAGGCTACCGCCGACTCGCCGTGTGGGGCACTGGGAGAACGGAGCCATCCCCGAAATGCTCACCGTTTGCTTTTTTTTAAGGTAATGCTCACCGTTTGCTGAAGGGGGTCGGATTGTGGATGAGCAAGGGGCCTAGGCCTGCCTTGTTGTTTGGCTGTCACAGAAAAGGCCCAACGCCGAGAACTAACCTACATAAATAACACAACCACTATTTATCGCATTAAGCGATGGGAAGCCCTATGTTTCCACCGGCTGATAATAGCGAAAATTAAACCTCCCGCACTGCTTGCCACGTGCCCCCGGGCCCATCCGTGCTTTGCTCCAGCCAGCCTTATCTCTTTGTGTCCCTTGTCCTCCGCACGTCTTCGCCGCTCATCTTTTTCCCCTCCCCATCTCCGCTCCTCCCGCTCGAAGGAGAAAAGCTCCCATGGCAATGCTGGCCACCCCGTCCCGCTGCAGTGAACCAGGGAGGAGCGACGGCGCCCACCCCCTGCTACATCCCCGCCGCAAACCGTGGGTGCTGAAGCCCCGAGCGCCACCGTCGTGGTACTACACCTAGCGGGGCGACACAACACGCGGGAGGAGGCGTTGAGGCGGCCGCTCGTCATTGCTGCTGGCGATGGGATGCGGCATGCCTGCCGTGCTGCGACGCAACAACTCGCCCATGGCCGCCGTGGTGCGATGCACCTCACCGGTGGTACTCTTATTGCGATGCAACCTCATCATGGCTGCTCTTGTTGTGAAGTTGTGATGCAACTCGTCCACCACAGCCGGCATCAACGCCTGCTGCATCGAGCACCGCCGGCGTCGTGTCCACTGCATTGGCGCATTGCACCTCCGGCGGCGTCGACGACCGCTGCATAGCAGCTCCAACGACATCGGCGGCCGCTGCGTCGCAGCTCTGGCAGCATTGACACCTGCTGCATAGCAGCTCCGGCGGCATCGACGATCGCTAAACAGCAGCTCCACCGCTGTCACGGCCGCTGCAATGCAACTCCGGTGGCGTCGAGGATTGCTGCATCGTAGCTCCGGCGGCCGCTGCATCATAGCTCCGGCGACGTCGACATCGACGTTGACGTCGTCCGCTGCATCATAGCTCATGCGACTGCTACATCATAGCTCACACGATGTCGAGGCCGCTGCTGCCATGCTTGGCGCGGGGACAGTGGGAGCGGTGGGTGGTGCCTATGCTGCGCGAGGGGAAGATGGCATTGAGGGGAGGTGCGATCCGTGGGGCACCAAAGGAACATCTATGATGTGCTCCATCGGACGGTTATCGAGGTGGCTGATAACTGTCAGCTATCAGCCGCCTTACGCCTAGCATCGGCCCTGAAGCGATTCCTTAGCGATCTCCCGCGTCCACGCAAGCAGTATCGGGCCGGCCCACTTGCAGATTTAAAAATTTGTGAAGAAAAGGGGCAACCACAGAATCGAACCCTTGTCTCTAGGAGAAACGTCGGCGCAGCTAACCACTCCGCTTACGTCGAGTTACCTGTCAGAGCATCTCTATTCTCTCCCTCCCAATAGCCCCCCCCCCCCCCCCGGACGGACCCAGGCTGAACTCGGCGCGCCCGGGGCGCCGGGGGAAGCGTTTTCGGCGTGAAAGCCTGGCGGGCCCACCGAGTCTCGTCTTCCTCATCACCTCATTTTCTCATGGGGAATCAATGCCAAGGTTGCCGCCGGTCAGCCTTCCATTGATTCCTCACGGGTGGCACAGTGATGGCGCGGCGACGCGCCATCCTCCTCCTGCCACGCGTACACACACGTATGCCGCCCCCAGCGGCTATAAAAAGCCACCCCTCCCTCGCCGGTGGATGCACTCTCCTTTGCCCGTAGTCCCTCTCTCGCCGCCGATGCCCCATCTCGTCTCTCTCTCCCCGTCTCTACCCACCGTGCCTACAGCTGCCAATGGGAGAACGTTCCCCCGACGATGGAGCGGCGGCCAATGGCTTCCACCGCCGCCACCTGCACGAGTGGGAGGCCTACCTCCTCCATGAGGCCAACTACCCGGTGCTGCCTAACATGCACGTGCCAGGGCAGTGGAGGCTCAGCGTCGGAGCCGTCCTGTCCCCCCATAGTCCGACGCCAACCGCTTCCACGGCGAGATCGCGTGCGTTCTGGCCTCCCTGCTGGAGGAGGTGCGCGGTCACCCGAAGTACGCCGCCAGCAACCACGCCAATTGGGCAGTGTACTTCCAACGCCGCAATGAGGAGCAGGTCTCCTCCACCAACAACGCGCCGGTGAGGGGGCACCAGAACACCGACGGTTGCCGCCTGTGGTGGGGCGTCCATGGGCGCATGCTCCACTATTTCCTCGAGCACCTCGAGGGCGGCAACCAGCCGCCGCTCGAGTACCCGGCAGCCCCGGCCCCGGTCCCTCGCCGGAGCGGCGACATTTGGCTGCCGAGGTGCATGGCGGGCGGGTCATCGCCCTCCTCCTCCTCCTCACGCTCCTCCGATTCGCTGGCGCTCGCCAATGTCAAGGACGAGCCCGTGGAGACGCCGCTCGGGTGGCGCACCCGCGGCGGCGCCCTCGTCATCAACGAGGGAGGTCGTGGCTCCTCTGCTCCCTTCTCCCGCTTCGTCAAGCCAAAGATGGAGCCGGGGCTCGTCGCCATGAATAGCGAGCACGACGACATGGCCGCCGGCGACGAGGCCACTCTCAAGTGGACGCGCGAGGACTACGTCCAGATGGAGATGGAGCACCAGTGCCATGCCCTCGAGGAGGTCGTCGCTCGGCACCACGACCGCGATGAGGGCGGCGTCGTCGTCCTCAAGGATAGCAACAACGACGCACTGCTGCACACCCGTCCGCCAAGGCGACCCAGGGCAGGGGTGTAGCAGGGACGGCGGCGGCGTGAATAAGGAGGAGGAGGAGGACGACGATGGCGTCTACAGCGCCTTCGACACGCTCTTTGGCTTGTAGGCGGGTGAAGGAAATATGCCCTAGAGGAAATAATAAAGTTGTTATTTTATATTTCCTTATTCATGATAAAGGTTTATTATTCATGCTAGAATTGTATTGATCGAAAACTTAGATACATGTGTGAATACATAAACAAATACCATGTCCCTAGTAAGCCTCTACTAGACTAGCTCGTTGATCAAAGATGGTTAAGGTTTCCTAACCATAGACATGTGTTGTCATTTGATAACGGGATCACATCATTAGGAGAATGATATGATGGACAAGACCCATCCGTTAGCTTAGCATATTGATCGTTCAGTTTATTGCTATTGCTTTCTTGATGACAAATACATATTCCTTCGACTATGAGATTATGCAACTCCCGGATATCGAGGAATACCTTTTGTGCTATCAAACGTCACAATGTAACTGGTGATCATAAATATGCTCTACAGGTATCTCCAAAGGTCTTTGCTGAGTTGGCATAGATCGAGATTAGGATTTTTCACTCCGAGTATCGGAGAGGTATCTCTGTGCCCTTTCGGTAATACACATCATAAGAAGCCTTGCAAGCAAAGTTACTAATGATTTACTTGCAAGATGTTGTATTACGAAACGAGTAAAGAGACTTGTCAGTAACGAGATTGAACTAGGTATGAAGATACCGACGATCAAATCTCGAGCAAGTAACATACCGATAGACAAAGGGAATTACGTATGTTGTCATAAGGATCGACCAATAAAGATCTTCGTAGAATATGTATGAGCCAATATGGGCATCTATGCTCCGCTATTGGTTATTTTCCGGAGAGGTGTCTCGATCATGTATACATAGTTCTCGAACCCGTAGGGTCCGCACGCTTAACGTTCGTTAATGATATAATGTTATATGAGTTATATGATTTGGTGACCGAATGTTGTTCGGAGTCCCGAATGAGATCACAGACATGACGAGGAGATCCGGAAGGGACCGGAGGTAAAGATTGATATATAGGACGATGATATTCGGACACCGGAAGAGTTTTGGAGTGCATCGGGTAGTCATCGAATCGCCGTAAGGGGTTCCAGACACCCCCGGGAAGTGTATGGGCCTAATGGGACAAAGGGGGGGGGGACAGACCAGCCCACTAGGGGGCTGGCGCACCCCTCTCCCTAGCCGGCCGACCCTAGGGGAAGGAAAGGGGAGGGGTGGCCCCTCCTGCCTTTTCCTCTTCATGAGAGAAAGGAAGGGGGGGGGGGGGGCGCCACCTCTCCATGCCTTCCGCCCGCACTCAAATAAGGAAGGGGGTGCGGCTTGTGTAAGACCCCAAGTAGGATTTGGCCTACTTGGGGCACCTCCTTGGCTGTTCCTGCCCCACCTATATATATGTGGGAGGGGGGCGCCACACATAACCACGAAAATCTCGCCGTGTGCAGCGCACCCCTCCAAAGTTTTGTCCATCAGTCATATTTTCGTAGTGCTTAGGTGAAGCCCTACGGAGATAGCATCACCGTCACCACGCCGTTGTGCTACCGGAACTCATCCACTACCTCGCCGTCTTGCTGGATCAAGAAGGCATGGACATCCCCGAGTTGAACGTGTGCTGAACGCGGAGGTGTCGTACGTTTGGTACTTGATCGGTTGGATCGCGAAGAAGTTCGACTACATCAACCGCGTTACTAAACGCTTCCGCTTACGGTCTACGAGGGTACGTAAACACACTCTCCTCTCTAGTTGCTATGCATCTCCTTGATAGATCTTGCATGTGCGTAGAATTTATTTTGTTTTCCATGCAACATTTCCCAACAGTGGCATCATGAGCCAGGTCTATGTGTAGATGATATGCACGAGTAGAACATAAAGAGTTGTGGGCGGTTATAGTCATACTGCTTACCACCAACGTCTTATTTTCATTCGGCGGTATTGTAAGATGAAGCGGCCCAGACCAACCTTACATGTCCATGTACATGAGACCGATTCCACTGACAGACATGCAACTAGTTTTGCATAAAGATGGCTGGGGGGTGTCTGTTTCTCCTACTTTAGTTGAATCAAATTTGACTACGACCGGTCCTTGAAGAAGGTTAAAACAACAAACTTGGTAAATCACCATTGTGGTTTTTGCCATAGGTAAGAACGGTTGTTGCTAGAAGCCCATAGCAGCCATGTAAAACTTGCAACAACAAAGTAGATGATGTCTAACTTGTTTTTGCAGGGCATGTTGTGATGTGATATGGTCAAGACGTGATGTGATATATGTTGATGTATGAGATGATCATGTTTTGTAATATCGATAGCCCGTAGGAGCCTTTGGGTTGTCTCTTGATTATTGTATGAAATGCAAACGACATGTAATTGCTGTACTTTATCGATATGCGTTAGCAATAGTTGTAGCAGGAATAGTTGGCGATACGACCCCGACGCAACGATGGAGATCAAGGTGTCGAGCCGGTGATGATGGAGATCATGATGATGCTTTGGATATGGAGATGAAAAGCACAAGATGATGATGGCCATATCATGTCACATATTTTGATTGCATGTGATGTTTATCCCTTATGCATCTTATTTTGCTTAGAACGGCGGTAGCATTATAAGATGATCCCTTCACTAAATTTCAAGATATAAGTGTTCTCCACGAGTATGCACCGTTGCTAAAGTTCGTCATTTTGAAGCACCTCGTGATGCTCGGGTGTGATAGACTTTACGTTCGCATACAACGGGTGTAAGCCAGTTTTACACAAGCAGAATACTTGGGTTAAACTTGAGGAGCCTAGCATGTACAGACATGGTCTCGGAACACTCGAGACCCAAAGGTCGAACATGAGTCATATAGTAGATATGATCAACATAGAGATGTTCACCATTGATGACTACCCCATCTCACGTGATGATCGGACATGGGTTAGTTGATTTGGATCATGTGTCACTTAGATAAACTGAGGGATGTTTATTTAAGTGGGAGTTCATTAGTAATTTGATTAATTCAACTTAATTATCATGAACTTAGTCTTAATAGTTTTGCATATCTATGTTGTAGATCAATGGCCCGTGCTACTGTTCCCCTGAATTTTAATGCGTTCCTAGAGAAAGCTAAGTTGAAAGATGATGGTAGCAACTACACGGATTGGGTCCGTAACTTGAGGATTATGCTCGTTGTTGCATAAAAGAATTATGTCCTTAATGCACCGCTAGGTGACAGATCTGCTGCAGGAGCTGATGCAGATGTTATGAACGTCTGGCAAGCTCGATCTGATGACTACTCAATAGTTCAGTGTGCCATGCTTTACGGCTTAGAACCAGGACTTCAAAGACGTTTTGAACGTCATGGAGCATATGAAATGTTCCAAGAGTTGAAGTTAATATTTCAAGAAAATGCCCGGGTTGAGAGATATGAAGTCTCCAACAAGTTCTATAGCTGCAAGATTGAGGAGAACAGTTCTGTCAATGAACACATACTCAAAATGCCCGGGTATCATAACCACTTGACTCAGCTGGGAGTTGATCTTCCAATTGATAGTTTTATTGACAGAGTTCTTCAATCACTGCCACCAAGCTACAAAGGCTTCGTGATGAACTATAATGTGCAAGGCATGACGAAAACGATTCCTGAGCTCTTCGCAATGCTTAAGGCCGCGAAGGTAGAAATTAAGAAGGAGCATCAAGTGTTGATGGTTAACAAGATCACTAGTTTCAAGAAAAAGGAAAAAGGAAATAAAGGGAAGAACTGCAAACAAGTTTCCGCTCCCGGGAAGAAACCCAAAGCTAGACCTAAGCCTGAAACTGAGTGCTTCTACTGCAAAGGAAATGGTCACTGGAAGCGGAACTGCCCCAAGTATTTGGCGGATAAGAAGGATGGCAAAGTGAACAAAGGTATATTTGATAATATGTAATTGATGTGTTCCTTACTAATGCTCGTAGTAGCACCTGGGTATTTGATACTGTTTTAGTTGCTCATATTTGTAACTCGAAATAGGAGCTGCAGAATAAACGAGGATTGGCTAAGGACGAGGTGATGATGCGCATCGGAAATGGTTCCAAGATCGATGTGATCATCGTAGGCACGCTACCTCTACATCTACCTTTGGGATTAGTTTTAAACCTTAATAATTTTTATTTGGTGCTAGCGTTGAGCATGAACATTATATCTGGATATTGTTTATTGCCGGGGGTGTCGTGCGACATATGCCAAAGGAGGGCTTATCATTAGGGGAGAGTAGTACGTCGCCGGTGCCTGGAAACGGGATAAGGCGTAGACATGTACGCTGACGCATCTTACCCAGGTTCGGGGCTCTCCTAGGAGATAAAGCCCCCAGGCCTGCTCTGCGGGGTCTCCGCATGATCACTATGTCAATAGAGTGGCTACAAGGTTGCTCCTAGAGCTGTTTGGCAAGGCTAGCTCTATTCCTCTCTCTATGCATGTGTGTTGTCTATGATGTTGAACCCTTTGCATGGGTGCCCTGGGGGGGGGGGGTTTATATAGGCCTACCCCCAGGGGTACAATGGTAATCTGGTTGTGTGTAGGACCCAGCCTTCAGTGTCTCTGGTGGCCGGCTTCTCCGCCGGCTGCTGGGGCCCGCCGCCTGGTGGGTCCCGCCGGCTGCCGGCCTCTCGGTCGACAGGTAGGGCCCGCCGCCTGCGGGTCCTGTTGGCTGGTTGTTACTGTAGCCTTGCCCTCGATGACGGAGGCCTTGTCGGGGGAAGCGTGGCTACAGTCCCGCCGCCTGGCGGGCGCTCACTGTAGCACAAACTCCAAGGAAGGGGGAGGGCCGCCTGCTCAGGAGTCGGCCTCCCCTGCGCTGACTGGTCGCGGCCAGCCTCCTTCTGGCTTCTCACGGACAGGTAGGGCCTGCCGCCTGCGGACCGTACGACAGCCCGTCGTGGGGGCATGGCTTCCTCTGCCATGGATGATGTCACGGGTAGCATGGCAACAGTGCTGCACCGGACGTGGGATGTACGCGTGGTACGCCGCACTGTGGCCATGTTCCACCCTGGATTCGGGGGTGGCAGGCCGCACTGTAGTCACGCCCCATCTTGTCATGTTTATGTGGGTGCAAACTTTGAGGGCACGAGGGGCCGTCTGCTAGGAGCCGGCCTCCCTGGAGCCCGCCTGCTAGGAGTCGGCCCACTTCTTGGCCGCCTGCTGGATTCCGCCGCCTTCTAGCAGCCGGCCGCTTGGACCAGCCGGCCCCCAAAAGGTGGCCCTTTGTCTTCGGTGCTTGAGGGGCACAGCCGGCCCCGATGTCTTGAAATACCATGGGCGGCTGATGAGGCTACCTGTGGTCATTTACTCCGACAGTAGTCCCCGAAGCTGGTGGGGTGCCACGGCTGAAAAGGCAAGAAGCCTTAGCAGCTTCCTACTCCGAGTGGTCTGGTGGCTTCGCTTCGTCCGTATTCTGAAATGCCGACTGTTAGGAGCCGACCATGACCAGGCAGGCCACCTGGTGATTTCAAAATGTCGTGGTCGGGGCTAGGTGGCACGTCAGCCTGACGTCAGACTAGCCGCCTGTTGCCCGCCTGCCACGCGGCACCAGCAGGCCGGGCCGGCCTGCCCGCCCACCCGCATGACGGGACGTCGCCGCAGGACGGGCTCCACCACTACAGGGCCTCGGCACACGCGCGGATCCGCCGTGGCCGAGGTGGACGGTTGGGCTTCTGCGGTAGTTAATTCACGCCTTTACTAGCGCAGTAATCGTGGGATCGTGGGGGAGTGGGCGCAGTTAATCCCACGACCCCCACGTTCTCACCCCTTGGCTCTGCTGCCTGGGGCTATAAGTAGGGGGAGGAGGGGGTGGCAGACGCACGCGCGCCCTCCTCTCCCTTTCCCTTCGCCATTCTTCCTCTTCTTCTCTCTACTGCCGCAGCGCCTCTTCCTCTTGACGAAGTGCTACCGCAGCTCTTCGTTGCCGAGCTTCTCCTCGCCGCGGTTTCCTCATTGCGCCGCAGTCTCGCCCGCTCGCCACCGCGCCGCGCCTCCGATGAGCTCCTTCGTCCATGGCGTGCTTACGGGCCGGTGACTGGGACGGCTCCAACGTCCACGACGACCACCTCTCCTTTCTTCATCAGACATGGCGGCTGCCCCGGGAGACGAACGTGAAGGTGCGTGCCCCCCCCCCCGAGGCAGAAATCTCGCCGGTGCCAGAGGACGACGAATGTGTCGTCTTCCGGTCCCATTTTCTTCGCGGCTACGGCCTTCCGGCGAGCGGCTTCTTGCGCTCCTTCCTCAACTTCTACCGAGTCCAGCCGCAACACCTTACGCCAAACATGGTGCTGCTGCTGGCTGCCTTTGTCACTATGTGTGAAGGCTACCTTGGTACTCTCCCCACTCTTGAGCTCTGGGGAGAGTGCTTCTACCTCAAGCTTGGCACCACTGCCAAGGGCACGGCGGCCCAGTACGGAGCCTGCATGGCCGTGCGGTATCCGGGTGCCGGGAACCGCTTCCTGCCCATCTCCCTGCTGCAGTCGGCCAAGTTGTGGTAGAAGTCCTACTTCTACATCAAGAATATTCATCCGATGAGGGACTACATCAACCTGCCGGCTTATGTAGCCGGCCCGCCTGTAGAGCCGCGCGCCAACTGGCAGTACAAGCCGAGCTCCCTATCGGCCGCCTCCTCCGCCGCCCTCGCCCAACTTCAGGTGATGACGGAGTCGGAGGGCCTCAAGCGCTCGGACCCGCTGGCCGCCTATGTGGCGCACCGAGTGCTCCCCCTCCAAGCCTGGCCCCACATCATAACCAGCATGAGTGGGCACCGGGACCCGTGCTGGATGTGCACATGGGACCTGCCGGATGTGGAGGTGGCACGACTGGTCAACTACTTCTCCAACTGCAAGTTGTCAGAGAAGGATTGGCAGTTTGGCAACCGCCGTACGACCGCGCGCACCCGCCGCCTGCGGTAGGTCTTGTAATTCTTTTTCTTCTTTACTTTGTCCGAGTTCTTGCTTTGCCGTCTGATCAGTCGACAATGATATAGGTCTTCCCGACCCAGTTGGCCGCCGACGCTCTGGGGCCGGGCGACGTGTTCATGCCGGATCGGATGAGAAGCGACGTGGACGATCCCTACTTGGGTGCGGCCGCCATGGAGGAGGACGACGCCACAGGTGGCGGTGGTGGAGCAGGCGGCTCCGGAGGAGGCAGCGTTGAGGAATGGCGGGACGGCGATGAAGAGGAGAACGAGCCGCGTCGTGCCCACGACGCCGAGAAGGCGAACGCGAGCTCCTCCGCAGCGCCGATTGCACCAGGCGGCACACCGAAGTGCCGAGCCGACTCGCTGCTGTTCGGCAGCCGGCCGAAGAAGCCGAGGAACATGGCCGACGCGACAGGAAGCCGCCGTAAAGGCGACCCAATTCCAGAAGGCCCCAAAGCGGCTCCCGTTAGCGTCCGAGTGAGTACTTAGATTCTTTAGCTCTTGCTTTTGTGTTTGCTTTTCGTCTTCCTTTTGGTCTTACTATCGGCTTCTCGTCGCTGTGCTTCATAGGGCCCCACTCTCTCTCTCTCTCTCTCTCTCTCTCTCTCTCTCTCTCTCTCTCTCGCGGACCCCGTCAGCCTCGGTGATTGGGGCGCCTGACGGCTCCGTAGAGCCCCGCCGTGTAGACCCGCTCGCTGACCTTCGGCAGGCAACGGAGAAGAATGCGCGGGAGGCGCGCGAGGAGCGGGAGAAGGCGGACGCGGCCAAGGTGGCGCTGGCGGAGGCCGGTGCGGCAGCCAAGGCTCAGGCCGATGCCGCGACCAAGGAGCAGGCAGACGCGGCCGTCAAGGCGCAGGAGAAGGAGGCGGCCCGCAGCCGGGCTCCACGGCTCGTCGTCCCGCTGCATGCTGTGCCACTGGTGCCGGAGAGCCAGGCGCCGACTGGAGGAGCTGGCGCCGACTGGAGGAGCTGGCGCCGACTGGAGGAGCTGGCGACGACCAGCCAGTCCTGGAGAGAGGGGAGGGGTCGACCCTGTCGTCTTGGGTGCGGAAGTGCCCCCGCCCATGCTGACTGTCGACGCCCAGACCAGTCGGCCTGATGCGCCGCAAGTGCCGCCAGTCGATGGCGAGTTGGTGGTAGGTCCGACTCCTGCGGTCCGCACTCCGGTCTTGGCCGTCGCCTTGATGAAGTAACCCGACGCCATCGCGGTAGCGAGAGATCAGGACCGCAAGCTCATCGGCCCCAGACGCCGA
Source organism: Aegilops bicornis (assembly GCA_021605145.1). Taxonomy (NCBI): domain Eukaryota; kingdom Viridiplantae; phylum Streptophyta; class Magnoliopsida; order Poales; family Poaceae; genus Aegilops; species Aegilops bicornis. Next base: position 531,573,844 of record CM038670.1, read on the forward strand.
GGCCAGCAGTGCCGCCCCACCAGAGTGGACTCCTGGGGGCAGGACGAGCGTGCTGAACAAGGCTGCGCAAGACGTCCAGGCCCTGGTCCAAGCCCTAGGCACCGCCCTCCAGCAATACATGAAGGCGTTCTTGGCGACGCGAACGGCCGTCCGGGTATGTTTCTTGCTTGTTGTTTTTTATTCTTGTAATCTTCCATGGGGGCGCGCCAGTGCACCCACTGGGTGTAGCCCCTGAGTTCCAGGCCGGCTGCCGAGCAGGTGGCTCGGAACTTAAAGGTAAGTTCCAAGTGCTAACCTTTTTTTTGTCTTTTTTGTCTTTGTTTGCAGGACTACCACAACATCTGCACGACCGCCTTAAACTCCCATGTCCGGGAGATGGCCAAGCGGACCACTGATTTGTCCGAAAGCCGGAGTAAGCACTCCATCCACTTTCTCGCGGGGCGCGTCAGCACACCCGCTGGGTGTAGCCCTCGAGATTCGGGCCGACTATTGAGCAGTCGGGCCGGATCTTCCGGCGACCACTTTTCTTCTTTGTTGATTGTTGATCGTCTTCTCTTTCTTTTCTTTTGTAGGAGCGGCTGCCGACCTGCAGTAGTGCTTGGGCGAAGCCCAAACTGAGCTGCGCACCAAGGAGGAGGAACACCGCAAGGCGGTTGAGGGGTGCGACCGCCTGGCCAAGGAGCTGGCAGCTCAGGCGGATCAACACAAAGCAGCGCTCAAGAAGGCGAAGGACGACGAGGCCGCCCTCGAGGCCGAGTTCGAGACCGAACGCTCGGGTTGGGCCGAAAAGGATAAGGCTCTGAGCGACGGCTATGGCGAGATCGAAGATATGATCGACGGTAAGTTATCTTTCCTTTCTTTCGGCCGCCGTCTGCTGTATGAGCCGGCCTCTGACTTATTTTTACTTCTTCCGCAGACTTCTTACCCGGACACACCATTGCCGCCAGCCAGGCCATCGAGGCTCACTGTGACGACCGACGACGGGCCGGTGCGGATATCGCGCCCAATGCGCCCCGGACCCTCAGCGAGCAGCTTCTTGCCATCCATGCTCGTCTCCAGCCATCCCACCAGATTCTCTGCCGTCTATAGCGCGTCGGGGCCTAGGTGCTGACTACCCTCTGGCCGGACTCTCAGATCCCTCGCACCCCCAGCCGGACTGCTGAGTGGCTGGGGGTAGCAGTCGGCCGCTTCGAGGCTTGGAAGGGCTCGGCGGCTCGTGCCGGTGCTCGGAGAGCCCTGGAGTTTGTCGAGGCCTGGTACCCAGGTCTGGACTTGGCCTAGCTAGCCACCTTCCAGCTGGAGGCCGCACCGGAGCTGGCGGCAACGAGCCGTGACCTGACTCATCGCGCGGTGGCGATCGCTTACTACGCCGACACCTCCGTATTCGTCCCGGAGCTGAACAAGGAGGGAGTCGAGGTGCCACCCAACTGGTTTGGGCTGAACCCAGAGTATGAGGAAGATTCGGTGGAGGAGATCGCCTCCAGCGATGAGGGCGAGGACGAAGAGGGCGAGGATGGTGAAGACAGCGCACCAGAGGGCGGGGCGGACGGCTAGCCCCAGCCTGATCGAGCTTCAAGCAACGAGCTGCGTGCAAGTGCGCCGACTGCTACTGATGCTGACCAGGCCGAGACTCGCCAGACGGCCACTCCACCAGCCGGCGCCGTCGACTCCACCAACCTGCCGGACCCGCCTGCTGCTCCTTTGGCCTAGGCGACCAGTTTTATCTTGTTTTTTCCTACTTTTATAATCTCTCAAACAAGCTCATTAAATTTGCGCAGTTCCACCCACAGGGGGTGTATTCAAACTTGTTGAATCCTCGCTTATGAACCTTGCTATGTAAAATAACTTTATTCGCACGAGATGTGCTTTGGCGGGTTCTCCTTTGCCTTGCTTTCTGCTCTTTTGGCTCTTTCCTTTGCTGCCTTCCCTTGGCTGTCGCCCTGTCAGCCAGACAGCCGCTCAGCGGTCTGTGGCTGGGTCAGGTACTTAGCCATTTTGGGAATGCAAGTACTTGGGCCGTTTAGAACATAGGAAGTAAAATGAGAAGCCGGCCAGCCGGCTGCTCAGCAGCCAGTTGGTGAGGCGAGGGGCCGGCTTGGCCTATGCAGATGCTTTTTTCCTTATCCATTTTTGTGTGGACACTATTTCCTGCCTTTATCTCTTGCCAGCCGGACAGTCGCTCTGCTAGCTGCGGCTTAAGGCAAGAGAGGCCCTAGATGTCGGCACACCACTTGTCCGACTGCAGGTAGCATCAACATAGTACAAGGAGGCAAGCCCTCGGGCCGACTGGTCGGACCCGGTGCCGGGCGAAAAAGTAAAGTAACACATTTGTAGGAATATAACTTATCGTATAGATAAAAAAGGGTAGCCTCCGAGTGCTCCTCGAGGGTCTCGATGTCTTGCGCTTAATACAAAAGGTAGCGTGGTACATACTGCATCAACTATAAAATCTTCGGAGGAGACTTGCATTCCATGGGCACTCCGATTCTTTGCCACAGTCGTCTCTGTTGCGCGCTCTGGGCTTCTGTGCATCGATGAGGTAGTAGGAGTCATTGCCCAAAGCTTTGCTGATGATGAAGGGGCCTTCTCAAGGGGCCAAGAGCTTGTCTTTGGCCGGTACATTATTTGGGATCAGCCGAGCACAATGTCTCGAATCGTCCATTTTGCATCATGCTTTTATATCGATATTTATTGCATTATGGGCTGTTATTACACGTTATGTCACAATACTTATGCCTATTTTCTCTTATTTTACAAGGTTTACATAAGGAGGAGAATGCTTTTGGAATTCTGGGCTGGAAATGGAGCAAATATTAGAGACCTATTCTGCACAACTCCAAAAGTCCTGAAACTCCACGGAATATCTTACAATAAATAATAAAAAATCCTCGCCAAGGATGAAGGCCAGGGGGCCCACACCCTGTCCACGAGGGTGGGGGACACGCCCCCCTCCTAGGGTGCGCCCCCTACCTCGTGGGCCCCCTGGTGGCTCTCCGATGCCCATCTTCTGCTATATGAGGTCTTTCGTCGAGAAAAAAATCAGAGGCAACCTTTCGGGACGAAACTCCGCCGCCACGAGGCGTAACCTTGGCGGAACCAATCTAGAGCTCCTGCAGAGCTGTTCTGCCGGGGACACTTCCCTCCGGGTGGGGGAAATCATCGTCATCATCATCACCAACGCTCCTCTCATCGGGAGAGGGCAATCTCCATCAACATCTTCACTAGCACCATCTCCTCTCAAAACCCTAGTTCATCTCTTGTATCCAATTCTTGTCTCCAAGTCCGGGATTGGTACTAGTAGGTTGCTAGTAGTGTTGATTACTCCTTGTAGTTGATGCTAGTTGGTTTCTTTGGTGGAAGATCATATGTTCAGATCCTATATGCATATTACCCCTCTGATTATGAACATGAATATGCTTTGTGAGTAGTTACGTTTGCTCCTGAGGACATGGGAGAAGTCTTGCTATTAGTAGTCATGTGAATTTGGTATTTGTTCGATATTTTGGTGAGATGTATGTTGTCTAGCCTCTAGTGGTGTTATGTGAACGTCAACTACATAACACTTCACCATTATTTGGGCCTAGAGGAAGGCATTGGGAAGTAATAAGTAGATGATGGGTTGCTAGAGTGATGAAGCTTAAACCCTAGTTTATGCGTTGCTTCGTAAGGGGCTGATTTGGATCCATATGTTTCATGCTATGGTTAGGTTTACCTTAATACTTTTGTTGTAGTTACGGATGCTTGCAATAGAGGTTAATCATAAGTGGGATGCTTGTTCATGTAAGAACAGCACCCAAGCACCGGTCCACCCACATACCAAATTATCAAAGTACCGAACACGAATCATATGAACGTGATGAAAACTAGCTTGACGATATTCCCATGTGTCCTCGGGAGCGCTTTTCCTATTATAAGAGTTTGTCCAGGCTTGTCCGTTGCTACAAAAAGGATTAGGCCACCTTGCTGCACTTTATTTAGTTTTGTTACTTGTTGCACGTTACAAATTATCCTATCACAAAATTATCTGTTACGACTTGTTTCAGTACTTGCAGAGAATACCTTGCTGAAAACCGCTTATCATGTCCTTCTGCTCCTCGTTGGGTTCGACACTCTTACTTATCGAAAGGACTACGATAGATCCCCTATACTTGTGGGTCATCAAGACTCTTTTAGTATTTGTTGCGGGTTGTGAAGCGCCTTTGGTAGGTGGAATTTGGTAAGGAAAAAATTATATAGTGTGCTGAATTTTACTGTCACTTGTTACTATGGAAAGTAATCCTCTGAGGTTCTTGTTCGGGGTATCTTCACCCCGTCCAAAGAGAGCAAAGAGTTGCTCCTCAACCTCGAACCTACTGAACCTATTGAAAATGAAACTCCTTTTGAAGTTCCTTGGTATGATGGAAAAACTGCTAGCTAATACTTTTGTAGGAGATGGAACCAAGCATCCTGATGAACACTTAATATATGTGGATGAGGTTTGTGGATTATTTAAGCTTGCAGGTATACCCGATGATGTTGTTAAGAAGAAGGTCTTCCCTTTATCTTTGAAAGGAGATTCATTGACATGGTATAGGCTATGTGATGATACGAGATCATGGAACTACAAAAGATTGAAATTGGAATTTCATCAAAAATATTATCCTATGCATCTTGTTCATCGTGATCGCAATTATATATATAATTTTTGGCCTCGCGAAGGAGAAAGCATCGCTCAAGCTTGGGGGAGGCTTAAATCAATGTTATATTCATGCCCCAATCATGAGCTCCCAAGAGAAATAATTATTCAAAAGTTTTTATGCTCGACTTTCTCATAATAATCAAACCATGCTCGTAACTTCTTGTGCCGGCTCTTTTATGATGAAGGCTATTGAATTCAGATGGAATTTATTGGATAGAATTAAACGCAACTCTGAAGATTGTGACCTCGACGAAGGTAAGGAGTCAGGTATGACACCTAAGTTTGATTGTGTTAAATCTTTTATGGATACTGATATTTTCTGTAAGTTTAGCACTAAATATGGACTTGACTCTGAGATAGTAGCTTCTTTCTGTGAATCTTTTGCTACTTATGTTGATCTCCCCAAGGAGAAGTGGTTTAAATATCATCCTCCCATAGAAGTAAAAGTAGCTGCACCTATTAAGGTTGAAGAAAAGACTGTCAGTTATAATGATCCTATTGTTCCTACCTCTTATGTTGAGAAACCACCTTTCCCTGTTAGAATAAAGGATCATGCTAAAGCTTCAACTGTGGTTCGTAAAAGCAATATTAGAACTTATATACCTCCTGAGCAAGTCAAAGTAGAACCTAATATTGCTATTGTTGAAGATCTCTTGTCTGATAATATTGATGGGCATGTTATTCAATTCTGTGGTGAATCTGCTAGAATTGCTAAACCTGGCGCTAAAGATAAACATAGACCTGTGGTAGGCGTGTCTGTTATTTCTGTTAAAATAGGAGATCATTGTTATCATGGCTTATCTGATATGGGTGCTAGCGCTAGTGTCATACCTTATGACTTATATAAAGAAATTAAGCATGAAATTGCACCTGCTGAGTCAGAAGATATTGATGTCACAATTAAACTTGCCAATAGAGATATCATATCGCCAGTGGGAATTGTTAGAGATGTTGAAGTCTTGTGTGGGAAAATCAAATATCCTGCTGATTTTCTTGTTCTTAGCTCCCCACAAGATAGCTTTTGTCCCATTATATTTGGTAGACCCTTCTTGAATACTGTTAATGCTAAGATAGACTGTGAAAAGAATGTTGTTACTATTGGCTTGGATGATATGATTCATGAGTTTAATTTCTCTAAGTTTAGTAAACAACACCGTGAAGAAGAATTTCCTAGTAAGGATGAAATTATTGGTCTTGCTTCTATTGTCGTACCTCCTAGTGATCCTCTAGAACATTATTTGCTAGACCATGAAAATGATATGTTTATGAATGAAAGAAGGGAATAGATGAAGTATTCTTTAAACGGTAACCTATTACGAAACACAATTTGCTGTTGAAATCCTAGGGGTCCCCTCCACCCAAGGGTGATCCGTGTTTGAGCTTAAACCGTTGCGTGATAATCTTAAATATTCTTATCTTGATGAAAAGAAGATATATCATGTTATTATTAGTGCTAACCTTTCAGAGCATGAAGAAGAGAGATTATTGAAAACTCTGAAGAAGCACCGTGCTGCTATTGGATATACTCTTGATGATCTTAAGTGCATTAGTCTCACTCTATGTCAACATAAAATAAATTTGGAAGAAGATGCCAAACCTGTTCGTGATCATCAACGAAGGTTGAATCCTAAGATGAAAGAAGTGGTAAGAAAAGAAATACTAAAACTTCTGGAGGCAGGTATAATTTATCCCATTGCTGATGTTCAGTGGGTAAGTCCTGTTCATTGTGTCCCTAAGAAGGGAGGTATTACTGTTGTTCCTAATGATAAAGATGAATTGATCCCGCAAATAATTATTACAGGTTATAGGATGGTAATTGATTTCCGCAAATTAAATAAAGCTACTAAGAAAGATCATTACCCCTTACCTTTGTAACACCCCAAATTTTCTGGCCAAGTTTTTGATATTAAATTTTTTTGCCTGGAGTTTTAAATTTTTATTTCTGTGGATTTTCAGAGTCCTTCTTTTATTGTTAAGGAGTTTTGCATCTTTTCCCAAGTGGAGCTTTCCAAAATACATGGGACTTTTATGCCAACTCATTATAACATTTTCTTAATCAGTGGATTTATTTATTAGATCATTTCATCCTGAGCTTTATTCATTAAAATGGATTGTTTTAAATTTTTGGAACTCTGTTTGTACTACAACCATTTGATAGAATCACTTAAAATTTCAACCAAAATTTGGAGATGTCATGAGATGTCTCTAAATCAATTATGTGCATTAATAAAATTATTTCATTGCTTATTTTGGGTTTTTCACCTGGTTTGCTTCTCTGATCCATTGGGCATTTTTGCACTACAACCCTTTTAAATATTTCCCTAGAGCCTCCACCAAAATTATGGGAGGTCAGTGGTAGCATGCCATTCAACTTTATGCAAAAACATAGTGATGTTCTTTGGAAAATTTGAGTCTGTGACCTCTTTTTCATTCTGGACCAGACTTGTGTTTTCTACTACAACCCTGTTATTTCTTGCTCTAATGACCTTGTGTTTTCTCATACTTGTAGTCAGCCCTGCAAAACCCCTTAGTCCAGGAGCATGCTCTTTTTGGAACACTTTTGGTCCATGTAATGATGCCACTCCCTCCCTGTCCAGAAGTGTAGTTTTGCAAAACTTGCACTAGCAAGTTTCTCCTTTTTGCAAACTAACTCCACCACCCTCTCTTTCATCCATAGAGACACTGATCTGGAGAATTTGGCCACTCTAAGAACTACCTAGGTGCCTTTGGCATTTTGTCAAACACCCTGTGTGCATGACCAGTTTTGGCATGATTTCAAGCTTACATTGTGAGCTTGAGCTCCTGACCTACCCAACATGTCCTAAGGTTTTGCCCTAGCCCATAAACCCTTTCTGCTAACTCCCTTGAGGTTTGGAACTCTCTAGACTGCCCTGGCATTTCGTCAAGCACACCCCGGGCGTGCTCTGGGCGCGCCCAGAGCGTGCGTTTGGCACCCACTAGCGCCCGAGCCGCCGCGTCACACCCCGCACTCAAAACCCGGCCCCAGCCAGCACTCCGTGTTCCCCTGCACCGCCACACCACCCCGACCAACCTGGCACCCCACAGCGCCACCGCCAGGATGGCCGTGGCGGCTAGCTGCCGGCCGCTAGCAAGCCCTGACCGTGTCGGCGCCGCCAAAGCCACCCCAGCTCGCCACCTGCCCCTGTGAGCAGTGCGTGCTCATCCGCAAGCGTGTCCCCTAGCTCCCGTCGTCGCAACATCCCCCTACTGCTACAGAATGTCGGTTCGCCGTTGTTCTTATCGCCGGCCGCCTCGGACCAACCTAGCCACACTATATAAGGAGACCCCGAGCTCAATTCCGCACGCAGGTAGCCTCACACCATCTCTCTCGTGCCCCCTTAGCCGTCAATTGAGAGGAGAGAGTCGTCTTCTTCCTCTCCGGCAACTCCAGCCGCCGCCACTGCCCAGGCCCTGACGGCGCCTCCAGAGCCTCCCCCTCTCCACTCTCTCCACCAGAAGCCTACTCTCCATCCCGTGATCACACCCCCTACTCCATTTCGATCGGGAACCACCGCGGCACCAAAATCACTTTGTCCCCGAAGCTTCCTCCGCCGCGAAGCTCGCCGCCGGCAGCTCACGCCGTCCCCGCCGACCCAGCGACTACTAGTAGGACCGCCTCGGTCTTGCGGGTCCATCCCGACCATCTGGAGCCCGCGAGGAGCCGCCAAACGCTGGCGACAATCGCCGGAGTCCCCGCCTCTGTTCGGCCGGAGGAAGAAGAGGGAAGGAGATCGGTCAAACGACCATGGGGCCCCTGGACCTTGTCAGTGACCCAGGCGCAATCCACGTGGGTTAAGTGGAAACGTATTTCCGAAAGGCGCCTTCGACGTGTACGTATCAAATCGAACCGTTTTTCTGTTTTTTCTGATTTATTTTAAAATCAGATTTGACCAAAACTTTGACTGTCGATAACTTTTTAAATACAAGTCCAAATGAACTGATTCTTTTTGCTACCTCTCTCAAATATTTTCTAGTTTATTTTAAGATTTATTTGAAAAAATTTCAAACCAACTTTTTGTGCCGTTTTTAGTTGTGTGTTAATCCAAATATATTCTTGTAAATAGGATTTTTGAAGATTTCATGATGATTTGGATGCACCCTTCCTTCCCATAACCTGAAGGCAAGCATTCTGAACCCTGGTGAAATGTGTGTGCGTGTTGCATTAGCACGGTGACAACACCACCCCGACACGTGCATACGTCATTTTATGTGAGAAGGTGTTCCTACTCATGAGTGCATGTTAACAGGTTTCATGCAAATGAAGTTTAGATGATTGTGATTGAAATCACCGACATATGCCTTTCACGTATATCGGGAGGAAAGCTGGGAAGGCCCTTGTCTTGGGTAGACACGGTCTTGCCCCTAGTCCTCCGTCGAGACGGACGTGTCAGGTATGGCATGAGGGGGATATGTCGTGTGGTGTTTCTATCTCATTGTTTGTAATATATGCATTGTTATACTAATCATGCGGAAATATTACAACCTCTGAGTCGATCGTAGATCGAGTCTTGTGCCGATAACCCCCATACTTGCTTCAGTACTACCACTCGTCCCTACACCAAGTAGGGTACGGTTCAGTAAGTTGTCAACTCTTTCCTAGCACACACCGTACAGAGAGGCCGTGGTGGAAGATACCGGAGGCCTCCGGTAGTCATACCATCGGGTCCGGGAGCATGGGTGTTTCGGTTGTAGCCGAAAGGGGGTAGCTCCCTAGTTGCACGCGGTATAAATTTTGTGATCCCATGTTACGTCGAGGTTGTAGCCTCCCCACTTAGAGTTTTGCTTAACAAGTGTCGTGGGTGATTCCAGACACATGTGAGTTAAATTTGGTGTGTGCAAGTTAGGTGTGTTTTCAACAAAAGACCGTGTGAGATGAATTAGTCCCAATGGACTAAAGGAATCCGTCACTCGTGGGTAAAGAGTACTCCCTCTGGAGAGATTAAACCTATTCGAATAGCCGTGTCCATGGTTAAGGATTACAGTCTGGGATGGGTCAAGTGTCGGTCTTAGTGTCGATCTTCGGAGGTGAAACTGTGAAACTGTAAAACCTGGAATCACGATCGTGACTTGTGACAAATTATGATTATTATTTTCAAGATGGACTAACCCTGATACTTTTTATTATCGAATATCCCTGGGATGGTTCTACCTCCTGGATATTCTTGTTTATTTAAAGCCCTTTATGTGGTGTCGCTCAGACGCCCGACTGTGGCATTTCTTTTAAAGCCCTTTATGTGGTGTCGCTCAGACGCCCGACTGTGGCATTTCTTTTAAAGCCCTTTATGTGGTGTCGCTACGACGCCCGACTGTGGCATTTCTTTTAAAAGCCCTTTATGCGGTGTCGCTTAGACGCCCGACTGTGGCATTTCTTTTAAAGCCCTTTATGCGGTGTCGCTTAGACGCATGGGCGTGGCATTTCTTTTAAAGCCCTTTATGCGGTGTCGCTTAGACGCCCGACTGTGGCATTTCTTTTAAAGCCCTTTATGCGGTGTCGCCCAGACGCCCGATTGTGGCATTTCTTTTGAAGTCCTTATTGTTGTTTATTGCATAATTTTTAATACTACCATGTTGCTGCGTATTCGCAATAACATGCTTGCACGCATCAGAGTTTTACTTATCGTATGTGACTAACATCATGAGCATAATATATTTTCAGGACATCATTGTTAAATTATGCCTGTGTTCATTATGTTTGCGAGTACATTCAAAGTACTCACTGGCTTGTCCCTGGCTATTGTCTTGGCCAGATTTCTTGCTTGGAGAGGAGTGTTGCGATGGCAGTCCCAGAACCTAAGCAACGGTGTTAGCAGCCACGCGAAGATAGGAGTTAACCTGGTCAGCTGTTCCTGTGGGAAATGGAGTCCCATAGACGAGGATATTTCATAACCCGCTTCCGCCATCAACCTCTAGAAACCATTTGTTGTACTCTCAGACCAGAATGGTCTTGTACTGCACAAAATTGTATTTTGCTTGGATCTTCTGTATCAAGTTAGTGCCTTATCAGCTAACAGTTATCCTGGGGCTGGTAAGTCACACAAGGGCCATTTTTCTGGGATAAATACCGGAGAATTCGGTCGCCACAACCTTTTATTGATCAAATGCTATAAATATTATGCAAACATACACATTATTGCTTCCTAGATGGTTATTCTGGTTTCTCTCAAATACCTATGTCGGCTAAGGATCAATCAAAGACTACTTTTACATGCCCTTTTGGTACTTTTGCTTATAGACGTATGCCTTTTGCTTTATGTAATGCACCTGCTACCTTTCAAAGATGCATGATGGCGATATTCTCTGACTTTTGTGAAAAGATTTGTGAGGTTTTCATGGACGACTTTTCCGTCTATGGATCCTCTTTTGATGATTGCTTGAGCAATTTTGATCGATTTTTGCAGAGATGTGAAGAAAATAATCTTGTCTTGAATTGGGAAAAGTGCCACATTATGGTTAATGAAGGTATTGTCTTGGGGAATAAAGTTTCTGAAAGAGGTATTGAAGTTGATAAAGCCAAAGTTGATGCTATTGAAAAGATGCCATGTCCCAAGGACATCAAAGGTATAAGAAGTTTCCTTGGTCACGCTGGATTTTATAGGAGGTTCATTAAGGACTTCTCAAAAATTTCTCGACCTCGACTAATTTATTACAAAAAGATATACCATTTGTCTTTGATGATGATTGTGTAGAAGCATTTGAAATACTTAAGAAAGCATTGATCTCTGCACCTATTGTTCAGCCACCTGATTGGAATCTACCCTTTGAAATTATGTGTGATGCTAGTGATTATGTTGTAGGTGCTGTTCTAGGGCAAAGAGTTGATAAGAAATTAAATGTTATCCATTATGCTAGTAAGACTCTCGACGATGCTCAAAGAAATTATGCTACTACTGAAAAAGAATTTTTAGCAGTTGTATTTGCATGTGATAAGTTCAGACCTTATATTGTTGATTCTAAAGTAACTATTCACACTGATCATGCTGCTATTAAATATCTTATGGAAAAGAAATATGCTAAACCTAGACTTATTAGATGGGTTCTCCTACTACAAGAATTTGATTTGCATATTGTTGATAGAAAGGAGCTGAGAACCCGTTCTGGAACAACTTGTCTAGGTTAGAAAATGTTCTTGATGACCCACTACCTATTGATGATAGCTTTCCTGATGAGCAATTAAATGTCATAAATACTTCTTGTAGTACTCCGTGGTATGCTGATTTTGCTAATTACATTGTTGCTAAATTTATACCACCTAGTTTCACATACCAGCAAAAGAAAAAGTTTTTCTACGATTTGAGGCATTACTTTTGGGATGACCCACATCTTTATAAAGAAGGAGTAGATGGTGTTATTAGACGTTGTGTACCTGAGCATGAATAGGAACAGATCCTACGCAAGTGTCACTCCGAAGCTTACGGAGGACACCACGCTGGAGATAGAACTGCACATAAGGTATTGCAATCTGGTTTTTATTGGCCTACTCTCTTCAAGGATGCCCGTAAGTTTTTCTTGTGTTGTGATGAATGTCAAAGAATTGGTAATATTAGTAGACGTCAAGAAATGCCTATGAATTATTCACTTGTTATTGAACCATTTGATGTTTGGGGCTTTGATTATATGGGACCTTTTCCTGCCTCTAATGGATATACACATATTTTAGTTGTTTTTGATTACGTTACTAAGTGGGTAGAAGCTATTCCAACTAGTAGTGCCGATCATAACACCTCTATTAAAATGCTTAAAGAAGTTATTTTTTCGAGGTTTGGAGTCCCTAGATATTTAATGACTGATGGTGGTTCACATTTTATTCATGGTGCTTTCCGTAAAATGCTTGCTAAATATGATGTTAATCATAGAATTGCATCTCCATATCACCCTTGATCTAGTGGTCAAGTATAATTGAGTAATAGATAAATCAAATTAATTTTGCAAAACACTGTCAATAGGTCTAGAAAGAATTGGTCCAAGAAACTTGATGATGCATTATGGGCATATAGAACTGCATATAAAAATCCTATGGGTATGTCTCCGTATAAAATGGTCTATGGAAAAGCATGTCATTTACCTCTCGAACTAGAGCATAAGGCATATTGGGCTATTAAAGAGCTCAATTATGATTTCAAACTTGCCGGTGAGAAGAGGTTATTTGATATCAGCTCCCTTGATGAATGGAGAACCCAAGCTTATGAAAATGCCAAGTTGTTCAAAGAAAAAGTTAAAAGATGGCATGCCAAAAGGATACAAAAGCGTCAGTTTAATGTGGGTGATTATGTATTCCTATACAACTCTCGTTTAAGATTTTTTGCAGGAAAACTTCTCTCTAAATGGGAAGGCCCTTACGTTATCGAGGAGGTCTATCGTTCCGGTGCCATAAAAATCAACAACTTCGAAGGCACAAACCCGAAGGTGGTAAACGGTCAAAGAATCAAACACTACATCTCAGGTAATCCTATAAATGTTGAAACCAATGTTATTGAAACCGTAACCTCGGAGGAATACATAAGGGACACTTTACGGAACGTTTCAGACTCCGAAAAGGAGTAGGTATGTGGTACGGTAAGTAAACCGACTTCAAAACAATTTTTAAGGCAATATTTCTCCGTTTTGGAATATTTAGAAAAATAGAAAAATAAGTAGCAGTCCGGGATGGACACGAGGGCTCCACTAGGGTGGAGGGCGCGCCCCTCTACCTCGTGGGCACCTCGTGTGCCTTCCGGACTCCGTTTTCTTGCACGATACGTATTTTGGTCGGTAAATATTCATTATATATTCTCCCGAAGGTTTTGACTCCCGTATCACACAAATATCCACTGTTCTTGTTTCAAGTTGTCCTACTGCAGATTAGATCAACATGTCGTCCCAGGATTCGGAAGGAGAAAGCTATGTGGATGATTACTTAGCAAATCCTAAGGTCTATGGAGATGTGGAGCACGATGGTTGGATCACAGAGGAAGAAGAGGACTATGAATCAAAGGAGAAGGAGGAGACGAGCTCAGATGAAGACGAAGCCCTATTACCTCAACCTGGGGACATGCACGTGAAGTTCAAAAGTCAAGTCTCACGATAGGGTAAAGATACCGTAGTTAGAGTTTATCCCTTTTCTTCTCTTGCAGGAAAATAAGCAGGACCTATGCAAAAAGATATTAACCCTGGAGTGGGAGATTGATGATCTGAGGGATCAAAATGCCGTCCTCAAGCGCAAATTAAGGGAGAAGTCTATGCCATGAACTAAGTCAACAACACCTCCTCATTATTCACCAACAAAGGATACATAATCACATTGGTATGTGCACTCCCCTTGGCAACAAAAGAAAAAGAATAAAAAGAATATAGAGTTCATATTGATCTTATTGAAAGTGATGACTTCACATAGAAGAGTATGATAATTAAAAGTTGTTGGGAGTTGGCAAACATAGGTTTGGTCATCGTTGCAATTAATAGGAAGTAATAAGGAAAGAGAGGTTTCACATATAGATATACTATTATTGACATCTTTTATGATTGTGAGCACTCATTAAAATATGACATGCTAAAGAGTTGATGTTGGACAAGGAAGACAACGTAATGAGTTATGTTTTCTTATATCTGAGATAAAGTATGTTGTCATGGATCTTCCAACATGTTCAACTTGCCTTTCCCCCTCATGCTAGACAATTTCTCAGCACCAAGTAGAGATACTACTTGTGCTTCCAAAAACCCTTAAACCAGTTTTACCATGAGAGTCCACCATATCTACATATGGATTGAGTAAGATCCTTCAAGTAAGTTGTCATCGGTGCAAAGCAATAAAAATTGCTCTCGAAATATGTATGATTTATTGGTGTGGGGAAATAAGCTTTATACGATCTTGTGATATGGAAGAAATAAAAGCGACGAACTGCATAATAAAGGTTCATATCACAAGGGGCAATGTAAAGTGACGTTCTTTCGCATTAAGATTTTGTGCATCCAACCATAAAAGCGCATGGTAACCTCTGCTTCCCTCTGTGAATGGCCTATCTTTTATTATTATCCTCTACCTTATGCAAGAGTCATGGTGATCTTCACCTTTCCTTTTTACATTTTATCCTTTGGCAAGCACAGTGTGTTGGAAAGATCCTGATTAATATATCTAATTGGATGTAGGAGGCATGAGTTATTATTGTTGACATTACCCTTGAGGTAAAAGGTTGGGAGGCGAAACTATAAGCCCCTATCTTTCTCTGTGTCTGATTAACTTCGTAACCACAAGTATCGCGTGAGTGTGAGCAATTATGAAAGACTAAATGATAGTTGAGTATGTGGACTTGCTATTAAGCTCGGACATAGATTCTTTCCGGTGTTATGATAAATTGCAATTGCTTTAGTGACTGAGATTATAGTTTGTTGGTTCTCCAATAAAGTTTATGATTCGTACTCTGCATTGTGAATGGATTATTACTTGAACATAAGTAATCATATGACAGTTCCTATATATGTTGCTGTTATGAGAATAATCATGATGCCTTCATGTCCGTATTTTATTTTTATCGACACCTCTACCTCTAAACACGGGGACATTTTTATCGTTATCGGCTTTCGCTTGAGGACAAGCGAGGTCTAAGCTTGGGGGAGTTGATACGTCCATTTTGCATCATGCTTTTATATCGATATTTATTGCATTATGGGCTGTTATTTCACGTTATGTCACAATACTTATGCCTATTCTCTCTTATTTTACAAGGTTTACATAAGGAGGAGAATGCGGCTGGAATGCAGAATTTGGAAAAGGAGCAAATATTAGAGACCTATTCTGCACAACTCCAAAAGTCCTGAAACTCCACGGAATATCTTACAATAAATAATAAAAAATCCTCGCCAAAGATGAAGGCCAGGGGGCCCACACCCTGTCCATGAGGGTGGGGGGTGCGCCCCCCTCCTAGGGCGCGCCCCCTACCTCGTGGGCCCCCTGGTGGCTCTCCGATGCCCATCTTCTGCTATATGAGGTCTTTCGTCAAGAAAAAAATCAGAGGCAACCTTTCAGAACGAAACTCCGCCACCACGAGGCGGAACCTTGGCGGAACCAATCTAGAGCTCCGGCAGAGCTGTTCTGTCGAGGACACTTCCCTCCGGGAGGGGGAAATCATCGTCATCATCATCACCAACACTCCTCTCATCGGGAGAGGGCAATCTCCATCAACATCTTCACCAGCACCACCTCCTCTCAAAACCCTAGTTCATCTCTTGTATCCAAATGTTGTCTCCAAGTCCGGGATTGGTACTAGTAGGTTGCTAGTAGTGTTGATTACTCCTTGTAGTTGAAGCTAGTTGGTTTATTTGGTGGAAGATCATATGTTCAGATCCTATATGCATATTAATACCCCTCTGATTATGAACATGAATATGCTTTGTGAGTAGTTACGTTTGTTCACGAGGACATGGGAGAAGTCTTGCTATTAGTAGTCATGTGAATTTGGTATTCGTTCGATATTTTGATGAGATGTATGTTGTCTAGCCTCTAGTGGTGTTATGTAAACGTCGACTACATAACACTTCACCATTATTTGGGCCTAGAGGAAGGCATTGGGAAGTAATATGTAGATGATTGGTTGCTAGAGTGACAGAAGCTTAAACCCTAGTTTATGCGTATGTTTCATGCTATGGTTAGGTTTACCTTAATACTTTTGTTGTAGTTGCGGATGCTTGCAATAGAGGTTAATCATAAGTGGGATGCTTGTTCAAGTAAGAACAACACCCAAGCACCGGTCCACCCACATACCAAATTATCAAAGTACCGAATGCGAATCATATGAACGTGATGAAAACTAGCTTGACGACATTCCCATGTGTCCTCGGGAGCGCTTTTCCTATTATAAGAGTTTGTCCAGGCTTGTCCTTTGCTACAAAAAGGATTGGGCCACCTTGCTGCACTTTATTTACTTTTGTTACTTGTTGCTCGTTACAAATTATCCTATCACAAAATTATCTGTTACCACTTGTTTCAGTACTTGCAGAGAATACCTTGCAGCAAACCGCTTATCATTTCCTTCTGCTCCTCGTTGGATTCGACACTCTTACTTATCGAAAGGACTACGATAGATCCCCTATACTTGTGGGTCATCAGCCTCCCTCTTGGAAGAATCTTTGCTTGTCCTTCCGACTGTGGTAGCGGTGCAGGCTCTGCTGGTAGATGGCGGACCGGCTGAGCGCCAACAGCCGACGCTTTTCCAGCAGATCAATGACGTCTTCTCGTGCTTCTTTTGCCTCCGCCTCCGTGTACATGGTGACGTGAGGTGAGTTGAACTCAATGTGAGTTGGGATGATGGCCTCGGTCCCGTACACGAGGAAGAAGGGAGTGAAGCCGGTTGACTTGTTCGGAGTGGTGCGGAGGCTCCAGAGGACGGCCGGCAGTTCATCGATCCAGCAGCCAGACGAGTGCTCCAGTGGCTTGACCAGTCGGGGCTTGATGCCGGACAAGATGAGGCCATTTGCTCACTCGACTTGGCCATTTGACTGCGGATGGGCAACGGATTCTAAGTCGAGTCGAATGCCCTGCGTCACGCAGAAACGGGCCAAGGTGCCTTTGGCAAAGTTTGTGCCATTGTCGGTGATGATGTTGTGTGGTACACCATATCGGACGGTGATATCTGCGATGAAAGTCACAGCAGTCGGACCATTCAGTTTCTTAATTGGCTTTGCTTCGGTCCACTTGGTGAATTTGTCCATGGCGACAAGAAGATGGGTCATGCCGCCGCGTGCTGTCTTGAATGGTCCCACCATGTCCAGCCACCACACGGCAAAGGGCCAAGTGAGGGGGATGGTCTTGAGTGCAGAAGCCAGCAGATGTTTCTTGGAACTGAATTTCTGGCACCCCTTGCATTTCTTGACCAAATCCTTGGCGTCTTCCAGAGAAGTCGGACAAAAGAAACCGTGGCGAAAAGCTTTGGCGACAAGGGATCTGGAGGCCGCGTGGTGGCAGCACTCGCCTTGGTGGATACCTTTGAGTATTGCCTTGCCTTTTATGGTTCTACGCAGCGCTGGAAGACCCCAGGCACGCTGCGCCTGACAAGCTCTCTGTTCACTATCGTGTAGGCTCGTGCTCGGCGCTGTACTTGCCGGGCTGAGATCTCATCAGTCGGCAGCTCTCCGTTCACCAGGAAGTTGAGGATGGGCTGCGCCCATGATGTTGCTTCGATTTCGTCCACTGCCATCAAGGCCACCGAAACTAGGGCGGCTGGGTTGTGAGGCAGCGGGGTGGAGTCGGCCGCCACTTTCTGCGTCGTTGGAGTCCCCAGGCCGACTGCTGCAGCCCCCGGGCCGGGTTGTGATGTCACTACACCATGACAAAACTTAGGAGTCACCTTATTTGCCGGGAAAACTAGCCAGTGGAGGCAGAAAATGTGTCGGGAATGCCTTTTGCCGGCACTTATGAACTGCCCTTGTAAGTCCTGTCGGGAAAGACCATTCCCAGCAGTTAAAAGAAACCCCGGCAGATCCTCTGCCCTAGATGGCTGAAGCTTTGCTGGCAGTTAGAACTATTCCCGGCACATCGATTTTCCCGCAGATCGACAATCCAGGCAGATAGAAGAATTCCTGGCAGTGGATGTGCCCTTAATTAAGTGTACTGCCGACACAAATATCCCCTTCCTGTTCAACCTGTCATTTCTCTCCACTTGATTTTGTACCATAATTTAGAATACAATGTATACATGGAACTTCACACACGTAGAGTAATTAGGTTGCATCATAATATATCTCAACAATGCATAGCTATACATCTGTAGGTTCACAAGCCCAGTACTACATCACGACATACATAATTAGATATACATTTGTAGGTTCACAAGTCGATTACGCCACGACCAAAAGGACAACAATCCATCATCCATACATACATACATGGGCATATTCCTACGAATGCAACATCACTAAATACAACATCTGGTTTCAGTTAGAAACTGATCCATCCTAGAGTGCTACTTCATCAGATAGATATTAAAATGTCCAAAAACTTCCTTAGATTCTAGCAATATATCCGTTTAGCTGACAAAACACACATCTATAAACTTGTGGGTGCAAGAGCAGTATACAATAACCTGAAAAAAGAAGCAAGTATTTATGTTCCATAGTGTATTTTGACAACCACCCGAAAGTAAGAGCTAGTCAGAATAATACAACAATTATTCCACTGAAGAATATATGGACACAAGGACGTCATACACATACCAATCAGATCATTCACCAATCCTTCGTATTTCAGAAATACAAAGAAAGCAAGCAACACTCACGCGAGGAGGCCAATTTAAATCCATATTTTTTAAGACCACAATCATGTAAACAGATTATGAGGATAGATGGTCTGCAAAGCCAAACTAACACTAGAAAGAGCAAGTACTGTAGTATGTATTCATTAGAGAGACAATAAATGGCATATCATGTTAATCCTAACAAGGTGCCAAGATACTACACCACCCAGAACAATTGCATAGCAATAGCAATCCTTTCTTATAAGTCAAGATAGAACTTGCAAAGATTACTCTAGCAATAACATGAGGCAGCAATACTTCATGCTCCTCACAGCTCCAGCGCTGGCGAGAGGAAGCCAATCTTGGTGTCCATCCTAAGAGTGCAGCCTAATATGCGCGTGCACGGCAGCATCACAATAAAGGGACAGTGGGACGACATCATGTCCCCTGAGTGGATGAGCAACCTACATAATTCAGCTTTATATTTCACGGATGAGAGTTATATAGTATAACATAGGAAGATCCTCTATCCACACTAAGACCAAAATGGGTTTTTTGATTGGATTAGGAATTCCCTCTTTTTTAATCCTTTTCTAATTTTCTTTTCTATATCTCTAACCCACGAGCTTTCTTAATCTTATACTTTCTTAATCTTATACAATTTCCCTTCCTTTTTCTTATAGTTATACGTACAATTATGTATGTATTATATGACCAACTTTCTATGGGTCACATAGACATCCAAATAAGCAGTAGAAGTGAGAATTTGTGAGCCTAATTAAAATGACCAGCTTTGTTACTTCCATGATAGTGGCTGAAATGTCTTATATACAAGCAAGAAAATCATTTACTTGTGAATATTCTGAATGAAGAGCAGAATCTGGAGCGGTTTTGCCTTTTCTTGAAAAAAAAATAAAGATGATAGTTTTTAATCAAGTAGGAACCCACCATTTTTCTTTGGTAGCGGGCCAAAAAAGCACTCTCTTAACGGTGACCCCAATAACATCCGCTTCCGCTCCCTGCAAGCACAAGAATTTTCTTTCCATTCCGTGTTGCACCACATCTCAGCCATCATTCACCATGCATCTGGACAGCTTTGGACCCAGTAAGGTTTTTTCTACAAAGATCGGAGTGCTAAGTATATAAGACTATTAGGAGAAAAGGTGAATTTATGGCATGTGTATTCTGGTCACTTTGTACATATGTAAATTTTAGGAGAAAAAGCCAGCTACAGTCATCAACCGCAAAATACTAACGAATCTCCAAAACTAAGAAAATATTACAATGAATACATATTACACGCCACTACAACTGCATCACATCATTAAAAAGCATACCACTTTCATAATAGCAAGATATGAGCATTTACGAATCATGTATATCATGTTCATACCAAATAAATATACAAGCCAGTCTAAGAAGCATGCATGTTATCCGTTCATTAACTCATATTCTAGAACATATCGTCTAATTTAAATATAACTAAAGAACTGCATTTGAGAGCAAAATATTTATGCTAGATTGCTACTAGCTGACTCAAACTCAATTGACACAATGTCATCTGGCCACATTGACATTTGCCAGTACCAGCTTCTAGTCAGAGCAAACTTGAGTTATCCATGCATTGTTGAACAACCAAAAACAGCAGACCCACAAAAGCCCATATTAAGTCACATCTATTGGCTCCCTGAATATGCAGCATTGCAAAGCTTCTAGACAGAGCAATCTTGAGCCATGCATTTCTGAACAACCAAGAACAGCAGACCCACAAATGCCCATATTCAGTCACATCTATTGGCTCCATATATCTGTAGAATTGCAAACAAAATATCTGAACAACAACTAAAATTACTATTTGAATTAAGAGGGCTCTTTTCACTGCAGAAATTCTAAACAGGACATATGAATTTGACTGATTAAGCTATAGCTGCAGTGAGGAAAGAGAGACGAAAACAGAACATATTTAGTAGTAGTACATAGTTATCATGCAGCAAAACTATCGAGAATAAACTTTATCTGGGCCATTCAGTTAGCAGAATAGAGGAACAGAAAGGAGGAAGAGGGAGTAGTGTACGAAAACATGGTGTGGAAAGCAGAAGAATAGAGAGGTGGTGGGCGCCAAACCTGCAGGCATGTCCGTGATGGCGGGGGCATGCAACGTGAGTTGAACTACGGGTAGAGCGCACCGAAGGCCAGGCTCACCCCACCAGCGCAGCCGCCATGCTGAACGAACTTGCCGACGCCAACGTCGACTGTGTGCTGTGGACGCAAGCAAGATCGCCAGGCCATTCGCAGAGGTCGCCTCCAAACTTGCCGCTGACCTCCAACGGGGGCGTGGATGGGGATCCGAAGATGGCGCCATGGGTGGGGGATGCGGGGGCGACGACACTAGGCGGCGACATGGGTGGGGATCCAGAGCGGCGGCGGCATGGGTGGGGATCCAGAGCGGCGGCGGCATGGGTGGGGATCCAGAGCGGCGGCGTGCGTGGGGTATCAAGGGGGGCGGCACTAGGAGGCGGCGGTGCTGCTTGTAGCGCGACGAAGATGGGGAATTGGGGATGGTGAGTGGCGGCTGAGGGAAGGAGAGAGGTGGGGACTGGATGCGGTGAAGGGAAATTAATTAGGGATTCGTGGTGCTTCTAGTGACTTCTACCGTTTCACGTCTACCGTGGCCTCGCGTGCTTTTTGGGTCGTAAGTTTTGTGGGCCGCCAACGTGCATACCGGCAATGATTCTGCCGTTGTTCAGTTTTCAGGGCAGATAGGCTGACCGTAAACATGCCGGCAGATGAACTGCCCTTCAAGGTTAACCATTGCCGGCAGTTAAGACGCCCTATAATTTTTTTCCGGCAGATAAATCTTTCCCGGTAGTACAAGTGACATGGATTCTTAACCTTTCCCGGCAGTTGATTGCCCCTAAAGTTTTGTTGTGGTGTAGTGTGTCCCCAGGCCGGGTGTGACTGCCGCAGTCCCCGGGCCTCTTGGTGAAGTCCCTGGGCCGACTGCTGTAGCCCCCGGGCCGGGTTGTGAGGTCCCCGGGCCGGGTGCGACTGTTGTAGTCCTCGTGCCGCCTGCTGAAGTCCCCGGGCCGGCTGCTGCAGCCCCCGAGTCGGATCCGACTGCTTCGGGAGCAGTCGTCACAAAGATGGACTCAGATTCTGGAGAAGGCTTGATAGACGGCTTACGGAGGCACTGAAGGGAGACGTCGGCTGGTATTGCTTGGTGGGTAGAGCCGATCCGTGTCAGGGCATCAGCTTGTTGTTGTTCCCTGGCACGTGAAGGAACTCACACCCGTCAAAGTATCCGCTGATCTGCCGAATGAGGAAATGGTAGCTCGCCATTTTTGCATCTTTGGCGTCCCAGTCGCCAGACGACTGCTGGGCTACCAAGTCCGAGTCGCCGTAACACAGGATCCGGCGGATGCCGATCTCTTTGGCCAGCTGGAGTCCGTGTACTAGTGCCTCATACTCGGCCACGTTGTTGGAGGCGGCAAAATGAATTTGCAGTGTGTATCTGAGCTTGTCGCCTTTGGGGGAGGTGAGGATGATGCCGGCTCCCAAACCGGTCCTCATCTTCGAGCCATCAAAGTGCATCCGCCAATGAGTGGAGTCCAGAGCTGGCGGCATGTACCGGGTCTCGGCCCAGTCAACGAGGAAGTCGGCCAGTGCTTGGGACTTGATGGCGGTGTGTGGCTGGTAGAAGATGGTGTAGGGGGCCAACTCGATGGCCCATTTGGCCACTCGGCCTGATGCATCTCTGTTGCCTATGATCTCAAAGAAGCGGGCGGTCTGACGGCGTGATTGGGTGCTCTTGAAAGTATGGCTTGAGTTTCTTGGCGGCAAAGTGCACGCCGTAGCAAATCTTCTTATAGTGGGGTAGTTATTCTTTGAGGTCGACATCACCTCGCTCAAATAGTACACAGGCCTCTGGGCCAGCTGTGCTCTGTCGTCTTCTGGGCGCTCCACCACAATGACAGTGCTGACCACCCGGCTGGTGGCGGCTATGTAGAGGTACATGGGCTCTTTAGTAGTCGGGGCCGCCAGGACAAGCGGCGTGGTCAACATCTTCTTCAGTTGGAGAAAGGCCTCGTCCGCCTTGTCGTTCCACTCAAAGTGAGTGGTTTTCTTCATGAGATGGTACAGGGGAAGAGCCTTCTCACCCAGCCGTCTGATGAAGCGGCTGATGGATGCCAAGCACCCGGTGAACTTCTTGATGTCTCGCAGTCAGGTGGATCTCTCCATCCTCTTGATGGCTTTGATCTTCACAGGATTGCAATCAATGCCGCGTTCTGAGACTAGGAAGCCAAGGAGCTGGCCGGCTGGTACTCCAAAGACACACTTCTCTGGGTTGATCTTGATTTGAAAACGGCACAGATTATCAAAAGTTTCCTTGAGATCTTCCAAGAGGGTACCACGCTTCTCCGTCTTCACCACAATATCGTCTACATAGATGTGGGCATTTCTTCCGAGTTGCTTGAGGAGGCACTTATGCATGCAACGATGAAAAGTGGCACCGGCATTCCTCAAGCCGAATGTCATGGTCAGGTAGCAGAAGGCTCCGAATGGGTGATGAAGGCGGTCTTTAGGCGGTCGGCCGGATTCAATTTGATCTGGTGGTATCCTGAGTAAGCATCCAAAAAACTCAGCAGCTCACATCCGGCTGTGGAGTCTATCACTTGGTCTATCCATGGCAAAGCAAGCGGATCTTTGGGATAGGCTTTGTTGAGACTGGTGTAATCAATACACATGCTCCATTTTTTGTTCTTCATCAGCACAAGGACTGAGTTGGCAAGCCATTCTGGAAAGAACACTTCCATAATGAAGCCGGCTGCTAGAAGTCGGGCTATCTCTTCACCAACGATTCTTCTCTTCTCCTCTGACAGGCGGCGGAGAGGTTGCTTGACTAGTTTTGCATCTGCTCGTACATGTAGCTTGTGCTCGGCAAAATCCGTCGGAACACCCTCCATGTCTTTGGGAGACCATGCGAAGATGCCCCGATTCTCAGGAAATTGACGAGCTCGCTTTCCTATTTGCTATCGAGGTTGGTCCCCACAATAGCGTGCCTTTCCGGGTGGTTCGGGTCCAAGGGAATCTTATTGGTTTCTTTGGCCGGCTGGAAGGAGCCCTGGGTCTCTGACTCCTTGGAACTGGTGACAAGTCCAGCTGCTTGCTGGCCATGGCCACAACCCGGTCAAGGATCCTCTTCTCGGCAGCAATCACAAGGGACTCGGCCAGCCGACTGCTAGCTGCGGCATAGGCGGCCGACTTCTTGTAATCTCCAGCTACGGTGATGATGCCCTTTGTTCCCGACATCTTCATCTTGAGGTAAGCATAATGTGGTACCGCCATGAACTTGGCCAGAGCAGGCCGGCCAAGCAGTGCGTGGTAGGGGCTGTCCAGGTCAACCACCTCAAACCAAATCGCTTCTCAACGGAAATGATCTTTGTCTCTGAAGAGAACATCTATCTTGATCTTGCCGTTTGGTGATCAGGAAAGGTCGGGCACAATGCCATGGAAGACGGTCCGACTGGGCTGGAGCTGCTTCTCTTTGATGCACAACTTCTCCATAGTGTCGCGGTAAAGGATGTTGATGTTGCTGCCGCCGTCTATCAGAATCCGGGAGAAACGAGCAGTTCACCTCTCTGTTGCAAAGGTGGCATCCAACACCAGGGCATAGAAGCCCTGAGAAGGCATTACTTCCGGGTGGTCAGCTCGGCTCCAGCTGATGGGCTTCTCGGACCAGTGCATGAACTCTGGGGCTTCTAAAGTGACAGCATTCACCTCTCGGTGCTGCTGACGTCGGCTATGCTTGTCGTCGTCCATGCTGGTGAACACAACGTAGGCCCCATGTTCTTCAGTGAATTTGTCCTGGATGGCGCCGACTGCTGGATGGGCCGCCGGCTACTGAGGAGGCGGAGCCGGCTGGCCAGCAGAACGGGGAGGCAGCAGTCCTTCACCCTTGGAGATTCGGGTGAGCCAGTGGCACTTCCGGGTGGTGAGGTTGGACGGCTTCATGCTGCTGTGGAACTTGCAGGGAGCATCGAGGGTTTGCTCGTAGGAGAAGGCAGGCAATCGGGCAAGCTTGCCACCCTTCTGACGCTTGGGGCCGGGCTGCCCCTCTGGCTACTGATCCTCAACTCTCGCCACCTGCCTGCTGGTGGAAGCCGGCTGCGGGGCCTCGCGCTGGTTGTCGTTCTGCTGCTGGCACCGACTGTTCTCACCAGTCGGCATCTGAGGGGCCGGAGGGGAGCACCTTCCCGGACGCGTCCACCTGGAGCTCCGACTTCATGGAGGAGTCGATAGTGGCGTATTTGTCTGCTGTGGTCAGCAATTTGTCAAGTGTGGTCGACTCGTCATAGAGGAGTCGATGCTTGAGTAGGGTACCCTCTCTGCACCCGGCGGTGAAGTACTCTATGGCTTGCACCTCGTGCACCCCTTTGCAGGAGTTGCATAGTTTGGCCCACCGTGTCAAGTAGTCGCGAGTGGACTCGCTGGGGCCTTGGACGCACAGAGAAAGCTGGCGGAGCTTGGGCGGCCGCTTGTAGGTGCTAGTGAAGTTGCGGACGAAGACTTCAGTGAAGTCCAGCCAGCTGTTGACGCCGTAGGGCTTGAGGCTGTTCAACCATGTCCGGGCCATGCCCTGAAGCATGAGGGGGACGTACTTCACGGCAACGCGCTTGTTGCCGTTTGCTATGTTGACCGCGGTGGAGTAATCCACCAGCCAATCCTCCGGCTTCACGGAGCCGTTGTACTTGGGCGTGTCTCGAGGGAGCGAGAACCCTTTGGCGAAGGGCTCGTCGCAAATGCGGGGGCCAAAACAAGGCGGACCGATTGCATTTTCTTCTTCTACTGCCAGGGACCGAGCCAATCGGTCGATCCGGTGGCGGGCGTCATTTTCTCCGACTCCTTCATCGGGGCCCAGCCGGCCTCCGAGAGTCAGGTGCTCAGTAGGCGGCGGGGAGAGTAGTACGTCGCCGGTGCCTGGAAACGGGATATGGCGTAGACATGTACGCCGACGCATCTTACCCAGGTTCGGGGCTCTCCTAGGAGATAACACCCCTAGTCCTGCTCTACGGGGTCTCCGCATGATCACTATGTCAATAGAGTGGCTACAAGGTTGCTATCCTAGAGCTGTTTAGCTAGAGGAGGAAGATAGGCAAGGCTAGCTCTATTCCTCTCTCTATGCGTGTGTGTTGTCTATGATGCTGAACCCTTTGCATGGGTTCCCTGGGGGGTTTATATAGGCCTACCCCCAGGGGTACAATGGTAATTCGGCTGGGTGTAGGACCCAGCCGTCAGTGTCTCTGGTGGCCGGCTTCTCCGCCGACTGGTGGGTCCCGCCGGCTGTCGGCCTCTCGGTCGACAGGTAGGGCCGGTCGCCTGTGGGTCATGTCGGCTGCTTGTTACTGTAGCCTCGCCCTCGATGATGTAGGCCCTGTCGGGGGAAGCCTGGCTAGTGTCCCGTCGCCTGGTGGGCGCTCACTGTGGCCACATCCTGTCTTATCACGTTAATGGCGCACAGACTCCAAGGAAGGGGGAGGGCCGCTGATAACCCACAAGTATAGGGGTTTCGCAACAGTTTTTGAGGGTAGAGTATTCAACCCAAATTTATTGATTCGACACAAGGGGAGCCAAAGAATATTCTCAAGTATTAGCAGTTGATTTGTCAATTCAACCACACCTGGATAACTTAATATCTGCAGCAAAGTATTAAGTAGCAAAGTAATATGGAAGGAATGGTAACGGTAGCAAAGGTAATATTTCTGGGTTTTGTAGTGATTGTAACAGTAGCAACGGAAAAGTAAATAAGCGAAGAACAATATGTGAAAAGCTCGTAGGCATTGGATCGGTGATGGAGAATTATGCCGGATGCGGTTCATCATGTAACACTCATAACATAGGGTGCCACAGAACTAGCTCCAATTCATAAATGTAATGTAGGCATGTATTCTGAATATAGTCATACATGCTTATGGAAAAGAACTTGCATGACATCTTTTGTCCTACCCTCCCGTGGCAGCGGGGTCCTAATGGAAACTAAGGGATATTAAGGCCTCCTTTTAATAGAGTCTTGGACCAAAGCATTAACACATAGTGAATACATGAACTCCTCAAACTACGGTCAACACCGGAGTGGTCCCGATTATTGTCACTGGGGTTGCCGGATCATAACACATAGTAGGTGACTATAGACTTGCAAGATAGGATCAAGAACTCACATATATTCATGAAAACATAATAGGTTCGGATCTGAAATCATGGCACTCGGGCCCTAGTGACAAGCATTAAGCATAGCAAAGTCATAGCAACATCAATCTCGAACATAGTGGATACTAGGGATCAAACCCTAACAAAACTAACTCGATTACATGATAAATCTCATCCAACCCATCACCGTCCAGCAAGCCTACGATGGAATTACTCACGCACAGCGGTGAGCATCATGAAATTGGTGATGGAGGATGGTTGATGATGATGACAACGACGGATTCCCCTCTCCGGAGCCCCGAACGGACTCCAGATCAGCCCTCCCGAGAGGTTTTAGGGCTTGGCGGCGGCTCCGTATCATAAAACGCGATGAATCCTTCTCTCTAATTTTTTTTCTCCCCGAACACGAATATATGGAGTTGGAGTTGATGTCGGTGGAGCGTCGGTGGCCCACGAGGCAGGCGCCCCCACCCTCGTCGACAGGTGGAGGCCCCCCTGACGTGGATTCTTCTTCCAGTATTTTTAATATTTTCCAAAAATAAGTTCCGTGGAGTTTTAGGTCATTACATAACTTTTGTTTCTGCACATCAATAACACCATGGCAATTTTGCTGAAAACAGCGTCAGTCCGGGTTAGTTCCATTCAAATCATGCAAGTTAGAGTCCAAAACAAGGGCAAAAGTGTTTGGCAAAGTAGATACGACGGAGACGTATCAACTCCCCCAAGCTTAAACCTTTGCTTGTCCTCAAGCGATTCAGTGGATAAACTGAAAGTGATAAAGAAAAACTTTTACAAACTCTGTTTGCTCTTGTTGTTGTAAATATGTAAAGCCAACATTCAAGTATTCAGCAAAGATTATGAAGTAACCATATTCACAATAACTCTTAGGTCTGGCTTAATGGTGAACCCTTGTTCGGAACTCGCTTCCATAGTTCATTTCCCGAGAATCATATATTGTCGTCTCATAAAATGTGTCGCACCTTTTTCTTCTCAGGCATCCTGAGTCTGAGGTATCCTGACCCCAACCAGATCTGAAACTCGGACAGATACGATGGTTCGGATATTTTCCAAGACTCATAACATTGGCCCTTATATGAACCGGTAAGGTGATTTCATGCCTAGCACACCTGGCTGGAGGACCTGTTGTTATGGTTTCCTTTTTAACAAGGTTAACCATTCTTCCAGGAGGAAATTGTAAGACTTATTCTATAAGTTGTTCTGATGAATCCTTTGTGTATCCAAGTCGACCTTTGCTTAAAGACCAAGTCAATGCTATCTCAAGCATGTATGTGGTACTCGATTTTCAACAAGAACATTTGAAGCCCAATGCTAAATGTTTCTTGCTCAATTATCCAAACACCTTTGTATGGGTAATGTCATGAAATTTCTCTCCCTTACCTAAAGGGTTTTCTACTTTCTATCCTCTTATGGATATCATGCCCTGCTTGTCCTTGGGAAGGATATACCCCTCAAATATGTCTTTGGACACATTTTCCTTTCCATTGTTTTGTTTAACCTTTCTTGTGGTCTATATGATCTAAGCAGTAATATTCTCCTGCTTATTTAAACACATCGGTGTACGACTTAAGACCCTGTTACTATTGTCGATAACATTCCGGTAACCACCGCGAGAACTTTGCCTATTGGTCCGCCTCGTTCAACGAGCAGGAAAATGGTTCTCTTCGTCCCTCGCCATTGGTATCGACGTGGTTACTGACATATAACTGATGGGCTAACCTCTACCTTGCCTTGCTTACATGATCGTGGAAGACGTCATCGCCCTTCCTACTTTTAACCCACATGGTGGGCCCATAACCCACAGGTCCCAGGATCGAAACCTGACTCTCCTATACACCTTGTTGACAAAGTTATCCCTTACTCTTGGTTTCGTGTGTAATTCATGAGCCACCTTCCTAGTGCTCTATTCTGGTATCAGACGCAATATTTACTCTCACTGCCCTGAACCACTTTCTCACTCTGGTTCAGACTTCGAGCAACTATCTATCCGCTTGGAACCTCTTATTGTACCTTCATACCTTACTCTTGATGTATTCTATATGTTCAACTCGAGAGATAATCTTATGCTCCTTCATGGGTTAACCCCCAGATTGTTTCCCTCATAAGCATTCTGTCAGAGATGAGCTGCCCTTACCTATTCGTAAGTACGTTGGAGTTCCCGAGAAAAGGGCGACATCACCATGATGACCTGAAGCAGAGAAATGAAGATGTCAATGTAATGGATCGACCTCTTCAAGAAGAGCAACCAAGACTGAGTAGATTCGTTAGGATTTCGTAACTGCACCTTCCCCTTAGTCCCCTCTTAAATCTCGTGACGAGATTTCTTGTAGTGGAGGAGAATTGTGACGCCCGGGTAATTAAGCTACAGTGATCCTCTGCTAGTGATGCCACGTCATCCCGATTACTGTTGCTAAATGTCCGTTAGTTCAATCGCGTCAAATTCAAATTTAAAATTAATGTCGATAATAAAAGTTTTTAGAAATTGAAATAAAATGTTAAATTGGTTGCCAAATATTACAAGGGTAATTATGGTGCAGCAAACACATTTTTATAAAATGTCTAAATAATTTAAAGTGATTTAAAACAGAAAAGAAAATAAATAAAAACAAAAAGAAAAACTAAAACCTAAAACTAGAAGAAAAGGAGAGAAAGACCCCTGGGCCCAGAGACCCAATGGGCCGCCCATTCGCCCACTTGGCCCAACCGGCCGCCCACTACCCCTCCTTATCCACTCCCTCCCCCACCCCCTACCCGGCCACCACCCACTCCCCCCACGACGCGCCCTTCCCCCCCGATCCAGATCGGATCGGGCTCGACGCCACCCCGCCGTCACACGACGCCGCCCGGAGCTCGCCGCCCTCCCCCACGCCAGGACGCCGCCGACCTCCTCGCCCTCGCTCGTCGGCCACCTCTACCGCACCACGCCTCGCCGCAGCCACCAGGAGCACCTCCGCCTCGACCTCCCCGTCGCCGGTCCCCCCTCGCCGTACTGCTCCTCTCCGCCGCTCGTCCCCGTCATCCTCCCCGACCTCCACCGAGCACATTGCCCCGTCCCTGCTCCTCGATGTGAGCTCCGCCGCCTCCCTCCTCTGTCCCTGCTTCGCCGCTTAGATGCGTGCCCATGATCACTGCGTCGGCAGCGCGCGCGCCCCCAGCGTCTTGGCGCGCATCCACGCCCTCCGTCGCCGCCATATCGGCCGCACTTGTTGCCGCCCGGGCCGCGACCTCCTCTCGGCGCCCTCCTCCGGCGACCGCTTTGCCTTGCCCCCCTGCCGTGGCCTCGCCATGACCATCTACGACGCCCGCGCCTGTGCTACATCGCCCCCCCTCACTCTCTGCTGCTCCTACTAGTGCTGCCACCCGTGGCCCCCCTGTCGCCGCCCTGCTCCCCCGTGCCGCCCTCTGCTGGCGCCCTCCGCTGCCGGCTCGCCGTGGCTGCGCTCCGGCGAACCACCCGGCCGCCCGCGCCATGGGTTGGTCGTTCGGGCGCCCCTGCGGGCTGGCGCCTGGCGCCCCTCGCCCTTCGCCCGCACCGCCCGATCGGGCGCACCCGATCCGCTAAGGCCCAGTGGCCCTATGACAGCCGGGGCCCTTCCCAGAACGTTTTAATAAAAAAAGAATTAAAATAATAATAATAATAAATAAATAAATAAATAATGAAAATAATTAATTAATTAACTAATTAATTAACTTTATTAATTCTAATTAAATTAACCAATTAAGATTAATTAACCTAATGACTAATTAACCTAATTAACTACTGTTAATTAACTAGCAGAGTATGACAAGTGGGACCCACTCATAAGTTTGACTAAGTCCACAGTGGATCGCTGATCACGATCGACCTCGCCGATTGTTGACCTACCAATGGCCCCATCTGTCAGTTTGACTTAGTCAACCCCTGCTAACTGCTGATGTCAACATCACATCTTGCTGATGTCATTAATCCAATTTCGAATTAAAATAAAGAATTAATTAGATTCCAGAAATTAGTAAATCTTTAGAAAATCATACCTTTTAATCCGTAACTCGGATTAAATTATTTTCAACATGAAAGTTGCTCAGAACGACAAGATGATTCCGGATACGCAACCCGTTCGTCTGCCACACACCCCTAACATATCAAACTCGCAACTTTCCCCCTCCGACTCCTCTGGCCGAAAACGCGAAACACCGGGATACTTTCCCGGATGTTTTCCCCCTTCACCGGTATCACCTCATACCGCGTTAGGGCACCCCTAGCACCGATACATGTCATGTCATGCATCGCTATGCATCTATTTGCTTAAATATTTATTGTTTCTTCCCCCTCTTCTCTCGCTAGACACCGAGACCGACGCCGCTGCTACCCAGTACGACTACGGAGTTGACGACCCATCTCTCTTGCTAGAGCAACCAGGCAAGCCCCCCCTTGATCACAAGATATCGCCTATTCTACTCTATACTGCTTGCATTAGAGTAGTGTAGCATGTTACTGCTTTCTGTTATACCTATCCTGATGCATAGCCTGTCCTTGCTACTACTATTGTTACCTTTACCTGCAATCCTACATGCTTAGTATAGGATGCAAGTATTCCATCTGTGGCCCTACATTCTTATCCGTCTGCTGTGCTATACTATCGGGCCGTGATCACTCGGGAGGTGATCACGGGTATATACTTATACTTATACATGATACATGTGGTGACTAAACACGGGTCGGCTCGTAGGAGCACCCGCGAGTGGATCTTTGTGGCAGAGCGACAGGGCAGGTTGAGACCGCCTAGGAGAGAGGTGCGCCTAGCCCTGTTCGGCGTTCGCGGATACTTAACACGCTTAACGAGTTCTTGGTATTTGATCTGAGTCTGGCCATTTGGTCTATACGCACTAACCAACTACGTGGGAAAGATATGGGCACTCGAAGTCGTGGTATAAGCTGAAGCACTTCATGACGTCAGCGACTGAGCGGCGCGCGCCGGATTGGAACGTAAGCCTGCTCTTGTATTAAGGGGGCTAGTTCTACTTCCGCCGCCGCAACGCAGGTGTGCTATGGGCGATGGGCCCTGCACTTCGTGGCGCTTAGGTTTAGACCGGCGGTCTGACCTCTCTGTTGTGCCTAGGTGGGCTGCGACGTGTTGATCTTCCGCGGCGGGCATGACCCGTAAAAGTGTGTCCGGCCAAATGGGATCAAGTGTGTTGGGTTATGTGGTGCACCCCTGCAGGGAAGTTAATCTATTCGAATAGCTGTGATCTTTGGTAACAGGACGACTTGGAGTTGTACCTTGACCTTATGACAACTAGAACCAGATACTTAATAAAACACACCCTTCCAAGTGCCAGATATAACCCGGTGATCTCTCTCTAACAGGGCAATGAGGAGGGGATAACCGGGTAGGATTATTGCTATGCGATGCTACTTGGAGGACTTCAGATTACTCTGTGCTACATGCTGCAAGACGGAGGCTGCCAGAAGCGTAGTCTTCGACAGGATTAGCTATCCCCTCTTATTCTGGCATTCTGCAGTTCAGTCCATTAATATGGCCCTTTACACATATATCCATGCATATGTAGTGTAGCTCCTTGCTTGCGAGTACTTTGGATGAGTACTCACGGAAGCCTAGTTCCCCCTTTCCCCCTTTCTTTACCCGATTGCTGCGACTGCACGATGGAGCCCAGAGCGACGCCACCGTCGATGGCGACTACTACACGGAGGTGCCTACTACTACATGCAGCCTCAGCGACGATTTACTGTGAGTAGTTTAGGAGGATCCCAGGTAGGAGGCCTGCGCCTCTTTCGATCTGTATCCCAGTTTGTGCTAGCCTTCTTAAGGCAAACTTGTGTTCGAGCACTTGTGTTCGAGCCCTCGAGGCCCCTGGATTGTATTATGATGCTTGTATGACTTATTTATGTTTTAGAGTTGTGTTGTGATATCTTCTCGTGAGTCCCTGATCTTGATTGTACACGTTTGCGTGTACGATTAGTGTACGATTGAATCGGGGGCGTCACAACTTTCGTCAATATAATCAGATTCAATAGTTTCTTTCTCTCTAGCCCTAGAAATTTGTTCATCAAGAAATTCACCAAGGGGCACAGTAGTATCAAGCATAGAAGTAGTTTCATCATAAGTATCATGCATAGCAGAAGTGGCATCATCAATAACATGCGACATATCGAGCGAATAGCAGAAGCAGGTTTAGGTGTCGCAAGCTTACTCATAACAGAAGGTGAATCAAGTGCAGAGCTAGATGGCAGTTCCTTATCTCCCCTCGTAGTTGCGGGATAAATTTTTGTCTTAGCGTCTTTCAAATTCGTCATAGTGTCCAGCAGATATAAATCCCAAGTAACTCAAAGAATAGAGCTATGCTCCGCAACGGCCTTAAATTGGTCTTGATAACCCACAAGTATAGGGGATCGCAACAGCTTTCGAGGGTAGAGTATTCAACCCAAATTTATTGATTCGACACAAGGGGAGCCAAAGAATATTCTCAAGTGTTAGTAGCTGAGTTGTCAATTCAACCACACCTGGAAACTTAGTGTCTGCAGCAAAGTGTTTAGTAGCAAAGTAATATGATAGTGGTGGTAACGGCAACAAAAGAGTAATGAAAGCAAAAGTTATTTTTTTGGTGTTTTGTAATGATTGTAACAGTAGCAACGGGAAAGTAAATAAGCGTAAACCAGTATATGGAAATCTCGAAGCCATTGGATCGGTGATGGATAATTATGCCGGATGCGGTTCATCATGTAACAATCATAACCTAGGGTGACACAGAACTAGCTCCAATTCATCAATGTAATGTAGGCATGTATTCCGAATATAGTCATACGTGCTTATGGAAAAGAACTTGCATGACATCTTTTGTCCTACCCTCCCGTGGCAGCGGGGTCCTAATGGACACTAAGGGATATTAAGGCCTCCTTTTAATAGAGAACCGGAACAAAGCATTAACACATAGTGAATACATGAACTCCTCAAACTATGGTCATCACCGAGAAGTGTCCCGATTATTGTCACTTCGGGGTTGTCGGATCATAACACATAATAGGTGACTATAGACTTGCAAGATAGGATCAAGAACTCACATATATTCATGAAAACATAATAGGTTCAGATATGAAATCATGGCACTCGGGCCCTAGTGACAAGCATTAAGCATAGCAAAGTCATAGCAACATCAATCTCAGAACATAGCGGATACTAAGGATCAAACGCTAACAAAACTAACTCGATAACATGATAAATCTCATCCAACCCATCACCGTCCATTAAGCCTACGATGGAACTACTCACGCACGGCGGTGAGCATCATGAAATTGGTGATGGAGGATGGTTGATGATGACGACGGCGATGAATCCCCCTCTCCGAAGCCCCGAGCGGACTCCAGATTAGCCCTCCCGAGAGGTTTTAGGGCTTGGCGGCGGCTCCTTATCGTAAAACGCGATGATTTCTTATCTCTGATTTTTTTATCTCCGAAAGCAAATATATAGAGTTGGAGTTGGCGTCGGAGGGTCTCCAGGTGGCCCACGAGGTAGGGGGCGTGCCCTGGAGGGGGGGCGCCCCCCACCCTCGTGGACAGGTTGTGGGCCCCTGGTCTTCATCTTTGGCAAGGATTTTTTATTATTTTTTCTAAGATGTTCTATGGAATTTCAGGTCATTTCGAGAATTTTTGTTTTCTGCACATAAAACATCATCATGTCAATTCTGCTGAAAATAGCGTCAGTCCGGGTTAGTTCCATTCAAATCATACAAGTTAGAGTCCAAAACAAGGGCAAAAGTGTTTGGAAAAGTAGATACGACGGAGACGTATCAATGGGCTCTTGGTTAAATCAACAATAATGCATATAAGAGCCACCTCAACAATTTTAATTATGGTCTTCTCCTATCGACCCCCAAAGAAAAGAAAAGAAATAAAACTATTTACACGGGAAAGCTCCCAACAAGCAAAGGAAGAACGAGAAATCTTTTTGGGGTTTCTTTTTAATTACTACTACTACAACAAGAAAAGTAAACTAACTAAAAGCTAAACTATTTTTTTTGGTTTTTCTTAAGGTTTATTAAACACACAAGAAGAAAGCAAGAAAAAGGAAAATAAACTAGCATGGTTATTACAGAGAAAGAGTATGAGCACCGACATCTAGCAATGAGTGTGTGAACATGAATGTAATGTCGGTGAGAAATACGTACTCCCCCAAGCTTAGGCTTTTGGCCTAAGTTGGTCTATTGCCACGGATGGCCTGGTGGATTTCCAAAGTTATAACCGGGGTCATACTAAGATGAAGGAGACTCTGATTGCCACTGGTTGGCAATCATCTCCGGATCCCACTAGTAATTAGCCTGTCGTGGAGGTTCAAATTGTGGTTCCAGCTCCGGCTCTGTGGCCGTGTAGGGTTCCGGTAGGTGTGAATGGCCGCCAGCGGAACAAGATACGGACCTGCAGATAAATCAACCAAGGAAGGAGCAGGAAAGGTAATAATCTCAGGGTGATGTTTATCATAGAACAATTTGTATTTAAGCGCCCCTTCCCTATTCTTAACAATAAAGTCGTGTGCTACCATACTCTTATAATCTAAATATACAGTGGGCAGCAATTTTTCTTCTTTTTCATAGTGCCTAATAGGTATGTTATAGTGTGCAGCAAGGCGTGAAGCGTAAATACCTCCAAAGATGGGGCCCTTTGTACGGTTCAAACTTAACCGTTTGGCAAAAATCCCGCCCATACTAACAGTATTATCACAGAATAAACCATGGAACAAAATAATAATATCAGGAACACTAAGGTTTCCACAGTTTCTGCAACCAATTAAGCAACGACTAGCAAATATGGCAAAGTAGCGTAAAACAGGAAAATGTATGCTAGTGATTCTTGCATCGGAAACCTTCCTAGTTTCCCCTACAGTAATAGTGTTAATAAACCCGTCCACATCTTTACGATGTGGTGCTTCTAAGCTACCCTCGAAAGGTATTTTGCAAACCTTGCAAAATTCATCTAGTGACATCTTCTTAACCACATCATATAAATGAAACTCTACTGAAGGAGGTGATTCCTTAGGATAATAGTAGAAGTTTTGCACAAAAGTATTGGTGAGTAAGAGATACTGTTCGCGTTGGTCGCGGAGGAAGTCAGTGAGGCCTGCATTCTTAGCCAATTCATAAAAATCATCATAAATCCTGGCTGCTCTCAAGAAATCATTGGAAGGCCATTCACACGGCCGAACCTCCGCGGTGCGAGGCAAATTATATTTGGGACTCTCTGCTTCTTCACTTTGCTTTTCCTTCGAGCTTCGGCTCGATGAGCCCCTCAAAAATATCTTCATTATTTTCTGAAAAATTCTGAAATTTTTAGTAACTTCAAATAAAGGTGAACCAAACTCAACAAAATTGATAGCAACTACTCCTACAAGTGCCCAGAGCCTATATCATGCATTAGAATTACTTGGAACCATATAAATTTGACATGCAAGCTCAAGAACATGGTCACCTAGGCAGCACAAATTTGCAATGAATAGAGCACTAGAACAAAAACTAATTGGACCAATGGAGGAGTCACATACCAAGGAACAATCTCCCCAAGCAGCTTTGAGCAAGGAGATCAAAAATCGCAGCAAAATGACCTAGAACTCGTGCTTGAGCTGGATGGTGATTTTTTTGGGAGCAAGAAGAAGTGTGTGGGTGCAGGAATAAGTGGAGGGGAGCCACTGTGGGCCCACGAGGCAGGGGGCGCGCCCTGGACCCTCGTGACCAGGTGCTTGCTCCCCCTGCTGTGTTCTCAGTGCCAGGTATTCTCAAATATTCCAGATAAATCATATTCCATTTTCAGGGCATTTGAAGAACTTTTATTTTCGGGGTATTTTTATATTGCATAGATAATTCAGAAAATAGACAGGAAAAATACTATCTTTACTTTATTTCAACTAAATAACAGAAGGTAAAAAGGAGGGTATAGAAGGTTGTGCCTTCTAGTTTCATCCATCTCATGCTCATCAAAAGGAATCCACTAACAAGGTTGATCAGGTCTTGTTAACAAACTCATTCCGAATCGCATGAAACCGGAGGAATTTCGAATAACACTATGTTACCTCAACGGGGATATGCACATCCCCAATAATAAGAATATCATATTTCTTCTTGATAGTAGGAAGAGGAAATTCAAAACTTCCAAAAATAATTGATGGAATTTTTCCAATAGAATTGATACTGTGGACTTGAGGTTGTTTCCTAGGAAAGTGTACTGTATGCTCATTACCATTAACATGAAAAGTGACATTGCCTTTGTTGCAATCAATAACAGCCCCTGCAGTATTAAAAAAAGGTCTTCCAAGAATAATAGACATACTATCGTCCTCGGGAATATCAAGAAAAACAAAGTCCGTTAAAATAGTAATGTTTGCAACCACAACAGCACATCCTCACAAATACCATGTGTATAGCAGTTGATTTATCAGCCATTTGCAAAGATATTTCAGTAGGTGTCAACTTATTCAAGTCAAGTCTACGATATAAAGAGAGAGGCATAACACTAACACCGGCTCCAAGATCACATAAAGTAGTTTTAACATAGTTTCTTTTAATGGAGCATGGTATAGTTGGTACTCCTGGATCTCCTAGTTTCTTAGGTATTCCACCCTTAAAAGTGTAATTAGCAAGCATGGTGGAAATTTCAGCTTCGGGTATCTTTCTTTTATTAGTGACAATTTCTTTCATATACTTAGCATAAGGATTCATTTTAAGCATATCACCAAACGACACGCAAAAAGATAGGTCTAATCATTTCAGCAAAGCGCTCAAAATCCTCATCATCCTTTTTCTTGGATAGTTTGGAAGGAAAAGGCATGGGTTTCTGAACCCATGGTTCTCTTTCTTTACCGTGTTTCCTAGCAAAAAAGTCTCTCTTATCATAACGTTGATTCTTTGATTGTGTGTTATCAAGATCAACAACAGGTTCAATCTCTACATCATTATCATTACTAGGTTGAGCATCATCATGAACATCTTCATTAGTATTTTCACTTGGTTCATGTTCATTACCAGATTGTGTTTCAGCATCAGAAATAGAAATATCATTTGGATTCTCAATAGGTTCACTAGTAGTATGCAAAGTCCTATCATTTTTCTTTTTCTTCTTTTTAGAAGGACTAGGTGCATCTATATTATTTCTCTGAGATTCTTGCTCAATTCTCTTAGGGTGGCCTTCAGGATACAAAGGTTCCTGAGTCATTTTACCAGTTCTAGTAGCCACTCTAACAGCATAATCATTATTCTTACTATTCAATTCATTGAGCAAATCATTTTGATCTTTAAGTATTTGTTCTACTTGAGTGGTAACCATAGAAGCATGTTTAGTAATGAGTTTAAGTTCACCTTTAACTCTAGACATATAATCACCCAAGTATTCAAGCGTATCGGAGTTATATTTCAATTGTCTCCCAAAATAAGCATTAAAGTTTTCTTGTTTAATAGTGAAATTGTCAAACTCATCTAAGCATTGTCTAGCAGACTTATAACGAGGGATATCACCTTCATCAAATCTATAGAGAGAATTTACCTTTACTACCTGTGTTGGGTTATCAAGACCATGAGTTTCTTCAATAGGTGATGGATTAAGATCATATGTTTCTTCAACAGGCGGTAAATTAAGGCCATGTATTTCTTCAATAGGAGGTAAATTCTAGACATCTTCACCATTAATACCCTTTTCTTTCATAGATTTCTTTGCCTCTTGCATATCTTCAGGACTGAGAAATAGAACACCCCTCTTCTTCGGAGTTGGTTTAGGAATAGGCTCAGGAATTGGCTCAGGAAGTGTCCAATTATTTTCATTGGTCAACATATTATTTAATAGAATTTCAGCTTCATCCGGTGTTCTTTCCCTGAAAATGTAACCATCACAACTATCCGTAATCTCTGGAAGCATCAGTTAGTCCATTATAAAAGATATCAAGTATTTCATTTTTCTTCAGAGGATGATCAGGCAAAGCATTAAGTAATTGGAGAAGCCTCCCCCAAGCTTGTGGGAGACTCTCTTCTTCAATTTGCACAAAATTGTATATATCCCTTAAAGCAGGTTGTTTCTTGTGAGCATGGAAATATTTAGCAGAGAAGTAATAAATCATATCCTGGGGACTACGCACACAACCAGGATCAAGAGAATAAAACCATATCTTAGCATCACCCTTTAATGAGAACGGAAATATTTTAAGGATATAAAGGTAGCGATTTCTCTCATCATTAGTGAACATGGTGGCTATATCATTTAATTTAGTAAGATGTGGCACAACAGTTTTAGATTCATAGCCATAAAAAGGATCAGATTCAACCAAAGTAATTATATCACGATCAACAGAGAATTCATAATCCTTATCAGTAACACAGATAGGTGAAGTAGCAAAAGCAGGGTCAGGTTTCATTCTAGCATTAAGAGATTGCTGCTTCCATTTAGCTAATAATTTCTTAAGATCACTTCTATCATTGCAAGAAAGAATGGCTCTAGCAGATTCTTCATCCAGAACATAACCCTCAGGCACAACAGGCAATTCATATTTATTAGGGGGCGAGTCTTCATCATCACTATCTTTAATATTATCAGTTTCAATAATTTTATTCTCTCTAGCGCTAGCAAGTTGTTCATCAAGAAATTCACTAAGTGGCACAGTAGTATCAAGCATAGAAGTAGTTTCATCATAAGTATCATGCATAGCAGAAGTGGCATCATCAATAACATGCGACATATCAGAATTAAGAGCAGAAGCAGGTTTAGGTGTCGCAAGCTTACTCGAAACAGAAGGTGAATCAAGTGCAGAGCTAGATGGCAATTCCTTACCTCCCCTCATAGTTGAGGGATAAATTTTTGTTTTCACGTCTTTCAAGTTCCTCATAGTGACCAGCAGATATAAATCCCAAGTGACTCAAAGAATAGAGCTATGCTCCTCGGCAATGGCGCCAGAAAATAGTCTTGATAACCCACAAGTATAGGGGATCACAATAGTTTTCGATGGTAGAGTATTCAACCCAAATTTATTGATTCGACACAAGGGGAGCCAAAGAATATTCTCAAGTATTAGCAGTTGAGTTGTCAATTCAACCACACCAGGACAACTTAATATCTGCAGCAGAGTATTTAGTAGCAAAGTAATATGGAAGTAATGGTAACGGTAGCAAAGGTAATATTTCTGGGTTTTGTAGTGATTGTAACAGTAGCAACGGAAAAGTAAATAAGTGAAGAACAATATGTGAAAAGCTCATAGGCATTGGATCGGTGATGGAGAATTATGCCGGATGCGGTTCATCATGTAATGATCCATAACATAGGGTGACACAGAACTAGCTCCAATTCATCAATTCATGTAGGCATGTATTCCAAATATAGTCATACGTGGTTATGGAAAAGAACTTGCATGCCATCTTTTGTCCTACCCTCCCATGGCAGCGGGGTCCTAATGGAAACTAAGGGATATTAAGGCCTCCTTTTAATAGAGTACCGGACCAAAGCATTAACACATAGTGAATACATGAACTCCTCAAACTACGCTCATCACCGGGAGTGGTCCCGATTATTGTCACTTCGGGGTTGCCGGATCATAACACATAGTAGGTGACTATAGACTTGCAAGATAGGATCAAGAACTCACATATATTCATGAAAACATAACAGGTTCAGATCTGAAATCATGGCACTCAGGCCCTAGTGACAAGCATTAAGCATAGCAAAGTCATAGCAACATCAACCTCAGAACATAGTGGATACTAGGGATCAAACCCTAACAAAACTAACTCGACTACATGATAAATCTCATCCAACCCATCACCGTCCAGCAAGCCTACGATGGAATTACTCACGCATGACGGTGAGCATCATGAAATTGGTGATGGAGGATGGTTGATGATGATGACGATGACGGATTCCCCTCTCTGGAGCCCCGAACGGACTCCAGATCAGCCCTCCCGAGAGGTTTTAGGGCTTGGCGGCGGCTCCATATCGTAAAACACGATGAATCATTCTATCTGATTTTTTTCTCCCCGAACACGAATCTATGGAGTTGGAGTTGAGGTCGGTGGAGCGTCAGGGGGCCCACGAGGCAGGGGGCACGCCCCGCACCCTCGTGGACAGGTGGAGGCCCCCCTGACGTGGATTCTTCTTCCAGTATTTTTAATATTTTCCAAAAATAAGTTCCGTGGAGTTTAGGTCATTCCGAGAACTTTTGTTTCTGCACATAAATTACACCATGGCAATTCTGCTGAAAATAGCGTCAGCCGGTTTAGTTCCATTCAAATATGTTTGGAAAAGTAGGTACGACGGAGACGTATCAGCCGCCTTCTCAGGAGTCGGCCTCCCCCACGCCGAGTGGTCGCGGCCAGCCGCCTTCTGGCTTCTCACGGATAGGTAAGGCCCGCCACCTGCGGAACATATCGACAACCTGTCGTGGGGGCATGGCTTCCTCTGCCGTGGATGATGTCACAGGCAGCATAGCAACAGTGCTGCGCCGGACGTGGGATGCCCGCCTGGTACGCCGCACTGTGGCCACGTTCCACCCTGCGTTCGGGGGTGGCAGGCCGCACTGTAGCCATGCCCCGTCTTGTCATGTTTATGTGGGTGCCGCATGAGGGGCCGTCTGCTAGGAGCCGGCCTCCCTGGAGGCCGCCTTCTAGGAGTCGGCCCACTTCCTGGCCGCCTGCTGGATTCCGCCGCCTTCTAGCAGCCGGCTGCTTGGACCAGCCAGCCCCCAGAAGGCGGCCCTTTGTCTTTGGTGCTTGAGGGGCGCAGCCGGCTCGATGTCTTGAAATACCATGGGGGGCTGACGAGGCTACCCGTGGTCATTTACTCCGACATTTATTGCGAGATGGTTATTCATTTAAGTCAGAGAATAATGGTTGTTCTAACTTTATGAATAATATCTTTTATGGTCATGCAACCTTGAAGAATGGTCTGTTCTTGTTTAATCTCGATTGAGTGATACACATATTCATAATATTAATGTCAGAAGATGCAAAGTTGATAATGACAGTGCAACATATTTGTGGGACTGTCGTTTAGGTCATATTGGTGTAAAGCGCATGAAGAAATTTCATGGGGATGGACTTTTGGAATCACTTGATTATGAATCATTTGATACTTGTGAACCATGCCTCATGGGCAAGATGACTAAAACTCCATTCTCCGGAACAATGGAGCGAGCTAATGACTTATTGGAAATAATACATACGATGTGTGAGGTTCGATGAGTGTTGAAGCACGCGGCAGGTATCGTTATTTTTTGACCTTCACAGATGATTTCAGTAGGTATGGGTATATCTACATGATGAAACACAAGTCTGAAACATTTGAAAACTTCAAAGAATTTCAGAGTGAAGTGTAAAATCATCGTAACAAGAAAATAAAGTTTCTATGATCTAATCACGGAGGCGAATATTTGAGTTACGAGTTTGGCCTTCATTTAAAATAATGTGGAATTGTTTCACAACTCACGCCACCCGGAACACCAAAGCGTAATGGTGTGTCTGAACATCGTAACCATACTTTATTAGATGTGGTGCATTCTATGATGTCTCTTACCAATTTA
Organism: Aegilops bicornis; assembly: GCA_021605145.1. Taxonomy (NCBI): domain Eukaryota; kingdom Viridiplantae; phylum Streptophyta; class Magnoliopsida; order Poales; family Poaceae; genus Aegilops; species Aegilops bicornis. The sequence continues at coordinate 531,616,500 of CM038670.1, forward strand.
CCACTATCGCTTTGGGGTTATGCATTAGAGACAGCTGGATTCACATTAAATAGGGCACCGTCTAAATTCGTTGAGACGACACTTTATGAACTATGGTTTGGCAAGAAACCTAAGTTGTCGTTTCTTAAAGTTGATAGAAATATGCCCTAGAGGAAATAATAAAATGATTACTATTATATTTCCTTAATCATGATAAAGGTTTATTATTCATGCTAGAATTGTATTGACCAAAAACTTAAATACATATGTGGATACATAAAAAATACCTGATACGTCTCCATCATATCTACTTTTCCAAACTCTTTTGCCCTTGTTTTGGACTCTAATTTGCATGATTTGATTGGAACTAACCCGGACTAATGTTGTTTTCAGCAGAATTGCCATGGTGTCATTTTTGTGCAAAAATAAAAGTTCTCGGGTTGACCTGAAAACTTATGAAGAATATTTTTGGAATACATAAAAGATACTGGCGGAAGAATCAACCAGAGGGGGTCCACCCATTGGCCACAAGCCTAGAGGGTGCCCCCCTGGGGCGCTCCTAAATGGCTTGTGGGCCCTGTCCGTGTCAAAACCGGCGGATCTCGGGTAGGGGGTCCCGAACTGTGCATCTAAGGTCGATGGTAACAGGAGTCGGTTGACATGATGTTTACCCAGGTTCGGGCCCTCTCTATGGAGGTAATACCCTACTTCCTGCTTGATTGATCTTGAAGAATATGCGTACAAGAGTTGATCTACCACGAGATCGTATGGCTAAACCCTAGAAGTCTAGCCTGTATGACTAGGGTAATGAGTATCTCCCTATCCATACTAAGTCCTCCGGTTTATATAGACACTGGGAGGATCTAGGGTTACACAAGGTCGGTTACAAAGAAAGGAATCTACATATTTGGCCGCCAAGCTTGCCTTCCACGCCAAGGAGAGTCCTATCCGGACACAGGTGCAGTCTTTGGTCTTCGTATCTCCACAGCCCATCAGTCCGGCCCATGGCTAACAGGCCGGACGCCCGAGGACCCCTTAGTCCAGGACTCCCTTAGTAGCCCCTGAACCTGACTTCAATGATGAGGAGTCCGGCGCGCATATTTGTCTTCGGCATTGCAAGGCGGGTTCCCCTTTCCGAACTCCAAGATAGTCTTCGGATGTATGTTCGGACCTGTAACACACACCACACACAACCGCAGAGAGAGAATATAATACTCCACGAGTCCAATCCGCTGACAACTTTTTACTACATGACATCAGGTCTACCCAGTCATAATTTTGAACCGTTTTCTGTTCGTCGCTCCATGTTTCGAGACGCGGTTGCCATTGGCACGTCTTGTCAAATCAGAGATCGTGTCCCCTTATTGCGGGATTCTCATCAATACGAGCGTGGGTAACCCAACTATGCCATTTACACGACCCTTGGGAATAGGTGAGTTTAAGGCGAGCGGGGAGGCGCTTGATATTTATGGACTTTATAAGGGGATAAGGATACCCTCTCTTCACTCACGCCCTCCCTCTTTCTCTACCCTTCCATCCTTGAGCTCCAGCGCCCAAGTTCTAGCTTCCTCCTTCCGAGAAAGCACTCCAGTCATGTCCAGATCCGGAGCTGGAGGCAAGTGGATGGCCTCCTCTGTTAAGAAGAAGGACATCAAGGAGCTCCGGGAGGCCGGATGTAACATCCCAAAATTCTAAATTTTGGAATTTTATATTAAATAAATAACTATGCTTGTTGTCTGATTGTTGGTTTGATTGATTGAGTGAAACTGAGTGAAATTTGAAACTTTTGAAAATTGAATGAGAGGGAATGAAATGACTTTCCCAAACTTTCCCTTTGCCTTTTTGATCCCAATGAATTCAAGTTCATTCCAACACCAAACCCTAGAGTGAAGATGACATGACTTCTTCCATTTTGAAATGAAAAGGGTTTTGGAAAAAATTTGAATTCCATTTGGGAATATTTCAAATTCAAAGCTTTATGCAACTCAATGATTTTCATGAGGGAAGATAAAATGACTTCTTCAATTATATGAAATATGAGTTGGAAGTTAAATAGTATCAAATTGAAAGTCATTTGAAAGTGCCTTGAAACCCTCCTTCAAATTTAAGTTTTGGAATTTGAATTCAAACCTTGGCAAGTGGGAATCATACCAAAACTATGCACGATAAATACTTGATCAAAAGTATGAGAGGAGTAAACATGACACTCCAAAAATATCAGAGGAAACAATGCCAAAAAGATTTGAATTCAAATTTGGGTTTTATTTGAATATTGGAAAAATGGATTTTTATAAATTTTGGATTTTGCCTTTGGAATAATGTTCAAATGATAGGAATTTTCCCTGATCATTTTGGTATATATATGTCCTATATAAAATATTTATAGATATGGTTTTATTTCTGTTTTAGTTTAATTTAAAAAATAAACTTTAAAAGAAAAACCCCTCGGCGCCAGCCAGCCACCCCAGGCCCAGCCCGCACCCACCCTTTGGCCCAGCCCGGCCCACTGGCCAGGCCAGCCGAGCCATGGCCCATCTCTCCTCACCCTCGCCGCTCAATCCCCTAGGCCTCGGCCACCCGCCGCCTCGCCTCTCCTCTCTCTCTCGACCCGTGGGCCCAGCCCCATCTTCTTCCCCCTCGCCCACGAACGCAACTTCGGGAGATCGCGGATCCCAAGGATCCGGGATCCCCGATCGCCTGACGCCTGATCCCCAAGGCGAGGCCGACCCCAGTGCTATAAAAGCCGGAGCCCCTGCACCCATTCCTCCCCGAGACCTCGCGCACCCCTCTCCCTCCCGCTCGACATCGCTGGAGCCCAAGCTCCTCCGCCGCCATTGTCGCCGCCGACGCCCAGCCCTCCCGAGCACCCTGACCCCACCGAACCACTCCCGTGCTCCTCAAGATCCGCACGGCGACTCCCAAGCTCCCCGACGCCCGAAGCCCGGCCTCTCGCCGCCCGCCGCCCGCCGTCGCCGGACTCGGTAAGCCACGGAATCTTCCCTCCGTCCAGATCTCTAGTCTACTACCACGATTAGAACCCTCAAGGGGTAAGTTTTATTAAAAGAACCGGCCGGTTCGTCCGGTTTATTAGTTAGGGTTTTAGTCAAATAGCCGCCCGCTTTTTTTAGTTTTAACCCGAGGCCGTTTAGACTATTTGACGACAGGGCACAAAGATATAGGCCCATTAGGCCTTTTTCTTTTTTTTTGATTTTCTGTTTTAGCAGAATAGTTTCTGTTTTGAAAAATTGATATCTTTTATTCTGTTTAATATTTTTAGATGATTCTTTTTTTGTTGGATTGCAAATTTTATGTAGTTTCCGTAGAACATATATTTAGCTATGTTAAAAATAATTAAAAATGCTTTAATTTAGTTTTAGTCAGAATAGTAAATCTGCTATAACTTGAGTTAGAAAAATTATTTTTGCATGATTCTTTTTGTCCCAACTTTGTTTTGACATTGCCTAACCGTAGGAATTAATTTGGGTATTTTAGGATTAATAAAAATTGGTTTTAATCAGAATCATGTTATTCTTAATTAATTAACCAGCTACTGTTTTCCTATTATTTTAATTAGTAAATAAATTTATTTTTAACATGTGATTGATTATTCTAGGATAGTTTCTGTCACTTTATAGGATGAACTTTTATTTATAATTAATAAAAGTTTTATTTTATTTTTCTTAATAGAAATTGGATTAGGCCTAATAGGAGTTTCTTAATAACTTTTAAATTAATTCTTTTTACTCCTAGTTGCTTAGTGATTCCTTTTCTGTTTAGTTAACCTAAAACCTTGATTAGGTTATGTTAGAAAATTTTTGTTGTATAAAACTATTTTTAGTTGTTACTTGAAGTAGGAAAACTTTGAATTGGTTTTCTTTGAGTTTTCCTTTGGATTTGGTTTTGATTCGTTTGATTTTGATGTGTTATGTTGCTATTGCTATGCTATTGTGTTATGTGGTCCTATGCTATGTGCTTATTGTGATTATTTGTTTGTCTCGGTAGAATTTTCCGGAGTGCGAAGATTGCTACTACGAAACCCTAGTTTTTGAAGATCGTCAACCAGGCAAGTTCACTTTGACCATGCTTTCATACCTATGTTTTATTGCATTTAGTGGCATCTTTGCAACCACCCCTCAGTAGTGATATTGGAATTCTTGTAGTTGAGTAGTATGCATGAGGTAGGAACCCATCACCCTGTTACCAAGCCCGGGACGATATTTTATTTTAATGCTACGCTATAGTAGACGGGGTTTGGTATGAGTGCACGAGAGTGGTGTGAAGAAGGAGGACTCTACGCCAATGACGACAACTCCATGATGGCATCTGCAAGGACTGCATCTTCAAGGCCTCAAGACTTCAAGACTCGAGACAAGAATTCAATACACACTACTGGGTGAAGGACGGTTGTGACGGGCACCTGGAGAACCCAGTGGTTGGTCGGATGCATGGAGAAGCGCCATGACATCTTGGCGGAAAGCTTCACCCAGACTCAAAGAGACGGAAGAATACTTCATGCCCGGAAGCTTACCCGTGCAACCGCAAGTCATTATGGGCTCGCTTGGTTGAGCTTAGTTGTGACTCTGGCTGGGACGGTACTAGCAGATGTAGAACTACGGTAGGATGGGTTGAGTACCGGATAGTGGTCAGAGGAACTCTTTGGAAGACCTTGTTTCGGTCATCTTGTTCTCAAACACCACAAGTGCGAGAACGTAAAGAGAGGGATCGAATCTTGCGGGTAAAGTGTACAAACCTCTGCAGAGGGTTAAACCTAATCGATTAGCCGTGTCCCGATTTACGGACAATTTGAGCATCCGGACTTGGATCTATCTCGGAACTCTCAACACCGGATTGATAACTTAATTGTGGGCAACATATGATGATTTTGGGCTATGAGACATCGGTTGGCGGAACCATGTCATGATAGAAAACTCCATAGTACAGACTTCATTTATTCCTTTGATGTAGGGAAAATAAAAATCAGCTTTTACGCAAACAAAACTCCGATACAGAGCCATAAAGCCATATTCCATATAGTATAGTTTTATCATCTGTTTTCTCATATTGTGATCTTGCCGGTACATTCAATGTACTGACCTACACGGCTGCAACTTATCATGTTGCAGATATTTTACTTCCGACGGGTAAGAGTACAGTGCATGTGGTTACGGTCTACACTCAACTGCCGATGGCGTTGATGGGACTCCACACCCGTTTGATTGTTTCCGCTGAGTATTATGAGGTATATATCATTTTACGCTACTTATACATGTGATTGCACTTTGATATATACATTGATGTACTGTGTGTGCCAGCATACTGATCCAGGGATGGCACAGTAACACAGAGGCTTGACCGTCTGAGGTCGGGTCGCTACACCGGATACCTGGCCAAGGAGATCGTTCACCGACTCCTGGCCAAGGGACAGATCGTCCCTACCCCAGAGCCAAATGGGAGGGTTGTGTTTCTCACATATTCCGTCCGCGGGCTGGGATTCCCTCTCCACCCGTTCGTTCGTGGACTGATGTTTTACTACGGGCTAGACTTCCATGATCTAGCCCCCAACTTTATCGTCAACATCTCGGCATTTATTGTCGTTTGCGAGGCCTTTCTCCGCATCCCACCTCACTTCGGCCAATGGTTAAAGACCTTTAATATGAAGCTGAATGTGGTGAGCGGTCAACAAGCGGAGTGCGGAGGCGCCATGGTGGGCAAGATGCCCAATGTCACCTGGCCCGAGGGCACCTTTGCGGAGACGGTGAAGGGGTGGCAGTCGGGGTGCTTCTACATCACCGAGCCGCGCGACACCAACTGGGCGGCAGCCCTCTAATTCCGATCCAGAGTTCCGATGCGGCTCACCTCCTGGCAAGAGAGGGGCCTAACCTGGGGTTCCTCAAACGAGCTGACTGGGCTCCAGACATGCATCCAAAACATGATAACCAAGAAAATTAAGCTTGTTAACATGATTCAGGTTATGCTCGTTCGCGGGATCCTTCCGTGCCAATGCCGGACTTGCCATTTGTGGGAGTTCGACCCAGCCAAGCACTAGACGCTACTAGAGCTCTTCGGCACGACGCACGAAGACATCTGGAAAGTGCTTTTCTAGGCCGGCGAGACACCATTGCCCACAACCGAGGATCGCGGGCTTAGCTTGAAGCGCTAGGCGAATTCGGTAAGTTCTTTCAAGGTATACCCTTTACTGGCAAATTTTGAGGAAGGAGTCTAAGCCTTCCTATCAATTTCGTCAGGCCTGGATCGAGGTAGCAGGACGGATTAACCGTCCGGCTCAGCTGCCCAAAGACCAAGAATTACCACTTCTGATGAAGATGTTGTTTCCGGTGCCTTATGATGTGCCGGAGAAGAAGGCCAAGAAAACGGCCAAGGGGGCCAGGAGTGGCCTTCGCCGAAAAGGCGCTTCGGACGTGATGTCCGAAGACGAGACTCACTCTTCGACCGTCGAAGATGACGATGAGGAGGAGGAAGAAAGCGACTCCCCCCCCCTGAGGGGGGAAGGAAGAAAAGGGGGCCCTCCACAAATCTGGAGGCAAAGGCGCCCAAGAGGGGGAAAGGCTCCCTCGCGGGTAACTCCGCGTGGGACGTCGATAGCAGTCCGGAGCGACCGCCCCGGACCAAGCCTCGAGCCGCCTCGTAAGTACTAAAAACCTTATGCAAGTCCAAGTGTCTGGCCTTTCCACTTTGTAATATTAATATGCTTAAATTATGCCATTGCAGTCCGGCTCGCGACAGCTCCCCGTGATCCTCAACAGGAGGTTCGCTAGATCCAAGGAGATGGCCAGTATGTCGCTGCCGCCCGCTCGCTCTCCCTCGACCAAGGGTGATGACGAGGTGGTGTCCCAATGGACCTTCCCAGGTCTGGGAGAGGCTCTGGGGGTTGTCGGGGTGGCGCCAAAGGGTGACTTCTCAGCCGCCAGACGTATGGGGGAAAAAACCCCACGGGGACTGGTTTATGGGGGCCAAGTTCAATTCGGCCCCCAGCCGGATACCATTCCGGAGACCTACATGGCTTCGGAGTCAAGCGAGCAGCCTTCCTCAAAAGGAAGAGGTGTGCCTATTCCGCTGGTGACTTTTGTCCAGCCAGAGGCACCGGATAATCTGCTGGAAGCGCTGCAAGGCGCTTCCATTGTGGATGAACACCGTGTCCTTATGGGTACGGTGATCGAGAAGGTTTGGTCCGCCAAAAGTGGACTGACCAAAGCCTACGCTAGCCTTTTAACAGACTTTGAGGTAAGTAATGTAATTGTAGATAGAATATCACAATGTAGACAGTAGCCCCTGATGCTCTGTTTGGTGTTCGGAAAGAAAAAGCCGAATAGAGGATCAAAATAATTTTCGCAGGTGTCTAACATAAGATGTCTATGTGAATAAGTAGGTGTCGCTGCTGGCTGCTGCTGCTCATACTGCGGAGGTCTCCAGACTAAAGCAGGACCTGGAGCGGACCGAGGAAGAACTCGACCTCGTGAAGAAGCAGCTGGAGGACAGCCAAGGTATACAGTAACCTGTGTGTATACTTAGGAAGGATGAATGGTTCGTGCTGAGTAGAGTGTCATGAACTTTAATAGGGGCCACTACCGAGGTGGCGGCCCTCAAGAAGGCGTTGGCCGAGGCCGAGGATAGAGCGGCCAAGGAACATGCCGCGCGCGAGAAGCACGAAGCCCGGGTCAGCGAGGTCCAGCAAGAGCTCCAGGACGCCGTCAAGAAGTACGAGTCTTTGGAGCGTGATTCTAAAATGCAAGGGTCCAAACTTGCGAAGGCCCGCCAGAGCGCACGAGATGCCCGAGCCGAAGCCTAGAGCGCCCTCCAGGAAATCAAGGCGGCCAAGAAGATCACGGCGGGTAATGCTTTCATAATGCAAAGCAAGTCTGTGAAGGAAAAGTTCCTTTTACTTACCCGAATTTGGAGCTCTCCAGGGGCGTTTACGGATTTGCCGCGCAGCATATAGGATGCTACCGAGTTCTATCGAGCCGAAGAAGGGAGTTCTTCGGAGAAACTGTTCTGGTCTCAATACCTCGGACCAGAACATATGGTGCCCTTCAGCGACCAGCTGAAACAGCTGGTCAAGCTGCACAAGGCGGCCAACCTAGCCATGAAGGACCTAATAGTTCGGCTATGGCCTACCGATCCTATGCCCAGCAGCTACGTCGGACTTGTGAAGCGGCTTGTTAGTGCCTGCCCTTGGCTTGAGGTCATAAAGCGGTCGGTCTGCATTGAAGGTGCACGGATGGCCTTTGCCCGCGTCAAGATGCACTAGGCGAAGATGGATGCCAAGAACCTGATGACCAAGGGGCCGCCTGAGGGCAAGGAGCACCGCCGACCCGAGCTATATTTTGATGGTGTCCTGGAGGGATCCCGCCTTGTGGCGGAGCAATGTGCGAAATAGTTATATTCCCATGAAAACATTCATGTTATCCTGTCGTGTAATATGAAACAAGTTCGTTATGTAATATAATCCTTGTGACTCTTAAAATTTTACCTCCTGTGCGGCCGTTTATGAAATCTGAGGGTTAACCAGTCATCGACTTCTGCTCCCACATAGATACTACGGGGGTGTTCGGAATAAATCTAAACACTCTTTACTCCACATTTTGGTCCTTAAAGGAGGTGTTTAGCACAACGAACAAGGCAATCAGACTATACGGCCTTTATCACCCTCACTTAGCCATAGGAGTTTGAAAATAAGAATTTTGGCGAAGCCCCTGGTATTCGGAAGACCGAGCTAGGGGCGCTATACACGCCTGATCGGATAAAAACCGATTCCTCGCATAAAGCGGAAAAAATCTCGAAGGATTTGAAACCTCTCGAACAGCTCACCAGCTCTCGCTGCATCATGACAGTCAGTTTTCGGCTTTCTCTACTAAGGTGCTCGTCCGGAAGAACAGGGACACAATCGCAGTAGTTCTCCCTTTACTACCCTAGCCGATATAGCGGAACGTAAGGTAGTAAGCACAGGAGCCGGGCAACCTAACTATTGACCAAATACATGATTCGTAGCCGATGCATATAATGCTATAAGTTCGGGGTGCCGAACTGTACTATAGAAAGTGTTCGGACTTTATTGCCATGCTGCGGGGCGTGATGAAGCCCCTGGCGAAGTAATACGTACCAGAGTGTACAGGTGTTGTTGGGGATATAACTATTTGTGTAAGCCGCCCAGGAGGGGCCGGGTTATGCAAAGGTTATTCATCATTTGAAGCCCAAGATCAGGCGTGAAGATGGCGGTTCAATAAAGGGTCTAAAGCCCACAGGCGACTTAAGGCCCATAGTGATAAACCGCCGTAATGGCATGGCTTGTATTACAAGGCAGGATTAACTAGTCACCGAAATGGACATCGCTTATGAGCCGGGACTTCTGCAGCCGCAGGCGTCAACCCGTGTATATAAGGGGACGACCCGCTGGCGGCTTAGGGCAGGTAACATCTGATCGAGAGCCGGGCATAGCGTATTTCGCTCCCTGGTCATCGAAACCCTAGCAATACCAACCTAACTAGACATAGGCTTTACCTTTATCGTAAGGGGCCAAACTAGTATAAAACCTCTCTCGTGTCCCTTGTCCTGTTAACCCTTTAAGCTTCCTAGTTGCGATGGCTCCACGACTAAGTCCTTGCAAGAGGACATCTGCCGTGACAATTCCACGACAGTTGGCGCCCACCGTGGGGCCAGCGCACGGTGGATTTGAGTTCTTGAAGGGAAACTTCGAAGGGCTCAAGGGATACGCTATGGGTCGGATGACCAAGAGTCGTCGCGGCAAGATCTACATCGACGATGAAGGCTGGGGCCCCAACGCCGGCTCAATTGAGTACGGGTATCGGGTTCCCTTCGGCGGAATCCATGTCTTCATCGGCCGGATCGGTGAGCCGGGCCCTGAGCCAGACAACTGCACCGACCTCGTCGAGACGGCTCATCGTGCGAGACCCGCCCGTGCTCAACCCGTCGTGAAGCGTGCCTTCGTGGGTTGCATCCACGGAGGAGAAATTTTCGAAGGATCTGTAGACGGCGGTGACACGGCCGTCCACTCCGATGGTGATTCGTCCACTGGTGAGACGGATTCGTTGTATCAACTGCAAGATGGTAGGCTTGGGGGCTGTTTCGATGGCAGCAGTATTCTGGACCCCTTTGAGCCGCCAAGCTGGGCAGGGGTCTTCATGGCTGGTACTCAACCCAGCCAAAACTCTACAGCTGCGGCAGCTATAACGTCCGGGTCAGGAGCGGCCGGGGCAGGAGGCCCTGTGCGCCCGCCGGCTCAGGTGCTTCTTGATCTCATGGATAAGCTGACGGCCCTGTTAACCGCCACAGTTATTCCTGCAAATCAAGATGAGCGTGATGCAGAGGTGGCACAGGTGCGTGAGAAAATAGCTCGGGCCAAGGAGGCCTTAGCAGCTGAGCACACCAGGTTGGCCGCAGAACGGGCGAATTTGGATGCACGGGCCCAACAGCTCCAATCAGAGGCTTTCCAGCTTACGATGAACCTGAACGCGTCTAACGAGGTGATGAGGAGGAGACATCAGAAAACTCAATCCCGTTTGCCTTCGGGTTTATGATCCTCGTAGCCTTTTTTCCACAGCCGGAGCCGGCCCTAGTAACCCGCCAGAAGCAAACCATTTCATAATGCCCGGAGCAGGGGGACCGGTTCAGCCTCGGGTGATGGCACCTCCTCATGTGAATATGGCCCCGCCCCGCTACGTAACAACACCACCGGGTCATTTTTCTAACCCCATGGAGAACCTGATCGCAGCATCGGCACGTTTGGCGGCTCTCCTAGTGGACGGCGACGATCCAACAGCGGTGGAGACGCGAAGGATCAGAGAACTCGTCTAGACGGCTCTGGGTCAGCAAGAGGCTTATTCCTATAGTCGAGATAGGATTCATTCGACTCCTTGCCCAAGCCGGAGTCCGAGTTATAGCAAGCACATGGAGTCGGAGGCTTTTTCAAGCAACACCCAGCGCCATAACCAACCCGGCGGTTATAACCCGGTGCAGGACCGGATACGTCAGGAGGACGAGCGGGCGGCTCAACTGGCGGCTCAGCAGACGGCTCATCAAGCTTTCCCGGATTATCCGACGACTTCTGATGAGGCAGGAGTGGCCGCCAGAACCGGCGGTGTTCCTTGTTTGGTGCCGGCTTTACGTAATGTGCGTTTGCCTAAGGATTTCAAGGGACCCCGAAAGGTGCCAAATTATACGGCCGACTTACAGCCCGGGGCGTGGATTGAAAGCTATGAGATGGCCATGGAGCTGTTGGAGGTCAGTGATGCGGCAATGGCTAAGTACTTCACCATGATGTTGGATGGAACGACCTGAACTTGGTTAAAGGGCGTGTCGCCTAATTCCATCGGCTCATGGGCGGAATTAAAGGCCCGGTTCATTCAGAACTACAAAGACACCTGCAAGCAGTCCATGTCAATTGTGGACTTAACTAATTGTAAGCAAGAGGAGGGTGAATCTACCACTCATTGGGTGCGCCGGGTCAAGGAGATAATACATTCATCTGACAAGATAGATGCCGGCTCTGCAGTCCTCATGTTGGAGAAAAATTGCCGATTTGTACCGCTGAGACAGAAGCTGGGGCACCTCAAGCGTGATTGTGATGATATGGGTCAGCTCATGGCGGCTCTAGTCAAATACGCCGATTCCTATAATACCACGGATCCTGCATCTAATGGGGAAAAGATAGGGAAGGGAAAGAAGAACGGCAATGGAAAGGGTCAGCAACATAACCCGGCAAATCAAGGAGGCAACTAGCATAAAGCCGATGGTAATCCAGAGTTTGTGGCCAACGCTAATGCGCAGGGTAACAATCATAAGACGCAAGGGGAGGCCGCCCCCTCGATCTGGCGGGTCAGGTCCATCTCTTGAGCAGCTACTCAATGAACCCTGTCCGAGACATGGCACCCGGGATTGCGCGATCATGAAGGCTTTCAAGAATTCCAACACGTTTGACGGCAATCATGGGTCGGGTGGCGGCTCAGGTGCCGGCGGTTTTCATGGCCCGGGTGGCGGTTCAAATTCTGGCTTTCAGGGAAATCAAGGTGGCCATAATCACCAGTAGTCTGGTTAGGGAGGTCAGCAAAGAATAAATAAAGTTATCGAGCAATCCAAAGCGGTGAATAGTGGGCGGTATCATGTCTTCACCACTAGCTTATGCAAGCGGGACCGTAAGCTTCATAAAAGGGCTATGAACGCTGTTGAGCGGCGATTCCCGTTATTTAAGGTGGTCGAGCAACCTATTGTGTGGAGTAGAGAGGATCACCCTCCCCGGGTTGATAATCCGGGTCAGTTAGCCCTGGTGGTGGCACCTCAGGTCGGTGGATATAAATCACTAAAGTGCTCATGGATGGAGGTAGCAGCATCAACATCCTCTATTCTGAGACCTTTCGACGTATGGGGTTGACGGACAAAAATTTGAAGACATCCAACACCGTTTCCCACGGAGTGGTGCCTGGTAAGTCGGCATACCCAGTTGGAAAGATTGAGTTGGAGGTGGCCTTTGGAGATGAATATGATTCTAGGGCTGAGAAATTAACCTTTGAGGTGGTCAAGATCAAAAGCCCATATCACGCTCTGTTTGGACGACCGGCTTATGCCAAGTTCATGGCACGACCGTGTTATGTTTATTTGCAGCTCAAGATGCCGGGTCATAAGGGCACCATTACTGTGCATGGGAGTCGAAAGATAGCCCTGGAATGTGAGGAGGGCGATGCGGCTTATGCCGAGTCAGTTTGCGCAGCGGAGGAGCTAAAGTTTTATCAAGATAACGTTGACCCGGCGGATATGACATCTCTGAAGAAGCCGACCACAGAGCATGACCCGACGATGAAGTTTAAATCGGCTGATGAAACCAAGCTTGTTGATTTTACTCCAGGCGACTAATCTAAACAATTCAGCATTAGTTTTAATCTGGATCCTAAATAGGAAAGCGCGCTCATCGAGTTCATCCGTGAGAATCGGGACATCTTTGCATGGAAACCTTCTGACATGCCGGGTGTACCGAGGGAACTCGCTGAGCACACTCTTAATATTGATCCGAAGTTTAAGCCGGTCAGGCAGTTTCTTCGGCGGTTCAACGAAGAGAGGCGGAAAGCTATTGGTGAGGAGGTGGCTCGGCTCTTGGCGGCCGGGTTTATTATTGAAGTTTTTCACCCTGAGTGGTTGGCGAACCCGGTGCTTGTACTTAAGAAGAATGGCACCTAGCGGATGTGTGTGGATTACATGGACTTAAATAAGCCTTGTCCGGCTGATCCTTTTGCTCTCCCCCGTATTGATCAAATTATTGATGCTACTGCGGGTTGTGAGCGCTTGAGCTTTTTGGATGCTTACTCTGGTTATCATCATATCAAGATGGCAGTTATGGAACAGGAGAAGACGGCCTTCATTACTCCGTTTGGAGCCTTCTGCTATGTGTCTATGCCTTTTGGGCTCAAGAGTGCCCAGGAGACTTATCAACGGTGTGTACATAACTGTCTTCACAATCAGATTGGGCGCAATGTTCACGCCTATGTGGATGATATAGTGGTGAAGTCCAGAGAGAAGGAAACCTTGATAGATGATCTGAAGGAAACCTTTGCAAATCTCCGGGTCTACAGGATGATGCTTAACCCGGCCAAATGTGTGTTCGGTGTGCGGCGAGGCAAACTTTTGGGTTTTGGTCTCTAACAAAGGTATTGAAGCTAATCCAAGAAGATCAAGGCAATCACCTCTTTGGCTAAACCGGCGTGCATCAATGATGTTCAGCGATCATGGCGGTCGTATCGCTGCTTTAAGCCGGTTCATAAGCCGTTAGGTGAGAAGGCCGCATCATGTATCACCGATGAAGAAAAGCAGACGAGTTTATGCAGGTGATGTCGCTAATGCTGCCTTTGAAGATTTAAAGAGACAGTTGTCTGAACCGTGGATTCTTGCGGCTCCCATTGATAAAGAGCCGCTGCTATTATACATGGCTGCTAACTCACGTGCTGTCAGTGTTGCAATTGTGGTGGAGCGCAAGAGGAGGCTGGCAAGGAGCATCCGGTTCAACGACCGGTTTACTACATCAGTGAGGTGCTCATTGAGTCTAAGCAAAGATATCCGCATTGGCAGAAGCTTGTTTATGGGGTGTTCATGGCGAGCTGGAAGCTTAAGCAATACTTCCAGGGTCACCCCATCACCGTGGTAAGCTCTGCTCCTTTGGGAGACAGCATCCAGTATAGATAGGCCACAGGACGAGTCGCCAAGTGGGCCACCGAGCTTGGGCCTCATGGTTTGAAGTATGTGCCACGTACCGCTATTATGTCTCAAGCCCTGGTGGACTTTATCAATGATTGGACAGAGCTGCAACACCTGAGGAGAAGCCGGATAACACGTATTGGACTATTCACTTTGATGGATCCAGGCAGTTGGAAGGCTCGGGGGCTGGAGTCATTTTAACTTCCCCTTGAGGTGAGAAATTTTGTTATGTGATCCCGCTCATGTTTCCTTGTACTAATAATGCGGCTGAATATGAGGCCTTACTCCATGGTCTTCGGATGGCCAAAGAGATGAATTTGAGCCGGGTAAGGTGTTTGGGCGACTCAGTTCTCGTGGCTCAACAGGTGTCAGGCAAGTGGGACTCCAAGGACCCCCTCATGGCGGCTTATCGTCATGAAGTTAATGTTGTAGCTGGGCACTTCAAGGGTTATCAAGTGGAGCACATTGATCGAAGGAAGAATGAGGCGGCTGATGCTTTAAGCCGAGTGGGATCTCAACGTAAGCCAGTACCGCCTAACACTTTTTGGTTGTTTTGCATAATCCTTCTGTCAAGTTACCCACAGAGGAGGACTTAGTTGTTCCAGACCCGGAAGCACAGTTGGTGGCAGCTCTTCACGTCATCCCGGATTGGACAGTGCCATATTTGGCTTACATGACCCGGGGAGAGTTGCCTGAGGATGAGACCTTGGCGAGACAAATCACCCGGCGGTCTAAGTCCATGACAATTGTTCATGGTGAGCTGCATCATCGCAGTGTCACTGGGGCGTTTCAACGTTGTGTATCGCCTGCAGAAGGTCAGGAAATACTTCGGGAAATCCATGAAGGCGATTGTGGTCATCATGCAGGCTCAAAATCTCTTGTGGCCAATGCTTTCTGTCATGGTTTTTATTGGCTGACGGCTCATGCTGATGCGGAAGATCTGGTCAGTAAATGTGACGGTTGTCAAAAATTCTCATGACGAGCTCATGTGCCGGCTCAAGAATTGAGGATGATTCCAATTACTTGGCCGTTTGCAGTCTGGGGGCTTGATATGGTCGGACCTTTCAAAAGGTCTAAGGATAAAAAGACACTCCTCCTAGTGGCAGTGGATAAATTTACAAAGTGGGTTGAGGCAGAGCCGGTCAGTAAGGGTGATGCAGCCACGACAGTTCAGTTCATGAAAAGGTGATTTTTCGCTTTGGTTTTCCACACAGCATCATAACTGATAATGGCACTAATCTCTCCAAAGGTGATATGGAAGAGTTCTGTCAACGAGAACATATCCGGCTTGATGTTTCGGCGATAGCTCATCCTCATGTCCAATGGTCAAGCAGAAAGAGCTAATCAGGAGATCTTGAAAGGTATAAAACCCTGGCTCTTGGTCCCCTTACAGCGGACACCGGATTGTTGGGTGGAGGAATTACCCTCTATGATTTGGAGCATCAACACTACACCTAACAGATCTACAGGTTATACACCTTTCTTCATGGTGTACGGAGCAGAGGCGGTCCTGCCAAGTGACATCCGTCATGACTCGCCCCGCGTGGCGGCTTATGTTGAAGCTGATAATGAATGAGCTCGTCAGGATGCACTTGACTTGTTGGATGAAGAGCGAGACTTGGCAATAGCCCGCTCGTCGATTTACTAGCAAGACCTGCGCCGCTACCACAGCCGCCAGGTTAGGTCCAGAACCTTTCAGGAAGGCGATTTGGTGCTCCGGCTCATCCAGAATCAATCCGATATGCACAAGCTATCTCCCCCTTGGGAAGGACCTTTTGTGGTCAGCAAGAACCTGAACAACGGGTCATATTACCTCATCGATGTTCGAGAACACAAAGACTCACGTAAGTCGGAGGAGGACACCCGTCGGTCGTGGAATGTCGCTCATCTTCGGCCTTACTATACTTGAGCCACCAGCTCTCAGGATGTACATATATTTTGAGATGTATATATTATGAAAAGCAATAAAGCAGGACCTCCGTCCTTTTCATCCTCAAATGTTTACATGTCTTCCTTATTATGTTGTTGAAACAACCAATAGGGAGCGAATCATATTTGAATCCGGCTTTCCCTTTGGTACGGCTTATGATCATATCTAAATCTAGCCATGATCACTAGGGGGCTTCCTGTTCAAACATAGGTCGTATTCAAACCAAGGAGAACATAGCTGTCGATACCCTCTTGATCGGCATACTGTCAAACCCACTAGGGGGCCTCTTGATCATATCTGAATCATGGCTTAACCCCTTTGGGCCTGACGTGGATCGTATTCGAATCAACATCATTAAACAACTCTTATGGTCACTTGGGGGCTTCCTATTCAAACATAGGTCGTATTCGAACCAAAGAGAACATAGCTGTCGATACCCACTTGATCGGCATCGCCAAAGGCACTGGGGGCTATATGATCGTATCCGAATATTAGCTTAACCCCTTTGGAACAGTTTACTGATCGTTTTCAAATCAGCAGCCATTGAAATTTTGTCTATCTCTTATAAAACTTTGCAAATCACAATTGTTTGACGGTTTGCAGATCTTTTTCTGAAAGCACTTATGGGGTGATTTTATCCCACCGGCTTACTTTTGATCAAATACAGTTGTTGGTGCATAACAAGCATCATATGTGCAAGGTTTCAGGATTAAAAAGCCTACCCTCATTGTTCGGGTCGCATAAGCCGGCAAGGTAATCAAAGGATCACAGGTGTTATGATTATGTCTTAAGGATATAATTGAGAACGGCCTTTTATGATTTTTTGATTCATACTCCGGGTTATCTGTAAAACATATGACCCGCCATGCGGTAAGCCGCCAAGGGACTTGCGTTTTTGTTCCGTATGCAGGGTAACTAAAGCAGAAGATCAATATAAACCGGAAGAATATAACAACGGCGGCTTGAACAAGTGTTGAGCGCCTCAACACGCGCGCTATGGCACGACAAAGTCAAGTCTTTCTTCTACCCTATTACAAGACTCCCCGAGTCTAGATAATAAATCATTGTTTTCTACAATGCATAAAAATAAGACGCCCGATGGATCACTCATTTTGTTGGCCTGAAGTTTCTGGGTCATCCCTTTCCGCTCCTCCGTCGGCTGCCCTGTCCTGGAAGGTTGATGATGACCAGTCAATGCCACTCAAAGCTTCAAATTCAGCTTCATCATCAATTAACCCGGCCGGATCGACTTCGGGGGCGAAGGTATGCTTACGAATTGGAGGGATCAAGCTGACTGCATCATAATGTGGCGTTGCGATCCTCTGATTTTGGCTATCGTAACCCGGCTGGTACTTGGTGAGGTCCGCGTCATTCCCGACCAGAGTGGCCACAGGATGTATTTCGTTCACGCAGGCGGTGAAGTCCTTCTCCTCAAATGGGGTGCCATCCTCCTTAAAGCTTGGATATCCAAGGGAGATGTCGGCCGGGTCCAGCTCTGGTAACCATGCCTTGGCCCGGCTTAAGGCGGCTATGGCTCCGGCTCTTGCAGAAGCACGTCTCAATTCTTGGACCCGTTGCGGGAGCACAGCAAGCCGTTTCAATACATCAGCCAGGGGATTGGGAACGTCATTTGACAAAGCCACAACGGCTAAAGCGCGTTGTGACCCGGTGTAGAGTTGTTCCACCAATGTATAAACCACTTTCAGCTTTGTTAACATGTTCCGGTTCAGATTAGAGCTCCTAGGGCCTGCATTAAACAAACATCAGGTGAGCCGGAGATGACAAACAAGGTACTTGTCAGAAAAAGATTTATAGTATTTAACACTGGCAGAATAGCTTACCAAAGATTGCTGAGACCATCTGAGATATATGGCGTTTTAAGCAGGCTAACTCAGCCGTTGTGTCTGCAAGAGCCGCTTCTGCTTTCTCTGCCCGGGTGATCAAGGAGGCCTTTTCATCAGCCCATACCTTCTTATCAGCTTCAAAGCTTTTCTTTAATTTCTCTTGTTCAGATACGCTGAACTCAAATTTGGAGTTGGCCTTTTGGATTTTAGTCTCTTGAGCTTCCAGGCGACTCTTCAAATCAGCAATCTCCGACTCAAATTGACTTATGGTGGCCTGTATCAACACCGGGTTACAGTCAGAATTATTATAATTGAACATTAAGTGCCAAGCACTTTGCAAGCAAAGATACTTGACACTTGGGGGCTAATGTATGCTGAAGAACTCTGAATTACTGCGGCGGTTCATGGAAATTAAGTCCCAAGTACTTTGCAAGCAAAGATACTTGGCAGTTGGGGGCTAATACATATTGTAGTTCAAAGTATTATACTACACCGGCTCAAATATCTTCTTTTAAAGCCGGCCTTCGAGTGTTACAGGATAAGCCAGGCGTCTGACAAGTAGTGCTAAGCGGATTCTAAAGTCTACATCATATTTTTCTCATAGACTTGGGGGCTGGTATAGTAAGGAGGAATAAGGAATAGCAATAAAAGTTATACCTCAGATTTTTGGTGTATTTGCTTCACCATATGAACTTCCAGGTCACGGCTGCTGTGCACTTGACTTATATAGCCAGAGACAATTTCTCCAATACTGAGATGAGTATAATCAGTGACGTCCAGCTTGGCTTTTTGGCGCTCCAAAAGTTCTTCCTTTGCAGAGCACTTAGCAAGTACAATGGGTCTTCCCGGTTCAGCAAACTGAGTCTTAAGAATCTCGACTTCCGGGTCATCTGTTTTTACCGGGCTAGGAACCTCCGGGTTATCAGAACTGTTAAGAATTTGTTCGGCAAGCGGATCAGAAGTTGGTGCTGGAATATCATGGGCCGGTTCAGGTGGCGGCTCATGTGTGAAGGTGTTAGGAACGGTTGTTCCAAGCTCCGGGTCAGTCACAACTGGTTTTTCAGCCGGCTTATTTTTCTTCGCCCTTTTGCTGGGCTTCACTTGTACGCTGTGTGCAAATCAGAAAGGTTAGTACAAAAACATGAGTAAGATAAGCATAAAGATAAACAAGTTGACATTACCCTGGAGCAGTTTTGAAAGCCGGCATGTTGGATTGCATGGATTCGCCGGAGGAAGGTGAAGTGTCCTGATAGTTCGAGTCAGATGAATTGAGGGGTTGACGAATGAAACCCGCCAAAGGTGAAAAATAATTTAAATCGGAGATAACCTCAGTCCGGCGTTTCCTTGTAACATCAGGTAAGCCGGAGGAGAGTTCTGCGTCTTTGCTGGTCCGGGTCTGCCTCCGGCTCTCATGAGTCTGTCGCTTCAAAAGAAAGAGAGGATCTTGGTAAGCTAAATGGATGTGAAAATCTTACTTTTCGGGTCACTCTTCAGACTTTCTGCCTTGGCAAAGGCTCGGAGTCAAAGGAAATTATAGTTACCTCTTCCTCAACTGCTTGGCTATTTCCCGTGTCCTCCTGAAGGAAATTAATGTCAATAAGATGATGGTAAAGGAATCAGGGGAGTTAAGGATTACCTCTTCTTCATCATCAGAGGAGTCATCCAGTTTGAGCATATTTGAAGCACTTGGCTTCTTCTTCCTCTGGGTTGCTGCTTTAGCTGTTTTCCTCTCGGCTCTCTTGGCCTCTCTGGCCTGTTTGGCAGCCTCATGATCATATTTGACCTTCCAGAAATTGTCATTGCCTGCAAGTAATGAGAAAAGGTTATGAGTGAAAGCAAGGCATTCCACAAAAAGAGTATAAATTTTTAGATTGATGACTTACTGCAGGAGCCGGATTATTCTTGCAGAATGGAAGTAAGCCGAAGGTGTTGCTAACCACTAAGCCCTCTTTCAAAAGAGATTGGGTCATGGCTTCAACTATGTCATCAGGTAAATCATCAGGACAATGACGCAGTGGGTCATCCTTTTCGCCTGTGTAAGTGCACATCAAGCCGGGCGGCGGCTTAACAGAATCACCCGCCATGAGATCCAGACTCGGACCAAATCAATGCCATCTAAGCCATTCCCCAAGAGAGCTTTGATTTTCTTTATGGTGGGAGCAAGTCAGAGACGCTCAATGCAGATAACTTGTCCGGTAGTGGATGGTTGGATTCGAGGCGTAGAGCGCGAAAGCCGAGCAGCGGGTTTTCATCAACCGGAGAAGCATCCTGACAATAGTACCACGTCTGGTTCCAATCCTTAGGGTGGCTTGGCAGTTCAGCATAAGGGAAAAGGCAGTCCCTCCGTCACTGAATGGAGATACCACCAAGTTCCAGGCTGGGCCCGTTGGCATGTTCATTCTGGCGGTTTAAATAAAACAATTCTCTGAAAAGTAGTAGGTTGGGTTCTTGTCCAAGATACACCTCACAAAAGACTTGGAAGTTGCAAATATTTGACACGGAGTTGGGCCCGATATCTTGAGGTCTGAGGTCAAAAAGGTGTAAAACATCCCTGAAGAATTTTGAGCCGGGTGGAGAAAACCCCCGGTTCATATGATCAGTAAAAATGATCACTTCCCCCTCCTTGGGTTGAGGTTTTTCTTCTGACGGATTAGGAGCACGATAGGACATGACTTCTTTCTCGGGCAGATAGCTAGTCTTCACGAAATCAGACAAGGTGTTTTCAGTAAGAATGGACTTGACCCAGTTACAGGTCACAGGTGCTTTGGGAGCCTTGGGTGCCATTATGCAGATGAAAGCCTATGACAAAATAAAGTTTTTCCGGTTCAATTCCAGAAGAAAACATTTCAAATTCTATTCAATATGGCGGCTTACGAGGGGGCCTAATGACATATGGCTAATTGTATCTGGTCAGTTAAGCCGCTATGAATATCAGAAGCAGTTAAGTTACTTTAAAACCGCCAGAAGTCGGCAAGGCTGTCAATCAGTATTGTCTTTTTAAGCCGTCGGTGAGAGTCACTGTGGCTAAGTGGATCCAACAGAAACATATTTTTGACTAAGTATAGAACAAACAGGTTTCCCAAGTTGCGGTTATTATTTTGGATCAAATGGTCGTTCCAAAAAAGGAAAATATTCCAGACCTAAAGCCAGTACAGATGAGTTCATAAGCTCGAATGAGGCCTATATGCAGGTGAAAAGAGGTTTGTTTACATTTTAAAAGGGTGCGGAACAGCTACCGCATGAGTGTTTTTACTCTCTTATAGATCGAATCAGGCTGCGGTGGCGAAATCTATGAAGGGTTCGTGATGAACAACAAAGAACACCGAGGAACTCGAGAATCCTAATGTGGATCTGAGGTACAGGGAAGAAGAAAACTTACAGATGCAGACTTGCTGCGGGGATTCGTCGCGGATCTCTGGACGGTTCAGGTCGATGCAGCGGCCAAGGTTGATGAAGGTGCGGTGCTCTGTTGTGGCGACGGCGGCGGCGGAGCTTGAGCAGCAGTGGGGTCGCAAGAGGAAGAAGACGACTGAAGGGGAAGAATGGAAGAAGACCTAGGGATCATGCTTATTTATAAAGAAGGGCCGACTGAGAAAGCGCGAGAAACGAGGAGGCCAGGCATCATTATCCAACAACTCCGACGCCTCGATTTTCAGAATGGTTAGTAAAGATAAAGAACCGTTAAAGATATGACGGAGTAAAATATGCATTTAATAGAAGATGACGTCACGACGGGTGGTCACGGATTCATAAGATGACGTCACGGCGGGTTATAACCTTTACACAGACAGAAGAAAGAAGGCCTTTCTTTAAGGTATTTCAAGATTGACATGAACCGGTTCAAATCAATCTGGGGCCTAATGTTGACGATATAACTATTTGTGTAAGCCGCCCAGGAGGGGCCGGGTTACGCAAAGGTGATTCATCATTTGAAGCCCAAGATCAAGCGTGAAGATGGCGGTTCAATAAATGGTCAAGCCCACAGGCGACTTAAGGCCCATAGTGATAAACCGCCGTAATGGCATGGCTTGTATTACAAGGTAGGATTAACTATTCACCAAGCCCGACACTGTTTATGAGCCGGCCGGGACTCTGTAGGCCACAGGGCGTCAACCCGTGTATATAAGGGGACGACCCGCTGGCGGCTTAGGGCAGGTAACATCTGATCGAGAGCCGGGCATAGCGTATTTCTCTCCCTGGTCATCGAAACCCTAACAATACCAACCCAACTAGACGTAGGCTTTACCTTCATGGTAAGGGGCTTAACTAGTATAAAACATCTCTCGTGTCCCTTGTCCTGTTAACCCCTTTAAACTTCCTAGTTGCGTTGGCTCCACGACTAAGTCCTTGCAAGAGGACATCTGCCGTGACAATTCCATGAAAGTTGGCGCCCACCGTGGGGCTCGAACCCACGACAGGTGCGATGAGTAATAAATACAAAGGCAAGGAGAAAATCAAGTAATAAGCTGACGCTGTCAATTATTTTCCATTGTAAGTTGATTAATACGTCGAGGCATACTTGTGCAAGTAATGTGATAAGCAAGTAAGGCTATATAACATGCCATGACCAAGAGCGAGCTGCGTGCGGGTATATAAAATAGGTATAGCAATCGTTAGCAGAGACCACCTGGGGCCTCCTTTGTACGTCAAAGCTCCTTGCTTCCTTGGTGTATTTCATCCTTTGACAGGGCCAGTAATCCTGCCGCTGAAGAAGGCGTGTGTAAAATAAAATCTGCAAAAGGAAAAAGGAAATGGTGGAAGTATACGCGTGTCCGGGACCAGTCGAGCCGAACTATGGATCACAAACTAGCTGTGCCTCCATCGATGCCCATGGAATTTCGAGTGCATAATTATGTATGCGTGGTACGAATGCCACTACTTGATCGGGGCTCAGACGGAGGCCGAATTGCTAATCGAGCTCTTGACGAGCCGAGATGTCCTGTTGCAGCATAGTCCGGACTCTTTTAATGGTGTCCAGGGGCTCTGCAGCCGGATTACGGTTCTGCTTGAAAAGGCCGCTCTGTACTTCTCCTGCTAGGGCGACGGTGTGCTCCTCTGTACGGAGGGAGCGTTCTGTGTTTTCGTTGACCGTTAAAACGCCACGTGGACCGGGCATCTTGAGCTTAAGATAAGCATAGTGAGGTACCGCATTGAATTGAGCAAATGCGGTTCGTCCGAGCAGTTCGTGATAGCCACTGCGAAAGGAGACGATATCAAAGATTAATTCCTCGCTTCGGAAGTTGTCCGGAGATCCGAAGACTACCTCTAGTGTGATTGAGCCTGTGCAGCAGGCCTCTACACCCGGTATGACTCCTTTAAAGGTAGTCCTTGTGGGCTTGATCCGTGATGGGTTAATGCCCATTTTGCACACTGTATCCTGTTAGAGCAGATTGAGGCTGCTGCCACCGTCCATGAGGACTCGAGTTAGGTGGAATCCATCGATGATTGGGTCCAGGACTAGTGCGGCTGATCTGCCATGCCGGATACTGGTCGGATGATCCCGACGATCCAAAGTGATCGGGCACGATGACCATGGGTTGAATTTTGGGGCGACTGGCTCTATCGCATAGA
Source organism: Aegilops bicornis (assembly GCA_021605145.1). NCBI lineage: Eukaryota > Viridiplantae > Streptophyta > Magnoliopsida > Poales > Poaceae > Aegilops > Aegilops bicornis. The sequence goes on from CM038670.1 coordinate 531,640,038, forward strand.
CGTCCCTTAGTGCGCGCTTGCGCTCCCTTTTGGGGATGTGTGTAGCATATATCATGTTCACCATTTTGACCTGAGGGGGAAACTTCTTCTGTCCCCCTGTGTTTGTCTGCCGAGGTTCCTCGTCATCGTCCTCGCTCTGCGATCCCTTTTCCTTGGTCTCGGCATTTAACTTGGTCTTGACTGGACTTGGAGCCGCTGAATCGGCGTTGACAGCAGTGTCATCGGTGTTGTCGCCATTGCTTCGGCGTTTGTGTCTGCTGCGTCGGAGCTTGCCGTTGATGTTCTTGACCTCAGAGGGGCCTGCCTCGCTGGCTGTGTTTTTGCTACGAGCCAGCCAACTATCCTCACCCGCGCAAAAGCGGGTCGTGAGTGCCGTGAGGGCTGCCATAGATTTCGGCTTTTCTTGGCTGAGGTGGAGGGCGAGCCATTCGTCACGGATGCTATGTTTAAAGGCCGCTAGGGCTTCAGCATCCGGACAGTCGACGATCTGGTTCTTTTTAGTTAGGAACCTAGTCCAGAATTTCCTGGCTGACTCTCCAGGTTGCTGGACTATGTGACTTAAGTCATCGGCTTCTGGTGGCCGGACATAAGTACCTTGGAAGTTGTCAAGGAAAGCTTCCTCCAGATCCTCCCAGCTACCAATGGAATTTTTAGGAAGACTGATGAGCCAGTGTCGAGCTGGCCCTTTGAGTTTCAGTGGGAGGTATTTGATAGCATGGAGGTCATCTCCACGGGCCATGTGAATGTGGAGAATAAAGTCCTCGATCCATACCGCGGGATCGGTTGTTCCATCGTATGACTCGATGTTTACGGATTTGAATCCTTCTGGGAATTCATGATCTATTACTTCGTCAGTGAAACAAAGAGGATGTGCGGCGCCTCTATATCGGGCCGCATCGCGACGTAGCTCTGATGGAGTCCATCTGCAGTTTTTGGCCCGGGCATGACTAGTTTTGTCACGTCCGAATAGATAGCCGTCCTCGTGTGTCAAGGCACGTCCTCGCGATCCGTAGATCGATCTTGTATGTCCTTCTCTACTGTCCAGGTCTTGACGAAGGTCATATGTATAGCCACGAGCTGTCTTATCCCTGCCTTTACGGTGGGGTGGGACAGTCTGGTTTTCGGCTCGGGTTGCCATTTTGTTCTGACCGCGCGGTGGCCGATCAACCGCATTGCGTGATGCTGGTGCAGGGTATGGCACCTCATCGTCGAACTGAGGTAGTAATCTGCGCTTCGGTAACTTTTGGCTGGGCGTTTAAGGCCGTATTCCTTGGCTTCCAGGACATCGGTCCATCTGTCATTGAGGACGTCTTGATCAGCTTGAAGCTGCTGCTGCTTCTTTTTCAGGCTCCTCGCAGTGGCTATTAGCTGAAGCTTAAAGCGCTCCTGCTCTAGAGGCTCCTCAGGCATGATGAAGTCTTCGTTGCCGAGGCTCACCTCCTCTTCAGAGGGCGGACGGTAACTACCATCGTCCGAATATTCTTCTATGGCATGTTCGTCGGGGCTGACATGCCCTGATTCCCGATTGTCTTGTTCGGCAGTTTGTTCATCGGGTTCTTCTGTGTCTTCGGTACCATCCGGAGTGTTGTCGTCTTCTGTGCCGATGTTGCTGTCCCTGCTGCAGCGGGACTTAGAGCGGCGCCGCTGATGCTGGCGCTTTGGTTGTGTTTTAGGAGGGTCCTCCTTTGCTGGGTTTTCCTTGTCATTGCCGCTATTATTTTTTGGTGTATCTACCATGTATACGTCACATGAGGAAGTGGCTGTCCAGCGTCCAGTGAACAGCGGGTTTTGGGCCTCCTCCTCTCCGGCATCGTCGTCCGTACCGTCGATGTCTTCAGAGTCATAGTCAAGTGTATCGGTTAAGTCGTCGACAGTGACTATGAAGTGGGTGGTGGGTGGGAATCGAAATTCTCCCCCATCATGAGCCTCCAGCTCGAACCAGACTCAATTCGACACATATTTCTGAAGGAATTTAGCACATCGCCCAAGGGCGAATGCTGGAAGATGTCTACAGCGCTAAACTCAAAGACCGATAAGCGACCAAGTTCGGCATCCGCCGATGCACATGGCTCGGAATTTATGACTAGAGACAGGTCTGGAGTTCCGGTGACAAAGACGTTGTGTGACTATAGGTCTATGTTTGGCTCCAACGCCGTGGAATCTATGGCCTCCGTGGTGGGGTTGAGCCTCCCGTCCTTGGATGGCGCAATATGTTGTGGATCTACGGCCAGAGCAGTTCCAGGAGCAATCTCCTGGATGCGGTCCGATGACAGATTTAGGTCATGTTCATCAGGGTAACCAGGAGCGATCACGCGGTCTCGAATCCAGCGAATATCAAGTCTCCACGGATGTCCGCGACGTAGTTCAAGCTCCCGAATCTGACTTGATGGCCAGGGGCGTAGCTGTCGATCTGCTCCAGACGGCCAAGCGAGTTGGTCCGCAATGCGAAGCTGCCGAACACGAAGATCTGTCTGGGGAGGAAGGTTTCTCCTTGGACAGCATTGTCGTTGACGATTGAAGGGGCCATCAAACCTTTTGGGGATGGCACAGTGGAAGTCTCAATGAAATCACCAATGTCGGTGTCAAAACCGGTGGATCTCGGGTAGGGGCCGGGGTCCCGAACTGTGCGTCTAAGGTCGATGGTAACAGGAGAGAGGGGACACGATGTTTACCCAGGTTCGGGCCCTCTCTATGGAGGTAATACCCTACTTCCTGCTTGATTCATCTTGATGAATATGAGTATTACAAGAGTTGATCTACCACGAGATCGTATGGCTAAACCCTGGAAGTCTAGCCTATATGACTAGGGTAATGAGTATCTCCCTATCCGCACTAAGTCCTCCGGTTTATATAGACACCGGGAGGATCTAGGGTTACACAAGGTCGGTTACAAAGAAAGGAATCTACATATTTGGCCGCCAAGATTGCCTTCCACGCCAAGGAGAGTCCTATCCGGACACGGGTGTAGTCTTCGGTCTTCGTATCTCCACAGCCCACCAGTCCGGCCCATGGCTAACAGGTCGGACGCCCGAGGACCCCTTAGTCCAGGACTCCCTCAGGCCCCCTTGACCTTCTCCGACCTCAACTCCAACTCCACATAACCCTATCCGGGGAGAAAAAAAGAGAGAATAGTTCATCGCGTTTTACTATATGGAGCCGCCGCAACCTCCTGTTCTTCATCGGGAGGAAAAATCTGAAGCCTATCTTGGGTTCCGGAGAGGGGAAATCGACGTTGTCATCATCATCATCCTTCATCCATCGCCAATTCCATGATGCTCACCTCCGGGAGTGAGTAATTCCTTCGTAGGTGTAACGCCCATGATGCGGCTATATCTCCCACGTGTCGAGGCACGACTTAGAGGCATAACCGCATTGTGGGTTTTTTCGCAAGAAGGGTCATCTTCACACAATCCCATGTAATGAACAAGAAAGGGATACATAGAGTTGGCTTACAATTGCAGCGTCAAACAAATATCAAATAATTCATACATCATACAGAGTACACACATAGTCCGACTACGGACAAATCCAAAAGAAAGGAAGATAAACCCAACTGCTAGATCCCCGATCGTCCCAACTCGGCTCCACTACTGATCATCAGGAAAAGACACGTAGTAATGACCAAGGTCCTCGCAGAACTCCCCACTTGAGTTCGATAGCATCACCTGCACTGGTATCATCGGCACCTGCAACTATTTTGGTAGTATCTGTGAGTCACTCGGACTCAACAATCTCAAAACCCGAGAGATCAAGACTATTTAAGCTTATGGGTAGGATGTGGTAATGAGGTGGAGTTGCAGCAAGCGCTAAGCAAATATGGTGGCTAACATACGAATACAAGAGTAAGATGAGAAGCTACGCAACGGTTGTGAAGCTAGAAGTGATCAAGAAGTGGTCCTGAACTACTTACGTCCAAACATAACCCAAACCGTGTTCACTTCCCGGACTCCGCTAAAAAGAGACCATCACGGCTACACACGCGGTTAATGCATTTTAATTAAGTCAAGTGTCAAGTTCTCTACAATCGGATATTTAAAAATTCCCATCTGCCACATAACCGCGGGCACGACTCTCGAAAGTTTATACCCTGCAGGGCCCATCATAATCTCTCACGATCAACGAAGGATATTCCTTATCCCGGAATAACTCGATCAGACTAGGAATTCTGGTTACAAGACATTTCGACAATGGTAAAACAAGACCAGCAAGACTGCCCGACTGTGCCAACAAATCCCGATACGAGCTGCACATATCTTGTTCTCAGGGCACACCGGATGGGTCAAGCTACGAGTAAAACCAACCCTCGAGTTTCCCAGAGGTGGCCCCGCAGGTTGCCCGGTTCGGACCAAGACACAGAGGAGCACTGGCCCGGGGGGGGGGGGTTAAATAAAGATGACCTGCGGGTTTATAACACCCAAGGGAAAAGTATAGGTGGTGGTTAGGCAAATGTTAAAACCAAGGTTGGGCCTTGCTGGAGGAGTTTTATTCAAAGCGAACTGTCAAGGGGGTTCCATAACCCCAACCGCGGAAGGAATGCAAAATCAAGGAACATAACACCGGTATAATGAAAACTAGGGCGGCAAGAGTGGAACAAAACACCAGGCATAAGGCCGAGCCTTCCACCCTTTGCCAAGTATATAGATGCATTAATTAAAAATAAGAGATATTGTGATATCCCAACATATCCATGTTCCAACATGGAACAACCTGCAAGGCACCTGCAACTAGCAACGCTATAAGAGGGGCTGAGCAAAAGCGGTAACATAGCCAAACAACGGTTTGCTAGGAAGGTGGGTTAGAGGCTTGACAAGGCAATATGGGAGGCATGATAAACAAGTGGTAGGTAGCGCGACATAGCAATAGAACAAACAACTAGCAATCAAAGATAGAAGTGATATCGAGGGTAATGATCATCTTGCGTGAAATCCCGCTAGGAAGAAGATCGAAACCATGAAGTAGACAAACCAACGTAGTCGAACGAAACCTCACAATCACAATGTAACCGGAACTATCATGGAGAAGCGCAACCAGAAAGAAGCAAACAACATGGTAAACAACCATCACATAAGCATGGCATATTGCAAAATCAAGTATGACGCATATCCGGTTTAATGAGGCATGGAATGTCAAAGTGCACAAACAATACTACAAATTAAGTGGAGCTCAATATACAACGAGTTGCATATTGACGAAACACCATATTCAAGTATTTAGTTCACTCTCGTTTAGGCACACATCAATATTAAATGTTGGTTAACATGGCAAGAGGTGAAGCATAATAAAACTACCTATCTAGGCAAGTTTAAATGAGGCCGGAAACAACAATCAACAATTCCGAAAAATCCACATATGCATATTTCGAATTTGGTACTGTTCTGCCCTAAACCATATTTAAGAGTTTTTAAACAGTAAAACAAAGTGCACCAAGTTAATCTATGCATTATTCCACCCCATTTACATATAAAGTTTATTAAATTCGGAGCTACGGTTAATTAGTTATGAAATAAATCATTTTAACATGGCATTTAAGCAAAATTAAACAAACAACAAGTTTAAACATTTTAAAACCGAGCATCTTACTTATATAGTTTATTTAGTTCTGATGCATGGTTTGTGAATTATTGATGCATGAACATTAAGGGGTTTTCTGAAAAACTGCAGTCTCTGGATAACGCTAAATTCGCAGATCTGGGAAAAAACATACACAGGCCGAATCTACCGGGCACTAGGTTAATAGAGAGGCGGGGCTGGAGCTCACCTAGCTGGCCAGGCCCAGTTCAGTGGGGAGGAGGCCGTGCAGGCCGGCTGGGTGAGGAGGCACGCTGGGCCCTGGCGACTCGAGAGGCAGGGCGCGGTCAACGCACGCAGGCGACGCGCGGTCGTGGCTCGAGGCAGGGGTGTCGACCTCCTACTCGTAGCAGAATCAGAGAAGACGGCCGGACTTGGCGAGCAAAGCGTGCGGCGGCTAGCGTTGCAGGACGCAACAGCAGGCAAGGTGGCTCCATGGACTTGGCTGGGCGGCGGGTCAACGCAGGGCCGTGGTCGACGCGGACGAGCGTTCTGGCTCGATGCAGAGGAAGACGGCCAAGTTCAGGGGATGCTTGCTGGGAGTTGGCACTGGCGACGACTCCCTGATGGCGACACAGCTACAGGAGGCCGAGGAACGGGTGGATCCGGGAGCTGCAAGGGAGGCCAGATCCAGCGGTGAGGAGGACTTGGACGGCGTCAGAGATGTCCGGCGATGGCGGTCGCAGCTCCATGGGTATGGCGCCATGGATTCCTGCAGAGGGAAGAGATGGGGAGGTGAGGGGCAACCAGAGGAAGCAGAGAAAAGAGAAAGGAGGGAGATGGCAGGGAGCAGGACGACCTGGCGGCAGGCTGCTCCGACGGGCTCCAGCGGCAGCGCGGTCGACGGCCAGAGGGAGGTGCGCGTGCGGAGAGGCGGCGAGGTGATGAGCGGGAGGAGGCGGTCGAACGAGGGGCTCCTGGCTCAGGGACGACGGGCGCGAAAGGAGAGGAGCAGGCGGATCGGGATGGAGGGATTGGGTGGATCTGAAAACGAGGAAGGGAGGTGGTAGGCTGCGGTGGAATGGATCGAGGAAGGAGGAGGTTGCGGCTGGTTGGGTGGACCGGGCAGGGGAGATCCCGAGGAGGATTTGGTGGAGTGGCGGTGTTGTGATGGGATGGATGGGACAGCTCCCCTAGATTTTAGGGTCGATCTGTTTATATAACAAGTGGGCTAGGTTTAGGGGGGTATTTGGTCCCTCCGATCGTAAACGAACGGTACGAGAAAATATAGGTTAGGAAGCCCAAATAAGATACCGAAGATGTTTTAGGGATGTTTGGGGATGATCTGGATCCAACGGTCATGACTGCCCGAGTTGGGTCCGGGAAGTTTCGGACACGCACGCAAAGGGGGTTAGGCGGTCACGGTAAATAGGGAAGCGAAAACCTGGTTGGTCTGGAATGGTCAACAAAGGCAAGGCGGTCCGAGGGAAGGTGATGAAGGAAAAGGGAGAACGGCAACGATGAGCGAATGCAAGTTTTGAAAAATGACGGCAACATAGTGCCGATGCAATGCGAATGATGCGATGATGAATGCAACAAACAAATAAATAACAGAGCTGACACGCAAAACATGGAAGGCATCTGGAGCGCCGGTCTTCGGGCATCACAGTAGGCTTGCTGGACGGTGATGGGTTGGATGAGATTTATCATGTAATCGAGTTAGTTTTGTTAGGGCTTGATGCCTAGTATCCATTGTGTTTTTAGATTGATGTTGCTATGACTTTGCTTTGCTTAATGCTTGTCACTAGGGGCCCGAGTGCCATGATTTCAGATCTGAATCTATTATGTTTTCATGAATATATATGTGTTCTTGATCATATCTTGCAAGTTGTATACACCTGCTATGAGTTATGATCCGCATACCCCAAGGTGACAATAATTGGGATTCTTTCCGGTGATTACCGTAGTTTGAGGAGTTCATGTATTCACCAAGTGCTAATGCTTTGTTTCGGTTCCCTATTAAAAGGAGGCCTTAATATCCCTTAGTTTCCTTATGGACCCCGCTTCCACGGGAGGGTAGGGCAAAAGATGTCATGCAAGTTCTTTTCCATAAGCACGTATGACTACATACGGAATACATGCCTACATTATATTGATGAATTGGAGATAGTTGAGCGTCGCTCTAGGTTATAACTACTACATGATGAATGCCATCCGACATAATTATCCATCACTGATCCAATGCCTATGAGCTTTTCACATATTGATCTTTGCTAAGTTACTTTGTCGTTGCCACTGTTACAATCACTACAAAACTGCTACTGTTACTTTTATCACCGTTACCGTTACTTCCATACTACTTTGCTACTAAATATTTTGCTGCAGATATTAAGTCTTTCAGGTGTGTTTGAACTGACAACTCAACGGCTAATACTCATGAATATTCTTTGGCTCCCCTTGTCTCGAATCAATAAATTTGGGTTGAATACTCTACCATTGAAAGCTGTTGTGATCCCCTATACTTGTGGGTTATCAAGATCTTTTCTGGCGCTGTTGTCGGGGAGCATGGCTCTATTCTGTGAGTCACTAAGGATTTATATCTGTTGATCACTATGAAGAATTTGAAAGATACTAAAACCAAGATTTTTCTCTCTAAGACGAGGGGAGGTAAGGAACTGGCATCTAGCTCTGCACTTGATTCACCTTCCTTTTTGAGTCAGCTTGAGACACCGCCACCTACTATTAATTTTGATATGTTGCAAGTAATTGATGATGTTACTTCTGCTATGAATGATACTTAAGATGGTGCTAGTACTTTGCTTGATAAGGCCGTGCCACTAGGGGAATTGCTTGATGAACACCTTGCTAGGGTTAGAGAGAATTAAAATTTTGAAACTGATGAAATTATTGAAACTAAATATTATGATTCTCCTCCCAGATATGAATTGCCTATTGTTCCTGAGGGATATGTGTAACACCCCAGATGTAAAACTTCCATATTTGGCAATATATCCATGTTGGTCTCCATCCAATTCCATTTGGGGTTCCATATTTTGGTCTCATTTTGTTTTGTTATGTTGTTCTACTCATTTCGTTGTCATGCTTACCTTGTCATATTGCATTTGTGCTTCTTGTCATATTACTTTTAGCCATCATATGTTTGCATCATGTACATATCAATGTTGTGTTGTGCTTATGTCAACTTGATTTTTCCATGATATTCATGCATGATATGTTGTTGCATGTTCCATGCATAAATCTTGCATCATCACCACTTCTCATTCCTTTCCTTTCTTTCATTTTGCAAGTGCACATTTTACCTTCTCCTTTAATGTTCGTATTCTACCTATAAAGCTTGCTACATGTCTAGAACCTCTCTACCAAATCTCATGCATTTTGGAGTTGATTTGGTTAGGTTAAAAAATGTCTCAAGTTTGAATTATATTCAAACTTGTTTTATTTTTCTACCTCTAAAAAATACCCAACCCAATTTATTCAAATAATCCATAATTCCAGAACCCCCAGACATATTTTGTGTCCCCAACACCTCTCTTAGCTCTCTGTGCTTTTCTAGTTCTTTTTCTGTTTGAAGAAAAGAAAAGAAAGCTGAAGTGGGCAGCCCAACAGCATAACAACCCGACTGGACCATCTCACTCCAGGCCGACCCAGATTCCCCAGTGAGCCAGCACTGCTTCCCTCGCTCCCCCTCCTTTCCACGCTGGAGCCCCCCGCCAACCCCACTTGCAGCGACCCAAATCCCCGTTCCTCTTCCTCCTCCCTCGCTCGTTCCTCTCACCGTAAAAGTAGAGGACAGGGGCACACATGGCCACCGTGGCCTCCACGTCCCTCGCTTCCCCCTATAAAGGGCCAACCCAGGGCAAGCCTAGGGTTCCTCCTCCTCCCTTCTTTCCCCTCCGCGCCGCCGCCACGGTTAAGAGGCACCCACGCCCTGCGTCCCCGCTCCGTCTCCTCCCTACAGCCACCATGGCTGGCCCGAGCAAGAGCTCCTCGCCGGCGTAGGTGCGACGCCGACCTCCCCTCCGTCGACCCCGAGCACCGCAGCGCCGCCCGGGATCCATTCTAACATCGAGCCGCGCTCAAGGATCGCCAAGTCTGGCTACCTCATCGACGTCTGCTTCTTCTCTGCTTCTCCGGACAGAGCTCGTCACCTCGTTCGTCAGCTCGCCGTCGTCCCTCCATCGACACCCCAACCACATCTACACGTCCTGGGGACGCTAGGTGAGCCGAGCATCTCCTCCGCCATCCTCCTCTCGCGATAGCCTCGCGTAGTCGCCGCTCTGGCCATGTTCGCGTCGTGCTCCCCGCGCTCCGGAGTGTTTTGTAGTGCAGTTGTTGCTCGTAGTTGCAGCGCACGCCCCAGCTCTCTGTTGCCCGCGCACCCGCAGTGCACACACTATCCGTGCCGCGCCCTGCTAGTCCCCTGCCTGCCGTGCTCGTCGTATCCCGAGTCGAGCAGATGCTCGAGCTCGAGCACCCCGCACGCCAACTCCCGCAGTTGCTCCGGATGCACGCACGTTCCCTTACAGCACCGCGTGCGCGTACCACTCTGGCCTATCCCATCCCCCCGCCGGTGCCCCTTGGCTCCGGTGGTCGTCGTCGTTGCTCGCACTGTCGGCGTCTTCTCTGCTGCAGATGAGATGGGGCCGGTATCAGCCTCAAGTTGCTTCAACGAGAGCCGAACCCCTACCAAACCAGCGCCCCGTCCTAGCCCAGCTGGTAGCCCGCCTACGATCGCAACCAAGAGACTTGGGTTTGAATTCTAGGCTCTCCACAGTTTCTGTGGTTTTTATTTTCTTTCTTTCTTTGTGACACTGACGCCTCGGCCCCACCGGTCATACACACACCCAGCCACGTGGCCCACGGCCCTACCAGTCAGTCTAACGGCTGGGTACAGCCTGGGTGCACCTAGCTTTCCCTCACGTCTTCTGTTTTATCCTAAATTCGGAACAAGCCAGATTTGGCATATGCCGAGGTTTTCCATTATAGGCAGTATTTGTTTTTGCATAAATGTGGGGATTTTTCTGATGCAACCCAGATATAGTATATATGTTTTTGGGGTAGAAAAATCCCACCAATACAGTGGTGGCATTATTTTTTGCATTTGAGCAAGTTCATGAACATGTCATTTTACTTCATGTTGTTGTTTTGTCTTTTATGTGTATATTCATGAGAATATGCTCCGTGGTTATTTTGCACATGGATAGCTTCATTTTCATGTCTACATCATGCTAGAACTTGTTCCATGCCATGACATACTTTGTAGTGAGTTAATCAAGCTTGTAAAGATGCCATGATGAATCTGTTTTGCCATATCCTGAAATTTCACCAAGTTTGAATCTGTTTATAAAACTTGCTATGTTTGCATGGGTGTAATAATATTTTATGTGCCCTTTTGGCTCATGTTCAGTAAGGGGGTTTTGTTAAGTGCTTTTAGTAGAAGTAAACCATGCCTTTGTTTGCTACGTTATGTTCCTATAGCATGTTGTTTGCTAGCTCTAAACATTGCTAGCTGGTGCTATTTCTGCTATGTCTAGCATTTTCACCAAGTCTGAAAAACTGTTATCTTTTGCATAATTGCCATGCTGTTTTAGTCATACTCTAGTGGTTTATAGATTTAGCTCAGTGTTCATGTTTTGTAGAGCATCTCCTGTACATCACTGCCATGCATTTTGTTCACATTTTTGGGTGCTGTAGCACATTTATACCTTGCATCCAAGTGGCCATGTTGCTGTTTTAGGCAGTTTGCATCAGAACTTGTCTTTCTTGTCATTTGCAAACCATGCATCCGAATCCGGTGATCTTTATATCGATTTCAACCCAAATCATCTCATCTTTCCAGCGGCATACTTGGTTTGCCAAGTTGATGCCTTGTTCATCTTTTCCCTTCCGGAGCACGCATATGCATTGCATATCACATCTCGCATATCCTGCCTTGTTTTGCATCATGTTGCTTGTGCATTGCATCGTGGTTGATAGTTGTTCCTTTGCTTGTGTTCTTGCTTTGGGTAGAGCCGGGAGACGAGTATGTGAACGAGGAACCTATTGAGAACGCTTACGGGGATCAAGCTTTTGACAACACTGAGAACTTTGTAGGCAAGATGACCATACCCTCGAAATCACTTCTATCTTTGCTTGCTAGTTGCTCACTCTTTTGCTATGCCGGGATACCTACCACTTGCTATATCATGCCTCCCATGTTGCCATGTCAAACCTCTAACCATCTTTTCCTAGCAAACCATTGTTTGGCTATGTTACCGCTTTTGCTCAGTCCCTCTTATAGCGTTGTTAGTTGCAGGTGAAGATGAAGTTGGTTCCATGTTGGAACATGGATATTTTGGGATATCACAATATCTCTTATTTAATTAATGCATCTATATACTTGGTAAAGGGTGGAAGGCTCGGCCATATGCCTGGTGTTTTGTTCCACTCTTGCCGCCCTAGTTTCCGTCATACCGGTGTTATGTTCCTTGATTTTGCATTCCTTACGCGGTTCGGTGATTTATGGGACCCCCTTGACAGTTCGCCTTGAATAAAACTCCTCCAGCAAGGCCCAACCTTGGTTTTACATTTGCCTACCTAAGCCTTTTTCCCTTGGGTTTTCGCGAGCCCGAGGGTCATCTTTATTTTAACCCCCGGGCCAGTGCTCCTCTGAGTGCTAGTCCAAACTAGAGCACCGTGTGGGACTGTCCCTTGGCAACTTGGGTTACGTTGGTACCTGTACGCTTAGCTTATCCGGTGTGCCCTGAGAACGAGATATGTGCAGCTCCTATCGGGATTTGTCGGCATAGTCGGGTGGTATTGCTGATCTTGTTTAACCATTGTCGAAATGTCTTGTAACTGGGATTTCGAAACTGATCGGGTCTTCCCGGGAGAAGGAATATCCTTCGTTGACCGTGAGAGCTTATGATGGGCTAAGTTGGGACACCCCTGCAGGATATTATCTTTCGAAAGCCGTGCCCACGGTTATGAGACAGATGGGAATTTTTTAATGTCCGGTTGTAGAGAACTTGACACTTGACTTAATTAAAATACATCAACCGCGTGTTTAGCCGTGATGGTCTCTTTTTGGCGGAGTCCGGGAAGGGAACACGGTTTGAGTTATGCATGAACGTAAGTCGTTTCAATATCACTTCTTGATCACTTCTAGCTTCACGACCGTGCTTTGCCTCTCTTCTCGCTCTCATTTGCGTATGTTAGCCACCATATATGCTTAGTGCTTGCTACAGCTCCACCTCATTACACCATCCTTCCTATAAGCTTAAATATTCTTGATCTCGCGGGTGTGAGATTGCTGAGTCCTCGTGACTCACGGATTCTACCAAAACAGTTGCAGGTGCCGACGATGCCAGTACAGGTGATGCAACCGAGCTCATGTGGGAGTTCGACGAGGAACATGGTCGTTACTATGTTTCTTTCCCTGATGATCAGTAGTGGAGCCCAGTTGGGACGACCGGGGATCTAGCATTTGGGGTTGTCTTCTTTATTTTGGTTCCGTAGTCGGACCTTGATTGTACTCTGAATGATGTATGTTTAATTTATGTATTGTGTGAAGTGGCGATTGTAAGCCAACTCTTTATCCCATTCTTGTTCATTACATGGGTTTGTGTGAAGATGACCCTTCTTGCGACAAAACCACCATGCGGTTATGCCTCCAAGTCGTGCATCTACACGTGGGAGATATAGCCGCATCGTGGGCGTTACAAGTTGGTAATCAGAGCCATCCCCGACTTAGAAGCCCTCTGCTTGATCGAATCGTTGGCGTTGTTGAGTCTAGAAAAAAAATATTTTGAGTCTTAGGATTATATATATTAGAGAGTAGGATTCTTTTACTCCTCAGTCCCTTCGTCGCTCTGGTGAGGCCCCCTAACGTAGAAGTTTTGACTCCTCTCCTCAAATTTCACTAAAAAAAAATTTTAGGATCACACGGGTATCTTGGAATCGTTCTGATGGTTTTGTGACGAGAACATTGTTCTTGGTGCCTCCTGACATTTAGGGGTTGTGGCAGTGTCCCGGGGAGTTGAGCTCCGAGGTGTTGTCGTCACAATTTTATCGTTGCAATTCTGGAATACCTGAGTTTCGCCGACATCGAAAATCTCTTTTATGCAGTTGTTGGTGAGATCACCTCGACGCCACCCAGTACTGGGGCGTGAGTTTGGGAGTATTGCCATACCTCGTATAACGGATGCTTTTCAAGGTTGAGGTACCACGATTTCGAAGGTTTCTTGGTTATGTGTTGACGGATGGATACAATTTGGATCTAGGTATTGTTAGTTTGGGTGATATATTTTGTGTCCCTGTATCCCCAACACCCAGTTGCATAACCAGAAAGTTTCGGAGTTTATAGGTGGGATTCAAGTAGCTCTTAGCATTTCTTCCCTTGATATTTGGTTTGTGATTGGGTAATCCTTACCACTTATTTGTTCGATCGTACATTGTTATTTCATTCATCAACCCTTTATCAAGTGGCTTCTCACCTTAATGGACGTGTGATGTTAGCTTTGGAATTCATTCGTTCATCCTTGTTCGAATGTTTATTGTGAAGACTATATGTTACAATTTCAATCCGTTGATTCAACTTGCCTATCTGTCTATCAAGATGCTAACGGATGTCACCCTCTTCAGGATGGCTCCGCCAACGCGCCAGAATTCGGAACGCAATGATGGGAGTCAATCGAACCCTCCACCTCCACCTCCGCCTCCGGAGTCATGGCAAGCTGTCATGGCAGCCACCAACGCCAATGCTAAGATGATTTTGCAACTCTTGCAAGAGCGCACCCAAGGGCAAGGCAATCAAGGGAATCAAGGCCAAGGCAACAATCAGTCTCACTTCGCTACCCTCAATCAGTTCCTTGCAAATCAGCCGAAGTCTTTCAGCTTCTGTGCCGAGGCCACAGACGCCGACGATTGGCTTGTGGACATCTGCAAACATTTTGAATGTAGCAATGTCAGACCTGAGGACTTTGTCAAGTTTTCTTCGTTTCAACTCAAGGACCAAGCTGCCGAGTGGTATCAACAATACAAAGATTCCAGAGGAGGTCGTGTGATTACAGGATGATTTACTGCCGAGACTTCAAAGCTCACCACATTCCACAAAGTGTTGTTGAGAGCAAGCGTGAGGAGTTCCGCAATCTCAAGCAAGGCAACATGTCTGTGTATCAATACAATACCCAGTTCCAGAAACTCTCTCGCTTCGCTAAGCAAGACGTCCCTGATGAAAAGAGCATGATTTATCAATTCAGAGGTGGCCTCAGAGAAGATCTGCAATTAGCTCTCGTGCCTTTTGAGCCGAAAAAGTATGATGAATTCTACAACATGGCGCTGAAGCAAGAAGCTGCCCAGCTCAAGTGTGAGGCTTCTAAGAAGAGAGTCAGGGGGCCTTGATTCGGTCTTCTTCTTCCTCACTAGTGGCAGCTAAGCAACAAAATTTCTGGTTGCCTCCTCCTCCTCCGTTCCATCAGCCTTTCCAGCAGAAGAACAAAGGTGGCCATGGATCTTCCCACCCACCCAACCCTGGCTTTCAGAACAAGTCTCAGAATCAAGCTCCAAGGTCTAATGCTCCTTATCATCGTCCGCTCTCAGTGGTGACTTGCAACAAATGTCAGCGGAAATGTCACTATGCTAACAAGTGCTTCAACCAAAGGCGCCTTCCGCCTCCTCCTCCCGTGAGATCTTCCAGCAATGCAGTGGTCAAGCATAATCCCAAGCATGCTAAGGTCAACATGATGAACGCAGCTCAGGCAGAGGATTCTTCAGAAGTGATCATGGGTAACCTTCCTGTTAATGATATTCCTGCAAAAGTTCTTTTTGACACTGGTGCATCGCATTGTTTCATGTCGAGATCATTTGTTTCAAAGCATGACTTCATTTCGGAAATGTTGGGAAAACCCATGGGAGTTGTTTCTCCGGGCTTGTCTATGAAGGCTACCATGATGATCCCGGATGTTTCCATCAAGATGGGCAACTATAGATTTCTGTCTTCTCCAATTGTCCTTGATGACTCGGATATTGATCTAATTCTCGGGATGGACTGGCTTTCTAAGCACAAGGCTCAACTTGATTGTGCCGCCAGGGAAATTCAATTGACACACTCTTCTGAGGATGTGATCATCTATGCCGCTCGTGATGAAACCATAAGGTTATTTTCTCTCAATGAGAAGGGCGAGCTATACGCAATCTCTCAGATTCCAGTCATCTGTAAGTATCAAGACGTCTTTCCAGAAGAGCTTCCTGGTATGCCTCCTCACCGTCCAGTTGAGTTCATTATCGATCTTGAGCCTGCACTGAACCCGTTTGCAAGCGTCCTTACAAGCTTGGACCCAAGGTGCTGAAAGAATTGAAGAAACAGCTCGATGAACAAGAGCGTCTAGGTCTGATCAGACCGAGTTCATCTCCATGGGGTTGTGGAGTTCTTTTTGTCCAGAAGAAGGATGGCACGGACCGACTTTGCGTCAATTACCGTCCATTGAACAAGAAGACAATCAAGAACAAGTATCCACTTCCCAACATCAATGAGCTATTCGAGCAACTTCAAGGTGCTAAAGTATTCTCCAAGCTTGACCTCCAAATGGGTTATCATCAAATTCGCATTCGTGGACAAGATATTCCCAAGACAGCATTCAGAACAAGCTTTGGTTCTTATGAATATACTGTCATGTCTTTCGGCCTTGTCAATGCTCCTCCAACATTCTATCGAATGATGATGAACTTCATATTCAACCCCTACACCAATGAATTCGTCTTGGTGTATCTCGATGATATCTTGGTCTTCTCCAAGAATAAGAAGGATCATGCCAAACATTTGCGATTGGTGCTCGACAAGCTCAGAGAGTATCAATTCTATGCGAAGTTTTCCAAATGTGAGTTACGGCTTGATGAAGTTCTTTACCTTGGTCATATCATCTACGCCAAGGGCATCACTTTATTAATCACGAGAAGGTGTCTGCAGTTGTGAATTGGGAACCTCCTCGGAATGTCAAGCAGCTCATGATTTTCTTGGACTTGCAAGCTATTGCCAAAGATTCGTTGAGAATTTCTCAAAGATTGCAAAGCCTCTTTCCAACCTCCTCCAGAAGCATGTGAAGTATGTCTGGACTCCTGAGTGTGATGTTGCTTTCAACACTCTCAAAGAGAAACTCGTCACAGCTCCTGTCTTGACTCCTCCTGATGAATCCAAGCCATTCGAAGTTTTCTGTGATGCTTCTCTTCAAGGTCTCGGTGCTGTGTTAATGCAAGAGAAGAAAGTTGTGGCCTATACCTCTCGTCAGTTGAAGCCCAATGAAAATAACTACCCCACTCACGATCTTGAGTTGGCGGCAGTTGTCCATGCATTAATAACATGGAGACATCTCTTGTTGCAAAGGAAAGTGGACATATTCACTGATCACAAGAGTCTCAAGTACATCTTCACTCAGCCCAACCTCAACCTCAGGCAAACTCGATGGGTCGAAATGATTCAAGAGTACAATCCGAGTATTGAATATACTCCAGGCAAGGCCAATGTCATTGCAGATGCTTTGAGCAGGAAGGCTTATTGCAACAGCTTAATCCTCAAGCCTTTCCAACCGGATCTTTGTGAAGCTTTCCGCAAACTCAATATTCAAGTCGTTCCTCAAGGTTTTCTTGCCAACCTCCTAGTCTCTCCTACTTTGGAAGATCAAATTCGTGAGGCACAACTCCTGGATACCATGGTGAAGAAGGTGAAACGTGGTATTGACAAGGGCATTCCCAAATACAAGTGCTATCGCATTGATGACAGAGACACTTTATTCTTCGAGGACCGGATTGTGGTTCCTAAAGGTGATCTAAGGAAGGTTATAATGAACGAAGCGCACAATTCTGTTCTATCCATTCATCCTGGAAGTACGAAGATGTACCATGACCTCAAGCAGTCATATTGGTGGACTCGAATGAAGCGGGAATTCGCTCAATTCGTGAATGAATGTGATGTCTGTAGAAGGGTGAAAGCAGAACACCAACGGCCAGATGGTCTCCTCCAACCTCTTGCTATTCCAGAATGGAAGTTTGATCATATCGAAATGGACTTCGTGACTAGACTTCCAAAGTCCAAGCGTGGAAATGATGCTATCTTCATTGTCATTGACAAGCTTACTAAAGTGGCTCATTTTCTTCCTATCAAAGAATCTATCACAGCTGCTCAGCTGGCAGAGCTATACACATCCAGGACTGTCTCCTTGCACGGCATTCCACAATTGATTTCTTCAGATCGTGGAAGCATCTTCACCTCTAAATTCTGGGACTCCTTCCAGAAGGCCATGGGCACCAACATTCGCTTCAGCACATCTTTCCATCCTCAAACTAGTGGCCAAGTCGAGCGAGTCAACCAAATCCTTGAGGATATGCTCAGGGCTTGTGTCATCTCTTTCGGTATGAAGTGGGAAGATTGTCTTCCATATGCCGAGTTCTCCTACAACAACAGCTTTCAAGCGAGTTCGGGCAAGGCCCCATTTGAAATCATCTATGGCAGAAAGTGTCGTACTCCTCTAAATTGGTCAGAGACTGGTGAACGCCAACTTCTTGGCAACGACTTGATCACAGAGGCTGAAGAAATGTGTAAAGTCATCCGTGAAAATCTCAAAGCCGCGCAATCGCGTCAAAAGAGTTACTATGATAGCAAGCACCGTGACTTGGCTTTCGAGATCGGAGACCATGTCTACCTCCGCGTCTCTCCAATGAAAGGAACTCGTCGCTTCAGTATCAAAGGGAAGCTTGCCCCTAGATACGTGTGTCCTTTCAAGATCATTGGCAAAAGAGGGGACCTCGCCTATCAACTTGAGCTTCCGTTCAACTTCGCAAACGTGCACAATGTGTTCCATGTGTCACAGCTTTGCAAGTGCTTCAAGACGCCTGAGCGCACTATCAACTTCGAAGAGATTGATCTCCAAGAAGATCTGTCTTATCATGAGCATCCTGTTGCTATTCTTGAAGAAACTCAGCGCAAGACTCGCAACAAGTCTATCAAATTCCTGAAAGTGAAGTGGTCGCACCATTCCGACCGAGAAGCCACCTGGGAACGCGAGGATCACCTCCGTTCTGAATATCCGGAGTTCTTTCAGTCCTAGATCTCGGGACGAGATCCTCTTGTAGTGGTGGAGAGTTGTAACACCCCAGATGTAAAAATTCCATATTTGGCAATATATCCATGTTGGTCTCCATCCAATTCCATTTGGGGTTCCATATTTTGGTCTCATTTTGTTTTGTTATGTTGTTCTACTCATTTCATTGCCATGCTTACCTTGTCATATTGCATGTGTGCTTCTTGTCATATTCCTTTTAGCCATCATATGTTTGCATCATGTACAAATCAATGTTGTGTTGTGCTTATGTCAACTTGATTTTTCCATGATATTCATGCATGATATGTTGTTGCATGTTCCATGCATAAATCTCGCATCATCACCACTTCTCATTCCTTTCCTTTCTTTCATTTTGCAAGTGCACATTTTACCTTCTCCTTTAATGTTCATCTTCTACCTATAAATCTTGCTACATGTCTAGAACCTCTCTACCAAATCTCATGCATTTTGGAGTTGATTTGGTTAGGTTCAAAAATGTCTCAAGTTTGAATTATATTCAAACTTGTTTTATTTTTTTTACCTCTAAAAAATGCCCAAACCAATTTATTCAAATAGTCCATAATTCCATAACCTCCAGACATATTTTTATATGTCCCCAACACCTCTCTTAGCTCTCTGTGCTTTTCTAGTTTTTTTCTGTTTGAAGAAAAGAAAAGCAGCGATGGGCAGCCAATGACATCACAACCCGGCTGGACCACCTCACTCCAGGCCGACCCAGATTCCCCAGTGAGCCAGCAGTGCTTCCCTCGCTCCCCCTCCTTTCCACGCTGGAGCCCCGCGCCGGCCCCACTTGCAGCGACCCAAACCCCTGTTCCTCTTCCTCCTGCCTCGCTCGTTCCTCTCACCGTAAAAGTAGAGGACAGGGGCACACATGGCCACCGTGGCCTCCACGTCCCTCGCTTCCCCCTATAAAGGGCCAACCTGTGGCAAGCACAGGGTTCCTCCTCCTCCTTCTTTCCCTCCGCGCGCCGCCTGTAAGAGACACCCACGCCCTGCTTCCCCGCTCCGTCTCCTCCCTACAGCCACCATGGCCGGCCCGAGCAAGAGCTCCTCGCCGGCGTAGGTGCGACACCGACCTCCCCTCCGTCGACCCCGAGAACCGCAGTGCCGCCCGGGATCGATTCTGACGTCGAGCCGCACCCAAGGATCGCTAAGTCCGGCTACCTCATTGACGTCTACTTCTTCTCTACTTCTCGGGACATAGCTCGTCACCTCGTTCGTCAGCTCGCCGTCGTCCCTCCATCGACACCCCGGCCACATCTACACGTCCTGGGGACGCTAGGTGAGCCGAGCATCTCCTCCGCCATCCTCCTCTCGCGATAGCCTCGCGTAGTCGCCGCTCCGGCCATGTTCGCGTCGTGCTCCCCGTGCTCCGGAGTGTTCTGTAGTGCAGTTGTTGCTCGTAGTTGCGGCAAGACGCCCAGCTCTCTATTTCAGCGCACCGCGCACACACACTATCCGTGGTTGCCACCGCTGCTCCCCGCACTGCAGGTTTCGTCAGATCCCGAGTCGAGCAGATGCTCGAGCTCGAGCACCCCGCACGCCAACTCCCGCAGTTGCTCCGGATGCACGCATGTTTCCTTACAGCACCGCGTGCGCGTACCACTCTGGCCTATCTCGTGCCCTCGCCGGTGCCCCTTGGCTCCAGTGGTCGTCGTCGTTGCTCGCACGCACCGTCGGCGTCTTCTCTGCTGCAGATGAGAAGGGGCCGTTATCAGCCTCAAGTTGCTTCAACGAGAGCCGAACCCCTACCTAACCAGCACACCGTCCTAGCCCATCTGGTAGCCCGCCGACGATCGCAACCAAGAGACCTGGGTTCGAATTCCAGGCTCTCCACAGTTTCTGTGGTTTTTATTTTTCTTTCTTTCTTTGTGACACTGACGCCTCAGCCCCACCGGTCATACACACACCCAGCCACGTGGCCCACGGCCCTACCAGTCAGTCTAACAGCTGGGTACAGCCTGGGTGCACCTAGCTTTCCCTCACGTCTTCTATTTTATCCTAAATTCGGAACATTTCAGATTTGGCATATGCCGAGGTTTTCCATTATAGGCAGTATTTGTTTTTGCATAAATGTGGGGATTTTTCTGATGCAACCCAGACATAGTATATATGTTTATGGGGTAGAAAAATCCCACCAATCCAGTGTTGACATTATTTTCTGCATTTGAGCAAGTTCATGAACATGTTATTTTATTTCATGTTGTTGTTTTGTCTTTTATGTGTATATTCACGCAAATATGCTCCGTGGTTGTTTTGCACATGGATAGCTTCATTTTCATGTCTACTTCATGCTAGAACTTGTTCCATGCCATGACATACTTTGTAGTGAGTTAACAAAGCTTGTAAATATGCCATGTTGAATCTGTTTTGCCATGTCCTGAAATTTCACCAAGTCTGAATCTGTTTATAAAACTTGCTATGTTTGCATGGGTGTAATAATATTTTATGTGCCCTTTTGGCTCATGTTCAGTAAGGGGGTTTTGTTAACTGCTTTTAGTAGAAGCATGCCATGCCTTTGTTTGCTACGTTATGTTCCTATAGCATGTTGTTTGCTAGCTCTAAACATTGCTAGCTGGTGCTATTTCTGCTATGTCTAGCATTTTCACCAAGTCTGAAAAACTGTTATCTTTTGCATTATTGCCATGCTATTTTAGTCATAATCTAGTGGTTTATAGATTTATCTCAGTGTTCATGTTTTGTAGAGCATCTCCTGTACATCACTGCCATGCATTTTTTTCACATTTTTGGGTGCTGTAGCACATTTATACCTTGCATCCAAGTGGCCATGTTGCTGTTTTAGGCAGTTTGCATCATAACTTGTCTTGCTTGTCATTTGCAAACCGTGCATCCGAATCCCGTGATATTTATATCGATTTCAACCGAAATCATCACATCTTTCCAGCGGCATACTTGGTTTGCCAAGTTGATGCCTTGTTCATCTTTTCCCTTCCGGAGCACGCATATGCATTGCATATCACATCTCGCATATCATGTCTTGTTTTGCGTCATGTTGCTTGTGCATTGCATCGTGGTTGATAGTTGTTCCTTTGCTTGTGTTCTAGCTTTGGGTAGAGCCGGGAGACGAGTACGTGAACGAGGAACCTGTTGAGAACGCTTATGGGGATCAAGCTTTTGACAACACTGAGAACTTTGCAGGCAAGATGACCATACCCTCGAAATCACTTCTATCTTTGCTTGCTAGTTGCTCGCTCTTTTGCTATGTCGGGATACCTACCACTTGCTATATCATGCCTCTCATGTTGCCATGTCAAACCTCTAACCATCTTTTCCTAGCAAACCGTTGTTTGGCTATGTTACCGCTTTTGCTCAGCCCCTCTAATAGCGTTGTTAGTTGCAGGTGAAGATGAAGTTGGTTCCATGTTGGAACATGGATATTTTGGGATATCACAATATCTCTTATTTAATTAATGCATCTATATACTTGGTAAAGGGTGGAAGGCTTGGCCTTATGCTTGGTGTTTTGTTCCACTCTTGCCGCCCTAGTTTCCGTCATACCGGTGTTATGTTCCTTGATTTTGCGTTCCTTACGCGGTTCGGTGATTTATGGGACCCCCTTGACAGTTCGCCTTGAATAAAACTCCTCCAGCAAGGCCCAACCTTGGTTTTACATTTGCCTACCTAAGCCTTTTTCCCTTGGGTTTTCGCGAGCCCGAGGGTCATCTTTATTTTAACCCCCGGGCCAGTGCTCCTCTGAATGCTGGTCCAAACTAGAGCACCGTGCGGGACCGTCCCTTGGCAACTTCGGTTACGTTGGTACCTGCACGCTTAGCTTATCCGGTGTGCCCTGAGAACGAGATATGTGCAGCTCCTATCGGGATTTGTCGGCACAGTCGAGTGGTCTTGCTGATCTTGTGTTTACCATTGTCGAAATGTCTTGTAACCGGGATTCCAAGACTGATCGGGTCTGCCCGGGAGAAGGAATATCCTTTGTTTACCGTGAGAGCTTGTGATGGGCTAAGTTGGGACACCCCTGCAGGATATTATCTTTCGAAAGCCGTGCCCGCGGTTATGAGGCAGATGGGAATTTGTTAATGTCCGGTTGTAGAGAACTTGACACTTGACTTAATTAAAATACATCAACTGCGTGTGTAGCCGTGATGGTCTCTTTTCGGCGGAGTCCGGGAAGGGAACACGGTTTGAGTTATGCATGAACGTAAGTCGTTTCAGGATCACTTCTTGATCACTTCTAGCTTCACGACCATGCTTTGCCTCTCTTCTCTCTCTCATTTGCGTATGTTGGCCACCATATATGCTTAGTGCTTGCTACAGCTCCACCTCATTACCCCATCCTTCCTATAAGCTTAAATAGTCTTGATCTCGCGGGTGTGAGATTGTTGAGTCCTCGTGACTCACAGATTCTATCAAAACAGTTGCAGGTGCCGACGATGCTAGTACAGGTGACACAACCGAGCTCAAGTGGGAGTTCGACGAGGAACGTGGTCGTTACTATGTTTCTTTCCCTGATGATCAGTAGTGGAGCCCAGTTGGGACGATCGGGGATCTAGCATTTGGGGTTGTCTTCTTTATTTTGGTTCCGTAGTCGTACCTTGATTGTACTATGAATGATGCATGTTTAATTTATGTATTGTGTGAAGTGGCGATTGTAAGCCAACTCTTTATCCCATTCTTGTTCATTACATGGGATTGTGTGAAGATGACCCTTCTTGCGACAAAACCAGCATGCGGTTATGCCTCCAAGTCGTGCCCCGACACGTGGGAGATATAGCCGCATCATGGGCATTACAATATGTTTGGATATAGAGACAGCTAGAGACATTTTTGCTTGCAATGATAGAGATGATCTTAAGAAATTACTAGTCAAGCTGAAAGGAAAATCTTTGAATGCTAGAATGCAATATGATCCTAACTTTGGTACTTCACCCATCTTTTTTACTAATAAGGATTATGAATTCTCTGTCAATCCTGAGTTAATTACTTTGGTTGAATGTGATCCTTTCCATGGCAATGAATCTGAAACTATTATGGCACATCTTACTAAACTGAACGATATAGCCACCCTATTTGCTCATGAGGAAAAAATTCGTTATTACTATATTCTTAAGTTGTTTCCTTTCTCATAAAAGGGTGATGCTAAGATATGGTTTAATTCCCTTGCTCCTAGTTGTGTGCGTAGTCCCCAGGATATGATTTATTACTTCTCTGGAAAAATACTTTCCTGCTCATAAGAAACAAGCTGTCGCTCGGGAAATATTTAACTTTGTGCAAATTGAAGAAGAGAGTCTCCCACAAGCTTGGGGGAGGCTTCTCCAATTACTTAACGCTTTGCCTGATCATCCTCTCAAGAAAAATGAAATACTTGATATCTTTTATAATGGACTAACCGATGCTTCTAGGGACCACCTAGATAGTTGTGCTGGTTGTGTTTTCAGGGAACAAACTGTTGAACAAGCTGAATTACTATTGAATAATATATTGAGTAATGATAATTATTGGACTCTTCCTGAGCCACTTCCTAAGCCAACTCCGAAGAAGATAGGTATTCTATTTCTCAGTCCTGAAGATATGTAAGAGGCAAAGAAATCTATGAAAGAAAAAGGTATTAAAGCTGAAGATGTTAAGAATTTACCACATATTCAAGAAATACATGGTCTTAATGCTCCGACCCAGGTAGTAGAGGTAAATTATCTTTATAGATTTGATGAAGGTGATATTCCTTATAATAAGTCTGCTAGTCAATGCTTGGATGAATTTGATAACTTTATTGTTAAACAAGAAAACTTCAATGCTTATGTAGTAGACAATTGAAACAAAATGCTTGCATCCTCGAACACTTGAGTGACTATATGTGTAGAGCTATTAATGAGCTTAGGCTTATCAGTAAATATGCTTCCGTGGTAAAAACCCAAGTAGAACAAGTACTCAAAGCTCAGAATAATTTGCTGAATGACATGAATAATAAAAACAATGAGCATGTTGTTAGATTTATGACTAGAGGTGGTAAAATGACTCAGGAACCTTTGTATCCTGAGGGTTATCCTAAGAGAATTGAGCAAGATTCTTAGAGAATTAATACCGATGCTCCTAGTTCATCTAAGAGGAAAAAGAAAGATGATAGGACTTTGCATGCTTCTAGTGAACCTACTATAGACACACCTGAGAATCCAAATGATATTTCTGTTTCTGATGCTGAGACACAATCTAGTGATGAACATGAACCTAGTGATAATGTTAATGATGATGTTCATGTTAACGCTAAACCTAGTAATGATAATGATGTGGAGATAGAACCTGTTGTTGATCTTCATAACCCACAACCTAAAAATAAAAGATATGATAAGAGAGACTTCATTGCTAGGAAACATGGAGAAGAAAGAGAACCATGGGTGCAAAAACCCATGCCTTTTCCTCCTAAACCATCCAAGAAAAAGGATGATGAAGAATTTGAGCGCTTTGTTGAAATTCTTAGACCTGTGTTTTTGCGCTTGCATTTGAGTGATATTTTGAAAATTTCTCCTTATGCTAAGTATATGAAAGAAATTGTTACAAATAAAAGAAAGATACTGGAAGCTGAAATTACAACCATGATTGCTAATTACACATTTAAGGGTGGAATACCAAAGAAACTAGGAGATCCTGGAATACCAACTATACCATGCTCCATTAAAAGAAACTATGTTAAAACTGCTTTATGTGATCTTGGAGCCGGTGTTAGTGTCACGCCTTTCTCTTTGTATCGTAGACTTGATTTTAATAAGTTGAAACCAACTGAAATCTCTTTGCAAATGGCCGATAAATCAACTGCCATACCCATCATGTACCTGTCATAGTTGCAAATGTTACTATTTTAACGGACTTTGTTATTCTTGATATACCCGAGGCCGACGGTATGTCGATTATCCTTGGTAGACTCTTTTTGAATATTGCAGGGGCTGTTATTGATTACAACAAGGGCAATGTCACTTTTCAAGTTAATGGTAATGAGCATACCGTACACTTTCCGAAGAAACAACCTCAAGTGAATAGTATCAACTCTATTGGAGAAATTCCAACAATTGCTATTGGAGGTTTTAAATGCCCTCTTCATATAGTCAAAAAGAAATATGATATTCTTATTGTTGGGGACATGCATATTCCCGTTGAGGTAACCTAGTGTTATTCGAAGATTCTCTGGTTTCATGTCATTTGGAAGAAGTTTGTTAATAAGACCTGATCAACCTTGTTAACGGATTCCTTTTGATGGGCATGAGATGGATGAATTTAGTAAACACAACTTTCTGTACCCAACTTTTACTCTCTGTTATTTATAATAAATAAAGTAAAAATCTTATTATTTTTCTGTTTTCTGGATTATCCGTGCAATAAAAAATGTCCCGAAAATAAAAGTTCTCCAAATGCCCTGAAAATTTAGTACCCTGAATATTTAAGTTTTTTAGGCACTAAAAACACCTCAGGGGGATGCACCAGTGGGCCACAAGACCACAGGGCGCCCCCACCCCCTGGGCGTGCCCCATAGGCTTGTGGGTCCCCCTCACTTATTCTAGCACCCATCCACTTCGTCTTCCTCCAGAAAAAATCACACCATTGCTCAAACCCGTGTTCTAGCTCATCTTGCTGCCATTTTCGATCTCCTTGCTCAAAGCCTCTTTTGCAAAACTATTTTGGGGGATTGTTCATCGGTATGTGACTCCTCGAATGGTCCAATTAGTTTTTGTTCTAGTGCTTTATTTATTGCAAATTTTTGCTGCTGTGGTGACCTTTTTCTTGAGCTTGCATTTCAAATTTATATGTTCCAAAGTAGTTTCGTTGCATGATTTAGCTTCTAGACACTTGTGGGAGTAGTTGCTATTAGTTTTTTTTTTTTGAGTTTTGTTCACTTTCATTTTGAGACTAAAAATTTCAGAAATTTTCAGAGGAAGAAAATGTTGAGAAAAGTGTTTCAAGGCGGTTCCTCGAAGAAGAAACCTCCAAGGCTTGCAATACGTGAGCCGGACCTTGAACTACCAAGGTATGCCCAAGTGCAACCTTGCGAATGGCCGTCAGATGATTTCATGAGCAGTGCCAGTTTCAAGGATGAGTTATATGCGTACGTACATAACGCAGAGCTGACAGGTATAAGTGTCCTCAATACTACAACCTTACAGATTCCTTTGTGAGGATATTTAAATATTTTGTTCAACACAATACGTATTTTGTTTTGTTTGATCTCTATGATAAATCATTCACCATGGACCTAGAATATTTTAATGAAGCATGCAAAATTCCACATTGGGGTAGTTGTACTGAACCCCATAAGTCTGATTGTTCTAAATTCCTTGCTAACATTACTGTAGGAGAAACCAGAATCATAACACAAGCCACTATGGGGAGCATTCACTTTCCTGCATTACACTACTTTGCTCTCTTCATAGGTAGGTGCATTAATGGAAAACATGAGCACAGTCACCTCTACGCCTATGATCTCATTGTTCTTAAGAGCGCAGTAATGAATGATAAAATATTTAATTTGGGGGCCATCATTGCACGTAGACTGAATAATAATGCTAAGGTTGGAGATTTCCTTGGTGGAATTTATGCCACTCGCTTAGCTACTTATCTTGGTGTCCCCATAAGAGAAAATGATTTTCCTTTGCCACCTACTTTTCTTGATTATAATGCCATGGTACGCTACCAGTTTCTTGAGAGAAACGAACAACCCCTCCTATACCGACTAATCTTTGACGGGCAGCGCGATGTCCATATTACCCTTCCTACTCCTTCTTTCTTTGGCACTCAGGTAAAGTGAAGATACTTTATAACCAGGGAAGAGGCTGCTGAGTACGAGAGAGAGATGGAGACTGCTCGCCTTCATGAGGCAGCCCTCCAGGCGGTAACTGCCGCATCACAGTACAACCCCGACTACCACTTTAGATATTCGACAGGCCAGCCATGGCCCAGACCAACTTAGGTCAAAAGCCTAAGCTTGGGGGAGTACGTATTTCTCACCAACATTATGTTCATGTTCACACACTTATTATAGTTGTCGTTGTTCATACTTTTTCTTTGTATCATCCATGTTAGTTTATTTCTTTTTCTCGCTTTCTTCTTGTGTGTTTGAATTATTTTTGAGAAAATCCAAAAAAAGTTAGTTCTAGTTCCTTTCTAGTTTAATTAGTTGTAGTATTAAAAGAAAACCAAAAAATATTTCTCGTTCGTCTTTTGCTTGCTGGGAGCTTTCCCGTGTAAATAGTTTCACTCGTTTCTATTTTTGCTTCTTCATAAAAAAACTCCAAAAACATTTCAGTGTGTTTCTTTGAAATTCTTTTCTTTTCTTTCGGTCGTAAGGAGAAGACCACGATGAAAATGTTGAGTGGCTCTCATATGCATTATTGTTGATCCAGCTTAGTCCAATGCACGTGCACTCTTATTATTATTCACATCGTTCAGTCGTGCAAGTGAAAGGCAATAATGACGATATTTGATAAAATGATTGAGATGAAGAAAAGCTCGTGTGAACTTGACCTATTTTGTTTTTGTAAATATGATTAACTCATCGTTCCTGATTCGGCCCATTATGGATGAAACATGTTTCCAATGAAAATTAGATATTATAGTTACTCATGCCATGCTTAATTAGCTAGGATTGTATAATGGTTTATCTTGAGTTGCAACATGCATGTTAAATGGTTATGATGTAGTATGATAGGATGGTATCCTGTTTTGAATGATGTAAGTGGCTTGACTTGGCACATGTTCACGCATGTAGTTGAAACAAAAACAACATAGCCTCCACGATATTTATGTACATGGTGATTTATATCCTACTCATGCTTGTACTCAATGTTGATTAATCTCAATGCATGTTTATGACCGTTGTCGCTCTCTAGTTGGTCACTCCTCAATCTTTTTCTAGCCTTCACTTGTACTAAGCGGGAATACTGCTTTTGCATACACTTTACACTTCCTTAAACCCAAAGTTGTTCCATATGAGTCCACCATACCTACCTATATGCGGTATTTACCTGCCGTTCCAAGTAAATTTGCATGTGCCAAACTCTAAACCTTCAAATAATAATCTGTTTTGTATGCCTGAACGCTCATGTAGCGACTGGTGGCTGACCATACCTTCCATGCTAGGTGGGTTATTATCACGATGAGTGTTTATTCACCTGTCATTCAAGAGAAAGTGGCTAGTATTTGGGATTGTAACGCCCCGGACACACCCGCCGGCGGTGGTTACTCCTAGCGGGATCTAGACTGGCCCCACAGATCAATACTAGTCTTTTCTGCGCACTTTGTCCTCACTCGTGTGCACCCGGGAGCAACTTCCCGGCCAGTCACCCATCCTGAAACTACTCCAAGCTGAGCACGCTTAACTTTGGAGTTTTGTCCGAATGGGCTCCTGGAAAAGAAGGAAATCCTTATTGATATGAGTAGTCTATCATCCCTAATAAGCCAGGATATCACATACACCCCCACTCAGAGGAACCGACGTTCTCGTCGGGCCACATGAATGTTCCCTCTTGGCACATACGTCTGTGCTTCCAGTCCGGCACATGTGTCATGCCGTGTGCCACGATGGGTCACAAACGTCATGCACAACAAGACCGCGCATCTGTCCACAAACATCCGTGTAACCGCGAGGGTCGGCTCTCCTACCAACTTGTCACGCCTCGGACACACCAGCCGGTGGTCTTCACTCCTGGCGGGATCTAGACTGGCCCCACAAATCAATACTAGTCTTTTCTGCGCACTTTGTCCTCACTCGTGCGCACCCGGGAGCAACTTCCCGGCCGGTTACCCATCCTGAAACTACTCCAAGCTGAGCACGCTTAACTTTGGAGTTCTGTCCGAATGGGCTCCCAGAAAAGAAGGGAATCCTTATTGATATGAGTAGTCTATCATCCCTAATAAGCCAGGATATCACAGGGATGCTCAGTCCTATGATCATTGATCAAAATCAAAAATTCAAATAATTAAACAAAACTCCCCTAGGACTGTTGTTGGTATGGACGGTATCCGTGGATTCATTTAGCCATGGAGTGTGATTGTTGGTGGAGGGGTAGTAAAAACATTACCATTCTGTTTGGGAACTGCCCATAATGTATCTTGCATGGAAGGTAGTGAGAACTCTTAGTTGTTATGTTGACAATGAAAGCATACCGCTCAAAATTATATTCATCTCTGTTTCAAAAGCTTCGAGCTCTGGCACCTCTACAAATCTCTGCTTCCCTCTGCGAAGGGCCTATCTATTTACTTTTACTATTGAGTCATCATCCTCTTATAAAAAGCACCATCTGGAGAGCACTTCTGTCATTAATATGCTTTGTTATTAATTGATTCTGAGTATGACTACGACTGGATCTCTTTTGCCATGAATTACAATGTCCAGTCAGTCCTTGATCTTCAGAGGTGCTCTACATTTATGTTTTGCGGTCTCAGAAAGGGCTAGTGAGATACCATTTTTTCATCTTATATCATGATTGTTTTGAAAAAGTGTTGTCATCCGAGATTTATTATTATTACTCACTAGTTAGTTATGCCATTGATATGAGTAAATGTGAGACCTAAATGTTATTGTGAATGTGCTTAGTTAATAAACATTGCTGAAAACCTGAACATCAGTTGGACATATTTACAACAGCAAGATCAAACAGAGTTTGTAAAAGTTTTTCTTTATCACTTTCAGTTTGTCAACTGAATTGCTTGAGGACAAGTGATAGGTATCCAACGTATCTACAATTTTTGATAGTTTCATGCTATTATATTATCTATCTTGGATGTTTTATATGCCTTTATATGCTATTTTATATGATTTTTGGGACTAGCCTATTAACCTAGAGCCCAGTGCCAGTTTCTGTTTTTTCCTTTGGACCAAAAGAAGCCCACGGAGTACCGGAGATGTACTAGAGGAGTCCCGAGGCCACCACAAGGGTCGGGGGCGCGCCCACCCCCCTAGGGCGCGCCTCCCGACCTTATGGGCCCCTCGTGGACTCCCCTGACTTGTTCTCGACACCAAAACCTCTTATATATATCCCAAACCTCCAGAACAGAACCTGGATCAGGAGTTCTGCCGCCAAAAGCCTCTGTAGCCACCAAAAACCAATCGAGACCCTATTCTGGCACCCTGCCGGAGGGGGAAATCATCACCGGTGGCCATCTTCATCATCCCGGTGGTCTCCATGACGAGAAGGGAGTAGTTCACCCTCGGTACTGAGGGTATGTACTAGTAGCTATGTGTTTGATCTCTCTCTCTCTCTCTCTCTCTCTCTCTCTCTCTCTCTCTCTCGTGTTCTTGATATGGCACGATCTTGATGTTCCGCGAGCTTTGCTATTATAGTTGGATCTTATGATTCTTCTCCCCCTTTACCTTCTTGTAATGGATTGAGTTTACCCTTTATAGTTATCTTATCGGATTGAGTCTTTAAGGATTTGAGAAAACTTGATGTATGTATTGCATGTGCTTATCTGTGGTGACATTGGGATATTCACGTGATTCACATGATGTATGTTTTGGTGATCAACTTGCGGGTTCTGTGACCTTGTGAACTTATGCATAGGGGTTGGCACACGTTTTCGTCTTGACTCTCAAGTAGCAACCTTGGGGCACTCTTTGAAATTCTTTGTGTTGGTTTGAATAGATGAATATGAGATTGTGTGATGCATATCGTATAATCAAACCCGCGGATACTTGTGATGACATTGGAGTATCTAGGTGACATTAGGGTTTTGGTTGATGTGTGTCTTAAGGTGTTATTTTAGTACGAACTCTAGGGCTATTTGTGACACTTATAGGAATAGCCGAATATATTGACCAGAAAGAATAACTTTGAGGCGGTTTCGTACCCTACAATAATCTCTTCATTTGTTCTCTGCTATTAGTGACTTTGGAGTGAATCTTTGTTGCACGTTTAGGGATTGTTATATGATCTAATTATGTTATCAATGTTGAGATAATTTGCACTAGTGAAAGTATGAACCCTAGGCCTTGTTTCAAAGCATTGCAATACCATTTTCGCTCACTTTTGTTTCTAGTTACCTTGCTGTTTTTATATTTTCAGATTACAAAAACCTTTATCTACTATCCATATTGCACTTGTATCTCCATCTCTTCACCGAACTAGTGCACCTATGCAATTTACCATTGTATTGGGTGTGTTGGGGACACAAGAGACTCTTTGTTATTTGGTTGCAGGGTTGTTTGAGAGAGACCATCTTCATTCTACACCTCCCATGGATTGATAAACCTTAGGTCATCCACTTGAGGGAAATTTGCTACTGTCCTACAAACCTCTGCACTTGGAGGGCTAACAATATCTACAAGAAGGGGGTTGCGTAGTAGACATCAAGATCTTTTCTGGCGCCATTGCCGGGGAGGTGAGTGCTTGAAGGTATACCTTTAGATCTTGTAATTGAATCTTTTAGTTTCTTGTTTTATCACTAGTTTATTCTATAAAAGAAAACTACAAAAAACAAAAAAAACAAAAATGGAATTGAGGTTGCCTAATATGCTTCATCTTTTTAATATCTTTCGTGAAAATAAGGATTCTGATAATTGTGCCAAAGTGTTAGAAGAAGAATGCAATAAAATATTTGGCATGAAACCTTTCAATGATGAGCATGATTGCAATGTTGTTAGTATGAATTCTTTGAATATCCATAGTACTAATGATGATTGCACTAGTCATGATAAAAATATTCCTTATAAGCATTTCAAATTTTGTGGAGTGCATAGAGTTTGCAAATATATACCAAGAAGGGAAGATAGATTTTGTAAGAGGCATAAGTATTTATAAACTTAATGGTTGCAAGAGAAGCTATATGTTTGTGCTGAAAGACTTAATATTTCTCTTCGTCCTTGTGAACTTTGCAATGAAAGTGGGCATTTTAATTTCCAATGTGAACTATTTCATGATCGAATTGTGTCCCAAAATTGTGATAACCTCATTAACCTTGAGCATCATAATGAACTTAGTCTATTTTTGGTGTATGAAAAAATGAAATATAAAACTAGCGATGTTCCAGATTGGGTTCTCATGAAAATGATTGATTTTGATCTAAATGAAATTTATATGTATTGTGCGGTGAATTGCATTGAGAATCCTTATATTGCCAATTACTTAAAGATAATAAAACAAATAGAAGATGAAGAGAATACTAATGAAGGGGAAGAGGTTTCCCAATATCCTCCTATTTTTTCTTATGATGAATCGGGTAACGAGGAGGAGCTTTTTATTCAACCAATCTTATCAATAAGGAGCTCCAAAAAGGTGATTAAACCCATACATGATGTGAAGAAGAAAAAGAAAATACGGAGAAGCAAAGGTAAAAAGGTACCCCTCCCGAATGATGTTGCTCCTATTATTGTTATGCCTATTTCTCATTGTGATGACAATAATTGCTATACTATGGGTGCTATCCATACTATTAATGATGAGAGTGATTATGCTTATGATATGCAAAAGCACAAGCTTGGGATGCTATGTTTGATGAGAATGACATGTTTGAGAATTTATTTGCTGAAATTAATGTTTGTCCCAAGCTTGGGGATGCTATGTTTAGTGAGGATGATAGTTTTAGTCCCCCAAGCTTTGATGTGCAAATTTATCATGATTGTAGCATGCCTCCTATCTACGATGATTATATTGATAAGGGTTTGGAAGAGTGTCAACTTTAGGAAGTATTAATCCCACTATTTTGGAGAGTGTTGAATCTTATTATAATGATAAAAGTGGATTTGGAGAGGTCATGACTTTATTTAGTAAGGATTCCACTATTTCGGAAGAGGTTTCAATTGACTATGATGAGAACAAAGTTGCTACTTATGATGATTATTGTGATGACACTTATGTTATCAAAAGTAGTGATGATTATATTTATAAAGCTTGTCATAATTATGGTTACCCTTTCTTTGAAAATTACTCTTTTAGTGTGGAAAAAATTTATAGTATTCGAGTTTCTTATGATACTCACACTATTCTGAATGAGAAGAGTGTCGGTATCAAAACCGGTGGATCTCGGGTAGTGGGTCTCGAACTGTGCGTCTAAGGTTGATGGTAACAGGAGACAGGGGACATGATGTTTACCCAGGTTCGGGCCCTCTCTATGGAGGTAATACCCTACTTTCTACTTGATTGATCTTGATGAATATGAGTATTACAAGAGTTGATCTACCACGAGATCGTAATGGCTAAACCCTAGAAGTCTAGCGTGTATGACTATGGTAACGAGTCTCTCCTCTTCCGGACTAAGTCCTCCAGTTTATATAGACACTGGGAGGATCTAGGGTTACACAAGGTCGGTTACAAAGAAAGGAATCTACATATTCGGCCGCCAAGCTTGCCTTCCACGCCAAGGAGAGTCCCATCCGGACACGGGCGTAGTCTTCGGTCTTCACAGCCCATCAGTCCGGCCCATGGCTAACAGGCAGGACGCCCGAGGACCCCTTAGTCCATGACTCCCTCAGTAGCCCCTGAACCTGGCTTCAATGACGAGGAGTCCGGCGCGCAGATTTGTCTTCGACATTGCAAGGCGGGTTCCCTTTATTCCGAACTCCAAGATAGTCTTCAGACGCAGTGATTGTATCCGGACACAACCGCAGAGAGAATATAATATTTCATGGGTCCAATCCGCTGACAAATTTTTACAATGTGATATCACGCCTGTCCGGTCATAATTTCGGACCGTTTTGTTCTGCCGTACCATGTTTCGAGACGCGATTGCCATCGGCACGTCTTGTCAAAGCAGAGATCGTATCCCCTTATCAAGGGATTCTCATCAATACAGGCATGGGTAACCCAACCGTGCCGTTTACACATGCCTTGGGAATAGGCGAGTTTCAAGGCAAATGGGCAGGCGTTCAATATCCACTGCCTTTATAAGGGGATAAGGATTCCCTTCTTCTCCCACGCCTTCTCTCTTTATCCGCCCTTCCGATCTCGAGCTCCAGCACCCAAGTTCTCATCTTCTTCCCACTCAAGCTAGCACTCAACCATGTCCGGATCCAGAGGTCAGGGCAAGTGGATGGTCTCCTCCGTCAAGGAGAAGGACATTACCGAGCTTCGGGCGGCTGGGTACTTGGCGAAGGAAATCGCCCACCGTATTCCAGCTCAGGGGCAAGTTGTTCCTACGCCGAAGCTCAACGAGAGGGTGGTATTCATCCCTCATTTCCTCCGTGGGCTAGGGTTTCCACTCCACCCTTTCGTCCGTGGCTGATGTATTATTACGGGATAGACTTCCATGATCTATCCCCGAACTCCTTCCTCAACATCTCGGTGTTCATCGTCGTGTGTGAGGCCTTCCTCCACATTCAACCTCACTTTGGGCTGTGGCTCAAGGTCTTCAATGTGAAGCTGAAGGTGGTGGATGGCCAGCACGCGGAATGCGGAGGAGCCATGGTGAGTAAGCTGTCCAATGTCTCCTGGCCGAAAGGCACTTTCGTGGAGACTGTCAAGGAATGGCAGAAACAATGGTTCTACATTACAGAACCCCGTGGCACCAACTGGGCCGCGGCTGCCGAATTCAACCCTGGCGCCCCAATGTGGCTCACCTCCAGGGTCAAGAAGAGCCCGAACTGGTGTTCGTCAGACGAGCTGATAGCGTTGCAGACGCGCGTCTAAAGCATGGTGGACAAGGATGTCAAACTTGTCGATATAGTCCAGGTGATGCTAGTTCGCTGGATTCTTCCGTGCCGAAGCTGAAGCCCACCTCTATGGAAGTTCAATCCGAAGAAGCACCATACTCTGAAGAGGTTCTTCGAGACCGCTCACGAAGGCACCTGGAAGTTGCTCTTTAAGGGCAACGAGAAGCCGCCAGCCACAGACTCAGACCACGGACACGACATTAACCATCTTGCCAGCGAGGTATGTTATTTTTTAACGCATCCCTTACTTGCCTGTTTCGAGGATGATGTCTGAGCTTTTATCATTGCTTCTTCAGGACTGGATGGAGAGGGCGAAGCGGATCCAGTGTCTAGCTCCGCTTCCTAAAGAACCAGTCATCCCGCGTTTAGCGAAGATGCTAGTACCGGCACCCTATAAGGTGCCGGAGAAGAAGGCCAAGAAGAAGGCCAAGGGGGCCAAAAGTGGCCCCCGTCGCAAGCGCACTTCAGACGCGACGTCCGAAGATGAGACCCGCTCCTTCGCCACCGAGGACGATGACGATGAGGAGGACAACCCTCCCCCTGACGAGGGAAGGAGGAGGAGGGCAGCTTCCACGAACCTGGAGGCGGGGACGGCCAAAAAGGGGAAGGGCTCTTTTGCGGACAAATCCACATGGTACGTTGACAGCAGTCCGGAGCGACGTCCCCGCACTAAGCCTCAAGCTGCTTCGTAAGTGCTATGACCCCCGCATACCCGTATGTCCAGCCTCTCTATTTCAATGTATTAACATGATTAATTATGCTATCACAGTCCGGCCCACAATAGCTCCCAGCGATCCTCATCAAGAGGTTCGTTGGACCCAAGGGAGATGGCCAACGAGACACCGCTGGTCGCCTACTCTCCCAAGGCCAAAGGAGACGGTGAGGTGCTCTTCCAACGGACCTTCCCAGACCGGGGAGAGGATCAAGAGGCGCCCGAAGGTGAAGCCCCTGTTGCCGAACACCAGGGGGAATCAATCCCCGGGGAGACTGGGGAAGAGGGCCGTACTCAGTTCGGCCCTCAGCCAGACTTGATTCTGGAGACCGATACGGCTATGGAATCCGGCATGCAACCTCCTCCGAAAGAAGGGGGTATGCCTATTCCCCCGGTGACCCTTGTCCAACATGGGGCGCCAGATGATCTGCTGAAAGCGATGCGAGGCGCTTCCATTGCGGATGACCACCGTGTTCTTATGAGCACGGTGATTGAAAGGGCTGAGTCCGTTAAGAGCGGACTAACCGAAGCCTGCAGCAGCCTGCTGACAGGTTTTGAGGTAAGCGACGCGAAAGGAGAAAATCCCCATATAGACATTAGCCCATGAGACGTTGTCTGGTGTTCGGAAAGAAAAGCCGAACACAGGATCAATCCTTTTATGGCAGGAAACTAACGAAATGTTTCTGGAATAAATATACAGGTGTCGCTGCTGGTCGCGGCCTCACGTGCTGCCGAAGTCTCTCATCTAAATCGGAGGCTGGAGCAGGACGGGGAGGAGCTTGGCCAGGTGAGGAGGCAGCTCCAGGAGAATCAAGGTATGTAATAACCCAAGAAGTACTCGGAAAGAGTAAGATGTTGTATCTTGACCAAAGTGTCTTGATATAAATAGGAGCCGCGACCGAGGTCGAGGCCCTGCAAAAGGCCCTGGGCCAAGCCGAGGGCAAGGCCGTCAAGGAGCAAGCTGCCTGTAAGAATCAAGGCCTGGGTCAGCAAGGTCCAACAAGAGCTCCACGACGTGGTGCAGAAGTGTGAGACCTTGGAGCGTGACGCGTCGGCTAAAGAGGCCGAACTCTCCAAGGCTCGTCAGAGTACAGAGACGAACCGGAACCAGGCCCAGGGCGCCCTCCAAGAGGTACAGGAGGCGAGGAAGATTGCGGCGGGTAAGGCATTCAGTATGCAAAGCAAATATGCGAAGAGGAGGTATCTTCTACTAACCCGGATTCGGAGTTCTCCAGGGGATTTTGCTGATTTGCCGTGAAGTGTGTCCGCCGCCACGGATTTCTTTCGAGCCGAAGAAGTGAGTTCAACGGAGAAGCTATTCTGGTCACAATATCTCGTGCCAGAGCATCCTGTGTCCTTCACCGATCAGCTGAAAGAGCTGGTGGAGCTGCATAGGGTGGCCGAACTAGCCATGAAGGATTTGACAATCCGGCTATGGCCAGCCGAAGGTATGCCCGACAGCTACTTCGGACTCGTGAGGCGGATGGTGGACGCCTGTCCTCGGCTGGGTATCGTCAAGCGATCAGCCTGTATTGAGGGTGCTCGTATGGCCTTTGCCCGT
The DNA here is from genome assembly GCA_021605145.1 of Aegilops bicornis. Lineage (NCBI taxonomy): Eukaryota > Viridiplantae > Streptophyta > Magnoliopsida > Poales > Poaceae > Aegilops > Aegilops bicornis. Next base: position 531,677,537 of record CM038670.1, read on the forward strand.
TGCTGGGCGAAGATGAACGTCGTCGAGCTGGCCCGAGGACCGCCAGAGGGCAAGGAGCACCGCACACCCGAGCGTTATTTCGCGGATGTACTGGAGGGGTCTCGCATTGTAGCAACGCAGTGTGGGCAGGACATTATTTTTGGATGAATACATTCGTGTTGTCTTTGCCTTGTATGATGAAACAAAGTCATTTTGTAATATAAATTTTGTTATGTTTTAATTTTTTCCTCCTGTGCGGCCGTGTTGTATGGAATCAGAGGGTTGGCCAGTCGTCGGCTTCTGCCCCCACATAGGTAGTACGGGGGTGTTTGGGATGGAATCTAAACAATCTTAGTCCAATTGTATGGTCCTTGAAGGAGTTGTTTAGCACGACGAACTAGACAATCGGACTATGCATCTTAAACGCCCTCACTTAGCCATAGGAGTTTTATAATAAAACATAGGGCGCAGCCCCTAGTTTTCGAACCAGAGTGCTATGATCATCTGATCGAGAAGTACCAATCCTTCGCATAATGCGGTAGAAATCTCCAACAATTTGTAACCTCCGAATAGCTGACCGGCTCTCGCCACATCATGACAGTCAGTTTTCGGCTTTCTCTACTGAGGTGCTCCTTTGGATAAACCAGGGCACAATCGCTGTAGTTCTCCCTTTACTACCTTAGCTGATATAGCGGAACGTAAGGTAGCAAGCACAGGAGCCGGGCAACCCAACTATTGACCAAAGACATGATTCGGAGCCAATGCATATAATGTTAAATTTGGGGTGCCGAACTATACTATAAAAGTGTTCGGACTTTGTTGCCGTATTTGTGGGGCGCCTGGGAGCCCCTGGCAAATATGAAACGTACCAAAGTGTACGGGTGCTAGAAAATGAATTATTAACGAAAGACAGAAAGAAAGCACAGGTGATATCTTGGGCCCTTAAACTTGAGCCACGAACTGTTTCCATTATAATTGAGTTAATGCGTCAAGGTGCATTAATACAAATAGTGCGATAAGCAACCGGCTATTTAACATGCCATGACCAGAGGCGAGCTGCATGTGGGTCCTGTCAATACGTAGAGTGACCTCTAAAACTTCCCCTATACGTCTGTGCTTCTTGCCATCCTGGTGTTTTTATCCTTTTACAGGACTGATAATTAGGTCATCCAAGAGGGCCTATACAAAAGAAAAATGGAAAAGGGAGAAAGAAATAGTAAAAATATATGTGTGTCCAGGATCGGTCGAACCGAACTGTGGATCACCAGCTTTCTTTGCCTCTGTCGATGCCCATGGGATTTTGAGTGCGTAATTATATACGCGTGGTACGAATGCCACTGCCTGATCGGGGCTGGGACGGAGGCCAAATTGCTAGTGAAGCTCTTGATGAGCCGCACTGTCCTGGTGCAGTGTAGTCCGGACCCTCTTTACGATGTCCCGGGGCTCGGCAGCCGGATTACGGTTTTGCTTGAGAAGGTCGTTCTGTACTTCTGCTGCTAGGGCGGCGGTGTGCTCCTCTGTTTGGAGGGAGCGTTCCATGTTTCCGTTGACCGTTATGACGCCGCATGGACCGGGCATCTTGAGCTTAATATAAGCATAGTGCGGCACCACATTGAACCGAGCAAACACTGTCCGTCCGTGCAGTGCGTGATAACCACTGCGGAATGGGACGATGTCGAAGATTAACTCCTCGCTTCGGAAGTTGTCGGGGGATCCAAAGACAACCTCTAGTGTGATTGATCCCATACAACGGGCCTCTACACCTGGAATGACTCCTTTAAAGGTAGTCTTCATCGGCATAATCCTTGATGGATTAATGCCCATTTTGCACACTGTGTCTTGATAGAGCAGATTGAGGCTGCTACCACCGTCCATGAGGACTCTCGTTAGGTGAAATCCGTCAATGATTGGGTCCAGGACTAGTGCGGCAGATCAACCATGCCAGATACTGGTCGGATAATCCCGACTGTCAAAAGTTATCGGGCATGATGACCATGGATTGAATTTTGGGGCGACTGGGTCTATCGCATAGACGTACCTTAGTGCGCGTTTGCGCTCCCTTTTGGGGATGTGTGTAACATATACCATGTTTACTGTTTTCACTTGAGGGGGAAACTTCTTTTTCCCCCCTGTGTTCGGTTGCCGGGGCTCCTCGTCGTCGTCCTCGCTTTGTGATCCCTTTTCCCTGTTCTCGCGTTTAATTTGTCGGCCTGTTTAAAAACCCGACAGTCTCTGTTGTTATGATTGGCTGGTTTTTCTGGGGTGCCAGGTATCTGGCATGGGCGATCGAGTATGTGGTCCAGGCTGGATGGTCCCTGATTGTTTCTCTTGTATGACTTCTTCCGCTGGTTGGACTTGAAGCCACTGAATCCGGCGTTGAATGTAGTGTCATCGGTATTGTCTCCATTGCTTCAGCGTTTGTGTCTGTTACGTCGGAGCTTGCCGTTGTTGTTCTTAGCCTCGGAGGGGCCTGACTCGCTGGTTGTGTTTTTGCTGCAAGCCAACCAACTATCCTTACCCGCGCAAAAGCGGGTCATGAGTGTCGTGAGGGCTGCCATAGATTTTGGCTTTTCTTGGCCGAGGTGGCGGGCGAGCCATTCGTCGCGGTGCTATGTTTAAAGGCCGCTAAGGCTTCGGCATCCGGAAAGTCGATGATCTGGTTCTTTTTAGTTAGGAACCTAGTCCAGAATTTCCTGGCTGACTCCCTGGGCTATTGAACTATGTGACTTAAGTCATCGGCTTCCGGCAGCCGAACATATGTACCTTGGAAGTTGTCGAGAAAGGCTTCTTCCAGGTCCTCCCGGCTGCCAATAGATAGCCAGTGCCGGGCTAGCCCTTTAAGTTTTAGTGGGAGGTATTTGATGGCGTGAAGATCATCCCCGCGGGCCATGTGGATATGGAGAATAAAATCCTCTATCCATACCGCGGGATCGGTTGTTCCATCGTAGGATTCGATGTTTACCAGTTTGAACCCTTCTGGGAATTCGTGATCCATTACTTCGTCAGTGAAGCAAAGAGGGTGCGCGGCACCTCTATATCGGCCCGCATCGTGAAGTAGCTATGATGGAGTCCATCTGTGGCATTCAGCTCGGGCGTGACTAGGTTTGTCACGCCCGAATAGATAGCTGTCCCCGCGCCTTAAGTCACGTCCTCGCGATCCGTAGATCGATCTTGTGTGTTCTGCTCTACTGTCCAGTTCTTGGCGAAGGTCATATGTATGGCCCCGAGCTGTCTTATACCTGCCTTTACAGCGGAGTGGGACAGTCTGGTTTTTGGCTCGGGTTGCAGTTTTATCCTGACCGCACAGTGACCGATCAGCCGCGTTGCGAGATGCTAGTGCGGGATCTGGCGCCTCGTCGTCGAACTGAGTTAGTAATCTACGCTTCAGGTAACTTTTCGCTGGGCGTTGAAGTCTGTATTCCTTGGCTGCCATGACATCGGTCCATCTGTCATTGAGCAGGTCTTGATCAGCTTGAAGCTACTGCTGCTTCTTTTTCAGGCTCCTTGCAGTGGCTATTAGCTGAAGCTTAAAGCGCTCCTGTTCCAGGGGCTCCTCAGGCACGATGAAGTCTTCGTTGCCGAGGCTCACCTCCTCCTCAGAGGGCAGACGGTAACTACCGTCCTCCGAGTCTTCTTTTATGGCATGTTTGTCAGGGCTGGCGTGCCCTGATTTCTGATTGTCCTGTTCGGCGGCTTGTTCATTGGGTTCTTCTGTGTCTTCGGCACCATCCAGAGTGTTGTCGTCTCCAGTGTCGGTGTTGCTGTCCCTGCTGCGGTGGGATTTAGAACAGCACCGCTGACACCGGCGCTTTGGCTAAGTTTTAGGAGGGTCCTCCTTTGCTGGGGTTTTCCTTGTCATCACCGCTATTATTTTTCGGCGTATCTACCATGTAGACGTTGTATGAGGAATTGGCCATCCATCGTCCGGTGAACGGCAGGTTTTCGGCCTCCTTGTCTCCGGCATCGTCGTCCATACCGCCGATGTCTTCCGAGTCATAGTCAAGCTCGTCGGTTAAGTCTTCGATAGTGGCTATGAAGTGGGTGGTGAGTGGGGAGCGAAATTCTCCTTCATCATCAGCCTCCAGTTCGAACCGGACATAATTCGGCTGTGAGACCCCTACCAAGGACAAGTTTCTTAACGAATTTAGCACATCACCCAAGGGCGAATGCTGGAAGATGTCTCCGGTTCTAAACTCGAAGATCAATAAGCGATCCAGCTCAGCGTCTGCGAATGCACATGGCTCGGAAGTTATGACCGGAGAAGAGTCCGGAGTTCCGGTGACAAAGATGTCGTGTGACTTTAGGTCTATGTTCGGCTCCAACGCCGTGGAATCTGCGGCCTCCGTGGTGGAGTTGAGCCTCCCATCTTCGGACGGTGCAATATGCTCCGGATCTACGGCCGGAGCAGTTACAGGAGCAATCTCCTAGATGCAGCCCGATGACAGATTTAGGTCATGTTCATCGGGGTGACTAGGAGCGGTTGCCGCGGTCTCGAATCCGGCAAAGATCAAATCTCCATGGATGTCTGCGACATAATTCAAGCTCCCAAATCTGACCAGATGGCCAGGGGCATAGCTGCCGATCTGCTCCAGACGGCTAAGCGAGTTGGCATGTAGTACGAAGGCGCCGAACACGAAGATCTGTCCGGGGAGGAAGGTTTCCCCTTGGACAGCATCGTTGTTGACGATTGAAGAGGCCATCAAACCTTTTGAGGACGGCACAACGAAACTCTCAATGAAAGCACTGATGTCGGTGTCAAAACCGGCGGATCTCGGGTAGGGGGTCCTGAACTGTGCATCTAAGGTCGATGGTAACAGGAGATAGGGGACACGATGTTTACCTAGGTTCGGGCCCTCTCTATGGAGGTAATACCCTACTTCCTGCTAGATTGATCTTGATGAATATGAGTATTACAAGAGTTGATCTACCACGAGATCGTAATGGCTAAATCCTAGAAGTCTAGCATGTATGACTATGGTAACGAGTCTCTCCTCTTCCGGACTAAGTCCTCCGATTTATATAGACACTGGGAGGATCTAGGGTTACACAAGGTCGGTTACAAATAATGGAATCTACATATTCGGTCGTCATGCTTGCCTTCCACGCCAAGGAGAGTCCCATCCCGACACGGGCGCAGTCTTCGGTCTTCACAGCCCATCAGTCCGGCCCATGGCTAACAGGCCGGACGCCCGACGACCCCTTAGTCCAGGACTCCCTCAAAGAGTTTTGCTTATATGTTAGGTAGCATTCCACATCAAAAATTCTGTTTTTATCATTTACCTACTCGAGGACGAGCAGCAATTAAGCTTTGGGATGCTTGATACGTCTCCAACGTATCTACAATTTTTGATTGTTTCGTGCTATTATATTATCTATCTTCAATTTTTTATATGCATTTATATGCTATTTTATATGATTTTTGGGATTAACCTATTAACCTAGAGCCTAGTCCATTTTTAGTTTTTTCCTTGTTTTTGAGTTTCGCAAAAAAAGAATATTAAACGGAGTCCAATTGACCTGAAAATTTACGGAGCTTATTTTTTTGGACCAAAAGAAGCCCACGGAGTACCAGAGATGCACTAGAGGAGTCCTGAGGGCGGCGCACCTCCCAACCTTGTGGGCCCCTCGTGGACTCCCCTGACTAGTTCTCGACGCCAACACCTCTTATATATCCCCAAACCTCCAGAACATAATCTAGATTGGGAGTTTCGCTCCTGCAAGCCTTTGTAGCCACCAAAAACCAATCGAGACCCTGTTTCGGCACCCTGCCGGAGGGGGAAATCATCACCGTTGGCCATCTTCATCATCCCGGTGGTCTCCATTATGAGGAGGGAGTAGTTCACCCTTGGGGCTGAGGGTATGTATAAGTAGCTATGTGTTCGATCTCTCTCTCTCTCTCGTGTTCTTGACATGGCACAATCTTGATGTACCGCGAGCTTTAATATTATAGTCGGATCTAGCTTATGATGCTTCTCCCCCTCTACCTTCTTGTAATGGATTGAGTTTTCCCTTTGAAGTTATCTTATCAGATTGAGTCTTTAAGGATTTGAGAACACTTGATGTATGTCTTGCATGTGCTTATCTGTGGTGACATTGCGATTTCACGTGATTCACTTGATGTATGTTTTGGTGATCAACTTGCGGGTTCTGTGACCTTGTGGACTTATGCATAGGGGGTTGGCACACATTTTCGTCTTGGCTCTCTGGTAGAAACTTTGGGGCACTCTTTGAAGTTCTTTGTGTTGGTTTGAATAGATGAATCTGAGATTGTGTGACGCATATCGTATAATCAAATCCGCAGATACTTGTGGTGACATTGGAGTATCTAGGTGACATTAGGGTTTTGGTTGATGTGTGTCTTAAGGTGTTATTTTAGTACGAACTCTAGGGCTGTTTGTGACACTTATAGGAATAGCCCAACAGATCGATCGGAAAGAATAACTTTGAGGTGGTTTCGTACCCTACAATAATATCTTTGTTTGTTCTCTGCTATTAGTGACTTCGGAGGGACTCGTTGTTGCATGTTGAGGGATTGCTATATGATCTAATTATGTTATCATTGTTGAGAGAACTTGCACTAGTGAAAGTATGAACCTTAGGCCTTGTTTCAAAGCATCGCAGTACCATTTTGGCTCACTTTTGTTACTAGTTACCTTGCTGCTTTTATATTTTCATATTACAAAAACCTTTATCTACTATCCATATTGCACTTGTATCTCCATCTCTTCGCCGAACTAGTGCACCCATACAATTTACCATTGTATTGGGTGTTTTGGGGACACAAGAGATTCTTTGTTATTTGGTTGCAGGGTTGTTTGAGAGAGACCATCTTCATCCTACGCCTCCCACGGATTGATAAACCTTAAGTCATTCACTTGAGGGAAATTTGCTACTGTCCTACAAACCTCTGCACTTGGAGGCCCAACAACGTCTACAAGAAGAAGGTTGCATAGTAGACATCAACAAGCAATGGGTTAAGCTTGGAGGAGTTAATACGTCTCCAGCGGCCAGGTCGTCGAGGTCTTCTTGACGAATCGTCGAACAGATCCAGTCGCCCTGGATCCAGCCCTGCGGCAGGCCGGCCCTCGACGAGGATCCGCCCCGACTGGTCGCCTTTCCCTTCGCCTTCGCCGTTGCTTTCTTCGCCCGCTCTAGGGCCGCCGTCTTCTCTTTCACCATCGTCGCCGGCGAGACGCGCACATGGCCGTGGCGCTGGGACGGAAGCGAGCGCGGCGGATAAGTCTGAGGAAGAGAGGAGGAAATGAGAACGCACTGTTCAAAAACCCCCCGTCCGGCGTCTTATATTAGGTTGCTTCCGAGTGATTGACTTGTAGGCCCGGGCGATCCTGTCAAATCTCGCGACAGTCGCGCGCGCGATACCTGGCGAAAAAGGTGGCACGGAGATCGAGGCGTCCTGCCTTATCCCATCCGATTACTGTGGCCTCCTCCGCCAAGCGCTTCGAAATTGAATCTCACAAATCCGTGAGCTGCAGAACAACTCATCAGACGGAAGATCTCCTCCGCTCTGTCACTCGGAACTCTCCGAGTAAAGAAACTCACTCGACGGATACAAAGAATGGATCAAGGCGACTGAAAAAGAAGTTGGTGCCGTCACCTAAGTTCATTGATCCAGAGCAAGATATACTTGTAGCACGAAAATGGGTCGGAAGTGTGTTCAACTCCTTCCCCACTCAAACCTCGATCCATTCGGGGGCTAATGATGAATCTATGTACCTAGGGTAGGGTCATGGACCTGTCCTAGATACCCTAGCCAAGGACATCTCTAGAGGAAACCAACCTTCGATCGAGTCATAAGTGTTCCACTCGACAGACTCGAAGACACTCGACCATGAAGCCAACCACTCGACAGCCAGGAGATCTAAAGTCACTCCGCGCTAACGGTCGGTCATTAAGTAGCCTTTATGGTCATCATAGCACTTTATTTGAGGCGTTACCAGTAACGCCCGACCTTAATGTACCTTAAACTCTGCATAACTGTGGGCGGGAGGGGTCTGGCAAACTCTATATAAGCCACCCCCCTCCTTAATTCATACACACATAATCCAGTCGACCGCCTCCGGGATCCGAGACGTAGGGCTATTACTTCCTCCGAGAAGGGCCTGAACTCGTAAAACTCGTGTGTATACAACTACTCCATAGCTAGGATCTTTCCTCTCCATTCCTACCCCCCTACATTACTGTCAGACTTAGAACCATGACAGTTGGCACCCACCGTGGGGCGGGTGTCTTAGCGACTTATTGGAGAAGTTGCGCTTTTTCTGATCTCCTTCATCATGGTTTCAGGCGGAGTTTTGGTTGAGGGCCGAGAGATCCGTCTCGACGCGCTCACGTTCATCGCCGACGACTCCGCTTGTCTTCAGGAAGCTCCACTCGACGTCGATGCGCTCCCTGTTCGCGGGGCGACGCATTTTCGCGCGTGTGTCCGTGGCGTTCTCCTGCGGCAACCGTCGACCCAGTATCGGTCGACCCCTGTGTCATCCTCCCTCCCTGTTTCCCATCGGCGCAAGCGCTCCGGTCGGTCGAGGCTTCAGCGGTGGGTGAGGCACGCGGTGGCTCGCCAGTCGGCCACCCCCCAAGTCGCGGCGATCGAGCCCGACGAATCTCTCTACGGCCTGTTCGACTGGCTCCGCAGAGACTGCATCCGAGTGCGACAGCAGTGATCCAGCGGCGGAGGTTCTGATGGTCGATGGACCATGCAGTCCTCCCGGCTTTCCCCGCACCGACGGAGGCGACGGCGGAGGCGATCCGTCGCATGCCCATGAAGAGTATCTCCCCCAGCCCCTCACCTCGCTGCAGAGGGAAGAACTTTGCCGCTGGAACGTGGATGCTCTGCACACTCCTATCGTTGGAGAAACCCCTGAGGCCCGTGCTTTGGAGGACGCGCGCTTGGCCAACTTGGCTGAGCGCACACGGCTGGAGAAACTCCAGCGAGTACTCGACGAGCGAGCGCGACAACGGGTTCCAGAATCCAGTCGACGTCAACTCTTTCCACCACCGACTCAGGTATATCGAACTCCGATTCAAAATTTCACAGCTGCGGCCCGTATAGCAGAGTCGATTCAGCCTTCCCAGTCCGAGGCTGGCAGAGGCTTGTTGCAGATCAGAGCATTACTCCGGGCAGCAGGAAACCAGAATTCAGCTGTATCACAGTCGCGGAACAGGATTCACAGCAAATCCGTTGTTGCAGATACAGTTCAGTCGGCTCATAGCCCTAGATCGCCCCCGAGGCGCGAGAGGCATGAAGACCGGCGAGATCAGTACAGGGACCGTGAGCAATATGATCACCGATTCGATCACGATGACCGACGTCGAGTGCCCACCCCTCCCCCGAGGAGTGGGTCACACGTGCCTCGACAGCAGGATGACACACGCCCTTATAGTGCTGGGCGAAGGATTCCAGTCGACCCCAGAGAACCAGGCTTTGATGCGAGATCCATTCTTGTTCAGGGTTTGATTGACAGAAACAGAGCTCACCGAGGAGTTCATGACAGGGATGTACCCACCAGCAGCAGAGTGCATGTCTCAGGACCAGAGTGCTTGACGGGGCTACTCGAGACGCAGTGATTCCTCCCCACTTCAGGTTGGCGACTGGAGTCAGTAAGTTTAATGGTGAGTCCAAACCTGATACTTGGCTTGAGGACTACCGAGTGGCTGTTCAGATTGGCGGCGGCAATGATGAAGTGGCCATGAAACACCTGCCTCTTATGTTGGAGGGCTCGGCCAGAGCGTGGCTGAACCAGTTAGCACCCAGTAGCATTGACACTTGGGAAGATCTTTCCTGAGTGTTTGTCAGAACATTTGAAGAGACCTGCAAGAGACCAGCAGGGTTGACAGAATTGCAGTCTTGTGTGCAGAAGACAAATGAAACTTTGAGGGATTACATTCAGAGATGGATCACGTTGCATCACACGGTAGAGAATGTATCTGATCACCAGGCAGTCTGTTCCTTCAAGGAAGGTGTTAAGTATAGAGAACTAAACCTGAAATTCGGTCGAACCGGAGACATGTCTCTGAGTCGAATGATGGAAATTGCCACCAAGTATGCCAATGGTGAAGAAGAGGATCGCCTCCAGAGTGGCAAGCACAAGTCAGTCGCCCACAAAACCGGAGGAGGGAACTCCAGTCGGAAGCAGAAGCGGAAAGCCGAGCCAGCTGCTCCTGGAGAGGCCTTGGCCGTGACCCCAGGAAAGTTTAAAGGGAAGCCCAAAGGACCTTGGAACCCTAAGAAGGTGAAAGACCAAGACGGAAATGATGTGTTGGATTTGCCATGCCAAATTCACACTAAGAAAGATGAAGAGGGTAAACTCATTTACCCGAAACATACCACTCGACAGTGTCGGCTCTTGATCCAGTAATTCCAGGGAAAACAGCCCAAAGATAAGGAAAAGGAGTCGGACAAAGTTGAGGGCAAGGAAGATAGTGATGATGGATACCCCCAGGTCAATTCCACCCTGATGATTTTTGGTGACGTTGAAAGAAAAAGTTGATTGAAAGTTATCAACCGAGAGGTGAATATGGTCGCTCCGGCGACACCCAGTTACTTTAAATGGTATCAGACTGCCATCACATTCGACCAGTCTGACCACCCGACGCACATAGCCACCCCTGGGAGGCAAGCTATGGTGGTCGACCCAGTCGTCGAAGGCACTCGACTGACTAAAGTTTTGATGGATGGTGGCAGTGGCCTGAATATACTATATGCAGAGACGTTGAAAGGGATGGGCATCCCGATGTCCAGACTTCGCATCAAAGCAACATGAGTTTCCATGGAGTCATTCCTGGAAAGAAGGCTGAGTCACTCGGCAAAATTGCTCTTGATGTGGTTTTCGGTGATTCCAGGAATTTTCGTAAAGAAAAGTTGACGTTTGAAGTCGTGGATTTCCAGAGTGCTTATCACGCTATTCTGGGAAAGCCAGTGTATGCACGTTTCATGGCTCGATCATGTTATGTATACCTTAAACTGAAGATGCCAGGCCCCAAAGGTGTGATCACTGTCATCGGCAATCGGAAGAAAGCGGAAGAGTGTTTCCAGAAAGGCCCAAAGATCGCTGATGCTCAGAAGGCAGTGGTAGAGCTGCAGGAATACCAGAAAACTACAGACCCGAGTGATTTGTTGCGAGCCAAGAAGCCCGCCATGTAATCAGCATTCGATCCGTCCAGTGAGACAAAGCCGATTCACATTCACCCGACCGACCCCAATGCTGCTCCGACTCATATCTCTACAACACTCGACTCCAAATAGGAAGAAGCGCTCATCCAGTTCCTCCGTGAGAATTGGGACATCTTCGCATGGAAGCCTGCTGACATGCTGGGTGTTCCCAGGGGGCTGGCTGAGCACCGTCTACGAGTCGACCCAAAATTGAAACATGTCAAAGAACATCTTCGACGGTCCGCCGTCCAAAAGAGAAAGGCCATTGGCGAGGAAGTGGCTCGACTCCTTGCGGCGGAGTTTATCCGAGAGATTTACCACTCTGAGTGGCTCGCCAATGTCGTCATGGTCCCCAAGAAGGACAAGTCACTTCGCATGTGCATTGACTTCAAACATATCAATCAGGCCTGCCCGAAAGATCATTTTCCTCTACCACGCATCGACCGCAGGATGTGAGCGCCTGTCTTTTATAGACGCCTATTCCGGTTACCATCAGATCCGTCTGTATGGATCCGACGAGATCAAAACAGCTTTCATCACTCCATTCGGGTGCTTCTGTTATGTCACCATGCCATTCGGCCTCAAGAATGTCGGAGCCACGTTCATGAGGATGATTCAGAAGTGTTTGCTCACTCAAATCAGTCGGAATGTGGAAGCATACATGGATGATGTTGTGGTCAAGTCACGGAAGGCTTCCGACCTGCTGACTGACCTTGTTGAGACATTTGCCAACCTCAGGAGGTATGATCTCAAGCTTAATCCATCAAAGTGCACATTCGGAGTTCCTGGCGGAAAGTTACTCAGTTTTCTCGTTTCCGAACGAGGAATCGACGCCAATCCAGAAAAAGTTGGTACTATACTCCGGATGAAACGTCCCGCGTGCGTGCACGATGTCCGAGAAGCTTCTTGGTTGCTTTGCCGCTTTAAGTCGATTCATCTCGACTCGGTGAAAAGGCATTGCCTCTTTACCGTGATGAAGAAGTCGACAAGTTCGAGTGGACTCCACGAAGCTGATGCACGGCGTTCATGAGCTAAAAGCCCCGCTCTCCACCCGGCCGATGCTTGCTGCCCCAATCAGCAAAGAGCCTTTGTTGCTTTACATTGCAGCCACGGACAAGTTGTCAAGACAAAGACTTACGGTTGAGCGGGAAGAAGAAGGAAAAGCCTTTAAAGTTCAACGCCCGATATATTATGTTTACGAAGTTTTAACCCGTCACAAAGCAAAGATATCCTCATTATCGGAAGCTTGTATATGGGATTTATATGACCACGAAGAAGGTTGCTCATTACTTCTCGACCATTCCATTACGATTAAATCGGTGACGCTCCATTGTCGAGATTACACTGTGAGAGATGCAACTGGTCGAGTGGCTAAATGGGCGATTGAGCTCCTTCCCTTAGATATCAAGTTTGAGGCAAAGAAAGCCATCAAGTCCCAAGCAATAGCAGATTTCGTCGCCGAGTGGATTGAACAACAACTGCCGACTCAAGTTCACTTGGAGCACTGGACCATGTTCTTTGATGGTTCCAAGATGTTGAATGGTTCCGGTGCTGGGGTAGTGTTAGTTTCCCCCCGAGGAGATAAGCTCAGATATGTCCTTCAAATTCACTTTGATTCCTCCAACAACGAAGCAGAATATGAAGCACTTTTGTATGGGTTGCGTATGGCCATTTCACTCGGCATTCGTCGCCTCATGGTCTATGGCGACTCAGATTTGGTGGTTAATCAAGTGATGAAGGAGTGGGACGTCAGAAATCCGGACATGACTGGTTACTGCAATGCAGTGAGAAAGCTAGAGAAGAAATTCGAGGGGTTAGAGCTTCATCATATACCCCGACTGAAAAATCAAGCATCTGATGATTTGGCAAAAATAGGTTCCAAGAGAAAAGCCATTCCCAGCAATGTGTTTTTGGAACACATCCACGCACCATCAGTTCAAGAGGATCCTTTCACCGAAGAAGCCCCGCAACAAAAAAGTGCCACAGATCCGACTGAGGTTGAGGTTCCAGCGGTGGTCGACCTAATCATGGAAGTTTTGGTCATCACTCCCGACTGGACAGTGCCGTACATCACGTATATCCTAAGAAAGGAGCTTCCAGAGAATGAAGAAGATGCTCGACAGATCGTCCGTCGATCCAAGGCCTTTACTGTGATAAAGGGACAGTTGTTCAGGGTAAGCGCGACTGGAGTCAGTCAGAAATGTATAACACCAGAAGAAGGTCAGATAATTCTTGACGATATCCACTCAGGGACCTGTGGTCACCATGCGTCCTCTCGGACCATTGTGGCTAAAGCATACCGAGCAGGATTTTACTGGCCAAGAGCAAATGAAATGGCGAAAGAGATAGTCGACAAGTGTGAAGGATGTCAGTTCTATTCCAATATGTCACACAAACCCGCCTCAACCTTGAAGACCATTCCACTCGTCTGCCCTTCATTTGTTTGGGGATTGGATATGGTTGGACCACTGGGAACTGGCAGGAGTGGCTTCACTCACGTGCTGGTGGCAGTCGACAAGTTTACTAAATGGATTGAAGATAAGCCTATTAAGAATCTCGATGCTTGCACTGCTATCAGTTTCGTCAGAGAGTTGATATACAGATATGGAGTTCCGCATAGCATCATCACTGATAATGGGTCAAACTTCGATTCCGACAAGTTCAAAGCCTTTTGCGCCTCTCAAGGCACACGAGTCGACTACGCTTGATCGCTCACCCCGGTCGAATGGACAAGCGGAAAGAACAAACGGTCTAATTCCCAAAGGACTGAAACCCCGACTGATGCGCGATCTCAAGCACGCAGCAGGCGCATGGGTCGACGAACTTCCATCAGTTCTTTGTGGATTGAGGACTACCCCTAATCGGTCAACTGGACGAACTCCATTCTTTCTGGTATATGGAGCTGAAGCAGTTCTCCCGAGTGACTTGCTTCACAATGCACCTCGAGTCGAGCTCTACTCTGAAGATGAAGCAGAACAAGCCCGGCAGGATGCAGTCGATCTCCTAGAAGAGGAAAGAGAGATGGCCCTGATCCGCTCGACTATCTATCAGCAAGACTTGCGTCGATTCCATGCCAGAAATGTGAAGAGTCGAGCCTTCCAAGAAGGAGACTTGGTCCTTCGAGTAGATCAACAGAAACCACACAAGCTCGCTCCCACTTGGGAAGGCCCCTTCATCGTTACCAGAGTTCTCCACAATGGAACGGACCATCTTTACAACATCGATCGCCAGATTGATGAACCTCGAGCTTGGAATGCGGAGCTGCTCCGCCCCTTCTATACTTAAGTACTCACTCAGATGAGATGTAATAAGAAATACCTCTGTAGTTTATTTATCAAAGACAAGAGTGCTATAATTTTCCCAGTGATTGTTGTTGCTTTTGTTTTCGTAAGAAACCCCCAATGGGTAGCTTAGCTGCGAATCCGTTTTGCCTAAGTTTGTAAAAAAGAAAAATCCTACCGAGTGACGAGCAAGCCTCTCACTCAGAGGCTTAGTTGCGAATCCGTTTCGCCTAAGTACTTGGAAATCCTACCGAGTGGTGAGCCAGCCTCCCACTCGGGGGCTTAGCTGCAGTCCAAGTACTCGCCTAAGTTTGAAAAAATCCTACTAAGTGGTGAGCCAGCCTCCCACTCGGAGGCTTAGCTGCAGTCCAAGTACTCGCCTAAGTTTCAAAAAATCCTACCGAGTGGTGAGCCAGCCTCTCACTCGGAGGCTTAGCTGCAGTCCAAGTATTCGCCTAAGTTTAAAAAATCCTCTCACTCAGAGGCTTAGCTGCAGTCCAAGTACTCGCCTAAGTTTAAAAAAAAATCCTCCCACTCGGAGGCTTAGCTTCCATCCAAGTACTTGCCTATGTTTTTGAAATCCTACCGAGTAAAGAGCAATCCTCTCACTCGGGGGCTTAGCTGCAGTCCAGTACTCGCCTAAGTTTGAAAAATCCTACCGAATGAAGAGCAATCCTCTCACTCGGAGGCTTAGCTGCAGTCCAAGTACTCGACTAAGTTTGAGAAATCCTACCGAGTGAAGAGCAATCCTCTCACTCGGGGGCTTAGCTGCAGTCCAAGTACTCGCCTAAGTTTGAGAAATCCTACCGAGTGAAGAGCAATCCTCTCACTCGGGGGCTTAGTTGCAGTCCAAGTACTCGCCTAAGTTCGAAAACATCCCGATCCAAGAAGACTGACGAGGTCTTGGTCATTGCTACCTTCTCCTTGAGCGCCACAAGTACAGCAGGCGCTCCATCCCGATCTGCAAGGACTGACGAGGTGCAGGTCGACTACTACCTTCTCCTTGAGCCGCGCCACAAGTATAACGTCGCTCCATCCCGATCCGCAAGGACTGACGAGGTGCAGGTCGATTGCTACCTTCTCCTTGAGACTCTGAGATACAACATACATACGTACTCCATCCCTTCCTGCAAGGATAATGGGGCGCAGGACAACCAAATCTTGCACCTCAGAGCTGCATCTCAAACAACAAAGATTATTCCGAGTGAAGCATAGTCGACTCGAAGGTAAATGCAAGCATATTCAGAAGTAAAACCAGTTCAGTTAAGTCCTAAAGGGTCCAAACCGCAGATCAAAGTACTCGGGCTCTCAGCCCGAAGGAGTTTAGCGGTTACAAAATCCACTCGGCATTCCGAGGCAAATTTAAGGTCAGGCATAAAAGTTTGTTTACTCCGTGGGAGGAGGACTGGCAGGCTCGACGAACTCGTCCAGGTTGACACCATCGGCGATCCGAGTGGCAGCAGCAATGAAAGTCTCCATAAAGGATCAGAAATCGTGCTTCTTGGTGTTAGCGACCTTGATTGCCGCCAGCTTATCTTCTCGCGCCTCTTTACAGTGGACACGAACCAAAGACAGAGCCACATCAGCACCGGACCAAGCAGAATACTTCTTCCACTCCTGCACTTGACCAGGGATCTCGTTAAGTCGAGTCATCAGAGACTCAAGGTCATTCTGGAGTGTCGCCCCTGGCCAAAGTGCTGTGTCGATCCGCGACGTGGCGACTTTCAGTCGAGTCAAGTAGTCAACAACGCCGTCGATGCGAGATTCCAGTCGGAGCAAGTTCATAGCAGTTTCGTCCTTCACGGGAGAATTGATAGGGTCCAAATTTGGTTCGATTCGCCCAGTCTCCTCCTCGAAGTCTCGACAAAGCTCTGCATGCACAGTCTAAAGGCTAGTCAGTATTCGTATGTCGAGTCGACAAAGATGAAGCAGTCGGAACGGGGTATGTACCTTCAAGATTGATGAACAACTTCTTGGCGAGGCTCCTCAGATAGCTTTCCAGATCATCCCTCCTGCGAGCAATGCCTTCCATCTTCTCGTTCAAGCTAACCTTGTCCTTCTTCAAGCGGGTGACCTCCTTGTTGGCTCCATCCAGAGCAGATTTCATCTTCGCATTCTCCTCCTCCAGTTTGTCGGCTGAAGCCAGCTTCTGTTCAGCCAGAGCAGTTTGGTCGTCGGCCTTCTTTTGTGCAGCAGCCAGATCGTGATCCTTCTTTAACAGAGCCTGGTTCAGTTTTTCTGAAAAGAAATAATGCTCAGTTCAGGAAGAGCAGAGTGAAATCCGGGTCTAAGACAAAATAGTCGACGAAGCTCCCTTACCATTGGCGTCATCTTTGGCCTTCTGCAGCTCCGATTTGGCCAACTCCAGGTCAAGGTTAAGTTGAATCTGCTGCTTCTCTAAGTCGGCAAAGCGAGCCCCAAGATCACAAGATTTCTGCAATCAGAGAGGATGGATTATTTTACAGAGACAATAAATACTAAGACTACGGTCGACTGCCCGCGGTCCACCATAGTCTCGGGGACTACACCCAGTGGATGCACTTAGCGTGCCCCCACTGATCCAGTGAACACTCGACGAGACCTGTTCGGCGCAAGTGTATATCTAAAAAAGGAAGAAGAAGAAAGACAACAACAAACAAGTTCTTCAGACCATAGTTGACTGCCAGCAGTCGACCACGGTCTCGGAAACTACACCCAGTGAGTGCACTTAGCGTGCCCCCACTGATTCAGTTTACACTCGACATGGCCAGACTAGACCGAGTGAAGGGATTAAATGTCAAGACTATAGTCGACTGCCTGCAGTCCACCGTAGTCTCGGGGACTACACCCAGTGGGTGCACTCAGCGTGCCCCCACTAGTCCAAAACTTCAAATAACAAAAATTCAGCTCAAAGTATGGATTGACTCAGTGACAAGTTGAAACACCCAGCGGGTGTGCAGATGTAAAGATCCTTGGAAAGAGAGTTTTCAGGTAGCATATCCTATGAGCAAGCCAAGAAAACCAATGACGACGTCGCTAACACGAACATTGCTCGAGAGCCGAGTCAAGGCGTCATAGACGGCTTGATCGACATCCCGCACCATCTTCATCTTCTCCATCATAATACTGCTTGGCGTATGGCTTCCTTGGCAGCATTCACTTCGCCCTCCTACGGGATGTGATGGGTAACAAAAACTGAAGGTGGATCGGCGGGAGCTTGAGCGGTCGATGAAGAAGGCAGAACACTTTCGGCGATTGGTGCGGTGAAGGTATGTGAAGCCCGATTGGCATCACCAGCGTCCTGAACGACTGGCTCAGCTATCGGCGTCGATTGTGCCACCTTGTCTGCAGGAGTTTTCCTATTTTTCCTCGTCAAAGGCCTCTCGGGCTCGTCATCGTCATCGTCGGGGAGGTCAATAATGTTGGGAGTTGTTCAAAGATCGGTCACCAAAATTGCATCACCCAATGGTATATATTACAGTCGAGTCGACCAAATAAAGACAAAATGATAGAAATCGTACCCAGATTGGAGGTGACAGCATCCTCCATTGCCTCATCCTCATCCCTGTAAGCTGAAGTCCCGGAAGTAGCAGCGCTGCCAGTTCCAAAGTTTATCTGGTCAAATCAAGGGAAAAATAAACAGCACAGAGCGTCGAGTGAATACAAAGGGAGACACTCACGCAGAGGCGACGGGGATGTCAATCTTAATCTTTGGCAACGCCTTCCGAGCGCTTGGCACTACAACTTTGGGATGCTTTGACGCTTTTTCAGTCGGAGCCGGTGAGGACATCCGAGGGCGCTTTGAAGACGGGCCAGTCTGAGCAGTCGCTTTTTCACGAGCGCTCGGCCGGTCTTGGTCGAGCTTGGATCGCCTCTCCCTGCGAGGAGGTGACTCGGCCTCTTCTTCGTCGCTTGAGTCGTCACTTTCCTCGGTCTCCTCTCCGTCAGAATGCCATTCACCCCTGTTGCCGCCGCTCGCCTCCCCTTCCAGGTCTTGCTCTTTCTCCCCGTTGGGCATTGAGTACATTTCGATAAGAGCCTGGCAGAAAAACAAGCAGAACCAAAGTCAATCGACGGAGCATCAATAGCTGCATGGTTAAAATTACAGTCGGAAATTTAGAATTGAACCTTGTCCAGTACGTGGGATTGGTCGAGTGGAAGAATTCTCCTAGCTCCCCTAGGGTTGTCCCTGTTCCTAGTGATGCTCGTCAGCCACCCCTCCAGCATGGCATCCTCGACCTCCTCCGGGTGGATCCGAGTGGTGTCATCAGTGCCCGAATACATCCACATCGGATGGTCTCGAGCTTGAAGTGGTTGGATGCGTCGCTGAAGGAAGACTTCCAAAAGATCTATACCAGTCACCCCGTCACGGATAAGCTGGACAACACGATTGACCAATATCTTAACCTGCGCTTTCTATTCTGGGATCACCTTTAAAGAGGAGGGCTTCCTCACTCGGTCCATGGAAAAAGGAGGGAGTCCGGTCGACTGTCCTGGCGTTGGCTGGTCTTTGAAGTAAAACCAGGTCGACTGCCATCCACGGACTGAGTCGAGAAGGATCATGGCTGGAAAAGAACTTTTCCCCCTCATCTAAACCCCAAGACCCCCACACATCTGAATCACCTGTGTTCTTCGTCACTCAGATTGGCCTTTTTCACCGTTTGGGAACGACAGGTGAAAATGTGCTTGAAAACGCCCCAGTGAGGCCGGCAACCCAAGAAATTCTCGCACAAAGACATGAAAGCAGCAAGGTACACAATTGTGTTGGGTATGAAGTGGTGGAGTTGCGCCCCAAAGAAGTTCAGAAATCCCCGAAAGAAAGGGTGAGGAGGCAAAGAAAATCCACGGTCGACATGGGTGGCCAAGAGAACGCACTCACCCTCCCGAGGCTGCGGCTCAGACTCCTTCCCCGGAAGCCGCGCCGATCCTTGGGGGATCAGTCCTCCAGCGGCCAGGTTGTCGAGGTCTTCTTGACGAATCGTCGAGCGGATCCAGTCGCCCTGGATCCAGCCCTGCGGCAGGCCGGCCCTCGACGAGGATCCGCCCCGACTGGTCGCCTTTCCCTTCGCCTTCGCCGTCGCTTTCTTCGCCCGCTCCAGGGCCGCCGTCTTCTCTTTCACCATCGTCGCCGGCGAGACGCGCACAGGGCAGCGGCGCTGGGACGGAAGCGAGCGCGGCGGATAAGTCTGAGGAAGAGAGGAGGAAATGAGAACGCACTGTTCAAAAACCCCCGTCCGACGTCTTATATGAGGTTGCTTCCGAGTGACTGACTTGTAGGCCCGGGCGATCCTGTCAAATCCTGCAAATCGCCGTGACGCTGAGCACGTGGCATAAAAAGGTGGCATGGAGATCGAGGCGTCCCTGCCTTATCCCATCCGATTACTGCGGCCTCCTCCGCCCCGCGCGCTTCCCGAAATTTGAATCCTGCGAAATCCGCGAGCTGCAGAACAACTCATCAGACGGAAGATCTCCTCCGCTCTGTCACTTGGAACTCTCCAAGTAAAGAAACTCACTCGACGGATACGAAGAATTGATCAAGGCGACTGAAAAAGAAGTTGGTGCCGTCACCTAAGTTCATTGATCCAGAGCAAGATATACTCGTAGCACGAAAATGGGTCAGAAGTGTGTTCAACTCCTTCCCCACTCAAACCTCGATCCATTCAGGAGCTAATGATGAAGCTATGTACCTAGGGTAGGGTCATGGACCTTTCCTAGATACCCTAGCCAAGGACATATCTAGAGGAAACCACCTTTCAATCAACTCAGAAGTGTTCCACTCGACAGACTCGAAGACACTCGACCATGAAGCCAACCACTCGACCATGAAGCCAACCACTCGACAGCCATGAGATCTAAAGTCACTCCGCACGCTAACGGTCGGTCATTAAGTAGCCTTTATGGTCATCATAGCACTTTATTTGAGGCGTTACCAGTAACGTCCGACCTTAATGTACCTTAAACTCTGCATAACTGAGGGCGGGAGGGTTCTGGCGAACTCTATATAAGCCACCCCCCTCCTCAGTGTCAAGGGTTCACACCCCTGTAATTCATACACACATAATCCAATTGACAGCCTCCGGGCTCCGAGACGTAGGGCTATTACTCCCTGCGAGAAGGGCCTGAACTCGTAAAACTCGTGTGTATACAACTACTCCATAGCTAGGATCTTGCCTCTCCATTCCTACCCACCTAGATTACTATCAGACTTAGAACCACGACACCCGTGTCTGGATTGGACTCTACTAGGCGTGGAAGGCCAGCTTGGCAACCGACTATGTAGATTCCTTCTTATGTAACCGACTCTGTGTAACCCTAGATCCCCCCCCCCCGGAGTCTATATAAACCGGAGGGGTTAGTCCGGAAGGATATACACATTATCATAGTCATATAGGCAAGACTTCTAGGGTTTAGCCATTACGATCTCGTGGTTGATCAACTCTTGCAATACTCATATTCATCTAGATCAATCAACCAGGAAGTAGGGTATTACCTCCATAGAGAGGGCCCGAACATGGGTAAACATCGTGTCCCCCATCTCCTGTTACCATCGATCCTAGACAAACAGTTCGGGACCCCCTACCCGAGATCCGCCGGTTTTGACACCGACAATGCTAGTGAGTGAATTTGAGAAATACTTGTGTTAAGGTTTGTGAGTCCCGTAGCATGCACGTATGGTGAACCGTTATGTGATGAAGTCGGAGCATGATTTATTTATTGATTGTCTTCCTTATGAGTGGCGGTTGGGGACGAGCTATGGTCTTTTCCTACCAATCTATCCCCCTAGGAGCATGCATGTAGTACTTTGTTTTGATAACTAATAGATTTTTGCAATAAGTATGTGAGTTCTCTGTGACTAATGTTGAGTCCATGGATTATACACACTCTCACCTTTCCGCCGTTGCTAGCCTTTCTAGTACCGTGCAACCTTCGCCGGTACCATAAACCCACCATATACCTTCCTCAAAACAACCACCATACCTACCTATTATGGAATTTCCATAGCCATTCCGAGATATATTTCCATGCAACTTTCCACCATTTCGTTTATTATGACACGCTCCATCATTGTCATATTACTTTTCATGATCATGTAGTTGACATCGTATTTTTTGGCAAAGCCACCATTCATAATTCTTCCATACGTGTCACTCTTGATTCATTGCACATCCCGGTACACCGCCGGAGGCATTCATAAAGATTCATATATTTTTTCTAAGTATCGAGTTGTAATTCTTGAGTTGTAAGTAAATAAAAGTGTGATGATCTTCATTATTAGAGCATTGGTCCCATGTGAGGAAAGGATGATGGAGCCTATGATTCCCCCACAAGTCGGGATGAGACTCCAGATGAAAAAAAATAAAAAATAAAAAGAGAAAAGAGGCCAAAAAAGAGAGGGCCCAAAAAATGAGAGAAAAAGAGAGAAGGGGCAATGTTACTATCCTTTTACGACATTTGTGCTTCAAAGTAGCACTATGATCTTCATGATAGAGAGAATCATATGTTGTCATTTTCACATACTAGTGGGAATTTTTCATTATAGAACTTGGCTTGTATATTCCAACGATGGGCTTCCTCAAATTGCCCTAGGTCTTCATGAGCAAGCAAGTTGGATGCACACCCACATAGTTTTATTTTTGAGCTTTCATAAACTTATAGCTCTAGTGCATCTGTTGCACGGCAATCTTTACTCACTCACATTGATATCTATTAATGGGCATCTCCATAGCCCGTTGATACGCCTAGTTGATGTGAGACTATCGCCCTCTTTTTGTCTTCTCCACAACCACCATATTCTTATGGGACCCCCTTGACAGTTCGCTTTGAATAAGACTCCTCCAGCAAGGCCCAACTTTGGTTTTACCATTTGCCACCTAAGCCTTTTTCCCCCGGGTTTTCGCGAGCCCGAGGGTCATCTTTATTTTAACCCCCCCCCCGGACCAGTGCTCCTTCGAGTGCTGGCCCGAACTGAGCCATCAAGGGGCCACCACGGGGAAACTCGAGGCTTGGTTTTACTCGTAGCTAGTCTCATCCGGATGTGCCCTGAGAATAAGATATGTGCAGCTCCTATCGGGATTTGTCGGCACAATCGAGCGGCTTTGCTGGTCTTGTTTTATTGCTGTCGAAATGTCTTGTAGTCCGGGATTCCGAGACTGATCGGGTCTTCGGTAGAAGGAATATCCTTCGTTGACCGTGAGAGCTTATAATGGGCTAAGTTGGGACACCCCTGCAGGGTATTATCTTTCGAAAGCCGTGCCCACAGTTATGAGGCAGATGGGAATTTGTTAATGTCCGGTTGTAGAAAACCCGAAGTTGACCTTAATTAATACACATGAACCGCGTGTGTAACCGTCATGGTCTCTTCTCGGTGGAGTCCGGGAAGTGAACACGGTGTTGGAGTTATGCTTGACGTAAGTAGTTCAGGATCACTTCTTGATCGCTATTTAGCTTCACGACCGTGCCTTGCTTCTCTTCTCGCTCTCTTTTGCGATTGTAGCCACCATATATGCTAGTCGCTTGCTGCAGCTCCACCTCACAACTCTGTCCTTCCTATAAGCTTAAATAGTCTTGATCTCGCTGGTGTGAGATTGCCGAGTCCCCGTGACTCACAGATTCTACCAAAACAGTTGCAGTGCAAGCGATGCGGTCAAGGTGTGACGCAACCGAGCTCAAGTGGGAGTTCAATGAGGAACGTGGTCGTTACTATGTGTCTTTTCACGATGATCGATGAGTGGAGCCCAGTTGGGACGATCGGGGATCCGTAGCATTTGGGGTATCTTCTTTTATTTTGGTTCCGTAGTCGGACCTTGAGTGTAATCTGAATGATGGATGTTTATTTATGTATTGTGTGAAGTGGCAACCTGTAAGCCAACTATGTATCTCTTTCCCTTATGTATTACATGGGTTGTGTGAAGATTACCTCACTTGCGACATTGCTTTCAATGCGGTTATGCCTCTAAGTCGTGCTTCGACACGTGGGAGATATAGCCGCATCGAGGGCGTTACAAGTTGGTAATCGAGCCATCCCGACTTAGGAGCCTCGCTTGATTGTTTGCTGGCGTTGTTGAGTCTAGGACAAAAATGTTTTGATTCTTATGATTATATATATCGGAGAGTAGGATTCTTTTTACTCCCCAGTCCCTTCGTCGCTCTGGTGAGGTCTCCTAATGTAGAAGTTTTGACTCTCCTCTCCTCAAATTTCACTAAAAAAAAATTTTAGGATCACGCGGGTATCTTGGGATCGTTCCGATGGTTTTGTGACGAGAACATTGTTCTTGGTGCCTCGACATTTAGGGGTTGTGGCGGTGTCCCGGGAGTTGAGCTCCGAGGTGTTGTCGTCACAATTTTATCGTTGCGATTCTGGAATACTGAGATTTGCCGACATCGAAAATCTCTTTTGTGCAGTTGTTGGTGAGATAACCCGATAACCCAAATACTCGGCGAGCTCGAGAGTATTGCCATGACTTCGTTATAACGGATGCTTTTCGAAGGTCGAGGTAAACGATTTCCGAAGGTTTCTTGGTTGTGTGTTGAAGGATGGATACAGCTGGATCTAGGTATTGTTAGTTTGGGTGATATATTTTGTGTCCCCTGTATCCCCAACACCAGATTGCATAACCAGAAAGTTTCAGGAGTTTAAAAGTGGGAATTCAAGTATCTCGTAGGATATCTTTCCAACACACACATGATACGATATGGGATCTATCATATGTTTGTTTCCGGCTTATTCTGCAAGCCACTCCTTTGTTTTGTTTTATTTGTGGTATTTGAGTTGCTTCGATGTCAAGTGTTGATTCCATACCTTATTCTAAATGGTGTTCTCATATTTCTATGTGAATACTAATCCTTCTTGATCATCGAGTTTGTCATCTCAATTTCTTCTCACCGGTGCGCTTCTCTTCAAGTGGATCCGATCATTTCAACATTCTTGAGATCAATTCTAAGTTTTTTCTCAACGGTGTGCGTTTCATCCCACCCAAGTTGCCTTTGTTTTCCCACCCTCCCACCCCTTTTTCTTCAAGGACTCAGATTTCTTAATCAAGTATCCATTTTATTGAGTGAAGTTTCTTCATTCTTTTCCTTTAATGTTTTATCCGATGATTTCTCATGAAGACGCTAAGGAAGCTTCAACCTTATCATTGTTCCATTCTAATTTTCTTCTCGAGTGGATTTAATTCAAGATTTCGGTGTTGATCTTATCCCTTTTCCTCTTTTCACAATGATTTCTTATGCCAGTGTATCTCCTAATCATTCACTTCTCGCTATTCATTTGGTTGGGAGTGATGAAGATATCTCAGAAGATTCGTGTTTCCATTCTTAATCCGTTCAAGTTATTTTGAGCTTGTTATCTCATTCAAGCCATTTAATTCAACCAGTGCAACGTCTCTTTAAAATTGTTCAACGGTGTTTCTTTTGAGTGGGCCCTAACCCACAGGTCTTTTCCCAGGATCTTACCCGACTATTCTAATTGTTCCCGGAGCTTCTAAAATTCTTTTCGAAGTTTGACGTAAGAATGAATTATCATCAGGCATATTCTTTCTCCAAGATCTTTCAAATTCTTTTCATCGTTGGTTCAACCTTTCTAATTTTCATCCCGGAGTATCTCAACAATTCATGCTGGTGTTTCTCATCGTCATTCTCAACATTTGAAGACCAAAGAAGAGTTTCTCTTAAATCTTGCTCCATTCTCTTCAAGATTCATGGTTCTAGTTTGTTGCCCTCCTCATAATTGTTTTGATTGTGGGAATTCTTTTCACCCATCCGGAGCAATTCAGAAATCTTTTCAGTTTGATTCTCCAGAGCCATCATCTCAGAATTATTCATTCCAGCTTTCAGCTCTCGTTCTCCAAATCATACCGGTGCATCATTCAAGTACTATCTAATCAGCTCGGGATCTCTGCGTTCACTTGTATCTAAATTCTCTCAAGTATCTTGGTTCATTTTCTAATTCTTCCCGGTGTTTCTTTATCTTTTCTTCGTTCAATTTCAATTTTTACGGTGGTTCGTTCAAGATTTCACTTCCTTCCTTATCATATCAATTCATTTGTTGTATCCAAATCCCACCGGTGGTTCCATCAATACCTTCTCAAGTTTGCGCTATATCTCTATCTGTAATCATTTTTCAACGAGAATAAGTAGTATGCCTAATCCGTTGCTTGTCATCAATTTAAATTGGTGAAGGATACGCATAACATAATTCTTATTTTTGTTTCATCCAAGTGATTAATCCTTTCCTTCGGAGTTTGTTCAGGAGGAATAAATTCTTGGCTTCTTGTTGTTCATCTTTCTTCCGGAGTTCCAAGTTTTTCCGCATTATCTCGTCGCGAAGCTCCATCTAAACCATCGCAAGGCTTCACCTTGTGTTTTCAACTTGTCTTTCTTTTATCATCCTTTCATTACGGAGTTCTTCATGGAGGCTCTACATGGTGGTTCGTCAAGGATTCCTTTCATTCTTCAATTGTTCTTCAAGTTTTTCTCTCGGAGTTAAGATCCGTCAAGCCATACTTCAAAATAAACATGGTGCTCAACACATGTTTTGTTTTGAGGAGTTCAAGCATTCTTCATCTTGCATTCCGAAGTGCAATTCTTTCGACCTTATCTTTTGAGGTGGTGTTATGCCATTTTGACAGTTTCATTCATGTTTCATGATTCACTTGTTGTCAAGAATGAGATATTTTAAATCCACCAATCTCTTCGTTGGAGTCATCTTGTGTCATGTTTCACCTAAAGCCTTCCCTAAGGAATGTTGCTATTTGTGGTGCTTGTCAATGATCCAAGTTATCTCTTTATCATCTTAATGAAGAAGTGTTCATCTCTTCGTCGATCTAAAGCAAGCAATTGTTTCCTTTAGTGGTCGGTTGTCACCTCATAATGTTGAGATTTTTCCATAAGCCCACTACAAACTTATTCTTTTTGTTGTTGATTTTCCAACAACTCCGTTCAATTCTTCTTTGCAAGGTGCTTTCCAAGTTCATTTGTGGCAGAAGTTGGCATTTTCTTCTCCGTCCCTTTATCCCAACGATCTAACTTCTATTCTTTTCGTTCACGGAGGCATTGTGATGTTGTGCTCTTCACCCATCACCTCGTATTGTGAGGACCGTGTTCTTTTCATGCTTATCCATTTAACCGGAGTGTTGTGTCATCTCTTCAAGTTCTTTTCATCTTATCAAGTTTTCCTTCTTATTTTAGTCCGAGTGCCGTACAAATTATATCAATCTTATTCCTTCGCTATCTAGTTTTAACCGGAGTGGTTTCAATATCGATCTTATCACCAAAACTCTTGGTTCTCGTCGTATCCCTTGTTCCTCTTTTCTAACGGAGTGTTTTCAATTTTGCTCATCTTCATTGTTTTCTTTCATTCATATTGCTCAACCTCTCAAGGTTCGTGGTTTCACTCGTTTGTCGAAGAAGCAACTTAGTTTTACCTATTCTCTTCCTCTTCCGTTTCTCTCCGGTGCCATCCTAGATCTCTGGACGAGATCCTCTCGTAGTGGTGGAGTGTTGTAATGCCCCGGATGCAACTTTCCATATTCGTAACTCCAACTCTTGCTTTTTCCGGAGATGTGATATGTTATTTCCTTCGTGGTTCGGTTTTTGTCTTTCGTTTTGCTTTTTGTTCATGTCATGCATTTCATCATCGCATCATCCGCATTGCATCCGCATGTTTTCATAAAACTCGTAGCCGTTCGTAGTTGCCCCTTCTCTCTTTGCCTCCGTTGTTATTTTGTCAGGCTCTTGTCCCCGTTGACCTCTCTCAGACCAACCGGCTTCTCGTTCCCTCTTGTCTGGCCGTTTGACCCTCCACACTTTACCAACCCTCACAGCGTGTCTGAAACTCCCCCGAACCCGACCTGGACAGTCATCACCGTTGGGTTCGGATCATCCCCAAACATCTACAAAACATCTCCGTTTTCTTATTTGGACATCCTAACATATATTTTTTCAGCCATCCGATTACGATCGGAGGGTCATTCTAGCCCCTTCCTAAAATTCTCATGCTATATAAACAGATGAAACCCTAGTCCCATCCATCCATCAAATCTTCCGCCGCCGCCGCCACTCCACAAAATCCCCATCGGGATCCTCCCAGATCCACCTCCCTCCTCATTTTCCTCTCCTGCCAGATCCAACCAGCGGCCCCGACCATCTCCCTTGATTTCCGCCGCCACCCAACCAGTGCATCCCTCCCGATCCATCCATCCACCATCCATGAGGGCCTCCTCTGCCTCCCCGTTCGGCCTGGATCGGAGCCCGAGCGTGGAGAGTTCGCTCCCGAACCAGCGCACTCGCCGGCTCCTCTCCGAGCACCTCGCCACCAACCCTCGCCATCCATCGTAGCCCTCGTCGTCCGCAACCAACCCGCAGGACCTGACCGCTTCCCCGCGTCCTCGTCTGTCCAGTGCGCACCAGCAACAGGCCGGCCCCCTCGCCCCGCCTCGCCAAGTCCAGCGCCAAGCCTCGCGTCGCCCGGAGCCTGTCTGCTGCGCCAGTTGCGCATCTCCTCCGTTCCTCGGAGCCTCGAGCCTCCCCGTGCTCCTTCACCTCGCCTCATCGTCCCGTGACCGGCCTTGCTGCCGGCGACCACGGCAAGGACCGGCCTCGTCCCGCTCCTCTCCTCCCCTGTCTCTCCCTTCCACCCCGTGCTTCCCTCTGTTCCTCACATCTCTCTCTCTCTCTCTCTCTCTCTCTCTGCGTTGCAGCAGCACCCCTGCGCCATGGAGCTCCAAGTCCGCCGGCCCGCCTCTGCTTCGATCCGGCAGGGAACGGGACGCCGGCGACATCCCGCGACCGGATCCAGCCTCCCAGACGCCCTGCTTCCCCTGCTTCGAGCGCATTGACCACGCCCTCCCCATCGCCGCGCCAAGTCCCCTGCGTCGAGCCGCCGCCAAGTTCGGCCGCCTCCTCCTCTGCTTCTGCTTCCGCTTTGAGCAGGAGGTCGACACCCCGCCTCGAGCCACGACCGCGCGTCGTCTGCGTGCGTTGACCGCGCCCAGTGCCAGCTGCTCCCCTACATCGCGCGAGGCCCGGCGCCCCAAGCTGGCCTCCTTCACGACCGGGCCAAGGCCCATGGTGAGGCCACCTCCAGCGCCCTCCTGTTTTTTTTTCGTTGTTGGGCCAGCCTACGATTCGCCCGTTCATTTTTTTTTCAGATTCATGCGAATTTACTAATTATCCCAGGATTCCAGTTTACAGTTTGCACCCTCATGTTCATGCATTTAATAACTCAACAACCGTGCATCGGATTAAAATGAATTATATATGTAAAATGCTTAGTTTTTCATCTAGTTTCATAATCTGCTACTTTCATCCATGTTAAATGTGTTTAAAATGCTGTTTGATTAAATTTGCTCAAATGCCATGTTAAAATGCTTTATTTCATAACTAAATAACCGTAGGTCCATTTTAAATAAACTTTATATGTAAATGGGGTGGAAAATGCCTAGTTTAACATGGTGCACTTTATTTTGCTGTTTAACAACATTAAAATTGCGTATAGGGCAGAACAGTACCGAATCTAAAATATGCACATGGGGATTTTGGAATTGTTGTTTGTTGTTCGGCCTCATTTAAACTTGCCTAAATAGTTAGTTTGCTTATGTTTCACCCCTTGCCATGTTTAATAACATTTAATATTGTTTGGTAGCTTAAACGAGATTAAACTAAATAATTGATGTGGTGTTTTGTCCACTTAACTTGTAGTATTGTTTGTTGCACTTTGACGTGCCATGCTCATTAAAACGGACATGCATCATACTTGTTTGTGCATCATGCCATGTTTATGCTTGTGCATTTATCATGTTGTTTGTTTCTTTCCGGTGTTGCTTCTCGGTTCCGGTAATGTTGCAATTGTGAGGATTCGTTCGACTACGTCCGTTTGTCTTCTTCATGGACTCGTTCTTCTTCCTTATGGGATCTCGTGCAAGATGACCATACCCTCGAAATCACTTCTATCTTTGCTTGCTAGATGCTCGCTCTTTTGCTATGCCTATGCTACGATGCCTATCACTTGCTTATCATGCCACCCATATTGCCATGTCAAACCTCTAACCATCCTTTCCTAGCAAACCGTTGATTGGCTATGTTACCGCTTTGCTCAGCCCCTCTTATAGCATTGCTAGTTGCAGGTGAAGATGAAGTTTGTTCCTTGTTGGAACATGGAGATGTTGTTCCTTGATGGAACATGTTTACTTGTTGGGGATATCACAATATATCTTCTATAATTAATGCATCTATATACTTGGTAAAGGGTGGAAGGCTCGGCCTTATGCCTGGTGTGTTGTTCCACTCTTGCCGCCTAGTTTACATCATACGGTGTTATGTTCCTTGATTTCGCGTTCCTTACGGTTGGGTGATTTATGGGACCCCCTTGACAGTTCGCTTTGAATAAGACTCCTCCAAAGAAGGCCCAACTTTGGTTTTACCATTTGCCACCTAAGCCTTTTTCCCGGTTTTCATGAGCCCGAGGGTCATCTTTATTTTAACCCCCCGGACCAAAGGTGCTCCTTCGAGTGCCGGCTCGAATCTGCTGATACTGCGGGCCACAACAGGAAACTCGAGGCTTGGTTTTACTCGTAGCTAGTCTCATCCGGATGTGCCACAGGAGCGAGATATGTGCAGCTCCTATCGGGATTTATTTCACAATCGGGCGGATTTGCTGGTCTTGTTTTATTGCTTTGTCGAAATGTCTTGTAGTCCGGGATTCCGAGATCGATCGGGTCTTCGGTAGAAGGAATATCCTTCATTGACCGTGAGAGCTTATAATGGGCTAAGTTGGGACACCCCTGCAGGGTATTATCTTTCGAAAGCCGTGCCCGCGGTTATGAGGCAGATGGGAATTTGTTAATGTCCGTTTGTAGAAAACCCGAAGTTGACCTTAATTAATATACATGAACCGCGTGTGTAACCGTGATGGTCTCTTCTCGGCGGAGTCCGGGAAGTGAACACGGTGTTGGAGTTATGCTTGACGTAAGTAGTTCAGGATCACTTCTTGATCGCTATTTAGCTTCACGATTGTGCCTTGCTTCTCTTCTCGCTCTCTTTTGCGAATGTAGCCACCATATATGCTAGTCGCTTGCTGCAGCTCCACCTCACAACTCTGTCCTTCCTATAAGCTTAAATAGTCTTTATCTCGCGGGTGTGAGATTCTTGAGTCCCGTGACTCATGATTCTACCAAAACAGTTGCAGGTGTGCCGACGATGCAGTGCAGGTGGCCTTAACCGAGCTCAAGTGGGAGTTCATGAGGAACGTGGTCGTTACTATGTGTCTTTCACGATGATCGATAGTGGAGCCCAGTTGGGACGATCGGGGATCTGTGTAGCATTTGGGGTATCTTCTTCTATTTTGGTTCCGTAGTCGGACCTTGAGTGTAATATGAATGATGGATGTTTATTTATGTATTGTGTGAAGTGGCATCGTAAGCCAACTATGTATCTCTTTCCCTTATGTATTACATGGGTTGTGTGAAGATTACCTCACTTGCGACATTGCTTTCAATGCGGTTATGCCTATAAGTCGTGCTTCGACACGTGGGAGATATAGCCGCATCAAGGGCGTTACAATTCTATTCCACCTATAGTGTTATGTCCACGGCTCACGCTCATGTATTCCATGAAAGTTGAAAAGGTTTGAGAACATCAAAAGTATGAAACAATTGCTTGGCTTGTCATCAGGGTTGTGCATGATTTGAATATTTGTGTGATGAATATGGAGCATAGGCAGACTATATGACTTCGTAGGGATAAGCTTTCTTTGGCCATCTTATTTTGAGAAGACATAATTATCTTGTTAGTTTGCTTGAAGTATTATTGTTTTTATGTCAATATTAAACTTTTGTTTTTAATCTTATGGATCCGAACATTCATGCCACAATAAAGAAAATTACATGGATAAATATGTTAGGTAGCATTCCACATCAAAAATTCTGTTTTTATCATTTACCTACTCGAGGACGAGCAGGAATTAAGCTTGGGTTGCTTGATACGTCTCCAAAGTATCTATAATTGTTGATTGTTTCATGCTATTATATTATCTATCTTGGATGTTTTATATGTATTTATATGCTATTTTATATATTTTTGGGATTAACCTATTAACCTAGAGCCCAGTGTCAGTTCTTTTTTCCTTGTTTTTGAGTTTCGCAGAAAAGAAATATTAAACGGAGTCCAATTGACCTGAAAATTTACGGAGCTTATTTTTGGACCAAAGTAAGCCCACGGAGTACCAGAGATGCACTAGAGGAGTCCCGAGGCCACCACAAGGGTGGGTGCACGCCCACCCCCCCTAGGGCGCGCCTCCCGACCTTGTGGGCCCCTCGTGGACTCCCCTGACTAGTTCTCAACGCCAACACCTCTTATATATCCCCAAACCTCCAAAACATAATCTAGATTGGGAGTTTCGCCGCTGCAAGCCTCTGTAGCCACCAAAAACCAATCGGGACCCTGTTCCGGCACCCTGCCGGAGGGGGAAATCATCACCGGTGGCCATCTTCATCATCCCGGTGGTCTCCATTATGAGGTGGGAGTAGTTCACCCTCGGGGCTGAGGGTATGTACCAGTAGTAATGTGTTCGATCTCTCTCTCTCTCTCTCTCTCTCTCTCTCTCTCTCTCTCGTGTTCTTGACATGGCAGATCTTGATGTACCGCGAGCTTTGCTATTATAGTTGGATCTAGCTTATGATGCTTCTCCCCGTCTACCTTCTTATAATGGATTGAGTTTTCCCTTTGAAGTTATCTTATCAGATTGAGTCTTTAAGGATTTGAGAACACTTGATGTATGTCTTGCATGTGCTTATCTGTGGTGACATTCCGGTATTCACGTGATTCACTTGATGTATGTTTTGGTGATCAACTTGCGGGTTCTGTGACCTTGTGGACTTATGCATAGGGGGTTGGCACACATTTTCGTCTTGGCTCTCTGGTAGAAACTTTGGGGCACTCTTTGAAGTTCTTTGTGTTGGTTTGAATAGATGAATCTGAGATTGTATGACGCATATCGTATATTCAAATCCGCGGATACTTGTGGTGACATTGGAGTATCTAGGTGACATTAGGGTTTTGGTTGATGTGTGTCTTAAGGTGTTATTTTAGTATGAACTCTAGGGCTGTTTGTGACACTTATAGGAATAGCCCAACAGATCGATCGGAAAGAATAACTTTGAGGTGGTTTCGTACCCTACAATAATATCTTTGTTTGCTCTCTGCTATTAGTGACTTTGGAGGGACTCGTTGTTGCATGTTGAGGGATTCTTATATGATCTAATTATGTTATCATTGTTGAGAGAACTTGCACTAGTGAAAGTATGAACCTTAGGCCTTGTTTCAAAGCATCGCAGTACCATTTTGGCTCACTTTTGTTACTAGTTACCTTGCTGCTTTTATATTTTCATATTACAAAAACCTTTATCTACTATCCATATTGCACTTGTATCTCCATCTCTTCGCCGAACTAGTGCACCCATACAATTTACCATTGTATTGGGTGTTTTGGGGACACGAGAGACTCTTTGTTATTTGGTTATAGGGTTGTTTGAGAGAGACCATCTTCATCCTACGCTTCCCACGGATTGATAAACCTTAAGTCATCCACTTGAGGGAAATTTGTTACTGTCCTACAAACCTCTGCACTTGGAGGCCCAACAACATCTAGAAGAAGAAGGTTGCGTAGTAGACATCAACAAGCAATGGGTTAAGCTTGGGGGAGTTAATACGTCTCCATCGTATCTACTTTTCAAACTCTTTTGCCCTTGTTTTGGACTCTAATTTTCATGATTTGAATGGAACTAACCCGAACTGATGTTGTTTTCAGCAGAATAGTCATGGTATTATTTTTGTGGAGAAATAAAAGTTCTCGGATTGACCTCAAAATTTACGGAGAATATTTTGAAGGAAATATGCCCTAGAGGCAATACTGAAGTTGTTGTTTATATTTCCTTATATCATGATAAATGTCTATTATTCATGCTAGAATTGTATTAACCGGAAACTTAGTACATGTGTGAATACATAGACAAACAGAGTGTCCCTAGTATGCCTCTACTTGACTAGCTCGTTAATCAAAGGTGGTTAAGTTTCCTAACCATAGACATGTGTTGTCATTTGATGAACAGGATGACATCATTAGAGAATGATGTGATGCACAAGAACCATCCATTAGCTTAGCATTATGATTGTTTAGTTTTATTGCTATTGCTTTCTTCATGACTTATACATGTTCCTCTGACTATGAGATTGTGCAACACCCGAATACTGGAGGAACACTTTGTGTGCTATCAAACGTCACAACGTAAGTGGGTGATTATAAAGGTGCTCTACATGTGTCTCCGATGATGTTTGTTGAGTTGGCATAGATCGAGATTAGGATTTGTCACTCCGTGTATCAGAGAGGTATCTCTGGGCCCTCTCGGTAATGCACATCACTGTAAGCCTTGCAAGCAACGTGACTAATGAGTTAGTTACGGGATGATGCATTACGGAATGAGTAAAGAGACTTGCCGATAACGAGATTGAACTAGGTATGGTGATACCGACGATCGAATCTCGAGCAAGTAACATACCGATGACAAAGGGAGCAACGTATGTTGTTATGCGGTTTGACCGATAAAGATCTTTCTAGAATTTGTAGGAGCCAATATGAGCATCCAGGTTCTGCTATTGGTTATTGACCGGAGATGTGTCTCGGTCATGTCCACATAATTCTCGAACCCGTAGGGTCCGCGCGCTTAACGTTCGATGATGATTTATATCATGAGTTATGTGATTTGATGACTGAAGTTTGTTCAGAGTCCCGGATGAGATCACGGACATGACGATGAGTCTCGAAATGGTCGAGAGGTAAAGATTCATATATTGGAAGGTTATATTAGGACACCGGAATGGTCCGGAATGATTCGGGTATTTTTTGGAGTACCGGGAGGAGAAGTATTGGGCCTTAGTGGGCTTTAGTGGAGAAGAGGAGGCAGGCCAAGGGGAGGTGGCTCACGCCCCCCCCCATGGAGTCCGAATTGGACTAGGGGAGGGGGCGGCACCCCTTGCCCTTTCCTACTCCCTCTCTCCTTCCCTCTTTCCCTCTCTCCAACTCCGTAAAGGAAAGGGGAATCCTAATAGGACTTGGGAGTCCTAGTATGACTCCCCAGACTTGGCGCGCCCATAGGGGGCCGGCCTCTCTCCCTCCCTCCTTTATGTACGTGGCCATGGGGCACCCCAAAGCACAACAGACAATCTCTTAGCCGTGTGCGGTGCCCCCCTCCATAGTTTAACACCTCAGTCATATCGTCGTAATGCTTAGGCGAAGCC
Organism: Aegilops bicornis; assembly: GCA_021605145.1. NCBI lineage: Eukaryota > Viridiplantae > Streptophyta > Magnoliopsida > Poales > Poaceae > Aegilops > Aegilops bicornis. The sequence goes on from CM038670.1 coordinate 531,712,235, forward strand.
CTGCGCCGGTAATTTCATCATCACCCTCAGCACGCCGTCGTGCTGAAAAAACTCTCCCTCATCCTCACCTAGATCAAGAGCTCGAGGGACATCATCGTGCTGAACGTGTGTTGAACACAGAGGTGCTGTACGTTCGGTACTTGGATCGGTTGGATCGTGAAGATGTTCGACTACATCAACCACGTTACTAAACGCTTCCTCTTTCGGTCTACGAGGGTACATGGACACACTCTCCCCGCTCGTTGCTATGCTTCTCCTAGATAGATATTGCGTGATCGTAGGAATTTTTTTGAATTACTACATTCCCCAACAGGGGCATCCTAGCCAGGTCTATGCATAGATGTTATATGCACGAGTAGAACACAAAGAGTTGTGGGCGATAATAGTCATACTGCTTACCACCAACATTTTACTTTGATCCGGCGGTATTGTTGGATGAAGCAGCCCGAACCGACATTACATGACCGCGTTCATGAGACTGGTTCTACCGACGTGCTTCGCACATAGGTGGCTAGCGGGTGTCAGTTTCTCCAACTTTAGTTGAATCGAGTTTGACTACGACCGGTCCTTGTTGAAGGTTAAAACAGCACACTTGACGAAAAATCATTATGGTTTTGATGCATAGGTAAGAATGGTTCTTGCTAGAAGGCCATAGCAGCCACGTAAAACTTGCAACAACAAAGTAGAGGATGTCTAACTTGTTTTTGCAGGGCATGTTGTGATGTGATATGGTCAAGACGTGATGAGATATAAATTGTTGTATGAGATGATCATGTTTTGTAACCATTATCGGCAACTAGCAGGAGCCTTATGGTTGTCGCTTTATTGTATGAAATTCAATCGCCATGTAATTGCTTTACTTTATCACTAAGCGGTAGCGATAGTCTTAGAAGCAATAGTTGGTGAGACGACAACGATGCTACGCTGGAGATCAAGGTGTCAAGCCGGTGACGATGGAGATCATGATGGTGTTTTGGAGATGGAGATCAAAGGCACAAGATGATGATGGCCATATCATGTCACATATTTTGATTGCATGTGATGTTTAGCTTTTATGCATCTTATTTTGCTTAGTACGGCGGTAGCATTATAAGATGACCCCTCACTAAATTTCAAGGTATAAGTGTTTTCCCTGAGTATGCACCGTTGCTACAGTTCATCGTGCCGAGACAGCACGTGATGATCGGGTGTGATAAGCTCTACGTTCACATACAACGGGTGCAAGCCAGTTTTGCACGTGCATAATACTCGGGTTAAACTTGACGAGCTTAGCATATGCAGATATGGCCTCGGAACACTGAGACCGAAAGGTCGAACATGAATCATATAGTAGATATGATCAACATAGAGATGTTCACCATTGAAAACTACTGGTTTAGTCGATATGGATCATGTGATCATTTAGATGACTAGAGGGATGTCTATCTAATTGGGAGTTCTTAATTAATATGATTAATTGAACTTTAATTTATCATGAACTTAGTGCCTGATAGTTTTTGCATGTCTATGTTGTTGTAGATCACTGGGCCGTGCTACCGTTTCTTTGAATTTTAATGCGTTCCTAGAGAAAGCTAAGTTGTAAGATGATGGTAGCAACTACATGGACTGGGTCCGTAACTTGAAGATTATCCTCATCGCTGCACAGAAGAATTACGTCATGGAAGCACCGCTAGGTGCAAAACCCGCTGCAGGAGAAACTCCAGATGTTATGAACGTCTGGCAGAGCAAAGCTGATGACTACTCGATTGTTCAGTGTGCCATGCTTTACGGTTTAGAATCGGGACTTCAAAGACGTTTTGAACGTCATGGAGCATATGAGATGTTTCAGGAGTTGAAGTTAATATTTCAAGAAAATGCCCGAATTGAGAGATATGAAGTCTCCAATAAGTTCTATAGCTGCAAGATGGAGGAGAATAGTTCTGTCAGTGAACATATACTCAGAATGTTTGGGTACCACAACCACTTGACTCAACTGGGAGTTAATCTTCCTGATGATAGTGTCATTGACAGAGTTCTTCAATCACTGCCACTAAGCTAAAAAAGCTTCATGATGAACTACAATATGCAAGGGATGGATAATACAATTCCCGAGCTCTTCGCGATGCTAAAGGTTGCGGAGGTAGAAATCAAGAAGGAGCATCAAGTGTTGATGGGTAACAAGACCACTAGTTTCAATAAAAAGGGCAAAGGGAAGAAGGGGAAATTGAAGAAGAATGGCAAGCAAGTTGTTTCTCAAGTGAAGAAGCCCAAGTTTGGACCTAAGCCTGAGACTGAGTACTTCTACTGCAAAGGGACTGGTCACTGGAAGCGGAACTGCCCCAAGTATTTGGCGGATAACAAGGATGGCAAAGTGAAAGGTATATTTGATATACATGTTATTGATGTGTACCTTACTAATGCTCGTAGTAGCACCTGGTGTAAGGGCATATTTATCCCTTAGTAGTTTTGGTGATTGACTACAATGCTTTTGCGGACTAATCGTGTGCATTGAGCATTTCAGATATACCATGTCTAAGCACAAGACGATTTAGTGCACGCTTGGGTTTATTGCTTTAAACGTCATTTAAATCATGTTAATACTAATCTTTGGAGAATCATTAAGGAAGGTTCTATCCGCATGACCCAAGCAACTTCACCCCTAGAGAAGTCGCGGATCATCAATTCAACGAGAATGCTCTCTTCATCATCCAAGATGCAATTCCATCCGAAGATCTTGCACATCTCCGACCTTTAATTTCACCATGGCCAAGCAAGCATGGCACCATGGTGTCTCCCTTTACAAGGGAAGCGCAAGCATTCAATGCTCCAACTATGAAGTGGTGCAAGATGAAGCCGATGAGTTTGTAATGAATAAAGATGAAGAACCTCGTGAGCTTCACCGGAGGCTAACCACTCTCGCAGTCTCACTCCGAGATCATGGGAGCAAGGATACAGATGACAACTTGATCAAGCGCAAGTTCCTCAAGGCCGTGATGCCTTACCACAAGGCCATGTCCTCTATCATCCGTCAAAGGCCGGACTTCCACACCTTGTCCTCAAGTGAAGTCTTGGATGAGTTTGTGGCAATGAGGATCTTGGACAAGACCGGCGACAATGCGGTATTGCGTTCTCAAAGAGCTAAGAAGCCCAACCTTGCTTTGAAGGCCAAGGTTAGTGTGGAAGAAGAGGATGAAGAGGAAGAAGAGGAGAGCAACCCCAAAGATACAAAATATGCTTATCATGAGCACTGGCTCTCACTTCAAGGCAATTTTGGAGCAAGAAGAACACAAGGCCAAACTTCAATAAAAGCAACTCAAGTGGCGCGAAGGGCAAGCAACATGTGAGGACTTGCTATAATTGTGGCAATGTGAGCCACTTTGTTGCGGAATGCCCATATGAGAAGAGGGAAGACAATGGTGGCAAGCTCATCCGAAAATACAAGGACAAGTCTTTCCCCAACAAGAGCAACTTCACCAAGAAGACTCCTCCCAAGGGGTTGGTGGCGCAAGAAGAGTACAATGAGGATGATTATGATGATGACGGCGACTCGGTTGCCATGGCCTCGGTGGCCATTGCAACAACTCCACGGGTGTCCCTCTTTGACTCACCCAATGAGAACATCACGGCCAAGTGCCTCATGGCTAAAGCCACCAACAAGGTAACCCCAACATCAAAACTACCATCACCACTAATCCTTCCTTGACGGATTGCATTGATGAAAGTGAGGGGCCTAATGAGGAAGAAAATGAATTTGAGTATTTTATGAGTATGCTCAAGGGTAAGTCCAAGAAGCACTTTGTTGCTCTCTTGGAACAACCTGGTGAAGCCAATGACACGATCGAGGCTCACGAAGAAACCATCTCTAAGATGGAGGGGCATAGTCGTGACTATGCCGATGAGATATCGGATCTCTCTAATGCTCCTGAGGAAGAGCATGGTCATCGTTTGGCTCTTGAGGAGTCATACAACGATGATCATGCTAAATTAAAGAAAGATCTTGATCATGCTCTTGTTGTATCTCGTGTGCTAAATTCCAAGAAGGCCAAAATTGGAAATGATCTTGCTAGACTCAAGGAGGAGTTTGATTTACTTGACAAGGCTCACAAGGCCTTGAAGGGTACTCATGCTAGTCTTAAAGAGTCTGATGATCAACTCCAAGTGAAGCTAACCAAGGAGAAATCCACTTTTCCTCATATGGTTTTGATTGATAATTCAAATGCTACTAACCATTGTTGTGAGCATGAGCATCTTGTTGAGGAGAATGCAAAGTTGAAGGAGCAACTTGAGAAAGGCCTTGTGTCGTGCATACAAGGTGAGAAGAACCTTAACGACCTTTTGAGCAATCAAAAGGAAGTTGTGGCCAAGGAAGGGATTGGGTTCGCTCCCAAGTCCAAGAACAAGAAGAAGAATGACAAGGCCAAACGAGCTCCTCCTCTCAAGCAAACTTTCATGAAAGAGGGAGAGGGTGCTTCTAAGGGGAAGAAGAACAATGTGACGGGTGGTGGTGTCAAGAAAGGCAATGCCACCCCTTCCAACAAAGCCGGCGACTTTAACCCTTCCTATGTGTTATGCCGTGCTAGTGATGGACATGCTTATGCTAAATTTGTTGGTTCTCCTTATGAGTACATTGAATGGTCTATTTGGGTTCCTAAGACCCTTGTCACTAACATCAAATGACCCATTACAAAATAGGTACCTAGAACCAAGAATTAATCTCTTTTAGGTGTTTGCTTCCGGTGGGGGATCATGGTTGCTCGATAGTGGAGCTACTAATCATATGACCGGAAGCAAGGACTTGGTGGTGGACGTGCACAAGATTCCATCTATGCCCACCAATGTTGAGTGGGGTGATGCCTTGTCTTCTAAGGTATTGGTACTTGGCAAGGTTGTCATTTCTCATGATCTCACGATCGAGAAAGTCATGCTTGTTGAGTCCCTTGCATACAACTTACTTTCCGTTCGTCAACTTGCACTTATGGGCTTTGCTACTTTCTTTGATATTGATACCGTGGCCCTCTTGTGGAGCAAGACTCTTAAAAGTAGGCTTTGTTGGGCATGTCGAGAGTGGTCTCCATGTGATTAACTTCTCGGAGCGACCCACTAAGACTGCGACATGCCTAATGGCTAAAGTTGACGTGGGATGGCTTTGGCATCGCCGTTTAGCCCATGTCAGTATGAGATCTTTGCAAAGTCTTCTCAAGGGGGACCATGTCCGTGGACTAAAAAAATGTTAGTTTTGCCAAAGATCGTGCTTGCAGTGCTTGTATCAAAGAAAAGCTACATGAGAAGGCTCACCCTCCCATGGCTATTATTTACTCAAAGAGGCCTTTGGAGCTCCTTCACTTGGATCTCTTTGGGCCTCCATGCTTTGATAGTCTTGGGGGTAGAAAGTATACTTGGGTATATTTCTTCAAGAGGAAGAGTGAGACCCAACAAACTGTCATTGATTTTGCAAATGAAGCTCAACGCCAACACAATGCAAAGATCTTGATGATAAGAAGTGACAACGGCACCGAGTTCAAGAACTACACCTTGGATGAGTTCCTTAGTGATGATGGGATCAAGCATCAATATTCTGCACTTTACACCCCTCAACAAAATGGTGTAGCAGAGAGGAAGAACCAGGCGTTGACGGATGCGGCAAGGACCATGATGGCGGAGTTCAAGTCTCCATACAACTTTTGGGCCGAAGCCATCAATACCGCGTGTCATGCATCCAATCGGCTCTATCTCCGCAAAGGCTTGAACAAAACTCCATATGACATTCTCACCGGTAACAAGCCCAACCTCAAGTACTTTCGGGTATTCGGGTGTAAGTGTTTCATTCTCACGAAAGGTGTTCGTTTGTCTAAATTTGAGGCTAGAGCTCATGAGGGCATGTTTGTTGGTTATGCTACAAACTCTCATGCTTACCGTGTCCTCAGTAAGTCCACGGGACTCATTGAGGAGACGTGTAACGTGGAGTTTGATGAGAATAACGGCTCCCAAGTGGAGAAAAGTGGTACTTGTGATGTAGGTGATGAAATTCCTCCCCAAGCCATAAGAAGAATGGGTGTTGGTCATATTCTAACCATTGAGGAACCCCTTGTGGCCGAAGGAGAAGGACAATGTTCCACTCAAGTGGAACCATCACCAACCCAAGACCGACATGCTTCCGAAGAACAAAGTGAAGGCCCTCAACCAAATGGACAAGATCAAGGGCAAGATCAACCTCAAGATGGTGGTGAACCACCAAGTGATGCCCAAGATCAAGTTCGCTCCTCCGAGCAAGTTCAAGATCAAGAGCAAGCTCAAGATCAAGAACAAGCTCAAGACGACGCTCAAGATGATCAAGTTTCCGCTCCTCAACTCACCCCTGTGGAGGAATTGGAGCGTCGTGCCGCCAAGATTGCATCCAAGCTCTCTACCAAGGGTCATCTCGTGACGAATGTTCTTGGAAGCATACGAAAGGGGGTAAGCACTCATAAACAATTAGCAAACTATTGTGAACATCACGCGTTTGTCTCTTGTGTTGAACCCCAAAAGGTCTATGAGGTGCTCGAAGATCCGGATTGGCTTAATGCCATGCATCACTACAAAAAAAAGACACATCCGTGACATTTTGGGCCTAACGAAATTTTTTTATGTCATACATATGACACTTCTATGACGATAATTGTGACAAAACCCGGTATCATCATAGATGTGGTGGGCTCATACTTCTATGACAAAAAATCATGACAGAAAATGGGCTTTTCGTCTTGGGCGGGCCGGAGACGCAGCTGCATGACATTCTTTGGGCCGTCCATGATGGAAAAAACTGTGGTAGAAGCAAGGGGGAGGAAAATTTCGGGGAGTTGCTGGTTACGGTGGGAGGTCAGGGGCCGAGCGATGCGCTGCGTTGCCGTGACGACGCACGTGTGCGTAGGCGTTAGCTCTAATCGAACCCGGCGAGGCGTTGGGCTCTAATCGAACCCGGCGATTGCTGCAGGCTACGGCGTTCTTGAACTCGAGCGATCGATCGCTGGTTGTTAATCGAACCCGATGGAGCGATTCCTTTGCTGCTGCTAATCAAGCCGATCGATTAGATGAACAAAGGAGCGTTCGGGGGTTGGATGAACAGTGAGTGGTGGCGTTGCCTCTGGATGAACAGGAACCCGTGGTGTGGAGGGCTGGATGAACAGTAGACGGTGGAGGGGTGGCCGTGGAGGGGTGGTTGAACAGGACCCCGTGGTGTGGAGGGCTGGATGAACAGTAGACGGTGGAGGGTCGGTCGTGGAGGGGTGGTTGAACAGGACCCCATGGTGTGGAGGGCTGGATGAACAGTAGACGGTGGAGGGGTGCCCGTGGAGGGTTGGTTGAACAGTAGCCGGTGGAGTAGCACGTGGTGGAGGCTAGATGAACAGGAGCCCGTGGAGGCTAGAGGAGGTCGACGGTAGCCCGTGGAGGCTGGAGGAGGTCGATGGTGGAGATGAACAATATCCCGTGGAGTCCCGTTTTGCAGTAAGCCACACCCCTCCCGATGAATAGGACCCCCATTTCGACCGTAGCGCTCCAACACAAGTCTGTTTCGTCCGTTTTGTAGTACGCCACACCCCTCCCGATCAACAGGACCCCCATTTCGATCGAAGGAGGTCCGTTTCCTCCGTTTTGTGGTACGCCACACCCCTTCCTATCAACAGGACCCCCGTTTCGACCGTAGGAGGTCCGTTTCCTCCGTTTTGCGGTACCCCAGACCCCTCCTGATGAACAGGATCCCGTTTCGAACGTGCCGGTCGAACACAAGGTCGTTTCCTCCGTTATGCGGTACGCCAGGCCTCGTTTCCATCGCCTGTTCCGTCCAAGCCCTCCCGACGAACACGACCACGCATTCCGTTCCGACCCAGCCGGTTTGGCTCCCCATGAACACGACGACGACGCTGTTTCTCCGTTCCAACCCAGCCATGTACACGAGCCCTCGCCCGTGCATGTCGCGCGAGTAGGCGTTCGAGACCCCGCCGTATGTACACATACGTGGCCATATTTTCTTTCTTGCACCACGGCGTCAGACGACGCGTGTACATGCTACGTCGCGGCGCCTCTACTACGACTGCGTGCGGCGGCTCTACAACGCGACCGGTATATGCACACGTTCGCGACCAGAATGACAACGCTACATACGCTTCGACCAGGTGGGTCCCGACTGTCAGGCACTTCCTTGCCTGTGAAGATGTAGCTGGTGGGTCCCACCAGTCAGGGGGGCAAATCGTTTTGGGTTTTTTTTGCCCGGACGCACTTCCTTGCGTGCGAAGATGTAGCTGGTGGGTCCCAGCAGTCAGGGGGGCGAATCGTTTTTTTCGGACGCACTTCCTTGCGTGCGAAGATGTAGCTGGTGGGTCCCAGCAGACAGGGGGAAACGTTTTTTTCATGAAATACGGTGGCCCGTCCGGTGGGTCCCCGCCGTCAGGTGGAGGAATAATTATTTGCGCGTAATAAGGAGGCACTTCCTTGCTGCGGCCGTGGACCCAGCTGTCAGCCTCTCCACGAACAGTCCACCTCCGATGGAAGCCATCCCTTGACCACCTTGACCACGCCGCGTCGAGAGCACCAGGGCGGTGGACGACGGCGAGGCCTAGGAAGGGGACGACGCGGAGCCGGGGAAGACGCGGCAGTGGATGCCCACGCGTAGAGGAGTATGATGGTTCACTCGCTCGGCTGCGGTGTGAGGCTGCCGTCGCCGCAGAATAACAGGGGGTGTGGGTGCGTAGAGGGATGGCTTGGCCAGCAGTGGGAGTAGTAGGGGGAGGTGAGGCCTCCGTGGCATGACAGCCGGCCATGGGCGGTAGGAGCAGGCGGCACGACCGGCGCTGCTTTGGGCGGCTGGAGCAAGAAGACCAGAGGTTGAAGAAGCACTACGGCCGTTGGATGGACATCGTACGGTCACTGGAGCTAGAATCGTTCATATATTGACTAAAGTTGACAAAGGCATCCGTCGATCAACTTAGTAGGCCCACAAGTCAGCCTCCCACCAAGGTTGGTCCCAGCTAGCGGGGTATTCATTTTTTGTGCGTAATAAGGAGGCACTTCCGGTGGGTCGGTGACAATGGGGATCGTTTTTCACGAATACGGTGGCCCGACTTGTGGGTCCCATGATCGTGGGAAACGTTTTTTCGCGAAATCTTGGTGGCCCGTCCGGTGGGTCCCAAATTGTCGGTGGAGGAATAATTATTTTCCGCGTAATAAGGAGGCACTTCCTTGCGGCTGCCGTGGACCCGGTTGTCCGCCTCTCCACGTCTGATACTCTTCCGATGGAAGTCGGTCGTTGACCACATTGACCATGCCGCCGAGAGCACCACGGCGGTGGACAACGGCGAGGCCTAGGAAGGGGACGACGCGAGCCGGGAAGACGCGGCAAGGAAGCCCGCGGAGAGGAGTACGAGGGTTCACCCGGTTCGGCTGCGGTGTGAGGCTGCCGTCGCCGCAGAATAACAGGGGTGTGGGTGAGTAGAGGGATGCCACGCCAGCGGTGGGAGTAGTAGGGCTGAGGCACAGGCGGCAAAGACGACCACGGGAGGCGGAAGCGGCGGTCTGCCGGCGCTGCTTTGGCGGCTGGAGCAAGAAGATCAGAGATTGAAGAAACACGACGGCCATTGGATTGACATCCAACAGTTATGTCTGCTAGAATCGTTTGTTGACGTAGTATATATAATAACTAAAAAAATCTTGCATACACGTCAACTAAACAGGCCCACAAGTCAGACCACTCCCTCTTTTTTTAATAATTTATGTATAGCTCATGGCAACTTCTTATGCAATTTATTGCAGTCGTTTTTTTGGTTGGCCAGGCCAATTTCGCATATTCTGTGGGTTCCAAACTATTTTAATACCGAAATGTCGAGCCAGATTTAAAGTACTTTGAAGATATATTTGAATTAGGTTAATGCCCAGTGAAATAGGAATCTAAAAATGTGAAAAAAAAATCAGAAATTATAAAGTAATTTCCAATTTGTCATCTGTTTTTTATATTTACAACCCATTTCATATTACTTTCAAGATTTGCAGGCGTCTTGAAAGAGTTGCGAGCCATCGTATGTAGAAAAATAAGTAGGCCTTGATTGGGTATTCTTGAGAGAAAAAATAAACTGGGCTCATTTTCACAAAGAAAAAATAGCCGGGCTGGTCACATGGTGAACATAAAATATAAGCACAGGCTAGACGGGCCTGACCCAATTCAAACCTGCTCCGTCTCAACAATACCAAACAAAAAAAATCTTTGCTTTCGGTAGCTACGTCCCAGTGTGTCGACCAATCTTGTGTTGTTCTCTTGTCTATTGATTATATACACTCACAATGTCGTGGGTCCCGGATGTCGAAAACACTAGGAGGAAGCATTTTATTTTTCCATACCGACGTGGGGCCCCTACCGTCATCCTCTCCACGCATTATACGCCGATTCTATTGTTTGTTGACCATGTTGACAACGCGAGAGGGCGGGCCTTGGGCGAAGCGCACCAAAGCCATGTGAGGACGTCGGGCGTTAACGATTTAGGGAGACGGTGGGCGGTGATGCGTGCGCTAAGGCTGCCACCGTGGGAGGCGGAAGGTGCCTCACGCCGACCGGGTTTGGTTTTGGCGGGCCGGAGGAAGACAGGACTGAAGAAACACGACAGACTGTAAAAGCAGCAGGAGTACTTAACAACCTTAACTGAAACCAGTAGGGGCACTTAACAACCAAAGCTGAAAGCAATATGAGTACTTATACAGGTTCACCCATACAAAGCATGCCTCGAACAGTGCTACTTTGCCTACAGTTAACCAAGGGTGAGGCCGCCAAGGCCCAGGCGCCACCCCGCGCATCCACAACCTTCTGAAAGCGACGTCATCTCACAACTTGGTCAATAAACAGGATATTCCCTTTAGAGCCATGGAAAAGCATGAACATAATCTTCTGTCCTATTCTCCAAGATGGACGGGCCTTCATTATCTGAGTCCACCCACGAATAAGTATCTTTTCACCTCCAAGGGGAATTGAGTAGGTCGACATAAACATCATTCTATGACCAAGCGCAAGTCTGACCCGACCATGGTCAGGCATCTGTATAGGAACAATAGAACTCAGAAGTTCCTGTTTCAAGAAGATCACAGCTGTAAAACTGTGTATAAGCAATAGTTTATGAAGAACATATATAACAGAAAACAGCTCGTACCATAAGTTTCTCGACACAGTTGGACCTGTTCAACGAGTGCAGCAGTGGCACACATATCCCACGTGGCCTTCCACCATTGAAACGCCCCACAAGGACCTCAAGATGATCAATAAAGTGTAGGAACTTGTGGATGTTGATCCAGTCAACTTCAGTGCCATTAGTAACAGCCGAGTTATTACAAAGTAACAAACGAGCAGACTGCTTAACTCTGAAAAAACCTACACGTGCCACCAATTATAAGAAAATATTAGTTAGAAGTAGCATCTTCGTGAGAGATTTGTTGCTACTTCTAAAGTTAAATTGTGATTAGTTAGACAGAATAGGTGGATTAAGAAGTAATCGAGGCAACAAGCAAGAACTAGATACAAAACTAACATGGATGAACAATTGAAGCGACGCCGGGTGGAAGATCGCAGTGAAGATGAGAGTAGGTTCTTCTATTTCCATCAACATTAAATGCGTAACTTTCAGTCTGTAACACTTGAGAAAGTTTATCCAAGTTCGGCCATAAAAAAAGCAGCGATCTTCTTTGTTCATGAACCCAACTCGGAAGTAATATCCATGGCTTGTCTTCACTGTGACCATTTAACTAGTGCATTCAGTTATGGCAAGGCCTAGCATCTTGAGTACATGTGTTCTGGCAGAGCAAATAATACACTGCAGGAAAAGTAATATGACAACACAGCATATTCAAAAAAATCCCACCCTCCCGGATAGAGAAGAGGATTCTAGGAACATAATGTGCGTGTTTCAAAATGTTGTGGTAGGATGAGAAGGAACAAGTGTGGCGTCTCGCCGAGGGCGCAGAAATCTATAGGGTACTCGCACTTTGGGCACTGCAACTGAAACACACTAGATTCAATACGAAGAAAAATGCATCAACGGTGGCGGCTGCCATCCTAGGATTACCTGCGATCAAGGGACTTGGATTTATTGGGGATGGATGAAGAATTCGTACCTGGTTCTCCATGAGAAAACCCTATGCAATCGCCGAGCGGGGGTTTTCTCTAAAAAAAGCAGACGAGGGAGAAGGGGATTCAGGCCCAGTGAAATATTGCCGCTTCGTCCGTCCAGCTTACTGCTAAAGCTGGAAAGGGGGGGTTGTGATTTGACGGCTCATTGGGCATTAGGGAGATTGAAAGGACATGCGGTGCCCCCATGTGTGGTTTTGGTAATTGATGACATTCTCTATGGACTAATGGTTGCCTTGAGTTCATTTGAAGGTTTTGTGCATAGGCTTTTCTTGGAGTACATGTGTTGCTTTCAAGGAGAGTTTTGTGTCGACCAAGGTGCTATTCAAGGAATTATCCAAAGATTGGTCATGTGAGTGTTGAGCTTATTGCAAGCATGTCTTGAAGAATAAGATTGTGTGATCATTCATGTCCACCTTCAAGACATCATCCAAATGAAGAGAGTTGGAAAGATTCAACACACAAAGCGCATAAGATGTACAGAGGGATCAAGTGATCCCATGGTATGGTAAGCATTGTCCATTACGCTTTGTGTACTAACCCATGGTCTTCGTGAGAGTTTTTGTGGGGTTAGGTTGCGGTGTGCAAGTTCAAGTAATGCATCACGAAGAGATCAAGTGCTTGAAGCTTGCCGTCCATTGTGGTGACAATGGACTTGTGAAGATGAGCGGAAGAGAGGCTCACCCACAGTAGAGTATGGGGGAGCAATCAACTAGTCTTCATCCCGCCAATGCAATCAAGAAAGGTGGTCCAACTTGAGGGAGTCAAGATCGTCATCATCTAGCTCAAGTGGACCATGTGCAAGGCAAAGGTTTGCCCTTGATAGGTTTTCTATGTTACGGTCTCATGATAGTTGTGGAAGACCGGGTTATAGGATCGCTTGCCGTACTATCAAGGGGGCTCTCGATGAGTTGCTTGATCGTATCGCTCAGTAGAGAGCTCAAACCATTGCATCCTTGCATCATCTTTTTTGGTTCTTGTTTGGTTCTTATCCTTGTGAGATTTGGAGCTTATGGTCATTTTTATGACAAGCTCGAGTTCATCAAACGGAGTTCTCATGCATCTTCTATGATGTTTTCGATGTTGGAGGGTATGCCGGTTCTTCTCGGTTGGAGGTTTCACTCCTTTGTTTGCTAAGCATACCTCCCCTGCCTCTTCTTACTATAACCAGCTTGTCTTGTTTCAAACAAGCTTGAGTTTGCTCAATTCGGAGCTCATTTGTAGAAGTTATGGCAGTTCTGGTTTTCCTTGGAGTATTCTTTGTTTTCGCCCTGTGTCAGCGGTAGTACCGCGACCTACAGCGGTAGTACCGCCGAAGCCCCCAAGCGGTAGTACCGCTCCGATGAGCGGTAGTACCGCTCCAGTAGTACCGCTCAATGAGCGGTAGTACCGCTCATGGCTTCGACTATACTACCTCAGTAGTACCGCGCCTACTACCGCCTCGATTTGAGACGATGTTTTCTCGTGTCGGGTTTTGCGGCACTAGTTGCGGCAGTAGGAGCGGTAGTACCGCTCTGTGGCCAGTGGCCTACCTCTCTCTTTAGCGTGGTAGTACCGCTAGGTAGGGAGCGGTAGTACCGCCCTCAGCGGTAGTACCGCCCTTCCTTAGCGGTAGTACCGCTTCTGTCTTGAGGATGTTCGGTGGGAGTAACGGTTGTATTTTCCCCTCCGATAAAAGGGGGTCTTCTTCCTCATTCAACCTTAGCCTTTGAGCTCGTGTTCTTCCCCCATTGTTGACCTTTTCGAGCTTGCTAACTCTCAATCCATCCAATGATTCTTGCTAGTTCTTGAGGGAAAAGAGAGAGGAGATCTAGATCCACGTTTCCACCAATCACTTTCTCCTCTAAGTGAGGGGAACCCCTTGGATCTAGATCTTGGAGTTCTTGGTGTTCTCCTTCTTGTTCTTCCTCTCATTTTCTTCCCTAGCATTAGTTGCTTTGGTGGGATTTGAGAGAGAAGGACTTGGACACTCCGTGTGCCCTTGCCATTGCATTTGGTGCATCGGTTTGAGTTCTCCACGGTGATACGTGGAAGTAACAAGTTGAGAAGCTTATTACTCTTGGGTGCTTGGTGCCCTTGAGCTTGTTCCTCTTGGGTGCTTGGGCACCCTAGACGGTTGGTGGTGTTGAGCTCAATCATTGTGGTGTAAAGCTCCGGGCAAGCGTCGGGTCTCCAATTAGGTTGTGGAGATCGCTTAGAGCAACTTGACGGGTTCCGTGACCGCCCCAAGGGTTGCCAAAGTGTACGGGTTCGGTGACCGCCCCAAGGGTTGCCATTTATGCAGGTTCGTGAACGCCCTAAAGGGTCCCTTAGTGGAATCACGGCATCTTGCATTGTGCGAGGGCGTGAGGAGATTACGGTGGCCCTAGTGGCTTCTTGGGGAGCATTGTGCCTCCACACCGCTCCAAACAGAGATTAGCATCCGCAAGGGTGTGAACTTCGGGATACATCGTCGTCTCCGCGTGCCTCGGTTATCTCTTACCCGAGCCCCTTTACTTATGCACTTTACTTTGTGATAGCCATATTGTTCTTTGTCATATATCTTGCTATCACATAGTTGCTTATCTTGCTTAGCATAAGTTGTTGGTGCACATAGGTGAGCCTAGTTGTTGTAGGTTTTGTGCTTGACAAATTAACCGCTAGGTTTATTCCGCATTTGTTCAAGCCTAAACCGTAATTATTTTAAAGCGCCTATTCACCCCCCCCCCCTCTAGGCGACATCCTCGATCTTTCAGCGGCGCTACGACCGGGGTGTGTCTACCGTGAAGTTGTGCACTCTAACTTGTGCATATGGCACGTGGACCCCGTTGCCGGTTGCCCCACATATCAGCGAAAGGAAGTAGAAAGACAGGAGTAACTAGTTACACATAAATATATTTTTTGACGGAGAGATACTCCCTCTGTAAAGAAATATACAAATATTTTATATCACAGGCTCACCTTGCCGAGAAATATACTCCCTCTGCAACGCACGGGCATTATGGGGTTCAGCTTTTTATGGGGGTTCAATTTGAGAATATAATACTCGAGATAGGCTCACGGTTACGGACTTTGGGCCGCAGCCGACCACGCATGTTTCGGGGCCCATGTGTTCTACCTCAGCGCTTTTCATATTGCAAGCGACCCGATGCTGCGCTGGTTTTAGATCTTTGTCATAAGGAGAATACACAAAATTGAATAAAGCACTAGCTTGTTGGAATGAAATCGAGCGACAGTTCCTAACCAAAGCAATCGGTGTTGCAATTCTATCAACGATATACCATGTGATAAATAATACTGTCGTACTACTTATACACAGGACTCTTGTTTCACCATGCCGATTATTACATCAAAATCTCTCGGAGGAAGATCAGTTCGGCGATTGCGTCTTTGCTCTTGAAGAATTTCAAAGTTGATTTGGACCAGCTCTCCTTGCCGAGAAAGTTCGATTTTGACATCATCCCCTACCGCAAGATATGATTTAGATTTGAACCTTGACCATCCTTTAGCATCAAACATCATGCGACCATCCTTTGTACTTACGGTATATTGAGCATGTTCATTCACACCAAGGCTGCGCATGGTAAGAGAAACTTGGCCGCGGTCGCTCGGATAGTTGAACGACTCCCTCGTTGCTCTAGGAATTCTCTGTATGCAAACAGGAAGACATACCCAAACAGTTAGATCAACACAGTGAATCATGTGAAACAACATGAAAAAAAAGAACGAAGCACTTGGGCAGCCAATGCTTACCAAGAAGGTGGACATGTCGGTTTTTGTAAGGACTTTGGTATATGAAGTGCGAACTGCAGCCCGCTGTTTGCGGTGCAACTGCACGGGCCGGACCAAATGCAAGTGCAAGTGTTGGTGCAGTGCCGGGTCACCGTTGCTGCCGAAGATGGTGCTCCTTGTAGAGCTGGTGCGGTGTTGATGCCCGATCCTCCGGTAGATCGGTGATCACCGACGCGGTCGGTGCCCAATTCTCAATTTGGATCGGTGAAGGCTTGCGCCCTTGTCGGTGCTGAAACAGCTGCCGATGCTCGATCTGTCTTGAGACAGCGGCGATCGTGTCTGGTCTGCTATGATCAGCTTTCTAACTTGACTAGGATCCGTGACCGTGATCCAGTTTTTTCTTCATTTCTTTTAAACGTGAGAAGGACTAATTGTGGCGTTTTTGTTAAACCAAAAGGCAGTTCATCATAGGGATTCAGCTTGTACTCTGACAACAAACTGATCCAATTTTTTTCCAGTAATACAAGTGATGGATAGTGCCTTCGTTACTGACACGGCATAAGAAGTGAAACCTGCAAAAATAGCCATCATAGAGAAAACCAAATGGTTTATTCTGTGATGAATGTCACATGGCAAAACCTGCATCGTAAAATTGCAGGAAAAGAAAGAAAACATGACATTAAATCAATAAGATTTAGATAGTAAATCAATAAGATTTACTTGATGTGACACGAGTGAATCCTTACCAGGAAATCACTATGTTGAAGTACTAAACAGAAGATTGATCGTCCAACTACGCGTGGCATGCAGGGGCCCCGCCTACTCCCACAAGAAGGACAGTCCAAAGGTCGTGACAAATCGTATGGACCGAACATCCATGGGACTGGAAATCCTGGTGGGTGCGATAAACCCTGCAATGCATACAGATATTGGAGTGTAACCATAATTGATAAACCATCCTCACAAAAAATATGATCTGGATACTTCAAAATGTACGGATGAATTGAGTGGATGACATTAACATAGACCGTTCTCGGGGTGACCACACACCAAAAGCGGCAGTACTAATAAACAATACAGGGTTCACGAACACAAATCAAGTACTGAACAATAGTACTTACTGCAGACAAGCAAAGTTGCACTAACTAAACTCTGCAGACTATTTCTTATCGCCGACCTACGGGATGAACCCTGCATAACTGACTATGCCATGGACTTCGTGTGAGATGTCTACATGCACCATCACCATCTTGTCAACCTTGGAGAACCTAACAGAGTGGTCTTTCCACTCATAAACATGATGATGAAGACAGCCCGCATCAGATTTGTTGGGAAGCTTTACAAGAACCACACCCTTCGTAATCAAAGGCACGGCCAGGAAACTGTTGTGGTCAAGTACAGCCTCGAGAACACGCCTGACAACAATGCTACAGGAAAACACTAGTTCAGGACACGTGGCAACAAGGACACAGCAGCTGGATAGTTCAGCAGTAGAACTCATCATCAGGTCTTCCAGTTCACACGGCATGACTTTGAGAACTTCATCTCCACCGTGGACCTGGTTCTAATTCAAGCGAAACCATATTTCATTACTACCTCCATTCAGAAATATAAGATGATTTTCGATATTATACTCCATATATGACTACATATACGCATAGAAATGAGTGAACAAAGACACTAGAACACGTCTTCAAAGGCATGAGAGCAGAGGGATTACATGCAATATCCATAACACAAGTTCTTGAGGCAAATATACCCTCTTAAAAGGTAGCATTGATGTTCATAAGTACTCCCTCCGTCCCAAAATTCTTGTCTTAGATTTGTCCAGATACGGATGTATAAAGTCACATTTTATTATTAGATACATCCGTATCTAGAAAAATCTAAGACAAGAAATTTGGGACAAAGGGAGTAGTTGAAAGTAATCTATAAGAAATCAGTGTCAACCTCTCGCATGTTTTGGTCAAAACAGGAATTTAGAACCGTCATTTGGCACACTAAAATCACATGCAAGATCACCTGAATGTTGTACTACCAGATTAGTAATCATGCGTGTTAGATGAAAAAACACGATCAAGATCGAGAAAAGATCGTCAACAAGAGACATTACGGACTTGCTTAATGAGGGATCTCGGAGAGGGGGGCTTGGACAGGGCGATGGCTTTGAGCTTGTCTGCGGTAGTCTCAGCGGGGTGCTTGCGCTTCTTCGTACCATGAGCCTCGACGGTTTTGGCCAGAGCCATAGACATCACGTCGGCCGGTGCTCCGGTGTCCATCTAAGAGAGGAAGCTGAGAGAGAAGAGTGAAAGGAGGAATGAGATGAGGGAGAAGCGAAGGGAGTGGGGTTTTTTTTCAAGAGAGGAAGCTAAGAGAGAAGAGTGAAATGATGGTTGCTTCGTCCGTCCAACTTACTGCTGGAAAGGAGGGGGTTTTGTGATTTTATGGCTCATTGGGCATTACTGCGGCGATTCGATCGGGGTAGTCTACCGTCACTCTACTACGGAGTAATTTAGTGCATGGCTGGTGGACCCAGGTCTTTGGCTGTCCCACATGTCGTGAAAGTGAGTAATTTAGTGCATGGCTGGAGGAGGATCCGCACGGTAGAGTGTGTCCACTGTTTTTCATTATGAAAAAAAATGATTACAGCAAGCGTTTCCACTCTTACGACGGAGGAGTGCGAAACACGGCAGCCACTTGAACATACACAGTGCTCCTACTACTAGGCATGTGCAGTGGTTCATACGTCTGTACTACACAATCTTGTTGCTAGTGTAGTAAGATATGATGATAACAAATGATGTTGTGCGCATGTCAACTACTCCTATATGTAACATAGTGCCGCTTTTTATTGTCGATCGAGAATGAACAGTGAGATCAATGTTAATGAGAACTAGGTCCACAACAAGACGGAGAGTATGGTGCTACAAGATACTCCACGAAACATGAACCATATGAAGCACATCCTATAGTGTTAGACATGCTGTATGAAGGGTGCACGGGATGGGAGCAAAAGTTCCCTTCTCGACCCACTTTTGGGTGTTTGGCAGAGTGCATGAAGGGTGCATGAGTCCACACTAGTAGGTTGACAAAAATACACGAAGAGGAAACAACTATATTGAGATGAGAATGCAACCAAACACACCCACATGCTTTGTGCTACAGTGACTGATCTACATCGTCTGACTTTGATCCAACGGTCATGTTGCGCCGAGACATGGACATGCCCATGCAGAGGGCGCCTAAACACCACCGAAGTTCCTCTACTTCTCGAGGCGCACGACGTTGGTGATGCAGGGTGCAACTGCCTGCAGAGCCCGCTCCCGGTCGACGGGAGCCAGCTCGTCAAAGACGGCGTCCAATGGCACGAATGGATTCCGGTGACGGAGCCCTGAAAGGATTCGCCCGGCAACGGCGACGGCAGTGCGCAACCCCTCCTTGAGCAGCTCAGCCCCCACCATCGCGTGGAGACGGCTCAGCTCCTCGGAGATATAGGTGAAGAAGGAGACCAGATCAGGAAGCCGCAGCTCGTTGAAGTCGAACGGGTGGTCGAACGGGTTTAGCCCGACGGCCTGCATCGTCGCGCTGGCACGACGGTAGGCATCGCGCAGCCACAACACGTGCGTGGCAACTTGGTTCACCAAGTGGTTGAGGCAATCCTGGACCTCATCACGATCGGCCCGCTCGCGCTCCAGCCGGCTCCCCTGACGGCCTATCGTATCTCCCGCTTTCTGCAGCAACGCCGCCGACGCCTCGAGCATCTTTGTGGTTGACGCCTGCCACTTTTGAAGCTCCGTGAACTCCGGCACATAACGGAGGAGCATGGCACTCCTCTCCTCCTTGAGCTCACGGAGCTCCACGTCCTTGGCCCTGAGCTCCGCATCCTTGGCATGGAGCTCATGTGTCAGCAGCCTCACCTCGGACTCCGTGATCTGCTCATACGCCATGGCACCAGGTAGAAGCAATGGGGAGAGGAAGCAAAAGGGCGAAAGCGGCTGAAAGGCAATGCAATCTACGGGAAGGCGGAGGGAGCCAGCCGAGGAGCGGGGAATCTTTTGGTTTTCACCATGGTAAAACACCAGTCGACGATTTCTCACATCAGGGAGCAGTGGGTTTTTACAGGCGGAGTCATGGTGACTAATTGCTACCGCGCCTGCTCCCGTCAATCAAAAAATTAAAAATCCTGTTGCGCCTGCTCCCGTCAATCAAAAAATTCGCACCCAAACACCAGAGCAACGCCGCGGAGGATATTTAAATTTACCTGCCGGCAAGTAGATAAAAAAAGGGGTGAAAAAACAAATGTGGCGGCGGCCAAGCTAATCGGTCGAACTAGCCCAACTAGCTAGCCACCGTGCTTCACTGATGTACTCGGCGGGAAAGGTGGTCTTTCGTGATTTCACGACTCATTTACTTGCTTCGGCGCTACAGCCAAGGAGGACCCAGAAAACACGCGGTAGGGCGTCCCCACGTCGGGAGAAGAATATATCGTGCACCACGGGAGGACCCGAAACCAGCGGTAGGGTGTGCCGCGTCTCGGCATGGAGGAAAAATGCGGCGTGTAAAAATATCTTTGTATCAGACGTAGTACCTATGGTTCGACCTCGGGACCCAGCCAGTCGGTCGAAAACACCCCACTAGCCACACAGCTTCATCATGCAAACGTGGCACGGTTAGCTCCGTCTCGACCAGCCACAGCGTCTATTGTTCTAGGTGATTCTTCTATTTTCCAAGCTTTTTTTAGTTGTAATAACACCACGGCAAGCTAGCGCCGCTCTTCGTGTGTGCCCGTGCAAAGGTTAGACGATGGAGAGAAGAGAGATTGAGATCGCAGACTGGGACCCACCGTAAGTGAGACAACGGTCATGCATGTGTTGACGAGGCACTCGCTCTACTCTACTCAACGCAAGTATTGTATAAAATCAAGTTATGGGACAAAGCCAACAACCGTTCGTTTTTTCAGGCTATCAACTTACACTTTGTAGTCCAGGTTGCCAGTTCGAATCTCGTCTTTCAGATTTGTTAGTTTTAGGTCCAAATTTGATTAATGACAAGTGGGACCACCGTGTGTTGTTCCGATATTTCAGTGTAGGATGGTTTTTTTGAACAAACACTTTACGCGGTTAGACAACTAACGGCACGAGTTACACGTATTTTGCAAGTTTACGAACTAAAATGATAGTGGCATAGAATATCACATCCACCCCGCAGCTTAGATACTATGGTGATACGAGTTTTTACACCGTTGGAAGTGAGATCCAATGGCTTGGGAGTAGTCTTTGTAATTTTGCGCAATATCCAGACTCTCCAAAGTTTTTTTTGCAAATAAAACATTCAGGCTTCGTGTCTGCCGCTGCATCTTTGATCCAACGGCTCCCCAGTTCTCATATTAGGTGCTCCCCGTAGCTTAATTACCCGCTACGGTGATATGAGCATCTAGGTCGTATGATCAGTGATCAGATGGCACATGCATAGTACTTGTACTTTCTGCATTTCCCAAACTCTATCGGCCGTATATTGCAAAAAACATTCAAACCTCCTATTGTGGGGCCGTTAGATCTCGGTGAACTTCGTATCACCATAGAATCTACGGTGCGGGAGCACCTCATACTCTCCCGTGCGAGAAAACATAAATTGCTATCGCAGCTTGGATGCTACGGTGATACGAGCTTGGAGGTCGTTTGATCTGAGATCCAATGGCATTTGAGCAGTCTTTGTGCTTGTAAGCAGTGGTCGAACTCTTTTGGGGCTTTTCTGCAAAAAATCATTCGAACCACCGAGGAGGTGTTGGGTCACAAATCCAACGCCTCCGAAGAGCTTGTATCACCAAAGCATCTAAGGTGTGGTAGCACATGATATTCTTACATACAGGAGAATATGATGTCCTCCTTCATCTTAGATGC
Organism: Aegilops bicornis; assembly: GCA_021605145.1. NCBI lineage: Eukaryota > Viridiplantae > Streptophyta > Magnoliopsida > Poales > Poaceae > Aegilops > Aegilops bicornis. The sequence continues at coordinate 531,733,961 of CM038670.1, forward strand.
TACGATGAATCTGAGCTTCGAGGTCGTTGGATATGGGATCAAAGGGCATCTAAGTAGTTTTTGTACAAATTGTGTGCAATTCTCAAACTCATCAAGGTTTCCTGCAAAAAAATTAAGACACATCATGTGAGCTGCTATATCTCAGATTTACAAGCTCCAAGCAACTCGTATCGGCATATAGCATCTAAGGTATGCGGGCACATGATATTCTCCCGGGGAGGAGGGGTGAAGGGTGCACAACCAATCGGTGTTTGGGAGGGTGGGGACAAATATAATCTAAACAACCCTAAACAGAGCTCCACTTTATCTAATGTCGAGGGGTTGACCCCCGACAATCATAGCTCCACCTAAACACAACATTTGCATGTATTGTAGTACTAGACTTAATATTCATGTTTCAGTTTCATGTTCATTTTAAATATTGAACCGAGGACCATGGATGTCTTACATTTTACTCCCTTCGTTCCTAAATATTAGTCTTTTAGAGGCTTCAAATGGACTGGCACATACGGATGTATATAGACATATTTTAGAGTCTAGATTCACTCATTTTGCTCCGTATGTAGTCACTTGTTGAACTCTCTAAAAGACTAATATTTAGGAATAGAAGGAGTATTTTGAACTTGTGTCATACATGCATGGGTTGGAAAAATAGATGCACTATACTTATTGGATTGTTGTTGTGTTCGTGCGTGTGTGTCTCTCTCTCTCTCTCTCTCTGTGTGTGTGTGTGTGTGTGTGTGTGTGTGTGTGTGTGTGGTCATATGCTTGATACATACAAAGTTTTCTCACCTCCATATTGTTCATCTTTTAAATTTGAATTTGCATTGGAAAACTTACTAGGGATGCCATGAATGTGAAATCCACGTTGAGATCACTATATCACAAATTCACTCTAATTCAACAACTCGTCATAAATCAATTACCATGTTGAGATTAGTATTTGCAAGGAAAATATGGGTATTGTAATACACATAGATTCGTTCGGCAATTTAAAAGGTTCCTTTCGTATTCGCAAATGGTAGGACCCAACGGCGTACCAGCCAGACCTTGGCTCGTGTTGATCCTAAAAAAACAGGCTCATGTCCTTCGGTGGCGTGCGTGGTATGCACATTAGGCAATCCCAAGCAGTCGAGCCTCAGCGTTTCAAGTTGAAATATCTGGCGGCCAGAATTCCAGCCCTAGGAAATTCCCCTCATGTCCCCGGTCCATAATGACTACCGATGAACAATGGAGGGATGCTTTAGTAACTAGACAACGTTACCTACCGTGCCACGCACGGTTCAATTCCCTCGATGCGCTCGTCAAGGTCACCCGTCAACTGCCTTGCCTAGTACGACTACTACTACACCAGGATGAGCATGTAATTGAGCCTGTTTATTCGTGCCTAGTACTTGAGTTAATATATCGGGCAATGCCTTTGATACGGAGGGGATTATCCTTTTACTCCCTCCTTTCCGGTTTATAGGGCTTATCTCAAAATTTTAGTTTTCCCATTTTATAAGTCTCAATTTGGTTGTTCCCCATCACATGTTCAGATTTGAAGGTGCAATAAATCATTACATGCAAGTATTAAGAGAAATTTGACCAATGCACGTACTTTATGCATGCATGCATTGCAATTAATGCATTCGTAAACACAATTTTTGAGGAAAACAAGCGCATTAATTGAGTGGTTTTGCAAACTACAACAATTGTTCCACCACTCACCATCTATCTTGGTTGGTGAGATTTTTGAACTGAGCCCTATAAACCGGAAAGGAGGTTTAACTAAGCAAAATGTTTGACCAAATCCTTTCTTAAGAAATACAACAGGACACATGTACGGCTTGAAAATTTATTACATGATGCAGGTTATGATATTGTTTAGAATCCTGGATCTTAAATTTCAGAAAATCCAAAAGTGAGCATAAATTCTTGAAACTGAGCATGGTCACGTGATATGGCACAAATATTAATTTGTAAGTTTTTTTTTCAATTCGAGACAAGCTGCTTATGACAAGTTGCACAAATGAAGAGCCAAGGTATTTTGGAACAAAGACATGTCACGTTAAATGTAACGCTTTCACTATTGAAACCGTGGGCGTTTACGTGCCGCCACGAGTCCCCGCTTCTCATCGGCAGGTGCCGTCCTAGCAAGCGTGTGAGTCGACGGGAGGCGTGCGAGCGGACCGCTGCACCGGCTGTCAGGGAGGTGTGCAAGCAGACCGCTGTGCAGACTCACCGGGAAGCGAGCCCTTTGACCAGGCTCCGCCGCCCACCGTCGTCCCAACTGCTCCCACTTTTAATGTCGCCGGCGCCACAATTTAAAATCAACCCCGCACTACCCGGTATCGCTACAATCCTCTCTCTTCCTCTCCGATTCTCCTGTCGTCTACCTTCAACTAGCCTAACCTAAACGTACGCCATGCCGCATCACGATGGTCTGCCCTTAGTGTTCCAGTTTCATGAGGAAGACACCCAGCCAGAGTCTCAAGAACATAAGGCGCTTTGGGACGAGCTTGAACTGGCCTTGCGGGAAGACGCCGCGCCTGTCCCCGCTCCCGTTCCGGCTCCCGTCGCCCCGACTACGCCAGCGCCCATCCCCGTGGCATTGACGGGCTAGGAGCCGCACATTGTCACGGGGTTCCACGAGGTCCCCGCCGACTTTCACGCCGTGCACTGCGGCGCATGCGCTTCTTGGCGTCTGGCAGCTGCGCCCGTGCGGTGCACGTGCACTGCCGGTGCATCGCCTGCCCGTGCAGCAGCGACGCGCGCCCGTGCGGTGTGCACTGCGGCGCATGCGCGCGATACAGCGACGTGTCGCGCCCGTCGCTTGATGCCGTGCACACGAATGTCTCCGCCAGCGCCATTGGCAGCGCAAGATGTCCCCGCGGTGCGGTGCCCCCTCAGCGGCATGGATGGCCGCCGTCGACCGCTTCCTTGCACCAACGCCAGTCGCCTCCTCCCGCCAGTTGACTCGCTCCGAAGTCCAGAACATTTTGGCCTTCCTTGAAGCTAGGCCAACGTCCAGGAGTACGCCAACAACGGCGCAAGACGCCGCTGTCGCCGTCGCCCGTCGGTCGACGACGACACGTAGCACGCAGAGGAGCCGCTTCCCACCACGAGACGCTCCCACCGCCGCCGCGTAATCTAAATTTGCCATGAAAAACGTTCGGATTGCCATGATTAAAATCCGAACGTTTATCATTTCCGTTTATTTTATATCGATCGCTGTATAATTTAAAGTCGAAGTCAGACTGAACGAAATGTATGGTTTGATCGATTGAATGTTCTGCTAGAGCCGTATCAAATTAAATATAAAACATCATCAAGCCACATGTATTCCTTGTCATCCAACGACCTAGACTGCTTTAATGCGAGCGCTCAACACGTTTAGCGTGCAGTTAATTTCATGCCAAAAATAGTGCTAATCACATGACAACACGCAAATAATATCCTAGTAGTTAATATCCGCATGCACTTAATATACTTCCAAATTAACGTGAATTGCACGTACGCACTGACTAGTGCTGCTAGTACGTGAAACTGGTGCCGTGACTTGTGAACGCGTCCAGATATGGTCAATGGCAACATCGCCCGTGAGTTCTTCCTGTTTGCCCATGCGTCTAAACGCAGAAGGGGAGGAGAGAGAGAGAGCACACATGGAACGCACCAGTAAGTGAAGGCGAATAGTACTAAAAATAATATTACATGTTATCCATTAATTAGGCTGTGGTAATATAAAAACATTATGTGAACAAAGGGGGTACAACAAACATTGCTATTCTACGTATGTTGCCTATTGACGTGCGGCTTGAAGGCCCGGTCGCATGTTCGATCCTCGTCCTTTATTTTATAATTTGTATATGGGTCCAAATTTTTTTCATGACATGTGGGCCCCTCGGTGTGTAGTTTGTAGCACTTTAATTTGTGGGTCGAAATTTGTTCCATTCCAAGTGGACTATCGGTGTGTAGTTTTGTAGCTTATTTATAATAATTAAAGAGAACAACATAGTTTTTCAATAATACCATGGTGCGACGTTGAAGGCGAGAAAGGATGTGCGAGAGAGCGATGACCGAGCAGGAGGGAAATCAACTAGGGAGTTGCGTGGGTTGCAACGGCGTTTGGAGTAGTTGTGGGCCGAATGCTACGAAAATATAATCTAAACCGACCGGAATAAATGCCTACACAAATTAATCCAAGGTTGGAGTGCCCCTCGCAATGTAAATAGCTCCGGTTTTGTGAGGGATGGAGAGGTAGTAGCTTCAACGCGTGGAAGATACGGTATGAGAAAGCAAGGTCAATCGAGAGACATATAGATAGAGAGACAAAGTGAGTATGGTCCGACATTCATTGAACAAATATATATGCTCCGGAGAGATATTGTCCGATTGAGCTTTTGGTAAGGGTGATGGTTGTAAGATAGAGCTTGAGAGATGATCCAGTCACAGACGTGTAGATATATTTTGTGCGTGGGAGGAAGCAAGGTCAACCGATCACATAGGGTCGCCGTGCGATCGAAAGAGTGAGACGGGTTGGAGAGAGTGACCTAAGGGTTTTTTCTGTCTCGGTATTCGTTCTTGAATCAGTGACTGAGAGTAAGGGCTAGTGATCTGATGTGCGTGAGAGAGTATACAATGTGAATAGGTCGAATTGGGCTCAAACATGGTGATATATCGTTTTTGTCCGAGAAAGAGCGAGGTAAATTGAGACATACTGAGAGAGAGAGATAGAGATAGAGAGAGAGAGATTGAGTGAGCGTGGCCCACCATGAGGTCGAAAGAGTGGCGGCGGCTTGGATGGACTGACCTAGATAGACAATCTGCGTGAAAGAGTATATATAGAGTGTGTCGATCGAGGCCCGAACAGGGAGATATATCATTTGTGTGTGAAAGAAAACGAGGTTAAACAAGACTCGGATAAAGAGAGCTAGATAGAGCGAGTGTGGCCCGCCATGCGGAATAAAGAGTGAGACAGTCTCGAGGGAGTGACCTAGATATACAAAGTGAGTTCGTGCGCACGAGAGGTTGGGGGGGCTAGATAGGCAATGCATGTATTTAGCGCGAGAGGGTGAGAGGGAGAGGGTGAGAGAGAGAGAGAGCTCGACATGGGGTGCAATGGCGGGTGTGTGAGGTAAATACATTTGGTAACAGGAGTGGAAAAAGGGGTTGTGTAGTTGAGAGACTTAGAGATCGAAACATGGAGAGAAAGAATGAACGTGTGTTGGAAACCGATAGCTTGCTAAGGTGGTTAGGAGAGGAAGATTGACCTATACAGGAAGTATGTAGCGTTTGTGCGCGGGAGGGGGGGGGGCTAAAAACAACATTTGAATGTACATAGTACGAGACTTAATATCGATGTTTCGATTCGGTGTACATTGTAAGATTTGAACCGAGGAACAAGCATACGGGTAATTATTTTGAATTCGTGCCATACTAAGTTTCGAAAAGTTGACATTGGCTCAATTTGTTGTGCTATTTTGTAGGTCATAGGTTTGAATCCATCCAAAAGTTTTCTCACTACCATGGCGTTCATCATATACATATGAATTTGTATTAAAAAATTAGTGTGGATACAGTGAAATGCGAAATCCACGTTAGAATTGGAGATCGCTACGTGACACACACTCTAATTCAAATAACTAACTACGTGACACACACTCTAATTCAAATAACTAATTATGTGACACACTCTAATCCACGTTAGCGTGGGTACCATTTGATTTTTTTTTCAAATAACTCCTCATTAATTAATTTATAGTACTCCCTCTGCTCACTTTTATAAGACCTTGAAGACATTTAGGACAATGTGCAAAAGCAGTTCATTTTAAGTTATGCAAACGACTTACAAAAGTGAACGGATGGAGTATCCCGTTTCGAATGACTAATTATTGCAAGGAAAACACGGGCATGGTAATACATACAGACTCGTTTGCAAATGAAAGAAGATTCGTTTGCATTCTCAAATGTAGGCGGACCACGCAGACCAGGGTCGGGTCGGGGTGGATGCTGCTTCGGTGCCTTAAAGGCAACTACCCTTGGGTGAATGACATGTGGGCCAGCCACCTGTTGGGCCCACATGTCATGGACACAAAGGCAGGTGCCTTAAGGCACCAAAGCATAGTCCTGTCGGGGTGGTCGCATGTGTCGGACGGACGCGTAGCACCCAGCCACCCACCCCCCCTCCCCCCCAAAAAAGGATGACGACAATATAAGTTTGCGCTTCCACGTTTCGGATTGAAATATCTGGCGGCCCCAATTCCAGCCCTGCAAAATCTCTCTTCTCCACCGTCCCCTTCCGCGCCGAGATTGCTCAAATCCCTAATTCGCCGCCATCCCTCGAATCGCCCCTCGTCTCGTTTCTTTCCCCACCGTTCCCCACCTCTGTGACGGACGATGACGATGAAGATGACGGTCGCGCTTCACCACCGCACCGGAGCTACCTCATCTACGCCCTCGTCCACCGCACTGGGTGGTCCACCGACAACGTCGGCCGCCGCAACCGACGTGCCTCACAGAGACCGAGTTCCACCGCATCAGGTGCGCTTCACCGACGCCATCTCCCAGCTCACCGGGGCTACTTCATCGAGCACATCGTCGCACCTCCGTCCCCCGAGGCCGTTGGGGCTTCACCAACGGTCTCATTCACCGCATCGTAGCGCTCCGCTGCCACTCAAGATCTGCATCCGTGCACGGCCAGCCAACTCCAGCGTATCACCCTCAACAGCTCTAAAGTGACCCGCACTCTAGCTAGGCGAGCATGCCCAAACGCCGGACCGAACTAGGTATCCTCACATCACTCCCTTGTGCACTGTTCCGACGATGTTTGGATATCCTTTCACTGCTCTCTTAGCTTACACGCCTATGCAACTCTGACTTTCACTCTTATTTCTTCTGGAGATATCATCTGAAACAAGCAAATCCATTTTCTTTAGCGAAGCATGACGGGGCTACGAGATCTGGTACACATCCTGCACACCCGTATAACCTTGTAAGTATCTGTCCTCCGGTACAACATCAAGGTCGATTCCTCTTATTTGATCAACCATTCACCGTGTCAAAAATGCAGAGGGGGATGCAAGGAGCACAAGGCCTACACATCCAAGCAAGTGGTAACATGGACTTGTACATGGAACATCCCAAGTGCAAGCAGAGCTGCAGTGAGCCTGCATAACGAACGAGCTAGCGTAAGTCCACGCATTTCATTTAATTCATCTTGGCATTCGTGTATGATTTGTGTGCAGTGGCTGATCCACGAATTCAAGTTACCGAGGCTAACATTTAACTTAAAAATACGAAGGCACTTGCACTCAGGAAATCAACATAACTTGAGAAATGTGAAGCTACATGCACTTTGAAAACCAGCTAATGATCCAAAGAAGTTCAGATTATAAACACTAAATGATGCAAGCACCAAAAACACAAAATGCAACATGGTGTACAAGGACTACAAACATGGTGCATGCACTGCTTGAATTATTCGTTCTCCGGCTGAAAATATCAAAGTGTAATTGCACGTATAACCGGTCATAAGCTGCATATCAATATATCTATCCCGCACAAGTATGCCAATAGTTTCAAACAACAGATTAGAAAAGTATTTATGCTATGTTGTCATGATACGGGACTTTACGGTAGATGGCCTCGACGTTTCCTCAAGCTATGAAAATGCACTATAATTTGCTTGTCATCAATGCTCGCAAATCTGTCTCTCTCAACATAGTAGATCATCATTAGACACTAAATCCTTCAATGAGCTTGCAAAATGCTTGCATTAGATCCCTCATCGACACTATATGTTCATCACCAGGAGCATGTAAAATGTTTGCATCAAATCCTTCATTAGCGGTCTGCATTCATTAGACACTTGAGCTCAAGAACAACATGAGCTTGTATGTTTGCACCGGAAACTTGATTAGATACATCAGGTTGATCGATTCAAGATTGATTGGGGGAGTTATAAAATAAGTAGAAATTGGTTTCATTTTCTCATAGATTCCCTACATACAAGCAGTTTTATAACACCGTCGAGTTTAACTATTGGCCAGAAATTGAAGAGTTGAATTAGATATAATCAGGGATGTGATGTACACCTTGCTCGTTGCGCATGCTACTCTTGCAAGCTGCGATTGTCTGCTTGGCGCAAGCTCGATGCCATGCCCGTCTTTGCCGCCACGCCTCCCATGCAGGCTACACCCAGGGTTGGATCTTCATCTTCTTGTCCTTCTGTTCGCTTGAAGCCCGGTGACCGCCCTCCAACGAGGGCGCGAGGAAGTGCTGTGTCGGTCTTTCCAACGGCGGCTAGGTTAGGAGCGAACCAGACTGGAGGCTGGAGCGAATGAATTGGGATTTTTCCTGCTGTCGATTGATATGGGAGGCGCTCGTTTGGGCCGCGATCCTGCTATAGGGCCTGCCTTGCACTTATGTTATTGGCCCATCCAAATTGAAACATTTTTCTTCATTTTTTACATTGCCTGCTCGTGCGTTGGGACGAACAAAACTAGCATGGGCCAACCTGGACGACTCAAACTAGGTGCACACTTTCCAGCCACCTGAGGCGGCCGCCCATACCAGCCCCTATGGCGGCGTCGCCCCTTTTTGCGTGTATGATTGGATAGTGAAAAATATTCCAAAGGGCGCTTTTGATGTACCCACAGAATGGTTGAATTGCTTGTTTCTATGAACTGAGTTCGCCAATAATGTGAAGGATGCCGATCTTTTCATCCTATTGTAGATTACTTAGATCTCGATATGCCAAAAGTAATCGCATGAAATATACAAAGAAAAGCCGCAGTGATGTGTTTGGCTACAACTAGTTCGACTACACGTCCTCATATAACATATCAAGGACGCACCATCTTACCAGATTAACCATTCGACTTACCCATGCGGTGTGGGAAGAAAGAAGTATTGGGACCGCGTATCCAAGCAATTGATGCCATGGACTCCTTTGTACAACCTTGTAAGCGGAAAAAGACGCGTTGCAGTGTGCTGTACAAAGAACTATCGTAAGTTCGATTACGCTTCTCGGAATTTTAGTTAGCCACTTATTGCAAAATTGTTTAATTACGTTGATTGGCTTAATTTAGTTTGCTACTGATTACATAATGGCACACCTGTTAATCATATTGTAGATCGCGCCTATCTATGTGTTTGATACTTACTCGTTAAGAATTACTGCTTGCCTTAACTTAAATATCTACTTGTTTGTTTAATCGCTTTGCTGCTGCAACAAATGACTTACAATGATGTTAATAATTACTCCTCCGTCCCATAATATAGGACGTTTTTTGACACTAGCATAGTGTTAAAAAACGTCTTACATTATGGGACGGAGGGAGTACTTTTCAGCATCCAATTGAAACTCTTTAATTCCTTGTTTGTTTAACTGGTTTGCTGTTATAACTCCCAATTGAGATGTTTTGCTAACTTCAACTTTTCTGAATCCAATCGGAACTTTAATGGCAAAACAGGTTAGCCCAAGATCAAAGAGCGAGGTCCCCATGAACGTTGCATCATCCCACAAAGAAGTGGCACCGCCCAATCGTGCATTATGAATTGCCAATCGCCGATGCTCTAGAGGCTAAACTAGTGGTAGAAAGAGATTATGCTTCTGCACTTAGAGATGAAGTTGACATGTTGAGGAAGCAAACAACACAATCACAAGCAGTACTCAAGACAACCATTAAATATTTGGTGGATTTCAAAACGAAGCAAGCTAAGACTGACCAGATTGTTAAGGTCCTGAAGGAAAAAAGGAAATTAAATTCCTACTTGGTAAATCATAGGTGAAATGTTCTTTCCATAGTTGAATAACCTTTGTGTTGTCTGTTCATGTAATCAATCAAACCATTTGTTTTAGAGATCATGTAATAATTGTTTTTTGTTTTTAGTTTGTAATTTTATTTGAGCACAAGTCTGTATTAATTGATAAGACTTCAGAGACATTTCATTTGGATTGCTGTGCAGGACCTACAAATATGCCAATCGGGCTGAATGTGCATTCAGCAATAGTAGTAGTATAGAGGGACCATAAGTGGCACGCATCGGAAAGGGCCAAGATGCTGGCTAAAAAAAGGATGATGTTGTAGCAAAGTTTAAATTGGTGAAGAAAAGCTAAAAATTGTTAGTTGCCTATTCACCCCCCCCCCCTCTACTCAACTATATCGATCCTTTCACTTGGGTATTTGATACTGGTTTTGTTGCTCATATTTGCAACTCGAAATAGGGGCTATGGATTAAATGAAGATTGGCTAAGGACGAGGTGATGATGCGCGTGGGAAATGGTTCCAAAGTCGATGTGATCGCCGTCGGCACGCTACCTCTACATCTACCTTCGGGGTTAGTTTTAGACCTGAATAATTGTTATTTGGTCCCAGCGTTGAGCATAAACATCTGGATCTTGTTTAATGCGAGACGGTTATTCATTTAAATTAGAGAATAATGGTTGTTCTATTTATATGATTAATATCTTTTATGGTCATGCACCCTTGATGAGTGGTCTATTTTTATTGAATCTTGATTGTAGTGATACACATATTCATAATATTGAAGCCAAAAGATGCAAAGTTAATAATGATAGTGCAACTTATTTGTGGTAATCGCCATTTAGGTCATATTGGTGTAAAGCGCATGAAGAAACTCCATGCTGATGGCTTTTGGAATCACTTGATTATGAATCACTTGATGCTTGCGAACCATGCCTCATGGGCAAGATGACTAAGACTCTGTTCTCCGGAACAATGGAGCGAGCAAAAGACTTGTTGGAAATAATACATACTGATGTATGCAGTCCGATGAGTGTTGAGGCTCGCGGTGGGTATCGTTATTTTCTAACCTTCACAGATGATTTGAGCAGATATGGGTATATCTACTTGATGAAACATAAGTCTGAAACATTTGAAAAGTTCAAAGAATTTCAGAGTGAAGTGGAAAATCATCGTAACAAGAAAATAAAGTTTCTACGATCTGATCGTGGAGGTGAATATTTGAGTTATGAGTTTGGTCTTCATTTGAAACAATGTGGAATAGTTTCGCAACTCATGCCACCTGGAACACCACAGCGTAATGGTGTGTCCGAACGTCGTAACCGTACTTTATTAGATATGGTGCGATCTATGATGTCTCTTACTGATTACCGCTATCGTTTTCGGGTTATGCTTTAGAGACGGTTGCATTCACGTTAAATAGGGCACCATCTAAATCCGTTGAGATGACACCATATGAACTGTGGTTTGGCAAGAAACCTAAGCTGTCGTTTCTTAAAGTTTGGGGCTGCGATGCTTATGTGAAAAAGCTTCAACCTGATAAGCTCAAACTCAAATCGAAGAAATGTGTCTTCATAGGATACCCAAAGGATCCTGTTGGGTACACCTTCTATCACAGATCCGAAGGCAAGATATTCGTTGCTAAGAATGGATCCTTTCTAGAGAAGGAGTTTCTTTCGAAAGAAGTGAGTGGGAGGAAAGTAGTACTTGATGAGGTAATTGTACCTGCTCCCTAATAGGAAAGTAGTTCATCAGTTCCAGTGATTCCTACACCAATTAGTGAGGAAGCTAATGATGATGATCATGAAACTTCAGATCAAGTTACTACCGAACCTGGTAAGTCAACCAAAGTAAGGTCCGCACCAGAGTGGTACGGTAATCCTATTCTGGAGGTCATGTTACTTGAACATGACGAACCTACAAACTATGAGGAAGCGATGATGAGCCCAGATTCCGCGAAATGTCTTGAGGCCATGAAATCTGAGATGGGATCCATGTATGAGAACAAAGTATGGACTTTGGTTGACTTGCCCGATGATCGGCAAGCCATAGAGAATAAATGGATCTTCAAGAAAAAGATTGACGCTGATGGTAATGTTACTGTCTACAAAGCTCGACTTGTTGCGAAAGGTTTTCGACAAGTTCAAGGAGTTGACTACGATGAGACCTTTTCACCCGTAGCGATGCTTAAGTCTGTCCGAATCATGTTAGCAATTGCTGCATTTTGTGATTATGAAATTTGGCAAATGGATGTCAAAACTGCATTCCTTAATGGATATCTTAAAGAAGAGTTATATATGATGCAACCAGAAGGTTTTGTCGATCCTAAAGGTGCTAACAAAGTGTGCAAGCTCCAGTGATCCATTTATGGACTGGTGCAAGCCTCTCGGAGTTGGAATATACGTTTTGATAGTGTGACCAAAGCATATGGTTTTATGCAGACTTTTGGAGAAGCCTGTATTTACAAGAAAGTGAGTGGGAGCTCTGTAGCATTTCTAATATTATATGTGGATGACATATTGTTTATTGGAAATAATACAAAATTTCTTTATAGCATAAAAGGATACTTGAATAAGAATTTTTCAATGAAAGACCTCGGTGAAGCTGCTTATATATTAGGCATCAAGATCTATAGAGATAGACCAAGACGCTTAATTGGACTTTCACAAAGCACATACCTTGATAAAGTTTTGAATAAGTTCAAAATGGATCAGTCAAAGAAAGGGTTCTTGCCTGTGTTACAAGGTGTGAAGTTGAGTCAGACTCAATGGCCGACCACTGCAAAAGATAGAGAGAAAATGAAAGTCATTCCATATGCCTCAGCCATACGTTCTATCAAGTATGCAATGCTGTGTACCAGACCTGATGTGTGCCTTGCTATAAGTTTAGCAGAGAGGTACCAAAGTAATCCAGGAGTGGATCACTAGACAGCGGTCAAGAACATCCTGAAATACCTGAAAAGGACTGAGGATATGTTTCTCGTTTATGGAGGTGACAAAGAGCTCATCGTAAATGGTTACGTCAATGCAAGCTTTGGCACTGATCCGGATGACTCTAAGTCACAAACCGGATACGTATTTATATTGAATGGTGGAGCTGTCAGTTGGTGCAGTTCCAAGCAAAACGTCGTGGCGGGATCTACATGTGAAGCGGAGTATGTAGCTGCTTCGGAAGCAGCAAATGAAGGAGTCTGAATGACGGAGTTCATATCTGATCTAGGTGTAATACCTAGTGCATCGGGTCCAATGAAAATCTTTTGTGACAATACTGGAGCAATAGCCTTGGCGAAGGAATCCAGATTTCACAAGAGAACCAAACACATCAAGACACGCTTCAATTCCATCCGCGATCAAGACAAGGAGGGAGACATAGAGATTTACAAAATACATACGGATCTGAATGTTGCAGACCCGTTGACTAACCCTCTTCCACGAGCAAAACATGATCAACACCAAGACTCCATGGGTGTTAGAATCATTACTATGTAATCTGGATTATTGACTGTAGTGCAAGTGGGAGACTGAAGGAAATATGCCCTAGAGGCAATAATAAAGTTGTTGTTTATATTTCCTTATATCATGATAAATGTTTATTATTCATGCTAGAATTGTATTAACCGGAAACTTAGTACATGTGTGAATACATAAACAAACAGAGTGTCCCTAGTATGCCTCTACTTGACTAGCTCATTAATCAAAGATGGTTAAGTTTCCTAACCATAGACATGTGTTGTCATTTGATGAACGCGATCACATCATTAGAGAATAATGTGATGGACAAGAACCATCCGTTAGCTTAGCATTATGATCGTTTAGTTGTATTGCTATTGCTTTCTTCATGACTTATACATGTTCCTCTAACTATGAGATTGTGCAACGCCCGAATAATGAAGGAACACTTTGTGTGCTATCAAATGTCACACATAAGTGGGTGATTATAAAGATGCTCTACAGGTGTCTCCGAAGGTGTTTGTTGGGTTGGCATAGATCGAGATTAGGATTTGTCACTCCGTGCATCGGAGAGGTATCTCTGGGCCCTCTCGCTAATGCACATAACTATAAGCCTTGCAAGCAATGTGACTAATGAGTTAGTTACAGGATGATGCATTACGGAATGAGTAAAGAGACTTGCCGGTAACGAGATTGAACTAGGTATGGTGATACCGACGATCGAATCTCGGGCAAGTAACATACCGATGACAAAGGGAACAACATATGTTGTTATGCAGTTTGACTGATAAAGATCTTTGTAGAATATGTAGGAGCCAATATCAGCATCCAGGTTCCGCGATTGGTTATTGACCGGAGATGTGTCTCGGTCATGTATACATAGTTCTCGAACCCGTAGGGTCCGCACGCTTAACGTTCGATGACGATTTGTATTATGAGTTATGCGATTTGATGACCAAAGTTTGTTCGGAGTCCCAGATGAGATCACGGACATGACGAGGAGTCTCGAAATGGTCGAGAGGTAAAGATTCATATATTGGAAGGTTATATTTGGACACCGAAATGGTTCTGGAATGATTCGGGTATTTTTCGGAGTACCGGGAGGTTACCGGAACCCCCCGGGGAAGTATTGGGCCTTAGTGGGCTTTAGTGGAGAAGAGGAGGCAGGCCAAGGGGAGGTGGCGCGTGCCCCGCATGGTGTCCGAATTGGACTAGGGGAGGGGGCGGCGCCCCCTTGCCCTTTCCTACTCCCAATCTCCTTCCCTCTTTCCCTGTCTCCTACTCCGAAAAGGAAAGGGGAATCCTACTAGGACTCGGGAGTCCTAGTAGGACTCCCCACACTTGGCGCGCCCATAGGGGGCCGGCCTCTCTCCCTCCCTCCTTTATATATGTGGCCAGGGGGGCACCCCAAAGCACAACAGACAATCTCTTAGCCGTGTGCGCGCCCATAGGAAGCCCTGCACCGGTAACTTCATCATCACCCTCACCATGTCGTCGTGCTGACGAAACTCTCCCTCGTCCTCAACTGGATCAAGAGCTCGAGGGACGTCATCGTGCTGAATGTGTGCTGAACACGGAGGTGCCGTACATTCGGTACTTGGATCGGTTGGATCGTGAAGACGTTCGACTACATCAACCACGTTACTAAATGCTTCCGCTTTCGGTCTACGAGGGTACGTGGACACACTCTCCCTGCTCGTTGCTATGCTTCTCCTAGATAGATCTTGCGTGATCGTAGGATTTTTTTTGAATTACTACGTTCCTCAACATATTTTTGGAATATTTAAAAAATACTGGCGCAAGAATCAACCAGAGGGCGTCCACCCAAATGACAACTCAACTGCTAATACTCATGAATATTGTTTGGCTCCCATTATGTTGAATCCATAAATCCATAAATTTGGGTTGAATAATCTACCCTCAAAAACTGTTGTGATCCCCTATACTTGTGGGTTATCAATACTGTGTCCCTAGTGAGCCTCTACTAGACCAGCTCGTTGGTCAAAGATGGTTAAGGTTTCCTAACCATAGACATGTGTTGTCATTTGATAATGGGATCTCATCATTAGGAGAATCATGTGATGGACAAGACCCAACCGTTAGCATAGCATATGATGCTTCAGTTTATTACTACTACTTTCTCCATGTCAAATACATGTTCCTTCGCCCATGAGATCATGTAACTCCCGGATATGAGAGGAACACCTTGTGTGCTATCAAACGTCACAACATAACTGGGTGATCATAATGATGCTCTATAGGTATCTCCAAAGGTGTCTGTTGAGTTGGTGTGAATTGAGATTGGGATTTGTCACTCCATGTATCGGAGAGGTATCTCTGGGCCCTCTCGGTAATATACATCACAAGAAGCTTGCAAGAAAAGTGACTAAGGAGTTAGTTACAAGATGATGTATTATGAAACGAGTAAAGAGACTTTCCTGTAACGAGATTGAACTAGGTATAGAGATACCGATGATCGAATCTCGGGCAAGTAACATACTGATAGACAAAGGGAATTACGTATGTTATCATAAAGGTTCAACCGATAAAAGATCTTCGTGAAATATGTAGGAATCAATATGGGCATCCAGGTCCCTCTATTAGTTAATGACCGGAGAGGTGTCTCAGTCATGACTACATAATTCCCGAACCCATAGGGTCGCACGCTTAACGTTCGTTGACGCTAGAGTAGTATTGGAATATTTGATGAGTGGTAACCAAATGTTGTTCAGAGTCCCGGATAAGACCCCAGACGTCATGAGGAGTCTCAGAATGGTCGAGTGGTAAATATTTATATAAGGGAAGTCATATTTTGGGTTCCAGAAAAAGGTGCACTTTTTTCGGTACTGTGTCGGGAAGCTTCCAGAAGGTTCTGGAGGGGTCCGGAAGTCCACAAGTGGGTTTACCACGACCTAAGGCCAGCATGGGCTGCGGGGAGGTGCCCTAGCTTTATTGGGCTAGGCGCACCAAGTCCTCAAAAGCCTATGTGGCTAGGGAAGGCAAAAAAGGAAGGAGTCCTAGTAGGAATAGGATTGGACTTGGAGTCCAAGTCCTCTCCCCCTTAGCTGCGCCCTAGGGCTTGGAGGGGTTGTTTTCCACGACCCTCCACCTATATATAGAGGGGAGGGGCGCCCCAAGAGGATACACCAAGCCCTTGGTGCCCCTCTCTCTCCCGTTACTCCGTAGTTCCACCGTCTTGTCCTGGCGACGCTTAGCGAAGCGCTGTCGGTGCTCCACCGCCATCACCACCACGTCATCGCGTTGCTTGTGATCCTACCTACTTCTTCTCTCCCGTTTGCTGGATCGAGAAGGAGGAGACGTCATGTAACATCCCAAATTTTCAAATTTTGGAATGTTAATAGGATTATTCTTTTTCATTAAGATTTATATGCATATTTGAGTTTTTTGTTGATTCAAAGTGTTTTCCAACTCAAGGCAAAATATTTGGAGTGGAGATAATATGACTTCTCCCCTATTAAATATATTTGGAAAAATGCTAAGAATATATTCTGGTGTCTACCTAAATGATTTTGGCTTTGTAGTATCTCAAAATTATTTTATAGTTGTTATCATATTCTTTATATGCTTGTATTGCATAAAATATATTTTTAGTGTATTTGTGTTTTAAAAATGTTCACTGTTTTATAATATAGATATAATATTTTAATTTTTTTTGTTATTTTATATTTTCAGTTTGGCATTTGATTTTAGCTAGTTTATAACTTCTGTAGCAACTAAATAAAAAACAGGGCACGCACTGTGCAGTTGGGCTGCATAGCGGCCCAGCCGACACCCTGCCCGCGCGCGCAGCGCACGCAGCAGCTAGGCAGGCCGGCCCATTTCCGCACAGGGAGCAGCCCACTCCCCGCAGGCCTCTCCTTTTGTTATTTTTTTTCTCCCCCTCGCTTGCACTGACGCTGGATCACTGGGCCGTCTTCATCCTGGACACGAACTCCTGCACGGCAACGAGTTCTCCACTGTCCCGATCCAAATCTCTTCTAATCAGCTGATTGGTTGCCCCTCGCGCACTCCCACCTCCATATATATACTCCCCACGTCCTGCTTGTCCGATTTTTAGCTAAAATCGCAATCGCCCGTGCCCTAGAACGGCGCTCCGATCTCGCCGGAGTTGCTGTCGCAGCACGCTTCCGCCGGGTCGATTTCGTCTCTACAGAAGGTTTCCAGTGCCTCCTTTCCCCTCTGTGCTCTTATCCTTGCCCTCTCCTATCTTCCTCATAGGTTATCTCGCGCAGATACGCTCCGGTGTCGAGCAAACGGAGCTCGCCCCGAAATACTCCGCCGCCACAGAATCTCCAACCACTCGCCATCGCCACCTGAGGGTCTTCCAGTCGTCGTGGACGTCGCCAAACTCGCCGCCGCCGTGCGCCTCTTCCTCTGGTTGGTCCGCTTCCGCCGGAGATTCCCTGTAGCCGTCGCCGTCGTCGAGGTCCGAGCCGCCGAGGTCTTCTTCCCCAAGTCCGGCGCCCACTTCCCGTGTTTCTCCGGTTAGTTACGCAGCGCCGTCTGATCTGCTTTAAACGGTCCAGATTAGATCATACATTTTTTTTCTCTGCCGAACCGTCATTCCTTAAGTTGTGGCCGTCCGTCGTTTAAGCCCCGCAGCGAACGGTTTCCAACCATTAACAGGTCGACACGTGGCACATCCACAGCTGCCGCAGCAGTTCTTCCAGGAACACTATTTTAACACTATTTTTTGGGCAGATTTCATATTAAATTTTCATTTAGGTATATCTTGAGATCCGTATGTACAAATTCACCGATTCTTTTTCCTGTGTACTCTTAGTGACCAGGAGAATATTGTAGAACCAAAATTTCACATTTTTGAACAGTGAAAATGTGAATTTGCTCAAATTTGAATTCAAACTTCCGGAGGCCATATCTTTCAAACCATTGATCCAAATTAGTTGATTCTTTTTGCATTGTGATCCTACTGGCATGTAAAATAGTTATACCTACTGACATGTTTTGTTATTTAAGTTTTTATTTGAATTCCTTGTTGTTTACTTTATTTAGTGTTATGTGATCATAGTTTATTTACTGGTGCATTCATTAAACGTATAGATTGTCCGGAGAGTGAAGCGGATCAGAATTGTTCGTTAGAATACTTCAACACCTTTCAAGGCAAGTTGCACTTTTGATTATGCTCATCCTATATGTCTGTTGTGCACTGTTATGATATGTTATATGCTTGGTATGACTCTTATATTGCTTGTCGCCATGAGCGTGTCCTGTTTGCATTGTTTATTGGTTTGCTTGGATTTGCTATGGTAGACGTGGATATGTGTCGAGTGGTGCACGGAAGTGGTGAGTCTTTATAGCTGTAGGCTCGGGACTTTTTTTCAGGTGAATGCGTCAATGGCTGAGCGCTTTATTGTCCCTAGAGAATGTGCCATGGCTGAGCGCACTTGGGTTGTCGGGGCTTTTTCTCACGTGAATGCGTCACTGGCTGAGCGCTCTATTGTCCCTAGAGAATGTGTCAGGACTGAGCGCACTTGAGACATCTTGAAGATCTTTATCATCTGTGTTCTGTGCAACTTATTACCTATGTAGTGGAGGTTGTGGATGTAGGTTTGATTTATCATTGTGTAATTTGCCAATACATTAAATGTATTGACCCTTTGTAGCTGCAACTTATCATGTTGTAGGATTTTCAGATGATCAGTGAGATACAGTAGGGTCGCGAGTCTTCACTCAACATATTCTCCAGTGGGCGTTGATGGACTCATCGTTTATTATGCTACCTTTCCGCTGTTATTATTGTATAAGTTTAGCTATGTGCTACTCAGTTTGTAATACATTATGAATTCTGGATTATACGTTATAGTAAATGATGCACTTGTTATTTGATATTCATATGTACTGTGTGTGCTAGCGAGTCGATCCAGGGACTAGCACCGTAAGCATAGAGACATCGAATCTTATCAGGTTCGGTTCGTTACACATCATCGAGCCGCACGTGTGCTAAACTCGGAGGTGCCATCCGTTCGGCACTAGATCGATTGGATCGTGATCGGATCATGAAGAGTACGACGACATCAACTGCGTGATAAACGTTTCCGCTTAGCGATCTACAAGGGTACGTAGATGCTCTTCCCTTCTCGTAGCTATGCATCTCCATGGATATATCTTGCGTGTGCGTAGAATTTTTTTGTTTTCCATGCAAAGTTCCCCAACAAAAGTTTGGGGATGTGACGCTTATGTTAAAAGGCTTCAGCCTGATAAGCTCGAACTTAAGACGGAAAAGTGCTTTTTCATAGGATACCCTAAAGAAACTATTGGGTACACATTCTACCACAGATCCTAAGGCAAGATCTTCATTGCTAAGAATGGGTCCTTTCTAGAGAAGGAGTTTCTCTCGAAAGAAGTGGATGGGAGGGAAGTAGAACTTGATGAGGTAATTGTACCTTATCTCGAATTAGAAAGTAGCGCATCACAAAAAACCGTTCCTGTGATGCCTACACCAAATAGAGAGGAAGTTAATGATGATGATCATGAAAATTCAGATCAAGTTACTACGGAACTTCGTAGGTCAACCAGAACACGTTGTGCACCAGAGTAGTACGGTAATCCTATCATGGAAGTCATGTTACTAGACCAAGGCGAACCTACAAACTATGAAGAAGCTATGATGAGCCCATATTGTGACAGATGGCTTGAGGCCATGAAATCTGAGATAGGATCCATGTATGAGAACAAAGTGTGGACTTTGGTAGACTTGCCTGATGATCGGCAAGCCATAGAAAATAAATGGATCTTCAATAAGAAGAGTGATGCTGATTGTAATGTTACTATCTACAAAGCTTGTCTTGTCGCAGAAGGTTTTCGACAAGTTCAAGGGGTTAAATACGATGAGACTTTCTCACCCATAGCGATGCTTAAGTCCGTCCGAATCATGTTAGCAATTGCCGCATTTTATAATTATAAAAACTGACAAATGGATGTCAAAACTGCATTCCTTAATGGATATCTTAAAGAAGAGTTATATATGATGCAACAAAGTGTGCTAACAAAGTGTGCAAGCTCCAGCTATCCACCTTGGACTCGTGCAAGCATCTCGGAGTTGGAATATAGGCTTCGATGAGGCATCAAAGCATATGGTTTTATACAGACTTACAGTGAAACCTGTATTTACAAGAAAGTGAGTGGGAGCTCTGTAGCATTTCTGATATTATATGTGGATGACATATTAAATTTATGGATAGCATAAAAGGATACTTGAATAATAATTTTTCAATGAAAGATCTCGGTGAAGCTGCTTATATATTGGGCATCAAGATCTATAGGGATAGATCGAGATGCTTAATAGGACATTCACAAAGCACATACCTTAACAAAGTTTTGAAGAAGTTCAAAATGGATTGGTCAAAGAAAGGGTTCTTGCCTGTGTTACAAGGTGTAAAGTTGAGTCAAACTCAAAGCCCATCCACTGCAGAAGATAGAGAGAAAATGAAAGTCATTCCCTATGCCTCAACCATAGGATCTATCATGTATGTTATGTTGTGTACCAGACCTGATGTGTTCCTTTGCAAGTTTGGCATGGAGGTACCAAAGTAATCCATGAGTGGATCACTGGACAGTGGTCAAGAACATCCCAAAGTACCTGAAAAGGACCAATGATATGTTTCTTGTTTATGGAGGTGACGAAGAGCTCGTCTTAAATGGTTATGTCGATGCGAGCTTCGATACTGATCCGAATGACTCTAAGTCACAAACCGGATATGTATTTATATTGAATGGTGGAGTTGTCAGTTAGTGCAGTTCCAAGCAAAGCGTCATGGCGCGATCTATGTGTGAAGCGGAATACATAGCTGCTTCGGAAGCAGCACATGAAGGAGTCTGGATGAAGGAGTTCATATCCGATCTGGGTGTAATACCTAGTGCATGAGGTCCAATGAAAATCTTTTGTGACAACACTGGAGCAATTGCCTTCGCGAAGGAATCCAAGCTTCACAATAGAACCAAACACATCAAGAGATGCTTCAACTTCATTCGTGAAAAGGTCAAGGATGGAGACATGGAGATTTGCAAAATACATACGGATCTGAATGTAGCAGACTACTAAGCCTCTTCCACGAGCAAAACATGATCAGTACCAAGACTACATGGGTGTTGGATTATTGACTCTAGTGCAAGTGGGAGAATGAAGGAAATATGCCCTAGAGGCAATAATAAAGTTATTATTTCATATTTCCTTATTCATGATAAAGGTTTATCATTCATGCTAGAATTGTATTGATCGGAAACTTAGATACATGTGTGAATACATAAACAAATACCATGTCCCTAGTAAGCCTATATTGCTTTCTTGATGACAAATACATATTTCATCGACTATGAGATTATGCAACTCCCGGATATCGGAGGAATACCTTATGTGCTATCAAACATCACAACGTAACTAGATGATCATAAAGATGCTCTATAGGTATCTTTGAAGGTGTTTGTTGAGTTGGCATAGGTCGAGATTATGATTTGTCACTCAAAGTATCGGAGAGGTATCTCTGGGCCCTCTAGGTAATAGACATCATAAGAAGCCTTGCAAGCACAGTGAATAATGAGTTAGTTGCAAGATGATGTATTACGGAATGAGTAATCAGACTTGCCAGTAATGAGTTTGAAAAATGTATGAAGATACCGACGGTCGAATCTCGGGCAAGTAACATACCGATGGACAAAGGGAATTACGTACGTTGTCATAAGGTTCGAGCGATAAAGATCTTCATAGAATATGTAGGAGCCAATATGCGCATCCAAGTTCTGCTATTGGTTATTGACCGGAGAGGTGTCTCGGTCATGTCTACATAGTTCTCGAACCCGTAGGGTCCGACGCTTAACTTTCGTTGATGGTATAGTGTTATATTAGTTATACGATTTGGTGACTGAATGTTGTTCGGAGTCCCGAATGAGATCACATACATGACGAGGAGCTCCGGAAGGGTCCGGAGGTAAAGATAGATATATAGGACGATGATATTCGGACACCGCAAGAGTTTTGGAGTGCACCGGGTAGTAATCGGATCGCCGGAAGGTGTTCCGGACACCCCCAAGAAGTGTATGGGCCTAATGGGCCAAGGAGGGGAGGACAGACCAGCCCACTAGGGGGCTGGTGCACCCCTCTCCCTGGCTGGCCGGCCCTAGGGGAAGGAAAGGGGAGGGGTGGCCCCTCCTGCCTTTCCCTCCTCATGAGAGAAAGGAAAGGGGGGGGGGGGGCAACTCCCCCTGCTTTCCTCCCTCACTCAAATAAGGAAGGGGGCGCGGCTTGGGGAGGACCCCAAGTAGAATTCAGCCTACTTGGGGCGCCTCCTTGGCTGCTCCTCCCCCACCTATATATATGTGAGAGGGGGCGCCACAAATAACCACATCAATCTCTTAGCCATGTGTCGCGCCCCACTCCACATTTTTATCCCTCGGTCATATTTTCGTAGTGCTTAGGCTAAGCCCTACGGAAATAGCATCACCGTCACCATCACTACGCTGACGTGCTGCCGGAACTCATCAACTACCTCGCCGTCTTGCTAGATCAAGAAGGCGTGGACGTTAGCGAGCTGAACGTGTGTTGAACGCGGAGGTGTCGTACATTCTTATTCGCGATCCAACCGACATTTTGAATCTTTTCTATTTTCTTTTCTCCGGTTTTGTTTCTTTCTTTCTTTCTCCATTTCTTCCTCTTTTTCACTCTACATTCTTATATACACAATCAACATCTTTTATTTTTCTTATTCTCTGGTTTTGTTTCTTTTTTCTCCATTTCTATCTCTTTGTCAATCTACATTCTTATATACACAATGAACATTTTTTCAAATACTTGTTCAACATTTATCCAATGCTTGCTCAACATTTTTAGTTTACTTGTTCAACATTTTTTATATGCCTGATCAATATTGTTTTTCAAATAGTTATTCAAAAAATTTCAACTACTTGTTCAACATTTTCATATACATTATCAACATTTTTCAAATACTTGTTCAACATTTTTTATATGCATGATCAACATTTTTCAAATACATTTTTTCTAATACTTGTTCAATATTTTTCTAATACTTCTTCAACATTTTTGAAATACTAGTTCAACATATTTCTAATGCTTGATTAGCATATTATATACATGATCAACAAATTTCATCATTTTTAAAATACATGGTCAACAATTTTTGTATACACTTTCAACACTGTTTCAAAGCATTATTAACATTTTTAAAAAAAATTATGTGACGTAAATTTTTGTAATATATATGTTTAGGATATTTAGAAGTATAAATAAAACTAAAAAATGGAATGGAAAAATGAAATAAAAACAGAAGAGTAAAGGAGGCAGTGTACCTACCGCGAACAGGGCCGGCCCATACTTTCATGCGCTTGAGCGAGTCAAATGACTCGAGTCGCTTAACGCGAAGTACTGGGGCGCCCCAGAAAATATGCCCATATAAGAGTTTGCTAAAACAAAAAGCTCAAGAGAGAGAGAGAGAGAGAGAGAGAGAGAGAGAGAGAGAGAGAGATTGCTCGCTCATGGAATGGTCATGTCTACTACTCATGCAGACAACTAAAGATGTTCCACTCGATTCCACACAAATGCCGAATCACGATGCTTTCAAAGAACAAAATTCAGATGACCCCACATGCCTAAAGAAATGCATTGAACACAACCGTTCTCAAAGCAATGAAGCAGTAGTAACATTTCAATGAACAATCCCGAGGTGAACCATTGCTATAAGATAGTACTTTCTCCATTCACAAATATAAGATGTTTTGAATATTTCAATATAGACTAAAAAATACTGAAATGAATTGTCACATCCTGATTTTTGGCACTTTCTTTTTCTTTTGATTTTCTGAGATTTTTGCTTGAGGTTTCTTTTTCCGTGGCTATGTGGTCTGGAAACTGAAGAAGATGCCCTTTTATTTCTTTCCAGAGTGGCTTGTTATCCTCAAACCCTTCCCAAGACCTTGCCATTTTCATCTTGGCCCAACCCCTATATTCTTTTTCTTGGGAATATTCCTTTTTCTATTAAAGGAATAACCTCGTCTGCCCTAGGTAGTGAACCAACCTATATTTCCATCACTCCTAAAATTCCCAAATAATTCTCATAAATTGTTTGGGTAATATCTTCATCAAATATGGCAAAACCTTTCCTTGCCATGTTCAAAATTAATTCCCAAATATTCCTTTCCCTATTTTGCCCTAAATGGCACTTTGTGAAGCAAGTGCTATTTATATTTGCCCATTTGTCTCCAAACTTTTTGGACATCTTTTCTTGTCCAAATAATTGCCTCATGCCAAAATTCAACTTCATTTGCCTAGCAAATCTTCCTCGGTGATTTTTCAAAATTCCTGTCTGTGGGAAGCCTTTGTGAAGGAAGTACTAGCTAGGGTTATCCAAATGAGTTGAAATTTTGCACACTCCTTCATGTGCTCATATCATAACCCTCCTCCAAGTTTCATCCCATTCCATTGATCTATGTGAGCCCAGGATCAATTCTTTGTCTCTGTACAAATTTTCAGTTAGTGAAGCAAGTATATTTTATCTTGCTCCATTATGGCTGAACATTTTCCCGAGCCTTCTCCTATCCATATCATTTCTCTGCACCAAATTTGGGCTCATTTAATTAGCCATTTTTCCTCAGGATTTTCCCAAGTTTCTTTCTAGAGAGGTGTTGTATGAAGGAAGTACCATTTTGGCTTGGCCAAATGGCATAAAATTTTTATGGCACTCCCATATGCCCAAACGATCATATTTTGCCAAATTTCAGCCTAACCTAACACTCCTAGTGAGTTCTACTTCACGATTCATTTTTTGGGCCTAATAATTATTGGTCCTAACCCTCTCAAACTTAACAGGACTGTAGTCCTTCCTATCCTAAACCTCCCTGACATTAAGTTTTTCACTTAACCTCACTCACTTGATCATAACAGTATGGTCAAGATTGCTACAGAAAACTTCTGAGCTTCATTCCAACTCAACCACTGTGCCTCTGCTTGATTCATCACTTTAGTGCTGATATATCCTGGAAGGACTACACGCTTCACATGGGCTGACACCCAGGAGGCAGCCTAGGCACGCCTTGTCCGTGGTGATCACGAGGAGAGCCAGCCAAAACGTTGGTCTAGGCACTGTTTTCAACGGAAGAACTGCTCTGGCCAGCTCTGGCCCGTTCGGCCATGTCCAATAGCTCGCCCATGTCATCCCCTTCTTCCCGGACCCATCTCCCCCTTCGTCCGCTTCCTCGTCGGTGCTTGCCGTTGTGCACCCACGGGTGAGCACTGCCGACAGGGCATTTATGGCGCTCGGCCGCTTCCTCCTCGTGCCCTTTGGCCCTCTCTGCCCCCGTGAGTCCTCACCTGTTGCTCCACGTTGCTTTCCGTCGAGCTCGCTAGCAGGTACACGTGTATGCGGCCATGGCCTAGCCGTGGCCATGCGTCCGCGTCGGCATCGTGTCGCCCCGACTATAAATAGGCCACTCCGAGCCTCTCCAAGAGCACCAGCAGCTTCCCCTCACTCCCAGCTTCCTCCCGAACCTCTCCGTCGAGCTCCGGGACCTCTCGTCGCCTCCCTTTGCCACCATGGCCGCCGCCCCATTCGGCCAAAATTCTGGCCACCCGTGCCCTCCCTCTCCTTCTCTCGACCTCCATGAGCCCCACCAAACTCCGGCGGACCCTCCCAGTTCCTCGCTTCGTCGCCAGAGCTACTGTGGACGCGACCCCAAGACTTGGCCGCCGCCTCTGTCCTTGTTCGCCTTGAACCCCGTCGCCCCATGCTCCTTCCCGGCCACCGTGCATGGTATGAACGGGAGTGGGGCATCTTCCCGAGGCCGCTGGTGGACTTACCTTAGCCTGAGGCGGCCGGAGCCGGCCAGGCCCCCGCCGGCGTCGCGCCCTCCCCTGGCTTCCTCTGCTTCTGGTCGAGGGGAGAGAGGAAGAGGACGACGACCTGGCCAGCCCCCCCAGACCCCACCTGGCGGCGACCCTGGCGCCCGGCCCCGCCTGAGCTGACGTGGCAAGTGGAAGCACATTCAGTAAATTACGTTTTTGTGTATTGAAAGCGTACTCCATAGTATCATCTGCTAAGAATATGCTTTCACTACTACAGAGACGTATTTCTGAGAATGCGCCTTCTATTTTCCAGCTACCGGCCGAATCGGTTAAATAGTGGACGTTCACCCGTTAGCAACAGAAAAGCATATATTTTTATTTGTTTTTCTGCTAACGAACGAATGACCGTATCTTTTTAACCGTGACTCCGAAGCAGGTGAATCCAACGCCGACGTCTTCCTCTCGACAAGCCCGTTCTGTTCCTATCATTTTCACTATGGTTCGACATACTGGAAATGACCTTATTGCCCTTGCCCCTAATCATCCCCTCCGGGGGAGAACCTTTTTCCAGCGATTCCCTCCATGATCTTTCCGCACTTCTTCCCGATGATTTCTTCATTCCCAGGCAAGCCACGACAACCACTTGCATGATATATATGCAGTAGCCATGGTTTTCTACTTGAACAATTAAAAAGTGCTTGTCTGTCTGCAACTGTTATCATTATTTCGGTACTGCTTATAGTTTCATGTTCATCTTCATGCCATGTTTCGATGCACCTGGTTATCATGTATTCTTGCTAGTATTATTTTTGTAGGCATGCTTGGCAGTAATACATGTGGGTGTTGGTCGTGTTCTTCGGTGCATG
The DNA here is from genome assembly GCA_021605145.1 of Aegilops bicornis. Lineage (NCBI taxonomy): Eukaryota > Viridiplantae > Streptophyta > Magnoliopsida > Poales > Poaceae > Aegilops > Aegilops bicornis. Next base: position 531,760,854 of record CM038670.1, read on the forward strand.
ACCACCATCTGCCACCGAGTACCGTGGCGATGCATGTTTCCTTTGCATCTAGCTGGTTAATGCTTACTTGGCAGTATTCTTGCTTAGTATTTATTGTTGATGCTAGTGGTCATGATATGCTTGTGATGTTCATGCTAGTCAGTATGCCATGCTCATTCGGATATATGCTTTATTGTTGTTGATATGCTTGATGATTATGTTGTACCCCCATGCTTATGTTGATATCATGCATGATAGTTGCATCATGTTATGTGGTATGACTCAGCATCATTTGCATTCAAGTTTTACCGGACTTAAATGAACTTGAACAACTGTTGGCTGAGTCATGGTGCCACCGAATTGAGCTGACCAGTGCAACCACATTTGCCTTTTATGGGAAGGCCCTGACTGGGTTTATTTTCATGCCTCTCGCTGGTGCCTCCAACGAGGGAAGGTTATGCGCGGGCGCTACCTTGGCCGGGTAGGACGCTATAAGCCTTGTGAGCCCGAGTTTGGTTATGTGCACATGTCTCCCTTTGGGACCATTTATTGTTTTGCCACGACGGTGGCCGTTGGATGTCTTTGGTAGACATCGGGGCCACCCATGACTTAGCCCAAAGGGGAGTTGGTCGGAGTGGCCGGGAGAGTGTGATGGAAGTAGATCGGTTTTGTTGGAACGCCGTTGGTCCACCCGAATGGGAGTGCAAGGCCATGGGTTCCGTGGTGTGGGTATAGTGTACTAACCTCTGCAGAGTGTGTGTTAAATCTATCGATAGCCGCGCCCGCGGACATGGGCCCACTTCGAGTCGGTCACACTATGGGTCAACAGTAATACTAATAATGTGCTTAGTAACAACCCTGGTTCAATGATGAGAAAGAGGATTGGTTATGACCGAGAGAGGGTCATAGAGGTATCATGGATACCGAAGTGGGTTGATCTTTATGTGATCATGAGAGGATCATCGTTGTATCGAGGATACCGAGTTGTTGGATATTTGTGGTGTTATGCGAGAATCAAGGGTAAAGGTCAAGCTCCTTGTGGTCATGTAATGATTACTACGGTATTGTAATACCAAGCTTGATTGGATCCTGAGATGATCGTGTAATGATCGTGATGGTAAGCTTCTGCACGTGATGGTTACGAGGTAACCTGAACAGAGTAAGTTGGTGCATGATAGCGTCATCATGTTGCATGCTAGTATCATCCTGTTCATATGTTCATGTTATGCTCATATTGTTCTAGCTCTATCATGTTCATCTTGTTAATGATATGATTGATCTGATAGTATCATGTTAATCCTTGTTAACCTGTATTTGCCATGCTGTTGTTTGTCTTGATTGCTTCTGGTTGCTGTGAGCTTGCAAGTACATTCAATGTACTGACCTGGCGTGTCATGCCAGTTTGTAGGTCATGCCGGATTTGATTGCTTGTTTTCCGTGGATTCCTTGTTTGCGAGCTATGATAAGCGTTCCAGCCATAGTCCCTACGGAGTGGAGTTCATCACCGTCATCGCTCTTCCGCTACCAGTAGTTATTCCACTGCTTCGTGTTGTTCTGCTGCTTGCATGGAGCAACAGTGGTAGGCGTAGTGTCGCCGTGCCGATGTAATCCCTTGTATCCATATAGATTGTAACAAAAAGCTAATTTGTTCTATGCTAAGAAGTGTCGTATTTCAGAAGACTTCTCCTCGATCTCTGGGCTAGAATAAGGGGCGTTCCGGTTTCTCTGAGCTGGGGTGCCACAGTTTGGTATCGAGCAGGTTCTGGTCAGGGGACGCCCTAGCCCGCCATGTGGCGTTAGAAAGCGGTAGTATAGAGCCCAGTTGGTTTGTTGCACTAGTTTGCTGCACTTGTTGTTGCATAGCATGCATATAGGTTTTATCTGGTCGCTTATAGAGATCTTGCGTGTGTAGGTGGTATCGGTTTCGATCCACTACCTGCACCCTTCCTCTTTGCATACCCGCTCTTCGGTGTTTGGCGTCACCTCTGTCCTAGCAGAGTGATGCCCTGGTACCGAGTGTTCCAGACACCATTTGCAGGAGTTATGCTCGGATATCGCGTCGGTATCTTTCCACCATCCACCCATATCGCTTCGGTGATAGACTTGCCTCTATCCCGAATCGTGCCATCCATCCTGCCACTTTGGCAACCCTTACTATTCTTTGTCATCAGAAAAGGGTAATGCCAGCAAGCCCCGTTTTCCACCGCTATCTTACCCTCTCATTCCATTCTTTGGACGTGTACAACTCCCTTCGGTACGCTTGATGATGATGTGGTTGTAACCTCCGTGTTCCACCCCATGATCACCAAGTCCGTCCTCACCTATGTATCCGTCCAGTTGCCACCGGTGTTCAGCAACCACTTGGTGTAGCCTTGGTTACACAAACTCCTTCCACACGTGGATTCACTTTCGTGCATACCGCCACAGCATATTAGACCAAAATACCGGAGTTTCCGCGAGATTTGTGTGCTTAGGTGTGCATGCATATTATTGTTGTTGTAGCAGTAATATGTGATGTTGCTTGATTATTTACATTATTTGTATGCTTATGTGCTTTTGTTTTTGTCGTTTCTTTTTCTTCTTTCTTTGGGCCTTCGGTGTTACATATTTTCCCCATATTAAAGTTGCTCGTCAACCGACACCGGACCCGAAGAGTCAGCAAGGAATTCAAGTATTTGGAAACTCAGCTAAACAAAATGAAATTCTCAGCCGACTGCAGTGAAATGGGGAATATCTGATCATGATGCTGATAATCAAAGTTGTATCAGTACGCAGTCCTCATAGCAGTAATGATGAAATCAACAAAAAGGGTGTGCATGACTAGCAGTATATCATCAGTCAAAGGTATGGTTCAGATGCAATGTTTGATTGTTTGTTGAGGATGATTTTGAAACATGATATACCTAGAAGCAAGCGAGAATGTGCCATGTATTCAATATTCAGAAAGAAGGATAGTTCAGCAAACCCCTTTTCATATAAGTAAACCACAACAAGAAAAATTAAGATGGTATGTATATGTGGTAATCGGTCCGCATATCACAATGAGAAGGTTCTGGTGTAAGCAACCTAGTCTTCCCTCGCAAGCTACCAGTGAAGCTTCCACTGCAAGATTCGTCTATCTTCCTCAGAATGATATATGGATACCCTCCCGTGCAAGAAACTCTGTCTTCTTCAGTAAGCAACTGCAAATGCTTCTGGTATGGGGTTTGATGTTTGCCTGAACTATGTCGGTATTTCCCCAAAGAGGAAGGGATGATGCAGCACAACAACAGTAGGTATTTCCCTAAGTGATGAGACAAAGGTTATCGAACCAGTAGGAGAACCAAGCAACACAACGTAAACAACACCTGCACACAAATAACAAATACTCGCAACCCGACGTGTATAAGGGGTTGTCAATCTCTTTCGAGTAACGACGCCTAGAGATAGGCAAAACGGACGAGAGAGAGTTGTAAATATTGATAGGTCAAACACCAAATAAAATAAATTGCAGGAAGGTATTTTGTATTTTTGTTTTAATAGATCTGAAAATAAAAGGCAAATAAAATAGATCGCAAAGGCAAATAATATGAGAAAGTGACCCGGGGGGCGTAGGTTTCACTAGTGGCTTCTCTCGTGAAAATAGCAAACGGTGGGTGAACAAATTACTGTTGGGCAATTGATAGAACTTCAAATAATCATGACGATATCCAGGCAATGATCATTATATAGGCATGTCGGGGGTTGGATGCGACATATGCCAATGAATGGCTTATCATGGTGGGAGCGAGTAGAAGGTCGCCGGTGTCCGAAAGCGGGATGAGGCGTAGGCACAAACGCCGGCGTACTTTACCTGTGTTCGGGGCTCTCCTAGGAGATAACACCCTAGTCCTGCTTCTACGGGTCTCCGCATGATCACTAAGGCACAAGTGAGTACAAAGGTGCTCCTTGAGCTGTATGCTAGAGGCAGGAGAAGGCAAGACTAGCTCTCTCCATCCTCTATGATCTGGTCTAGTTCTATCAGGTTCGGGACCCTTTGCATGGGTGCCCTTGGGGGTTTATATAGGCCTACCCCCACGGGTACATTGGTAATCCGGCCGGGCGTAGGGCCCGGCCGTCAGCCTCTTCAGCCGCTGGCTTCTCCGCCTACTGCTGGGGCCCGCCGCCTGGTGGGCCCCGCCGCCTGGTTGGGTACGGGGCCGACAGGCCGTACCCGCTGATCCCGGGTCTTGTCGGCAGCTGACCACTGTTGCCGTGTCTCTAATGACGCAGGCTTGGTTAGGGGGTCATAGCTCTTTGCTCACCGCCGTCTGGGCGGGCGACATCAGCTACTCCTCGCTCCTGCCGGGTTAATGGCGTGTGGGTCCCGAGGAAGGGGCTGGGTGACTCCTAGGGGCTGACCTCCCTCGGGTCCGACCGTAGGGGCTCTCGCCGCCTTCTCGAACTCGCGTTGGTGGGGCCCATCGCCCTGGGCCGCATGACAAAGCCGACGTGGGGAGCAGGACTCCGCTTGTGATGGTGTCATGGATGGCATGGCAACAAGGCTGCCGGGCGGAGATCTCCGCCGCAGACAGACCGTGGCCACGCCTGCCCCTGGAAAGGGGAGGGGATGGGCTAGACTGTAGCCATTCCCCGTCCCGTCCCCGCCGATCAGGGCATGGACTTTGTTGTTGTCGTGGGCCGACTCCTCGGGGCCGGCTTCTCTAGAAGCCGCCAGGTAGGAGTCGGCTTGTCTTGACCTCGCCTCTAGGACTTGGCCGTTCATGGGCAGCCGGCTGTTCCTCCAGCCGGCCTCCAGAAGACGGCTCTTCATCTTAGTGTCTTCAGGGGCGCAGTCAGCCCCGATGTTTTGAAATGTTCTAGGCTTCGGGTTAGCCTACCCGTGGCCCATTACTCCGACAGTAGTCCCCGAAGCTGGTGAGGCGCCGCGGGCGATTGGTCGAGGAGCCTCAGCAGTTTGCTTTTCTCAGCGTTTGAGGTAGAGCCTCTTCCGTCTTCTGCCAGGCCGACTGGTAGGAGTCGAACTCGCCCAACCTGACTTGTCCAAAAATTTTGAACCCCTCGGTGGTATCCAAGTGGCGTGCTAGCTAAGCTTCCAGGCCGCCGCCTGTTTCGGGCCTGTCGCGTGGCAGCGAGCGGCCGGGCCAGCCTGCCCACCCACGTGCGCGATGGGGCGCGCCTGTAGGCGGGGCCCGCCACTACCATGCTTCAGCACGCGAGCGGATCTGCTGCTGCCGAGGTGGGCGGTTGAGGTTCCCGCGGAGTTACTGCGCGCAGTAACTCGCACGATAATCGTGGGGGCATGGGGTAGTGGGCGCAGTAAATCCCACAACCGCCCCCTCGGCTTCGCAGCCCATGGGCCTATAAGTAGGCGGAGGAGGGGAGCGGCGGAGCACGCGCGCCCCTCCTCCTCACTTCCTCCTCTTTCTTATTCCTCTCGCCGACGCGCTTCCACGCCATGCTGAGCTCCGCGGCGCTTCGTTCCCGATGAGCTCCTCTTCCACCGTCACACCCCTCGCGGTGCGCTCCGGCGCGTGGGATGGCTCTGAGGTTCACGACGACCATGTCGATTTCCTCCGCAAGACGCGGCGGCTGCCCGGCAAGGATTTCGTGAGGGTTCGCCTTGTGCCGGAGAGGGAAATATCACCGGCGCCGGAGGAGGGCGAGCGGGTCATCTTCCGCTCGCACTGCCCGCGCGGCCTTGGCTTGCCGGCGAGCGGTTTCTTCCGGGCCTTCCTCAACTTCTACGTTCTCCAGCCACACCACCTCACCCCCAACATGGTGGTGCTGCTGTCCGCCTTCGTCACTTTGTGCGAAGGATTCCTTGGCGTCCTTCCCACCATCGAGCTCTAGGGGAGTTCTTCTACTCCAAGCTCGGCACCCACATCGCAGGCGTGCCAGCCCAGTGCGGCGTGTTCATCGCGGTGCGGAGGTCGGGGGACGACAATCCGTTTCCCCCCATCACGCTGATAAAGTCGATGAAGATGTGGCAGCGGTCGTACTTCTACGTGAAGAGCATCTTCGCGGAGGGCGGCTGGGTCAACTTGCCGGCTTACGCAGCTGGCCCGCCAGCGGGAAGGCGGCCCAACTGGTCGTACCGGGCCAGGACGCTGACGCCTGCTAGAGCCGCCGCCATCGCCCGGCTCCGAGTGCTGACGCAGTCGAAGGGCCTGACCGGGCCTGATTTGCTGGCCGCCTTCGTGGCGCGCCGAGTGCTCCTGCTCCAGGGCGGCCCTCATATGATCTGCCAGATGAGCGGACATCGGGACCCAAGCCGACTATGCACCAAGGAGATGCCTCATGCAGAGGTAGCCTACATGGTGAACTATTTTGTAAACTGCGAGCTTTCGGAAGAGTGGCAGTTCGGCAAGGAGCCGTATTCACGCGCCAAGCCTCCGCCCATGGTGAGTTGTCTCTTTTTATTTTTTCTCTGACTCTTTGTCGCCGAGTCCGTCTTGTCCAGTCTGACCAATCGGCCTTTGGCCAGAGCCCCCTCCTCCAGCCAGCAGCCGGCACCGCGGGGCCGGACCGCGAATTCCTCCCCGACCGGGCGGAGAGCGACGTCGACGACCCCGACTTGGGGGCGGCGGCCTTGGAGGACGACACCGAGGGAGGAGGCGGCGAAGCAGGCGGCTCGAGGCTCGGAGCCAGCCTCGAGGACTGGCCTGACGACGACGCGGGGGAAGTCGCCCCGCGCCACCAGCCGGGAGCTGGCCAGCCGGGCGCGAGCTCTTCTGCTGCGGGACGCCTAAGGTGGCGCGAAGAAGCGCAGGCTGCCGAGCATGTTCGGTCGGCCGAAGAAGGCTAAGGGCTCGCCATGGCGACATTGCGGGACGGCGGCCGCTGAAGGCCAACCGCTCAGGAGGTGAAGACGCCAAGCCCGGTTTACGCATAAGTACTACTTTCCTTTGCGCCTTCATTTTTTCTTTGTTGATCTTGTCTGAGCTCTTTTGCTTGTTTCCCTTGGTCAGGGCTGCCCTCTCTCTTGAGAAGGTGGCTGCCGCCTCCGTCGTGGGGTCGGCAGAGACTTCCGCCACCACTCGGCGGATCGACCTAGCCGCCGACCTCCGGGAGGCGAGGGAGCGGAACGCGCGAGAAGCGCACAACGAGCAGGAAGCCGCCCGCCTGGAGAAGGCGGATGCTGAGAAGGCGTCAGCCGCCGCCATGAAGAAACTGGCGGAGGCCGAGGCTGCCGACGCGGCAAAGAAGCAGGCTGAAGAAGCCACGCACCGCCAATCGGCGGTTTTTGTCATTCCTTTGAACTCCCGCGCCGCCACCTCCGGAGTTCACGGCGTAGACCTGGGAAGCCGGCGGCGAGAACCCGATCATGGAGAGGGACGGCGATGACACTGCCATGCCGGATGTGATCGTGCCGCCATCGCCACCGTCCGGGAATGCGCAAGGCGGGCAGCCGGCGGACCCGCCGGTGCTGCCAACTGAAGACGAGGTGGTGGCGGGCCTGGTAGTTGAGGTCGGCACACCGACGCGCCACCGCCTTGCAAAGGCGGCTTCGGCGCCACGCCCACTGGAGACTGGCGCTGCGATCTCCTTGATCCCGGACACCGAGGCGACGAGCGCCGCGCCCACTGGTTGGGTGCGAGGAGGCGGGACGGGCCCACTGAATCGGGCGCTTCTGGACATCCAAGCCAAGATCCGAGCCGAGGGCGAGGCCATCAGAATCGCAACAAGGCGACCGCAGCGCGAGAGTCCGTTGGTCGCGTTTCCTTCTTCTTTGCTTCATTTCTTGTGCTTCTCGGTGGGCATACATGGCCTCATCCACTGGGTGTAGTCTCGAAGTTTTGGGCCGTCGCAGCGGTGCTCGAACTCTAATCGGCGAAGTTCCAAGCACTAACACTTGTCTGAAATTTTGTCATGTGATTACCACAATCTCCGTGACCGCTTAAACTCCAACGCCCAGAGAGCTGGCTCGGCGGACCGCCGACTTGTCGGAAAGCCGAGTAAGTCCTCTTCTTTTCAAGGGGCGTTGGCGCACTAAGGGCTATAGTCCTCGAGATTCGGCCGATCACGAAAGTCGGGCGGATCTCCCCGTGATCGTTATTCTTCTCTGTTGGCGACTAACAGCTTTTTTTCTTCTTTCTTCCGTAGAGGCCAACGCCACCTTCCAGTAGCAGCTGGGCGAATCCAACACCGTGCTGCGCGCTAAGGAGGAGGAGTACCGCAAGCTGGCAGAAGAGCGCGACCGACTGGTCACGCAACTGGCAGAACAGAAGGAGCTCCTCAAGAAGGCCCAGAAGGAGGCGGAGGACAAGGAGACTGGCCTCCTTGCTGAGTTCGTGAGCGAACGCTCCTCCTGGGCTGACAAGGAGGCGATGCTGACTTCCGGTTTCCACGAGATCGAGGATATAGTCGATGGTGAGCTTCCCTCATTTTTCTTCTTTGCGCTGCCGGCTGTTGGTCAAGCCAGCTTTTGGTCTTTAATTTTGTTCTTCGCTTCTGTCTTGGCAGACTTCTTCCCTGGCCACTCGGATGCCGCCAACCAGGCCATTGAAGCTGATCGCGATGGGCGGAGGGCGGACGATGCGCAGATCGCCGCTGACGCCCCCGAACCCTTAGCGAGCAGATTCTGAGCATCGAGGCCCATCTCCCACCATGTCCAGGCCCTAGACGGCAAAGGGCCAGGCAATGGGAATAGTCTTGAGTGCACAAGCCGACTGATGTGGCTTGGAACGGAACTTCTGGCACCCTTTACATTTTTGGACCAAGTCCTTGGTGTCTTCTAGAGCAGTCGGCCAGAAAAACCATGGCGGAAGGCTTTGGCGACAAGTGCTCTTGAATCCGCGTGATGGCCACACTCGCCTTGATCGATGTCTTTGAGAATCGCTTGGCCTTGCTCCGGCTCCACGCAGCGCTGGTAGACACCAGTGACACTGCGCCTCACAAGCTCTCTGTTGACCATGGTGTAGGCTGCTGCCCGGTGTTGCACTTGCCGGGCCGAGATCTCATCAGTCGGCAGCTCTTTCTTCACCAGGAAATTGAGGACGGGTTGGGCCCATGACGGTGTTGCGATTTCTTTGACTGTCAGGACTGCAACTTGGACGAGGGCGGTTGGGCCGGGAGGCGGCGGGTTGGAGTCGGCAACCGCTTGCTGGGTCGATGAAGTCCCCGGGCCGATTAGTGCGATCCGGCCGAGCTACGAAGTCCCGGGCTGGCAGCTGCGATCCCCGGGCCGGGTTCGAAGTCCCCGGCGGGTGCGACTTCGCATGACCCCGGGCCGCTGCCAATTCCCGTGCCGGCTTGGAGCTCTCAAGTCCGACCCGATCGCCTGTGAGGAGCCGACACGAAGATAGAATCTGATTCTCGGCGATGGCTTGACAGACGGCTTTGAGGAGGCGTTGAAGGGCGGCGCTGTCGGTATTGCTTGACGGGTGGAGCCGATTCTTGCCAAAGCGTCCGCTTGCTCGTTGTCGCTTTCTTGGCACATGGAGAAACTTCGCACCCTTCAAAATATCCAATCGAGTTCAGTACGAGGAAGCGGTAGCTTCGCCATGTTTGCATCTTTGGCCCCGGTCGATACCGACGATCGTTGGACCACCAAGTCGAGTCACCATAGCACAGGATCCGGTGAATGCCGAGTTCTTTGGCAAGCCAGAGCCCGTGAATGAGTGCCTCGTATTCGGTGATGTTGTTGGAGGCGGCAAAATGGATTTGCAGCCCATATTTGAGCTTGTCGCCTTTGGGAGAGGTGAGGACGATGCCGGCTCCCAAACCGGTGCGCATCTTGGAACTATCAAAATGCATCCGCCAATGGGTGGAGTCGGGCGCTGGCGGCAGGTACTGGGTCTCGGCCCAATCGACGAGGAAGTCGGCCGCCAGACTTGTGACTTGATGGCGGTAGCGAGTCGGTAGTAGATGGTGTAGGGGTGTGACGCTCGATAGTTACGCCACAAGAACCCTCTCGCTAATGATGCCATGTCACCTCCGTATCTTGTTGCTAATCTCTCGTTAGTTCAAAAACTGATTCAAATTCAAATTCAAAATCAAACAGACAATAAAAGTTTTCAAATATTAAAACTAAAATGTTCGGAGTGAACAAAATAATGCACAGGTAATTATGGTGGAGGAACCACACCTTTATAGAATAATTAAATACTATCAGATAAATAAATAAAAAGAATAAAAACTATTTTTTAAATACTTTTAGTTATTAAATAATTATGAAACTATTTTAGCTTGGGTAGCAAGTTAATGTGGTAGTGGCATATTTGGTAATATCAAATATGGTGCCATTTTGGTATTCTGCTAACACAAAAATAAAAGGAAACTAAAAGAAAACAGTACAGGAAATATAAATAAAAAGGAAAGGCAAAACAAAAAACAAAACAAAAGAAAAGGGACCCCTCAATGGGCAAACTGCCCGGTGACAGCCAGCTAGCCCATCGCCCAACCGGCTCCCCACTCACCTCCATAACCCCACTCGACTGAAACCCTAACCCCCACATCGCACCCACTCCCCCACTCCCTCTCGTTAGCCCCCCACCTCTCGATCCCATCTGGATCGGGAGGGGTTCGAACCCGGCGCCCTATCGCCGCTGCTCGGAGCTCCTCCGCCCCGTCCTCATCTCCTCTCCGTCTCCCCTCGCTCCGGCGAGCCGTGGAGCCATCGCCTCCGCCCAGCGACTCCTCCCTCCGTCCTTCGGCGGCCGCCCCCACCCCGAGTGGATCTGGATCGGGGCAACCGACGCCCCGACCCGTCGCGCGCCATCGCCCCACCACTCCCAACGTCGACGTCCTGGAGCGCTCCATCGCCGGCCTGCCTCCTCCCCACGCCGGACCTCCTCGTCCTCCTCCCCGAGTCGCTCCCAGCGCCGCTGCTAAGTCCCCACGAACCCGATGTGAGCGCGCCTTCCCCCCTCTCTCATGCGACCTCCCTCGCCCGCTCACCACCGCGCACCGCGCCTCGCCTCCTCTGCGCCCTCTTGCCGCTCGAGGCCGCCGCCTCCAACCCAGCCGCGTCCCGTCCCGGCATCTCCTCGCCGCGGCTCGCTTTGGGCGACACCAGCTGAACCCCCTCTCGGCTCTGTCCCACGCCCGCGCTTCCACAGAGCGCTGGCACTCAAGGCTGATCACCCACCACGGCCACTGCCAAGCCCCTGCCCAGTGCCTCCAGCTCGCGGTCCGGTCCACCGATCGCGCCCTTTGTCACGGCGCCCTTGACCCTCGCCATGCGGTTGGTGCATGAGCTCCTGTCAGGCGAGTGGCGCCCGACGCCCAAGACGCCCTACCAGAATCAAGACGCCCGGTGCCCGCTAAGGCCCCTGTGCCACTGACCAGAGGGGCCCAAGCCCACAGAATTTTTTAAATAAAAATATATAAATTTTTAAAATGAATTAATAAAATTAATAATTAATTAATTAGTGAATTAATTAAGTTAATTAATTCCGTTTAAATAAACTAATTAACTAGTTAGTTTAATTAAACAGTAATTAGATTAGCTAAATCCGGATTAACCTAAACAGTGTATGACATACGGGACCCACACGTCAGTTGACCAGTCAACACCTCTGTTGACTGCTGACATCATGATGACGTCAGCAAACACTGTTCTGGATAATGTTGTTTTAAAATAATTAAATAAATCCTAAAAATGATTTAAATTTTTTAAAATTAATATAAAATAAACCGTAGCTCAGATGAAAATACTTCCGACATGAAAGTTGCTCAGAACAACGAGACGAACCCGGAAACGCAGCCTGTTCGTCCGCCACACATCCCTAACCTATCGAACTTGCAACTTTCCCCCTCCGGCTCCTCTACCCGAAGACAGGAAACACCGGGGATACTTTCCAGGATGTTTCCCCCCTTCATCGGCATCACCTCATACCACGTTAGAGCACGCCTAGCATCATGCTTTGCTTTGTCATGCACCGTCATGCATCTGTTTGCATTGTATTCATTGTTTCTTCCCCCTCTTCTCTCGCTAGACACTGAGACCGACGCCGCTGCTACCCAATAGGACTATGGTGTGGACGACCCCTCCTTCTTTCCAGAACAATCAGGCAAGCCCCCCCTTGATCACCAGATACCGCCTATTCTTCTCTATACTGCTTGCATTAGAGTAGTGTAGCATGTTACTGCTTTCAGTTAATCCTATCTTCTTTGCATAGCTTTGTCCTTGCTACTATTGTTGTTACCCTTACCTGCTATCCTACTGCTTAGTATAGGATGCTAGTGTTCCATCAGTGGCCCTACATTCTTGTCCGTCTGCCATGCTATACTACTGGGTCGTGATCACTTCGGGAGGTGATCACGGGCATATACTATATACTTTACACTGTTACATTACCTGTGATACTGTTCGGAGATGGGGGCTGAAAGGACAGGTGGCTCCATCCCGGTAGAGGTGGGCCTGGGTTCCCGACGGCCCTCGACTGTTACTTTGTGGCGGAGCGACAGGGCAGGTTGAGACCACCTAGGAGAGAGGTGGACCTGGCCTTGGTCGGCGTTCATGGATACTTAACACGTTTAACGAGATCTTGGTATTTGATCTGAGTCTGGCCATTTGGTCTATACGCACTAACCAACTATGTGGGAAAGTTATGGGCACTCGACGTCGTGGTATCGGTAGGAAAACCTTCGTGACGTCGGCCAGCGCGCTTGCCGGATTGGAACGTAAGCTTTGCTCTTGTACTAAGGGGGCTAGTTACGCTTACGGCGCGTCACAGACGTCGCAGGTGTGCTAAGGCGATGGGCCTGCACTGCAGGCGCTTAGGTTTAGACCGGCGTGCTGACCTCTCTGTTGGCCTAGGTGGGGCTGCGACGTGTTGATCTTCCGCGGCCGGGCATGACCCAGAAAAGTGTGTCCGGCCAAATGGGATCAAGTGTGTTGGGTTATGTGGTGCACCCCTGCAGGGAAGTTAATCTATTCGAATAGCCGTGATCTTTGGTAACAGGATGACTTGGAGTTGTACCTTGACCTTATGACAACTAGAACAGGATACTTAATAGAACACACCCTTCCAAGTGCCAGATATAAGCCGGTGATCGCTCTCTAAAAGGGCAATAAGGAGGGGATCGCCGAGTAGGATTATGCTATGCGATGCTACTTGGAGGACTTCAGTCTACTCTCTTCTACATGCTGCAAGACGGAGGCTGCCAGAAGCGTAGTCTTCGACAGGATTAGTTATCCCCCTCTCATTCTGGCACTCTGCAGTTCAGTCCACTGATATGGCCCTTTACACATATACCCACGCATATGTAGTGTAGCTCCTTGCTTGCGAGTACTTTGGATGAGTACTCACGGTTGCTTTTCTCCCTCCTTTCCCCCCTTTCCCTTCTACCTGGTTGTCGCAACCAGATGCCGGAGTCCAGGAGCCAGACGCCACCATCGACGACGACTCCTACTACACCGGAGGTGCCTACTACTACGTGCTGCCCGCTGACGACGACCAGGAGTAGTTTAGGAGGATCCTGAGGCGTGAGGCCTCGCGCCTTCTTCGATCTGTATCCCAGCTTTGTGCTAGCCTTCTTAAGGCAAACTTGTTTAACTTATGTCCAGACTCAGATATTGTTGCTTCCGCTGACCTGCCTATGATCGAAAGCACTTGTATTCGAGCCCTCGAGGCCCCTGGCTTGTATTATGATGCTTGTATGACTTATTTATGTTTTAGAGTTGTGTTGTGATATCTTTCCGTGAGTCCCTGATCTTGATCATACACATTTGCATGCATGATTAGTGTACGATTGAATCGGGGGCGTCACAAGGGGGCCAAATCTATGGCCCATTTGGCCACTCGGCCCGAAGCATCTCGGCTTCCAATGATCTAGGCCAGTGGAGCTGTGCAGACCACAGTGATTGGTGCTCTTGAAAATACGGTTTCAATTTCTTGGCGGCGAAGTGCACGCCGTAGCACATCTTCTGGTAGTGGGGGTAGTTTTGCTTGGAGGTCGACAGTACTTCACTCAAATAATATACCGGTCTATGGACCGGTAGTGCCTTGCCTTCCTCCTTGCGCTCTACCACGATGACTGTGCTAACCACTCGGCTGGTGGCGACGACGTAGAGGAGCATGGGCTCCTTAGGAGTCGGAGCCGCCAGGACAGGTGGAGTAGTCAACATCTTCTTGAGCTGGAGAAAAGCTTCGTCCGCCTTGTCGTTCCACTCAAAAAAAGTGGTTTTCTTCATGAGCTGGTACATGGGAAGAGCCTTCTCGCCTAGCCGACTGATGAATCGGGATGCCAAACAGCCAGTGAACTACTGCACATCCAGCAGTCGGGTGGGCACTTCCATCCTCTCGATGGCCTTGATCTTCACAGGGTTGCACTCTATGCCATGTTCTGAGACCAGGAATCCAAGAAGCTGGCCGGCTGGTACTCCGAAGACGCACTTCCATGGGTTGAGCTTGATTTGAAATCGGCGCAGGTTCTCAAAGGTCTCCTTGAGGTCTTCCAGCAGCGTTCCATGCTTCTCCGTCTTCACCACCACATCGTCCACGTAAACATGGGCGTTTCTGCCGAGTTGTTTGAGGAGGCACTTCTGCATGCAACGTTGAAACGTGGCGCCGACATTCCTCAAGTCAACGTCATGGTCAAGCAGCGTAAGGCTCCAATGGTGTGATGAAGGCGGTCTTCACCATCGGCCGGGTTCAAATTGATCTAGTGGTATCCGAATATGCATCCAAAAACTCAACAGCTTCGCATCCGGGCCGTGGAGTCTATCACTTGGTCGATCCTTGGCAAAGTGAACGGGTCCTTGGGGCATGCTTTGTTGAGGCTGGTGTAATCAATACACATACGCCACTACTTGTTTTTCTTCAGCACAAGGACTAGGTTGGCCAGCCACTCTGGAAAGAACACTTCCATGATGAAGCCGGCTGCCAGCAGCAGGGCTATCTCTTCTCCAACGACTCTTCTCTTCTCTTCTGACAGGCGGCACAAGGGCTGCCTGACTGGTTTGGCATCAGGCCGGACATGTAACTTGTGCTCGGCGAAATCCGTCGGGACACCCGACATGTCTTTTGGGGACCATGCAAAGATGTCCCGATTCTCACCGAGGAAATCGACGAGCTCGCCTTCCTATTTGCTGTCAAGGTTTGTACCTACGACAGCGTACCTCTCCGGGTGCTCCGGGTCCAAGGGTATCTTCTTCGTCTCTTTGGCCGGCTTGAACGAGCCCTCAGCTTCCGACTCCTTGGGATCGGGTGACATCTCCGGCTGCTTGCCTGCCATCGCCACAACCCGGTCAAGGAGCCGCTTCTCGGCTGCGATCACGAGGGACTCGACCAACCGACTGCTCTCAGCTGTGCAGGCGGATGACTTCTTGTAGTCACCGACTATGGTCAGAATCCCCTTGGAACTCAACATCTTCATTTTGAGGTAGGCATAGTGGGGAACCGCCATGAACTTGGCCAGAGCAGGCCGGCCAAGTAGTGCATGGTATGGGCTCTCAAGGTCCACCACTTCAAACCAGACTGGCTCTCGGCAGAAGTGATATTTGTCCCCAAAGAGGACGTCTATCTGGATCTTGTCGATTGGTGAGCAAGAAAGGCCAGGAACTATGCCATGGAAAATAGTCCGGTTGGAGTGAAGCTGCCTTTGTTTGATTCCTAACTTCTCTATGGTGTCATTGTACAGGATGTTGATGCTGCTGCCGCCATCTATCAGAACTCTGGAGAAGCGAGCAACTCGCCTATCTGTGGCAAAGGTGGCATCCAAAACCAGGGCATAGGAGCCGGGGTTGGGCATCACTTCCGGGTGGTCGGCTCTACTCCAGCTGATGGGCTTCTCGGACCAATGCATCAACTCTGGGGTCTCTGATGCTACCGCATTCACTTCTTCTTGTCATTACCGCAACAAGGCCGATCATCGGCCACGCCGGTGAACACAACATAGGCTCCATGCTCTTCCTCGGATACTCATCTTGTATGGCTCGACCGGTCTCGACCGCCGGCCGGGGGCGGAGGAGGAGGAGGTCGCCCAAGCAGCGGGGAGGCAAGAGGCCGCCTCCCTTGGCGATCCCGGTGAGCCAATGGCACTCCGAGTGGTGTGGTTGGACGCTTCGCACCACTATGGAATTTGCAGGGTGCATCCAGAGTCTGCTCATATGAGAAAGCCGACAGCCAATTGGGCTTGCCGCCCTTCTGGCACTTGGGTGGAGGCTGCCCTTCCGGCTGCTGGTCCTCGACTGTTGCCACCTGCCGGCTGGTGGAAGCCGGCTGCGTGGCCTTGCGCTTGTGGTTGCTTTGCTGTTGGCGCCGGCTGGTGTCACCAGCCGGGGTTCGGGGAGCTTGAGGGGCCACTTTGCCAGACGCATCTACTTGGATCTCCGCCTTCATGGAGGAGTCGGCCGTGGTGTATTTGTCTGGTATGATCAGCAGCTCGTCGAGGGTCGCCGGCTCGTCGCAGAGGAGTCGGTGCTTGAGGAGGGTGCCTTCTCTGCATCCGGCGGTGAAGTACTCGATGGCCTGCACCTCGTGCACGCCTTCGCAAGAGTTGCGGAGCTCGTCCCGGCGCGTGAGGTAGTCGCGAGTAGACTCATTGGGGCCTTGCACGCACAAGGAGAGCTGGCAGGGCTTGGGCGGCCGCTTGTACATGTTGGTGAAGTTGCGGACGAAGGCGCCGGTGAAGTCGACCCAGCTGTTGATGCTGCGGGGCTTCGGACTGTTCAGCCATGTCCGGGCTGTGCCCTGGAGCATGAGCGGAACGTATTTCACAGCAACGCGCTTGTTGCCGTTTGCTATGCTGACGGCTGTGGAGTAGTCGACCAGCCAGTCCTCCGGCTTCACGGAGCCGGTGTATTTGGGCGTGTCTCTTGGGAGCGTGAACCCTTTGGGAAAGGGCTCGTCTCGAATACGGGGGCCGAAACATGGCGGACAAAACTCATCTTCTTCTTCTAGCGCCAGGGATCGCTGGAGACGGTCGATCTGGTGGCGGGCATCGTTTTCTCCGACTTCGCTCGGCGGCCAAGGCGGTCGCCGAGTGTCGGGTGATCAACAGGCGGCGGGGACACGCGCCTTTCCCTACGAGGGGGAGGAGGCGGACAGTCATCCTGCCGTTCCACTGCTCTTGGGCGGCCGTCTTGGTCGCGCTCTATGGTGACACGAGTCCGACTGCGGCTGTGTCGGAGTAATGTGCCACGGGTAGGCAAACCCGAGCCCCCGGACCTTTCAAGACATCGGGGCAGGCCGCGCCCCTCAAGACCCCAAGACGACGAGCTGCCTTTTGAGAATCGGCGGCAAGGCCGCTGACTGCCCCTCACGGCCGAGTCCCAGGGACGGCTTTGAGATAAGCCGACTCCCAACTGGCGGCTTCCAGAGAAGCCGACTATGGGGAGTCGGCCCGCGACTCCAACCACCTCCCGCCACGCACGGATGGGTGCGGCCGTGTATGCGGCCCATCCCCGCCCGTTCACGGCGGGCGGCATGGCTATAGGCGCCCAGATCGACGGAGATCTCCGTCCGACGCGGCACTGTTGCCATGCCGGCCCCGACGTCAGCCTCGTGGGCTGTGCCCTGAGCCCACGACGGCATGTCTGTACGACCCAAAGACGGCGGGACCTGCCTGTCGGCAGGGATGCAGAAGACGGCGAGAGCGCCACAAAGCCGGACCCGTTGGGAGTCGACCCCCAGGAGTCGGCCGGCCCCTCCCACGGGCCCCGCACGCCATTAAACCAGACAAGACAGGGAATGGTGATGCGGTGATCGTCAGCGGCGGCATCAAGGTTATTGCCATGACACCATGACCAAGCCAGCGTCATTAGAGGCGCTACGATGTCCGCAACCGGCAAGACCAAGACGCTGGCGGACAAGGCTGTCGGCCCCATCTTTGGCCGTCAGGGCAGGCCCACTAGTCGGCGGGCCCCAAAGAATCGGGCGGAGAAGACGGCGACCTAAGAGATGACGGATGGGACCAGCCCAGCCGGATTACCATTGTACCCCCGGGGGGTAGACCTATATAAAACCCCCGGGGCACCCATGCAAGAGGTTGGACCCTAGTAGTTTTAGACATGCATAGAGGGAAGAGAAGAGCTAGCCGTGCCCTTCTCCTTCCTCACCCCGAACAGCTCAAGGAGCAACCTTGTACCCACTTTGCCATAGTGATCATGCGGAGACCCCGCAGAGCAAAGAAGTAGGGGTATTATCTCCACGGAGAGCCCTCAAGCTGGGTAAGATCTGCCGGGCGTGCATGCCTTCGCCTCATCCTGCTTCTGTGCACCGGCGACGCTTCTACTCACCCCCACCATGATAAGCCATCCTTTGGCATATGTCGCACTCCAACCCCGACATTTGGCGCCCACCGTGGGGCTAGGTGCACCATCGTCCGGAGACCTGCTCGACGGGAACCCTTTTCCTCCCTGGCGAAGCGCAGCTAGCCCGCACGCCAGACGGAGTTCTGCGTCGGCCACCGCTGCATGACGGCGCTTGAGATCGTCATACGCTACCGCCTCGCCGAGCTTGTCGCTGAAATTCGCCTCTCGACGAGCTCGCATCCGATGCGGTGCACGGCGGCCCGAGAGCCTCCTCGCGGGCCTCCTCGACCAACTCCACATTGCCGGCGAGCATGCCGCGGACTTGGAGTCCGTAGGCTCCACCGACCCGATGCTGGTCGACTCCGACACCGCGTCGGTCGACGTGTTCCCCACCAACGTGGTGGTCTACGACGGGCCGCCCCCTCGTGCGGAGAGCAGCGGAAGCACCATCACAAAAGTGCTCATCATCGGTCATGGCGAGCATTCCGGCGAAGGAGCTCATGACCCTCTCGACGCGGCTCTGCAAGACCTGACCGCGCCTATTCCGGAAGACGCTGACGCCGAGATGCTGGAGGCACGCCGCCTTCAGCTCGCCGAAGCCGTGGCGAAGCCGGGCAAGCATGAGACGCTTGTCGAAGCCTACCAGCGTGAGATGGATCGCGCTGTGGCGGCTTCGCCGCCGCCCCGACCGGGTTTAGCCGCTTAGGGCGGTCCAACAGCGTGGCGTGGGCTATCGCCAACCTGTTCGGGGCCAATCACCTGTACGCCACGCTGGAGAACATCCGCGCGCGCCAGCGGGCGGCGGACGAGCTGGACAACTTCGAGGGTGAGGAGCACCGCCTGATGATGGAGCGAGTCCAGCAGCTCCTCGACGCGGCTGCCGCGCAAAACGAGGCCGGCTACCGCATAGAGGCGCCGCAACGACAAAACGACGACCTGCCTCCCCGCCGAGATCAAGGCGCGACGTCTCGGACACCGACTGGCGGTGTCCGCGGAAGAAAAACAAGGATCCGCTGTCAACCACGCCAGACTCATATCTCCATCGAGCGACCAAGACGGGCCGCCCAAGAGCAAAGTGGGAGCGGCAGGACGACTATATGCCTCCTCCTCCTCGCAAAGAAAGGCGAAGTCTCCCCGCCACCCGCCGAGCATCCGACTCTCTACGACGCTTTGGCCGCCGAGAGGAGTCGGAGAAAACGACGCCACGCCACCGGATCGACCGACTCCACCGATCTTCTGGCGCCGAAGAAGAAGATGAGTTGGGTCTGCCTGCTTCGACCTCGCATCCGAGACGAACCCTTTCCCGTGAGGGTTCACGCTCCCGAGATACACCCAAGTACACTGGCTCCGTAAAGCCGGAAGACTGGCTGGTCGACTACTCCACGGCCGTCAACATAGCGAACCGCAACAAGCGTGTTGCCATAAAGTATGTTCCGCTCATGCTCTAGGGCACGGCCCGGACATGGTTGAACAGCCTGAAGCCCCGTAGCATCAACAGCTGGGTCGACTTCACCGAAGCCTTCGTCCGCAACTTCACAAGCACGTACAAGCGACCTCCCAAGCCTCGCCAGCTTTCCTTGTGCGTGCAAGGCCCCAACGAGTCGACTCGCGACTACCTCACGCAGACCGGGCCGAGCTTGAACTCCCGCGAGGGCGCACGAGGTGCAAGCTATCGAGTACTTCATCACGGGTGCAGAGAAGGCACCTCCTCAAGCACAAGCTCCTTTGTGACGAGCCGAGACCTCGACGAGCTGCTGATCATAGCGCATAAGCACGCCACAGCCGACTCCTCCATGAAGGCGGAGATTGAAGTCAGTGCGACCAGCAAAGTGGCTCCTCAGGCTCCCAGAACTCCGGCTAGAGACACCAGTCGGCGATAGCAACAGAACGATCACAAGCGCAAGGCCCCACAGGGGCTTCCAAAGAAATGGACAAAGTGTTATGGCGCTTGAAGACCAGCAATTGGAGGGCAGCCTCCGCCAAGTGATGTAAAAGGCGGCAAGTCCAACTGGTTGCCGGCCTTCTCTACGAAAGGCACTCTAGATGGTCCCTGCAAGTTCCATAGCGGCGCGAAGCCGTCAAACCACACCACCCGGAAGTGTCATTGGCTCACCAGGATCGCCAAGGGAGGCGGCCTCCTGCCTCCCCCTCCTGCTGGGCCACCGCCTCCACCGCCGCCCCAGCAGCCGGCTATCAGGCCAGTCGGCGCAGTACAAGACGAGTACCCAGAAGAGCACGGAGCTTATGTGGTGTTCACCAGTGTGGCCGACGATCGACGCAAAGAAAGCGGTCGCAAAGAAGAAGAGGTGAATGCGTAGCATCAGATACTCCAGAGTTCATGCAATCGGGTCCAAGAAGCCTATCGCTTGAGCAGAGCCGATCACCCGTAGGTGATGCCGAATCCGGCTCCTACGCCTGGTCTTGGGAGCCACCCTTGCCATGGATAGGCGTGCCGCTCGCTTTCTCGCGCGAGGCCGATAGACGGAGGCAGTAGCATCAACATCCTGTACAAGGACACGATGGAGAAGTTAGGAATCAAGCAAAGAAAGCTTCAGAGCAGCCGGATTGTGTTCCACGGCATTGTACCTGGCCTTTCCTGCTCACCAGTCAGCAAGATCCTGATAGATGTCCTCTTTGGGGACAAAGATCATTTCCGCCGAGAGCCAGTTTGGTTCGAAGTGGTGGACCTTGAAAGTCCGTACCACGCTCTGCTTGGCCGACCTGTTTTGGCCAAGTTCATGGCGGTCCCCCACTACGCCTACCTCAAGATGAAGATGCCGAGTTCCAAGGGGATTCCCGACTGTGAGCCGCATGACTACGTAAAGTCGTCGCTTATGCAGCTAAAAGCAAATGGGTCGGCCGAGTCCCTGGTGATCGTAGCTGAGAAACGGTTTCTTGATCGGGTTGTGTTGATGGCCGGCAAGCAGCCCGAAATATCGCCCAACCCCAAGGAGTCGGAAGTTGAGGGCTCGTTCAAGCCGGCCAAAGAAACAAAGAAGATACCCTTGGACCCGGAGCACCCGGAGAGGTACGCTGTCATAGGTGCAAACCTTGACAAAGAATAGGAAGGCGAAGCTCATCGATTTCCTCCGTGAGAATCGGGACATTTTCGCATGGTCCCCTAAAGACATGCTGTGTACCGACGGAATTCACCGAGCATAAGTTACATGTCCGATCTGATGTGAAGCCCGTCAGGCAGCCCTTGCGCCGCCTGTCAGAAGAGAAGAGAATAGTTGTTGGAGAAGAGATAGCCCGACTCCTAGCAGCCGGTTTCATTATGGAAGTGTTCTTTCCAGAATGGTTAGCAAACCCGTCCCGGCAATGCAAGAAGAACAAGCGATGGTGGATGTGTATTGACTACACAAGCCTCAACAAAGCTTGCCCTAAGGACCCGCTTCGCTCGCCGAGAATTGGTCAGTGATAGACTCCACAGCCGGATGCGAGCTGTTGAGCTTCTTAGATGCATATTCAGGATATCACCAGATCAAGCCGAACCCGGCCGACAGATCAAGACCGCCTTCATCACGCCTCGCTTGGAGCCTTACGCCACTCGACCATGATGTTCGGCTTAAGGAATGCCGCGCCACCTTTCGTGTTGCATGCAGAAGTGCCTCCTCAAGCAGCTCGACAGAAACGCCCCACGCTTCACGTGGACGATGTGGTGGTGAAGACGGAAAAGCAAGGAACACCGCCGGAAGACCTTAAGGAGACCTTTGAGAACTCGCTACCGATTCCAGATCAAGCTCAACCTCGAGAAGTGCGTCTTCGTGGTACCATCCGCCAACTCCTTGGTTTCACGGCCTCACGAACGCGCATAGAGTGCAACCTCAGAAGATCAAAGGCCATCGAGAGGATGGAAGTACCCCACCGATCGCTAGATGTGCAAAAAGTTTACCGGCCGCTTGGTGTCCATCACCGATTCATCATCGGCCGGGCGAAAGCTCTCCCTTTATACCAGCTCATGAAGAAGACCACCTTCTTCGAATGGAACCACAAGGCGGACGAAGCTTTTCTCCAGTTGAAGAAAATGCTGACTACTCCCCCTGTGCTAGCGGCCCCGACTCCTAAAGAGCCCATGCTCCTCAGACATTGCCGCCACCAAATGGGTAGTCAAGATACCATTGTAGTCGAGCGCAAGGAGGAAGGCAAGGCGCTACCTGTCTAGAGACCGGTATATTACTCCGAGCGGTAATCTTGTCGACCTCCAAGCGTAACTACCCCACTACCAGAAGATGTGTTACGGCGTGCACTTTGCCGCCAAGAAGTTGAAGCCTTACTTTCAAGAGCATCCAATCACTATGGTTTGCACAGCCCCACTAGCCGAGATCATCAGAAGCCGAGATGCTTCTGGCCGAGTGGCTAAATGGGCCATAGAGCTGGCACCCTACACCATCTATTACCAGCCCCGCACCGCCATCAAGTCGCAAGCACTGGCCGATTTCCTCGCTAACCGGGCCGAGACTCAGATACGCCGCCAAATACCGACTCCACCCATTAGCGGATGCATTTCGATGGCTCCAAGATGCGCAGCCGCTTGGGAGCCGGCGTTGTCCTCACTTCCCCCAAAGGAGACAAGCTCAAGTATGTGCTGCAGATCCATTTCGCCGCCTCCAACAACGTCGCCAAATACGAGGCGCTCATTCACGGGTTCCGGCTTGCCAAAGAACTTGGCATTCGCCGGATCTTGTGTTATGGCGACTCCGAGTTGGTGGTCCAACAGTCGTCTGGTGATTGGGACGCCAAAGATGCAAACATGGCGAGCTACCGCTTCCTTGTACAGCAACTCAGTGGATATTTTGAGGGGTGCGAGTTCCTTCACGTGCCAAGAAACGACAACGACCAAGCAAACACCCTGGCACGAATCGGCTCCACCCGCGTCGCCCTTCAGCGCCTCCTCAAGCCATCTGTCAAGCCTTCACCAGAATCAGATTCCATTTTTGTGCCGGCTCCCCCTAAAGAAGTCGGATCCGACTCAAAAGCCTTAGCAGACAACACGAGAACTCTTACAGATGGCCCCAAGAATGCCGCAGTCGAAGCCGGCCCGGGGACTTCAGAACCCGGCCCGGGGACTGCAGCAACCGTTGCGAAGACCCCAGAGCTCGACCCAGGGACTTCATCAACCCAGCAAGCGGCCGCGGACTCCAGCCCGCCGCCTCCCAGCCCAGCCGCCCTCGTCCAAGTAGCAGTCCTGGCAGTTGAAGAAATAGCAGCACCCTCATGGGCCTAGCCCATCCTGAAGTTCCTAGTAAACAGAGAGCTACCAACCGACGAAATCTTGGCTCGGCAAGTACAACACCGAGCGGCAGCCTACACCATAGTCAACAGAGAGCTGGTCAGGGCGATCGCCATCCTTTGGTGTCTACCAAATACAAGGCCGAACTAGAGCAAGGCCAAGCGATTCTCAAGACATTCATCAAGGCGAAAAGTGCCACCATGCGGCCTCAAGAGCACTCGCCGCCAAAGCCTTCCGACACGGGTTTCTTTTGGCCAACTGCCCTAGAAGAGGCCAAGGAATTAGTGCAAAATGCAAGGTGCTAGATGTTCCGCTCCAAGTCAGATTATCAGCCGGCTTCCGCACTCGAGGACTATCCCCATCGCTCGCCCTTTGCTGTTTGGGGCCTGGACATGGTAGGACCATTCAAAGCGACACGAGGTGGCCTAACTCATTTACTTGTCGCGTGGACAAGTTCACCAAGTGGATAGAAGTAAAGCCCATCAAGAAGTTGAATGGTCCAACCGCGCAGTGACTTTCATCGCCCGACATCACGACTCGACACGGGCGTACCACACAAAGATCATCACCGATAATGGCACAAATTTTTCCAAAGGCGCCTCGCCCGCTTTCTCGCGACACAAGGCATCCGACCCGGACTTAGCGCCCATTGCCCATCCGCAATAAACGGCCAGTGGAGCGAGCAAACGGCCTCATCCTCGTCGCATCAAGCCTCGATCGTCGAACCATCGGAGCTGCTCGCCGCTGTTGGCTTGATGAGTTGCCAGCCGTCCTCCGGAGTTTGGCGCATGACTCCAAACAAGTCAACCGCTTCACACCCTTCTTCCTCATCTACGGTCTTTGAAGCCGTCATCCCAACGGACATAGAGTTCGACTCCCGCGAGTCACCATGTACACCGGGAGGAAGCAGAAGAAGCACGCCAAGACGGCGTCGATCTGCTTTGGAAGAGGGCCGCTGTTGGCACTCACCGGTCCAAAGCATCTACCAGCAGAGCTCGCTACGCTTACTACAACAGGAAGGTCAAGCCGTGATCTTTCCAAGAGGGCGACCTTGTGCTCGGCTGATTCAATGAACAGCCGGCCAAAGATAAGCTGTCGGGCGCTTTGGGAAGGCCCCTTCATTATCGACAAAGTCTTTGGGCAACGACTCCTACTACGATCGACGCGCTTTCGAAGCCCCGAGCATGCAAGAGGGACGACTCCGGCAAAGAGACGGAATGGCCATGGAATGCGAATCTTCTCCGAAGATTTTACAGTTGATGCAGTATGTACCACGCTACCTTTTGTGTTAAAGTACCAAGACTTCAGGCCTCCCGAGACGAGCTCGGGGACTGCCCTTTTTTGTTGTCTGTATGATAAGAATTATTCCTTCGAGTATGTTACTCTTTGTTATGCCGCTTGGCACCGGTTTCGACTAGTCGACCCGGGGACTCGCCGCCAGCGCTATGGAATGCTTCCGCAATCGGACAAGTAGTGTGTGGTGCCTAAGCCGCCTCCTCGTTAGAAGCCGCAGCCGCAGAGCGATGTGATTGGTGGGCAGGAGTAAGGAAGAATGGACGCCTACATGAAAAATGGCTAAGGACCCAAAGCATAAACATAGCTTAAGCCGCTTCCAGCCCCTTCTTCCATAAGCCGACTCTTGAGTAGTCGGCTTTGCCGCTTTCTATCCAACTTGTTAAAAGACTCTAAAAATGGTTATACTTGCCTTCCCAAGAGTAGGCAAGCACTTGATCCAAACGGCAATTCCAGTGAAGCGGTTGTCCGACTGGCAAGGCGGCGACTAAGGGAAGGCGGCAAAGGAAAAAGCCATAGGAGCAATGAGCAAGGAAAGATAGAATTAGGATAATATTTACACAGCATAGGCCCTTGGCCGAATCTTCGAGCAGAAGTTCAAAATACACCCCGCGGGTGGAATTGTGCGAATTAACAAGTTTTTTCAAAGACTATCAAAGCAGATAAAATAAAGGCAAGACAGCAGCCTAGGAAGCGGCAGACGGGTTTGGAGGGCCGGAGGAGACGGCGGTGTCAGGCGCCGGGGCGGCCGGCTGGGCAGTCTCAGCTTGATCATCTCCGGTGGCAGCCAGTCTGGCCTTGACTCGTTCTTTGGAGGCGCCCGTCGAGCTGAGGCTGGTCGCCTGCAACGCTCTTCTGGCGCCTGCCTCGTGCATCCGTCCTCCACTCGCCTTCCTCCTGGCGCTGAGCCGATCACCTCCGCCGAGTCCTCGCTATAATCCGGGTTCATCCCGAACCACTCCGGCGGCGCCTCCCGCCCTCAAATTTCGGCCCTTTCGGGGACGAAGACTTCGATGAGGGCGTCTTCCGCAGCCAGCAGCTCCGCTGGGCCTTCGACCGAACGCTGCCACCGGTCCAGATCCAGCCCCGATACCACGCCTTGACGAATTCCAAGGCCGGCGCGCTTCCTCGCCGAAGTCGTGGAACCCTTCCAGCCTTCAAGACGGCCAGTCGCGACCTCCAACCAGTCGGGCAGTCCGACCGGAGGCGCAGAACCGGCATGTCTGGCCATAGGGCAGCGATCGCCTGGGCGCCGACACGTTGAAGCCGGCGCAACATCCGATGGGCCGGCCGCAGACGAGCCTCGAGGCTCAGAAGCTGCTCGTCAAGGGTCCGGGGGGCGTTGGCAGCAATCTCCGCACCATTTGCCCTCCGCGCCTCGTGATCAGCCTCGATGGCTTGATTGGCCGCCTGCGTGTAGCCGGGGAAGAAGTCTGCCAAGACGAAAAAGAAGCAAGTAAAAAAAAACCAAGAGTCGTCCCGACCTATAGTCAGCGGCTCAAAGAAGGAAAGTAAAGAAACTCACCATCGATGATGTCCTCGATTTCATGGAAGCCGGAGGTCAGCTGTGCCTCCTTGTCGGTCCAGGAGGAGCGCTCGCTTTCGAACTCGGCCAGGAGAGCAGCCTCTTTCTTCTCCGCCTCGTCCTGCGCCTTCTTAAGCAGCTCCCTTTGCTCCGCCAGCTGCGTAGCCAGCAGGTCGCGCTCTGCGGCAAGCTTGCTGCACTCCTCCCCCTTGGCCCGCAAGGCGGTGTCGGCCGCGCCCAGCTGCCGCCGGAGAGTGGCGTTGGCCTCTGAAGAATGAAAAGAAAAAGGACGTTAAGTCGCCAACTAAGAAGGTCGCTGGGAAGATCCGGCCTGACCGCTCGTGATCGGCCCGAATCTCGGGGACTACAGCC
This sequence comes from Aegilops bicornis, assembly GCA_021605145.1. Lineage (NCBI taxonomy): Eukaryota > Viridiplantae > Streptophyta > Magnoliopsida > Poales > Poaceae > Aegilops > Aegilops bicornis. The sequence continues at coordinate 531,787,440 of CM038670.1, forward strand.
CGTGGGTGCGCTAGCGCGCCCTCGCGAAGAAGAAAGAAGACTCACCCCGGCTCCTCGACAAGTCGGCGGTCCGCTTGCCCAGCTCCTCAACATTGCGGTTGAACGCAGTGACGCGGAGGTTGTGATACTCCTGTGATAAGCATTTCAGACAAAGGTAAATATTTGGAATTCGCCAGATGGAGTTTCGAGCCACCTGCTCAGCAGCAGGCCCGAAACTCAGGGACTACACCCAGTGGGTGCGCTAGCGCGCCCCCACAGAGAAGAACAAGAAAAAACTCAAAGAAGAAAACATACCCGAACGGCGGTTTGCGACGCCAGGTGCGCCTTGGTGCAGTTCTGGATGGCCTCCTCGCACCCACCCAACGGGCGCGGCACTTGTCGCCTCGGCGTCTGGGATGGCCAAGCTGGCATCGCCGGTCTCCAAGGGGCGTGGCGCCGAAGTCGCCTTCTCAAGACGGCGGCACGCTGGCGAGGCGACTTGAACGAGCAGCTTCGCCACGGCCTCGTCTTTTCGCCGGCGGCACCGCGGTTCGTCATTGCTTATTTACCTCCGCTCTCAGACGGGCGGCGGAGGCGGGCGGTGGAGGCACGGCCGTGCCGACATGGAGGTCTCGCCGCCTTTCCCTCTCCATGATGGGGGAACTTCGCTGCGGCTCCCTCCGTCTGCCCCGTGAACTCCGGGCGGCGGCAGCAGAGCTCGGGCTGGGTGACGAGTAACGCTGATTGAGGCGCTGGCTGCCTCCCTCAGCCGCAGCTTAGCCGCGACGGCGGCCTGCCCCTCCAGCTTCCTGGGCGGAAGCCGCCTTTCTCGGCCTCCGCCTTTCTCCAGCGGGCGGCTTCTTCCTCGTCAGGCGCTTCTCCTGCGCTGCTCCGTCGCCTCCCGGAGGTCGGCAGCGGGTCAATCCGCCGAGTATTGGCGGACATCTCTGCCGACCCCATGGCGGAGGCGGCGGCGACCTCTCTAAAGTAAGGGAGCCACGATGCGAAGAAGACGTGTAAAAGATTTGGACAAGATTCACCAGAAGAAAACAAGACAAAGCAGAAGCACTTACGCAGAGACCAGTGGCGGCTTTTTCACTTCCTTGCGGAAGCGGTTAGCCTTTGCGACCGCCTCTTCCCGCTTGGTCGCGGCGGCCGTCCCCTTAAACTTCTTCGACCGGCCACCAAGCAAACTCGGCCCAGCCCAGCGCTTCTTCGCGCCGCCTCGACCACCCAAGCCGGCGGAGGAACTCGCGCTCGGCTGGCCGACCTTTGGTTGGCGGCGTGGGACGACTTCCCCCTCGCCGTCATCTTCAGGCCAGTCGGCAAAGGTAGCCGAGGGCCTGAAGTCGTCAGCTCCTCCTCCTCCTCCTTCGGTGTCGGCCTCCATCGCTGCCGCCCCCAAGTCAGGGTCGTCGACGTCGCTCTCCGCCCGGTCGGGGCGAACTCGACCCGAGCCGGCCCGTGGTGCACCAAGGCTGCATGAGGGGGTTCTAACTCGAAAAAACCAAAAAAGATCAGAGGTCGGATTCGACTAAAAAATAAAACAGAAGAGGAAGAGAGACGACTTACCACAGGCGGGGGGTTGGCGCGCGAGTACGGCTCCTTGCCGAACTGCCAATCCGCCGTGAGATTGCAATTCGCAATGTAGTTCACCGTGTCCGCCACCTCCGCGTGGGGCATGTCCTTGGAGCACAGCCTGATTTGGGGTCCCGGTGGCAGCTCATCTGACAGATCATATGAGGTCGGCCTTGTTGCGGGAGGACTCGGCGCGCCACGAAGGCGGCCAGCAGGTCGGCCCCGGCCAAGCCCTCCTACGCCAAGACTCGAGTCGCGCTGATGGCGGCGGCGATGGGAGTCGGCGTCACGGCCCGGTGGGACCAGTTGGGAGCCTCCCGCCAAGACGCTGCCGTAAGGCGGGAGATTGACCCAGTCGCCTTCTGGAGCGATGTTGTTCACGTAGAAATAGGTTCGCTACCACATCTTCACCGACTTGATCAACGGAATGGCGGGGAACGGGTTGTCGGCTACCGACTTCCGCATCGCGATGAAGGTGCCGCACAGAGCCGGCACGCCGGCGACGTGCGTGCTGAGCTTGGACTGGAAGAATTCCCCCCACAGCTCGATGGTGGGGAGAACGCCGAGGAAGCCTTCACACAAGGTGGCGAAGGCAGCCAGCAGCACCACCGTATTCGGAGTGAGGTGGTGCGGTTGGAGCCGTGGAACTCCAAGAAGCCGCTCGCCGGCAGCCCTAGGCCGCGCATGAGGTGCGAGCGGAATACGACCCGCTCGCCCTCCTCCGGCGCCGGTATTATTCCACCCGCCGGCGCGGCACGGGTCCGCACTAGGCTCTTGCCGGGGAGGCGGCGCCTCTGGCGGAGGAATTCGATGTAGTCGTCGTCCACTTCGGAGCCGTCCCACACGCCGGAGCGTGCGGCTGGAGGTGCAGCGGCGGAGGAAGAGCTCATCGCCGCGGCGTGGCGTGGTTCGGCGCGGCGGCGGCAAGAGGAAGAAAAAGCAAGAGGGAGAGGAAGCGGGGGAAGCAGGGAGATGGGTGCGCGTGCTTCGCCGCCCCTCCTCCCGCCTACTTATAGGCTCATGGGCTGAGAAGCCGATGGGGCGGTCGTGGGATTAACTGCGCCCAGGACCCCACGCCCCCCATGATTTAACCCACGGGTTATCGCCGCAGAACGACGCGGGGAAATCCCAACCGCCCGCGACGGCCGCGATGGATCCGATTCGGCGTCGAAGCGCGGTGATGATGGCGGGTCTCGCCGACCTGTCTCGTCACGCGCGTGGGTGGGTAGATCGACCCGGCCACAGCGTGGCGTCCACGCGACGAACTGCATCAGACGCCGCCGGGAAGCTTATCGCATGCTGCCCGGTTCCCCATAACTTTCAAACTCTCCAAGGGGCAAGACGGCCTTCATGAGTCCGCTCCGGCTAGTCGGCTCAAGGAAGACGGCGAGCAAGGCCTGATTCCACCACCGAAGGATGAAACTGTTGAGGCTCCTCGACCTGTCGCCTCGACGCCTCACCAGCTTCGGGACTCATCGTTGGAGTAATGGGCCATGGGTAGGCAAACCCGAGCCCCCGGACCTTTCAAGACATCGGGGCAGGCCGCGCCCCTCAAGACCCCAAGACGAAGAGCCGCCTTTTGAGAATCGGCGGCAAGGCCGCCGACTGCCCCTCATGGCCGAGTCCCAGGGACGGCTTTTAGCTAAGCCGACTCCCAACTGGCGGCTTCCAGAGAAACCGGCTATGGGGAGTCGGCCCGCGACTCCAACCACCACCTGCCTACGCAACTACGGACGGGATGGGGTGCGGCCGCCGTGCAGCCCATCCCTGCCCCGTTCACGAAGGGCGGGCATGGCTACAGTGCGCCGTACTTACGGAGATCTCCGTCCGGCGTGGCACTATTGCCATGCCGGCCCCAACGTCAGCCCCGTGGGCGGTGCCCTGAGCCCACGACGGCCTCTCTGTACGACCCAGAGACGGCGGGACCCGCCTGCCGGCGGGGATGCAGAAGACGGTGAGAGCGCCACAAAGCCGGACCTGTTGGGAGTCGGCCCCCAGGAGTCGGCCGACCCCTCCCACGGGCCCCGCACGCCATTAAACCAGACAAGACAGGGAATGGCGACAGTGATCGCCAGTCAGGCGGCGGCATTGTTGCCATGACACCATGACCAAGCCAGCGTCATTAGAGGCGCGACTACAAGAATCGCATAGCTGGCAAGACCCGCCATGGCGCGGACAAAACTGTCGGCCCCATCTTTGGCCGTCGGCGGGGCCCACTAGTCGGCGGGCCCCAGTCGGGCGGAGAAGACGGCGACCTGAGAGACAGACGGATGGGACCCGCGCCCAGCCGGATTACCATTGTACCCCCGGGGGGTAGACCTATATAAACCCCCCGGGGCACCCATGCAAGAGGTTGGACCCTAGTAGTTTTAGACACGCATAGAGGGAAGAGAAGAGCTAGCCGTGCCCTTCTCCTTCCTCACACCGAACAGCTTAAGGAGCAACCTTGTACCCACTTTGCCATAGTGATCATGCGGAGACCCCGCAGAAGCGATGAGGTATTATCTCCACGGAGAGCCACTGCTGGGTAATATCCGCCGGCGTGCATGCCTTCGCCTCATCCCGTTTCCAGGCACCGGCGACGTTCTACTCGCCCCCACCATGATAAGCCATCCTTTGGCATATGTCGCACCCAACCCCCGACAGGCTAGCAGCCGGCTCCTTGTCTCTTCTTTCGCAGACGCCATCAGTCGGTGTCCGAGAGGTCGCGCCTTGATCTCGGCGGGGAGGCAGATCGTCATTTTGTTGGTGTGGCGCCTCAATACGGCAACCGGCCTTGTGCTGCTCGGCAGCCGCGTCGAGGAGCCGTTGGACGCGCTCCGCCATTTGGCGACGTTCTTCGCCCTCAAACTTGTCCATCTCTTCCGCTGTCGCCTGGGCGGCTCGGATGTTTTTCGCAGGCGTGGCGTAGATGGGGCGATCTGCCCTGAACAGGTTGGCGATGGCCACGCCGCGCTGCTGGACCGTGCCAAGGCGGCTGGGCCCAGCCAGAGCCAGCGTGCCGCCCACAACACGGTCCATCTCGTGTTGGTAGGCTTCCGACAGGCGTCTCATGCTGGCCAGCTTCTTGGCGCCTTCGACGAGCTGGATGCGGCATGCCTCCAGCGTCTCGGCGTCGGTGTCTTCTGGGATGGGCACCGTCAAGTCTTGCAGCGCCGCATCGAGCAGGTCGCGAGCACCTCCGTCGGAGTGCTCGCCGTGATCGATGACTTGCACCTCCGTGACGGTGCTTCCGCCGCTCTCCGCGCGAGGGAGCGACTCGTGGTAGACCACCACGTTGGTGGGGAACGCGTCGAGCGACGTGGTGTCGGAGTCAACCAACATCGGGTCGGTGGAGCCTACAGACTCCAGGTCCACAGCTGGCTCGCAGGTGACGAGGAGTTGATCGAGGAGGCCCGCGAGGAGGCTCGTGGTTGCCTCGCGTCTGCCGAACGCTGGCTCGCCGGAGAGGTGGACCTCACCAACGAGATCAGCGAGGCAACTTGTCACAAGAAAGCGACTTCAGCGCCATGTAAACAGACGTCAGCAGACTCCGTCTGGCGTCTTTGGGCTGGCTGCGCCTCTGTGGAGGAAAAGGGTTCCCGTCCAGAACAGGTCTCCGGACGACGATGCACCTCTCCCCACGGTGGGCGCCAAATGTCGGGGGTTGGGTGCGACATATGCCAATGGATGGCTTATCATGGTGGGAGCGAGTAGAAGGTTGCCGGTGCCCGGAAGCGGGGTGAGGCGTAGACACGAACGCCGGCGTACTTTACCCAGGTTCGGGGCTCTCCTAGGAGATAACACCCCTAGTCCTGCTCTGCGGGGTCTCCGCATGATCACTAAGGCACAAGTGAGTACAAGGGTGCTCCTTGAGCTGTATGCTAGAGGCAGGAGAAGGCAAGGCTAGCTCTCTCCTTCCTCTATGATCTGGTCTAGTTCTATCAGGTTCGGAACCCTTTGCATGGGTGCCCTGGGGGGTTTATATAGGCCTACCCCTGTGGGTACATTGTAATGTCTAGGGTGTAGGGCCCGGCCAGTCGACCTCTTGACGTAAGCTTCTCCGCCTTCTGGGGCCCGCCGCTGGTGGGCCTCGCCCGGCAGTTAGTCTTGGGCCGACATGCCGTACCCGCCGATCCCGGGTCTTGTCGGCAGCTGACCACTGTTGCCGTGTCTCTAATGACGCAAGCTTGGTCAGGGGGTCATGGCTACAGCTCCGCCACCTGGGCGATTACTGTAGCCACTCCCTGTCTCGTCGGGTTAATGGCGCGTGGGTCCCGAGGAAGGGGCGGGCCGACTCCTTGGGGCCGACCTACCTCGGGTCCGACTGGTAGGGCTCTCGCCGTCTTCTAGACTCTCGCTGACTGGTGGGGCCCATCGTCCTTGGGCTGTACACACAGGCCGACGTGGGAGCAGGACTCACTTTACTGTGATGATGTCGAGGATGGCATGGCAATAAAGGTTACCGCCAGCTGGATATCTCCGCCGGTACAAAGACACTGCGGGCCACGCCGCCTGGAAAGGGGAGGGGATGGGATACACTGTAGCCATTCCCCGTCCCATCCCCGCCGATGAGGGCATGGGCTTTGTTGTTGTCGCGGGCCGACTCCTCGGGGCTGGCTTCTCTAGAAGCTGCCAGGTAGGAGTCGGCTTGTCTTGACCACGCCTCTAGGACTCGGCCGTTCATGGGCAGCCGGCTGTTCCTCCAGCCAGCCTCCAGAAGACGACTCTTCATCTTGGCATCTTGAGGGGCGCAGTCAGCCTTGATGTCTTGAAAGGTTCTGGGCTTCGGGTTAGCCTACCCGTGGCCCATTACTCCGACAACGCATCATGTCCAAGATTAGTTCACCGACTCCTGCCTTCATCTACTACTATTACTCCACACATCGACCGCTATCCAGCATGCATCTAGTGTATTAAGTTCATGGAAAATGGAGTAATGCAATAAGAAAGATGACACGATGTAGACAAGATCTATTTATGTAGAAGTAGACCGCATCATTTTATCCTTAGTAGCGACGATACATACATGTTGGTTCCCCTTCTGTCACTGGGATCAAGCACCGTAAGATCGAACCCACTACAAAGCACCTCTTCCCATTGCAAGATAAATAGATCAATTTGGCCAAAAAACGCAAATATCAGAGAAGAAATACGAGGCTATAAGCAACCATGCATATAAGAGATCAAAGAAGACTTAAATAACTTTCGTGGATAAAAAGATAGATGTGATCATAAACTCAAAGTTCATCCGATCCCAACAAACACACCACAAAAAGAGTTATATCATATGGATCTCCAAGAGACCACTGTATTGATAATCAAAAGCGAGAGAGAGGAAGCCATCTAGCTACTAACTACGGACCCGTAGGTCTACAAAGAACTACTCATGAATCATCGGTTAGGCACCAATGGAAGTGGTGAACCCCTTGGTGATGGTGTCTAGATTGGATCTGGTGATTCTGGACTCTGCGGCGGCTGGAATTGATTTTCGTCGAGTCCCCTAGAGTTTCTGGAATATTGGGGTTTTTATAGAGCAAAGAGTCGGTTCAGGGGGCACCCGAGGTGGGCACAACCCAAAAGGGCGCGTCTGGGCCTCCTGGCATGCCCTGGGGAGTTGTGCTCCCCTCGGAGCACACCCAGGCGCTTCTCCGGCCCACTGGATATCTTCTGGTCCAAAAAAATCCGCAAAAAGTTTTGCTGTGTTTGGACTCCATTTGGTATTGATTTCCCGAGATGTAAAAAACATGCAGAAAACAACAACTAGCAGTTGGCACTATGTCAATAGGTTAGTACCAAAAAATATATAAAATGACTATAAAATGGTTATTAAACTTCCAAGAAAGATAATTTAACAACATGGAATAATAAAAAATTATAGATACGTTGGAGACGTATCAGCATCCCCAAGCTTAATTCTTGCTCGTCCTCGAGTTGGTAAATGATAAAAACAGAATTTTTGATGTGGAATGCTGCCTAACATGTCATATCATATTCTTTTCTTTATAGCATGGACATTAGGACTTTTAATGGTTCAAAGCAATAGTCTAGTTTTGATATGAGATTTAAATACTGAAGCATATCAACAAGCAACCATGTCTTTCAAAATATCAACGCTAAAAAAAGTTATCACTAGCCCATCATGCTCAACCATTGATCCATTCATGAAACACACTCGCGTATTAACTACACCTAATACTCAAGTACGATCATAGTGCCTCCTAGTTGGTGCTTTACAAGAGAAGATGGAGACTCAAATTAAAAATAAAAATTGCATAAAGTAAAGAAAGGCCCTTCGCGGAGGGAAGTAGGGATTTGTATAGATGCCAGAGCTCAAAGCAAAAAACTTAGAGGTAAAAACATTTTGGGAGGTGTGCCTTCCCCACCAACGAAAACGACTTAGAGTTCCCAACACTTTCCATGCTAGATATATCATAGGCGGTTCCCAAATAGAAAATAAAGTTTATTACTTTTTCCACCATACTTTCACTTTCCAAGGCTAATCGTATCCACGGGTGCCCTCCATACCAACACTTTCCAAGGAATTTATTATTTGACAACATAAAGTAAATTCATTTTTCATTTCGGGACTGAGCATCCCTAATACCTTTGCCTTACTATCGTGCAATTACAAGTGAATAAACCCTCATCGTGAGAATAACACATCTAGCATGGAAAAATATTAGCCACCCCTCACCGCCTCGCGTACGGTATGAACACACAAAAGAGAAGTTCATTTTGAAAATTAGAGATGGCACATAAAAATTTGCTTAGAACGGAAAAAGAATACCACATATAGGTAGGTATAGTGGATTCATGTGGAAAAACAGGTTTAAAGGCTTTTGGATGCACAAGTAGTGATCATACTTAGTGCAAAATGAAGGCTAGCAAAAGATTGAGAAGCGACCAACCAAGAAACGAATAATCTCATAACCAAGCATTAAGCATAATTAACACTGAACAATGCACCATAAGTAGGATGTAATTTCAATGCATGACTATTGACTTTCGTGATTGCATAGGGAATCATAAACCTTAACACCAACATTCTTACTAAAGCATAATTAGTCATCAACATGACTCACATATCACATCATCATATCTCAAAACTATTACAAGGAATCAAGTTTATTTTGTCCAAAGTTCTTCATGAAAGTTTTTATTATATCCTTCTTGGATATCTCTCACTTTGGGACTAATTTTCATGTGTTGCTTTTGATAAGCTCAAATAAATATAAGTGAAGATCATGAGCATAATTTTTCTTTCTCTCAAAATATTTTAAGTGAAGCAAAAGAGAATTTCTTGAAAATCTTACTAACTCTAAAATAAATCTAAGTGAAGCAAGAGAGTATTTCTTCAAAAATAACTAAGCTCACCGTGCTCAAAAAAGATAAAAGTCAAGTACTAGAGCAAATCCATAGCTCATAAAAAATGAAGTGAAGCATAGAGAGCAATTCTAACAAGTCATTGCATAATTTTGGCTCTCTCAAATAGGTGTGTCCAGCAAGGATTCAAGACTTAGAAAGCAAAACAAACAAGCAAAGACTCATATCATGCAAGACGTTCCAAGCAAAACTCATAGTATGTGACGAATAAAAATATAGCTTCGAGTAAAATACCGATGGTCGTTATAAGAAAGAGGGGGTGCCACTCGGGGCATACCCAAGCTTAGTTGCTTGCTTATCTTTGGATAATAACTTGGGGTGCCATGGGCATCCCCAAGCTTAGGCTCTTCTTACTCCTTATTCCTTCATCCATCGTAAGACAACCCAAAACTTGAAAACTTCAATCACACAAAACTCAAGAAAACCTTTGTGAGATCCGTTAGTATAAGAAAACAAATCACTACTATAAGTACTGTATCAAACCAATTCATATTTTATTCTTGAATTATATATACTGTATTCCAACTTTTCTATGGCAAAAACTCATCAAAGAAAACCATAGAATCATCAAAACAAGCACACAATGCAAAGAAAACAGAATCTGTCAAAAACAGAACAGTCTGTAGTAATATGGATATTGCGAATACTTCTGTAACTCCAAAAATTCTGAAAAATTTAGGACCATGTGATTAATTTGTATATTAATCTTCTGCAAAAAGAATGGGTATTTTTTTCATGCTCCTGTGGTTTTTAACAATATTTTTTCTGGGCGCAAAAGTTTCTGTTTTTCAGCAAGATCAAACAACTATCACCCGAGAAGATCCTAAAGGCTTTGCTTGGCACAAACACTAATTAAAACACAAAAAAACACAATCATAACAGTAGCATAATTGTGCAAACACTCAAGAACAGAAAGCAAAAAAGCAAAGATATTTTTTTTCATTGGGTTGCCTCCCAACAAGCGCTATAGTTTTACGCCCTTAGCTAGGCATAAAGCAAGGATCTAAGTTTTGTCATCTTTGTTCTTAATTTCCTCAGGGGTGTTCTTGTCATGAGGTTTTGTCAAAACAATATAAAACATATTATCCATAGAAGCCTTAGCATTCTTAAGTTGGTTTTCATCATATCCCCTTTGATTTCCAGCAACAATCCAAGAGCGATGTTGATTAACATTATTGAAAACTTGTTGGATTATATCTAAAACGGGGACTTCCTTTTTAAGATTCTCATCAAAGATTTTATTATCCCAAGCAAATGCCTTAGCGCATAATCAGTATTGTAAAGAATTTCATCCATTACGGGTTATTCATGATTCATACCATAAAAACCAAAGATTTCCCTAGCTTCCCATATTATGTAATCAAATTCATTCATAAGGACAAGGGTGGCTAACTTTTTAGCTCTAGGATTCTTTATAACGGGAAGCTCAAAAAACAATCTTTCCAAAGTAGGATGAGTACAGATAAATTTACTATCAAGCTTCAGAACTAGTGCTGAAATAGCATCCACATAAGATCTAGTAGTTCTAAGTATAGGAGCATCATCAAGACATACATTCCCAACACAATTGAGAAATTCTCAGATACGTTCTTTTCCCATGACATTCCCTTGCCCCAAGATAAAAGTTTTGGCATCCAGATTGCCCGTACGTCCAATCTTAGGAGTTAGGCCATCGTCCATTGGTGCCATACCGAAATCACTCATGGCTGCAAGCAAAGAATAGAGCTGACGAGAAAACGGCGAACGAAAAAGAGGGCGAATAAAACAGCAAGTTTTGTGAAGTGGGGGAGAGGAAAACGAGAGGCAAATGGCAAATAATGTAAATTGCGAGGAGATGATATTTATGATTAGGAACCTGGTATATGTTGAAGATCCTCCCCGGCAACAGCGCAAGAAATTCCTTTTGATGTTTGCCTGAACTATGTCGGTATTTCCCCAAAGAGGAAGGTATGATGCAGCACAACAATGGTAGGTATTTCCCTCAGAGATGACGTCAATGTTATCGAACCAGTAGGAGAATCAAGCAACACAACGTAAACAACACTTGCACACAAATAACAAATACTCGCAACCCGACGTGTAAAAGGGGTTGTCAATACCTTTCGGGTAACGGCGCCTAGAGATAGGCAAACGGACGTGAGAGAGTGCCAAATAAAATAAATTGCAGCAAGGTATTTTTGTATTTTTGGTTTAATAGATCTGAAAATAAAAGGCAAATAAAATAGATCGCAAAGGCAAATAATATGAGAAAGAGACCCGGGGGCCGTAGGTTTCACTAGTGGCTTCTCTCGAGAAAATAGCAAACGGTGGGTGAACAAATTACTGTTGGGAAATTGCTAGAACTTCAAATAATCATGACGATATCCAGGCAATGATCATTATATAGGCATCAGGTCCAAGATTAGTAGACTGACTCCTGCCTGCATCTACTACTATTACTCCACACATCGATCGCTACCCAGCATGCATCTAGTGTATTAAGTTCATGGAAAAACGGAGTAATGCAATAAGAACGATGACATCATGTAGAGAGGATCTATTTATGTAGAAATAGACCCCATCGTTTTATCCTTAGTAGCAACGGTACATACGTGTCGGTTTCCCTTCTGTCATTGGGATCAAGCACCGTAAGATCGAACCCACTACAAAGCACCTCTTCCCATTGCAAGATAAATAGATCGAGTTGGCCAAACAAAACCCAAATATCGGAGAAGAAATACGAGGCTATAAGAAATCATGCATATAAGAGATCAAAGAAGACTCAAATAACTTTCATGGATAAAAAGATAGATCTGATCATAAACTCAATGTTCATCCGATCCCAACAAACACACAACAAAAAGAGTTACATCATATGGATCTCCAAGAGACCATTGTATTGATAATCAAAAGAGAGAGAGGAAGTCATCTAGCTACTAACTATGGACCCGTAGGTCTACAAAGAACTACTCACGCATCATCGGAGAGGCACCAATGGAAGTGGTGAACCCCTCAGTGATGGTGTTAGATTGGATCTGGTGGTTCTGGACTCTACAGTGGCTGGAATTGATTTTCGTTGACTCCCCTAGGGTTTCTGGAATATTGGGGTATTTATAGAATAAAGAGTAGGTTCAGGGGGCACCCGAGGTGGGCACAACCCACGAGGGCGCGCTTGGGCCTCCTGGCGTGCCCTGGTGGGTTGTGCTCCCCTTGGAGCACCCCCAGGTGCTTCTCCAACCCACTGGATGTCTTCTGGTCCAAAAAAATCCACAAAAAGTTTTGCTGCGTTTGGACTCCGTTTGGTATTGATTTCTTGCGATGTAAAAAACATGCAGAAAACAACAACTGGCACTTGGCACTATGTCAATAGGTTAGTACCAAAAAATGATATAAAGTGATTATAAAACATCCAAGAATGATAATATAACAGCATGGAACAACCAAAAATTATAGATACGTTGGAGACGTATCAGGGTATCGAGTCCTTCCCCAGCAAGTCTGTAAGGGGGGGGGGGGAAGCTTCTGAAGCACGATACCTAGTCTTCCTCAGCAAGATACTCTCGATGGCTTCCTTCATAAGCCATCTAATCTCCCTCGGTACAGCATTGGTGCAAGATATTACACTGTGAATTGACATCATATGGCAGTGAATCCCAAGAATCAGATCCGCAAGCAGTTGGTCAGAAGCAAGAATCAGTCAGAACACAAGTCTGCCTCGAGAATCAGTTACTCATATATATATTGTGTGAATGCTGCCCAGTTCTTGCAAGCCACTGGTACAATGGTAAAGTGAATGTAAGAACCCGAAGACCTCACGAGTCATGCATGAGAAAGAAAGCCAGTTATACACCTCAATTGGTAATGCAAGAATCGATTTTTTTGGAGAAAGACAACATGGGACAACAAATTTTGGCACACTTATTGAAGCCAGTTTCTTCATACCCGAGAAGGTGATATCATTTACCCTTGTCACCACCTTGTATGCTTGACGACAAAAATGAGTTATATGAAAGTACGTGTGAACCCGGTATAATTCCAATCACACGCTACATGAACGTGGATAAGGTTATGATTGCCGAAATATTGCACTCGACAGTACCTATGATCACACGAATAAGCAATATGACCCAGCTCTTTCAGCAAAGAATCCAGAATGAGAACACAGTAATGAAGGAGCAAAGACCGACAATACAACTATGATAATTTTTGCATGACCCACATGGTGTAGATATCAAGGACAGTCTGAGTCAGCATCGATCACCATAAATATTAACCCAAGGGGTCTACTCAATTTTGGTAAGGACCCCATATCCAGACAACCCGCTCAGTCAAGAATATGTGTTAGTATCGAATATCTGAGTCTGTCAAGTCAGACCAAAGGTCAACAGTTTAACCTCACTGACTATGGTAAAGCATCACATAGCCTACTCTCCCAATGGATATGCCGACATAATGAATAATCAGGATGATGAATAACAATCTTGAGGCATGTGTCCTCACTTATGAGGAGCATCAAAGGATATCCTGTTATGAAAAAAATTCTTCTGCCAGCACCACCATCGGCCAAGACTGCGGATAATTTCATATAAGGCCGTATCCCTTTATGCTGGCCAAGAAAGGAGACAGTTAAATATTTGGTATGGATCTGACACTCAAGACAGTGGAGCCAATCAAGATGATTCAGATACTCCTGTGAGAAGTCAGAATTCACCAGGAGAACGGTTATGACCCACCTCCCTGTTTTAAATCCAGAGGACCTACATTTAGTGGACAAATCCAATGCAAGGAGTAAGAGCTTGGGTGTTCATTAGGAAAATCTGATCACCACTTCATGGAAGGTTTTCAGTGCCGGATAACACATCCATCGGAAATCCCTCTTGGACTTGTGAGACGAACATATGTTTCAGTCATGGTAATCTCAGCTGAGTCAGGAAATACGAAAAGAAATGGGAGCCAATATAAGTATGAGCATGTGAGATAAGTTCTATCAGAATGTGGATAAAGTGAATCCAACCACCCCAGAGCCAGGTAGTCTCGTCATACAAAATTCAGTGGGGAACAATCAATAAAGGAAAAAAGGATACCCGAGTTGGAAACGGTTTCCTTAAGTCAGTATATTCATACTTGTTCCCTGAGCAACCAAATCTCGAGGACGAGATTTCTTTAAGGGTGGAACGTTTTTCTCATCCTGATTTTGGCCCTTTCTTTCTCTTTTGATTTTCTGAGATATTTGCTTGAATTTTCTTTTTCCGTGGCTATGTGGTCTGGAAACTGAAGAAGATGCCCTCTTCTTTCTTTCTAGAGTGGCTTGTCATCCTCAAATGCTTCCCAAGACCTTGCCATTTTCATCTTGGCCCAACCCCTATATTATTTTTCTTGGGAATATTCTTTTTTCTATTAAAGGAATAATCCTGTCTGCCATAGGTTGTGAAGCAACCTCACTCCTAAAATTCCCAAATAATTCTCATAATTTTTTTGGGTCATATCTTCATCAAATATGGCAAAACCTTTCCTTGCCATGTTCAAAATTAATTGCCAAATATATCTTTTCCCATTCTGCCCTTAATGGCACTTTGTGAAGCAAGTGCTATTTATCTTTGCCCATTTGTCTCCAAAATTTTTGGACATATTTTTCTGTCCAAATAATTGCCTCATGCCAAAATTAAACTTCATTTGCCTAGCCAATCTTCCTCAGTGATTTTTCAAAATTCATGTCTAAGGGAGGCCTTTATGATGGAATTACTAGCTAGGGTTATCCAAATGAGTTGAAATTTTGCACACCCCTTCATGTGCTCATATCATAACCCTCCTCCAATTTTCATCCCATTCCATTGATCTATGTGAACCCAGGATAAATTCTTTTTTTCTGTCCAAATTTTCAGTTAGTGAAGCAAGTATATTCTATCTTGCTCCATTATGGCTGAAAATTTTCCTGAGCCTTCTCCTATCCATATCATCTCCCTACACCAAATTTGGGCTCATTTAATTTAGCCAGTTTGCCTCAGGATTTTTCCCAAGTTTCTGTCCAGAGAGGTGTTGTATGAAGTTAGTACCATTTTGGCTTGGCCAAATGGCATGAAATTTTTATGGCACTCTCATATGCCCAAATGATCATAATTTGGCAAATTTCAGCCCAACCTAACACTCCTAGTGAGTGCTACTTCATGATTCATTTTCTGGGCCAAATTTAGCAGTTGTTAAGCAACTCTATTAAATATTGGTCCTAATCCTCTCAAACTTAACAGGACTGTATTCCTTCCTATCTTAAACCTCCCTGACATTAAGTTTTTCACTTAACCTTGCTCAGTTGGTCATAACAGTATGGTCAAGATTGCTACAACAAACTTCTGAGCCTCATTCCAACTCAACCACAGTGCCTTTGCTTGATTCATCACTTTAGTGCTGATCTATCCTGGAAGGACTACATGCTTGACATGGGCTGACACCCAGGAGGCAGCCTGGGCATGCCTTGTCCGTGGTGATCACGAGGAGAGCCAGCCAAAATGGTGGTCTAGCCAGTGTTCTCGACGGCAGGACTGCTTCGGCCAGCTCTGGCCCGTCCGACCATGTCCAACAGCTCGCCCGTGTCGTCCAGCACCCATCTCCCCATCCGTCCGCTTCCTCATCGGCGCTCGCAGGTGTGCGCCCACGGGTGAGCAGTGCTGGCAGGGCATTTATGGCGCTCGGCCGCTTCCTCCCCGTGCCCTTTGGCCCTCTCTACCCCCATGAGTCCTCCCCTATTGCTCCCTGTCGCTTTCCATCGAGCTCGCTGGTGGGTACGTGTGTACGCGGCCGTGGCCGAGCCGTGGCCACACGTCCGCGACGGTACCGCGTCGCCCCGCCTATAAATAGGTCACCCTGAGCCTCTCCAAGAGCACCAGCAGCCTCCCCTCACTCCCAGCTTCCTCCCAAACCTCTCCCTTGAGCTCCGTGACCTCTCCTCGCCTCCCTCTGCCACCATGGCCGCCGCCCCATCCGGCCAAAATTCCGGCCTCCCGTGCCCTCCCTCTCCTTCTCTCGACCTCCATGAGCCCCACCAAACTACGGCAGACCCTCCCAGTTCCTCGCTTCGTCGCGGAAGCTACTGTGGCCGCGACCCCAAGACTTGGACGCCGCCTCTGTCCTCGGATGCCTTGAACCCCGTCGCCCTGCTGCTCCTTCCCGGCCGTCGTGCGTGGTCTGGACGGGAGTGGGGCATCTGCCCGAGGTCGCCGATGGCCTCACCATAGCCTGAGGCGGCCGGAGCCGGTCAGGCCCCCGCCGGCGTTGCGCCCTCCCCTGGCTTCCTCTACTTCTGGTCGGGGGCAGCAAGGAAGAGGACGACGACCTGGCCAGCCCCCCTTGACCCCACCTGGCGGCGACCCTGGCACCCGGCCCCACCTCAGCTAACATGGCAAGTGGAAGCACATTCGGTAAATTACGTTTTTGTGTATTGAAAGCGTACTCCGCTGTATCATCTGCTAAGAATACACTTTCACTACTGCAGAGACGTATTTCTGAGAATGGCCTTCTATAGTCCAGCCGTCGGCTGAATCGGTTAAATAGTGCATGTTCACCCGTTAGCAACAAAAAGCATATATTTTTATTTGTTTTTCTGCTAATGAACGAACAACCGTATATTTTTAACTGTTACTCCAAAGTAGGTGAATCAAACGCCAACGTCTTCGTCTCCACAAGCCCGTTCTGTTCCTATCATTTTCACCATGGTTCGACATACTAGAAATGACCTTATTGCCCTTGCCCCTAATGAGCCCCTCCGAGGGAGAACCTTTTTCCGGCGATTCCTTCCGCGATCTTTCCGCACTTCTTCCTAGTGATTTCTTCATTCCCAGGCAAGGCTCGATAACCAATTGCATGATATACATGCAGTAGCCATGGTTTTCTACTTGAACAATTAAAAAGTGCTTGTCTATCTGCAACTGTTATCGTTGTTTCGGTACTACTTATAGTTTCATGTTCATCTTCATGCTATGTTTCGATGCACCTGGTTATCATGTATTCTTGCTAGTATTATTTTCGTATGGCATGCTTGGTAGTAGTACATGTGGGTGTTGGTCGTGTTACTCGATGCATGACCATCGTCTGCCACCGAGTACCATGGCTATGCATGTTTCCTTTGCATCTAGCTGGTTATATGCTTATTTGGTAGTATTCTTGATATTTTCTTGCTTAGTATTTATTGTTGATGCTAGTATTCATGATATGCTTGTGATGTTCATGCTAGTCAGTATGCCATGCTCATTCGGATATATGCTTTATTGTTGTTGATATGATTGATGATTTTGTTGTACCCCCATGCTTATGTTGATATCATGCATGATAGTTGCATCATGTTATGTGGTATGACTCGGCATCATTTGCATTCAAGTTTTACCGGATTTAAACGAACTTGAACAACTGTTGGCTGAGTCATGGTGCCACCGAATCGAGCTGACCAGTGCAACCACATTTGCCTTTTATGGAAATGTCCTAACAGGGTCTACTATCATGCTTTTCGCCGGTGCCTCCAACGAGGGAAGGTTATGCGCGGGCGCTACCTTGGCCGGGTAGGATGGCATAAGCCTTGTGAGCCCAAGTTTGGTTATGTGCACATGTCCCCGTTTGGGACCGTTTATTGTTTTGCCACGACAGTGGCCTTTGGATGTCTTTGGTAGACATCGGGGCCACCCATGACTTATCCCAGAGGGGAGTTGGTCGGAGTGGATGGGAGAGTGTGATGGCAGTAGATGAGTTTTGTCAGAGCGTCATTGGTCCACCCGAATGGGAGTGCAAGGCCATGGGTTCCATGGTGTGGGTACAGTGTACTAATCTCTGCAGAGTGTGTGTTAAATCTATCGATAGCCGCGCCCGCGGATATGGGCCCAGTTCGTAGTCGGTCACGCTATGGGTCAACAGTAATAATAATAATGTGCTTAGTAACAACCCTGGTTCGATGATGACAAAGAGGATTGGTTGTGATCGAGAGAGGATCAAAGAGGTATCATGGATACCGAAGTGGGTTGATCTTTATGTGACCATGAGAGGATCACCGTGGTATCGAGGATACCGAGTTGTTGGATATTTGTGGTGTTATGCGAGAATCAAGGGTAAAGGTCAAGCTCCTTGTGGTCATGTAATGATTAATACGGTATTGTAATACCAAGCTTGATTGGATCCTGAGATGATCGTGTAATGACCGTGATGGTAAGCTTGTGCATGTGATGGTTACGAGGTAACCCGATCAGAGTAAGTTGGTGCGTGATAGCGTCATCATGTTGCATGCTAGTATCATCCTGTTCATATGTTTGTGTCATGCTCATATTGTTCTAGCTGTATCATGTCATCTTCTTCATGCTATGATTGATCTCATAGTATCATGTTAATCCCTGTTAACCCGTAATTGCCATGTTGTTGTTTGTCTTGATTGCTTCTGGCTGCTGTCAGCTTGCAAGTACATTCAATGTACTGACCTGGCGTATCATGCTAGTTTAAAGGTCATGCCGGATATGATTGCTTGTTTGCCGTGGATTCCTTGTTTGCGAGCTAGGATAAGCGTTCCAGCCCGAGTCCCTATAGAGTGGAGTTCATCACCATCATCGTTGCTCCACTGCCTCTAATTATTCCGCTGCTTCGTGTTGTTCTGTTGCTTGCATGGAGCAACCGTGGCAGGCGTAGCGTTGCCGTGCCGATGTAATCCCTTGTATCCATATAGATTGTAATAAACAGTTGATTTGTTCTATGCTAAGAAGTGTCGTATTCCAGAAGACTTCTCCTCGATCTCTGGGCTGGAATACAGGGCGTTCCGCTTTCTCTTAGCCGGGGTGCCACTGATACGTCTCCAACGTATCTATAATCTTTTATTGTTCCATGTTATATAATTAATATTGTATGTTTTATAATCATTTAATATCATTTTTGGTACTGACCTATTGACATAGTGCCAGTTGATGTTTTCTGCATGTTTTTTACATCACAGGAAATCAATATCTGACGGAGTCCAAATGCAACAAAATTTCACGAAGATTTTTTTATGGACCAGAAGACACATAATGGGCCCTGGCTGCGCCTGGGGGGTGCTCCGAGGAGAGCACAACCCACCAGGGCGCGCCAGGAGGCCCAGGAACGCCCTGGTGGGTTGTGCCCACCTCAGG
This sequence comes from Aegilops bicornis, assembly GCA_021605145.1. Lineage (NCBI taxonomy): Eukaryota > Viridiplantae > Streptophyta > Magnoliopsida > Poales > Poaceae > Aegilops > Aegilops bicornis. Next base: position 531,806,471 of record CM038670.1, read on the forward strand.
TGCCCCCCGGACCGCCTCTTTGTTCTATAAATACCCAAATATTCCCAAAAACCTAGGGGAGTCGACGAAATATTGTTCCAGCCACCGCAGAGTCCAGAACCACCAGATCCAATCTAGACACCATCACGGATGGGGTTCACCACCTCCATTGGTGCCTCTCCAATGATGCATGAGTAGTTCTTTGCAGACCTTCGGGTCCGTAGTTAGTAGCTAGATGGCTTCCTCTCTCTCGTTGAATTCTCAATACAATGGTCTCTTGGAGATCCATATGATGTAACTCCTTTTGCGGTGTGTTTGTTGGGATTTGATGAACTTTGAGTTTATGATCAGTTATATCTTTTTATATCCATGAAAGTATTTGAGTTTCTTTGATCTCTTTTATGCATGATCTTTTATAGCCTCGTATTTCTTCTACGATATTTGGGTTTTGTTTGGCCAACTTGATCTATTTATCCTGCACTGGGAAGAGGTGCTTTGTAGTGGGTTCGATCTTACGGTGCTTGATCCCAGTGACAGAAGGGGAACCGCCACGTATGTGTCATTGCTACTAAGAATAAAACGATGGGGTATATCTCTACATAGATAGATCTTGTCTACATCATTTCATCGTTCTTATTGCATTACTCCGTTTCTCCATGAACTTAATGCACTAGATGCATGCTGGATAGCGGTCGATGTGTGGAGTAATAGTAGTAGATGCAGGCAGGAGTCGGTGTACTAATCTTGGACGTGATGCCTCTATAATGATCATTTCCTGGATATCGTAATGATATTTGAAGTTCTATCAATTGCCCAACAGTAATTTGTTCACCCACCGTTTGCTATTTTCCTCGAGAGAAGCCACTAGTGAAACCTACGGCCCGCGGGTCTCTTTCTCATATTATTTTACTTTGGGATCTACTTTTCCTTTGCTTTTATTTTAAGATCTATTAAACCAAAAATACAAAAATACCTCGCTGTGTTTTATTATTATTTATTTTATTTGGCGTAGTCCTAGCCGACATCAAAAGGAATTTCTGGCGCCGTTGCCGGGGAGGATCTTCAGCATATACCAGGTTCCTTATCACAAATCTCTTCTCCTCGCAATTTACATTATTTGCCATTTGCCTCTCGTTTTCCTCTCCCCCACTTCACAACAATTTGCCGTTTTATTCTCTCTTTTTCCGTTCGCCGTTTTCTTGCCGGATCTGTTTTTGTGTGCAATCTTGTTTGTCGTTGTTATCGTTATGGATAGTTCTTCCTATATTTCTTGCACTCCCGAGAACGAGGTTCTCAACTTTAAACAAAGGGGAGGAGAAAATTTAAAAGATGCCTGGTATAGAATTTGCAATGCTCATAATAGATCTATCCGTAAGCAATCTACCGTTGTTCTTCTTCGTTGTTTTTATGTTTGCATCACCACTTGGTATAGATTCGTCCTTGATACGGTTACTGGTTGAAATTTCTTGATGTGTCCTTCTCTTGATGCTTTTAATGCTATGAGAAATTTAGTGGGCTCACCACCTCTTATGATTAATGAAACAACTTTGACTCTTGAGCATGTTATGGAAAGACTAGATGCTATTGAAAAGAAAATGCTCACCAAAGATCATATGGAAATTATAGATAAAAAGATTCATAATTTTGCCACCAAGATTGGATCAAAAGTGGGAGAAATTTTTATGTTGTTAAAAGAAAATGGTACCGTAATCCATGAAAGAATAGAAGAAAGCCCGTCTCGGATTGATAAACTAGAAGAAATCTTTAGTAATCTAAGCACGGCTTTTGCTTCTGCTAAAACTATCAAAAAAAACTCCCATAAAGATTGGCAAAGTTACTCAAGTTACCAAGAACAAGGGTACAACTTCTAGTAATAGTAATAAAGAAGATCTTAAGATGATTAGTTTCACCCAGATTTTGTTGAAGTGATAAGAGATCCTTTTTGCAAGAATTAATTCTTTGAATTTATTCCTAGGAGTATTGTTATTGAAGATATTTATGCTAAATCTTTGAAGGATTCTAAGTGTTTGATTGAAGAGTTGGAGAAGGATGACAAAACTTAGATCCTTGCTTTATGCCTAGCTAAGGGCGTAAAACTATAGAGCTTGTTGGGAGGCAACCCAATGAATAAAATTTATTTTTGCTTTTTTGCTTTCTGTTCTTGTGTGTTTGCACAATTATGCTACTGTTATGATTGTGTTTTTTGTGTTTTAATTAGTGTTTGTGCCAAGTAAATCCTTTAGGATCTTCTTGGGTGATAGTTGTTTGATCATGCTAAAAAACAGAAACTCATGCGCTCACGAAAACAATTGTTAAAAATCACCAGAGCTTGATAAAATGCCAATTCTTTTTTGCAGAAGATTAATATAAATTACCCTGGTCATCCTATTTTTTCAGGATTTTTGGAGTTACAGAAGTATTTGAAATAGTCAGATTGCTACAGACTATTCTGTTTTGACAGATTCCTTTTTCTTTGCGTTGTGTGCTTATTTTGATGGCTCTATGGTTTTCCTTGATGAGTTTTTGCCATAGAAAGGTTGGAATATAGTAGATATAATGCAAAAACAAAATATGAATTGGTTTGATACATTACTTATAGTAGTGGTTTGCTTTCTTATACTAACGGATCTCGTGAAGGTTTTGTTGAGTTTTGTGTGATTGTAGTTTTCAAGTTCTTGGGTTATCTTACAATGGATGAAGGAAAGATAGAAGAGCCTAAGCTTGGGGGTGCCCTGAAAAACCAAGCTATTATCTGAAAATGAGCAACCAACTAAGCTTGGGGACGCCCCCGAGTGGCATCCCCTCTTTCATCTAACGACCATCGGTATTTTACTCAAAGCTATATTTTTATTTGTCACATACTATGTGTTTTGCTTGGAGCGTCTTGTATGATATGAATCTTTGCTTGTTTTATTTTGTGTTTTAAGTCTTGATCCCTTGCTGGACACACCTATTTGAGAGAGCCAAAATTATGTCATGACTTGTTAGAATTGCTCTCTATGCTTCACTTAAATCTTTTATGAGCTATGGACTTGCTCTAGTGCTTCACTTATATCTTTTTGAGCACGGTGTGCTTAGTTATTTTTGAAGAAATGCTCTCTTGCTTCACTTAGATTTATTTGAGATTTAGTAAAATTTTCGAGAAATTCTCTCTTGCTTCACTTAAATTATTTTGAGAGAAATAAAAAAATCATGCTCATGATCTTCACTTATATTTATTTGAGCTTATGAAAAGCAACACATGAAAATTAGTCCCAAAGTGATAGATATCCAAGAAGGATATAATAAAAACTTTCATGAAGATCATTGGACAAAATAAAATTGATTCTTAGTAATTGTTTTGATATATGATGATGTGATATGTGAGTTATGTTGATGAGTAATTATGCTTTAGTAAGAATATTGGTGTTAAGGTTTGTGATTCCCTATGCAAGAACGAAATTCAATAGTGATGCAATGAAATTATATCCTACTTGTGGTGCATTATTTGGTTTCAATTATGCTTAATGCTTTCTTATGATATTATTCGTTTCTTGGTTGGTCGGTTCTCAATGTTTTGCTAGCCTTCATTTTGCACTAAGTATGATCTCTACTTGTGCACCCAAAATCCTTTAAACCAGTTTTGCCACATGAGTCCACTATATCTATCTATATGCGGTATTCTTTTGCCGTTCTAAGCAAATTTGCATGTGCCATCTCTAATTTTCAAAATAAATTTCTCTTTTGTGTGTTCGTTTCGCTCGCGGAGCGGTGAGGGGTGGCTAATATTTTCCATGCTAGATGTCTTACTCTCCCGATGAGTGTTTACTCACTTGTCATTGCACAAGAGTAAGGCAAATGTTTTAGGGATGTCCATTCCTGAAATGAAAAATGAATTTAATTTATGTTGTCAAATAATAAATTACTTGGAAAGTGTTGGTATGGAGGGCAATCGTGGATACGGCTAGCCATGGAAAATGAAAGTATGGTGGAAAAAGGAATAAACTTTATTTTCTGTTTGGGAACCACCTATGATATATCTAGCATGGAAAGTGTTGGGAACTCTAAGTCGTTTTCGTTGGTGGGATGGATACACCTCCCAAAATGTTTTTATCTCTATGTTTTTTTGCTTTGAGCTCTGGCACCTCTATAAATCCCTACTTCCCTCTGCGAATGGCCTTTCTTTTTTACTTTATGCATTTTTTATTTTGAATTTGAGTTTCCATCTTCTCTTATAAAATCACCAACTAAGAGGCAATACAGTCGTACTTGAGTATTGGGTGTAGCTAATATGCGAGTGTGTTTCATGAATGGATCAATGGTTGAGCATGATGGGCTAGGGATAACTTATTTTAGCGTTGATATTTTGAAAGACATGGTTGCTTGTTGATATGCTTGAGTATTTAAATTATCATGTCAAAACTAGACTATTGCTTTGAATCACATAAAAGTCCAAATGTCCGTGCTATAAAGAAAAGAATATGATATGACATGTTAGGCAACATTCCACATCAAAAATTCTGTTTTTATCACTTACATACTCGAGGACGAGTAGGAGTTAAGCTTCGGGATGCTGATACGTCTCCAACGTATCTTTAATTTTTAATTGTTCCATGTTGCTATATTATCAATCTTGGATGTTTTATAATCATTTTATAGTCATTTTATATCATTTTTTTGTACTAAGCTATTGACATAGTGCCAAGTGCCAGTTGTTGTTTTCTGCATGTTATTTACATCACAGGAAATCAATATCAGATGGAATCCAAATGCAACGAAACTTCACGGAGATTTATTATGGACCATATGACACATAATGGGCCCTGGCTTCACTGGGGTGTTTCGAGGAGTGCACCACCCACTGTATGCGTACTAGGAGGCCCATGCGGCATACAGTGGGTTGTGCCTTGACACGTCTCCAACGTATCTATAATTTTTGATTGTTCTATGCTGTTTTATTATCAATCTTGGATGTTTTATAATCATTTTATAGTCATTTTATATCATTTTTTGGTACTAACCTATTGACATAGTGCCAAGTGCCACTTGCTGTTTTTTTCCATGTTTTTACATTGCAGAAAATCAATATCGAACGGAGTCCAAATGCCACGAAACTCCACGATGATTTTTTATGGGCCAAAAGGAAGCAGATGGGAGTCCCGAGGAGGGGACAACCCACCGGGGCGCGCCAGGAGGCCCTGGCGCCCTGGTGGGTTGTGCCCACCTCGGGTGCCTCCGGACCGCCTCTTTGCTCTATAAATACCACAAAAATACCAGAACCCTAGGGGAGTCGACGAAATATTCATCTAGCCGCCACAGAGTCCAGAACCACCAGAGCCAATCTGGACACCATCTCGGATGGGGTTCACCACCTCCATTGGTGCCTCTCCGATGATCTGTGAGTAATTCTTTGTAGACCTCCGGCTCCGTAGTTAGTAGCTAGATGGCTTTCTCTCTCTCGCTGAATTCTCAATACAATGGTCTCTTGGAGATCCATATGATGTAACTCTTTTGTGGTGTGTTTGTTGGGATCTAATGAACTTCGAGCTTATGATCAGTTATATGTTTTTATATCCATGAAAGTTATTTGAGTTTCTTTGATATCTTATATGCATGATTTATTATAGCCTCGTATTTCTTCTCCGATATGTGGGTTTTGTTTGGCCAACTTGATCTATTTATCTTGCAATGGGAAGAGGTGCCCGGTAGTGGGTTCGATCTTACGGTGCTTGATCCCAGTGACAGAAAGGGAACCGACATGTATGTATCGTTGCTACTAAGGATAAAAAGACGAGATCTATATCTACCGCCATATAGATAAATGGATCTTGTCTACATCATGTCATCGTTCTTATTGCATTACTCCGTTTTTCCATGAACTTAATACACTAGATGCATGCTGGATAGCGGTCGATGTGTGGAGTAATAGTAGTAGATGCAGGTAGGAGTTGGTTTACTAATCTTGGATGTGATGCCTATATAATGATCATTGCATGGATATCGTCATAACTATTTGTAGTTCTATCAATTACCCAACAGTAATTTGTTTACCCACCGTATGCTATTTTTCTCGAGAGAAGCCACTAGTGAAACCTATGACCCCCGGGTCTTATTTCTCATATATTTGCTTGCGATCTACTTTTCCTTTGAATTTTTATTCAGATCTATTAAACCAAAAATACAAAAATACTTTGCTGCACTTTAGTTTATTTGCGATCTATTATTTCGATCTATCAAAATTTTCTCGCGTCTCCGTGCCAATTTCTGGCGCCGTTACCCGAAAGGGATGACAACTCCTTTAACACGTCGGGTGGCGAGTGGCTATTATTTGTATGCAGGGATTGTTTACGTTGTGTTTGCTTGGTTCTCCTACTGGTTCGATAACTTGGTTTCATATCTGAGGGAAATACCTACCGCCGCTGTGCTGCATCATCCCTTCCTATTTAGGGAAAGACCCGACGTAGCTTCAAGCGACATCAAATGGAATTTCTGGCGCCGTTGCCGGGGAGGATCTTCAACATAACCAGGTTCCTAATCACAAATCTCATCTATTCACAATTTACATTATTTGCCATTTGCCTCTCGTTTTCCTCTCCTCCACTTCACAAAAATTCGCCCTTTTATTTGCCCTCTTTTTCATTCGCCTTTTTCCAGTCAGATCTTTTGTTTGCTTGTGTTGCCATGTGCCTTCTATATGCTTGCATCTTCGCTTGCTAAAAATCTATTGATATGAATCCCCATCCACTTACTAATCTTTTGAAAAGATCCAATCATGATGAACCAATTGCTAGTGAGTTGAGTGCACTAGATTATCTTTATGAAGTTTTGCTTGAGAATCGTGAATCTGAAAATTGTGATGAAGAAATTTATGAAGTGATTCATGATAGCTCCTTGAATGAAAATCATGATTGCAATAATTTTACTATAAATTCTATTAATGTAAATTGTGATAATAATATGCAATGCCCCAAGCTTGGGGATGCTTGTTTTGTTATGTCCGCTACTTATTGCAATGATCATGACTGGGGTGATGATGATTCTTATGATCTTGATAGTTTATTTAAGCCTCATGATGAATATTTTTGCAATAATATTGAAAGTGGGTTCGGAAGAGTGTCAACTTTAGGTAAAAATCCCACATATTTGGAGAGTGTTCAATCTTATGAATTTTTTTTGATGAAAGTGGGTTTGCAGAGGTCATGACTTTATTTGATGATCCCACTATTTTGGAAGAGTGTCAACTTTGCATGCATGTGGATCATATAGAGAATATGTTATGTGACAGCTATATCGTTGAATTTGAATATGATCCCACATATAATTATTATGAGATAGGGAAATATGGTTGTAGAAATTTTTGCTACTAGTTTACCTCTCTTCATGTTGAGATTGTCTATGTTTTATTCTTCTTCCTTGCATATGCTAGAAATTTCTTGTCTTGATAATTTGTTTGCTTATAAAATGCCTATGCATAGGAAGTATGCTAGACTTAAATGTGTTTGTCGCATGTTTCATGATGCTCTCTTTGTGTTTCAATTATTATCTTTCGTGTGAGCATCGTTGAAATCTTATGCCTAGCTAGGGGCATAAAACGATAGCGCTTGTTGGGAGGTAACCCAATGAATAAAATTTATTTTTTGCTTTTTGCTTTCTATTCTTGAGTGTTAACGCAATTATGCTACTATTATGATAGTTTTTTGTGTGTTTTAATTAGTGTTTGTGCCAAGTAAAGCCTTTAGGATCTTCTTGGGTGATAGTTGTTTGATCTTGCTGAAAAAGACAGAAACTTTGCGCTCACGAAAATAATTTTCATAAATCACAGAAAAGAGATTTTTCTCTGGTTCTTTTTGCAGAAGATTAATATACAAATTAACCTTGTCTTCATAATTTTGTAGAATTTTTGGAGTTCCAGAAGTATTCGCAAAAGTCAGATTGCTACAGACTGTTCTGTTATGACAGATTCTGTTTTCTTTGTGTTGTGTGCTTATTTTGATGGCTCTATGGTTTTCTTTGATGAGTTTTTGCCATAGAAAAGTTGGAATACAGTAGATATAAGACAAAAAATATGAATTGGTTTGATACAACACTTATATTAGTGATTTCTTTTTCTTACACTAATGGATCTCACAAAGGTTTTGTTGAGTTTTGTGTGATTGAAGTTTTCAGGTTTTGGGTTATCTAACGATGGATGAAGAAAGGATGTAAGAGCCTAAGCTTGGGGATGCCCCAGCATCCCAAGATATTATCCAAGAATGAGCAACCAACTAAGCTTGGGGATGCCCCCGAATGGCATCCCCGCTTTCTTCCAACAACTATCGGTATTTTACTCGAGGCTATATTTTATTCGTCACATGATATGTGTTTTGCTTGGAGCGTCTTGTATGATATGTGTCGTTGCTTGTTTTTATGTTTTAAGTCATTAATCCTTGCTGGACACACCTATTTGAGAGAGCAAAAATTATATCATGACTTGTTAGAATTGCTCTCTGTGCTTCACTTAAATCTTTTATGAGCTAGGACTTGCTCTAGTGCTTCACTTATATCTTTTTGAGCACGGTATGCATGTTATTTTTTAAGAAATGCTCTCTTGCTTCACTTAGATTTATTTGAGAGTTAGTTAAATTTTCAAGAAATTCTCTCTTGCTTCACTTAAATTATTTTGAGAGAAAGAAAATTTGTTATGCTCATGATCTTCACTTATATTTGTTTGAGCTTATGAAAAGCAACACACGAAAATTAGTCCCAAAGTGATAGATATCCAAGAAAGATAAAAGTAAAAAATGCCATGAAGATCATTGGACAAAATAAACTTGACTCTTAGTAATAGTTTTGAGATATGATGATGTGATATGTGAGTATGTTGATGAGTAATTGTGCTCTAGTAAAAATATTGGTGTTAAGGTCTTTGATTCCCTATGCATGCACGAAAGTCAATAATCATGCAATGAAAATTATATCCTACTTGTGGAGCATTATTCGGTGTTAATTATGCTTAATGCTTGCTTATGAGATTATTCATTTCTTGGTTGGTCGCTTCTCAATCTTTTTGCTAGCCTTCATTTTGCACTAAGTATGACCTCTACTTGTGCATCCAAAATCCTTTAAACCAGTTTTGCCACATGAGTCCACTATATCTGCCTATATGCGGTATTCTTTTGTCGTTCTAAGCAAATTTGCATGTGCCATCTCTAATTTTCCAAATAAATTTCTCGTCTGTGTGTTTGTTTCGCTCACGGAACGGTAACGGGTGGCTAATATTTTCCAAGCTAGATGTATTATTCTCAAGATGAGTGTTTATTCACTTGTCATTGCACGAGAGTAAGGCAAAGGTTTTAGGGATGCCCAGTCCCGAAATGCAAAAAAATATTTAATTTATGTTGTCAAATAATAAATTCTTTGGAAAGTGTTGGTATGGAGGGCACCCGTGGATACGGCTAGCCATGGAAAATGAAAGAATGGTGGAAAAAGGAATAAACTTTATTTTTTGTTTGGGAACCGCCTATGGCATATCTAGCATGAAAGTGTTCGTAGCTTTGAGTCGTTTTCGTTGGTGGGATGGATACACCTCCCAAAATGTTTTTGTCTCTACACTAGTGCGCGTCGGTCCTAAACAAACGGTTTTTAACCCCTTTCCGCGACGGCATTTGGAACCGTCGCCAAGTGAGTGTGGGCGACAAGGGGTCCTTCCCACACGACCCAGAAACCGTCAGGGATAGGGAGCCTTGATGCATACAATTGCCCCTATATAACCGTTTCCGATATATCGAATATCCCAAATGCTTCGTCCTTACTACTCGTTTGTGCTCGCATTGCCATCGCAGTCGGAGTTTTGTGGTTCTGCCGAAAACCAGGCAGATTCCAGGCTCGGGAGTTTTCTAGGCAGATTCTAGGCACGGAAGTTTTACGATGCCTGGCACATCACAAATAGTTCATGGTTATAAACCGTATACGATGGGTAGACAATCACACACATTTAGTTTTCCCGCACCGTATGTGATAGTGTCTGATATGCATCACACAGGCTTTGCAAATGGCAACTGTGTGCATGCTTGCACACGTTTCCTCTCTGTGAACCGTCTCGGATTATGGTGTATATCGCAAACGTTTGTGTTTTACCAACCGTGTGTGCCGTAATGACCTGCACACCGTAATTTCGCCCTAATTTAATTGCTGCTATTTAAAATTGTACCTAATTTAAACTTGAAAGTAGGCTATAGCTTTATTCATATCCATCAGGTTCAAACAACCAATGCATTATTCGATTCACAGGTACATATGTTTAAGAATTACATAAGCACCAAATAAAGAATGATGTACCAGGGTTCTATACTTGTACTATTACAGATGGTAAAGAAAGAGGCGACAGACATTCCAGTTGCTGAACAAGGTGAAGCGGAATGGCCCTATTGTGCTCTCCTGGATGCAGAAGGCATGCAGGACTCTAGTCCAACCCCTTGTGATCGCCGGCCACCAATCATGTAGATTGAGAGGTAATCTTGAGTAAACTGCTTCAGGATCCACTTCAAAAGAAAAAAGATTCAGTTATTGTCATCTAACACAACTCATTACAGGCAGTAAAAAGAAGGCTACAAGGTTCTTACTTACCATCTGTAGTTCACTGTTGTCCTGCAGAAAGTGTAAACAAATAGTTCGATTGACATATTTTGACACATTTTAATAACAATCTTTATCAGTTTCCTCACTTGATGCTGGTTCATGAATATCTCATTGCCCCATACGCAGAAGGGTCAAGTGTGGATCTTTGGCAATGATATATGTACTGAAAGCACCAAGTTAATATTAGAAGCTAAACAACAATTGAAAAATGATGTAGTACAACACTCCATCCATCCCATTATATAAGATTTTATTACATGTATATCTAGACATCATCGGAACATTAAGGTAACACTCTTCCTTGTTGCTTTGTAGCCCGGGATTGCATTTTTAGTCATTCAGTACAATGCATGTTGCTAAACAACAATTGAAAAGCGAAAAGGCATGTTAATCGCAATATCCTTAACAGCAACCAAATATCGTAATTCATAGTGGTATTGTTGAAACTGTTATTGATGAAATTGAACTGCACGGAAAATAGTTGCACATATAGAGCATCACATTGTGAAGAACTGAAATTAACAAGTCATCAAGACATCTCTAGGCGATCCTTAAAAAGTTGAAGGACTAAAACCCTTAGCAGATATATATATATACTCCAGCAATTTTTGGCCTTTTCTAGTCAATCCCCTAAACTTAAGGTTGTAAACTTCAATTTGATCAAGTTCAAAGCAGGTTCAACCAAAAGTAGCATGCATTCAAACATAAACATAGATAGTTTTGCATAACAGAATATAAAACATAAATTTAAACTAAGCTAAACTACTTTCGGTCGAAGTAGAGGTCGAGCCAATCCTTCCTCGTCATGTACGGTGTGTCATGAATGGGTCCGCCCAAGATCATTGCCGGGTCATTGGGGAAGGCACTCCACTCGTCGATGTCAATCTCCTCGTCCTCGGGGCCCACCTCAAAGCCCTCCGCGCCGCCGTCGCCGCCGCCTTCGACCTCGTCAATAGAGGAGAGCGCGATAACCTAGCCACCGTCCTCGCCTCCTTCGACCTCGTCATCCGAGAAGAGCGCGATAACCTCGCCACCCTCCGCGCTGGCAAAGATCGCCCGCTCCGCCTCCATGAGCTCCGGGTGCTGTCGGTGGAGCTCTTGCATGTAGGCCTCGTTGGCAGCCTCGGTCTCGAGGCACTCCCATGCCTCGCGGTCCTCCCACACCATAGCCGAGCTCACCACCCTGGCTCCGACGGAACGAGGTGGATCAGACATGTGCTAAAGGGGAAATTGAGCCTAGCCGCCGCGCCGTGGTAGCGGACCTGCCAGCGGTCGTACTCCATGGCCGTGAGCTCGGCCGTGTGGAAGCTACCGAGCCACCGACAGGTGTGGGTCTCTCGATCTGTAATCTCGGCGACCCACGTCCCCCACCGCGGTTGCCGGACCCCGAGGTAGGACTTCGTCGGCTGCCGGGTCCGAGGGAGGACGGGGAAGTCCTCGAACCAGCGTAGGGGCGCGATGGCGGGCGGATCAGGGGACCGGTGATGGCGGATCGGGCCTGCGGAGGACGACGGGGACACCTCGGCGGCCACCTCGGCGGCCACCTCGCCGGCATCGGGCGAAAAGGCCGCGATAAACCTCTTTTTGGCCATTGGCTCCTCGAGCTCCCCGGCACACAGGCAGAGGTTGAGGATGGAGGCGCCGGCGATGGCGGTGACCTACCAATGGTTTCGAGGGTTGTGTGTGTCTGTGTGAGCGGAGGTTTTGGGGTGTGTGTGGAGGGGGGGCAAGGTTGTGTTTGAGGAAATACTGCGGCAACTGAAAATTTTACTAGGTGGGAATAACAAGGCGGGGCTACTAAATATTTGGATCAAGGGCGAGCAGATATTTTTGAGATTGCGAGGGATGCAGATGCGGGAGTAAAATGCCGGGGCTACTGAAAATTTGAATCAAGAGACTGAAGCAGAGCGGGAGTAACAGGCATCGCACACGGTCTGCACATGCTAATTGTGTGCTATCAAACATTAAAACCTTCTAGGCGGTAGATATTTTTGAGATTGCGAGGGATGCAGAGGCGGGAGTTTTTAGGGAGTGAGCTAGTGTGCTTGACAAGCCGGCTGTGGACTGTAGCCGACGCACCTTCTCGCGTAAGCCATAGGCGTACTATACACCGACGGTGCTCCAAGATATTTTGTACTACATCTCACATGGTTGGTGATAATAAACTGTGTGGGATCTACTTGATTTGAACTACAAAATGGAGTCACAGCGGCAATGGACGCTGTTTGAATTGCTAGACCTTTTATCTGCAGTGAAGATGCAACTATATGTGTGTCATTAAAGAATTGTAATTATTAAGGGGTTCGTTTGGACATTTTATACATTAAACTGGTTTTCTAGCCATTTCACGTGCACAATTCAAAATTAAACTATATGCACATGCTCTGGTGCATACAAATTGGTTGAAAAATCAAATATGTGTCCTTCAGTGCATGCTTAGGTCCCATGCAAGAAATGGGAATGAATTTTTCGGGGTTCGTTTGGCCTTTTTATACATTAACTGGGCTTTCTAAGCATTTTATGTGCATAATTCAAATTTGAACTACAAGCACATGCTCCAATGCACTAAAGTTGGTTGAAAAATCACATGTGTGTCCTTGGGTGAATTTCTAGGTCCCATGCAAGAGATGGGAATGAAATTCAAACACTGTGGCACTGTTGATTGCCGGCAAAACGTTGAGATGCTTGGTTTTTTAATTCTAGTAAATCCAAAACTCGTCTAAAATTCATGAAACTTGGCATGCTATCAAGGAGCAGCATCAACATCCCGTGGTAAAAAAATTGTCCCATTTGGGGCAGGTTCGGGTATATGCTTCTCACAAACCAGAGCTTCTCACAACAAGCATGATGGTTTCGATAGGGAACGTCCAACCTTTGGGGACGAAACGATATCCATTGCCTCTTATTGCTTTCAAATTTTGTTCTCGTGTCAACATAGAACAACAGGAGTGTTGTGTCAATTTTTGGGATTTTTCGGGGTTCGTTTGGACATTTTTATGCATTAACTGAGTTTTCAATGCATTTATGTGCATAATTCAAATTTGAACTACATGCACATGCTCTAGTGCATATAAATTGGTTAAAAAATCAAATCTGTGTCATTGGGTGCATGCTTAAGTCTCATGCAAGAAATGGGAATGAATTTCAAACACCAGGGCACCGTTGATTGCCAGCAAAACATTGAGATGCCTGGTTTTTAAATTCTAGTAAATCCAAAACTCGTCTGAAAGTCATGAAACTTGGCATGCTATCATGGAGCAGCATAAACATGCCATGGTAAAAAAATTGTCCCATTTGGGGCAGGTTTGGGTATATGCTTCTCACAAACCAGAGCTTCTTACAACAAGCCTGATGGTTTCGGTAGGGAACATACGTCCCACCTTTGTGGACGAAACTATATCCATTGCCTCTTATTGCTTTCAAAAAATTTCTCGTGTCAACATAGAACAACAGGAGTGTTGTTTCAATTTTTGGGATTTTTCGGGGTTCGTTTGGACATTTTTATGCATTAACTGAGTTTTCTAGGCATTTTATGTGCATAATTCAAATTTGAACTACATGCACATGCTCCAGTGCATATAAATTGGTTGAAAAAGCACATGTGTGTCCTTGGGTGCATGCTTAGGTCCCATGCAAGAGACAGGAATGAATTTCAAACACCAGGGGACTGTTGATTGCCGGCAAAACATTGAGATACCTGGTTTTTAAATTCTGGTAAATCCAAAACTCGTCTGAAATTGATGAAACTTGGCATGCTATCTTGGAGCGGCATCAACATGCTGTGGTGAAAATTTTGTCCCATTTGGGACAGGTTTGGGTATAAGCTTCTCACAAACCATAGCTTTTCACAACAAGCATGATGGTTTCGATAGGGAACGTACCACCTTTGGGGACGGGACGATATCCGTTGCCTCTTATTGCTTTCAAAAAATTTCCAGTGTCAACATAGAACAACAGGAGTGTTGTGTTTAAGCTTGGAATTTTTCGGGGTTCGTTTGGCCTTTTTATACATTAACTGGGTTTTTCTAGGCATTTTATATGCATATTTCAAATTTGAACTAAAAGCACATGCTCCAATGCACCAAAGTTGGTTGAAATATCACATGTGTGTCCTTGGGTGAATTTCTAGGTCCCATGCAAGAGATGGGAATGAAATTCAAACACCACGGCACTATTGATTGCCGGTGAAATGTTGAGATGCCAGGTTATTCAATACTAGTAAATCCAATACTCATCTAAAATTCATGAAACTTGGCATGCTATCATGGAGCGGCATCAACATGTCGCGGTAAAAAAATTGTCCCATTTGGGGCAGGTTCGGGTATAAGCTTCTCAGAAACCAGAACTTCTCACAGCAAGCATGATAGTTTTTATAGGGAAAGTCCCACATTTGGGGACGAAACGATATCCATTGCCTCTTATTGCTTTCGAAAATTTTCAAGTGTCAACATAGAACAATAGGAGTGTTGTGTTAATTTTTGTGATTTTTCGGGGTTCATTTGGACATTTTTATGCATTAACTGGTTTTTCTAGGCATTTTATGTGCATAATTAAAATTTGAACTACAAGCACATGCTCCATTGCACTAAAGTTGGTTGAAAATCTAATTTGTGTCCTTGGGTGAATTTCTAGGTCCCATGCAAGAGATGAGAATGAAATTCAAACACTGTGGCAATCGTTGATTGCCCGCAAAATGTTGAGATGCCTGGTTTTTAAATTCTAGTAAATCCAAAACTCGTCTGAAATTCATGAAACTTGGCATTCTATCATGGAGCGGCATCAACATGCCGTGGTAAAAAATTTGTCCCATTCAGGGCAGGTATGGGTATATGCTTCTCACAAACAAGAGCTTCTCACAACAAGCATGATGGTTTCGGTAGGGAATGTCCCACCTTTGGGGACGAAACGATATCCATTGCCTCCTATTGCTTTCAAAAAAATTCTCGTGTCAAGATAGAACAACATGAGTGTTGTGTCAATTTTTGGGATTTTTCGGGGTTCGTTTGGACATTTTTATGCATTAACTGAGTTTTCAATGCATTTATGTGCATAATTCAAATTTGAACTACTTGAACATGCTCCAGTGCATTTAAATTGGTTGAAAAATCAAATTTGTGTCCTTGGGTGCATGCTTAGGCCCCATGCAAGAAATGGGAATGAATTTCAAACACCAGGGCACCGTTGATTGCCGGCAAAACATTGAGATGCCTGGCTTTTAAATTCTAGTAAATCCAAAACTCGTCTGAAATTCATGAAACTTGGCATGCTATCATGGAAGGGCACCCGACATGCGATGGAATTTTGCGTGTCCATTTTGAGAGAAGGCGCACTCGAATAATGACAGCCAACAAAGGCATTTTGAAAAAATAGCTGCCACTTTAATATCTCAAACGTTTGTAGAATTCAAACCGTGTGTGTTCTGTTAACCATTCACGTGACGCCATGTGTCTTGGTTTTTAATGGCTGTAGGAGGTGACATGCGGATAGCTGCTTGACCTTAACTGAACGGGAGGCGTGCGAGCACAGTCCGGTGCACTGGCTGACCGAGAGGCGTGCAAGATGTCCTCCAATGCGCAGGCTCATCGGGAAGCGTGTGAGCTGTACGCTGCGCAGGGTCACTGGGAAGCGAGCCCTTTGATTTCCATGGCCGCCCGCCTTCCTCTCCATTAATGGCGCCCAAGCCGCTGTTTAATACGGGCGGCCTTACTGTTCGCCTCCCATTCCCCTCCCTCCCACAGACCTCCACCAACGCCATGGCGCAGAACGATCATCTTCCACTAGTGTTCAAGTTTGGTGAAGTCGACTCCGAGCCGGAAGAGATAGAAAATAAGGAGGAAAGGGGCCTCATGGACATGGCCCAGAACAAGCTGGCCGCGACGGTTTCTGCCCCCGCTCCCGTCCCAGCTCCCATCCCCGTGCCCGCGCCAGCGAGCATCCCCATAGCATTGACGGGCTGGTCGCCGAGCACTATCGCAGAGCTGGAAGCCGCGGGCGTCCGTGAGGTCTCTACGAACCCGCGTGAGCTTGTGTACATGCCAGCACCAGCGCCCGTGCCTGTGCCCGTGCGCGCCCCTCCACCCACCACGGTGCCGGCCTCAGGCGCTTATTGCACTCCGCTGTGCCTGCGTTCGCGTTCGCGTGCTCGCGTGGCGCCTCACAACGGCATGGGACGCTGCCGTCGACCGCTACCTCTCAGCGGCACCAGTTGCCGTCCTCCCACGCCCCACCCATCGATCGCGCGACGACATGACATTTGATTTACATGTGAAGAACATTTTGTGCTGCCTTGAAGACTTCAACAACGGCGTCCTGGAGGACGACAACGACAACGGCGGCGCGGCACGCCGCCTTCACCGCCGCCAGAAATAGTTTTTTTGGGGTTTAATATTGTATCTCAAATTCTCGATCATATGAATATAAATTCATAGTGTGAATGAATGAAAGATATGGTTTGAACGAACTTGCGTTTTTCTCTCTTAATGTACAGACTTATCAAACGATTTTCTTTTGAAAAAAACGTCAATGGTTTTTAAATATAAAACACTCATTGCAAACGCTTTAGTTAGAACACCCGTATGCAAACCGACAGCTTCCCCAGGATGCCAAGGGAAAATGTGCCAAGCAGGATTTCTGCATCCCTTCAACGCAAACGGTTGTTTTGCATGATCCGTGTGCAACCACGTACAAACAATTGGGTAAGATTTGCATATCTGTCATTTTGGGTATGTTGCCATTTGTCAAACTGCTCCTGGATCCTTGGGTTCTTTGTAATGATGTTACTAGTTGAGTTGAGAATGGTCTTGAATGAACCTGCCATGCTAGCCGAGGTGATGACGTCGCACCGATCAATGAGTTCCTCCACCATATCATCTTTTAGATTAGAGAATGAATAACGGGGTCGTTTCCGGCCTGCTCCCTCCATGGAGAAGATGATCGAACAATGGCAGAAGGAAGGGTGAAGGCAAAAGGAGGGAGGAAGAGCATGTGACAACAGTTCCAAATTGAGAGGGAAAGACGAAGAGGCGGTGGACGGTTGCCATAGTACATGAAGAGGCGCCTGGGGAGCAAACGGTTGCCACAGAGGTCACACACTGACGACAAGTGCCGAGTGAACCGCATGCGTGTATCGCACACACCTTGATCAGGGTGACCGTTTCTTTTGTGTTGCCTAATCACAAACAGTTCATTCGAGTGAACCGTATGTTGTATATCGCACACACCTTCATCTGGCTGCCCGTTTCTTTTGTGTTTCCTAATCACAAACAGTTCATCAGAGTGAACCGTATGCTGTGTATCGCACACGCCTTCATCTGGCTGCCCGTTTCTTTTGTTCCTCCTCATCGCAAACAGTTAATTGAACTGAACTGTATGCCCTTCATCGCAGACGCAACTAAAACCTGAACCGTGTTTGATGCATCCGTCATCGCAAACATTTTATACATTTCTAAGGTTTTCATACACCAACATTTGCGATTATTGCATCGCACACAGTTTCTCGAAGGGTCTCTGATCATAGTGTCGCGTTAGCAGCATCCTGCAGTAGTGCTAATTTTTTGCTTTGAGCTCTGGCACCTCTACAAATCCCTAATTCCCTCTACGAAGGGCCTTTCTTTTACTTTATGCAATTTTTATTTTGAATTTGAGTCTCCATCTTCTCTCATAAAAAGCACCAACTAGGAGGCAATATGATCATGCTCAAGTATTGGGTGTAGTTAATATTCGAGTGTGTTTCATGAATGGATCAATGTTTGAGCATGATGTTTTAGGGATAACTTATTTTAGCGTCGATATTTTGAAATACATGGTTGCTTGTTGATATGCTTGAGTATCTAAATTATTATGTCAAAAATAGACTATTGCTTTGAATCACATAAAAAGCCCAAATGCCATGCTATAAAGAAAAGAATATGATATGACTTGATGAACAGCACTCCACATCAAAAATTCTGTTTTTATCACTTACCTACTCGAGGACGAGTAGGAGTTAAGCTTTGGGATGCTGATACGTCTCCAACGTATCTATAATTTTTGATTGTTCCATGCTGTTTTATTATCAATCTTGGATGTTTTATAATCATTTTATAGTCATTTTATATCATTTTTGGTAATAACCTATTGACTTAGTGCCAAGTGCCAGTTGTTGTTTTTTCCATGTTTTTTACATCGCAGGAAATCAATATCAAACGGAGTCCAAATGCCACGAAACTCCATGATGATTTTTTATGGGCCAAAAGGAAGCAGATGGGCCCTGGTTGCACCTGGGGTGAACCCCGAGGAGGGGACAACCCAGCAGGGCGCGCCAGGAGTGTTGGAAATATGCCCTAGAGGCAATAATAAAAGGATTATTATTATATTTCCTTGTTCATGATAATTGTCTTTTATTCATGCTATAATTGTATTATCCGGAAATCGTAATACACGTGTGAATACATAGACCACAATATGTCCCTAGTGAGCCTCTAGTTGAGTAGCTCGTTGATCAATAGATAGTCATGGTTTCACGACTATGGACATTGGATGTCAATGATAACGGGATCACATCATTAGGAGAATGATGTGATGGACAAGACCCAATCCTAAGCATAGCACAAGATCGTAGTTCGCTTTTGCTAGAGCTTTTCCAATGTCAAGTATCTCTTCCTTAGACCATGAGATCGTGTAACTCCGGATACCGTAAGAGTGCTTTGGGTGTACCAAACGCCACAACGAATCGGGTGACTATAAAGGTGCACTACGGTATCTCCGAAAGTGTCTGTTGGGTTGACACGGATCGAGACTGGGATTTGTCACTCCGTGTTACGGAGAGGTATCACTAGGCCCACTCGGTAGTGCATCATCATAATGAGCTCAAAGTGACCAAGTGACTGGTCACGGGATCATGCATTACGGTACGAGTAAAAGTGACTTGCCGGTAACGAGATTGAACGAGGTATTGGGATACCGACGATCGAATCTCGGGCAAGTAACATACCGATTGACAAAGGGAATTGTACACGGGGTTGTTTGAATCCTCGACATCGTGGTTCATCCGATGATATCATCGAGGAGCATGTGGGAGCCAACATGGGTATCCAGATCCCATCGTTGGTTATTGCCCGAGAGCCGTCTCGGTCATGTCTACGTGTCTCCCGAACCCGTAGGGTCTACACACTTAAGGTTCGGTGACGCTAGGGTTGTATGAATATGAGTATGCAGTAAACCGAATGTTGTTCGGATTCCTGGATGAGATCCCGGATGTCACGAGGAGTTCCGGAATGGTCCGGAGGTAAATAATTATATATAGGAAGTGTTGTTTCGGCCATCAGGAAAGTTTCGGGGTCACCTGGTATTGTACCGGGACCACCGGAAGGGTCCCGGGGGTCCACCGGGTGGGGCCACCCATCCCGGAGGGCCCCATGGGCTGAAGTGGCGAGGGGAACCAGCCCATAGTGGGCTGGTGCGCCTTGTCCCACCCCTGCGCCTAGGGTTGAGACCCTAGCGGGGGGCGCCCACTGCCTTGGGGGCACTCCACCCCTTGGTCAGCCGCCTTGGGAGATTAGATCTCCAAGGTCCGCCTGGGGCCTATATAAAGGGAAGGGGAGGGGCAGCCGCACCTCAAGTTCTCGCGCCTCCCCTCGCTACACCTCTTCCTCCTCCGCCACGAAGCTTGGCGAAGCCTCGCCGGAGTATCGCTGCTCCACCACCACCACGCCGTCAGGCCGCTGCTGGAGCCATCTTCTTCAACCTCTCCTTTCCCTTGCTGGATCAAGAAGAAGGAGACGTCATCCGCCCGCACGTGTGATGAACGCGGAGGTGCCGTCCGCTCGGCACTCGGTCATCGGTGATTTGGATCACGGCGAGCACGACTCCATCATCAACGTTCTAGTGAACGCTTCGCACGCGATCTACAAGTGGTATGTGGATGCAATCTCTCCCATGACTCGTTGCTTAGATGAACTCATAGATGGATCTTGGTGAAACCGTAGGAAAAATTTAATTTTCTCGCCACGCTCCCCAACAAAGGGTATCGAGCCGTGTCTATGCGTAGTTCTCTATTGCACGAGTAGAACACAATTTTGTTGTGGGCGAGATCTTGTCAACTTGCTTGCCGCTACTAGTCTTTTCTTGCTTCAGCGGTATTGTGGGATGAAGCGGCCCGGACCGACCTTACACGTATGCTTACGTGAGACAAAGTTCCACCGATCGACATGCACTAGTTGCATAAGGTGGCTAGCGGGTGTCCGCCTCCTACTTTAGTTGGAGCGGATTAGATGAAAAGGGTCCTTATGAAGGGTAAATAGAAGTTGACAAAATCACGATGTGGTTATTCTTAGTTAAGAAAACGTTCTTGCTAGAACCCAATTGCAGCCATCGTAAAAGATGCAACAACAATTAGAGGACGCCTAACTTGTTTTTGCAGCAATTGTCATGTGATGTGATATGGCCGTAAGTTGTGATGAATGATGAATGATATATTGTGATGTATGAGATCATGTTCTTGTAATAGGAATCACGACTTGCATGTCGATGAGTATGACAACCGGCAGGAGCCATAGGAGTTGTCTTAATTATTGTATGACCTCGCGTCATTGATTCAACGCCATGTAAATTACTTTACTTTATTGCTAAACGTGTTAGCCATAGTAGTAGAAGTAATAGTTGGCGAGCAACTTCATGGAGACATGATGATGGAGATCATGATGATGGAGATCATGGTGTCATGCCGGTGACAAGATGATCATGGAGCCTCAAGATGAAGATCAAAGGAGCTATATGATATTGGCCATATCATGTCACTACTTTATATAATTGCATGTGATGTTTATTATGTTTATGCATCTTGTTTACTTAGAAGGACGGTAGTAAATAAGATGATCCCTTATGATAATTTCAAGAAAGTGTTCCTCCTAATCGCACCGCTGCTAAAGTTCGTCTGCTTCAAGCACCACGTGATGATCGGGTGTGATAGATCCTCACGCTCACATACAACGGGTGTAAGACAGTTTTACACATGCATAAACACTTAGGGTCAACTTGATGAGCCTAGCATGTACGCATGGCCTCGAACACAAGAGACCGAAAGGTCAAACATGAGTCGTATGGAAGATACGATCAACATGGAGAAGTTCACCGACGATGACTAGTCCGTCTCACGTAATGACCGGACACGGCCTAGTCGACTCGGATCATGTAACACTTAGATGACTAGAGGGATGTCAAATCTGAGTGGGAGTTCATTAAATAATTTGATTAGATGAACTTAATTATCATGAACTTAGTCTAAAGTCTTTGCAAAATATGTCTTGTAGATCAAATGGCCAACGCTCATGTTAACATGAACTTCAACGCTGCTCCTAGAGAAAACCAAGCTGAAAGACGATGGCAGCAACTATTTGGACTGGGTCCTAACCCGAGGATCATCCTCATAGCAGCCAAGAAACAATATGTCATAGAAGCACCGTTAGGTGATGCACCCATCCTGCAGAACCAAGACATTATGAATGCTTGGCAGGTCTCGTGTCGATGATTACTCCCTCGCTCAAAGGCGGCATGCTTTACAGCTTAGAACCGGGCTCCAAAAGCGCTTTTGAGCAACACGGAGCATATGAGATGTTCGAGGAGCTGAAAATGGTTTTCCAAGCTCATGCCCGGGTGGAGAGATATGAAGTCTCCGACAAGTTCTATAGTTGTAAGATGGAGGAAAACAGCTCACAAGGAGCACATACTCAAAATGTCCGGGTTGCACAACCGCCTCGTCTCAAATTGGACATTAACCTCCGGACGAGGCGGTCATCGATGTAATCCTTCAGCCACTCTCACCAAGCTACAAGAGCTTTGTGATGAACTACAATATGCGTGGGATGGTGAAGACCATTCCTAAGTATTTTCAATGTCAAGTCAGCAGAGGTTGAAATCAAGAAAGAACATCAAGTGTTGATGGTCAATAAAACCACTAAGTTCAAAAAGGGCAAGGGTAAGAAGAACTTCAAGAAGGACGGCAAGGATGTTTCAGCGCTACCGTAAGCAAGTTGCCGGAAGAAGTCAAAGAATGGACCCAAGCCCGAGACAGAGTGCTTTTATTGCAAAGGGAAGGGCCATCGAAGCGGAACTGCCCCAAATACTTAGCGGACAAGAAGGCCGCAACACTAAAGGTATATTTGATATACATGTAATTGATGTGTACCTTACCAGACTCATAGTAACTCCCGGTATTTGATATCGGTGTCGTTGCTCATATTTGTAACTCACAACAGAGCTGCAGAATAAACGGAGATCGGCAAAGGACGAGGTGACGATGCGCGCTGGGAATGGTTCCAAGGTCGATGTGATCGCCGCACGCTACCTCTAGATTTACCTACGGGATTAGTTTTAAAACGCAATAATTGGTATTTAGTGCCAAGTTTGAGCATGAACATTGTATCAGGATCTCGATTATTGCGAGATGGCTACTCATTTAAATCCGAGAATAATGGTTGTTCTATTTATATGAGAGATTTGTTTTATGGTCATGCTCCGATGGTCAATGGTTTATTCTTAATGAATCTAACGTAATATTACACATATTCATAGTGTGAATACCAAAAGATGTAAAGTTGATAACGATAGTCCCACATACTTGTGGCAATCGCCGCCTTTGGTCACATTGGTGTCAAGCGCATGAAGAAGCTCCATTTCGATGGAATTTTAGAGTCTCTCGAATATGACTCTTTTGACACATGCGAACCATGAGTCATTGTCATAATGACCACGACTCCATTCTCCGGGAAAATGGAGCGAGCAAACATATTATTGGAAATCTTACATACCAATGTGTGTGGTCCAATGAGCGTTGAGGCTCGCGGAGGATATCATTATGTTCTCACTCTCACTGATGACTTGAGTAGATATGGGTATGTCTACTTGATGAAACACAAGTCTGAGACCTTTGAAAAGTTCAAGGAATTTCAGAATGAGGTAGAGAATCAACGTGACCGAAAGATAAAATTTTTACGATCGGATCGTGGAGGAGAATATTTAAGTCACGAATTTGGTACACACTTAAGGAAATGTGGAATCATTTCACAACTCACGCCGGCTGGAACACCTCAGCGTAACGGTGTGTCCAAACGTCGTAATCGCACTCTATTGGACATGGTGCGATCTATGATGTCTCTTACCGATTTACCGCTATCATTTTGGGGATACGCTCTAGAGACAGCTACATTCACTTTAAATAGGGCACCGTCTAAATCTGCTGAGACGACACCGTAGGAATTATGGTTTGGGAAGAAACCTAAGCCGTTGCTTTCTAAAAGTTTGGGGATGCGATGCTTATGTCAAGAAACTACAACTGAAAAGCTCGAACCCAAGTCGGAAAAATGCGTCTTCATAGGATACCCTAAGGAAACCATTGGGTATACCTTCTACCTTAGATCCGAAGGCAAGATCTTTGTTGCCAAGAACGGATCCTTTCTCGAAAAGAGTTTCTCTCGAAAGGAGTAAGTGGGAGGAAAGTAGAACTCGATGAAGTACTACCTCTTGAACCGGAAAGTAGTGCAGCTCAGGAAAATGTTCATGTGGTGCCTACACCTACCGGAGAGGAAATTAATGATGATGATCAAGGTACTTCGGATCAAGTTGCTACTGAACTTCGTAGGTCCACAAGGACACGTTCCACACCAGACTGGAAATCATGTTGTTAGACAACGGTGAACCTTCGAACTATGAAGAAGCGATGGCGGGCCCGGATTCCAACAAATGGCTTGAAGCCATGCAATCCGAGATAGGATCCATGTATGAAAACAAAGTATGGACTTTGACAGACTTCTGTTCGATGATCGGCAAGTTTATAGAAAACAAATGGATCTTTAAGAAGAAGACGGACGCGGATGGTAATGTCACCATCTATAAAGCTCTACTTGTCGCTAAGGGTTATCGGCAAGTTCAAGGGATTGACTACGATGAGACTTTCTCTCCCGCTATGAAGCTTAAGTCCGTCTCAATCATGTTAGCAATTGCCGCATACTATGATTATGAGATATGGCAGATGGATCGCCAAAACAGCTGCTCCTTAACGGTTATCTTAAGGAAGAGCTGTATATGATGCAGCCGAAGGTTTTGTCGATCCTAAGAATGCTAACAAAGTATGCAAGCTCCAGCGATCCATTTATGGGCTGGTGCAAGCATCTCGAGTTGGAACATTCGCTTTGATGAGATGATCAAAGCGCTTTGGGTTTATGTAGACTTACGGAGAAGCCTCATGCGTTTACAAGAAAGTGAGTGGGAGCTTTGTAGCATTTCTCATATTATATGTAGATGACATACTTTTGATGGGAAATGATATAGAACTCTTGGACAACATTAAGGCCTACTTGAATAAAAGTTTTTCAATGAAGGACCTTGGAGAATCTGCTTATATATTAGGCATCAAGATCTATAGAGATAGATCAAGACGCCTCATAGGTCTTTCACAAAGCACATACCTTGATAAGATTTTGAAGAAGTTCAAAATGGATCAGTCCAAGAAAGGGTTCTTGCCTGTACTACAAGGTGTGAGATTGAGCTCGGCTCAATGCCCGACCACGGCAAAAGATAAAGAAGAGATGAGCGCCATCCCCTATGCCTCGGCCATAGGTTCTATTATGTATGCCATGCTGTGTACCGACCTGATTTAAACCTTGCCGTAAGTTTGGTAGGAAGGTACCAAAGTAATCCCGCAAGGAACACCGGACAGCGGTCAAGAATATCCTGAAGTACCTGAAAAGGACAAAGGACATGTTTCTCGTTTATGGAGGTGACGAAGAGCTCGTCATAAAGGGTTACGTCGACGCTAGCTTCAACACAGATCTGGATGACTCTAAGTCACAAACCGGATATGTGTATATGTTGAACGGTGGAGCAGTAAGCTGGTGCAGCTGCAAGTAGAGCGTCGTGGCGGGATCTACATGTGAAGCGGAGTACATGGCAGCCTCGGAGGCAGCACATGAAGCAATATGGGTGAAGGAGTTCATCACCGACCTAGGAGTCATATCCAATGCGTCGGGGCCAATCAAACTCTTCTGTGACAACACTTGAGCTCTTGCACTTGCCAAGGAGCCTAGGTTTCACAAGAAGACCAGGCACATCAAGCGTCGCTTCAACTCCATCCGTGAAAATGTTCAAGATGGAGACATAGAAATTTGCAAAGTGCATACAGATCTGAATGTCGCAGATCCGCTGACTAAACCTCTTCCATGGCAAAACACGATCAACACCGTAACTCTATGGGTGTTCGATTCATCACAATGTAACTAGATTATTGACTCTAGTGCAAGTGGGAGACTGTTGGAAATATGCCCTAGAGGCAATAATAAAAGGATTATTATTATATTTCCTTGTTCATGATAATTGTCTTTTATTCATGCTATAATTGTATTATCCGGAAATCGTAATACACATGTGAACACATAGACCACAATATGTCCCTAGCGAGCCTCTAGTTGACTAGCTCGTTGATCAATAGATAGTCATGGTTTCCTGACTATGGACATTGGATGTCAATGATAACGGGATCACATCATTAGGAGAATGATGTGATGGACAAGACCCAATCCTAAGCATAGCAGAAGATCGTAGTTCGTTTTGCTAGAGCTTTTCCAATGTCAAGTATCTCTTCCTTAGACCATGAGATCGTGTAACTCCCGGATACCGTAAGAGTGCTTTGGGTGTACCAAACGTCACAATGTAACTGGGTGACTATAAAGGTGCACTACAGGTATCTCTGAAAGTGTCTGTTGGGTTGACACCGATCGAGACTGGGATTTGTCACTCCGTGTTACGGAGAGGTATCACTGGGCCCACTCGGTAGTGCATCATCATAATGAGCTCAAAGTGACCAAGCGACTGGTCACGGGATCATGTATTACGGTACGAGTAAAGTGACTTTCCGGTAACGAGATTGAACGAGGTATTGGGATACCGACGATCGAATCTCGGGCAAGTAACATACCGATTGACAAAGGGAATTGTATACGAGGTTGTTTGAATCCTCGACATCGTGGGTTCATCCGATGAGATCATCGAGGAGCATGTGGGAGCCAACATGGGTATCCAGATCCCGCTGTTGGTTATTGCCCGAGAGCTGTCTCGGTCATGTCTACGTGTCTCCCGAACCCGTAGGGTCTACACACTTAAGGTTAGGTGACGCTAGGGTTGTATGAATATGAGTATGCAGTAAACCGAATGTTGTTCGGAGTCCCGGATGAGATCCCGGACGTCACGAGGAGTTCCGGAATGGTCCGGAGATAAAGAATTATATATAGGTAGTGTTGTTTCGGCCATTGGGAAAGTTTCGGGGTCACCCGGTATTGTACCGGGACCACCGGAAGGGTCCCCGGGGTCCACCGGGTGGGGCCACCCATCCCGGAGGGCCACATGGGCTGAAGTGGGGAGGGGAACCAGCCCATAGTGGGCTGGTGCGCTTCTGGCCCACCTCGCGCCTAGGGTTGAAACCCTAGGGTGGGGGGCACTTGCCTTGGGGGCACTCCAGCCTTGGCCGCCCCTTGGGAGATTAGATCTCCAGGGCCGGGCGCCGGGGCCTATATAGGGAAGGGGAGGGGCAGCCGCACTCAAGTTCCGCGCCTCCTCCCCGCTACACCTCTTCCTCCTCCGCCACGAAGCTTGGCGAAGCCCCCGCCGAGATCTGCTGCTCCACCACCACCACGCCGTCGTCAGCTGCCGGAGCCATCTTCTTCAACCTCTCCTTTCCCTTGCTGGATCAAGAAGGAGGAGACGCCATCCGCCTCCGCACGTGTGTTGAACGCGGAGGTGCCGTCTGCTCGCACTCGGTCATCGGTGATTTGGATCACGGCGAGTACGACTCCATCATCCACGTTCTAGTGAACGCTTCCGCACGCGATCTACTAGTGGTATGTAGATGCAATCTCTCTCCCATGACTCGTTGCTTACATGAACTCATAGATGGATCTTGGTGAAACCGTAGGAAATTTTTTAATTTTCTACTATGTTCCCCAACAAGGAGGCCCTGGCGCGCCCTGGTGGGTTGTGCCCACCTAGGGTGTGCCCGGACCGCCTCTTTGCTCTATAAATACCCCAAAATACCAGAACCCTATGGGAGTCGACAAAATATTCATCCAGCCGCCGCAGAGTCCAGAACCACAAGATCCAATCTAGACACCATCTCGGATGGGGTTCACCACCTGCATTGGTGCCTCTCCGATGATGCGTGAGTAGTTCTTTGTAGACCTTTGGGTCCGTAGTTAGTAGCTAGATGGATTTCTCTCTCTCGCTGAATTCTCAATACAATGGTCTCTTGGAGATCCATATGATGTAACTCTTTTGCAGTGTGTTTGTTGGGATCTGATGAACTTCGAGTTTATGATCAGTTATGTTCTTATATCCATGAAAGTTATTTGAGTTTCTTTGATCTCTTATATGCATGATCTCTTATAGCCTCGTATTTCCTCTCTGATATTTGGGTTTTGTTTGGACAACTGGATCTATTTATCTTGCAATGGGAAGAGGTGCCCGGTAGTGGGTTCGATCTTATGGTGCTCGATTCCAGTGACAGAAAGGGAACCGACACGTACGTATCATTGCTACTAAGGATAAAAAGACGAAATCTATATATACCGCCATATAGATAAATGGATCTTGTCTACATCATGTCATCGTTCTTATTGCATTACTCCGTTTTTCCAAGAACTTAATACACTAGAAGCATGCTGGATAGCGGTCGATGGGTGGAGAAATAGTAGTAGATGCAGGCAGGATTCGGTCTATTAATCTTGGAAGTGATGCCTATGTAATGATCATTGCCTGGATATCGTCATAATTATTTGAACTTCTATCAATTGCCCAATAGTAATTTGTTTACCCACCGTTTGCTATTTTTCTCAAGAGAAGCCACTAGTGAAACCTACGCCCCCCCAGGTCTTATTTCTCATATATTTGCTTGCGATCTACTTTTCCTTTGCATTTTTTATTCAGATCTATTAATCCAAAAATACAAAAATACTTTGCTGCACTTTATTTTATTTGCAATCTATTATTTCAATCTATTACAATTTTCTTCCGTCTCTGTGCCAATTTCTGGTGCTGTTACCCGAAAGGGATTGACAACCCCTTTAACACGTCGGGTTGCGACTGGCTGTTATTTGTGTGCAGGGGCTGTTTACGTTGTGTTTGCTTCGTTCTCCTACTAGTTCAATAACCTTGGTTTCATATTTGAGGGAAATACCTACCGCCGCTGTGCTGCATCATCCCTTCTTCTTTGGGGAAAACCGACCTAGCTTCAGGTGACATCACCCACCTCGGGTGCCCCCCGGACCGCCTCCTTGCTCTATAAATACCCGAATATTCCCAAAACCCTAGGGGAGTCGACGAAATATTGATCCAGCCGCCGCAGAGTCCAGAAGCACCAGATACAATCTAGACACCATCACGGATGGGGTTCACCACCTCCATTGGTGCCTCTCCGATGATGCGTGAGTAGTTCTTTGTAGACCTTCGGGTCCGCAGTTAGTAGCTAGATGGCTTCCTCTCTCTCACTGAATACTCAATACAATGGTCTCTTGGAGATCCATATGATGTAACACTCCCTTTGCGATGTGTTTGGTGGGATCTGATGAACTTTGAGTTTATGATCAGTTATATCTTTCAATATCCATTAAAGTATTTGAGTTTCTTTGATCTCTTTTATGCATGATCTCTTATAGCCTCATATTTCTTCTCTGATATTTGGGTTTTTCTTGGCCAACTTGATCTATTTATCTTGCAATGGGAAGATGTGCTTTGTAGTTGGTTCGATCTTCTGCTTGATCCCGGTGTGGAAGGGAACCGACACATATGTCGTTGCTACTAAGAATAAAGCGATGGGGTCTATCTCTATGTAGATAGATCTTGTCTACATCATGTCATCGTTCTTATTGCATTACTCCGTTTCTCCATGAACTTAATACACTAGATGCATCTTTGGATAGCGGTCGATGTGTGGAGTAATAGTAGTAGATGCGGTGAGAGTCGATCTACTAATCTTGGACATGATGCCTATGTAATGATCATTTCCTGGATATCGTCATGATTATTTGAAGTTCTATCAATTGCCCAACAGTAATTTGTTCACCCACCGTTTGCTATTTTCCTCGAGAGAAGCCACTAGTGAAACCTACGACCCCCGGGTCTCTTTCTCATATTATTTGCCTTTGCGATCTACCTTTCCTTTTCATTTATTTTCAGATCTATTAAACCAAAAATACAAAAATACCACGCTGCATTTTGTTATTATTTATTTTATTTGGCACAATCTACTACAATTTTATCTCACGTCCGTTTGCCCATCTTGGGGCGCCGCTACCCGAAAGGGATTGAGAACCCCTTTTACGCGTCAGGTTGCGAGGTAATTGCAGCAAGGTATTTTTCTATTTTTGGTTTAATAGATCTGAAAATAAAATCCAAAAAATAGATCGCAAAGGAAAATAATATGAGAAAGAGACCAAATGAGGGTTTCACTAGTGGCTTCTCTCGAGAAAATAGCAAATGGTGGGTGAACAAAATTACTATTGGGAAATTGATAGAACTTCAAATAATCATGACAAAATCCAGACAATGATCATTATATATGCATCACGTCCAAGATTAGTAGACCGACTCCTGCCTGCATCTACTACTATTACTCCACACATTTACTGCTATCCAACATGCTTCTAGTGTATTAAGTTCATGGAAAAGCAGAGTAATGCAATAAGAACGATGACATGATGTAGACAAGATCTATTTATGTAGAAATAGACCCCCGTCGTTTTATCCTTAGTAGCAACGATACATACGTGTCGGTTCCCTCTTCCACATCGGGATCAAGCACCGCAAGATTGAACCCACTACAAAGCACCTCTTCCCATTGCAAGATAAATAGATCAAGTTGGCCAAACAAAACCCAAATATCAGAGAAGAAATACAAGGCTATAAGCAATCATGCATATTGGAGATCAAAGAAGACTCAAATAACTTTCATGGATAGAAAGATAGATCTGATCATAAACTCAAAGTTCATCTGATCCCAACTAACACACCGCGAAAAGAGTTACATCATATGGATCTCCAAGAGACCACTGTATTGATAATCAAAAGAGAGAGAGGAAGCCATCTAGCTACTAAGTACGGACCCGTACACTACAAAAAAAAGACACATCCATGACATTTTGGGCTGAACGAAATTTTTTCTGTCATACGTATGACACTTCTATGATGATAATTGTGACAAAACCCGGTATCATCATAGATGTGGTGGGCTCCTACTTCTATGACAAAAAATCATGATAGAAAATGGGCTTTTCATCCTGGCCGGGCTGGAGATGCTGCTGCATGACATTCTTTGGGCCGTCCATGATGGAAAAAACCGTGGTAGAAGCAAGGGGGAGGAAAATTTCAGGGAGTTGCCGGTTATGGTGGGAGGTCGGGGGCCGAGCAATGTGCGTTTCTCTCATACACGTACGCGCGTGTGTGCGAGGCGTTGGCTCTAACCGAACCCAAGCGAGGCGTTGTGCTCTAACTGAACCCGAGCGGTTGTAATCGCAGCTACGCTAAGCATCGAACCCGGCGATCGATCGATGGCTGTTAATCGAACCCGATCGAGCGATTCCTTCGCTAGTGCTGCTAATCAAGACGATCGATGCTGCCTCGATGGATGAAAGTGAGCGCTATGCGGGGGGTTGGATGAGCAGTGGCGGTGGCATTTGCCTCTGGATGAACAGGACCCCGTGGTGTGGTGGAGGGCTAGATGAACAGTAGACGGTGGAGGGGTGCCCGTGGAGGGGTGGTTGAACAGGACCCCGTGGTGTGGAGGGCTGGATGAAAAGTAGACGGTGGAGGGGTGGTTGAACAGGACCCCGTGGTGTGGAGGGCTGGATGAACAGTAGACGGTGGAGGGGTGGTTGAACAAGAGCGGTGGAGAAGCGCAAGGTGAAGGCTGGATGAACAGGAGCCCGTGGAGGCCGGAGGAGGTCGATGGTAGCCCGTGGAGGCTGGAGGAGGTCGACGGTGGAGATGAACAAGATCCTGTGGAGTCCCATTTTGATGGCACGCCACACCCTCCCGATGAACAGGACCCCTGCTTGACCGTAGGAGGTCCGTTTCGTCTGCTTTGGCGGTATGCCACACCCTCCCGATCAACATGACCCCTGCTTCGACCGTAGGGAGGTCCGCTTTCATCTGCTTTGGCGATACGCCACACCCTCCCGATCAATAGGACCCTGCTTTGATCAGGGAGGTCTGCTTCCTCCGCTGGCGGACGCCACACCCCTCCCGATCAACAGGACCCCGTTCCGAATGTAGGAGGTCCTTTCCTCCTTTGTGCGGTACGCCAGGCCTCGTTTCCATCGCCTGTTCCGTCCAAGCCCTCCCAATGAACACGACCACGCATTCCGTTCCGACCCAGCCGGTTGGCTCCCCATGAACACGACGACGACGCCGTTTCTCCGTTACGACCCAGCCATGTACGTATGCGCGAGTAGGCGTCCGAGACCCCGCTTGTATGTACACATACGTGGCCGTATTTTCTTTCTTGCACCCTGGCCGCTGTAAGTACGTGTACATGCTACGTGCGCGCCTCTACTACGACACATGCGCGCCTCTACATCGACCAGTATATATGTACCTACACGCTCGCGACCAGAATGACAACGCTACATACGCTTCGACCAGGTGGGTCCCGACTGTCAGGCACTTCCTTGCCTGCGAAGATGTAGCTGGTGGGTCCCAGCAGTCAGCGGGGCGAATCGTTTGTTTTTTTCCCAGACGCACTTCCTTGCGTGCGAAGATGTAGCTGGTGGGTCCCAGCAGTCAGGGGGGAAACGTTTTTTTCGTGAAATACGGTGGCCCGTCCGGTGGGTCCCTGCTGTCAGGTGGAGGGATAATTATTTTTCGCGTAATAAGGAGGCACTTCATTGCGGCCACCGTGGACCCAGCTGTTAGCCTCTCCACGCACAATACTCTTCCGATGGAAGTCAGTCGTTGACCACATTGACCACGCCGCGCCGAGAGCACCAGGCGGTGGACGACGGCGAGGCCTAGGAAGGGGACGACGCGGAGCCGGGAAAGATGCAGCAGTGGATGCCCACGCGAAGAGGAGAGCGAGGGTGAGGCTGCCGTCGCTGTAGAATAACAGGGGGTGTGGGTGAGTAGAGGGATGGCATGGCCAGCAGTGGGAGTAGTAGGGGCGGTGAGGCCTCCGCCGCATCGCAGCCGGCCATGGGAGGCAGGAGCACGAGGCACGACCGGCGCTGGTTTGGGCGGCTGGAGCAAGAAGACCAGAGGTTGAAGAAGCACTACGTACGGCCGTTGGATGGACATCGTACGGTCACTTGAGCTAGAATCGTGCATATTGAATAAGTTGACAAAGCCCTCCATCCCCGACAACTTAGTAGGCCCACAAGTCAGCCTGCCACTATACTGGGTCCCAGCTAACAGACGGAGTATTCATTTTTTTGTGCGTAATAAGGAGGCACTTCCTTGCGTGCGAAGATAGCTGGTGGGTCCGACATGTCAGCGGGGGGCACGTTTTTTCACGAAATACAGAGGCCCTTCCAGTGGGTCCCAGATGTCAGGTGGAGGAATAATTATTTTGCAAGTAATAAGGAGGCACTTCCTTGCTGCGGCCGTGGACCCAATTGTCAGCCTCTCCACGTACAGTCGACGTCCGATGGAAGCCGTTCCTTGACCACGTTCACCATGCCGCGCCGAGAGCACTAGGGCGGTGGACGACGGCGAGGCCTAGGAAGGGAACGACACGGAGGCAGGGAAGACTCGGCAGTTGTTTCCCACGCGGAGGGGAGTACGACTGTACGAGGGTTTACTGGTTCGCCTGCCCTCGTCGGAGAATAACAGCAGGTGTGGGTGAGTAGAGGGATGGCTAGGCCAGCGATGGGAGTATGGTGGGGCGGTGAGGCCTGCGTGGGAACACAGCCGGCCACGGGGAGGAGGGAGCAGGCAGTCCCGCCGGCTTGTTTGAGCGGCTGGACCAGGAAGAGCAGAGATTGAAGAAGCACGACGGCCGTTGGATGGACATCGTACGGTCACTGGAGCTAGAATCGTTCATATTGACTAAGTTGACAAAGCCTTCAGTCCTCGTCAACTTAGTAGGCCCACAAGTCAGTCTCCCACCATGGTGGGTTCCAGCTAGCAGGGGGAGTATTCATTTTTCTGTGCGTAATAAGGAGGCACTTCCGGTGGGTCCGAGCTGATAGCGGGGGGAACGTTTTTTTCGCGAAATACTGTGGTCTATCAGGTGGGTCCCAGCAGTCAGGGGCAAACGTTTTTTTGCGAAATACGGTGGCCCATCCGGTGGGTCACAGCAGTCAGGGGAGAAACGTTTTTTCCGTGAAATACTGGTGGCCCGTTCGGTGGGTCCCTGCTGTCAGGTGGAGGAATAATTATTTTGCGCGTAATAAGGAGGCACTTCCTTGCGGCTTCTATGGACCCAGCTGTCAGCCTCTCCACAAATAGTACTCTTTCGATGGAAGTCGGTCATTGACCACATTGACCACGCCGCGCCGAGAGCACCATGGCGGTGGACGACGGCGAGGCCTAGGAAGTGGACAACGCGGAGCCGGGGAAGACGCGGCTGTGGATGCCCATGCGGAGAGGAGTACGAGGGTTCACTGGTTCGGCTGCGGTGTGAGGCTGCCGTCGCCGCAGAATAACAAGGGGAGTGGGTGAGTGAAGGGATGGCCTGGCTGTTGGGGAACGTTGCAGAAAATTATAATTTTTCCTATGGTTTCACCAAGATCCATCTATGAGTTCCTCTAAGCAACGAGTCATGGGAGAGAGATTGCATCTACATACCACTTGTAGATCGCGTGCGAAAGTGTTCAAGGGAACGGTGATGATGGAGTCGTACACGCCGTGATTCAGATCACCGATGACCAAGTGCCGAACGGACAGCACCTCCGCGTTCAACACACGTACGGAATGGACGGCGTCTCCTCCTTCTTGATCCAGCAAGGGGGTAGGAGAGGTTGAGGAAGAACGCTCCAACAGCAGCACGACGGCGTGGTGGTGATGGAGTGACAGTTCTCCAGCAGGGCTTCGCCAAGCACATGTGGAGGAGGAGAGGTGTTGGGGAGGGGAGGGGCTGCGCCTTGAAGTGTGTTGCAGCCATCCCCTCGCCCCTCTATTTATAGGGGAAGGGAGAAGGAGGGCCACCCTCTAGATGGGCTCTAGAGGGGGGGGGGGGGGAGGCGGCGGCCAAGGGGAGGGGGCTTGCCCCCAAGCAAGGGGGGCGCCCCCCTTCAGGGTTTCCCCCAACCCAAGGCGCATGGGCCCTAGGGGGGAGTGGCGCCCAGCCCACTTTGGGCTGGATCCCTTCACATACAGCCCATAAGGCCCTCCGGGAGAGGTGGCCCCTCCCGGTGGACCCCCGGAACCCCTCCGGTGGCCCCGATACAATATCGATATGCCCCCGAACCTTTCCGGTGACCGTATGATGACTTCCCATATATAAATCTTTACCTCCGGACTATTCCGGAACTCCTCGTGACGTCCGGGATCTCATCCGGGACTCCGAACAACATTCGTTAATCACATACAAGTCTTCCTAATAACCCCAGCGTCACCGAACCTTAAGTGTGTAGACCCTACGGGTTCGGGAGACATGTAGACATGACCGAGATGGCTCTCCGGTCAATAACCAACATCGGGATCTGGATACCCATGTTGGCTCCCACATACTCCTCGATGATCTCATCGGATGAACCACGATGTCGGGGATTCAAGCAACTCCGTATACTATTCCCTTTGTCAAACGGTGTGTTACATGCCCGAGACTCGATCGTCGGTATCCCAATACCTCGTTCAGTCTCGTTACCGCAAGTCACTTTACTCGCACCGTAATGCATGATCCCGTGACGGACACTTGGTCACTTTGAGCTCATTATGATGATGCACTACCGAAAGTGGGCCCAGTGATACCTCTCCGTTATACGGAGTGACAAATCGATCTTGATCCGTGTCAACCCAACAGACACTTTCGGAGATACCTGTAGTGTACCTTTATAGTCACCCAGTTACGTTGTGATGTTTGGTACACCCAAAGCACTCCTACGGTATCCGGGAGTTACACGATCTCATGGTCTAAGGAAGAGATACTTGACATTGGAAAAGCTCTAGCAAAATGAACTACACGATCTTGTGCTATGCTTAGGATTGTCTTGTCCATCACATCATTCTCCTAATGATGTGATCCCGTTATCAACGACATCCAATGTTCATAGTCGTGAAACCATGACTATCTATTGATCAACGAGCTAGTCAACTAGAGGCTCACTAGGGACATATTGTGGTCTATGTATTCACACGTGTATTACGATTTCTGGATAATACAATTATAGCATGAATAAAAGACAATTATCATGAACAAGGAAATATAATAATAATCCTTTTATTATTGCCTCTAGGGCATATTTCTAACAGTCTCCCACTTGCACTAGAGTCAATAATCTAGTTACATTGTGATGAACCTAACACCCATAGAGTTACGGTGTTGATCATGTTTTGCTTTCATGAAGAGGTTTAGTCAACGGATCTGCGACATTCAGATCCGTATGCACTTTGCAAATTTCTATGTCTCCATCTTGAACATTTTCACGGATGGAGTTGAAGCGACGCTTGATGTGCTCGGTCTTCTTGTGAAACCTGGCTCCTTGGCAAGTGCAATAGCTCCGGTGTTTTCACGAGAAGAGTTTGATCGGCCCCGATGCATTGGGTATGACTCCTAGGTCGGTGATGAACTCCTTCACCCAAATTGCTTCATGCGCTGCCTCCGAGGCTGCCATGTACTCCGCTTCACATGTAGATCCCGCCACGACGCTTCGCTTGCGGCTGCACCAGCCATCGCTCCACCATTCAACATATACACGTATCCGGTTTGTGACTTTGAGTCATCCAGATCTGTGTCGAAGCTAGCGTCAACGTAACCCTTTACGACGAGCTCTTCGTCACCTCCATAAACGAGAAACATGTCCTTTGTCCTTTTCAGGTACTTCAGGATATTCTTGACCGCTGTCCAGTGTTCCTTGCCGGGATTACTTTGGTACCTTCCTACCAAACTTACGGCACGGTTTACATCAATAGTATGCAGCATGGCATACATAATAGAACCTATGGCCGAGGCATAGGGGATGACACTCATCTCTTCTTTATCTTTTGCCGTGGTCGGGCATTGAGCCGAGCTCAATCTCACACCTTGTAGTACAGGCAAGAACCCTTTCTTGACTGATCCATTTTGAACTTCTTCAAAATCTTATCAAGGTATGTGCTTTATGAAGACCTAAGAGGCGTCTTGATCTATCTCTATAGATCTTGATGCCTAATATATAAGCAGCTTCTCCAAGGTCCTTCATTGAAAAACTTTTATTCAAGTAGGCCTTAATGCTGTCCAAGAGTTCTATATCATTTCCCATCAAAAGTATGTCATCTACATATAATATGAGAAATGCTACAGAGCTCCCACTCACTTTCTTGTAAACGCAGGCGTCTCCATAAGTTTGCATAAACCCAAACGCTTTGATCATCTCATCAAAGCGAATGTTCCAACTCCGAGATGCTTGCACCAGCCCATAAATGGATCGCTGGAGCTTGCATACTTTGTTAGCATTCTAAGGATCGACAAAACCTTCCGGCTGCATCATATACAGCTCTTCCTTAAGATAACCGTTAAGGAACGCTGTTTTGAACTCCATCTGCCATATCTCATAATCATAGAATGCGGCAATTGCTAACATGATGCGGACGGACATAAGCTTCGCTACGGGAGAGAAAGGCACATCGTATTCAATACCTTTGAACTTGCCGATAACCCTTAGCGACAAGTCGAGCTTTATAGATGGTGACATTACCATCCGCGTCCGCCTTCTTCTTAAAGATCCATTTGTTTTCTATCGCCGTCGATCATCGGCAAGTCTGTCAAAGTCCATACTTTGTTTTCATACATGGATCCTATCTCGGATTGCATGGCTTCAAGCCATTTGTTGGAATCCGCCCGCCATCGCTTCTTCATAGTTCAAGGTTCACCGTTGTCTAACAACATGATTTCCGTGACAGGGTTGCCATACCACTGGTGTGGGCGTGTCCTTGTGGACCCTCTGAAGTTCAAGAGCAACTTGATCCAAGTACCTTGATCATCATCATTAATTTCCTCCAAGAGGTGTAGGCACCACAGAACATTTTCTGAGCTGCACTACTTTCCGGTTCAAGAGGTAGTACTTCATCGAAGTTCTACTTTCCTCTCACTTACTCCTTTCGAGAGAAACTCTTTTTCCGTAAAGGATCCGTTCTGGCAACAAAGATCTCGCCTTCGGATCTAAGGTAGAAGGTATACCCAATGGTTTCCTTAGGGTATCCTATGAAGACGCATTTTTCCGACTTGGGTTCGAAGCTTTTCAGGTTGTAGTTTCTTGACATAAGCATCGCATCCCCAAACTTTTAGAAACGATACCTTAGGTTTCTTCCCAAACCATAATTCATACGGTGTCGTCTCAACGGATTTAGACGGTGCCCTATTTAAAGTGAATGTAGCTGTCTCTAGAGCGTATCCCCAAAATGATAGCGGTAAATCAGTAAGAGACATCATAGATCGCACCATATCCAATAGAGTGCGATTACGACGTTCGGACACACCGTTACGCTGAGGTGTTCCAGGCGGCCTGAGTTGTGAAACGATTCCACATTTCCTTAAGTGTGTACCAAATTCGTGACAAAAATATTCTCCTTGTCGGGGAGGCTGATCGTACACACGGACACCTATGGGGCCCGGCGGAGCAGGCCCCTTTGTGGTTCGGAGGGGGGCGGAGGTCGCACGAAGAGCGGATCGAGGCGATGCACACGGGCGGTTTACCCAGCTTCGGAGCTCTCCGGAGAGATAAAACTCCTACTGCTGCTTGTCTGATCTATTGTGTTCTTGCTAGGGAGCAATGCGAGCTACAAAACCTAGCGTGAGTGTGTCTCGTCTACGGTGGGTCGAATGAATCGAACCTTGCGAGAGACGCGAACCGACCCCCCTCTACGTTGCACTCGGGCCTCCTTTTATATGCTCAAGGGGTCTCCGACAGGTGGCAACATAGGCGGGGGTACGAATGTAAAAACAGGAGTTGGTACACCTACTTGAACAATGTACAGTGCAAAAATACCTAACTCTGACGGCAAGGGACAAAAGCAATAAATGCCTGTCGTTGTCGCCCCAAACAAAGGTAACAGAGACCGTCAGTGCGCCTCGCCGCCACGATGGCCAGCTTTGTCGGCGCCGCTCATCGCTGCTCTTCGCTGGCTACAGCTGCTCGACACGCGCCCATGGAACGGTCCCATGGCGACACGCCGCTGGGTGAGCTGGAGCGGAGACGGAGAGAAGTTGCATGCCAGCAAGCGCCTTTGCCGTGGCCGAATCCTTGTCGCGCCAAGACTTGTCGCGCCCGAGCCTTCCCGACAAGCTCCTTTGCCGGGCCTTGTCTTCTGCGTGCTCGAGGTGGCCTTCCCAACAAGCTCCTCTTGTCGGGGCCTTATGTCTGTGTTTAGAGGCCTTCCCGGCAAGCTCCTCTTGTCGGGATTTGTCTTCGTAATGGCTGCGGAGGGTCTTGGCGGACGCCTTGGCGAGGCCTGCCACGGGACGCCGCGACCCGTGCAGACATGTTCGGGGTACTAAGGTACCCCTACTTTAGTACACCGGCAGAGCCCCGGTGCTGGGCCATACACGGTGCCGAAGCGCTGTTGGCTGAGCCCAAAACAGGCACGGGCACGCTGCCCGGGTCCAAACCAAACTCACTCAGATCCGCCGCCCCCGTCAGAACGGCACGCTGCCGATTGCGGCGTCAGGGGAAGTGGGCGGCGTGCGGGTCGCTCCACCCGTCGCCTCCGTTACGCATCCCGCCATACGTGGTTCCCATCTTTGTTGGGGTCACGGACGGTGGAAGTGGGAAACTGGGCCGTTATGAGCAGAGGCAGCAGGTCGGCCCCGATTCCCTGCTCTTCCTATGCCCTGATTTGTCGAGCGGGGCGGTTGAGCCCCCACCTTGCTTCCTTAAAAAGAGCGGAAGGGGAGCGCAGAAGGCCGCACTCTCCCACCTCCTCCTTTCCTCAGTTTCTGCTCTCCTTTCTCTCATTCGCCATGGAGAAAAGGAGCCTTGGTTCTTCATCGGGGGCGGCGAGGGTCGCCAGCAGCGCCTCCCGACCACGCCTGGGCGGCAGAGCCAGCCCCAAGGGGAATAGGAGGGGCGAGGTCGTGGACGAGGTCGAGGCGCTCGGGGAAGAGGCGAGACGGGCGGCGCGCCCGTCTCCGTTCGCCGGCCAGTTCCCCTCCTCGGCCGGTCCATACCGGGACGACCCTTGCGAAGTTCTTCGTCAGCTGCGCTGGCGCCTCGTCGCCGCCTCCGGCTTCCAGCTCCGTTATAGCGCGATGGAGTCGGATCCGCCGAGACACCGAGATTGCACATGAGGGCTGTGGAATCAGCGGCATGCGAGTCCGTGGTCGTATTCCCAGCCCCTAATGTGATGTATCTCGATCGTGGGTGGAAGACGTTCACCCGCATCCACAGCTCGAGAGGGGTTTACCCTCCATTTTAAGTTAATGGAGGGTGATCTCCTCTCCGTCAAGGTCTTCGGGGATCTTGGCACTCGGGCGAAGTGCTGCGTGGACAGCTCCTCCGACAGCGAAGATTCCCCCTCGAGCGAGAGTGACGAGGAGGAGAGCGACAGCGACGACGAGGTTGGCGGGCCCGACTAGTTGTCGGGCGCCGTCAAGGCCACCGGCGACCCCATCATCCGTGTCGCCGGCTCCTGAACTCCCCGGGTCGTCTCCTTGGGCGTGGCGAGGGAGGCTGCGGAAGGGGAAGAGGGATGGCGACAAGGCCGTCAACTCGAGTACGAGGGCGTGGTGCCTCGACAGCTGACGGCCGACGCCCGCCGCCCGTCTTGAGCCCCACTTCCGCGCTGC
The DNA here is from genome assembly GCA_021605145.1 of Aegilops bicornis. Lineage (NCBI taxonomy): Eukaryota > Viridiplantae > Streptophyta > Magnoliopsida > Poales > Poaceae > Aegilops > Aegilops bicornis. The sequence continues at coordinate 531,846,978 of CM038670.1, forward strand.
CATCTCCGTCAAGCCCTCGGGGAGCTCCCGGGATGTTCTCTTGGTGCCTTCTGGCACCCGTAGCTCGCCTAGGCGTTTCTTTTGCCCTTCTCGCCTCCTTGACCTACCTCCTGAAAAGAGGGACAGGAAAAGGATTACGGGCATCTTATCTTTTTAATTTGTAAGCCTTCGGGCCTTATCCGCATTTAAAGCTTGGAATCCTCTCTTTCATGTTTTTCATTCCCCACGGATTGTATCCGAGTAGAATGTTTTTAATGAAAAAGGCTGCTTGAAAAAGGACGAAGGGCTTATCTGATATCTCAGCCCCCGGCAACCCTGGCTTGCCGCAGCTCCCGGCAACTCTGGCTTGCCGCAGGCCCCGGCAACTCTGGCTTGCCGCAGCCCCCGGCAACTCTGGCTTGCCGCAGCCCCCGGCAACTCTGGCTTGCCGTGGCTTGGGTACCGGCGCGCCCTTCTTCTCCTCTTCGCTGTTATTTCAGTTCTGAGAACGATTCAGCCAGCGCCGCAATAAGTTATTTTTGTAATATAACTTTATTCTGGGCAACGTCCGCCACGTTACTTCCTTTACTCGACCCTTGGCTTTGTATGTTATTGCCCTATGCTTTTCAGGGAAACTTGTCGGTGCAGGCACCCTTGCCGCGAGCGCCGAAAAGGGACTTCAAAGAGCTTCTCAAGGGTCGCCATCTTGACAAGCAACCTTGTCGCGGACTAGTCGCAGCTCACTTAAGTTGTTGAGCGGACTCGAAACAAAGTAAGGGCGCGACCGATCCACGACTTGGTTCCTCCGCACGGGTTTCTCATACAAAGCGCGGTCGTTCAAGGAAGATAACTTTACAAATTTATTACTGATCTGAATCGATCGATGCAATGTTATTTCCTCTACTTGATTTCTTCCTTTGTACGTTATTGCCCTACGCTTTTCAGGAAAACTTGCTTGCGAGCACCCTTGTCATGGCGCCGAGTGCGGAACTTCACAGCCTTGTCAAGGGGTCGCCACCGACAAGCAACCTTGTCGCGGACTAGCCGCAGCTCACTTAAATTGTTGAGCGGACTCGAAACAAAGTAAGGGCGCGACCGATCCACGATTCGGTTCCTCTGCAAGACAGGTTTTCCATACAAAGTACTATCGTTCGAGGAAGATAACAAAAATTTAAAAATCGATTGCTCAAACTTTGGCAACTTAGCTTTTCTGTTTCTTGCTTCCCGATGAGGTGAAACTTCCTCGAGCGGTGCCTGATCCATAGTATTATCTCCTCCTTCCCCCCTGGTTAACTTGTGCGCGAGGGAGCCTCCCTTTCTTTGAGAGAAGAAAAATAAGAGGAAATAACGTTATGGAGCCCAGTGGCTCGCTTCTGCTTCTTAGGGTGTGGTTGTCGCACAAAGTGTTAGCCAAAACATGCAATAAATTGATGAAAGCATGAACTTGACGGCCATGCGCAACACATGGGCTTTATCGATGCACGGGTCTGCGCCGGCTTTGTACAAAGGATCACATGCAACAGCGCAAGACTTGTACAAAAGGTGGTTGCCGGACGGGTCCCGACAACCGCGCCATATGGGTAAAACTTACGAAGATGCTCAATGTTCCAGGAGTTGCTCACCGGAATGCCATCTTCGGTCTCAAAGCGAACAGCGCTTGAGCCTAGTGACTCGTTTCACCCGATAAGGGCCTTCCCACTTCAAGGCCAACTTGTTTGAATTCTTGGCGGATTGAACGCTACCAAGAACAAGGTCGCCTTCCTCGAGACTTACGGCATTAACTCTGCAGCCATGGTAGCAACGCAGAGCTTGTCGGTAGCGAGCGGCTCGACAAAGAATCAAGACGATCCTCCTCAAGGAGCAGTGCGTCATCTTGTCGCAGCTGCTCTTGCTCAAACTCATCATAAGCGAGAACTCGAGGCGACCCGTATACGAGTTCCGTGGGGAGAACTGCCTCTGCTCCATAGACCAGAGCAAAGGGTGCTCGCCGCTGGCTCGATTTGGCGTCGCCCCGATCGACCAAAGAACCACCGGCGACTCCTCGATCCAGTTTCTTCCGCACTTGTGCAGCTGTCGAAAGTTCTGGTATTGAGCCCGCGCAGCAGTTCAGCATTTTCCCTCTCTGCTTGATTGTTGATTATAGGGTGAGCATCGGAAGCGAAGAAGACCTTGTCGCCAAGGTTTTGGACGTTCTGCTTGAAGGTGCTGGTCGTAAATTGTGTGCCGTTGTCGGTGATGATCCTGTTAGGGATTCGAAACGGCAAACAATCGACTTTGAAAGAACTTGACTGTTGATCGCGGCTTTGTCACCTTCCTCATCGCTTCCACTTCCGCCACTTTGTGAACTTGTCGATGGCGACGTACAAGTACTCAAAGCCCCGACAGCTCGGGGAAGGGGCCGAGGATGTCGAGCCCCAGACCGAAAATGGCGAGGATAAAGGGATCGCCCGAGAGCTTGAGCAGGCTGGTGTATCTGTTTGGAATGGAACCGCACGCTTCACACTTGGTTACTTGTGCAGTTGCATCCTCGGAGGCTGTCGGCGAAGAAACCTTGAGGAAAGCTTTGCCGGCAAGTGCTCTTCTTGCGCCAATGTGGTGACCACATATGCCTCCATGTATCTCTCGCCAACAGCTTTCATCCCATCTTCCCGGGCAATACACTTCAATTTCACACCGTTGAGTCTTCTTTTGTACAGTATGCTGTCGACAAATTGGTACATACTTGACTGCCGGGCTACTCTTTCCGCTTCTTCTTGCTCTTCGGGAAGTTCTCCTGTATGAAGGAAATGGACGATCTGCTGCGCCCATGTTGGAGCTTGTGGCTCGACAACAAGGACTAAAGGCACATCTGCTGCTGCGGGAACATCAGCTTCTACGGCAAGAGCCTGTGGCTCTGCCGGAGCTAGATGCTCCCCGACAAGCTTGCCGGAGCAAGACTTGTCTGGAGCGTTTGCTTCAACAAAACAAACCACGGGGTGCCGGAGCAGCATCGCTCCTCAGCATTGTTGGTGTTGATCTTGGGGACCTTTGCAACGACGGCTTCGGGAAGCTCTGTCGGAAGGTAGTCACCAGAGGCCAACTTCCTCTTCTTGCTCTGTCCTGTTGATGGTGTTACGGTTGGTTGAGTCAGCTTGAGCACAAAGATCCCTGGTTCCGCAGGTAACTTAAGCGCATCGCACTTTGACAGGCCGTCAGTAATATCATTCTGAGCTCTTGGAACATGTTCCATTTGCAGGCCGTCAAAGTGCTCTTATAGCTTCCTCACTTCATCAACGTAGGCTTCCATCAACGGACTCTGGTAATCTTTGTTGACTTGGCGGACGACGAGTTGCGAGTCACCCACGACAATAAGCTTCTTGATCCCAAGGTCCACTGCGATCCCGAGACCGCAAGCAAACCTTCATACTCTGCGGTATTGTTTGTCGCTTGCTCCTTGGGAAAGTGCATCCGGACGACGATTTGAGGTGCTCTCCGGTGGATGCGATAAGCAAGACGCCAAGACCGGGCGCCTTTGCAGCGAGAAGGCACCATCAAAGTACATCAGCCACTCCTTGCTTGCTTCTTTGACGGGAATGCTCGTCTCCGGAATCTCTTCATCTGGCGTTGGCGTCCATTCTGCTATGAATTCCCAAGGCTCTGCTTTGGATAGTTGATGTGCTTTCAAACTTAAGACCAAAGCTTGACAGCTCTAGTGCCCACTCGACAATCCTGCTGTAAACCACGGATTCTGCAGTATCCTCTTGAGGGAAAGCGAGTGACAACTGTGATCTCATGTGCTTGGAAGTAATGGCGCAGCTTTCTCGAGGCCATGAGGAGGCCGAAAAGCAGTTTCGCACACCGTAGTACCTTGACCTAGCCCCTTGCAGGAGGGAACCGACAAACTAGACTGGGCGCTGCACCATCCTTTTCTCAGATCTGCTGATGTGTCTTCGCGGACTCGTCCTTGTCGGGACCAGAGCTTGTCGGCGAAGCCCCCTGCTTGTCGCTGGATGTGTTTGCCGTGGTTGCTGGCTCATCATCCGCCTCCCTCTCCGCCACTAACGCAGCACTAACCACTTGATTGGTCGCCGCTATATACAGCAGCAACTTCTCTTGTGGCCTAGGCGCGACAAGTGTTGGAGTGGAGGACAGGTATCTCTTGAAGTCCTGCAGCGCAGCCTCCGCTTCGGGAGTCCATTTTACTGGACCTGCCTTTTTCAAAATCTTGAAAAATGGCAGGGCCAGCCAGACCTAGAAATAAACCTGCCGAGAGCAGCCACGCAACCGCAAGTCTTCGTACATCCTTGACGCGCTTTGGTGCTTCAATCTGCTCAATGACCTTGATCTTGTCAGATTAGCTTCAATCCTCACCGAGACACGAAGAACCCGAGAAGCTTGCGGAAGGGACTCCAAACACGCACTTCGGGGTTGAGATTGAGGTTGATCTTGCGCAGATTTGCAAAGGTCTCGGCCCAAATCTTGAACCAGAGTTGCTTTGTCCTTGCTCTTGACCACTATGTCATCCATGTAGGCTTCTACATTTACGTGCATTTGCGGCTCAAAAGTGTCATGGACTACCCTTGCAAATGTTGAACCAGCATTCTTCAAACCGAAAGGCATCCGTATGAAACAAGAGGTGCCACATGGTGTGATGAATGCGGTCTTCTCTTCATCTTCTTCAGCCATGAAGATCTGATGGTATCTCGAGTAGGCATCAAGAAACGAAAGCAAATCACATCCGCCGTGGAGTCAACAATCCGTCAATGCGCCGCAAGGGAAATGGATCTTTGGGACAAGCTTTATTAACGTCCGTGAAGTCAATACAAAGTCTCCATTTCCCATTTGCCTTACGCATGCGACTACATGTGATTGGCCAACCACGAGGATGGAGCACTCCTCCGACAAGGCCTGCCGCTTCCGGTTTCTTGATCTCTTCGCTATGAATTCTTGGCGCCCAACGCTTGCTTTCTCGACTTTTTGTTTGACGGGTCACAAGATGAGGACAAACGGCCGGCGGTGCTCAATCACTTTCCTGGGAACACCGGGATATCGACGGTTGCTGTGCAAACACGCCGACATTTGCCCGCAGGAAAGGAACGAGCGCCTTCCTATTTGGGGTCGAGAGGCAATCGATGGTGAAGGTACCACTGCGCCGTCCTCCTCGGCGGCACCTTCTTGGTCTTGGCGGAGCCACCATCTTCTTGCACTTGCCGGTGGAGCTCGATGGTGCGTCCTCGATGGTAGCGCAGCACCAAGAGGTGCGCTTGCCGGAGTGAGCATCGAGCCCTTGCCGGACTTGGACTTGGTCTTCTTCCCCGGAGCTTCAGTGGCAAGTGTTAAGGCGATGTCAGCGGCTGCTGCATCCCGGTAGATCTTGTTGGCACAGATAAGGGCATCCTTTTTGTCGCCATGGACAGAGATGACGCTTATCGGACCCGGCATCTTGAGTAGGTTGTAGGCGTAGTGAGAGGCTGCCATGAACTTGGCGAGTGCTGGACGGCCAAGTATCCCATTGTAAGGCAATGGGAAATCGGCAACATCAAATGTAACCCTCTCAGTCATGAAGTTCAGCTCGCTGCCAAATGTGACCGGCAACGTAATCTTCCCCTTTGGCTGGCTCCTTCCCGGATTGATTCCTTGGAAGGTTCCGGTCTCTTCGAGCTTCATTGTCAGGATTTGAAGCTTCTGGAGCACCGCGGAGGAGGTCAGATTCAAGCCGGCCCCGCCTTCAACTAACATTTTTGTGACCTTGGGGTTGCGGATGGTTGGAGAGACCAACATCGGCAAGCACCCGACCGCAGTTATGCGATCAGGGTGGTCCTCAATATCAAAAATGATAGGCGTGCTGGACCACTTCAGAGGCTTGCGCGACTTCACGGATGGTTCCGCTGCATTGACCTCCGCATCCATTGCTTGAGTTGGCGGTGGGAGGTATGCAGGAAGCACCTCCGCCAACGCAGAGAACCTCTGTGGCTTTTTGAAACTCCTGCCGTCGGCGTCGTCGTCCTCCATATCTTCGCTGCCGTCATCATCTTCATCCCTGTCGCGCCGCTGGGAGGTCGATCTCCTTGTCGCTGCTTGACTTTGCTGCGGCGTCCTCCCGGCCGGACGCTTTCTTGCTTGCTCCCCAAGACCTTCTGGGCCTTCTCCTTGTCTCGCCGCTCGTACTCAGCTCTTCGTTGTTCGACGAGCTGCTCGACCCTCTTGCAGCTCACGGAGATCGTGGCCCTTGGTGCGGTGGATCTTGCAATATCGCTTGCCGGAGCTGCCCCGCTTGTCGCCGCGCCACCGACCGGTGGTTGGCGTCGGCAACCTCCCTGCCGAGCCACCAGCCTTGGCGTTCTTGTCGCCGCCTCCGTTGCGGACTGCTCGGCTAGCACTTCTCTATTTTTCTTCTTCCTGTTGCCTCGCCGGCCCTTCTTTGCCGGGCGGTGTCATCACCGCGAGATCCTGCTTACGCATTCTCTCCGTGGAGTCTCCTCCTTCCTCAGCGCAAGACTTTGTCGGCCAAGGCGTACAGCTCATCGACGTCCTTGACTTTGCACATCGCCATCTCCTCCCTCATCCTGCGGTTCCACACATTACGATTAAATGCGGCGATCACCGCGACGGGGTGGACGTGCAGGATGTTGTAGTGCACGCGGCTGAACCTCTGAATGAACTTGCGCAGGACTCTCCTTCCTTACGCCGAGCAAGTGAAGGTCACTCTCTTGGCCATGAGGTTTGTGGCCACTGTGAAGGCGCCAACAAACTGATGGCACAGATCTGCCCAAGAGGATATGGAGCTGTCCGCAAGTGCATGAGCCATGATCCGACGTTGGGCTTGAGCACGCAGCGGGAAGTAGTTGGCGAGGATCTTGTCGTCCCGTCCCCCCGCAGCCCGCACCGCGATGGTGTAGATGCTTTGAGGAACTCCGACGGTGCGCCCGCCATCATACTTCTCCGGCACGTCTGGTTTGAAGTTTTTCTGGCTGGGCCACTGGACTTGTCGCAGCTCACGAGTGAACGCAGGGCAACCTACCGCGTATGGCAAGTCGCCTGGCCCCTCCGGCGCGTGCATGTCGACAGAAGGCCCAGCGCACTTGTCGGACTGACGTCACGCTTCTCTTCGGCCCTCGATGCGAGTTCGAGCGTCCTCTTGTTGTCGCTCATGAAGAACTTGGCGCTGATCGCGGCGAGTTCGCGGATCCGACGACACAGTGGAGTCGCTGTCGAGGTGGATCCGGTGAGTCGGCGATCTTGGCCTTCTTGGCGGAGAGTGCACGGTGGTTGCACCTCCGACAGTCTCGTTGCCACCGGCTCGTGCCTTGTCGTCACGCCGCGGCAACGATGGGGTTGGTTGCCGCGGGGCGTCGCCGTTGGCAAAGCCGATGAGGCTCTGGATAGTGGCCCTCCACTCGTCGACCTTGTCGGCCGTTGGAGGGTAATCGAGGAGCGATTGAGCTCTCACGAGCTTCGCTGGAGTAGTAGGCGGCATTGGAGAACGGTGTGAGGAGCGGACACGCCGGACTTCTAACCACGTTAGAAGGAAGCGGCGCCGTCCGGCGCATCGTATCTCACTAGCGCCAGCATGTTGGCGCGCATGCTGGTCTTGAGGGTCTCGATCCAACGAACGCATGGCATTGTGAACGCCATGACGTTGTTGGTCTCGCGTCTCCTGAGATGGACGCGGGGGATGCGCGGACGCCGAAGTTTGCGGTGCCTTGTCCTTGGACTTGGCAACGTCGCGAGCACCTTCGTCGGCGCCCGTTCCTCCACCAACGTCTGCACCACCACCCGTTTGCTGCGGTGAGGGTGGGTACGACGCGACGGTTTCGCTGCCGCCGAAGCCTTCTTCTTCGGTGGCATGTTGAGGAAGATGTTGATGACGCCGCTGCGTGAACGCCGGATCGGATTCACACGACCTCGGCGTCCCCTACTCGGGCGCGAGAGAGATGTCGGGGAGGCTGATCGTACCCACGGACACCTATGGGGCCCGACGGAGCAGGCCCCTTTGTGGTTCGAAGGGGGGCGGAGGTCGCACGAAGAGCGGATCGAGGCGATGCACACGGGCGGTTTACCCAGCTTCGGAGCTCTCCCGAGAGATAAAACTCCTCTGCTGCTTATGCGATCTATTGTGTTCTTGCTAGGGAGCAATGCGAGCTACAAAACCTAAGCGTGAGTGTGTCTCGCCCACGGTGGGTCGAATGAATCGAACCTTGCGAGAGACGCGAACCGACCCCTTCACGTTGCACTCGGGCCTCCTTTTATATGCTCAAGGGTCTCCGGCAGGTGGCAACATAGGCGGGGTACGAATGTAAAACAGGAGTTGGTACACCTACTTGAGCGATTATGCGGTGCAAAAATACCTAACTCGGCGGCAAGGGACAAAAGCAATAAATGCATCGCCGTTGTCGCCCAAACAAAGGTAACAGAGACCGTCAGGTGCGCCTCCGCTCGCCACGATGGCGAGCCTGTCAGCGCCGCTCATCGCTGCTCTCCGCTGGTTGCACAGCTGCTCGACACGCGCCCATGGAACGGTCCCATGGCGACACGTCGCTGGGTGAGTTGGAGCGGAGACGGAGAGAAGTTGCATGCCGGGCAAGCGCCTTGCCGCGGCCGAATCCTTGTCGCTCAAGACTTGTCGGCGCTCGAGCCTTCCTGGCAAGCTCCTCTTGCCGGGGCCTTGTCTTCTGCGTGCCTGGAGTGGCCTTCCCGACAAGCTCCTCTTGTCGGGGCCTTGTCTGTGCCTAGAGGCCTTCCCGACAAGCTCCTCTTGTCGGGGCTTTGTCTTCAGAATGGCTGCGGAGGGTCTTGGCGGACGCCCGGCGAGGCCTGCCATGGGGACGCTGCGACTGCCCGTGCACAAGTTCGGGGTACTAAGGTACCCCTACTTTAGTACACCGACACTCCTCCACGATCCGATCGTAAGAATTTTATCTTTCGGTCACGTTGATTCTCTACCTCATTCTGAAATTCCTTGAACTTTTCAAAGGTCTCAGACTTGTGTTTCATCAAGTAGACATACCCATATCTACTCAAGTCATCGGTGAGAGTGAGAACATAACGATATCCTCCATGAGCCTCAACGCTCATTGGACCACACACATCGGTATGTATGATTTCCAATAAGTTGGTTGCTCGCTCCATTGTTCCGGAGAATGGAGTCTTGGTCATTTTGCCCATGAGGCATGGTTAGCATGTGTCAAATGATTCATAATCGAGAGACTCTAAAAGTCCATCAGAATGGAGCTTCTTCATGCGCTTGACACCAATGTGACCAAGGCGGCAGTGCCATAAGTATGTGGGACTATCGTTATCAACTTTACATCTTTTGGTATTCACACTATGAATATGTGTAATATTACGCTCGAGATTCATTAAGAATAAACCATTGACCATCGGAGCATGACCATAAAACATATCTCTCATATAAATAGAACAACCATTATTCTCGGATTTAAATGAGTAGCCATCTCGCATTAAACGAGATCACGATACAATGTTCATGCTCAAACTTGGCACTAAATAACAATTATTGAGGTTTAAAACTAATCCCGTAGGTAAATGTAGAGGTAGCGTGCCGACGGCGATCACATCGACCTTGGAACCATTCCCGATGTGCATCATCACCTCGTCCTTTGCCAGTCTCCGTTTATTCCGCAGCTCCTGCTGTGAGTTACAAATATGAGCAACAGCACCGGTATCAAATACCCAGGAGTTACTACGAGTACTGGTAAGGTACACATCAATTACATGTATATCAAATATACCTTTAGTGTTGCCGGCCTTCTTATGCGCTAAGTATTTGGGGCAGTTCCGCTTCCAGTGGCCCTTCCCTTTGCAATAAAAGCACTCTGTCTCAAGCTTGGGTCCATTCTTTGACTTCTTCCTGGCAACTTGCTTACCGGGCGCGGCAACATCATTGCCATCCTTCTTGAAGTTCTTCTTACCCTTGGCCTTTTTGAACTTAGTGGTTTTATTGACCATCAACACTTGATGTTCTTTCTTGATTTCAACCTCTGCTGACTTCAGCATTGAGAATACTTCAGGAATGGTCTTCACCATCCCCTGCATATTGTAGTTCATCACAAAGCTCTTGTAGTTTGGTGGGAGCTGAAGGATTCTGTCAATGACCGCCTCGTCCGGGAGGTTAATGTCCAGCTGGGACAGGCGGTTGTGCAACCCAGACATTTTGAGTATGTGCTCACTGACAGAACTGTTTTCATCCATCTTACAACTATAGAACTTGTCGGAGACTTCATATCTCTCGACCCGGGCATGAGCTTGGAAAACCATTTTCAGCTCCTCGAACATCTCATATGCTCCGTGTTGCTCAAAACGCTTTTGGAGCCCGGTTCTAAGCTGTAAAGCATGCCGCATCGAACGAGGGAGTAATCATCAAGACGAGACTGCCAAGCATTCATAATGTCTTGGTTCTGCAGGATGGGTGCATCACCTAAGCGGTGCTTCTAGGACATATTGTTTCTTGGCTGCTATGAGGATGATCCTCACGTTAGGACCCAGTACGAATAGTTGCTGCCATCATCTTTCAGCTTGGTTTTCTCTAGGAACGCGTTGAAGTTCATGTTGACATGAGCGTTGGCCATTTGATCTACAAGACATATTTTGCAAAGACTTTAGACTAAGTTCATGATAATTAAGTTCATCTAATCAAATTATTTAATGAACTCCCACTCAGATTTGACATCCCTCTAGTCATCTAAGTGTTACATGATCCGAGTCGACTAGGCCGTGTCCGATCATCACGTGAGACAGACTAGTCATCTCGGTGAACTTCTCAATGTTGATCGTATCTTCCATACGACTCATGTTCGACCTTTCGGTCTCTTGTGTTCCCAGGCCATGTCTGTACATGCTAGGCTCGTCAAGTTAACCCTAAGTGTTTATGCATGCGTAAAACTGTCTTACACCCGTTGTATGTGAACGTAAGGATCTATCACACCCGATCATCACGTGGTGCTTCGAAACGACAAACTTTAGCAACGGTGTACGCTTAGGGGAACACTTTCTTGAAATTATCATAAGGGATCATCTTATTTACTATCATCGTTCTAAGTAAACAAGATGCATAAACATAATAAACATCACATGCAATTATATAAAGTAGTGACATGATATGGCCAATATCATATAGCTCCTTTGCTCTTCATCTTCGGGGCTCCATGATCATCTTGTCACCAGCATGACACCAAGATCTCCATCATCATGATCTCCATCATTGTGTCTTCATGAAGTTGTCACGCCAACGACTACTTCTACTTATATGGCTAACACGTTTAGCAATAAAGTATACATGGCGTTCTTCAATGACACGCAGGTCATACAAAAATAAGACAACTCCTATGGCTCCTGCCGGTTGTCATACTCATCGACATGCAAGTCGTGATTCCTATTACAAGAACATGATCTCATACATCACAATATATCATTCATCATTCATGACAACTTACGGCCATATCACATCACATGACAATTGCTGCAAAAACAAGTTAGACGTCCTCTAATTGTTGTTGCATCTTTTACGTGGCTGCAATTGGGTTCTAGCAAGAACGCTTTTCTTACCTACGAATAACCACAACGTGATTTTGTCAACTTCTATTTACCCTTCATAAGGACCCTTTTCATCGAATCCGCTCCAACTAAAGTGGGAGAGACAGACACCCGCCAGCCACCTTATGCAACTAGTGCATGTCGCCGGTGGAACCGGTCTCACGTAAGCGTACGTGTAAGGTTGGTCCGGGCCGCTTCATCCCACAATACCGCTGAAGCAAGATAAGACTAGTAGCGGCAAGCAAGTTGACAAGATCTACGCCCGCAACAAAATTGTGTTCTACTCGTGCAATAGAGAACTACGCATAGACCTAGCTAATGATGCCACTGTTGGGGAACGTTGCAGAAAATTAAAATTTTTCCTACGGTTTCACCAAGATCCATCTATGAGTTCCTCTAAGCAACGAGTCATGGGAGAGAGATTGCATCTACATACCACTTGTAGATCGCGTGCGGAAGCGTTCAAGGAACGCAGTGATGATGGAGTCGTACACGCCGTGATTCAGATCACCGATGACCAAGTGCCGAACGGACAGTACCTCCGCATTCAACACACGTACGGAACGGACGACGTCTCCTCCTTTTTGATTCAGCAAGGGGGAAGGAGAGGTTGAGGAAGAAGGCTCCAACAGCAGCACGACGGCGTGGTGGTGATGGAGTGACAGTTCTCCGGCAGGGCTTCGCCAAGCACACTCGGAGGAGGAGAGGTGTTGGGGAGGGGAGGGGCTTCGCCTTGAAGTGTGTTGCAGCCATCCCCTCGCCCCTCTATTTATAGGGGAAGGGAGAAGGGGGGCCGGCCCCTCTAGATGGGATCTAGAGGGGGCGGCAAGGGAGGGCTTGCCCCCAAGCAAGGGGCGCCTGGGGAGCCCCCAACCCTAGGCGCATGGGCCCTAGGGGAGTGGCGCCCAGCCCACTTTGGGCTGGATCCTTCGTCATACAGCCCATAAGGCCCTCCGGAGAGGTGGCCCTCCCGGTGGACCTCGAACCCCTCCGGTGGCCCCGGTACAATACCGATATGCCCCCGAACCTTTCCGTGACCGTATGATGACTTCCCATATATAAATCTTTACCTCCGGACTATTCCGGAACTCCTCGTGATGTCCGGGATCTCATCCGGGACTCCGAACAACATTCGGTAATCATATACAAGTCTTCCTAATAACCCTAGCGTCACCGAACCTTAAGTGTGTAGACCCTACGGGTTCGGGAGACATGTAGACATGACCGAGACGGCTCTCCGGTCAATAACCAACAGCGGGATCTGGATACCCATGTTGGCTCCCACATACTCCTCAATGATCTCATCGGATGAACCACGATGTCGAGGATTCAAGCAACCCGTATACTATTCCCTTTGTCAAAGCGGTATGTTACGTGCGAGACTCGATCGTCGGTATCCCAATACCTCGCTCAGTCTCGTTACGGCAAGTCACTTTACTCGCACCGTAATGCATGATCCGTGACGGACACTTGGTCACTTTGAGCTCATTATGATGATGCACTACCGAGTGGGCGGTGATACCTCTCCGTTACGGAGTGACAAATCCAGTCTCGATCCGTGTCAACCCAACAGACACTTTCGGAGATACCTGTAGTGTACCTTTATAGTCACCCAGTTATGTTGTGACGTTTGGTACACCCAAAGCACTCCTACGGTATCCGGGAGTTACACGATCTCATGGTCTAAGGAAGAGATACTTGACATTGGAAAAGCTCTAGCAAAATGAACTACACGATCTTGTGCTATGCTTAGGATTGGGTCTTGTCCATCACATCATTCTCCTAATGATGTGATCCCGTTATCAACGACATCCAATGTTCATAGTCAGGAAACCATGACTATCTATTGATCAACGAGCTAGTCAACTAGAGGCTCACTAGGGACATATTGTGGTCTATGTATTCACACGTGTATTACGATTTCCGGATAATACAATTATAGCATGAATAAAAGACAATTATCATGAACAAGGAAATATAATAATAATCCTTTCATTATTGCCTCTAGGGCATATTTCCAACACTGGCCAGCGGTGGGAGTAGTATGGGGACGGTGAGGCCTCCACGGCAGCAGAGCCGGCCACGGGAGGCAGGAGCATGCGGCACGACCGGCGCTACTTTGGGCGGCTGGGGCAAGAAGACCAGAGGTTGAAGAAACACTATGGCCATTGGATGGACATCGTTGACCACGCCGCGCCGAGAGCACCAGGGCGGTGGACGACGGCGAGGCCTATGAAGGGAACGACACGGAGCCGGCGAAGACAAGGAAGTGGCTGCCCACGCGGTGGAGAGTATGAGGGTTGACTGGTTCGACTGCCGTCGCCGGAAAATAATAGGAGGTGTGGGTGAGTAGAGGGATAGACATGCCAGGGATGCGAGTATGATGGGGCCGTGAGGCCTGACCAAAGCACCGCCGCCACGGAGGCGGGAGCAGCGGTTCTGACGGCAGTTGGTTTGGGCGGTTGGGCGGGAAGATCAGAGACTGAAGAAGCACGATTGCCGTTAGATTGACATCTAACGGTCTGACGCTGGTAGAGTCGATTGTTGACTAAGTTTCTTGTTTAAGAAACCTTATGTAGGCCCACAAGTCAGCCTCCAAATCTGTGGCAGACAACATAAAGCCATTTGCTATTTTTTATAATTTGCAGCCCATTTGCTATTTTTTATAATTTCAGCCCATTTGCTAATTCTTAAGTAATTTATTACAGCCCATTTTCTGCCCAGGACCACGGTCAAAAAGTTCAACCTTATTTTGCATATTTCGATGGAGTCGAAACTGTTGTAATCCCGAAATGATAAACATTTTTTAAGAACTTATTGATTTGCCAAAAAAATCGTTTTGTTTTGTAAGCAAATAAGACGTGGGACAATTGAGTTGGTTTAAGGGAAAACCAGTGGTAAAAAAATCAGCACTGGGTGGGAAAAACAACAAAAATAAGGATGTAAATATGAAAAGGGAATTTTATGTGTTTTAAATATAATGATATGTGTATATGAACTAGTAAAACTATAGGTAGAGATTAGAAAACGGATGTAGGACATGCGTTTCAAGACGAAAATAGAACTGGGCTGTGTGTTTGATTCAGTAAAAAAACTGCTCATGGATGTTGTAAGACAAAATATAACTAACTTATTTGGCGGGCGAGGCGATAGATACTGTTGGATCTTTGTGCCCGTTGTCGTCATGGGCTGGGCCTGGTAAAACAAAACCAACTCTGGGCAGTCTACAGCCCAGTTGAAACTTGTTTCGACCTAAAAAAACAATATACGTGCTCAATAAGCGAGAGAATTCTGCAAGCACGCATCGATAATCGGGATGCAGCACGCATATTGGTTTTTATCATGATAATAAGTGCATGCACTTGTTTCGAAAAAACTGCAGAACTGGGAATTCAAACGGCGGGTGCTTATGCTACCCATCAAATAAAAATCAGGTGCCTGAGAATTCGTTTCGAAACAAATGATTCAGCTTTATATCCACGTCGTCCCTCGGCATGATGGTTGGAAGTAAATGCAAGTTCATACCAAAAGATCGTTAACAACAATACCAAATTGCAGACGACAACGTAGTACAACTACCAATATCAAACTAACTTATAATGTTTTTACTCCTGGCCCTAGTGTTCGTCTGGTAGAAAATCTTGCAGAGGACCAGCTCCCGCTCCTTCTCTTGCTCCAGTTCCCCGAGGTGGTACTGGTGCATCACCCAGTTGGTCCTCTGCTGGTCGAAGTTCTTGTTGGTGTGCAGCACCAGAACCTTTTTTGCTACACGTCTGCCGGCCGTTGTCCATCACCAGCAAGGTATTTCCGATCTTGTGCCACATCGCGTGCATGCCGCAATCCGACTGTATCTTGCGATGCGTCCATGTGCCCCTTTTGAACACCACGAATTATACCGAAGAAATGCTTCCTTTGGCCACTCGGTGTGATACACCGCAATATTGTGGAATACAGGTTTTAGTGTACCTAGTTGGCATTTTCATAACATCTTTGGCATGTTGCAGTCACTTGTTTCACTTTTTATTAACTGTCAAATTGTAATTGCTTCACCAGGTCTGCGTCTAAAAAGAAAAATAGAGCTATAAAGAAAGGAATATGTTTGTGCAAGTAGACGGCCGATCGGTGTCTTACCTGGAAGTTTCTCAGGTTGGGTGTAGCATATGTCGTGCTCGCTGTCGATGGTTGGTATGAACAAATCGATGAGAGACTGAAATCTCGCTATCGGCACTCACTTTGGCCTCAAGGTGCTCGATCAGCTCCCGATCCATGGGATCGAACTTGATGCCAGCCGGCAAAGACCGCCAATCCTTCTTCGACTTGCATCGGTAATTCCAGTTATATGGTACTCAATTATGATCAATCGATTGTTTTAAGTGAATAATGAAATATTTCGACAGATAAGTGGTACTCCAAATCTGAAGTCCATAATTCAATGTGTCACCTCACGCGCAGCGTGTTGTCACGTCAATTCAATGTGTGGACATGATGAATAATTTGACCGACGTATACTAGTACTGCTACTGTACTACTTACTAGTCATATTTAGTGTCACAATTCATACATAGGTTTAACTAACATGTACGCACCTGAAGCCTAACTGATATATATGGCTTACGCACAAAGATCTCCATCATCATTATCAGTACATCATAAACAGGGGAGTTAGGATGCACTTGATCCCAGGAAGGTATCTATCCTTCAAACTAGAGGAGTGCTTAAACTAACAATAGTACATAATATCCAACAAAAGAGGGTCGTGCTACAACAGCAGAATACATGGCTCAGTCTAGATATCGTACGAATCAAGTTGTGCATATTTGCATTGGCATGAACCACATTGCCGCATGTCGGGTTTGCAAAAGCCATCCATCGCATGGAAGCTTGATGCCTTTCACACCTTGAAGATTATCGGCAACAAGCTGTGTCGGCGAATCTCTGGATATGGTGATTCATGAAACCCATGGTATGATGTGTAAACACAGCCCCTCTCGCGAATGGAAGTTGCATAATACAGTAATCATCGCCGGTGATATGATCGATGATTGGTTGGATGATCGGATAATTCAGCCCGAGGAACAAGGAGTTGTTGCCGAGGCTGTAAACCCGCCTCCAGTTGAATATGCCTGGCCCAATGGAGCTGGGATCTTTCTCGAACACGAAGCAGCCATAGCCATTAATGTCACGAACGCCCCATGCATTGTACTGTATGTGGTTTGATGTAATGGTTTGGTCAATTTGGTACGTGCAAATGAGCATCAAATGACCGCCGTCAGCTGAACGAGCGATAAACCAGCACACATCGGCTGGTATGATTCCAGGTCCTGGAATCATGAAGGCCAGCGCATTTATGGCTGCTGCAAAAATTCAAATTGGAGACCAAAAGGACAAAAATAAACAATCATGTTCAGAGTATGTGTGGAATTAAGATTATTATAACAGTGACACATATCATAGACAGAAAATTGCAGTGTCGTGGTCATAATCATACCCCAAGTTAAAAAATAAGCCAATGGCTTTGATATTCTAGCAACATGTCATGGTTCAAACATCATGTAACAATGAGAGGAAAACAGCTATGACAGCACCTACTCATATTCTACCATAGCACTTACTACTACTATTCTCATATCAACTCTAAGCAATAACATGCGTTGTTATAAAAATCTTGTAAACGAGAGTAACATATAGCAATCATGGTGTTATGCTCATAATATGTATTCTAACATTCATTAGATGCCAATTTTTCTCATATCAACTCTAACAATTGGTCGTATGCATCGCTCTGATGCAGAGGCCGGGGAGACCCCCCTTTCCAAAAAAACTCTAACAATAACATGTGTGGTCATAAAAATCTAGGAAATGAGAGGAACATATAGCAATGATGTGGTTATAGACATGCTATGCATTCTAAATTTGTAACAAATGAACATGCAGTCGTATTCATAAGGTAAAGATGAGATGAGATAGAACAATTACACGATGATAGATTCCACCAAAGATAGGCAGCCAATCTGTAAGGCCGATCGCGTAAATGATGCCATCATGCACTATAGCATCGCATGTAAATGTTGCCTCAACAGGATTGATGATGAGCCATAACCATGTATGGCGACCGGATTCCAGATAGACTAATCCCATGTTGAACAAGGCAATGAGCTTGTAATCCATGTAGTCTTTTGATGGTGTGGGCACTTCACAGATTACAACTTTCTGCAAACAGAGGTCGAGCCAAAAGCTTGACGTGTCTCGTGCGTAGTAGGCAGGAGTGTCCGGCGGGCCGCAAGGCTCGATGGCGGCGGTATCCAACGATGGAAGGATGATCTCTCGCTGGGTGTAGATATCCACGAGACGCCACGGGCTACCGGTGTGGTGGATGAGGACGATCCAGTTGGCCTTCATGCCCGCCAAGAGTGGCGGCGCATGAAGGACGGGAGGACGGGTAGTGGTAGGATGTCGAGGGCACCACGGCAACCTCCGTAGGATTGTCAAGTCGATGTCTTGGCCACTGCGAGGATCAGGCATCGACAAGCGTGGTGTCTTGAAAAGAGCCGGCTGGTTGCGAGCAGTAGGCAGTACAAAGACACCGAGCATGCAGCCAGACGGGCGGTGCTGAGTAGGTCCATACGACTACAGATCTGCTTAGAACATCGGGGAGGGAATTCCAATCACAGCTCTGCATGTCAGTCGGTTCTACCATTGGGGTTTTCGGTGCCTGAGAGCCAGTGGGGAAGTGGATTCGGGCGGGCGAGCGAAGAAGCTTCTCCTCGTGTGGCCGAGCAAAGGAGCGGGGGGATATGGTACCTTGAGCTACCAAGGAAGATGGCGCGGGCGGGCGGCAAAGTGGCGGGGTAAATGGTGTGCGGCTGACGATGGGGAAGAGAGGAGGAAGAAGAAGAGAGGAGGAAGAAGAGTGGAAGACGGGGAAGAAAGTGCATTAAATCTCAATTCTACTAGTACTACTACCAGGATATAGGCACCGTCCTTCGGAGTGTAAATAGTTACAATGATGACTTTTGGGTCTACCACAAGAGGGCCCATATGTCAGTTAATGGAGGACAGAGGTGTGTAGGCGTATTTATGAAGCGTGCTCTCTGAGTAAACATGATGGCGATCTTGGGTAAGGCTGATTTAGTAACACCAACACGCTGGTTCAGCTTATTAATTACGTGTCCCATCTGCTGCGGTGTATTTTCACTTCACTGCGAAGACTAGTTGAATAGTTCTCTCTGACCGAGATGGGGAATAATGGATCATGAGGACTTCCTTTCTACAAGTATCCCTATGCCTCTACGCTCACTTCACTCATTTTGCTCCGTACCTAGTCACTTGTTGAAATCTGTAGAAAGAGAAATACTCCGTATTTGGGAACATAGGGAGGCTTTTACTCTGTACTATTTGGGAACAGAGGGAGTGTCACCATATGGAGGGAACAGAGGAAGCTTGAAATATGAAGATGTCAATGGGAGGGAGTAAGCCCCATGCATGCATGCATGCATGCAACATGCAACACTCACACGTACTCCACATGGACGCACGCAACACTCACACACCCATGCGGCACACAGCACACGAAGCAACACACACGCTCTCAAGTGCTCAACCTACTCCCTACGTACGTGAAAGACTGTACATTTAGAGATTTACACATTGACCAGGGTATAATTAACGCCCAAAAGTAGCAGACTTATGTGTGCATGCGACCATTGAGATAAGAAGATTAAATGAAGGCCGTTGCATGCTGTAATTAAGGATAGACATGTAGCCTATACCTACAGCACAAGTTGGTGCATTAGTCAATCAATATTGATTTAGATTAAAGGCTAAATGCATTGGAAGTGTAGATCTACATCATATACTACTACACTCTTTGTTTTATAGCCGATGTACACTCTTTGTTGGAAGACCGAGGGAGGACATGTGCATGCACTCACATACACAGCCAGGGCGGTTCGGGCGCAAGGGTTGGACTCGTGTCGCGCCTGCGTAAAGTTTTGTTTAACTGATTTCTTTGCTCTGCCAACCGACAGGTGGGACCCAGAAACCAGGTGACAATTTAACCAGTCAACAAAGTGCCACATCGACTATGTGGCCAGTTAGTAGTGTGCAATACGATGCTCTACGATTAGCTAGTGATCGTACGACGCAAAACTATATATAGTGACCGTAAAGAGCGTATTGTTACATACATTGACCACCAGTGTATTTTTCTCGTTTCAAATTAAGCCATATTAATCGGAAAGGACGCAGTATGGACTACTACTAGTACTAGTACTGCTTTGATGTGTCGCGTCAACTCGCCGAACGAGGAGAAGCTTTCTTACTATGCCTCTCCCTCGCCCACGCGCGCGGTGGTTCACAGGACGAGGAGAGGGTTTTTACTACAGCGCCCTCTCCCTCTCCCTCTCCCTCTCCCTCTCCCTCGCCCTCGCCCTCGCGGTGGACGTGCAGCAGTTCAATCGGTGTCAGATTGTCGCACCTTCCAAAGAGGCGAAGAGCCAGGTGCAAGGTTCACACGAGTATGAACTGTTGAACCTCCCGAAGAGGCAAAGAGCCAAGCGCAAGGTTTTATAGGAGTTGTCTTCCTAGTAGGAGTGTACTACAACTATGGCAAACGATGATACTATATGATGCCGCCACGTCACGTATATCCAAAGCTGTGCCACCTTTTTTTCTCAAAGAGCATGTTGGAGCCTGTGCAACAACCACACAAGTTGCACGTACACATAACACATTTACTAGTAGTAAATTCTAAAGGACAAATGCCAGTATGCCACACAAGTTCATCTCCAATTCATGTGATAATTTTTTGCACGACTAGTCTACATATATTCACAGCGCTACCGTTCACAATTACCGTACTCCACTTACACGCTATAGATGGGCTACATGTCCTCCTCCAGGTTCCAGTCCCAGGTGTTCTTCATGGAAGGCACGATCCATAGCGGTGGGCAACGGGAATCATTGTCGCAACTTTCTAGTCTGGTTCCACACGATGGATACTCATCCAAGCTGAAGCGGCATAAATCAGGGATATCGTGTCCCAGCATGTCGTTCATCCGGATGCTTGACCGAAGACACAACCATGCTTCATGAACGGCAGGCTTTCCTTGTCGTACATGGAAGGTGGCATCCGCATCACAATGGGGTAGCTGTCCCCGATTAAAAGCGAGTACTCTCCAAGAGTGTTCCTCGGCACCCACGTAGCATCACAGGGGTTGAACTCGGCGCCATTCATCTGGTACACGCGGCATCCCAGATCTGGACACATGGTGACGTACATAGTCAAGGTCCATGCATAATAATGTTGTGCTCAAATATGGCGGTCGAATACTGCAGCAAAGAAATAGTACTACTCGGTATAGAGGAAGTAAAATAACCGGCTTATAATATATAGCCACTCTTGGCTACATGGATGAGATAGTAAGACATGGAAAAACAAAATGGTGGAAGCTAGTGGGTTCAAGTCTTCAAGGGCCTAGCTAGCTATATCGTCCTCCAAGGTAAAAAGTACTCCTACTAGTACTACTAAGTATACTACTAGTACAACAATGAAAGAGAAGGCGAGAGGGTTAAAAATGGAATACTGGGTAGATGGTGACGGTCCGATTGTGGTAGATTGTGTGACCATGTTGCACATCGGTGGTACCATGGGTAACGCATCGCTAAGATAGTTGATCCCAATATGCCAAAGTCAGCTACAAGGTTCCGTGTTAGACCGAATCGCGGATGCAAATGCACATCCAGGATCGGCGATCGTATTTTGATTGGGGATGGTGGTCCCTGCAAAATAATGGAGTACCGTTAGGGATGCAAATGATGGTTTGTGCATTCCGTTTATAATCTCCCGTACCGTAGGATGGCAACCAGATGAAACAAGTCCCCTAGCTTGTCACCGCGAAGATGCGGCCTAGATGGCGCATGGCATCTTCGAACGTGTAGGGGTACAAATCTGCCGCCGCCAACATGCGCCAGCCTCTGTCGTTACTACCTCTTGCATTGATGGCAATCCTTATGTCGAACACCACGATGAGATAGTAATCGTCATAGCCGTGTCGCTCTGTCGGCGGGTCCAATATTGCTATCTTCTTCAATCTCATGTAGGCATCATCATACGTATTCAAGCCCACCGGTCAGGAAGGCCGATCCCAATGGTGGAGAAGGGTCTACATGAACGGCCGCCTTGCTATGGATGTTGTGCAAAATAATGGTGGTATCCGCCGGAGGTATGCAAGCCAATCTTTGTTGGCACCGACCTGCACCTATATATAAGACGGTGGGCAGCGGAGAAATTACGGGATGGAAATGGAATAACTAAGTACTACATGATCAAACTCCATTACTGACCTGCTCATCGGACAAAATCCGACTACCTCTCAACATCAGCAACTCTAGCGGAGTCAACGTGCAACCATGGCCAGGGAGCGGTGGACTATTTGAAGGATTATCCCATAGAAGAACCTTCTCCTCGAGGACGCATGGAAGACCAACAAGCATGGCCTTTTCCTAAGCCTGTTTAAGCAGTGTCTTGAAAAAGTTGGTGCAGGAAGCACCGAGTCTTGCGGCGGTGAGGACGTCGGAGCGGCGTGCGATTTCTCCCAGAGGATCGTCGTCCAAGGTCTCCCAGCCCCGAAGAGGATGAGAACCGCCTGGCGAATTCATGGGAGCAGCGACAAACTGCCTTCTCTTCGGGGGGAGGGGAACTGGCGAGGAGGAGATAAGAGCATAGTAACCGCAGGGCCTCGTCCCTTCCAACTGTAGATCGTTCCTCAGCGAAGTGGTGAGGCTACTATTTACTACTAAGTACTAGCATTATGGAACATTATGGGATTGCATTATACTGTAAATAATATCCCTAGTAAGAAATTTTTGGCACTAGGTAGTAGTTTTTGGCGTGGATTAAGAAATTTTGGGTATGTTTTTGCCATTTTTTGTACACGCCAACTAGTGTCAAAAAACGTCTTACATTATGTGATTTGAGGAGTACGATTGCATCGTAATGTAAAGTACTAGTACTACTTTTATCAACTAGTAGTGCGATGTAACGTACTTCTAGTCTAGTCTACTAGTATAGTGCACCAGTTTTGAACTCTTGAATCTCAGGACCAAGGAGCTACAGTTGGAAGTGGAGGGTAGTACTGTTCTCTAGAACCATCGCTGTACTATCAATGCAGGGGAAGTACACCTGCGTAGTGGCCTAGTGGGTACTCTCGGTGCTCTATTCAGCCGCTCCTCTCATGTAGCTGGCCTACTCAGCCGCTCCTCTCACGCACACACTAGCAGCCTATTTATCAGCGACGGTTACTACGTGGGCAGAACATTTCAGTTATTTGATACAGCGAGACTAGTCTTTTTGCTTCCATTTGTGGAGGTGCAATGGATCTCGTCGAACTTTGTTAGTAGTTCCTTCTTTATGAATGAGATGAGCAAAGCTTTTGCCTCCGTTTCAAAAAACACGTCAAGAGGAATTTCTTTTATAGTAGAGCCGATAATGGAGTGAAGTCCATGCGTGCAACGCCACAAGCTATAGAGTAGTAGAGCACTTTACATACAGAGCCATATTGCACAGTTCCCAATGCCCCGCCAGGCTTTTCTGGCTCCTCGGGCTTAATTGGGAGGCGCTAGTTTAAATATGCTACTAGCTGATGAGGAAGCTGCAAGCGAGGTGCGGCTAGGGCGAGCACGCGAGCCACGAGATGCTGGGAAAGAAAACCCGTTCACGTGGCTAGGCTGTCCAGTGCACCCAGATTATGGGGCCGCACGTCCGTTTGACTTCAAAACTCAAACTACCCGTGTAAAATAAGGCTCGCAGCGAAGTGTAGTCGTACTATTTTTTAGAAAAAGGCCGTATGCGTTTGGACGGGATCGAACCCACAAAACGAGGTATACACACCCGCGACCACTAGTAGTACTCGTTGGAGTACAACGCAACCTAGAATCGCCTTTTATCGCTAGTAGTACGTACATTGTTCCTTACAAGAAACCCCTAATAATGCAAGAAACCACTAAAATGCCAAGAAACTACTATCACTTGCATACGTGGCAGACTTAAGATAAGACTACCTTATCAACCATTGTACATGCTCTTACCAACAAAATTCCTCGAGTGACCTCCTACCTCCGGCCCGTCCACCTAGTCATCCTCGGCCATGGGACGCACCTACCGCCGCCGGCAGAAGGCGGGGTCAAAACCGCCGGCGATGCGGAGCCCATGTTGCGGTAGGCCGGATGCCAGCTCCATCCGATGCTCGCAGCCGCTAGCTAGCCAAGATAGCTCCGTCCAGCTGCTTGTCTGCAAGGTTTGCTAGCTAGATTGGCACGGCAGCGCGACGCTTGCTCGTGCGCGCCGCGCTAAGGCCAGCCATCTGGCTCGAGCGAAGGCCAGCGCGGTGGCTTGCTCGCTAGTGGGTCACGCTCGGGCCAGCCTGCCAACCCGTGCGGAGGCCAGCGCGGCGTCCGGCCCGTCCGGTGGAGCGGCGGCCAAATCGCTCATCACCGGCGCCACCGACGAACACGCATCAGTAATGTTTGAAGTAATGTTCAGGAAAAATAATGATTTGAGGGGGAATAACAGGATAGAAGGTCAGATGTGGGTCCCTCGTGTCAACGGTCAAACAAAATGTGTTGGTTTAAGCTGCCTCGTCAGCACGGACATGTGGGCCAACCCATGGGTTTAAACGAACCTAATCGGTAGGAGTACTAGGTAGTAGTTTTTGGCGTGGATTAAGAAATTTTGGGTATGTTTTTGCTATTTTTTGTACAATAGATTCTTCCTAGGGCTGGCTGAAAGTGGTAGTTTTTTGTTAAATACTCTACATATTGTAAGTAGGAGTGAAAGTTAAGCTTTGGAAGCCAATAAGCAAGGCTAGTTACATAGGGCATATGTGTACATGATTGAAAGTAAATACCAACCATGAGTGACTAATATCTTGATGGAAAACTCGAAACTATGGAATACTAGGAAAGAATGCATGGTTGGAAATACTAGCAATGTTCATGTCCGTTTACGAATCATAATTAGAATAATACTTATTCACAAACTTGGTACAAAACACCCTAATTTTGATATACATATGTCACTAGAGATATATTATGTTTCAATTAGAATATATTCCTTGGGCTGTTTTGGTGAGGTCGGGGAGGATGTGGTTGGTTTTAAGATACTAATTATGGGTTTTCTACAAATTGGTAGATAAGTGGGATGTTGGTGAGAAAAGGCAACAACTTACCTCACAATCGTTAGATGTAGATCTAATGGCCGTAAACGACGGATGGCGCATACACCAAAGCATCACCAACTTAGTCTTGTGTAGGAGTACTAGCAAGATCCGTGCATTGCACGGAACATCAAGATGCATTTTTTTATAAAACACTTGTTGTGATTGACCCTTCTTGGGAGTAATCCCATGTGTAAAAACTAATGATATCTCGAGAAATATGAGATAAGTGAAGAGGAGTGGGGTGTGGTGGTGGTTGGTGGTGACCGAGCGGAGGCATGGGGATTGACGACGCCGCAAAGGGCCACTGTGCCGCTTTGTTCCAGAGGCTTCCTTTCTTAATTGCTCAACAATGAGGTTTGTTGGAGATAAGTATGAACGAGGGAAGGCCTTGTCTGCAAATGTGGAGAGGGGTTCGGGTATCTTTTAGTTTAATTTCCATCCGTCAGATATAGATCGGACGATCTATATTGCAAGATGGCACACGTACCATCATCACCAACTCGGTTTTTTATAAGAGAAGAAATATAAGTAGGGAGATACAAACGTATTATCGATACTTGCTTCCGTAAACTAGCATCCACATTTTATTCAACGCCTCAGCATGTGGGGCCTTAGCACAATGACTTCTCGACTGTGTAAAACAAAGATTTTCCCGTCGCCGACAAGGAGGGGGTGACGGCGGTGCGCTTTTTGGCTTGCTCTAGTCCTAGTAGTCATACTAGGTGGTCTAAGCACGTGTAGATTTATTTTTTCACGTCTCGTGTTCGCCGTACTGCCACGACTGTTGATGAATAGATGGTAAGTTATTCACGGGGAAACCCTTGTTGAGCGTGGTTTAGAGAGAGAGAGAGAGACAGGTGTGCGTGTGTGATATGTTAGAGACTGAGGCAATGATAACAGATTATTTGTGTCTATGTGCGTGGAGGATAGAGAGAGACATGTACATGGGGCTTTGTGTTGTGTAACATGGAGACACATATACATAATTAGAGAGTGAGTGTGTGAGATACAAATGCGGACATGGGGAGAAATGAGGATCCAGATAAATGGGTGTTTGTGCGTGTCTGTGTTCGTTTGTGCATGCGTTTGTGTGTGACAGGGAGAGAGTGTATGTGGAGTAGAGAGACCACTGATGATGTAAACCTAGTATATGGGAAGGGAAATGGTGTGACATGTGTAGTAGGGAGATAGCTTGGGTGGGGGCGGGGGGTGCAGACTATTTGGAAGAGACATCGAGTGTGTGTGTGGGAGAGGGGTGTGAGAGCGAGAGAAACAGAGAGCTAGCGACGGAGAGAGAGAGAGAGAGAGAGAGAGAGAGAGAGAGAGGAAGAGAGGGGGCGAGAGGGGTTGTTTGTGTCCATAAATGGTGTGTAGATAGGGAGACAATGTTGATGTTGTCCAAAATTGGCCTATGAACGGAGACGCAAGGGAAGCGAGTCATCGTGTGTGTGATAGAGACCTCATGAGAGATCTAGAATAGATGGTGTAGAGAACAATGTGCGAAATCGAGAACGATTATACATTAGAGAGCTATGCAAAGAGTCACGACATATATGTATACAGGGAAGGAGCTGGGGCGGGTCCGCATGTGGGAGAGATAGAAAGAGGAGAGTGGTGCACAAGGAGACAAAGTGTGCTTGTTTGCAGTGGGGGTGGTGTGTGAGGTGAGTGTGCGAGAACCACATAACTAGGGAGATAGACATTTGGGGGCGACGTTTTGTGTGTATGGGAAATATATACACTCTACATAGTGCGTGTGCTTGGGTAAGAGAGATAGCGGGAGACCTAGAGAGTGAGGGAAGAGATGTGTGCATGCCCGAGAGAAAAAGTGATAGAGACCTATGTTGGGGTCCGGACTTTACAAGAGAGAGGGGTGTAATGTGCTCGTGTGTTGGTGTTTTGGGGAGAGGACGACTTCTCTACGTGTGTGTGTGTGTGTGTGTGTGTGGTGGTGGTGGGGGGGTTGACTTCAGATAAACAGTGAGGTGTCTATATTTGAGGGACTTCAGCGTAATTGAGATATTGTGCACTCATGGTTGATCAATTTGTTTCACAGTTTGTACTATGAGATAATGATACTTTTGAACATGCGTGATATACCTTGATGTACCAGAATTACAAACCTCAGATTGGAATTTTTGAATTTGACTCCATCATTAACTTTTGTAATTCATTCAAACGGAGGTACATTTTTTAAGCAGGGATTTCGTGATTTCAAATTCATATATCAAACCTAGAGGTATACACATACGGGCATGTTCAAACTTTATAATCATTCACTTTATTCATACACATACACATTTTTGCTTTTGTCATCATATTTAGGATAAACACATTTGGAATTTCATTTGAATTGGACCGTATGATGGTATTTGCTTGTAGTAGCTCAATGATCCATATTTGAATTGAATGGACAATCTAAGTTTCGAGTTGGAGAAACTGATTTTCAAAACTTGCACATTTTTTTGCGTGCAAAACAAACAAATTGTCGGCCATGATATCATAGTCGGCCGTACGAGAGCAGAATACTTATAATTTTAGGCGCCAAAAGCTTTCAAACTTCCGCTCACATCGAAATATCACGCTGCGACGAAAGTTTAGCCCTGCGATATTCCTGTTTTACCCCTGCCACATGAACGGAAAAGGGCTGCTTTGGCAACTACATTGTTTTCCCCTCTTTTCCCCCAAAATTCTTCCGAGAGCCCCTCCCCTTCCCCTCCCCGACCCCCCAACCACGGCAAGCCGCCGAATCTAGTCCTCCGCCGCAGCGGTGGACCTCACACCCCACCGGATCTAACTTCCGCACCTTGGAACCCCCAACTGCCAACTCACCACTTCACCAGAGCCGCTTCAACGACTGGCTTGTCCACCGCTCCAGATCTCCTTGACCGCCATCATGGTCCACCGCACCGGTTTTGCTTAACCGGCGCCCTCATCCACCACAGCGTAGGCCCTTCACTGACTCCCTTGTCCGCCCCTTCGCTGGCCCTTCGTACAAGCCCTCGTCCGCGGCAACAGATCCGCCTCACCGAAAGAACTGTACAACGCGCCCGCCGAAGCCTTTGTCCACTGCACCGGACCCGCTCCATGGACGCCATATTCAACTCCACCAGCCCTGCTTTACCGACGCCGCAGCCTCATCAGGTCATTTCGATTTGTACTCCTTCGGTTTTTCGCTTTATCATGCAATTGTTCACTTACCACAGATGAGCTTTCTTGTATATCGACAGTCGCCGCAACCGTAATACCGGAGCCGCTTCAGCGACGGTGACAGCCGGCCCAAACTCAACCGCAACACGAGCACCATCTATGATACTTAGCTATCAAGTATGACAACGATACCCATACGCCGCCGAGAATCAGGTACTATTATCCAACGGCCGGCGCCTACGTTCACTTTCCTAGCATAAGCACCGCACCTTTGAATGTCTTCAGGGCATCATTCAATTTTACATGAGGCGTGTTATTACGCTTGCACTGTAGGGCCATACTTACGGCAGTGAACATGTTACATGTGCTAAATTACATACCGGTGCACATATAGTTAATATGCTTTAGTTTTGTTACGATGCCACGTGTTGGTTCCATCGCATCGCTTAATGTTCTCTATGCTTAATTACACATCAGCAAACTAGCATGTGGTTCCACTGCTTTTTGTTTGTTTTACCCTACATTTTCTAATGCTAGCTATTACATCACTGCTCCGAGCCTCTGTTCATTACTTGTTTGTGTGTTCTTGATCTTCCCAAGTTGCATGACTAATTTGATGCTTCGATTAATTATGGAGCTGCCAACCCCATCAAGCAAAATATTTGTTATTTTAAATGGCACCTCGAACAAGCATAAAAATAAAGGGAAGCAGATATATTGTCGTGTATGCACACGCCCTTCTTTCATTAGTTTAGATGAACCATTGATGATTAATTCGGACCAGTGCATGCGATTAAAATTAATTTTACCTAAATAGATGGTGCAGAATAAACTACAACAACTAGATTTGCAACCACGGGATGGTGACGATATCTTCAAAGAACATTGCAACAGAAGCTAGGCTTCACAGCAACATATGGTAAGCCAGTGTGTTTTAGTACATGTGAAATGTAATGAGAGTGGGATGCTTTCTTGGCTTGTGCCCTCAACGTGTAATCCTACCGAATTACAAATAGTTCAGTTGTCTGCTTTGATGTATTGCTTGATTCGAATGCTTGTTTGTTGTTACACTATACATGAATTGGCCAATATGTCAGCAGTGCCTGTTGTACTAATGTAAAGAAATGCATGCCTATTTCATTTGAGTCCTTAACTTTTCCTCTCAACTTCATCACAAGACTGTCTTCATAGTTTATATGAGGCCACACTGTTAAGTGCTTTCTCAGATTATTTCAACTCCTTAGATGCCTTGGCAACTTAAATATAGCGGTTGTACACTCCCTTTCAACTAGGGATGTCAACTGGGTCCCGTTTAATCCCGATTAAAGTTCACTAGTGGTATGATAGTTCAAAAGAGTTTTTGTTTTTGAGGAAAATGAACTAGGGAGGTAGCAAAAACTAACTAGATGGGACTGGCGGATGTCGTTTATTTGCCACTTACATCCCTAGTTTCATCTTACCATTTTAATTTCTTTTCGGCTGATGCTGCTTCGAACCATTTAAATATAGTTTGCCATGCTCGGCAACAATTCATCCATCATTTACCATGTAAGCTTACTGCCTGGATCATACGATAACTATCTCTTACTTATGTCCAGCGGAAACCTTTCTGGATGCCGTTCACACTAGGACATAATGTACAACCCCAGAATCTATTTGTGGAAGCAGTGCGCCATCCATGTTACCAGATGGTGGCAGTTCAGAGGCAACACCGCCGGAGAGCGATCGAGCACGAGATATTATAGTGCTTGAGGCTCTACTAGAGGCGTAAAGAGATGGTGTGGCTGCCATGAATGAGGTAATCTTTATCTTGAGGCTGGAAATTACGGAATTAGCGGCACGCATTATGCAAGCAACCCAAGAATTGGAGGAAGTAAGAATGTTGCATTTGAAGACAGAGGAGGTCCTACTGTTTCTGCTATCTGAAGCCGAAGGTAATCCTGGTTCTTCTTTAGATACCAGTTGAAATTGTCATTAGGTTATTGTACTTGCATGTTGTGTCATGTCTCTGAATGGATTATGTTGCAAGACCCCCTATGTTGTCCATGTGTTATAATGATCTGAATTTTTTAGGCGATGTAATCCTCAGTACTTGTATGATTGACATAAGGTAAAATGTTTTCCGTGTGAGCATATTGTATTGGATGAAATAACTATTTGAATCAGAGTGTATCCAACCTACTAAATTCGAAGATCACGACATTTCTAAATCATAATCATATATAAAGGTGGAAAAAATCTTTGTTGTGGTTTGGAAGAAATAAATAACAAAACGTATAATTATCTGTGGATATTCGTAATCGAATACAAATTGGATTTGAATTTAGTTTGCCAGGTCCTAGGGCAAACGTGAATGCTAATTCTCCCAAGTTTTGAGCGAAGCGGCTAAACACCCACTATAATTTGTGGGCTGCCCGAGCAAGTGTTTGCGAGATGGAAATTACTGTCTACCCCTAACACTTGAGATCCTTATCGACCGGATTTACACTGCTGTCAATAGGGGTAGACTAGTAACTTCAATCAGACGTGACACGACGGCCTTTGAGCCCATTCAGACACGGTGGGCGCCAAACATGGGCGGCAAAACACACTTGATTCAAGTTCGTCTGAAAGACATGTGTCTCTTCCTCCATTTCCCCATTCATACACGGTGGGCGGCAAAACAAGCTCTCCTCGTCCGAAATCGATGTAGGCTAATAATTTAAATAGGGGCAGATGTGTCACTTCCATCAGACGTGACACAACCGCCCTACCTGTCAGCCCCGTTCATACACCGTGGGTGGCAAAACACACTCTCCTCGCCCGAAATAGTTATCGGCAAATATTTGGGAGATGCGAGATTACCGTCCTATCCCCAACCGACGCGATGTCCGAAATTTTAAACGGGGGATAAGTTCGTAACTTTCCCCCATTTCAGAAGCGTCCCAAAGTTTCAGATCCCTCCCTCCATTTCCCCATTCATACACCGTCCAGCGGCATGACAACCTCCGCACTGCGGCCAGCCTCCTCCGTCCGCCACCCCATCCTCCACCTTGCCGGAGCCGCTACCCCTACCCCGTCGTCCACTGCAAGAGATGGACGTCTCTCATCCACGTTGGACCAGGATCCTTTCATCGCCTCCTCTCGCTTCATCGGCGCCGTCGTCCACCTTCTTTGTTGCCGCTCCTACAACCGCCTCGTCCCACGGCAACAGGATATATCCCCGACCCGCCGTCTCCGCCTAAAGACTTCTTCCCGCCGACAGCCATCGCACCCGCAGCACCCTCAACGACAAGATAGGCCTACACGGCGCCGCAAGAGAGGTGGTTCTCTTCCATATGTGCTTAAGTTATTGATCTCACCCTGATAATAGATCGTAATTTGATTACTGTTCTTTTCTTGTACGTACCAAATCGTAGTGGCTAGTTGAAAGCAAACATTGGCTGCGAAGTAGCTTTGTCCGGTTTGCACCTTCAGATCCGCCATGGCACGGGCACTATACTCGTAAAGCTTATGGTTTCCCTCCTTTATTTCACTACCATCATCGTAGGTGCTTCGTGGTCGTGCTAGCATCGCTCCTCAAGACCTCAACCCAAAGCTTACGTGTTGAAATACGAATCTGATATGATGCTCATATCACTAAAACAGAGAACGTTTAATTGGTCACCTAATGTTCCTATATTCGTTTCAAAAAGCATGTGCGCTACCCATTGGTCCAGCTAGTTCCACTTTCCTGATTTTTCTCTTGATGCTTAGGGTTTCCCCCTTTTGTCTACTCTACTATGATCTGCGTAGGTGCTCTCTGTCGTACTAGCATTACTCCACCCTTCAAGCTAAACAACACAACACTCAGAATTCGAAAGCTTAGTTGTTCAAATGATTGTGATATGATATTGATATTAGTTAACCGACACATTTAATTGGTTAGCTAAAGGTCCCACTTGAGTTTCCAAATGCATGTCGCGACATATAGAGATACAGCATAATTGCATTTCTTTGTCACTTGTTGACCGTACTTTCTTGTCCATACCAAATCTTAGTTGTTATTTCAAAGCAAACATCGGTTGCTAACTACCCTTTGCGCGGTCTGCAGCTTCAGATCTGCCATCTAATCGCCACGGTCAACACTGTACTCATCATGCTTATGTTTTCCCCATTTTATGATGACCACAATCAGCTACGTGGTTCGTGTCATAATAGCACTGCTTCCACCCATCGAGCTAAACAAGCTTAGTTGTACAAATTCATATTTGATATTATTGCTGATATTAGTAAACCGAGAGATGTTTAATGGGTGAGCTAAATGTTCCTACTTTAGTTTGAAATGCATGTGAGCCATATATGGAGAGACCGGAAAGAATAGTATTTCTGCATGCGCTCTGGTTCATCATGGGTGGCCAACCGACATTGTATTGAAAGACTTGTAATATCTTCAATCTGCTTGCTCTTCCGCTCTTCTTTAAGATGATACTCTTCTCTTGCGATTGAACGTCAGGTCGAGTTGTTCTCCTTAGTATATTTTGAATCTGTCGGTCGGTCGACTTGTTCTTCTTTACTATATGTTGAAGCTATCATCTGCGAAGTGTCATCACTTCCGGAGCTCTCATATTTTGAGGAGTAGGCCACATTATATTAATGCACACAAAAAATTACAGCATGCATGGCATCTTTTAAAAGAATTGCAGAGATAGCACAAAGGGGTTTACAGGAGGCGATTGGATTAGAATCACTACGTATTACAAAGAAAATCTCACCTGTTTTTATGTTTTCATGCATGTCGATATTGAACATTATCAAAATGAATATGAGAATGGGCATACGAGAGGAATATTGGAACGATCCTGGCTAACAAACTTGCCATGGTGGAGGATGGCCTATCTTATTCACCCATCAAGGTGCTTGCTCTAACTTTGCAAAGTTGTATTGGTCGCTTTATATTTTGCATCGACCTCTTGCATTACTTCTACTTTGTTACACCATCTGCTTAGTTTAAGCATCATATATGATTATATGCCATACCTATCCATTTTCTGTACCTATTCCATGTGTCGTCACACTATGTTTTTCCAGTCAAATGTTGTTCTTTCGTAATAGATGCCCCAAAGGAAGAGGGTGAGTGCAGATCCTCAAGGAGTACAAACTAGGTATTCGGAAAAGGTAGTGATACCTATTAAATCAGATAGATCAGCAGCCACAGAAAACACAGGCCCAACTGTACCACACTTTACCCCTACTCCAGTGGCCAAACCCCTATTAGAACTGCTGGGAGCCCAAATCAGTCTTGTCTATGATATCAATTCAAAATTTGAACTCCTAAATTTCTGCTTGTGCCTTACCTTGTCTCTTGTATGAAAACTAATTTCAGATGAATCTCCTTGCTCAAAGGATCATACGATCTCAAAACAATAATGGGCTCTGCATTGCTCTTGTCGATTACCTCTCTCCCTTTTGCCTTGTAACGCTCTACTTAATTAATTGCTATTTGATTATGTATCATCGATGCACTTTTGGGCTTCATTATCCTCTGCTTTCTTCCAATATTATTTGATCTATATTTACTCTTTGCAAAATGTAGAATAATGGCAACGCTTATAAAGAATTTTCTTTGGGGAATTTATTGAATTATCCTTCCATCAACATGGAGAAGGGCTTTGTCCAGCCCGTGTTAACATGTAATGTAAGTTCATCCTTCTCAAGCCTTCAAACTTTGTTCTAGTATAGATTTGGATAGGCATCATTTCCTCCACTGCTGTTTGCTTAGCTGTTTACATCTGATTGGATGTTTGCAACAACTACCAGTTTCAAATTGTAGTTGTAAAAACATGTTCCTTATGCAGAAATGATCCATTTATTTGCTTATATAATTGTGAAACCTGTTACGTGTCTCCTTGTTTCTCTTTCAGACTCGTATCTCTTACTCCAGGCAGAACTTTAGGGAAGATAGTGAGCCAAACCATCTTGAGGACAGCGAGATGACCCCAAGGTCCTGTCTTGATGAAGACAGTAAGTTGAAGCTACTCACCAGCAGGTGTGAGACAACCTCTGTGTAGTCGCTGTTTCAATCAGTTCGACTTCTTCACTCTCAACTTAAAGCGGAAAGGCTTGCTTTAGCTCAGCTCCGACTTGAAGTCAAAGATGCAATGAAGATGTCAGAGGACTGCCGTGTGCACCATCATGCCTTAAATCTAGTGTTGATGCATCTATCGTTGACACAACTGAGGTCTACTCAGCTTCTTCACCGCTTATGGGCCCGAGCTTGCTGTGCCTAGTGCCTTCTAAAGTGCTCTCGCTTTTGTATATTCTTTTGTCGGACGCTTATTTGCAATCGTGGCGAACTTTGATGCCGATGGATGTAATATGTGATAGCCGTGATAGCCTAGCGTAAGTTGCTTGCTTATTTATTTCCTTGTTGTCTTGTTTATTTGTTTTCTTGTAGTCATTGCAGTTCTTTTTCCGCAGTTTGCTAGTGGCTGCAATAACCTATTTTTAAAAACTAGGCTACAATAACCATGGGATAATATTTACTGTAGTGACACTGGGCCTCCTACGGGCCGTAGAAACAGTGGGCCTTCTACGGGCCGTAGAAACAATGGGCCTTCTACGGGCCGTAAAAACAATGGGCCTTCTACGGGCCGTATCATCAATGGGCCTTATACGGGAAGTATGATAACATGGGCCAATAACAGGCCGCATTATGGCCGTAAATGGGTTAGAGTTGGAATCATCCGTTCATGGGCCGACCACAATGGGCCATCGTTAATAGGCCGTATTTCATGACGCTACGAAAATGGCCCAACGTATTAACGGACCATAAATGGGCCGACTGTAACCACGGGCTGAATTTGGCCCACAAGCAGAAAATGATAGTAACGGGTCGTAAGTAAATGAATGCTGGAAATGAGCCCATGAATAAATGGGATCCGAGAAGGCAGAAGATAACATGGGCTGGAAACGGCCCAACGGAATAACAGGCCGTTAATGGGTATAAAGTGATACACTGTTCATTACGGGCCAGTTTCACCACGGGCCGTTAATGGGTGTAAAGTGATACACCGTTCATTACGGGCCAGTTTCACCATGGGTCGTTAATAGGCCAAGAGTTACATAGGGCCTCATATGGGCCGAAAGACGTCATGGGCCATACATGGGCCAGAAGTGAAAACGGGCTGGAATCGTATTGGGTGGCCCAGATGACGCTAATGGGCCTAATTCGGATAGGGCGTAACGGGCCTTGGGTTAGCGGGCTGTAAATGGGCTATATGCGAACATGGCGTTAATAGGCTTTCAATGGGCCGGCCCGCCACCTTTTGACCAAGTCAAATGGGCCGGCTTTTTCACAGGAATGGGCCTCTGTTGGGTCGTGCCACGTCTCGACGTATCATAGGCGCCTTCTGTCCAATGAGTGGATGACATCTGTCCCAACGATGAGCCGACACGTGTTTCCTCCAGCCAATGATGATTTTACACATGGAAAATCCCCATTGGTCGGGGCTGTTAACGGGTTATCGGATCCAAAACCCGACCCGATATCTTAACGGCGTTGCGTTATGGTGGATGCCACGTGTCAGTCACCTTTGACGAAAGCACTTATGTGACGCGGGATTTATCGTCATGGAAGTGGACACTTCCGTGATGATAATTTTGGTAATGTCATGGAACACTTCTACGACAGCACAGGTATGACTATCTTGATTCTGTCATAAAATCGTCATGGATGTACATGCATGACAAAAAACGCGACCTACTGTGACAAACACGTATCATCACGGAAGTGTATTTTTTTTGTAGTGGTAGGTCTACAAAGAACTACTCACGCATCATCGGAGAGGCACCAATGGAAGTACTGAACCCCTCCGTGATGGTGTCTAGATTGGATCTGGTGGTTCTGGACTCTGCGGCGGCTGGAATTGATTTTCATCGACTCCCCTTGGGTTTCAGGAATATTGGGGTATTTATAGAGCAAAGAGTCGGTTCAGGGGGCACCCGAGGTGGGCACAACCCACCGTGGCGCTGGGCCTCTGGCACGCCTGGTGGGTTGTGCTCCCGCCGGAGCATCCCAGTGCGCCTCCGTCCACTAGATGTCTTCTGGTCCAAAAAATCCACAAAAAGTTTTGCTGCGTTTGTACTCCGTTTGGTATTGATTTCCTGCGATGTAAAAAACATGCAGAAAATAGCAACTGACACTTGGCACTATGTCAATAGGTTAGTACCAAAAAATGATATAAAATGACTATAAAATGATGATAAAACATCCAAGAATGATAATAACATAATGGAACAATGAAAAATTATAGATACGTTGGAGACGTATCAGCATCCCCAAGCTTAATTCCTGCTCGTCCTCGAGTAGGTAAATGATAAAAATAGAATATTTGATGTGGAATGCTGCCTAACATGTCATATCATATTCTTTTCTTCATAGCATGGATATTTGGACTTTTAATGTAGTCAATCTTAAGAACATCATGTTATGAGCATGGATATTTTTTCAGTAAATGTTGATAGTAATATAAGCAAGCCATCATGATATCATAGGAAAGTAACATACTGCTGTAAGTTTGTAACTATTTTAGATTAGAATATACTACTCCTCGAACCGCCATCGGTGCTAACTCCAATCCCCAAAGTTCGCTAGCAGACATGGTAGTTGCAAACGCCCGCGACGCAGTTACAGTACGTGTGTAAGGGTGGCGGTTTTGTCCTTAAAAACAGGCCACCGTCGAATGGAAATCTGACGGTTACGTGGGATTTGCCAGGATTGAGCTCATGGCGAACAATCGCCAGATATCATTACTAAAAAAAGGTAAAAACACCCAGGGCTATAACTTGCACCGGCTGACCACTAACAATGATACTAACATAGTTGTAAAATGGTCAAAGACCGTGTCTACGTGGTGTTTGGAATTATATGCAGAAAAATTAACAAGATGCCCATGCATTGCACGGAACATCAAGATGCATTTTTTTACAAAACACCTATTGTGATTGACCCATGCAGGAGTAATCCCATGTGTAAAAACTAATGATATCTTGAGAATTTTATCGGAAAATGGTATGTCGACCATTTCATCGAAATAATGATATCTCGAGAAAGATGATAGATGTGAGGAGGAGTGGGACGTGGTGGTGACTGGTGGTCGGAATGGGCGGACCAATGGGGATGGACGGCGCCGCCAGCGGCCACCATGCCAGATTGTTCCAGAGACTTCCTGTTTTAATTTCTCAACAATGAGGTTGTGGGACATAAGGATGAACGAGGCAAGACCTTATCTATAAAATGTGGAGATAGGTGCGGGTATCTTTTGTAAAATTGTCATTGTTTGCTTTGTATCCGTCAGATATAGATCGGACAGTCTATATTATAAGATGACAGGCACACCATCATCACCAACTCAGTTTTTTCTCTACTCCCACTCCTATAAAAGACTCAGTTGGTGATGATGGTGTGTCTGCCATCCGCCATTTCTGACCATTAGATCTACATCTAACGGTTGTGATGTAAGTTGTGGCCTTTTGCAACAATTCCCACTTCTCTGCTCTAGTTTACACAAAACCCATTAGTATCTTGAAACCAACCACATTCCTCCCTTACTTCATCAAAACAGCCCAAAGAATATATTTGGAGTGAAACATAAGATATTTTTAGTGATATGTATATCAAAACTAAACTGTTTTCTTTCAAATTTGTGATTATGTTTTATTCTACTTTGGATCTGTTGCAACGGATGGGCTCATTTTTATAAAGGTTTATCTCTTGATTGTCCGCAACGAACACCTACTGTACTGGTCCGCGCCGGATGCTCGCAGCGCGATGACCTGAGTTTGAATTCTGTCCTAAATTTTAGCTTTTTATATATTTTTTAATATATACTTCTTTAAGCATCTTGTCTTTGGCGTGGAACCCACAGAGTACTTAGAATACATGATTAAGGATGGATTTGTTTCGTTTTAACTTTCTGTACGAATCTGTAGCCAGCTTGCAAGTCATGTACATTGTACTGACAGTGGAACGAATAGAGTACATAGAATACAAGATTAAGGATGGAATAACTTTTTATAGAGGGAGAATCATACACGCAATTAACTCAAATGGATTGGACGTGACTTTATTATTCTCCAACGGCAACCGGCAAATTTCCTCCCGCGGGCCGGAGTAGGTTTCTCGGTTTGCATGCGGGTTTAACGGAGGGGTTTGATGGAGGCGAGGAGGCGTGTTCAGCCGGGCGTGCAGCGGACGGCGCAGTACTATTCGATTTGACAGCTACAACTAGTATATTATAAAAAAGGAAGAGTAGTAGAGATAGAGATAAGAGTAGAGACTAGGGAGGAGCACCATCTACTGCTTCGTGGGCTACTCCTGCGCTCCATTCGGCGGCCGCAATGTCCCCTTCCACGCTCCATTCGGCGGGCACTATTGAAATTTGGGGAGCACACTCTCACGACTGCTGGCAGCGACGACTTCACCGATGACGACTTCTTCCCCGACCTCGGCAACCTCTTCCTCAACGACATGGGCGACAACCTCAACGCCAACGGTGCTGCTCCCGTTGCACCGTATGTGTTTCTGTCCTTCATGTTTGAAATCGTGGTAGAATTCGTGTTTCTAGTCTGTGTCCTAGATTCGATCTGTTCATCTACTATGCTAGTCCACATGATTAGTTTAATCTCTGTTATAGCCGGCATGATTTATTTTGTGCTTATTCAGACTAAATCTCGTAGTAACTTGCTCATATATTCAACTGGCGGAACGTCCCCTACAGCCACTCCCGTTTCATGGACGGCCTGGTCGATGCCTCCAAGGAGCCCTTCGTCTACTGCTATGAGTGCCCGGTGCCGTTTTGGGGCTCGCCGGCGGACATCGTGCATCACCTGACGTAGGCGTGCGGCGATCACTACTGGCCCTTGGCGAAGAACATCAAGTACGAGACGTGCTACCCGTTCACCGTGCCAGAGTCGCTGGAGGATCACCACCGCCTGTTAGTCTCGGAGGAGGATGGCAACGTCTTCCTCTTGATCGTGGGCACCGGCGAGGCCCGCGCAGGCTGTCGCCCCATCTCTGTAGTGTGCGTCAGGGTTGATGCCGCTGATGCTGACACTGACACGAGGCCGATGTACGGGTGCGTGCTCACTATTACTACCACTCAGAGGTACATGGGCGGCGACACTGGCTACGTCAAGCTGCCTAGGACTATGCCGAGGTGGGACCTTCCCACCTATGTGGACATGGAAGACGCATGCCATGATTTGACCCCCAACAATGTGCACGGGGACTCCAAGGAGGTTCACCTGGACATATGCATTACCAAGTTAAATGTTGATCATTAGTCTTCGCTCAATGTAATCCGCTGTTTAAGCATGTGGAGACTGCCATGCATGATCTTGCTCTATTGGAGTATCGCGCATGAATAAAAGTGTATCCATTTATGGTTTAGTCTAGAATCTTCCATGTATGAAATTTTTACTACAGTACTGGTGAAAGACTTATGATGAACCATTTCTTACATCTCCTCCGCCCTCTTCCAAGTCATCCTGATTTGATGCCTCCGTCTAGGTGTATAAGGGCATGGTTAATACTTAATAGTATAGCCAACTGTTGACTATAAGAAAGTGCCATGTCATCTGTAGCCAACATGTATAACAATCAATACTCAAAAACTAATTCTTAAAGATCATTTCTTGCAAAGCACAATAAGTGTTATTTCTTCACAAGTTTTGGATGTAGGTTGAACAGTTGAACGCTTTTGTTTGCAAAAGATACTTTTTTATCTATTTCACCCGGATGTTTGTGAGCTCTAGAGATGAAATAATATCCAAAGAAACCTATCGGTACCCATTACACATGAGATGACCCCCACATCCTTTGTCAAAATAAATAAGTCCCTGATCAATGCATTTCATCGTTTCCGCAACGACGCACCTTACTATATATTAGTACGACCAAAAATTGAACTAACATTATATATAGTACGATAAATGCTGATGCATGTCACCTAAAATTATATCATTGAAAACTATGTTCAAATACAAATCCAACGATATAGTTTTTGTTGACATGCACTAACATTTTGTCAGTTAAATCTTCAGTCAAATTCAACGGGGGACTAATAAACCACGACCGGTGTAGTACTAGTGTAGAGGGCGGTGCTGCACGCGAGTCTCACCCCACTCGTGGCGCGGAAGTAAAGCCGTCATATCACAAAACCCAACCACTCCCAGTAATACGTGGCCTGGTAAAATAAACGGACAAGCAACCATCACATCTCTCCGTCTTTTTTGCATTTCATCTCCGGTTCATCTCGCACACTCGATCCCTAGCTACTACTCCTAGTATCCCCAGCTACTACTCCTAGGGCCAGTTCTTTTGGTGGCTTAAAAAATAAGTCGTCTCTTCCTTGGCTTTTCCCATAAGACTAGTCAAAGTGGAGAGTAACATTAAGGCCCTGTTTGGTTCATAAGTCACTACTGCAGGATGCTGCTAACGCGACACTATGATCAGAGACCCTTCGACGAAATTGTGTGCAATGCAATAATCGCAAACGGTGGTGTAAAAGAACCGTCAAAAAAGGTGCACCATCAAACATGGTTCAGATCTTAGTTGCATGTGTGATCCAGGGCATACGGTTCAGTCCAATGAACTATTTGCGATGAGGCGGAACAAAAGAAACGGGCAGCCTGATGAAGGCATGTGCGATATAGAGCATACGGTTCACTCAGATGAACTGTTTGTGATTAGGCCACACAAAAGAAACGGGCAGCCAGATGAAGGTGTGTGCGATATACAGCCTGCGGTTCACTCAGATGAACTGTTTGTGATTAGGCAACACAAAAGAAACGGTCAGCCAGATCACGGTGTGTGTGATTGAGGGCATACACTTCATAAGTATTAACTGTTTGCGATTAGGCAACAAAACAGAAACCGGTCAGCCAGATCAAAGTGTCTATGATTGATGGCATACACTTTACATGGATGAACTGTTTGCGATTAGCCACAACAACTGAAACAGTTAGATAGATCAACGTGTGTGCACTAGACGGGCACAGATATCTATTATATATAAAAAGTATTTGACGGGTTAACCAATAAAAAGAGAAATAAGCTATAAATTACCACAATAATTAGAATGGCTCCGGTTTGTAAGAAGATTGTACCAAAACTTGACCCAAATTGGACTAGTTTTTTACCACAACATGTTGGTGCTATGACATAACACCATGCCAAGTTTCATGATTTTGAGGCGAGTTTTGGATTTACAGTAATTTTAAAACCAGGTTTCTCAATGTAAACTGTCGAGTCGGCACCGCCCTGGATAGGCTTTTTCCTCGTGGGTCCCAAATGATAAATCCAAATATGTGACTACCATGCAATTTTTCTTATTAAGAATTACAGCCCTTGGTGTGCAACCTGAAAATAAGTTTGTGGGTGCTGGTGGGCACTAAAAACTTGTGGTTCTGTAATGAACAAAGATCTGAAGGATCCCGCGTGAGTGATGTTCTTTGCCTATGTTGTGAATGCTTATAATATTTATGTCTTAATTAAAGAAATGGCAAGCCATTGGCCTAGTATGAAAGAAAATATGGGTCAAAGCCGAGTTGAAAAGGGCAACTATATCTAACTCCAGCTAACAAACAATACAAAAGCATGAGGATTAATTGCTCATCAGGTTTAGATAGAATCCAGATTAAATAGGACAATGACATCTAACTCAACCAAAGTTTTCGGCAGTCACAATCAAATGGATCGGTCTGATCCATAAAATCAAGATCAACGGCCAGATATTCTACTGGTCCATGATGACAAGTTGTTGTAAATAGAAGCCGAGCACGATCAGAAGCCCTTAGGTCCACATGAAACTTCTTTTTATGTTATTCAACACCTGCAGCCGTAAGAAATTTTGGACCATCTCTATTTAGGCAGCCTAAGTAGAGATGAAGATTGAAAACAGTTAATGTCTAAAAAAGATTATGTTGAAAGAGTGATAGGTGAACGATTAATTATAGCAAATTATATATGGGCTTTCAATGTGCGTGAAATCATCTCCTTCATATACAAATTCTCTAGACATGGAAAGCATTGCAGCAAGGCAATAATGATGTTGAGATCAAAACACCATGTAAATGCATCTAGTGCCCCTTAGTGATTTTGGTGTGTTGAAGACTTATAGGTTAAGGACCCTTAGTGATTTTGGTGTATTGAAGACTTATAGGTTAAGGAACTAATGTGTTTATGAGTGTAGTGTACACAGGTCTACAAGTCTATGAGGAGTTTGATATTTACAGTGAAAGTCGACCCCTAAAAATGAAGTTCTTCGACTGAAGACTTTGATATTCTGAAGACTTTGAAAGTGAAGAAATTGGTGTGACCTTGAAGACTTGGTATTCATTTGAGGAACATGAAGCGTGAAGACTTTTGTTTTCGTAGTTTCGTTTTCTCTTTCTTGAGTCGTAGGAAAGACCGTCTTGTTAAAGGGGTCGAGGAAATACTAAGGAAAAATTTCCATGTGATGCTCAACTCAAAATCCTACACCTACCAATCCCTTCGAGTGAAGCCTTTGGAAATCTCATACGATTCAGTCAATTTCTTGAGTGATAGAGACGAAGTTCTTCCGTCAC
The DNA here is from genome assembly GCA_021605145.1 of Aegilops bicornis. Classification (NCBI taxonomy): domain Eukaryota; kingdom Viridiplantae; phylum Streptophyta; class Magnoliopsida; order Poales; family Poaceae; genus Aegilops; species Aegilops bicornis. Next base: position 531,889,445 of record CM038670.1, read on the forward strand.
GAGGAATTTGTTCTCGACCGAGGAGTTAGGAATTCGCCAAAGGCGGATTGCCTCTGAGTGAGGAACATGATAGCCCCGAGGAATTTGAGATTCAAATTTCCGACCGTTCTTTGTGTTCTTGGCGCCACTGTCCCAAAATATCTTATCCACCTAACGGTCATATCATTGAAGGGCATTTATGTCATATCATGTCGGGCTGCTCCCTAGGCTATAAATAGCCGCCACCTACAACCACTAGCTGGTTGGCTGCTCCGAGAGAACTTGACACTTATCATTTGAGAGCAACCCATCCTCCGAGGACTTTGAGCGAAAATCATTGAGTGAGGAAAACCCCAAAAACCAAACCCCTACAAACCCAAAGTGATTGAGCATCACTGAAGAGATTGATCCTGCGTGGATCCGACGCTTGTTACCTTTGAAAACTGTGCTTCTTCTAGACGGTTAGGCGTCATGGTCTAGAGCATCCAAGAGGAATTGTGGATCGCCGAGTGACCAAGTCTGTGAAGGTTTGGAAGTCGCTCAAGACTTACCACGAGTGATTGGACGAGGTCTGTGTGACCTTAGTTCAAGGAGAATACGGTGAGGACTTGGTGTCTGAGCTGCGTGCTTTCGGGCTTGGGTGTCCGGACTGTGTGTCCTCGAGTTTAAATACTCGGCCGCTCCAACCAGACGTACATGAGACAGACAGCAGTTGGAACTGGTCTACCAAATCATTGTCTTCACCAACCTAACTGGTTTTATTTCCTCATCCCTTTCATTTCCTCATTCGTGTCAGTGTTCGTTCATATCGTGTTTGAAGACTTTGATCAAGACTTTCTCAATTTCCTCGGTTCAATTTCTTGATCTGTTTGTCTTCATCTTGTGCTATCCTGTGTCTACGCTTTACGTACTCTTTGATTGTCTTCATTTCATCATGATGACCATGCCCGTGATTCATTATGCATATTTCCGAGTACTTATTCATTGCAAGTAGTTCTTCACTTAGGAATTTCCTCACCGGCAAATTCCTCATTGAAGAATTCATAAAAATCGCCTATTCACCCCCCCTCTAGTCGATATAACGCACTTTCACACCACATAGTGATATATAAGGTCTTGACAGAATCCACCACCACTGATAGGATGGCCAAGCGCTTCATTGAGCATAGGACATAATATTAGCACTGAAAGTGTACTCCAAGATGATACTTAACTTAAGCGCACAAATGAAAAATGCAAATTACAAAAGTGTACGTGAATAATATACAATACCTCAATAGTGTGGAGGCAAACACCATCTTGGACCATTCAAATGGATCACTAATTGCACCCAAGGTCTCCAGTTTAGGCGCATAGACCACAGTTATTTGTGAATGTTTATAACAACAATTAAGGAGCAACCTTTGAAGTGAAGGGGCGTCTTCGATGATGAGCTCCTGTCCTTCGAAATGAATTCCAATGCTTACAAGGTGAGACGACTTTATTTTGAGACAAGGGATATGGATTTATATTTCAAAAAAACACCAAACGCTGCAGTGCAGGGCAGCTAGAGTGGATGATGTTGTGAAGTGAGGCCATCGACAGATCAACCAACAGAAGCGCAAGTTTTTTCAGCACTGGCAGTCGAAGCATTTGTACCAGATAGTCTGCTAGATGGCACCGGGTCAAGGTGACGATGTGGAGAGATGAGGAAACCCATGAGATGGGCACCGGTGGTGAGGGCACAGATGCAGCTCTTTGTGGAAATCTATCGCTGTAATGGTAGAACTCAAGCTGCTGGAGTTTATCGAATTGACAGGATGTCAGGCAGGCGGCCACCGTGCAGGGTATGTCTAGCAGGTAGCATGCCGGGATGCAGATGCGTTGAATGGAGCCCCCGTGGGAGGAGATGATGGCTCCGGGGAGTTCAGAATCATCATCGATAGATAACTGACGACAGTCGCCATTAAGAGGCGCGGTGCATCACAGAGTGCACCACCGAGATGCGAGGACTTGTGTGCGGCAGCCATCCTTGGTGGGGAGAAGGGAGATGATCTCCCCAAGGATTCCGTCCGGGAGATCCCTGATGCGGTCCGCCGGAGATTCTACTGGTTCCTCGTGTCGAGGCGTTTACGCCGCACAGCCGGGTTGAAGATCTACATCCGGCGGCGGCGCAGGTCGGAGCCTCATCTGTGTTCATACCAATCTGAAAGAAAAAATGGCACAACATGTAGGACATTCGAAATCAATTCCCAAGATCAGGAAGAAAAAAGGCACAAACATATATGTAGGTGACTAACCGGTTTTCCGTCGGAGTCGCAGTTGTTAACGGAGTTGCTGTTAACCTCTGGCTCCAGCTGGGGGGGGGGGGGCATGAAGGCGCCGATGAATTCAAGGTCGTGCTGCTGCCCGCACGAGACCTCGTCGGCGGCGACGGAAACCTCTGTGGCCAGGTTGACCGTTGTGCGGGTGCTTCACCAGCCCCGACGTCGCCACTCCCTCCGATGGTGCGCTTGGGCGGCATCGTCATACACTCCGGAGTCCAGATGTCGGTGACCACTATGGACCGGGGGTGCGGCCGCCTATTATGGACGGCGACTCGGGCGCGCAATTAATACAGACCCGTGGGAGCGAGGCAGGCTGCAGGAAAAAGTTGTCTCGCCTCCCGGTGAGCCTGCGCGGCTGACATCTGCCATTCCTACCATCATTTCACACAGCTACTCGCATGCCTCCCCGTTGATACACACACCTGCACGCACACCTCTGGGTATGCCTGCGTGGCGGACTCCTCGCATGCGTCCCGTCAACTCACGCCTGCTCGCACGACACACGGGGTGTGTGGCAGCACGTATATTTTTTGGTTTATTTTCTGCCGCTTTACTGCTTCACTGAACCGTTTGCGTTGAAGAGATGCACAAATCGTGCGTTGAACATCTCGCACGCGTCCCGGTGAACCTCTGCACCAGACGAGTTTTGGATTTACTAGAAATTAAAAACCAGGCATCTAAATGTTTTGCCGGCAATCAACAGTGCCCTGGTGTTTGAAATTCATCCTCATTTCTTGCATGGGACCTAAGCATGCACATAAGGACACAAATTTGATTTTTCAACTAATTTATAGTCACTGGAGCATGTGCATGTAGTTCAAATTTGAATTATGCACATAAATGCATTGAAAACTCAGTTAATGCATAAAAATGTCCAAACGAACCCCGAAAAACCGCAAAACTTGACACAACACTCCTGTTGTTCTATGTTGGCACGACAAAAAAAAATTGAAAGCAATAAGAGGCAATGGATATCATTTCATCCCCAAAGGTGGGACGTTCCGTACCGAAAACCACCATGCTTGTTGTGAGAAGCTCCAGTTTGTGAGAAGCATATACCGAAACCTGCCCCAAATGGGACAAAATTTGTACCACGACATGTTGATGCCACTCCATGATAGCATGCCAAGTTTCATGAATTTCAGACGATTTTTGGATTTACTAGAATTTGAAAACCAGGCATCTCAATATTTTGCCGGCAATCAATGGTGCCCCGGTGTTTGAAATTCATTCCCATTACTTGCATGCGACCTAAGCATGCACCCAAGGACACAGATTTGATTTTTCAACCAATTTATATGCACTGGAGCATGCGCATGTAGTTCAAATTAGAATTATGCACGTAAATGCATTGAAAACTCAGTTAATGCATAAAAATGTCCAAAGAAACCCTGAAAAATCACAAAAAATCACACAACAATCCTCTTGTTCTATGTTGGCGTGAGAAAAAAAACTTGAAAGCAATAAGAGGCAATGGATATCGTTTCGTCCCCAAAGGTGGGGCGTTCCCTACCGAAAGCCATCATGCATGTTGTGAGAAGCTCCGGTTTGTGAGAAGCATATACCCAAACCTGCCCCAAATGGGACAAAATTTGTACCATGGCATGTTGATTCCACTCCATGATAGCATGCCAAGTTTCATGAATTTCAGACGAGTTTTGGATTTACTAGAATTGAAAAACCAGGCATCTCAATGTTTTGCCGACAATCAACAGTGCCTTGGTGTTTGAAATTCATTCCCATTTCTTGCATGAGACCTAAGCATGCACCAAATGACACATATTTGATTTTTCAACCAATTTATATGCACTGGAGCATGCACATGTAGTTCAAATTTAGACTATGCACATAAATGCATTGAAAACTCAGTTAATGCATAAAAATGTCCATACGAACCTCGAAAAATCACAAAAATTCACACAACACTCCTATTGTTCTATCTTGGCATGAGAAAAAAATTTGAAAGCAATGAGAGGCCATGGATATCGTTTCGTCCCCAAAGGTGGGACGCTCCCTACCGAAAACCATGATGCTTGTTGTGAGAAGCTCCGGTTTGTGAAAAGCATATACCCAAACCAGCCTGAAATGGGACAAAATATGTACCACGACATGTTGATGCCGCTCCATGATAGCATGCCAAGTTTCATGAATTTCAGATGAGTTTTGGATTTACTAGAATTTAAAAATCATGCATCTCAATGTTTTGCCGGCAATCAACGGTGCCCTGGTGTTTGAAATTCATTCCCATTTCTTGCATGTGACCTAAGCATGCACCCAAGGACACAGATTTGATTTTTGAACCAATTTATATGCACTGGAGCATGCACATGTAGTTAAAATTGGAATTATACACATAAATCCATTAAAAACTCAGTTAATGCATAAAAATGTCCAAACTAACCCCGAAAAATCACAAAAATTCGCACAACACTCCTGTTGTTCTATGTTGGCACGCGAAAAAAACTTGAAAGCAATAAGAGGTAATGGATATCGTTTCGTCCCCAAAGGTGGGACGTTCCCTACCGAAAACCATCATGCTTGTTGTGAGAAGCTCCGGTTTGTGAGAAGCATATACCCAAACCTGCCCCAAATGGGACAAAATTTGTACCACGACATGTTGATGCTGCTCCATGATAGCATGCCAAGTTTCATGAATTTCAGACGAGTTTTGGATTTACTAGAATTAAAAAACCAGGCATCTCAATGTTTTGCCGCCAATTTACGGTGCCCTCGGGTTTGAAATTCATTCCCATTTATTGCATGGGACCTAAGCACGCACCCAAGGAGAGAAATTTGATTTTTCAACCAATTTATATGCACTAGAGCATGCGCATGTAGTTCAAATTTGAGTTATGCACATAAATGCATTAAAAACTCAGTTAATGCATAAAAATGTCCAAATGAACCCTGAAAAATCACAAAAATTCACACAACACTCCTGTTGTTCTATGTTGACACGAGAAAAAAACATGAAAGTAATAAGAGGCAATGGATATCGTTTCGTCCCCAAAGGTGGGACGTTCCCTACCGAAAACCATCATGCTTGTTGTGAGAAACTTCGGTTTGTGAGAAGCATATACCCATACCTGCCCCAAATGGGACAAAATTTGTACCACGACATGTTGATGCCGCTCCATAATAGCATGCCAAGTTTCATGAATTTCAGACGAGTTTTGGATTTAGTAGAATTTAAAAACCAGGCATCTCAATGTTTTGCTGGCAATCAACGGTGCCCTGGTGTTTGAAATTCATTCCCATTTCTTGCATGGGACCTAAGCGTGCACCCAAGGACACAGATTTGATTTTTCAATCAATTTATATGCACTGGAGCATGTGCATGTAGTTCAAATTTGAATTATGCACATAAATGCATTGCAAACTCACTTAATGCATAAAAATGTCCAAACGAACCCCGAAAAAATCACAAAAATTCACACGACACTCCTGTTGTTCTATGTTCACACGAGAAAAAAACTTGAAAGCAATAAGAGGCAATGGATATCATTTCGTCCCCAAAGGAGGGATGTTCCCTACCAAAAACCATCATGCTTGTTGTGAGAAGCTCCGGTTTGTGAGAAGCATTTACCCAAACCTGCCCCAAATGGGACAAAATTTGTACCACGTCATGTTGATGCCGCTCCATGATAGCATGCCAAGTTTCACGAATTTCAGACGAGTTTTGGATTTACTAGAATTTAAAAACTAGGCATCTCAACGTTTTGCCGACAATCAACGGTGCCCTCGTGTTTGACATTCATTCCCATTTCTTGCATGGGACCTAAGCATGCACCCAAGGACAAAGATTTGATTTTTCAACCAACTTATATGCACTGGAGCATGTGCATGTAGTTCAAATTTGAATTATGCACATAAATGCATTGAAAACTCACTTAATGCATAAAAATGTCCAAACGAACCCTAAATAATTCCAATTCTTTTATGATCATCGCAGATAAAAGGTCTAGCAATTCAAACACGGTCCATGGCCGCTGTGACCCCATTAAGTAATTCAAATCAAGACAAAAAATCAAGTACATCCCACACAGTTTATTATAACCAACCGTGTGAGATGCAGCACACAATATCTTTGGACCGTGTCTGAATAAGGGACCGTGTCTGATGACACTTTGCGCGGCAGTTTTTTGGCCGAAGCAATTCAAAATTTTTGGCTTCCGCGGAAATATCTACCTCCCCGCCCCCTCCCCCTTACCAAAAGCCACATTTCCCCCCTTTCCGCCTTCCTTTCCAAGTTGAAACCTTCACTCCTTGCTTGCAGTGCCGCCGCGTCCTCGCCGGTGACCCTCCTTCATGCTGCTCCGCCTCGCATATCCAGGCAGGTAATCCACACCCGACCCCCATCCTCGTCCTCCTTCCACACCCACATGCCCCGACCGTCGACGCGAGCGCGACACCTTCCACCCAAATCACCGACCCCTTCACCAAATAAGCGTCGGCCTAAGCCATGGTGCACGCAGTATATCCAGGACCTCAAGGAGCATTTGGCAGCGGAGAAGCAAATCGTGGCCGCACGCGTGGATGAGGTCACGATGGCTGCCATTCGTGCCGACCCCCAGATCTTGGAGGAGCACCTCGCCGTCGAGGCCACCGTTGACGCCTCGCGCGCTGATGCCGTGACGTGGTTGGCTGCTTTAAACGACAGTTCATGGCATTTTCTCGAGGCCACCGTCGGTGCCTTCGACAAAGACTATGAGGTGTTTTCTCAGTGTGCACGTGCTTACCTCATCTCGAGAGCCAGCAGGTTGTTGCCCGGAGCGGCTCAGGCAACTCACCACTACAACGAGGGCACCCACGATGCGGAGGCCTCGCCCTCTTCCATGTCCAAGGAGCCAATCGTCATCGATATCTCCGACAATGAGGAGTAGCTTGTCTTATTAGCTCACTATAAAGACCCATGTTCAGTTTGCTAGCTACTGCCTTTCCTTAACAAATTCTAGTGACTTGTGCTATCTACTTTCACCATGCAATCTTCTGCTATAGTGTATATGTTCTATATGTCGTGCAATGTGGTGTTCAATTAACTGCTTGGTTCAATTCTGCAAATGTGATGTGCAATTCTTCAGGGTGCAATATTTCCAAGTAGTTAAGCATGCTTGGTTTGGTTAACTGTCTGATCTTCTATTAGGAGTATGTTATATTGTTCAATTGGTGTTTAGTTAACTGCTTGGTTCATTTGTTGTGGCCTCGTTCACTTGTTGTGGTGTTTAGTTAACTGCTTGGTTCAATTCTGCAATGCGATGTTCAATTGTTGTGGCTGCATTCTGTTATTGTATACCATGTGAGGAATAAATTGAATTAGGTTGTACTAAATACATGAGAAACAAATATAATTGCAATATTTCCAAGTTCTTAAGCATGCTTGGTTTGGTTAAATGTCTGATCCTCTATTAGGAGTATGTTATATTGTGCAATGGGGTGCTCAGTTAACGTTTGGTTCATTTGTTGTGGTGTTTAGTTGACTGCTTGGTTCAATTCTGCAATGCGATGTTCATTTGTTGTGGCTGCATTCTCTTATTGTATACCATGTGAAGAATAAATCGAATTTGGCTGTACGAAATACATGAGAAACAAATACAATTGCTATATTTCCAAGTTGTTAAGCATGCTTGGTTTGGTTAAATGTCTGATCTTCTATTAGGAGTATGTTATATTGTGCAATGTGGTGCTCAGTTAATGTTTGGTTCATTTTTTGTGGTGTTTAATTAACTGCTTGCTTCATTTCTGCAATGCGATGTTCAATTGTTGTGGCTGCATTCTGTTATTATATACCATATGAGGAATAAATTGAATTTGGCTGCACTTAATACTTGAGAAACATATACAAGTGCTATATTTCCTAGTTCCTAATCATGCTTGTTTGGATAAATGGGTTTTCCATGTGGCTTGAATTAAACTGATGAATCTGCAATGTGCTTATTTATCATCAACATATTTTACTGATAGCATGCGAACCCTTACTTAACCAGATGACTAACTACCTTATATGTGTTGCAGGGAAACATTGGGAAGCATTGAGGTTTAGATGGTACTAACTATTATACCTTGCCTTTTTGTATTCCTTTGCAACCTTTTCCAATATAGAGAAGATTTTTATGCACACCCTTGTTTTCAGGCTTCACTAATGATTACCTCTCAAACCACCTCTAGGGTCAGGAGGCGAGGAAAGTTTTCATACAACACCCACGGTTCAATATTGAAGTGTTCCTGAAGAGGTCGAAGGATGGACGGTCAATCATCCACAGGCACTGGCCTAAAGTTGCAAAGACCTTCAACATGAATGAAGGCTCAATATTCGCCTTCCGCTTCAGCAGTTTTCCAGATGAGATGCATCTCACTATGTACCGTTTATGATGCTAATTTTGAAAGGTTCTACATGATGCATGTGAAACTTGCTGCTGGTGCAGTTGTGTAATGGGGTAGCTGAGTGCTGAAGCTATATCATGTTGTACTCCGATGTATTTCAATTATGAAATCCTGCTTCCTTAATATTTAAATGGAATATATTATGTGCTTAATATGAATGTCAATTATATTAGTAAATGGATTATTAATAATAGGCCAATTAGCTTGCTAATTGGGTTTTCCTATTGCAAACGGTTAATGAGAAAACACCGTGGGCGATGACCTAAGGCAACGCACACAGTTTCTAGGAATAAACCGTGTTTGATCAATGAACAATCACACACGACATTCTCTTCAAAATTGTTTGCGTTACGCCACCTTGCGCAAACGTTTTCCTTGTAGTGACTGTGTGGGATTTATATACAAACGGAAATGTTTAGTGGTGACTGACTTTGTGGGATGTACTTACGACCAGAAATGATTTTTCCTATATAATTGTATTTTTTTAGCACTATTGTATGTATTTCTGTATTTGAGTGCTCGCCGGTCGCACACGACCTCATTTTTCCAAGCATGTGTGCCAGGAGGGCATATCCCCAACGGTTTCTGGGTCGTGTGGGAAGGACCCCCCTATCGCCCACACTCAATTGGCGACGGTTCCAAATGTCATCGGGGAAAGGGGTAAAAAACCATTAGTTTAGGACCGACGCGTACCAGTGAGTCCTAGGACTGTTTCTAGTCCCAACTAAAAAGTCCCTAGTCCCTAAAAAGTCCCTCCCTGTTTGTTTCCAGGGACTAAAAAGTCCCTAGTCCCTCCCTGGAGGTTATTATATGACCATGTTACCCCTAGTATACAGAAAAATAACAACCAAACAACACCATGGGCCGGCAGGGCAATGGGTGCAGGGAGGGGCATTGTTGGAAAAGTCTCAAAAAGTCCCAAAAAAAGTCTATCCTTGAGAGTCTTCTTCATTTAGTCCCAAAAAGCAACTTTTAGTCCCTAGTAGTCCCTCCTGTTTGGTTAAAAAGTCTCTAAGAGGGACTTTTTCTAGTCCCTACACCAAAAATTCCTGGAAGCAAACACCCCCTAAGGCGCCTCACTCATTTATTTGGGCCTCTAAACTACTACTAGTACCTCCGTCTTGGTTTATTCGTCACCATTGTAATTTGTGCTAAATTTTGACCACAGATTTAACTGATAAAATGTTAGTGCATGTGACATGCACTAACATTTCATTAGTTAAATTTATGATCTAAATTTGACACATATTACAATGGGGACCAATAAACCAGGACGGAGGTAGTAGTTATGGGATTACTAATCTAGAAGCCTAAAAGAACTGGCACCTGGTACTCCTACTAGTAGTAGTACTCAAGTTGGAATTCCAATTGCATGGCCCAACTTCTTAGGCTAGACATAGTGGGGGGTAACTTAGATAGTAACTTACACATCCCAAGACAATTTTGCTTATGTGGCAAGTATTTAATGAGGAAAGAGGTGCTTGTGGTAACATAATATGTTACTGTAACATAGCGTTTTCCGAGGCAAAATGAGTCTATGAGCTAATAAATGAAGCAACCTATGACACTACTACTATGTTACTTTGCACTATGGAGATAGTAACTTAGACTAGTGTCATATGCATGACACTAGTATAAGTTACTCCCCACTATGATCAGCCTTAGGCAAAAAATTCGATACAGGGTGTAGGAAGCGGTTTGGGAATTTGCATGCCTTTCCGACCAGTGAGGTACTCCGTACAAAGCACGACAGAGAAATAACGACAGAGAAGGAAGCTAAAAGTAAACAATCAAAAGAGCATTTTTGCATTTGTTTTGCATTGAATCGTTTCACAAGCTTGACTACTGTTGTTTTTCTACTTTTACAAAAACCGCATCGTAATGTTAAAACGTGCATTTGCACGTACATAAGTAATAGTAGTACTCCCTCCGCCTAGGTGTATAAGTATTCCCTCCTTCTTGGTCACGGTGCACAACCAAAGATGACATATTCACCTGATTGGAGGGAGTAGCACAGTCTGCAAGCATATATAGAGAGAGACGTGTAGTGCGATGGTATATAGGAGTAGTAAAGTTTGTGCTATGTGCACGTACTTACAAAATGCGTACGGATACACAAGGTTTCCAAACTTTCCCTTTTACATACTTAATTAAGGATGCTAATAATTCCTGAACGTTCGGGATTTATCATTTGCGTCCCAAAAGTAATGAGATCGCCTTACGAAACTAAATTATACTCCTACTAAAAGCCATGGCGCTCGTAGGAGCGCTTGCGGCGCGCCACGAGTGCTGCAGTGCGGCCGCTTCTCAGCGCCGACACAACACCTCTTCCTCAGCCTTGCAACTCGCGAGGTGCTGATTGGCGGCTTGCCGGCGGGCAAGCGTGATCTCACCGGTGTGGTGCTCTGGCGCCAACAGGTACTCCTGCTCGCTGGAAGCGTGCACCCGGTCCACGTACCGCCAAGCGTAGATGAGGCGCTTGGACCCGAGTGCACTCAGGGCTTTGTCACGGGCGTCCTCCGCCACCGTCACGGCCCTCACACGATCCTTCTGCCAAAGAGCCAATTTCCAGACTCTCTCGAACGTGACATAGGCCTGCCAGGAAGCCTGTCCCGCGGCATGCTTCTCTTCCTCGGCCTTCTTCTCCGCCTCTATTTTGGCGCGCTCTGCTGGAGGCAAAGCCTCCCACAAGGCGACATCCATTTCTTTCCAAAGCTCCTCAAGGCTGGGGGGGGGCTCGGTGTGACGCCCGGATAATTAAGATACAGTGATCCCCCGCTAATGATGCCACGTCACCTTGGTTACTATTGATAAACTCACGATAGTTAAAAAACGAAGCAATTCAAAATTTAAAATAAAGGCAAATATTAAAACTAAATGTTCGGGTGAGCCAAATAATGCATAAGTAGTAATGGTGGAGAAACCACATTGTTATAAAAGGTTTAAATGCACTTAGGTAATTAAAACAGTAGTTAAAACAATTAAATAAATACATATTTGATTTTATTAAATATTAAACTATTTTATTTTGGGTTAATAATTACTATGGCAGTAGTATAATTATAAATGCAAGTTTAGGTACTAGTGATAATTTTTATAAAACAGAAACTAAGAGGAAACTAAAATTAAATAGAAAATAACAAATCAGTAAAACAAAAAATAAAAAAAGGAGGAGGACCCCCCCTCCCCACCAGGCCTCGGCCCAGCTGGCCATCGGGCCAACCAGGCCGTCCCAGCCGCCGCTCCATAACCCCCTCACCCGTAACCCTAACTACCGGTCGCCCCACTCCTCCTCCCCACAACCCCCACGTCTCTCTCCCCTTCCCCGATCCAGATCGGGGGAACAAACCTCCCCACGGCGCCCCGACTGTCGGTGTCAAAACCGGCGGATCTCGGGTAGGGGGTCCCGATCTGTGTGTCTTAGGCTGATGGTAACAGAAAGCAAGGGACACAATGTTTACCCAGGTTCGGGTCCTCTCGATGGAGGTAAAACCCTACTTCCTGCTTGATTAATATTGATGATATGAGTAGTACAAGAGTAGATCTACCATGAGATCGTAGAGGCTAAACCCTAGAGGCTAACCTATGATGGTTATGATTGTGATTGTATGATCTATCAACTAGCCTGGCCCTGGTTTATATAATGCACCAGAGGCCTAGGATAACAAGAGTCCTAGCCGAATACACCGGTGGGGGAGGAGTCCTTGTCTTGATCACCAAGTCTTGTGGAATCTTCCTTGTATGCGGAAGCCGTCCGGACTGGCCCATGAGTATACGGCCATGGGGGTCCTCGGCCTAATCTAACAGATCGGGAGATGACGTGGTGAGTACCCCCTAGTCCAGGACACCGTCAGTAGCCCCCTGAACCGGTCTTCAAGTTGGGGACGCTCCTCGATTCTTCCGAACGGTTCTTCATCTTCGGTCATCGGTCCTGAAAACTAGTTCAACAAATCTTCCCATCTTCGATATTGAGGATCACCAAAGTTCATCCGAAGAGTTTACACGTTGGGTATCCGAGGAGCCCCTTTAAGTTTCCGGCCTTTATCAATGCCTTGTTATTTTTATGCCACACCTTGGGTTTGAAGTTGTTCCCAGGAGGTAGTGTCCTCTTGCGTCCGAGCTCTACCGCCGGACTGCATTCGAGGTATCTTTTGCAGCTGAGCACCAATGCCGGACTGCTTCCGAGCTTCAACGCCGAAATGTATCCGAGCTCCAACGCTGGACTATGTCCAAGCTCCAACGCTGGACTATATCCAAGAAGTCATAGATCATCTTGGTCCAAAATAGTTGAAGGAGTTTAGCCGAGCTTAATGCCGGAAATGCCCTCTATGGAGCTAGCAGCTTGCGCCGAGCTTTATGCCAGATCGCTTCCAAGGTGGTGCACCACCCGACAAGTGGGCTGATTTTTGTGAATATTTTTAACTGGTGCAGTTTATTACGTGCGATGTATATCCAAAGAGCCCTCAAGGTGTGTATCAGTCTAAAACCCGAGATGCACCTGAAGGAAAGCATAAAACCGCTGTTCCCAGTAGCCCCAGAGACTCAAGTCGATGCGTGAAATCGGCCTGAGGATCAACTCCTAGCTCGGCAGCATACATAGGAATAAAAACACAGTGTAAGAGATAATAGTGATTGGCGAACGGGCCCCTGAGAGAGGGTCGTGAGAAGTCGTCGTTATATATAGCTTTATGCCAGATAGGTCCAGATGGTACTTATTGTTGTCCGAAGACGCGCTTTCCCATAGTTCGATCAAGCCGAACACTGAGCCCCTTGAATTTTCTGCATTGAATAGGCAATGCAGTAGCCCATTTCTGATGGTCGGGTGGCAACACCGCATCAGGGGATCGATGTGCCCTTTAATATTTGTGAATAATGAGCACAAAGCCCAGTAGCCCCCGAGCCTTAATGTGGGGACGGGTGGCCGGATTAAGGATCGATATCCAGAGTAAAATCACAGATTTTGTGTAATGATTCTATGTATCCAAGTACTTTACATCATTATTTTGACTCCATTGCGACCGTTTATCTGTTGAAAGTGGCCCATCGTCGGCTTCTACCCCTTGGTAGATACTACACAGGGTGTTTCCGAACTAACAAAACAACCCTTAGATGACGTCTCGGTGCCCGAAGGCAGTTGTGTTGACGGAAACGAGGCAATCAGATATGCGGGCTTTATAACTTTCGCTTAGTCATAGGAGCTTTAAACGGGGGAAGATAGCTATGAGCCCCCGGTTAATGTTCGGCGACATCTGAGGTCAAGCCGTAAACACTTCGGCCAATGTTATGAACGGCCCGTCATTTAACATAGTCATCGGATCGTTGATCAGTTTACGCCTATTGTGATAGTCAGTTTTCGGCTTTCTCCTCTGAGGTGCTTAACCATGCGATCTGGAAGCATAATCGCAGTGGTTCTCTCACTACAAAAAAATACACTTCCATGATGATACGTGTTTGTCACAGTAGGTCGTGTTTTTTGTCATGCATGTACATCCATGACAAATTTATGACAGAATAGATAGTCATACCTGTGTTGTCGTAGAAGTGTTCCATGACATTACCAAAATTATCATCACGGAAGTGTCCACTTACATGACGAGAAATCACGCGTCACAGAAGTGCTTTCGTCAAGGGTGACTGACATGTGGCATCCACCGTAACGGAACGCTGTTAAGCTATCGGGTTGGATTTTGGATCCGATAACCCGTTAACAGCCCCGACCAATGGGAAATTTCCACGTGTAAAATCATCATTGGCTGGAGGAAACACGTGTCGGCTCATCGTTGGGACAGATGTTATCCACTCATTGGACAGAAGGCGCCTATGATACGTCGACACGTGGCACGGCCCATCAAGTTTAAATGGGCCGGCCCAACCAAAGGCCCACAAGATTTTGCGGACCATAATGGGCTGGCCCATTTAAAGGCCCATGAGATTTTGCAGACTATAATGGGCTGGCCCAGCTAAAGGCCCACAAGATTTCGCGGGCCATATTAGGCCGGCCCAGTAAATGCCCACAAGATTTTTATGTGCCATAATGGGCCGGCCAAGGTAAAGGCCCACAAAATTCTTGCGGATCATAATGGCCGGCCTAGCTAAAGGCCCACGAGATTTCGCCGACATTAATGGGCCGGCCCAGCTGTAGGCCCACAATATTTTGAGGACCCTAGTAGGCCGACCCATTAACTGGCTGCCATATTTTGGGCCAAATGCCGGCCCATATTTGATCCGGTCCATTAATGTCCTGCCATGTTTCGGGCCTAATAATGGCCCATATAAGATCCGGCCCATTTAGTAATTCGGCCTGATATTAGTTTTGGCCTGTTAAGGGCCCATTTAACATTTCGGCCCTATATTAATTTCGGCCTGTTAAAAGCCCGTCATATAGTTGGGCCTAACTACGGCCCGGTTTGCATCCAGCCTGCTCGCAGCCGATATCTGATTGGGCTAAACAAGGACCGAGACAACTTTGGCCTGTTAAAAGCCCATGAATTTATTCGCACAATCATGGGCCGGGGTCCATTTCGGGCTGCTGCCGACCCGTGAGCTATTCGGTACGTTTGTGTCCAAATTACTTCTCAGCCTCCTAAAAGCCCATTGAGTTTTCTTGCGAAAAGAGGGCCGGGGGTTACTCGGCCTATTAAAAGCCCGAATATACTAGTGGGCCAGTTTGACGGGGCCCATGATGCGGATCATACATCGTGATTGCATGACGGCCCGATTATGTACCGCAATTTTACGGTTTGGCCGGTTTACTGCGAAGACAGGATATATATACAGTAAAATAACTGCGGGATCGTGAATAAGAAAAAACCTAGACTATACAATAAAGAAATTACGGCATATTACATCCACTGGGCATCAAAGTTCGCCACTATGATAACAAAGCACAAGCAGACAGCAGATTACATACACTGGGCATCAAAGATCGCCAACAGTGCAAATAAACACGCCGACAAAATAATATACAAAACCGACAAAGACTTCAATAGAGTTCAAGAAAGGTTAGCCTATTTGGGAGCTGCAAGACAAGCGGTGAGCAAGATGATGAGATCGCGCTTGTTCAACACTTACATCTTCCTCACTCTGAAAGATAAAGAAGCAGACAGATGACAGGTTTTGCACATAAAAGTATCAGTGCTGACAATTCATCACATTTATTACTGATGAATAAAGTGACACAGATTAAAATGGCATTAACGCAATATGGTATTGTTCAGGTCAAGACATGGCAGGAAATGACATTGTGAAGGAGTTGGCAGCTTCACGACACCACTCGATTACAGATCTAGAACTCATAAGTATCAATGGTTAGTGTGCTGTCAATTTATCCCATTTCATATTGGCAAATAAAGAAACGGTTTAAATAATACTCCCTCCGTCCGGAATTACTTGTCATCAAAATGGATGTGTCTAGAACTAAAATACATCTAGATACATCCATTTCAATGACAAGTATTTTCGGACAGAGGGAGTAGTAGAATTTTTTTTTGCGGGTGATATGACATTGTTCATAGTTAAGACATTGCAGAATATGACATTGTGCTGTAGTGGGTAGGTTCACCACACCACTGGATTATGGATGAAGAACATAAGCATACATGCAGTGCAAAAGAAGATCACTTTCTCTGTATAGTTTAATTTAAATGGTATGAAGAAGGAATTTGGTTGTACAACTGAAAACTTAAATTGAGAAGTACAAACTTTTGTTTATGAACTACATAATAAACTTTAAACATGCAATTTGATGCAAACACCAAAAATAAACAGCTGTTGCAGTCATGCCTAACCAAATATACACAACAAAGTTTGAAGGCTTGAGAAGGGCAAACTTACATTACTAGTGAAGACAGGCTCTATAAAGCCCTTGTCCATGCTGATGGGGGGCAATTCAAGAAGTTTAGCACAGAATGTTCTTCATAAGCATTCCCTTTATTCTACATTTTGTTAAGAGTAAATATAGATGTGATAATATACGAAAAAATGGAGAATATTTAAGATAGGATGAAGAGTGATGCTACATAACCAAGTAGCTATAAATGTATGTGCAGCGATACAGGCAAAAGGCACAGCCAAGAGCAATGCACAACTAAACTAATTCAGTACCAACCTTATGGTAAGAGTAAATATAGATTTGATGTGTAGAAAATGGAGGGCAAAGGAAAATAAGCTGCAGAGTGATGGTACATGAACAACTACCTGTCAATATAAGTACAATCGATAAAGGACAAAGATGAACTTACAAGAACAATGCAGAGCTAAAAAATTAGTTGGCATTGGATATATTCTACACTAATGTAACCATTCATACAGATCGAGATAATTTGGAGCGAACAATTGATAAGCAAGCTATCATGCATACTGCTGTCACATAATGAACCAGGTATGTATGCAAGTACAGTGATACAGGACAACAGGTACTAACAAGAGCAAAGCAGCGGGCATCATATTTGTGGTATCATGTCGTTCTTTTCAAACCGGAATTCTTCTTCGACCAGATTTCCTGCAAAAAAGATCCGTAAGGCACATGCGGAAAAGTAGAAGTTCAAATTGTCATGTGATTTCATAGACAGTACCTCATCCTGGGAACGAGACCAGTGCATAACAAGGTTTTTCCATTCAATGTCTTCTAAATTTAGCACAGGAAACTTCACCGGAAATTTGTTTATAGACTTTCCATCAAAGTGTGATTTCCTCAGGTAACACCGACATCACTTTGCAATGCTTCCTTGAAAAGCACAAGCAAGCTTTGCTCGTCATGACTATCCAGATTGACCCTAACCTAGTTACAACAATGTAATGTAAATCATTGATGTGTTCGATCAGCAGAAAACAGGAAAATAGTAACCATGAATAATAGCACTTACACGTAAGTTGGACAGGAAGATGTGAAGATGGTGTTTGTCTTCACTATAATCTTACCATGATGGGAATATATGAACGTAGTCCCTAACAACATTGAAAGCATTGTATTTTAAACTAGGAATAAATGGAATGGGGTTCCAATCTGCAGAAATTGGCCGTCTCTGCAGTTGGGATAGGTCTTCGGCCGGTGGACTTGTTGTACTTTTTGCTGGAGTGAGATTTTTTACGTAACGGTTTGGTGCTATGGCAAATGAAATTGGTATACCTTTGCTGGAGTGCAGGTCCTGTGTGGTGGGGCTAGTGGTGTGGCGTGAAGTATGGGTACAGTCTGCTAGAGTCGGTGCTATGTTTTGTGTCACCGGTTGTATGACCAATATAAGTGGAAGTACTGTCGATTTCTCCGGAACCACCACGTTTTTCAAGGACTTTGTTGGTGCTCCTTCAGGTTCGGAATCACCCTCTTCCTTTTTGATGTATGATGCACAAGAACAACATTTGAGTGAAAAAACATGGTATGACGATAGATGGAATATGTATTGATAATGGATGGGCATGGCATCTCGAGTTATATGATGAGTAAACTAAGCAGATGGTGGTGCAACAAAGTAGAAGAAATGCAAGACAACATATGCAAGATACGCACAATCAATAAAACCTTGCCAAATTAGAACAGGCACCTTGATGGGTGAACAGGACATGTCATCTGCCTTTGACTCCTCGAGGATAGAATAGTCATTAGGATGATATTCTGAACAAGAATCAACAGGTGGGGAGCGTACAAGTTTCATTGCTTCCAGAATGGCACTCAATGCCTTGGTGCCAATTTTGTAAGTCATTGCAGTGTTCCACAATATTCTTCTGATGCGCGGATTCTGATATTCACTATAATTGCGTATAATATCTGAGAACCATGAAAACATAAATAGTTGTGAGATTATCTTTGTAACGCAGATGATATTCTAATATAGAGGCGCCCCTGTAAACACTTATGTGCTATCACTGGATTCTGATGAGAGAGCCCATGTGTGTTGTAATATCATGCGTGCATTTATATAATCTGGCACAAGTACACAAAAAATAGGCTCCAGAAGTAAGGATAGCTGGCAGATGATAGGTTCATAATATACTGTATACAGAGTTTATTGCCAAACCATGATAACAAGAGCACACAACAACTAGGCAGATCATAGTGTACATAACAGGTACACCATAACCATGATATATAAATCGGAAAGTGGGCGGCTTGAAAATACGGTGTTGTATTGCCGCTAGTAATTGAAAGCCTATCGATCACGTCTGAGCCAAGCACTATCGAACATGGTAAAGAAGAGCAAGCAGATTTTGGATAATAAAATGGTGGTTGCACGTGCCCACATTAAGATGAACCAGAGTGCATTAAGAATGCAACTCCGGTATCTCTCGACCATTTCAGGCGGTTGGATGAAGATCCCACGTCTCCTAACCCTTCTTCTTCCTCGTCTCTTAATTCTTCCCATACGAGAACACCGCAGACGCCGGGCTAGACCACCGACCCCCACTTTGTGTTCCTCCGCCACCCCCACCCCCCACCGGCCGAAGTTTTCTTTGTTCGTGAGGCCCCACAACCTCCCGAGCCTTGGATCGCACCGGCGAACTCCGGCGAGCTCTGAAAAATCGATTGACCCAATTTTGAAATTTAGTCTACTGTGATTTAACTAGTGTGGAATATAAAAGGGGAAAACCATAAGCATTGGGAGTATAGTGTTGAGTGGCGATCTATTTTCTTGCTGCGATAAATAAGTTGAGCAGATACGAAAGAGTATTGCCTCTGGTGCAGCACCGCGTATGCATCTGCTGAGAATTTGACGATGCTGCGGTAGCAATGGCTGTCGGTGGCGTGGAAGCAGATCTAGGAGGGTAGACGGTGGCGGCGGGGCGCGGTGGATGAGACGGTCGTAGGAGCGGCGCCGGCAAGGTGGACGACGGCGGGGATGAAGCGAGAGGATGGGATGCAAGGATCTCGGTCCAAAGGCGTGGATGAGAGAGGTCGATCTCTTGTAATGGACGGCGGCGTCGGGGTATCAGCTCCGGCATGGTGGAGGAGGACGGCGGTGGATGGGGTGGTGGACGGCGGCGGACGGAGGAGGGTGGGGTGGAGAGGGTGTTTTGGCGCCCACAGTAATGAATGTGGAAAAGGGAGGTAGAGAGGAAGGGGAACCATGTATTTAGGGCGTGCTTGTCTCAAATGCGAGGAAATTTACAAACTTAGCCCCTGTTTCAAATTTCTACTACATCACAGCAACACTAGTCGGTTGGGGATAGGACGGTAATCTCGCATACACCGAATATTTGCCGACGAGAGTTTGTTTTTGGCGCCCATCATGTATGAATATGAATCGTGGAGGGAGTCGATTTCGGCCTAGGGCACACTGTGTTTTGGCGCCCACCGTGTATGAATCCGGGTGAGAGGCGGTTACGTCACGTTTGGGTGAAATTACAAACCTACCCCTATCGAAACCTATAGAAATCCAGTAGATAGGCTTTGCGTGGCGGGATAGGCAGTAGTGATTTCCATCTCGCAGATTTTGGTTTCAAAGTGATTCTGCGACTTTCCCCGCTTGCTCAAATTTTGCACGATTACGCGTTTACCGTGCCAACTCAATTCGAATCCCGTTTGTATTCTACTATTTTTTCGGGCTGGATCCATTTTCAATTGGAATTACATTCTATATACATCATTTTTTATATATACTTTCAAAAGCACAACACCATTTATACATAAATATGGTTTACAAATGGCATGATCTCAGATTCATAAGGTTGTATCCATCAATTTTGATTTTCAAATATTTGAAACCACTTTATGTTCAAATCCAATGTATGCATTCCTCGCTAACTGTCTCCAATTAATGTGTATTTCATGCGGGTTTTTTTTAACTTCTCAAACATGTATAATGTGTTTCACACACGCAACATATAGTTTAATCCCATTTAGACATTAATTGCATAAATCATGCATTGTTTGTAATTGAAGAATCTATGGGTCACTAATATTGATAAACTATATAACATTACACGTGTGCCCAAATTCAAATTAATTAGCATGTTTGATACACCAATTTGCATTATGATATTATCGATGTCGTGATCTCCAGTTTAAATATTTGAAGCCCCTTTAATCCAGATATTCGTCTCATATAGCTATCACTCATGCTTATATAGGACTATCTCTCTGGACCTATACGCGTTCATCGTCTCTCAGGCATCTCTCGTGCTACATGTATGTCGACAATGATCTTTTATCTTCATAACACACTAACGGTACTCTCTCCCGCGACCTTCATCACTCTATCTATCTCTAAGTATATCTTGCTCCCTGCTATGTGTCTCTAGCTATGATTCTCCATGTGGAATCTCTTTCTCTCACACAAACACAAACCTTTGTCTCCTGGGGTCTCATTTCTCTCAACTATTCCCATGTGTACCACTCGCACACCCCTCATACAGAGATGTCTTTCGCTCCTTAGATATGAGAACCTACGACTCTTCCTCTTCAATATCTATTTCTCACACACAAACACAAACTCTGTCTCCCACGGTCTCATATTTCTCCATTGTTCTCTTGTATGTCGCTCAAACACACACCCTCTCCCTAGAGATATCTTGTGTTCCCTCATATGTCTCTCTAGCTATCACTCTCGCTAGAAATATCTTTCTCTCTCGCAGACACAAAACTCCGTCTCTGGATCTCATTTCTCTCGATATCTGTTTGTATGTGACTCACATGCACCCTCTCTCTATCTCTCTCACACCCACACACATAACCAAGCCTTCTGATACACTTGACTCATATCTCTAACGCACACTAGCTAGCATCTTTATCTTTCTATTTATCTGTTTCTCCATCAACCTTCTTTCTCGCCCTCACTCTTGATTCCTATCATGCACACTCCATATGTTTCTCTCTACATGCAGTCAAGTGCCCTCTCACACACATATATAACTTCACCCTTTGAACCACCTGACGGTCATCTCCAACACCCAAACTAACGGATGTCCCTCTAGCTAGCATCTCCATCTCTGTATCTATCTGTAGTTTCTCCGTCAACATTTCTTTCTCGCACGGAGTCTTGCTTCCTATCACCCACACTATATATGTCTCTCCATACATATGCATTTATAGGTTGATCTCTTTTGCACAATCGTTGCGCCTCACCCCCTCTGCTCGCCATAGATGCATGCTCCAGCCCATGCCACTATCTCTTAAAGACAAAAACACATGCTCAATTGTCGGGCCTTCTTCCTTGCATTCTCACATGCATGCATATTGTCATAACGACCCGTCTCTCCCATGTCGTTGATCTTATGACTTATGTATTCTTTCTTTTATCTCGATCATGCGCGCGCGCACACACACACATCCCACGTATACATGTATACCTCTCACACATGCATGTTGAAGGTCTGTATGTCTCCATACGTAGTTAATTACCCTGAATCCTAACGCCACATCGAATCGTTCTCCTCTTTTGTGCACATAACTTCCGCCTGGATGGGCAAAACACACACCCACACTTAACAATCTCCTTCTAGCTTCCTCCCCTGCCGCCTCTCACTCGTCCCCTATCTCGCCGAAACCAATAGGACCATCCCTTTGTTTAATTCCCGCCTACATGCACCATTGCTATATAGTAGTCTCCCTCGGTGTCTCTCGAACAAACACGTTCTCTCGATGTCGACTCCTCTCACGCGCAATCACCTTCTCTTCCCTCTCTACGGGCATTTTCTCTCTCGCACCCCATCATTGGTGGCCTCTGCCATACACATCACCTCTCTATGATGAAGCCATGCACACTTAAATTACATCCGCCACAGAGGACCCCGCGACACACACACACACACACACACACACACACACACACACACGCACGCATGCACCCCCCCACACACACACTAAGACTCCATCTCTCTCTCTCTCACACACACACACAAACACACGCACACACACCCATGCCCCCCACACACACTTAGACTCCATCTCTCTCTCTCTCTCACACACACACAAACTAAGACTCCATCTCTCTCTCCTCTCTCTCTCTCTCTCTCACACACACACCCCACAAACACACTAAGACTCCATCTCACACACACATGCTCTAGGCGGAGCATTTGTTCCTACCACCCTTCATCCAACCTTACCCGTATGATAAACAATCACCTTTATTTACTTGCATAACATGGACAGATTCCATTTTACTTTAGTAGTCAACAAACTTATCATCATACCCTTATAAAAAACGAGTTGGCGATGATGGTGTGCCTGCCATCTTGTAATACAGACGATCTATATCTGATGGATAGAAAGCAAACTATGATAATTTTACAAAAGATACCCGCACCTCTCTCCACATCATTATCTCCCGCAACCTCATTGCTCAGCAAATTAAAAAGGAATAAGTCTCTGGAACAATCTAGCATGCATGGTGGCCGCTGCCGACTGCCGGCGCCGTCCATCCCCATGCCTCCGCCAATTCCGACCACCAGTCACCACCACGCTCCACTCCTCCTCGCCTTACCTCTCATCTTTCAATTTTTCGATGACATTCTCGAGATACCCGTTTTCTCATAAAATTCTCGAGATATCATTACTTTTTACACATGGGTCAATCACAACAGGTGTTTTGTAAAAGAATGCATAGTGATGTTCCGTGCAATGCACGAGAATTTTGCTTGTAATTATATAACGCAAATCACGAGCAGGAAGTGACTTTTTTTGACACAACCACGTTAACATGGCCACGTAAATCACGAGCAGGAAGGAGAAGGGAAGCGGGATATGGAGTAATGTTTTTACCACAATTTCTTAGGAAACTGAGTGCAATAATTGAGTAGTTTTGCAAACTACCATTACTACTACACCTGAAACGGTTCAAACCTATACTCCCTTGCCAGCACGCGCTTCCTGCGTGAAATGGTCAGCGTCGCCCTGGAGCGTCAGTGCCGCATTAATGCCCGGCCAGAGCGAAGGCGACCTCTAACTGACGCCGGCTTTGCAGTGGCACGACGGCCGAGAGCGCCAGCTTCGATGCACGCGATCGCTCACGTCGACATCGGCCATAGGCCCTGTTTGGATCCATGGGTTAGAGTTAGTTTGAGCTAGTTGGGGCTCAAATATCCCTAAAGTATCCAAGCATGAGGGTTTAAATTGGAGCAAGTTGCACCGAACCCACAAAAAAACTATCCCACCCAAGAGGTGCTAATCGGAGATAGTTCTCATTGGGACCACTGAAAAATCACTTTTCTCTCTCCATGAAGTGCATTTATTGTCAATCTAACCCTCCCACCCAAACACCTCTTTGGCTACAGTTAGTTCAGGGTTAGTCATGAGTTAGTCTAACCTCTAGCTAACTTAGAGTATCAAACAGGAGCAGTATTAGACATGCAAGTTGCTCAAAGCATACAGGAAAATTCGTATGTGAAAGGATTTTTTCTTTTTGAAAAAGGAACATGAAAGGAAAAAATTTTAGAATGCTCTTGGCATGTCGCTAACATGTGATAGTTAACCGGCCTCAATAGATGGCAGAAACGCCAGCCCGCCGCACATTGATAGAGACGAGGAGGGAGAAGAGATACAGGCTGCTGGATTACTAGAGATAGGTGTTGCACGGAAGCCAAGAAATATGGTGATAGCGTGGGTTAGCCATGTACTAGTATGATGTAACTACACTTTGGGCTGCCGTGTTTACGTACTCTTCCAGTCCTTTGTGGAGATGATTGGTTAATTTTATATCGCTGAATAATATTAAATATTATGAGTGCAGACGCTCCACCACGAGGTTCCTTGCTCCTTCTCGGTCGTCAGGAATCTATTGTTCTTCCACTCTATTTTTTACGTGAGCTTTGTTCATCCTTTTGCCAACACGCAAGACATCTAGCATCAAGGTGCACGTGTTATGCAACGATCGTTCCATCTATATGAAGAACATGTGGACCGGAACTACGAGATGACATGTACCCAAGAGTGGACGTCTGAACCTGAGTAATGTAGCGCAGTAAGTGAAGTAGAAAGGCACAAATGGTATGAACATGCATGGCATCTGAGGGTGTGTTTGGTTGCATTCTCGTCTCAAAGATAGTTGTTCCCTCTTCATGCATGCTCAACTCAACACCCCTCTTCATGCATGCTCTCTTCATGAATGCTTCTAGTGTATTTGTGCTAAACAAGTGTGGACTCATGCACCCTCCATACACTCTACCAAACACCCAAAAGTAGGTCGAGAAGGGAACTCTTGGGCGACATTTGTCTCTTACTACGTACTACCACTAAATGTTGTACGTGCAATGCACGGTGATGTTATGGAGTACGTGGCTAAGTACTCTACTACTACTATATTAGTTGGAGGCACATATTAACTTTTATATTTGTTTACGTGTATGCCCCGAGACCTTCCAACTAGACGTGTCTTTCTCTCCAGGTGGCACTTTGTATTGTTCATACCACTAAGTACTAGTACGTGTGGTCTCCGACCCAGAAGTGGAAGAAGTGGAGACGCTCTACCACGCTGTTTTTTTACGCTCGGCTCTACCACGCTGTTCATGTCCTACTCCTTTTCGACGTGTGGGACATCCAAGACGTGCCGTGTTTGGCACCCTTCGTCGTAAGAGTTGAAACGCTAGCATTCATCATAAATAAAAAATAATTATAAATTGGCAGTGATACTATTTTTTGCGAACCAATCAGCAGTGATACTATACCACGCGGTTTCCTTGCTCCTCGATATCGGAAAGAATACTTCCGTTCGCCAACATGTGGGACGTCGACCATCCTGGTCCACTTGCCATGCACGCTGAACTCCAAGGGAGAGTCACCCTGGTCGTTACGCTGCAGTAACAATGACTAATGAGCCGTCAAATCACAGGCCCACTTCCCACTTTGAAGTTGCTCGGACGAAGGAACCATCATGACTTCGTTGAATTACACTTCTTGAAGAAAACTACTGCATCAGAAGCATCGCTAGCTACTGATTTACTCCAACAGAGGCCTCCTTTCGTTCATACGTTAGGAATATGAAAATCATAGGAAGTGAGATGACATGCATCTCAATTCCTATAGAGAAAGAGATGCCATTTGATGCATAGGATAGGAACGTTTCCATTTAGTCTAGGCTAATGTACTGGTAATTTTCTCTAAAAACTACAGTAGTAACTAGTAGTACTGGTACATGCTCGTACTCAGACACAGACACGCACACTAACTACTAGTACTACTACTTCTCACATGCTGGCCAGACGCCATCTTTCTCCTTCCTGGCTTTGTCGGCGACACCCCACCGTGCTTGGATCTCCGCCGACCTCTCCGCAGCGTGCAAGGCCCTTTTCTTTCTTCTTGCGCAGCGGGCCCCTCTTTTCTTGAGTGCTTTCTGACTTTTCCGCTCCCTCTGTGCGGCTTTGGCCGCCTCTTGATCTACCGCCCATTCGGCCTTGGCATCTTCAAATTCCTCCCACATAATTGTGAGGTCGCGAGCGGCGATGAACTCGGCACGGCGGGATGTCATCGCTTCCCTACCATTTTGTGTGCGTTCGTGGGCGGCGAGGAACTCGGTGCCGCGGGATGCCATTGCTGCCTTACCGGTTAGTGTGCGGTGCGGTGGCATGAACGACGCTTGGTGAGAGCTCTGGGGTGGAGTGGCCGGACAACCGTATAGTGCATTGGTTTGTCAAGAGCTCAAGGACAGAAGACGAAGCAAATTAGGATTCCCCTTCAATCCTGGTCATTTATGACCGAGTAAAATGCATTGGCGGTCATCGAACTTGTCTTGATAGCTCACTTTGATCACTTTATACAAGATATGGTGATTATACGATCACTGGCTCAGCGTATAGCTCCGTATTTGTATGGTTGACCAGTCAAACAGTCCGCATGCGCCTCATCAGCTCGTGTTCTTTATCTATTTACGCGGGCCTACCTGTGAATGGAGAAAGAAATACTGTAAAAACCAAAATTATGTGTATGTGGGGAATCAAACCACGGACCCGTCGCTACAATGCACCCTCGCCAGCCAAATGAAAATGAAATACTTTGCGTCAGGCACTCACGCTCACGCTGTCGAAGCATGCTAATGCATGCACGTCGCCCTCTAAATCAAAGTCCTGCTCGTGGCGCAACGCAAACGGTGAGCCCATCACCTGCACGCCCCGGCGTTGCCTGACATTACTGTTTAGACGTTTGATGGAGGCCTACGCGAAAGCCGAGCATGTATTCACCTGACTCAACACCAACGGTCATACTCGGACCGCCTTGCTCATGTATATCGTCCATCACAACGACAATCTGTAAAACAGCCTAAGCTAGAGAGGGTACTATGGCAGTATGGTACAGAGTATGTACTATCATGAGCGACCGATCTTAGTGCCACTGCACACCGAAACCTCTTCCATCTCTAGTGCGCGCTTCCCGCCTAAAACGGTCACCGTCTCTCTAGAATGTCAATGCCGCATTCACCGGACTTAACTGCAGGTGCAATTGGTGTGTCACTAACATGTGGGACAGACGCCCGTTCTGCCCACATGTCAGTAACCCAAACGCATCTGCAGTTAACTCACTGAAGCAGCGTCCACATTCATGCCAGACGAACCTACTCTGGCGCCAGTTGTCCATCCGTATGCCGCGGCTCGTTGCCATTCGCCCGCTATATTAACTTGAGCCCCAGCTCCCAGCCATAGCCGAAGACCCACACTTACTCTCCTCCGGTCCCTTCCTTCTGTCGGCACCACTTCAACCATGGCCTCCTGGCGCTCCGAAGCTCTCTTGGATGTACTATTGCAGGAGCAGACGAGGGACATCGGCGGCTCCGCTCCGGGCGTGCTCCAAAGCTCTCTTCGACGTACTGTTGCAGGAGCAAACGAAGGAGATCGCCGGCTCCCCCCCAGCCGCCCTCCGCAGCCACGACCACGAAGCCGGCGCGCGTGCGCGTGCGCAGCCGGCAGTGAGGAAGAGTAGTAAATGGTAGGTCGCCACCGCTCTGGTCCTAGGAAGGCCACCGCTCCTACAGTTAGTCGACGCCAAGCTTGGTGGGATAAAAATCGGCGGCCGATTAGCCGCTTGATGGCAACGTGGAGTCGGAAATCTTCATAACCTTGTGCTCCGGAGGAGGAGGTTATCAAGGCGGATAAGGAGGAGGCAAAGGCAATGGCCCGCTTTCTCGGGTTCATGGCCGGACAAGGTGGTCGGGGCCCGGCGATCGTTTAGATTAGGTTTACAGTAGGTTTTAGTATGGTTTGTGGGAAAGATGTAATGAATTTCATCCAGTTTATAGGAAAAGTTCTCGAAATGTAATGAATTTCATCCGGTCAATTTGAAATTTGCTTTGTTTGCACGAATTTCGTCCGGTTAGTTCATATAGTTGTCGAAAGGTATGCGGGCAGCATCGGATGGCATCCATCAGTGTCCTCGGACAGATGCCGGTGTAAATTTGTGGGCCAGCGCTGGACATGCCCTAACTATCATGCTATAATCTCTAAAAATCCTCCATTATTTGGCAGGGAACAGTTATCCCTCGATCAAAATCAGGTCCGCGGTGTTTCGCACTCCTCCCACGTAAGAGTGTAAACTCTTGCTTACATAAAAATGGAGCAGGTGGACGGCACTGTAGCACGTCATATCACTCGAACTAGCCCGCCTAACGAGCGGGAAAGCACCGCCCTCGTCATTTTGTTCTGGATTTCTATCGATCGATCGCGCAAAAATGTTACGCTTCACAAGTTCTAAAGGAAAAGGCAGCACACTTACGACTCGTACGCGTTGCAAGCCCGACAGTCTGGCTCGCACTCCGCTCACCAGAGGGGACACGCGTTGTCTTGCAGTTTCACTGACATGTGGGACCGTAATTGAATAAGCCGTCGATAGCCGAAATCTAATCGCTCGGCGGGCGTTGGCTGAGAAGAGAGAAACGTGGGAGGGAGAAGAGATCGCCCGCCTGCCGCGCATGGACTCCAAGAAATATACGGTGATAATGTGAGGTGGGCCATGCTGGAGTCCGGACCGCTTCCGGAGCCCGCTCTCACCGCCCTGGCCCCTCAAGACGCCAGCTGCCAGCTGCATGCATAGCAAGTAGTCCCCGCTTATGTGGAGGAGAGAGAGGCATTGACAAAGTCAAGGAGTAACAGTGGAGACAATAGCTTTCATCAAAAATAAACAATGAATACTCGTTGCTCGTCCTCTATATCGGCAAGAATACTTTCATTCGCCGACATGTGGGACGTCGACCATCCTGGTCCACCTGCCATGCACAAAATTATCCTGGTCTACCCCGGTTGTATCGCAGGCCCAACCTTTCCCACTGTAAGTTGTTCGGACGAAGGAACCATCATGACTTCGTTGAACTCCGCTTCTTCAAGAAAACTTACCGTACCCGCAATACTGCTACCACATGCGAAGACCGGACGGCACTTTGTACCACGCCATATCACCGAAACTCCACTAGGCCAAACTAGCCCGCCTAGGTCAGCTATTTTGGAACGGAGGGAGTACGTCTGCGTAATCGCTATGATTTTGTGTTGCACGTTCTCGTACTTTTACTTTGCTACGATTTTCCTACCTTATGAACCAAATGAGGCCTGAATGTATGTCGACTATTGTCCGATCGATCGCTAAGCCTACAATTTTAGGAGCTAGGGCTATTGGTCGATCGACGAGGGATAACTATAAGCGTACCACGAGCTCATCAGCCCCAACGTTTCTCTTTGGTGAGTGTTTTGCAAGCACTATAGCTCGCACAGTAGCTAGCCTACTAACACCAAGAATCATCAAACAAGCCCTGCTGTTATGATAAACAGTTCAAAATTACATCTAAGCATGCCATATATTACATCAAAAGCTGGTGAGGATACTGTCGGTGTCAAAACCGGCGGATCTCGGGTAGGGGGTCCCGATCTGTGCGTCAAGGCTGATGGTAACAGGAAGCAAGGGACATAGATGTTTACCCAGATTGAGGCCCTCTCGATGGAGGTAAAACCCTACTTCCTGCTTGATTAATATTGATGATATGGGTAGTACAAGAGTAGATCTACCACGAGATCGTAGAGGCTAAACCCTAAGAGCTAGCCTATGATGGTATGATTGTAATTGTGATCGGCCTACTAAGGACCAACCTCTCCAGTTTATATAGACACCGGAGAGGGCTAGGGTTTACATGGAGTCGGTTACAAGGAAGGAAATATAATATCCGGATCGCCAAGCTTGCCTTCCACGCCAAGGAAAGTCCCATCCGGACACGGGCCGAAGTCTTGAGTCTTGTATCTTCACGCTTCAATAGTCTGGACATAGTACACAGTCTGGCAGTCCGGATACCCCCTAATCCAGGACTCCCTCAGTAACCCCTAAACCAGGCTTCAATGACGATGAGTCCGGCGCACAGTATTGTCTTCGGCATTGCAAGGCGGGTTCCTTCTCCGAATACTCCAAAGTGCCTATTACGACGAATAGTGTCCAGCCTCCAATCAATGTTGTGCACCTCGGCTTCGGTGCCTCAGTAATGACCATCTCCACGTGTCGAGCGAATGCGAGGAGTCGAGGCATTTTCGCATTTTCCACCCTCGACCCTCCGGGCTAACCGTCTATTTGAAGGGACGGGGCTCCTCAGATCCAAACCTCACTCTCCCTCCCGAGCCAAGATTCAACAGGCGCTCATGAAAAGCCATTCCAACATGGCCGGCCGTCGCAGCTCTTATGAATGCCCTTCTCGTTCCAAGTCGGGGGATTGGGGAGAGTGTTCAGTTCCTCATAGCCGTTTGATAAAGTTATAAACCCAAGGGATTCTCCCACCGGCATTCATGGTCCCCGTCCGAGCTGGAATAGCCACTAATGACGGAGCAGACCAAGCTGAGGGATCTCCTAACCCATCTCCGGAGGAGCGCATATGTCTGATCCCTCATTTGCTGAGGGGCATCGGGTTGCCTATCCACCCGTTTCTTCGCAGGCTCCTGGAGTTCTGCGGCCTCCAGTTACGCGACCTTACCCCTGCCTCTATTCTGCACATAGCGGGTTATGTTGCCCTTTGCGAGCTGTTTTAGGCTGCGAACCACACTTCGGATTATGGAGGAAGTTGTTCTGCCTCGTCCCCCGCACCCAGGGGTTGTCCCTATGTCAAGTGGGCAGGGCCGAAGTATGGCGCATTGCCGAGACCGGATACCTGTACGGCACTCCTGAGAAGGCACCAGAAAACTAGCTTTCAGAGTAGTTCTATATAAATGACGTCCCCCTTCCGGATCTAGTTCGGCTAGGTCTCCGCAAGTTCAGCAACGCCCCACCGAGGGCACGCCTAAGCTGGCGCCCCCGGGGCCCTCAAGAAGAGGACACAAGGGAAATATTCCTCCTGATGGACAGGATAAAGTTACCGGCCAAATCCGGACTGACGATAGTTGAGGCTATGGCGATATGCATAAGACGGGGAGTGCAGCCGCTCCAATATCGGGGGAAGCCCATGTGGCATTTCAACGGGGAAGATGACGCCACCCGCTGCGGCCGTAAGGGTCCGGACTCCGCTGCCGCTCTGGCAAGGATATTGTCCGATTTGTACAAAGGGGAAGAGGAGGAATTCCTTCGCATAAAAACGCGGGACGGATTCTCCATGTACAACCCCGGTGTGGGTAAGTTGCCATTCTTTTTCCCTGCTTTACTTACTCTAGCGTTCTTCTGCTAAGATTACTTGCATCAATGCTTCTGGGCAGGAACTAAGGAGGGCTGTTGAAGGAATCTTCAGCCCCCGCAACCAGAGGACCCTGGAAGGGCCCTAGATCCGGGACTTAAAGTGGATCTGGATATCACTGTGGAGCTTGTCAACGGGGTATTCTATCAGGCAAGCTGGGATGGCGCCCTAGTGGCCATTACGGCTGACTACCCTGGACTGCTCCCCGCTTCGCGTGTAAGCCAAACTAAAAAAACCCTATCCTTCGAAGAGGACTCTTCCCAGGTATTACAATTTACCTTTGGGGCGTCGTTCTATTTGTAGAAACGACGGCCGGAGCGAGGGGCCGAGCCCCTAGGGACTCGTCAACCACGAGCGTCCAGATCGGGCAGGCTCAAGAGGAAGGCGGTGAGGGTTGACACACCGCTACAGAGGTAAAGCAATGACATGTCCTATAATTATAGAATTTAAAATATGACAGCGCCCTTTGTGTCTGGCAGGAAGAGGAATAACCGGACTACATCCGGCGACCCTACCAATCACGCCTCCACCAGCCGAGTTCCAGAACCGGCTTCGGGGGTGGAGGCGGTCACGAGGCCAACACCGCATTGCTCTCCAACAGAGAGTGCGGATATGCTCTCAGCCACGAATTCCGAAGTAGAGAGCGCCATGAATCACAAAGCGCCGACGGGCGTGCCGGAACAACATCTTTTTCGAAGAGGCATTTAATGCCTTCAATTCGGGAGATGCATACATCCGAGCTGCTCGAGCGGGCTTGCCGAAGGACGGACCAGATATACCAAAGATATCTTGGTAAGAAAATTTGATAAGCATGTATAGCAAGAGCCCACGAGACTTGAAACGGTTGAAACAACTGTTTTAAGGATCAATTTATGCACAAGTCCTTGTAGAGAAGAACGAGCAATTGTCTCGGAGTCGGAGGGATGCAAGGTCAACTGAGGGCGCAGTTGCCAAATTAGAGGAACCCCAAGAGCACTCATCTGGTAACAAATTTCACAATAGCACTAAGATGCACTAGTTAGTAAATGGCTGATGTGACAAGTCTAACAGAAAATTCTGCAGACAATCCCGGGGTGAATCCGGAGGGTGTAAGAGAGGACGCATCGCATCTCAAAAAGCAGCTGGAGGCTGGCGAGCGCATTCTTACGCGAGTTAGGCGGGAGAAGAACGATCTTCCAGATGCCAAAATTCAGGTGGACGTGGAGTTAAAAGATCTCCGCGGTCAGCTGGCGGACTCCAAGAAGGAGAACAAGAGGCTTCGACGCGACATTTATGGTAAGTGCCTAGACGAACTGTTGTATAGTTCGGCGAGGAAATATATTGAAAGAATTTTGCTTGCAGGAATGTTAACGGGTCGCCCTGAAGAGGAGATTCCCTCATCTGCAAATGATTTACTGCAAGACCTTTCGCAACTGCACGAGCGAGCCTGGCAAGTGATGCAGGGTGTTGCTCAGGCTTTGTGGCCATCAAGCGTACTGCCGAATGGCATGGAGGAACTTGCGGACCTGTTTCAAGGAGCTCGGAGGCGCTTCCGTTCCGTAAGATATCAACATGCCGGCAAGGAGCAAGAGAAGCCTGGGCAATGGTGAAGACGCGCTACACCAAGCTGGACCCAAACCATATGGCCGAAGTGGGACCGGCGGGGCCCGATGGGCAAGAAATTCCCGTAAGTTTGGTGTATGACCAGGTAGCGTTAGCCGTTAAGTATTCTCAATAGGATTGTAACCTAGATAGCCTGTTGGACGGTATAGAAGAGGAATGTAATCAGCCCAAGTGACTGTGTAATTTAATGGGCTTAAGTAGCCCCTAGCCGGATTAAAATCATTTCTCATGGCGGACCTTTTCGCTTCAGCCCCCGGATCCTATATTCCAGGGTGTGTCCGAATACCCGCTCAGTCATACAAAACCGGGGTATGTGTGGAAACAAGGCGTAGGGGTAAAAAGTGCTTGAACAGACAAGTACCCAACTAGTTATGTTATATTACATGGATAGTAAGAAGCATCTTCCAGAGAGAATAGTTCCGTTAGGGGTTCCTTTCCCTGGGTACGCATGCGACGATGCACATGTCCGGACTGCGAACGATGGCGCAGGATAAAAGACTTATGGGGATTTATGTTATAATAAACAAACACATCTTTTGTTCATCGACCGAATATTCTCTTAAGGAAGCTAGCTTTCGGTTTCACCCAGTCTGAGGTACACATCCGGCTGAACCGGCAGTAACAATCCCAAAGGTGCTCCCCTTATGCCCTAGTCGAATTAACGGGAACGTAGGGCATAAACACAAGAGCCAGGCAACCCATCTTGGCAACATCTTAAGTCATATCGATGCATATAATGGTGAAGAAAAGGCACATATGGAAAAAGAATGCATATGTGATGGGCAGAAAGCCATG
Organism: Aegilops bicornis; assembly: GCA_021605145.1. Taxonomy (NCBI): domain Eukaryota; kingdom Viridiplantae; phylum Streptophyta; class Magnoliopsida; order Poales; family Poaceae; genus Aegilops; species Aegilops bicornis. Next base: position 531,923,055 of record CM038670.1, read on the forward strand.
TGAGTAATTATTTTTAGCTTCCGTATAGGAAGCCCCCAGGTATTGCTTACACACTTAGTGCGGCCGGAGTGATCCGGAAATCTGCACTGTATTGAATACTTTGTGTGAAGAGAAAAAAAGGTCGAGAAAGGAAAAGGGGATGGGGCATAATTAAAAGGGAGGGGTTAGGAGACAAACACTGTGTTCGGCGCTAGGCGTAGAATCTCCGTAGTCTTGCCACGTTCCATGGGTTAGGCTCGAGTCTGTTATCGGATGCATTACGTAAGCGGTACGCTCCTCCGGTGAGAACTTTGTCAATGACGAAGGGACCCTCCCACTTGGGTTTGAGTTTGTCCTCTTCTTCTCCGGTAGTCGTAGAACGAGCTCGCCAATATTGGAAGTTTTGGCCCGCACTTCTCTGCTTTGGTATCGTCGAGCCTGCTGCTGATAGAATGCGGAACGGGCTTTTGCGACATCATGCTCCTCCTCCAAGGCATCCACATTATCCTGCCGATCTAACTCGGCTTCCTTCTCTTCGTACATGCGTACGCGTGGCGAATCATGTATTATGTCGCAAGGTAATACTGCTTTTGCGCCGTACACCATAAAAATGGTGTATATTCGGTGGTGCGATTTGGCGTGGTCCGTAGCCCCCAGAGTACAGAGTCGAGCTCCTCCACCCAGTGCGTATCCGACTCTGTCAAGGATCGCACTAGTCTGGGTTTGATGCCACTCATAATGAGACCATTTGCCCGCTCTACCTGGCCGTTTGTTTGGGGATGGTAGACGGAAGCGTAATCGAGCTTGATGCCCATTTTTGCACACCAAGTTTTCACTTCGTCGGCTGTGAAATTTGAGCCATTATCAGTGTTGATGCTGTGGGGGACACCGTATCGGTGTACGACCCCGGATATGAAGTCTATTACTGGTCCGGATTCAGCCGTTTTTACTAGTTTAGCCTCTATTCATTTGGTGAATTTGTCCTCCATGACCAATAAGTATTTCTTCTTATGGCTTCCCCCTTTAAGAGGTCCGACCATATCCAGCCCCCAGACCGCAAAGGCCCAAGTTATGGGTATTGTTTGGAGGGCGGTAGGGGGCATACGACTCTGATTGGCAAAGAGCTGGCAACCGACGCAATGTTGGACAAGGTCTTGTGCATCTGCTCGGGCCGTCGGCTAATAGAAACCTGTATGGAAGGCCTTACTGACTAATGCCCGAGCCGCGGTGTGGTGCCCGCCCAGGCCAGCATGGATTTTAGCCAAGAGTTGTCGCCCTTCCTCTTCGAAGATGCATCTTTGAAGTACTCCGGTAGCGCTTTTCTTGTAGAGTTCCCCTTCGTAGACTTTGTAAGCTTTAGAACGCCGGACAATGCAGCGTGCTTCATTTTGGTCTTCGGGAGCTCCCGCCTATTTAGGTAGGTTAAGAAGGGCTCGGTCCACGGGCGATTCAGCCATGATTTCGTGGGCCGAGGACGTTATTTCGGGGTAGAACCTCCGACTATGTACGATGGTTCAGAATCTGGGGTGTATTCGGATCGGTGCTAATATTGCTGACTCCTTCCCATACTACGGATGGCTTGAACAGCCGTTCCAAGAATATATTAGGTGGGACAGGGTCGCGTTTAGCGCTGATGCGAGCGAGGACATCCGCCGCTTGATTGTTTTCTCGAGCCACATGGTGGAATTCGAGACCCTCGAACCAAGCTGACATTTTGAGGTCGGCGTTACGGTAGGCCGCCATTTTTGGGTCCTTGGCATCAAAATCTCCGTTTATCTGTGATACTGCGAGGTTTGAGTCCCCGCGCACTTCTAGGCGTTGAATGCCCATAGAGGTTGCCATCCGAAGACCGTGCAACAGAGCCTCGTATTGGGCTGCATTGTTGGAGTCTGTGTATAATATTTGGAGGACATACTGGACCGTGTCTCCGGTGGGAGATGTCAGGACTACAGCTGCTCCCAATCCGGCCAGCATTTTAGAGTCGTCGAAGTGCGTGATCCAGTTTGAGTATGCGTCGTACTCTTTAGGGAGTTCGGCTTCTGTCCATTCGGCGACGAAGTAAGCCAACACTTGCGACTTGATGACCAGCCGTGGTTTGTACGTTATGTCAAACGGGAGGAGCTCAATGGCCCATTTGGCAATCCAGCCCGTAGCATCGCAGTTATTTATTATGTCATTGAGTGGTACTTCGGAGGCCACCGTAATCGAACACTCTTGAAAGTAGTGTCGTAGCTTCCGGGATGCCATGAACACCGCGTATGCTATTTTTTGATAGTGTGGGTATCGGGATTTGCATGGGGTTAGGACCGTGGACACGTAGTAGACCGGCTTTTGGAGCGGGTATTTGTATCCGTCAGCCTCTCGTTCAACGACGAGCACTGCGCTTACGACTTGATGCGTTGCAGCTATGTACAACAGCATAGGTTCGTCGACATTCGGCGCTGTTAGTACTGGATTACTGGCCAATAAGGTCTTTATTTCATCCAGTCCGGCCGCGGCTGCATCCGTCAGTCTGAAGTGTTCGATTGCAATCAAGATGGCGGTAAAGCGGTAGTGCCTTTTCTCCTAACCTAGAGATAAAGCGGCTGAGAGCAGCCACGCATCCGGCTAGTTTTTGGATGTGCTTGAGGTCTTTTGGTATGGCCAACTGTGACAGAGCTCGGATCTTTGCCGGATTCGCTTCAATTCCTCTATTGGAAATGATGAAGCCGAGTAGCTTCCCCGAGGGGACGCCAAAAACACATTTTCCGGATTCAGCTTGGTGTCGTATGTCCGGAGATTATCGAATGTAAGCCTCACGTCATCTATTAGGGTTTCGACGTGTCTTGTTTTTATGACCACGTCGTCCAGGCATGTTTTGCCGATTTGCTTTTCCAGGCATGTTTGAATCATGCATTGGTAGGTTCCACCGGCATTCTTGAGCCCGAAAGGCATAGTGTTGAAGCAGAAAGGGCCATATGGCGTTATGAAAGCTGTTGCAGCTTGGTCAGACTCTACCATCTTTATTTGATGGTATCCTGAGTATGCGTCGAGGAAACACAGCGAGTCGGGTCCAGCTATGGCATCGATGATTTGATCGATGCGAGGGAGGGGAAAGGGATCCTTGGGGCAAGCCTTGTTGAGGTCTTTGAAGTCGACGCATAGGCGCCAGGATTTGTCCTTCTTTGGTACCATCACCAAATTTGCCAGCCAATCCGGATGTTTGATATCTCTGATAAATCCGGCCTCTAGTAGCTTGGCTAACTCTTCCCCCATTGCCTATCGTTTGGGCTCTGAGAATCGCCTTAGGGTCTGCTTGACTGGTTTATATCCTTTTAGAATATTGAGGTTGTGTTCAGCCAGTCTACGTGGGATGCCTGGCATGTCCGATGGGTGCCAGGCGAAAATATCCCAATTCTCGCGTAAGAAATCTCGTAGTGCGGCGTCGATCGTGGGGCTCAGTTGTGTCCCAATGGAAGCTGTCTTCGTGGGGTCCGTTGGGTGGACCTGGATTTGACTATCTCGTCTGCATGCTTAAATGAGGTGGACTTGGGTCACTTGTCTAGTATCACGTCGTTCCTGTCCATGGTGGCCCGCAGTGTTGTTAACTCTTCGGCCGCTAGGGCTTCAGATAATGCTTCCAAGGCTAGGGCTGCGGTTTTATTTTCGGCGAGAAGTGGTACGTCCGGATCACTGGCTAGATTGATGATTCCATTGGGTCCAGGCATTTTAACCTTCATGTACCCATAATGGGGTACAGCTTGAAAGCTTTTAAACGCGTCCCGCCCTAGAAGGGAGTGGTATCCGCTGCTAAAAGGAGCCACCTGGAATGTGATTTCCTCGGACCTATAATTCTCCGGGCTGCCGAATACCACATCGAGTGTGATTTTTCCCGCACACCGTGCTTCCCGAGTAGGGATAATTCCCCTGAAGGTCGTGCCGCTTTGTTCAATGCGGCTTTTATCAATCTCCATTTTGCTGAGTGTTTCTTCATAGATCAGATTTAATCTGCTTCCACCATCCATGAGCACTTTGGTGAGCTGAAACCCGTCCACGATTGGGCTAAGAACCAGAGCGGCTGGTGCTCGGACAGTCCGGGATCGAGGTTCGTCACTGGCATTAAAAGTTATAGCAGTGTCGTTCCAAGGGTTTATTTTTGCCACACGGTAAATTTCAGCGGAGCTTCGACGAGCTCGCTTGCGCCTATTGTTCGAGGCGAAAGTCTCAAAGACTGTCAGTACCGTATTGTGTTCGCTGGCGGGATGTTTTTCCGCTTTATGGCCCATAAGAAGATCCTTGCCACTTTTTGCCACCTGCCGGAGTATCCAACATGCCTTAAGGCTATGAGTAGGTGTTGTATCGGAAGATCGAGCCATTCTTCCAATACGGATCTCCGCCCTAGAGTGGGCTTTGGTTTCTTGGGGGTTGGGTCGGACGACTTACGAGAGTTCGTCCGTTTAGTTTGGACAAAGGTTTTGGCGAGAGCAGTACTATCCCAAAATTTTGTTTCCGTCTTCCAAGCGCTCTCCATCGCACAGTACTTCTGTACTATGGTTGCCAAGTCCGCGAAGCGTACTATGTCGCGGTGGCTTATAGCATTCAGGAGTCCTTCGTCCGTGCAGTTTTTGCAGAAAAGTGAGACCATGTTCTCTTCGCGGCAATCCCTGACCTTGTTAAGCGCAAGGAGGAATCTGGCCCAGTAGCGATGCACGGTTTCCTAGGGCTCTTGCCTGATGCGGGAGAGACAGTTTAGGTCGAGTTTAGAGTCCGGATATTGATCTGATCTAACGCCCAAGGGCGTGGCCGGTCCCGAGCTAAACAGCTCAGAATCCGGAGTGCCCAGTTTCTTCGGCCCAATGCCCGATTCTAAGTCCGGGATCTGGGTCAGGTTTTTCTTTGAATAGGTCTTTGGCTCAAGGAGTTGGGTGATCCAAACACAACTTGTCCTCAGAGCTGAGGGGCAATCCGCGTGTGGTTCCTCCACTATCACTATCTCATGGGTGGCCGGTGGGGACCTGATGTCCCTTTGGTCGGGTTTAAGCGCAATCCGGTCGCAATCTGTAGCGACTCCCAGAGCGGCGATGCGATCCAAGAGTTCGTTAAGGGAGGAGAGCTCCATTGGATCCATCTGTTCGGCAAGTTCCGAACTGACGCGAAGGTTATGATTGATGACCCGAGAAGTCATCGTCGGCGCCACCGCCGATGGGGCGGCCATGATAAAGCCGCCGAGCCGGAGCGTCTGGCCTACAGCCAGAGCCCCCTCCGAGGTAATGTCGTCCTTGACAATGAGACGAGCCATCGAGCCTGACGGCGACGACACAGAGGAACTCTCAATGAAAGCACCAATGTCGGTGTCAAAACCGGCGGATCTCGGGTAGGGGGTCCCGATCTGTGTGTCAAGGCTGATGGTAACAGGAAGCAAGGGACACAGATGTTTACCCAGGTTCGGGCCCTCTCGATGGAGGTAAAACCCTACAACCAGCTTGATTAATATAGATGATATGGGTAGTACAAGAGTAGATCTACCAGAGATCGTAGAGGCTAAACCCTAAGAGCTAGCCTATGATGGTATGATTGTAATTGTGATCGGCCTACTAGGACCAACCTCTCCGGTTGATATAGACACCAGAGAGGGCTAGGGTTTACATGGAGTCGGTTACAAGGAAGGAAATATAATATCCGAATCGCCAAGCTTGCCTTCCACGCCAAGGAAAGTCCCATCCGGACACGGGCCGAAGTCTTGAGTCTTGTATCTTCACGCTTCAATAGTCCGGATGTAGTACACAGTCCGGCAGTCCGGATACCCCTAATCCAGGACTCCCTCAGATACATCTGTTTCCATAACTCGGAGAGGGTTCGCATGATTCATCCCATGATTCACTATCAAACAAAATTAGGAAGATCCGCCCACACAAGACAGTGCACTAGCCCTAAGATGGTTTGATAACACATCGTTCTGGTAGTTAAACAGAGGGCAATGCAAACTACCCTGAAGGATTAGCGCGACCAACTATTTCTTGTCATCGATCTCTCGGGCAATGACCACAGCATGGACAGCGGCATGGGAATCGATTTTTGGGGCGATATCCACAGGACTGACCGCGACATCGGAATCGATCTCTGGGGCGATGTCCAGAGGATGGACAGTGGCATCGGAGTCAATCTCCGGGGCGATGCCAATAGGACGGGCACGACATCGGAATCATCAAGGACAACCACCGGCACCTGCACCACCCTAACATATTAGCAAGCACATTGCAAATAATCAAAAAGCATGCACATTGCAAATAATCAAAAACCAAAATTATGGTAATAAGCCATTATTTTTTACCTCGTGCAGCTCACCAGGGGATCTCATCCCTCCGGGGGCCATCTCCTCGTCCTCGATGGGGGCCATCACCTTGCCAGGGGAATACTGCTTCTCAACGGTGACTATCTCCTCAAACTCGGTCTTGAGCCTCACATAGGTGGCAATCAGAGTTCCTGGGGTAGGCATGGTGGGGCCCTTGCTGTTCTTCCAACTTTCTTTGAGGAGTTCATCCGCCAACGTCCTCAATTCTTTGGCCAGTGCTTGTTTCTTGGAGTTCTTCGTCGCCATGGGTTGGTCCGCCAACATGGTCAACTCGTTGGTCGGTGCTCGCTTCCTGGAGATCGCTGTCTCCAGTGGGTTGTTCGCCGGCAACTCTTTGCCTAGTGCTCCAGGATCCATCAATGAACTGACAAACAAAAAACAATCGAAAGGAAACCACAATCGCAATGAAAACGGGAAAAGAATAGGATGTGAGAATCGGTCGATGCTTAGCAAAAAGAAGATTATTGGAATGAAAATATAGCAGCATAACTGATTCGCCCACCTTTCCTTCGTTGGTAGAGAAGAAAAATGGCAGAAGTGAGTAGCCTAGAGTGAGGTTTTCTTCAAGAAAGGGAAGAAAGGGCTTGAACGAGCGATCCAATGAAATGATGGTTGCTTCGTCCCATCCATCTTGGAGGCCACCTTACCACTGCTGGTAAAGGTGTGGGTTTTGTGATATGACGGGTCATGACGGCCACACAGGGGTGACAGGTGAGTCTCGATTGTAGCACCTCGCTGTGATTTGGTGGATGGCATGCGGGCCCGGATGCTTTGAAATGTCCCGCGTGTAGATAGAGCGGCTAGTCATATAGGAGTGCTCAATATTGTGCACCGCGACCAAGGCGGAGAGGAAAACGAGAGAACTACGTAATTAATGCATGAGTTTAATTAGCGTAGTTTTGTAAAGTACGAGATACAGTACATTCCTCCAATCGCAAAATGCCTTGGTTCACGAGATTTGAGATTTGATCCCTATAAACCGGAAGGGAGGGGGTACTGCACACGGTGTAGTCTAGTCACTTGTTGAAATCTCTAGAAAGGCAAATACTCCTTTCTGGTTTACAGGTCTATACTACTCCCTCCGTCTAGGTGTGTAAGTCATCTTACGAATAACAAATAGTCCCAAAACACTTAGGCGCGGTGCATTAATTTCTACCTTGTTTCTTGTTTCTTGACATACGTATCAACCAATAAGAGATGAGAGGTGTGCATGCTTTTAATGACTTGCAATGGCTAGTTCATTGCATGGAATGCTATTAGTTAGCAAATAAACATTGGTGACCCCAGGAGAAAACGGTGCTAAGCGCGTGGACCTATGCAGAATGAGTATCAACCAATGGATAATGGAGTTTAATTGTTAAACAATAGCAATTTTGTCTCATGCAAGAGCCTGGCTAGTACTCCAAGGAACCGCACCATGTGAGCGTTCGCAACTGCCATGTTCGGTTTGCGATTGGCTCTTCGCCTCTTCGAGAAGACGAACAATGATGTTACTCCTACTTCTACAGTATCGAATCCACTGCTGCATGTCCGTCCACCTCGTGCGGGAGAGATAGCGTGTAGCGAAAGCTTCTACTTACTTCTCCTGCCTTTGCATCTATGACAGGTGGGCCCAACAGGTGGTTGGCCCACCTGTCATGCAGCCAAAGGCAGGTGCAGTTAAGGCACCTGAGCTCGTTCGTGAGGGAGAGGGCGTTGTAGTAATCAAATTTCTCGGTCTTGTACGAGTTGACGCGACACATCAAAGCACTTCACTCGATAAAAGTCTTTTTACACATTTCAAATGGGCTACTTCGTATGTAGGAGTAGACATATTCTGCTTCGTATCTAGTCACTTGTTGCAATCTCTAAAAAGACACTACACCACAGCACTACATCCTCGACACACAAGTTGGTAGGAAAAACAACGTCCGCCGACAAACAGTCGGTTGGGAAAGACTATTGCCGACCGATGTTGTCTGTTGGGGAAAGTCCAGACGGGAAAGCCTTTTCCCGACCGACATATCTTTGCCGACCAATCGCTTGATGGCTAAGGGGTATTTTTCCCGACCAACGCTTTGTTGGGCCTGCCATGGTGTTTCCCGACCAACAGTCTGTTAGGGTAACCATGGGCCTTTCCGACCGACTATCGGATGGGTATTCTTTCCCGACCAACATTTTGTTGGGCCTTGTGTTAGCCTTTCTCTAATCGAATCGCTTGATGGGGTTTCTTTTGTCGACCAACAATCTAATGGCGTTTTCTTTTCCCGACCAATAATTCCTCAACATTTTGTTTAGCCAACCATAACTTTAATTAGCATATCATATTGATTGTAACATACATATAGTTCATGTGTTCTAAGCATAATCACAAGACATCATACATCGGGTTCACATCAGGTGCACCAAACCATTTTTATTCCATTAACTAATTGTCACATACATACAGTTCAATCTGTTCTAACCAGCAAGACAAGATACCATACATTAGGTTTACATAAGGACAGCAAAAAAAACACAATTATGAGACATCAGTTGTACAAAATGAAAGCTAAAACATCCTGTTGATGCGGATCGTCGGCTTCATGGTTTCCTTATGTTTGCTTCCCATGTAAGATAAAGAAGTCTCAATTATTAGAATGTTCAATTAATTTATAAAAGTGAATACAGGCAGAATTCATATCCGCACTTGTGCACACACATGAGCACAAAATGAGGAATACACTTATCTAATCTATAAAAGTAGCGGAACATGAAGACCACCAATCGACTCCCAGCAGTGGCCATGGGTGTGGCATAGAATCCCTCTGTACGATTGCTGAGCATTTAGTGTTCCTAGGGACATACTTAAGTTCTTTGCATAGGTACCAGCAGCCAATATTCCAACACTTGTTTCCAAAAAAAATGTCCGTAGGGAATACAGTGTCATAGGTATAAGAGTAACAAAAATGAGTTGTGCGAATGACCAACATTTGCTTTACTATTCAGGCCATACAAGGAAAAATATATCGGAAATATAGAATTAGTATCTCAAACGTAGAACCAGTTTACACATTTCTTTCGCAATTTATAAAGGCATAACCAGCATCTCGCATGATAACTAAATATATGTACATCGCTTATTAATCTGTACATACAGATTATAAATACTAGGTTTTCGATACTTGGCGATTAATAGCTCATGGGTGGGCGCCTTCTTCATGGCTGGGTAGAATGGAAAAATTACAGCGTGCGCCATATTGAAATATAGTTAGTCAAGATCTTTTTTTATGGATAGTTAGTCAAGATCTTGATAAAGATACCATGTACTATATTGGCCTAGAAACAGGATTCAGAAATAGCAACTTTAAAAGCAACTAGCGATGTATTAAGCTACATTACGTACTATGGATGTGCTAATTGGAGTGTTCTGTAATGCCAAATTAACTATTACTATTAAGCAATAATCATCTAGCAAAGGTAAACAAGATATAATGTTCGACAAATTTAACTATTATTAAGAGCAACTAGCGTTGTTACGTACTAATTGCGTAAAGTAGGCTCATGCCAGATACCATAAATCATATTTTAGTCTTCAATAGAACACAGGGAAACCAATTAAATAATCTGAACATTGTTGAAAAATTGACAACGGCTCTGTTTCACTTCTCTTTCAATTGAGCAATTAGTTCTTTTGATGGAGAGAACAAAGCAATGCTGACCAAGAACTAAAAGTGTAAAACAATGATAAACTTATGTACCAATTGGATGGTCTAGCTGTTGTGAATTCAAGTGTCGCAAATACTACATGGTAAGTCCACACACTTGCTGGTATCGGAAAGTCCATTTCTACATCACACGACACACTGATATTGGTAACCTCCTGGCAAACTTTTCAGGTAGATAGGCAAATGCTAACACACCATGTGTCTATTGAGCCCTGCAAACTTCAGGGTGTCAATGGTTTGAAGTAAAAGTAACAAGTGCATCTATAATATCCAGTTGGTTTGGTACACGCTTAAAACATCAGAAAATCATCTGAAATGATGCAAAATTATATCAGGACTGATGCAAAATGACCAGCCAACTCTTTGACATTCAATTTGTAACCTATCTTATTATCCGAAATGGACCGCAATATAGTAGTATGAATGTACGTCACCGATGGTGTGGTTCTTCTATTCATATAAGAAAAGTACAACAGTACTTGTGCTTTCATATGCTAATCACAAATGACTAAGGATGATCGTTTGACAAGCAAACCGTAAAAGGCCTATGTACATCTTACCTGGCTACAATGCCATTGTGCATAAATAGAAGCAGCTTCTTGAAGAATCCTCAGTTCTTCCTCTCTTGTTCCAGATTCATGTACAGCAATTCAGTTGCACCCTCACATGTTAACATGTGGGCAGGTTTGATTACTGAGTTCTCTATCGAATATTTCTGCAATGCCGTCACACAGAAATGGATGTATTCATTACACTTATTATAATGAAAAATATAGTATCTCCCAAATAAAATAATAATGGATGCGCGTACATCAATCATGTATTCATTACACTTAATATAACAGCATTAATCATGTATGCTGCTGAAATAATAAAATAGGTACTTACTGGAACCACCAAATTCATGTATCATGGTAAGTACCTATTTTATTACCAATCCTCAAACTTAACAAAGTATGCAGACTCACTTATAAATCAAGGAGTTGGTCATCTTTAGTGGCTAATGTCTATGATGCAAAATTTATTTCAGCTAGATACCGACCACAAAGACAAAACAATAATCAAATCTATGTTTCATCACTTGCATGCTCAAAAAAATAAGATTTGGCATATCATTCATGACGATATGACCAGATAAGGAAAAACAAGCAACTGGCATAACCTCAATTACACAATGGAAGTGAGAATAAGAAAAAAGAGTGAAACAAAAACTAGTCAAATAGTATGACAAAACTCAAGATGTGTCAAAATACTCACCTATCCAAAACCAGTCAGACCTTACAGAAGTTGGTTGATAAGTGTTGCCTACAGATCTTGCAGCTCTGTAAAAAGTAAAGAGCCAAAGGTGAAATTGCAGTTATGTCAAGTCAAAGAATGTAGTACTGCTCTGAAAGAACATATATGGTACAAGTGGAATTTAATAGTTTGGTTAGCAACTACTTTTATTGCATATATAAATAAACTACAAAGTAACTAAGACTGGAGTTTGAGGCAAGGTGTACATATTCAACTCTGATATTAGCAAAAGTACACTGCAACCTCACTTTGAAAACATAATGGGACTGATTTAGATGGACAAGCAGTTCAATTTGATATCATATGCCATCTACATTAATAATATATACATACCGATCAAACTTAAAACCAGATGTACAAATAATGATCGGACCACTGCCAAAGCTTTTTGACATATCTTAAAGATATTTATGTTGCTCCAGAGAAAGAAAGCTACTTCATGAAACAATCAAGCCATGAAATTCTAAAGAAAAGACTTACTTTTTGTCTGTGGTGTTCCACTGACAAGTGACAACCCATGTATTTGAAGTGATGGATGCTTGCACGAGGGGAAATCAAGAATCACCAATGTTAGAAGAAATCTGTAAGAAGGTCCTCAGTTCTATAGCATTAATTGTTTAACATGTCAACATTTCACGTTTTGAATTCTGAAATTGGATAACTACGTCATCCTTGACAATGTTGACCTCTTCGATACAAAGAATGATGTTCGCTCCAACCCTTTTCAAGGTCCTTTGAAGCCTCTTGTCATCAGTGGTAGTAGTCTTGTGAACGGCCTTGTTTCTGTCATCAGTCGAAAGCTAAGTACAATAACAAGAGGAGAAGTGTTTCATGTATTTGTAATCTTATAAGCTGACACACATACACTAAATGGCATTGAATAAAAGATCAATCTCGAATTATTCAGATAATGGCAGCAATGATTCACAGGGCACAAATTACTCATTCCGAGGAAACATTTTAGGTCTGAAACAAAGGATTCACACAAGTAAAATAGATATTGAATAGATAACATGTTGAAAGAAGGAAACACTGCTCCTCTTAGCAAAACCAAGCCATGAATCAAAGCAGAGTTAGTTTTCTTAAGATAAAATTGTTGCACCAACGTGGTGCCTGGGTCCATCGCTGGGGGTTGAAATATGTATACTACAGGAAGAGAGGAGAGGATGGAGACCATATGAGGGAGAAAGATCTTACCCATGCCGTTGCTGCCATGGGTGGCTACTCATGGTCACTGAAAGTAGATGGGAGAGATGGGGCCACCTGCCGCCCTGTTCCTACTTCGTTGGACGCGGAGGAAGCAGAGGCCGCCTCGCCTGCACCACCGGGAGCGAAGGGCCCTTGCCCCTCCCCCACCCCCACCCCTCAGATCTGCTGCCATGGAAAGGTGGGAAGAGGGAGCTGGGCATGGGTTGGGGCAATGGCGCCATGGGAGGGAGGGGGAGGTGGATGCTCGCGACTGGGATGGCTGGTGGTGGAAGGAGGGATGGCCCCTGCGATGGCCGGCGGCGGCGGCGTGAGTCGCAACCCTAGGTGGCACCGTACGAGAGAGGGGTGGATTGAGACGAGGGAGAAAGGGGATTGAGTGAGGCGCCCTGGGCAGTTCTAAGTTTTGAGAGAAAAAAGAAAAATCGTGGGCTGGGCCGCGCTAAATGTTTTTGTCCGCGCGCGCAGGCCCATTTACCACCTACTGTTGGTCGGCGTTATTTGCCGACCGATCGTTGGATGAGGATACGATCTTTCCCGACCGGCTGTTCGACAGCAGAGACTTTTGTATTCCCGACCGATCATCTCTCGCTGTACAAATGTTTTCCCGGCCAACTATCACTTAGAAGTTTCTTCAACTAACCGTCGGTCGGTGAAAATGACTTTTGCCAACACACATCAGTAGGGAATAAAGTGTCGTGGTGTAGTGAGACTTATATTTGGAAACGGAGGGAGTACAACGCATGCATGCATGCCGTGACTTTCCTTTTGATACTTGCATGTGTTGATTTGATGCACCTTGCCAAATTTTGACTATAAATTTAACTAACCAAATTTTCATGCATGTCACAAAAAATTATGGGGCTGTTTGGATTGTGACTATGTTTGTCTTATGTTGCCACGTTATTTTCCCCACACTTGCCTAACCTGAGTTGCTCAAATTGTTAGACACAGTTTGGCTTGCCTAAGGGAATCTTGCCACAATTTTTGTGTCTACGACATGTGGGGTTCACTGCTAATAAAAAAATTCTTGTCTTAGGTGTGGCTAACAAAAAAGACTTATATTTAGGAACATATAAATAATAATGCATGTTGAGGCAACCCACGTTTCCACTAATTTTAGCCATGGGCTTGTTCACAATTTGTATGAGGGGGTGGTTGTTCATTTAATGGAGGGACTTGTAGTAACAGACTTGAGCGATACAAAGTGCGACTTGGCACACCGTAACACCACTTGGAACAAGCGGGTAGCTATCTCAAAAAACAATCAACAACTAAAAAAACCGCGACCTGGCATGTAGTAGTACACAATTTTAAACGATTGTTTTGGTGGAGTGAAAAAGGAAAACTACCCCACTACTTATATATAGGCCGGACCTCCGTGCTTGCTTGCTAGGGCTGCTCTATTCACACACTCTCATCCTCTCCAGATCTAAACAAGATAGGGGTAGTAACACTGTCTTTCTCCCTTAAAAAAACACTAGCTTTCTATCCTCACCGCTGGTTACAGATCCGGACGTATCCCCCTCCGCCGGTGGAGGGGAAGAGGGGCAGCGTTTAGGCCGTCATCGACAGCGAGGGAGGAGACCCACTGTCGGCGGCACCATTATCTCTGGCCGAGCGCCGGCGCGGGAGGTCCTCCGATCCCTTCGTCGTTGCCTGTGGGCGGATCCAGCCTCCCGCCGCCCACCTATCCACATCCCGATGACCTTCAGGTATATCTTCGTTCGAAACCGCCTTAGCTCTACTTCCCCAGCTCGCTACGTCGCTGCATGTGCATCATTTTCTACCTCTCAGCCCCTCTTGATCGGATGGTCCAACGTCACATATTTTTTTCTTCAATTGTTAGAGGTAAAGCTACTTCATGGAGTCGAATCTTGTACTTTGTTCAAACAAGAAATAAAGTGGGGGTGGGGGAATTTAGTATGTACATCGGACTTGATACAAACAGGAAGGAAAGGGGGTGAAAGTAGTACAGACTGGTCATCCACCAGTCTCTTGGTCGAAAAGGGAAATATAGGGGTAACGCTTTACACAGTGGTATGACCAGGACTAGATTTGCTATCCACACATAGGAGTAGGTGGCTAGAGTGAACAAAAATGGGTCCAACCCAGATATGTTTCTTGGATGTTTGTTTCTCGGGGCAACAAACAATGAATCACCACTTTATGCCCCTGTTTACGTACATGGTGCTGGACTGCTGGTGCACCGACTGTCCCAGCTGTTCTTAATCTAATGTCCCTGGTAAAAATGAAGCCATGCCACTCTTATAAGCCATGAAAAGTTTAGCCAAATGTTTTTGCATGTAATTGTTTGAGACTCTGACTGTTTCCTCTATGCCTTTTTGTGCAAACAAGGATATCCAATTCACACAGTTCTTTGTTGTAGACCTTTTGGTGCCTTGCACAAAACTCTTCTTAAAAGAAGTGACTTTTGTGTCATGTTTAACTAGAATGTCAGAATGGAACAGTTGGTTCATTTTGGTGGAACTGCACAAAGGGAGATCTGTGCTCCAATCCTCATCATCCATATTGGCGTCATAACCTTCCTTTAGGTAAGAATGATATTTAATGCATGTGTTCATCTCTATTTTCCGATTGCCATGAGAAAATAATGCTGTTTTAACTAGTACAGTTGTACTCCCTCACTGACAAAACCAATTCTGAATTAGAAGGCCAATCATGTACTTGGTTTCACCAACTGGTGAGGAGAAAGAGAAACAGAGCATGAAGAGGAAGAAGAAGAATAAACAGTGCCAAGGCGATCTTGCTGAAGCCAGAGGCCTCAGTCGAGGCCATTCAAGGGCTCCGGCAACGACTACCTTACATGTGAGACGATCCTCCAGGGATCCCTTCCACTTCTGCTGTCTCACTTAATTAATTAGGAGTACTTAAGTACCACTAATTTATTACTACCTAATTTTCCTGTTGGAGTTAAACAAATCTTTAGTAGGACCCTATGCTGAATCATGTACGTGTGTATGTTTGTCTATGGAGGTGAATCATGTGGTGGAGCAGGAGGGAATATTATTAGTGTCATGACATAATAGTGCTATTGTTTTGCATGTCAATTTATTGCCATTGGTTCAATGAGGCAATGTTTTATGTATTGTCCATCATGAATTTGATGCTACTGTTTGAGTAATATGCTAATGTCTTCCTATCCTTTCTCACTAAGCTAATGAAGGTTTCACCTTGTTCCTACTTGTGCAAACAGAGATCATGTTGTGCCAATCATACATTTTAGTGGAACTACACAAGACAATACAATGAACTGTATCCCAGCCGGTGCTTTAACTCTGCTGGAAGTTCTTGATAATCTCTCGATATAATCCCAAAGACTTTGGTAAACAAGAGTGATTTCAACCATACATTTGAAGTGCACAAAAATATATACTATTGTGTGATTCCAGTGAGTGCTTTATCATCTCTTATGGGACTACATGGATAAGCTTTTTTTCTCAAGTTGGTATGGGCCTAAGGCCTTCATCCATATTAGTTTGCTGTCATCTCTATTTGTATCGTGCTACTGTCATGAGAAACTCCTTTATCTTTGCACTTTAAAGTTTTGCAACCTATGATAAATGACAATGCTTTGAGTTTTGAGTTGAGCTAATTGGCACTGATTAAATAAACTAATACCTCTCTTTAAGCAATACTACTATGTTGCTAACTTTACCCATTAAGATAATGAGGGCGCTTCTATTTGTTAGTGTATGTTTCATCAACTAGTCCCACCATTACAGTAACCTCACTCTCAATATATGTGCCAACAGGGATGCTCGATTTTGGTGGAACTACATAAAAACTTTGGGTGCTTCATTGCCTCGACAACTTCCGTCCTTTCCTGTCAGTCGCTAATATCATCTTGCTTTCTTCCTTGTCGTCACCGCTTGGCTTATCTCGGCTTCCACCAATAAAGGAAATAGTAATTGATATGCTACCTCACACAGGTTGGTCTTGGTCTTTATCCCGATTATTGTGCCTGTCATATGTATTGGTAATTTGGTATTGTGTTACTGTTTGCCGATTTCATAAAGGAGTAATTTGGAGCCTGAACTCGCAGGCAAATCATTACATCGGGTGATTTCAGTAGAACTGCACAAAATGATCAGATGGACAGGTACCTATGTTGTTGCTATGTACTCCAAAGTTCACTCAGACAACCAGATCGACTATCGAAGCAGAACTCACAACATTAGACACATCATGCGTCGAAGCAGAATGGCTTCGAGAGCTTTTGATGGATTTGCCGGTGGTTGATAAACCAGTGCCGGCTGTCCTTATGAACTGTGACAATCAAACGGTGATTGCCAAGGCTAAGAGTTCAAAGGACAACATGAAATCCACAAAGCACATAAGAATAAGATTGAAATCTGTCAGAAAATCAAGAAACTCCGGAGTAATAGCGTTGGATTATATCCAGACGGCTAAGAATCTGGCAGACCCTTTTACGAAAGGGCTATCACGGACGATGTTGAAAAGAAGTGCCTATATTCATTCGAGTATCAACCGGCGTCAACCAATTGTCAAACTCCAAATATTAGGAGAGTGAACGCCAAAAATATTGCTTGGTGCATAGCCCAAAAAACGCAGTCCAGTCTTTGGTCCCAACTTGTGCCTTTTGGTTATCGGCACATATGGTAGCGAACTATATGGCATGGAGTCTAAAGATTCCAGACAAGTTGGTTGACGCGTATATTCATCTGGCACTTAATCGGTCTGCACGCCAAGGATGCTCCATTTCAGTTGAACTGCACAAAAAATTTGGGTGGTTCATTTTCTCAACCGCCTCCTTTCTCGTCTGCAATGTAGAATTTCGTGAGATACAGGACCAAGATGAGCCAAGAACTAGTTGGATGAAAGTAGTGGCCAAGTTGCTCAAACCTCCCTCGGCGAGGCCACTATTTGAGGATAAACCTACAAGCAAAGTTCAGATTGTCTCATGCCTCTTATGTACTCAAAAGTTTACTCGTACAAGAACTAATTTTAGCAAGAAGTACCTCCGATTGAACACCATTTACCAGTCTGTACCCTAGGTAATTAAAGTTCGTCCATGGATCATATTGGCTGTGATCTCAATCATTTCGATGCATAAACATACTAAACATGTGTATATCTGAATCTTTTTGTGAATTATGTATGAATATTGTCATGTGATCTATCAATCATTTGGATGCATAGATATGCTGAGCTTGTATATATATGAATCTTTTGAGTTGTTGATAGTGAACGTTGGCTATGAATATGAACGTGTCCTGTGAACCTGAGTTTGATATGAATGTTTACCTTTTCTCATTGTATTTGTGTGTGAACTTGTTAGTATGCCTCACTGTCAGTATAAAACGCAGGTCTCTTATAAAGTAATGTTGTGTCCAATTTATGTTTTCCCTTCTAACCACAATATATATATTTATATTATTACTATTATTGTATATTTTATAGAGACTTATATATACATTATAAAAACATCCCACATGTTATTAACTTATGAAAGTAAATGTTCAACGGAAAATCCTGGTTGTTTTTGACTCACGTGCAAGGAAAATCCTGGTGATTATGCATAAAAGCTTGCGAAGATTTTAAGGACAAATTTAATAATAACGCTCATTTTTATTTTGAGCAATAACTCGCTAATTTCTTAATTATATATATATATATATAATGTGCCTCTCTGGTTTATTCTTTGATATTAATTGCTCCTTCTAACATAACATTATATATATAACGAGCCCACCTAATACGTGTATTTCAAGGAAGTGCAAATGGGCTGGGATTTCTTAGAAAATATAAATGGGCCTGATTGATGCTGAAATTATTTGTTCACCCAGCCCAAAGAAATGGACTGTACATTCTAGAAAACATGGGTTAAATATATGCCACATTTTTGCAGTGACATGTGGGCCAATAGGTCGGTTTCACGCAGGCGTTGTCAACTTGGTCAACAAATGATTGTGTCATCCACAACCATTGGATTTATATCCAACGGCCGGCATGCGCCTTCAATCCCTCGTCTTCTTCCTCCAGCGTCGCCGGGACCGCCTGGTCCGGCCTCCGGCAGCTAGCGACTCTGCTTAGTACGCATCGCTGCGAAGCGCTACCCCACCGCCGGCCAGGCTATCCCTCCACCCCTCGACACCTCCTGTTATTCTCCACAGACTACAGCCCCATGCCGCAACAGAACCAGTTATAACCCTTCTCCTCCTCTCAATCTGCGACTCCACTGCCGCGTTTTCCCATCTCCGAGTCGTTCCCGTCCGGGGCCTCGCCGTCGTCCAGCGCCTCGCTGTGTTCGGTGCGGCGTGGTCAACAAACGAGAGTCATCGGAAGAGGACTGTACGTGGAGAGCCTGGCCGCTGGGACCCACGAGGTCCATGGTCGGACGCAAGGAAAGATCCTCCTTATTAAGCTGAAAAAAAATGTTTCCTCCACCTGACAGCTGGGACCCACCGGCTGTATCTTCACACGGAAGGAAGTGCCTCCTTGTTTTGCGAAAAAATTATTCATCCCGTTGATACCGGGACCCGCCAGACGGTGATCGACTTGTGGGCCTGCTAAGTGGACGTGTAAGCACGGCTTTGTCAACTTAATCAACAAATGATTCTAGCAGCTGGACCATTGGATGTAATCCAACAGCCGTGCTCCTTCTTCAACCTCTGGTCTTGCTCCTGTCTCCCGTGCACCGCGGCTGTGCTGCCGCGCACCCGGACCAGTGAAGTTTCCCACTCCTCTCCATCTGTGACTCCACTGCCCCATCTTCCCCATCTCCGGGTCGTTCCAGTCTGGGTGCGCTCGGCACGGTGTGGTCAACGTGGTCAACAACCGAGAGTCATCGGAAGGTCACTGTACGTGAGAGGCTGACAGTGGGGACGCACCACGCCCTTGGACACATGCATGCAATGGAACGCGGCAAGGTCAACGTGGTCAAGGAACGACTTCCATCGGAAGTATACTGTACGTGCAGAGTCTCAGCTAGGTCCACGGCCGCAGCAAGTAAGTGCCTCCTTATTATGCGGAAAATAATGATTCCTCTAACTGACAGCAGGGACCCACTGGACGGGCCACCATATTTTGCAAAAAAAGTTTGCCCCCTGACTTCTGGGACCCACCTGATGGGCCACCGTATTTCATGAAAAAAACGTCCCCCCGCCTGTCAGCTCGGACCCACCGGAAGTGCCTCCTTATTACGCACAAAAAAATGAATACTCCCCCTGCTAGCTGGGACCCACCTTGGTGGGAGGCTGACTTGTGGGCCTACTAAGTTGACGGGGACGAAGGGCTTTGTCAACTTAGTCAAATATGAACGATTCTAGCTCCAGGGACCGTACCATGTCCATCCAATGGCCGTAGTGCTTCTTCAACCTCTGGTCTTCTTGCTCCAGCCGCCCAAACCAGCGCCGGTCGTGCCTCATGCTCCTGCCTCCCGTGGCCGGGTCAGGCCGTGGAGGCCTCACCGCCCCCTACTATTCCCACCGCTGGCCAAGCCCTGCGGCGACGGCAGCCTCACACCGCAGCCGAACCATTGAACCCTCGTACTCCTCTCCGCGCGGGCTTCCACTACCGCGTCTTCCCCGGCTCCGCATCGTCCCCTTCCTAGGCCTCGCCGTCGTCCATCGCCGTGGTGCTCTCCGCGCGGCGTGTTCAACATGGTCAAGGAACGACTTCCATCGGAAGAGTACTGTACGTGGAGAGGCTGACAGGTGGGTCCACGGCCATAGCCCAGTTTTTTTGTTATTTGCCAAGTAAGTCGCTTTGTCAGGCCTGTTGGGCTACAAATCTTTCAACATGAGGAGAGCTTTCATTCGGCTGGCCGAGAAAATGGCCCTTGAGTAATGAGAAACGGGCTGTACATTTTTAAAACACATCAAACCGGCAATTAGTTTCAAATATCTTTTTTTTTCATTTCGAGATTTTAAATTACATTAATTTTATGCGTGGAGAATTTGTTGGATTTTATATTGATATACATTTATTTTTAAAATCAGTTTCAATGTGAGTCGAAATTTCGGGATTAAAAGAAGTTCGGACCGCACCGGAATATGCAAAATTTCGTATAATTTTTTAACCGTGGCCACGGTATGGGCTGTAATGCTAACAAACAGAATATGGGCTCCAAAAAAACCTTAAGAATTAGCAAATGGGCTGTAAATTATTAGAAATAATGGCAGATGGGCTGTATCTTTGTTTTCCACAGATTTGAGGCTTTCCTAAAAAGGTTGACGACAAGCAGCGATCGTTGGATGGCCATCCAACGATCGTCGTCTTCTTCAATCTCTGCTCTTCTGCCCACCGGCCAAACAAGCGCCAGCTGGACTGCTCGCTTCCTCCTCCTCATGCCGGTCATCTTGTCACAGCAGGCCTCACCGCCCACCGTACTCCCATCGCTGGCCTAGCCATCCCTCTACTCACCCACACCGATGTTATTCTCCGTGACGGCGGGGCGAACCAGTAAACCCTCGTTCGGTCGTACTCCCCTCCGTGTCGGAAACAAGCTCACGAAGTCTTCCCGCCTCCGTGTCGTTCCTTCCTAGGCCTCGCCGTCGTCCCACCGCCTGGTGCTCTCGGTGGCGCTCGGTCAACGTGGTCAACGACCGACATGCATCTGAAGTGGACTGTACGTGGAGAGGCCGACAACTGGGTCCACAGCCGCACGCAAGGAAATGCCTCCTTATTACGCGCAAAATAATGATTCCTCCACCTGACATCAGGGACCCACCGAAGGGCCTCTGTATTTTGCGAAAAAACATTACCACCGATGAGCTCGGACCCACCAGCTATACCTTCGCACGCAAGGAAGTGCCTCCTTATTACGCACAAAAAATGAATACTCCGCTGTTAGCCGGGACCCAAGTATAGTGGCAGGCTGACTTAGGGCCTACTAAGTTGACGGGACGGAGGGCTTTGTCAACTTAGTCAATATGCACGATTCTAGCTCCGGTGACCGCACGATGTCCATCCAACAGCCGTAGTGCTTCTTCAACCTCTGGTCTTCTTGCTCGGCCGCCCAAACCAGCGTCGGTCGTGCCTCATGCTCCTGCCTCCCGTGGCTGGCTGCGATGCGGCGGAGGCCTCACCGCCCCCTACTACTCCCACCGCTGGCCAGGCCATCCGTCTACTCACCCACACCCCCTATTATTCTGCGGCGACGGCAGCCTCACACCGCGGCCGAACGAGTGGACCCTCATACTCCTCTACGCGTGGGCATCCACTGCCGCGTCTTCCCCGGCTCTGTGTCGTCCCCTTCCTAGGATTCGCCATCATCCACCGCCCTGGTGTTCTCGGCGCGGCGTGGTCAAGGTGGTCAAGGAATGGCTTCCATCGGACGAGGACTGTCCGTGGAGAGGCTGACAGCTGCTTCCACGACCGCAGCAAGGAAGTGCCTCCTTATTACGCGCAAAATAATTATTCCTCCACCTGACAGCGGGGACCCACAGGACGGGCCACAGTATTTCACAAAAAAATGATTCGCCCCCCTGACTGTTGGGACCCACCAGCTACATCTTCGCACGCAAGGAAGTGCGTCCGGGCAAAAAAAAGATTCACCCCCCTGACTGCTGGGACCCACCAGCTACATCTTCGCACGCAAGGAAGTGCGTCCGGGCAAAAAATGATTCATCCTCGACTGCTGGGACCCACCAGCTACATCTTCGCACGCAAGGAAGTGCACGGCGGTCGGGACCCACCTGGTCGAAGCGCACGTAGCGTTGTCATTCTGGTCGTGAACGATGTACGCATCTTACCGGGTCGATGTAGAGGCGCGACGTGTCCTAGATGTAGAGGTGCGCCGCAGTCGTAGTAGGCGCCGCGTAGCATGTACACGCACGTCTGTGGCGAGGGTGTAAGAAAGAAAATATGGCCACGCGTCATTACATACGGGCGGGGTCTCAAACGCCTACTCGGCGCATCGTACATGGCTGGGTGAACGGAGAAAGCGTCGTCGTCGTGTTCATGGGGAGCCAACCGGCTGGGTCGAACGGAATGCGTGGTCGTGTTCATCGGGAGGGCTTGGGCAACAGCGATGGAAACGAGGCCTGGCGTACCGCACAATGGAGGAAACGGACCTCCTACGTTCGGAATAGGGTCCTGTTGATTGGGAGGGGTGTGGCGTACCGCAAAACAGAGGAAACGGACCTCATACGGTCGAAACAGGGGTCCTGTTGATCAGGAGGGGTGTGGGGTACCGGCAAACGGAGGAAATGGACCTCCTACGGTCGAAACGGGGGTCCTGTTCATTGGGAGGGGTGTGGCGTACCGCAAAACGGACGAAACAGACTTATGTTGGAGCGCTACGGTCGAAACGGGGGTCATGTTCATCGGGAGGGGTGTGGCGTACCACAAAACGGGACTCCACGGGATACTGTTCATCTCCACCGTCGACCTCCTCCAGCCTCCACGGGCTACCGTCGACCTCCTCCAGCCTCCACGGGCTCCCTGTTCATCCAGCCTCCACCGCGCTACTCCACCGACTTTGTTCAACCACCTCTCCACGGGCACCCTCCACCGTCTATTCATCCGACCCTCCACACCACGGGGTCTGTTCAACCACCCCTCCACGGCCACCCCTCCACCGTCTCATTCATCCAGCCCTCCACACCACGGGGTCTGTTCATCTAGAGGCAACGCCACCGCTCCTGTTCATCCAACCCCACCCCAGCAACGCTCACTTGTTCATCAATCGATAAACACATTAACAGCGATGGCGAAGAATCGCTCCATCGATCGGGTTCGATTAACGACCATCGATCGATCCCTCGGGTTTAGTAGCGTAACTGCCCGTGCAATCGCCGGGTTCGATTAGAGCCCAACGCCTCGCTTCGGGTTCGATTAGAAATAACGCCGCACACTGCAGCGTACTGCGAGAAAGCAGCATCGCTTTCGGCCCCGACCTCCCACCGTAAGCAACTCGAAATTTTCCTCCCCTCACTTCTACCATGGTTTTTCCGTCATGGACGGCCCAAAGAATGTCATGCAACAGCCGTCTGGCCCGCCAGTGACGAAAAGCCCATTTTCTGTCATGATTTTTTGTCATAGAAGTAGGAGCCCACCACATCTATGATGATACCTGGTTTTGTCACAATTATCGTCATAGAAGTGTCATATGTATAAATGTGGCCTACTTCTATGACAAAAATCATGATGTAAATGGGCTTTTCGCCTGGCGGGCCGGAGACGCAATGCAGGATATTCTTTGGGCCGCCCATGACGGAAAAAATCGTGGTAGAAGCGAGGGGAGGAAAATTTTGGGGAGTTGCCGTTACGGTGGAAGTCGGGGTCGAGCGATGCGCTGCTTTCTCGTGACACGACGCGGCGATAAAGTAGGCTTGGCTCTAACTAAACCCGAAGCGAGGCGCTCTAATCGAACCCGAGCAATTGTAACCGCAGTTACGACATCGAACTCGAGCGATCGATCGATGGCTGTTAATCAACCCGATGGAGCGATTCTTCGCTGCTACTAATCAAGCCGATCGATTGATGAACAAAGGAGCGCTATGGGGGGCGGTTTGATGAATAAAGGAGCGGTGGCGTTTCTAGATGAACAGACTCGTGGTGTGGAGGGCTGGATGAACAGTAGACGGTGGAGGGGTGGCCGTGGAGGGGTGGTTGAACAGGACCCCGTGGTGTGGAGGGCTGGATGAATAGACGGTGGAGGGGTGCCCGTGGAGGGGTTGTTGAACAAAGAGCGTGGAGTAGCGCGGTGGAGGCCGGATGAACTTGACCACGTGGAGGCCGGAGGAGGTCGACGGTAGCCCGTGGGAGGCCGGAGGAGGTCGAAAGGGAGATGAACAAGATCTCGTGGAGTCCTGCTTATGGCGGTACGCCACACCCTCCCGGCGAACAGACCCCTGCTGACCGTAGGGACGTCTGCTTGGTCTGCTTCGGCACGCCACACCTCCCCGATCAACAGACTCTGCTGACCGTAGGAGGTCCGCTTCTCTGCTTTTGGCGGTATGCCACACCCTCCCGATCAACAGGACCCCTGCTTCGACCATAGGAGGTCCGGTTCCTCCGCTTTGGCGGTACACCAAACCCTCCCAATCAACAGAACCCGCTCAATGTAGGAGGTTCGCTTCTCCGCCAGCGGCACGCCAGCCTCGCTTCCATCAATTGCTCCGGCCCAAGCCCTCCCGATGAACACAACCACGCATTCCGCTCCGACCCAGCCGGGTGGCTCCCCATGAACACGACGACGATGTTGTTTCGCCCGACCCAGCCATGTACGTATGCGCGAGTAGGCGTCGAGACCGCCTCAGATGTGTACGTGACGCGGGTCAGATTTTCTTTCTTGCACCCTCACCGCTGTACGACGCAGGTACATGCTACGCGGCGCCGCTTACTATGACACGCGGCGCCGCTTACATCGACCACCAGCACGCACACGCCGACCTGCACGACAACGCTTATGTACGCTCGACCAGGTGGGTCCCGACCGCCGCACTTCCTTGCTGCGAAGATGTAGCCGTGGGTCCCAGCAATGGGGGCGAATCGTTTTTTTGCCCGGACGGACTTCCTTATGCGGCGAAGATGTCGCTGGTGGGACCCCGCAGTCAGGGGGTGAATCGTTTTTTTTTGCCCGGACGCACTTCCTTGCGTGCGAAGATGTACCTGGTGGGTCCCAGCAGTCAGGGGGAAACGTTTTTTTCGCGAAATACGGTGGCCCGTCCGGTGGCCGTGAACCCAGCTGTCAGCCTCTCCACGTACAGTCCACGTGGAAGCCGTTCCTTGACCATGTTGACCACGCTGTGCCGAGAGCACCAGGGCGGTGGACAACTGCAAGGCCTAGGAAGGGAACGACGGAGAGCCGGGGAAGACGCGACAGTGGATGGACACGCGTAGAGGAGTACGAGGGTTCACTGGTTCGCTGCTGTGTGACGCTGCCGTCGCCGCAGAATAACAGGGGGTGTGGGTGAGTAGAGGGATGGCCTGGCCAGCGGTGGGCGTAGTAGGGGGCGGTGATGCCTCCACCGCATCGTAGACGACCACGAGCGGCGGGAGCACGAGGCACGACTGGCGCTGGTTTGGGCGGCTGGAGCAAGAAGACAAGAGGTTGAAGAAGCACTACGGCCGTTGGATGGACATCGTACGGTCACTGGAGCTAGAATCATGCATATTGACTAAGTTGACAAAGCCCTCCGTTCCCGTCAACTTAGTAGGCCCACAAGTTAGCCTGCCACTATACTGGGTCCTAGCTAACAGGGGGAGTATTCATTTTTTTAGTGCGTAATAAGGAGGCACTTCCTTGCTTGCGAAGATATAGCTGGTGGGTCCGAGCTGTCAGTGGCGGTAACGTTTTTTTCGCGAAATACAGAGGCCCTTTCGGTGGGTCCCCGATGTCAGGTGGAGGAATCATTATTTTGCTGCTGTAATAAGGAGGCATTTCCTGCGGCGGCCGTGGACCCAACTGTCAGCCTCTCCACGCAGTCCCTCTTCGATGCATGTGTTGTTGACTGACGCTGACCAGGTGCGCCGAGAGCACCAGGGCGGTGGACGACGGCGAGGCCTAGGAAGGGGATGACGCGGAGGCAGGGAAGACTCGGCAGTTGTTTCCCACGCGGAGGGGAGTACGACTGTACGAGGGTTTACCGGTTCGTCTGCCGTCACCGGAGAATAACAGTAGGTGTGGGTGAGTAGAGGGATGTCTAGGCCAGCGATGGGAGTACGGTGGTGCGCGGCAGCACAGCCGGCCGCGGGGAGGAGGGAGCAGGGAGTCCCGCGCGGCGCTTGTTTGAGCGGCTGGAGCAGGAAGAGCAGAGATTGAAGAAGCATGACGGCCGTTGGATGGACATCGTACGATCACTGGAGCTAGAATCGTTCATATTGACTAAGTTGACAAAGCCCTCCGTCCCCGTCAACTTAGTATGCCCACAAGTCAGCCTCCCACCATGGTGGGTCCCAGCTAGCAGGGGGACTATTCATTTTTCTGTGCGTAATAAGGAGGCACTTCCGGTGGGTCCGAGCTCACAGCGGGGGGAATGTTTTTTTCGCAAAATACGGTGGTCCGTCCGGTGGGTCCCAGCAGTCAGGGGCAAACGTTTTTTTACACAAAATACGGTGGCCCGTCCGGTGGGTCCCACCAGTCAGGGGGGAAACGTTTTTTCCGCGAAATACTGGTGGCCCATCCGGTGGGTCCCTGCTGTCAGGTGGAGGAATAATTATTTTGCGCGTAATAAGGAGGCACTTCCTTGCGGCTGTCGTGGGACCCACTGCCGCCTCTCCACGACAAGACTCTCTTCCGATGGAAGTCAGTCGTTGACCACACCACGCCGAGAGCACCACGGCGGTGGATGGCGGCGAGGCCTAGGAAGGGGACGACGCGGAGCCGGGGAAGACGCGACAGTGGATGCCCACGCGGAGAGGAGCACGAGGGTTCACTTGTTCGGGCTCGGTGTGAGGCTTTGTCGTCCGCCAGCAGAATAACAAGGGGAGTGGGTGAGTGGAGGGATGGCCTGGCCAGCGGTGGGAGTAGTATGGGGACGGTGAGGCCTCTCGCGGCAGCACAACCGGCCATGGGAGGCAGGAGCATGCGGCACGATCGGCGCTGCTTTGGGCGACTGGGGCAAGAAGACCAGAGGTTGAAGAAGCACTACGGCCGTTGGATGGACATCGTTGACCACGCTGTGCCGAGAGCACCAGGACGGTGGACGACGGCGAGGCCTACAAAGGGAACAACACGAAGCCGAAGAAGACACGGCAGTGGCTGCCCATGCGGTGGAGAGTACGAGGGTTGACTGGTTCGGCTGCCGTCACCGGAAAATAACAGGAGGTGTGGGTGAGTAGAGGGATAGACAGGCCAGGTATGCGAGTATGATAGGGCCGTGAGGCCTGCCTGGCAGCACTGCCAGCCACGGGAGGCGGGAGCAGGCGGTTCCGACGGCGCTGGTTTGGGCGGTCAAGGGTGAAGATCGAGAATGAAGAAGACGATTGCCGTTAGATTGACATCTAACGGTTCCGACCGGGTAGAGTCGATTGTTGACTAAGTTTCTTTTTTGCGAAACCTTGTGTACGCATGAACTTGGTAGGCCCACAAGTCAGACTCCAAATCTGTGGCACACAACATAAAACCCATTTGCTATTTTTTGTAATTTTCAGCCCATTTGCTAATTCTTAAGTAATTTATTATAGCCCATTTTCTGCCCAGGACCACGGTCAAAAAGTTCAACCTTATTTTGCATATTTCGGTGGAGTCTGAACTGTTGTAATCCCGAAATGATAAACATTTTTTAAGAACTTATTGATTTGCCAAAAAAATCATTTTGTTTTTGTGAGCAAATAAGACGTGGGACAATTGAGTTGGTTTAAGGGAAAACCAGTGGTAAAAAATCAGCGCTGGGTGGGAAAAACAACAAAAATAAGGATGTAAATATGAAAAGGGAGTTTCATGTGTTTTCAATATAATGATACGTGTATATGAACTAATAAAACTATAGGTAGAGATTTGAAAACGGATGTAGGACATGCGTTTCAAGAGGAAAATAGAACTGGGCTGTGTTTTTGATTCAGTAAAAACACTGACTGCGGATGTTGTAAGATAAAATATAACTAACGCTGGCGGGCCAGAGGCCAGTAGATACCTGCTGGATCTTTGTGCCCCGTTGTCGTCATGGGCTGGGCTTGTTAAAAACAAAACCAAGCTCGGGCAGTCTACAGCCCAGTTGAAACTTGCTCGACCTGAAAAAACAATATACGTGCTGAATAAACGAGAGAATTCTGCAAGTACAAACTGATAACTGGGATGCAGCACGGATATTGTTTCTTTATCATGATAATAAGTGCATGCACTTGTTTCAAAAAAAATGGAGAACTGGGAATTCGAATGGCGGGTGCTTATGCTACCCATCAAATAAAAATCAGGTGCCTGAAAATTCGTTTCGAAACAAATGATTCAGCTTTATATCCACGCCGACCCTCGGCATGATGGTTGGAAGCAAATGCAAGTTCATACCAAAAGATCGTTAACAACAATACCAACTTGCGGACGACAAGGTAGTACAACTACCAATACCTAACTAACTTATAATCTTTTTACTACTGGCCCTAGTGTTCGTCTGGTAGAAAATCTTGCAGATGACCAGTTCCTCGCCTTTTCTCTTGCTCCGTGTCCCCGAGGTGGTACTGGTGCATCACCCGATTGGTCCTCTCGCTGGTCGAAGTTCTTGTTGGTGTGCAGCACCGTAACCTTTTGGTGCTCGCTCGCCGCCGTTGACCATCAGCGGCAAGGTATTGCCGGTCTTGTGCCACATCGCGTGCATGCCGTGACCGATCGTATCTTGCGACGCTGGCCCACGCGTTCCCTTCCGAACGCCTGGAATTGCGTTGGAAGAATTGCTTCCTTAGGCCACTCGGTGTGATACCTGCAGTATTGTGGAATACAGGTTTTAGTGTACGTAGTTGGCATTTTCATAACATCTTTGGCATGTTGCGATCACTTGTTTCACTTTTTATTAACTGTCAAATTGTAATTGCTTCACCAGGTCTGCGTCTAAAAAGAAAAATAGAGCTATAAACAAAGGGATATGTTTGTGCAAGTAGACGGCCGATCGGTGTCTTACCTGGAAGTTTCTCATGTTGGGTGTAGCATATGTTGTGCACGCAGTCGATGTTGGTATGAACAAATTGATGAGATAATGAAATCTCGCGCTGTCAGCACTCACTTTGGCCTCAAGGTGCCCGATCAGCTCCTGATCCGTGGGATCGAACTTTACGCCAGCCGGCAGCACCGACCAATCCTTCTTCGACTTGCATCGGTAATTCTAGTTATATGGTACTCAATGTATGATCAATCGACTGTTTTAAGTGAATGATGAAAGATTTCGACAGATAAGTGGTACTCCAAATCTGAAGTCCAGAATACCCGAACACGCCGCCGGGATTCTTGTGTCACCTCACGCGCAGCGTGTTGTCACGTCAATTCAATGTGTGGACATGATGAAAAATTTGACCGACGTATACTAGTACTGTGTCACGCCCAATATGCGACCCTATCCAAAAGGAACTCGAAGGTCCCACCAAGGATAGATCCGCATATTGAAACGCTTTTGCAAGGTGGATATCATTACATCAACATTACATAATAGATGGGGATACATACATAAGGCACAAATGCCACAAGAATACAACAACATCATATACAAGATCAACATCCGACTACGGATGAAACATAAACAGAAGCTCAAACGACATCCACCCTGCTAGCCCAGGCTGCCGACCGAACCTATCCCCGATCAAGAAGAGGCAGAAGAAGAACACCAACACAAGCAAACATCGCTCTCACGTCATGATCATCGCGAACCTGTACCTGCAACTGATGGTGTAGCAATCTGTGAGTCACGAGGACTCAGCAATCCCATTACCATGGGTATCAAGACTAGCAAAGCTTAAAGGGAAAGGAAGGGGTAAAGTGGTGAGGTTGCAGCAGCGACTAAGCATGATATGGTGGCTAACATACGCAAATGAGAGCGAGAAGAGAAACAAAGGAATGGTCGTCAACTAGTAATGATCAAGAAGTGATCCCGAACTCCTACTTACGCCGACATAACCCAGAACCGTGTTCTCCTCTCGATCAACCCTGAAAAGACACTCACGGTTACGCACACGGTTGGTGTATTTTAGAAGAGTTTGCTTCAAGTTTACTACAACCGGATATTAACAAATTCCCATCTGCCACATAACCGCGGGCACGGCTCTCGAAAGTTTATACCTGCAGGGTGTCCCAACTTAGCCCATGATAAGCTCTCGCGATCAACGAAGGATATTCCTTCTCCCGGAAGACCCGATCAGTCTCGGAATCCGGCTACAAGACATTTCGGCAGCAATAAAACAAGACCAGCAAAGCCGCCCGATGTGCCGACAAATCCCGATAGGAGTCGTGACGTACCTCGTTCTCGTGGGCACACCGGATAGGTCAGCCTACGAGTAAAACCAGACCTCGAAGTTGCCCGTGGTGGCCCCTAGTCGCCCGCTTTAGGACCAACACTCGAAGGAGCACCGGCCCGGGGGCTAAAATAAAGATGACCCTCGGGCTCCGGAAACCCAAGGGAAAAAGGGCATAGGTGAGGCAAATGGTAAAACCAATGTTGGACCTTCTTTGGAAAAGTCTTATTCAAAGCGAACCGTCAAGGGGTCCCATAAATCACCCGACCGCGTTAGGGACGCAAAATCCGGGAACATAATACCGATATGACGGAAACTAGGGCGGCAAGAGTGGAACAAAACACCGTGCATAAGGCCGAGCCTTCCACCCTTTACCAAGTATATAGATGCATTAATAATATAAGATATATTGTGATATCCCAACAAGTAAACATGTTCCAACAAGGAACAACATCTCCATGTTCCAGCAAGGAACAAACTTCATCTTCACCTGCAACTAACAACGCTATAAGAGGGGCTGAGCAAAGCGGTAACATAGCCAAACAACGGTTTGCTAGGAAGGGTGCAAAAGGTTAGAGGTCGACATGGCAATTTGGGAGGCTTGAGGAACAAGTGATAGGTAACGCAAAGCATAGCGATAGAACGAAGCAACTAGCATAGCAATGATAGTAGTGAGATCCAGGGTAGCGGTCATCTTGCCTGAAATCCCGCAAGGAAGAAGAACGAGTCCATGAAGAAGACGAACGGATGAAGCCGAACCAAGCGTAGACGAACGAATCCTCACGATCGCAACGAAAACAGGAACTAACAAGAAGAAGCACACAACATAGTAAACACACCACACATGAACAAGACATGATGCACAACAAGCATGATTCATGAAAAAGCTACATGAAGCTACTCATGGCAAGAGATGATGCAAACAAGAGCAACACATCAAAGCAAGTTTAAATGAGGCCGGGAACAACATATAACAATTCCGGTAAGTCCTCATATGCAAATTTCGAAATTGGTCCAGATCTGAATAAACCTTAAGTTCAAGTTGTTAAACAGCAAGTTAAGATGCACCACGATGATCTACACGAAATTCTAGTCAAGTTACATATAAAGTTCATTTAATTCAGAGCTACGGTCTAGAAGATATGAGCAAAATAAGATAAGCATGGCATTGATGCAAAATGCATACAAACATCAAGCAAACACCTCAAAACATGGATGCAACATGATAATATGAAACTACATGCAAAATCAAGCAAGTTCCATATAGAGCACACTCAAAACGGAGCAACGGTTCAACACATACACCCTATACAAGTTTAAAATATAAGCTGTCCAAAACAGCAACTAGGCATATTGCAAGCATCAAAACAACATGCTACAGGACCTTAACATAATAACAAAAGGCATGGGCATGATGTACAGGTAAAGCATTACAAAACATGAACACTGAGCTATCTCCAGAAATCACTAGAACATGCTCAAAAAGACATGGCAAGATTGCATATAATAACAGTTTCAGACTTTAGCAGAAATAACATCAGGTTGCAATGTTTAGAGCTATCAAACAACATGCTACAGGAACTTAACATGGAAAATAAAGGCATGGAATGATACTACTAAATGCATAGAACAAAAGTCCCTTACTGACCATAAGCCAAAAAGGATCATAAAATATGATGGCACACATGTAAAAATGGCAAGTTATATTACAGATTCATACATGGCAGGAACAACAATAAGTAGGCATGTTGGGGAGCTTGAAGCACTCACCACAGAGCAATACATGGCATGGCAAGGCAATTCACAGTAAAAAGACATGGCATATAAGCTATACATGGCAAGAAAAACATCATAGAATACACGGATCAACTACAACAACCTTGGCAAAATTGAATAACATGTAAACAATCTGCCAGGAAACATTTTATAGCAAAAGTAGAGCTCGATTGACTCAAGCTATGGCACTCCATAATTGCAAACAAGGGCATGGATGGATATAGCAAGACATGTAGAACAAAACATCCTTACTAAAGTATCTCAAAACATGCATGGATCTCTCTGTAGCATCAAGTTAACATGGCATAAAAATATCAGCAAAACAGGGACAAACAGCAACATCAAGATGTCCAGTTTGCATGCTTGTGCTAGTCACCACATTGATCACAAAAATACATAGCAAGCACCACTGTAAAGAGGACATGGCATATTACAAAACAAATGTAGGACTCAAGTTCATAGGGTGCACACATCAATCATGGCAAAAATGATAAAAGTGCATGTACTGATAAGAATCTGAAACTAACATCACATAGCACACTTCTGACAGCATTTCGTGCATCAATATGAGCTCAAATGAAAATTATGCAATGATATGAAATGATCTACTCATCGAGGCGAACATTTTGACATATTATACGCACAAAACAGAGCAACGATGACAGAGATATGATGCAATGAAAATGCAACAAAATATCATGAAATCTGGGACTTGGTGCGAAAAACAGGGGGGGAAGAGGTCAACCGCACGGATAACGAGGCACATCCGGATCTCGCCGGAGATGCGTCGCCGGAGACGGAGACGAAGCTTCGCTGCTCGGGAGGACGCGGGCGCCGGGGAGGAGGCCAAGGGCGGCGGGCGACGACGGCTCCGGGCGGGGCCGGAGTTTCGCGCGGCGGCGGCGCTATGGAGGCGGCGGCCGCACGGGCGAGGGAGGAGGAGGCGGCAGCGCGGAGAGGCGCGTCGGAGGCGGTGACTGGCCGGGCGGAGCCGGCTGGCGCGCCGGAGGGCGCGGGGCGGCGGCGCGGTGCCGGGGCCCGGCGAGGCGGCCGGAGGCGGCGGGTCGCGGCGAAGCGCTGCGCGGCGGCGGCCGAATCAAGCCGGGCGGGTTTCGCCTGGCTCCAGCCGGGCGGCGGGCGTGGGAGGAGAGAGAGAGGAAGCGCGATGAGGTGGCGCGTCCCGGTTGGCCGGGAGCGGCGGCGGAGGCGACGTGGCGTCCTGCCATCGGCCGGACGACGTGGAGGGGTGCGACGGACATGTCCGGGCAGCCGGGGAGATGCGTCCGGCGGCGCGCAGGGGAAGAAGCTAGGGTTGGACTGCGCGAAAATCCGGGGGTGCACACATATTTATAGGTAGAGGGAGCTAGGAGACTCCAAATGAGGTGCGGTTTTCGGCCACGCGATCGTGATCGAACGACCGAGAGCATGGAGGGGAGTATGCTGGGTTTTGAGCCACTTTGGAAGGGGTGTTGGGCTGCAACTCAAAGAGGGCTTTGCGGTTACCGGTTAACCGTTGGAGTATCAACGACCTCCAAATGATCCGAAACTTGACAGCGGTTCACGGTGCTATACCAAGGCCGCTTGACAAACCTCGGTCCATTCCGAGACCGTTTAACACCCGCACATGAAAAGAGGTAAAAGAGGGCGCCGGAGACATAGGAGTGCCGGATTGCAAAAGCGGACAACGGGAAAATGCTCGGATGCATGAGACGAACACGTATGCAAAATGAAATGCACATGATGACATGATATGAAATGCAGATGATGACATGGCAAAGTGCAACACGCAAGCAAATGACATGGCAACGACGGCGAATAACTGGCGGACACCTGGCGCATCGAATCCGGGGCGTTACATACTGCTACTGTACTACTTACTAGTCGTATTTAGTGTCACAATTTATACATAGTTTTAACTAACAAGTACTCTCTTGAAGCCTCACTGATATATATATATATATATATATATATATATATATATATATATATATATATATATATATATGGCTTCGCACAAAGATCTCCATCATCATTATCAAGACATCCTACGCACGTGAGTTAGGATGCACTTGATCCCAGGAAGGTATCTATACTTCAAACCAGAGGAGTGCTTCAAACTAACAATAGTACATAATATCCAACAAAAGAGGGTTGTGCTACAGCAGCAGAATACATGGCTCAGTCTAGATATCAGCACGAATCAAGTTGTGCGTATTTTCTATTGGCATGAACCACATCGACGCATGTAGGGTTTGCAAAAGCCATCCATTGCCATGGAAGCTTGATGCCTTTCACACACTGAAGATTACCTGGCAACAAGCTGCGTCGACGAATCTCTGGATATGGTGATTCATGAAACCCATGGTATGATGTGTAAACACAGCCCCGCCTCGCGAATGGAAGTTATGTAGTACAAGAATCATCGCCGGTGATATGATTGATGATTGGTTGGATGATCGGATAATTGAGCCCGAGGAACAAGGAGTGGTTGCCGAGGCTGTAAACCCGCCTCCAGTTGAATACGCCTGGCCCAACGGAGCTGGGATCTTTCTCGAACACAAAGCAGCCATAGCCATCAATGTCACGAACGCCCCACGCATTGTACTGCATGTGGTTTGATGTAATGGTTTTGTCAATTTGGTACGTGCGAATGAGCATCAAATGACCACTGTCAGATGAACAAGCGATAAACCACCACCCATCGGCTGGTATGATTCCAAGTCCTGGAATCATGAAGGCTAGCGCATTTGCATCTGCTGGAACAATTCAAATTGGAGACCAAAAGGACAAAAATAAACAATCATGTTCAGAGTATGTGTGGAATTAAGATGATTATAACAGTGACACATATCATAGAAAGAGAATTGCAATGTCGTGGTCATATTCATACCCCAAGTTAAAAAAATAAGCCAATGGCTTTCATATTCTAGCAACATGTCATGGTTCAAACATCATGTAACAATGAGAGGAAAACAACTATGACAAATAGCCTACTCATATTCTACCATAGCACTTACTACTACTGTTCTCATATCAACTCTAAGCAATAACATGCGTTGTTATAAAAATCTTGTAAATGAGAGTAACATATAGCAATCATGATGTTATGCTCATAATATGTATTCTAACAATCATTAGATGCCAATTGTTCTCATATCAACTCTAACAATAACATGTGTGGTCATAAAAATCTAGGAAATGAGAGGAACACATAGCAATGATGTGGTTATAGACATGCGATAAGATGAACAGGCAGTCGTATTGATAAGGTAAAGACGAGATGAGATAGAACAATTACACGACGATAGATTCCACCAGTATAGGCAGCCAATATGTGCATCGACCGCGTAAATGATGCCATCGTGCACTATAGCATCAGACGTAAATGTTGCCTCAACAGGATTGATGATGAGCCATAACCATGTATGGCGACCGCATTCCAGATAGACTAATCCCATGTTGAATAGGGCAATGATCTTGTAATCCATATAGTCTTCTGATGCTGTGGGCACTTCGCAGATTACAACTTTCTGCAAACAGAGGTCGAGGCAAAAGCTTGACGCGTCTCGTGCGTAGTAGGCAGGAGTGTCCGACGGGCCGCGAGGCTCGACGTCGGCGGTATCCAACGATGGAAGAGTGATCTCTCGCTGGGTGTAGATATCCACGAGACACCACGGACTACCGGTGTGGTGGATGAGGACGATCCAGTTGGCCTTCATGCCCGCCCAGTAGTGGTCGCGCGTGGCGACAGGTGGGCGGGTAGTGGTAGCATGTCGAGGGGCACCACGGCAACCTCCGTAGGATCGTCAAGTCGGTGTCTGGGCCACCTGCAAGGATCGGGCATCAGCAAGCAGGGTGTCTTGAAAAGAGCCGGCCGGTTGCAGACGAGTAGACGGTACAA
Organism: Aegilops bicornis; assembly: GCA_021605145.1. NCBI lineage: Eukaryota > Viridiplantae > Streptophyta > Magnoliopsida > Poales > Poaceae > Aegilops > Aegilops bicornis. The sequence continues at coordinate 531,959,098 of CM038670.1, forward strand.
AGACACCGAGCATGCGGCCAGACGGACGGTGCCGAGTAGGTCCATACGACTACAGATCTGCTCCCAGAGAACATCGGGGAGGGAATTCCAATCGCGGCTCTGCGTGTCAGTCGGTTCTGCCATTGGGGTTTTCGGTGCCTGCGAGCCAGCGGGGAAGTGGATTCAGACAGGCAAGCGAAGAAGCTTCTCCTCGTGTGGCCAAGTGAGCGGGGTATATGGGATGCGCAAGCTACCAAGGAAGATGGCGCGGGCGGGCAAGCAGTGAGCGGGGGTAAATGGTGTGTGGCCGACGATGGGGAAGAGAGGAGGAAGAAGAAGAGAGGAGGAAGAAGAGTGGAAGACGGGGAAGAAAGTGCATTAAATCCAATTCGACTAGTATTACTACCAGGATATACCGTCCTTCGGAGTGTAAATAGTTACACCGATGACATGTGGGTCTACCACAAGAGGGCCCATATGTCAGTTAATGGAGGATAGAGGTGCATAGGCGTATTTGCGGAAGCGTGCTCTACTGGCAAACATGATGGCAGTACTGGGTAAGGCTGATTTAGTAACAACAACACACTGGTTCAGCTTATTAATTACATGTCCCATCTGCTGCAGCGTGTATTGTCACTTCACTGTGAAGACTAGTTGAATAGTTCTCTCTGACCAAGATGGGGAATAATGGATCGCGAGGACTTCCTTTCTACAGTATCCCTATGCCTCTACGCTCACTGCACTCATTTTGCTCCGTACCTAGTCACTTGTTGAAATCAGTCGAAAGACAAATACTCCGTATTTGGGAACAGAGGGAGGCTTTTACTCTGTACTATTTGGGAACAAAGGGAGTATCACCATATGGAGGGAACAGAGGAAGCTTGAAATATGAAGATGTCAATGGCAGGGAGTAAGCCCCATGCATGCAACATGCAACACTCACACGTACACATGGACGCACGCAACACTCACGCACCCATGCGGCACACAACACACGATGCAACACACAAAGCTCACGCTCAAGTGCTCAACCTACTCCCTACGTCCGTGAAAGACTGTACATTTAGAGATTTACACATTGACAAGGGCATAATTAACGCCCAAAAGTAGCAGACTAATGTGTGCATGCGAACATTGAGATAAGAAGACTAAATGAAGGTCGTTGCATGCTGTAATCAAGGATAGACATGTAGCCTATACCTACAGCACAAGTTGGTGCATTAGTCAATCAATATCGATTTAGATAAAAGGCTACATGCATTGGAAGTGTAGATGTACATTATGTACCTGCGCGCAAGGGTTGGACTCGTGTTGCGCCTGCGTAAAGTTTTGTTTAACTGATTTCTTTGGTGGCCCGGCGGACAGGTGGGACCCGTAAAACCGGTGACAATTTAATCGATCAACAAAGTGCCACGTCGACTATGTGGCCGGTCAGTAGGGTGCAATACGGTGCTCACGATGAGCTAGTGATCGATAATCGCCGCAAAACTATATATAGTGACCGTAAGAGCGTGTTGTTACATACGTTGACCGCCCGGTGTATTTTTCTCGCTTAAAATTAAGCCATATTAATCGGAAAGGACGCAGTATGGACTACTACTAGTACTAGTACTCCTTTGATGTGTCCCGTCAACTTGCCGAACGAGGAGAAGCTTGCTTACTACGCCTCTCCCTCGCCCACGCGCGTGGTGGTTCGCAGGACGAGGAGAGGGTTTTGACTACAGTGCCCTCTCCCTCTCCCTCCCTCTCCCTCTCCCTCGCCCTCGCCCTCGCGGTGGACGTGCAGCAGTTCGATCGGTGTCAGATTGCGGAAGCATATTGTCTTTGTAGTATCATCATTGTTAGACCTTCCGAAGAGGCGAAGAGGCAAGTGCAAGGTTCACACGAGTACGAACTGTTGAACCTCCCGAAGAGGCAAAGAGCCAAGCGCAAGGTTTTATAGGAGTTGTCGTCCTAGTAGGAGTGTACTACAACTATAGCAAACGATGCTCTTGTATGATGCCGCCACGCCACGTATATCCAAAGCTGTACGCCTTTTTTTTTCTCAAAGAGCGTGTTGGAGCCCGTGCAACAACCACACAAGTTGCACGTACACATAACACATTTACTAGTAATAAATTCTAAAGGACAAATGCCAAGATGCCACACAAGTTCATCTCCAATTCAAGTGATAAATTTGTGCACGACTAGTCTACATATATTCACGGTGCTACTGCTCACAAATACCGTACTCCACTTACACGTTATAGATGGACTACATGCATGTCCTCCTCCAGGTTCCAGTCCCAGGTGTTCTTCATGGATGGCACGATCCATAGCGGTGGGCAACGGGAATCATTGTCACAGCTTTCTAGTCCGGTTCCACACGATGGAGACTCATCCAAGCTGAAGCGGCATAAATCAGGGATAGCGTGTCCCAGCATGTCGTTCATCCGGCGGTGCGCAATGAAGACACAACCATGCTTCATGAACAGCAAGCCTTCCGTTTCGTGCATGGAAGGTGGCATCCGCTTCACAATGGGGTAGCTGTCCTCGATGAAAAGCGAGTACTCTCCAAGAGTGTTCCTCGGCACCCACGTAGCATCACGGGGGTCGAACTCGGCGCCTTTCATCTGGTACACGCGGCATCCCAGATCTGGACACATGGTGACGTACATAGTCAAGGTCCATGCATAATAATGTTGTGCTCATATGGTGGTCAGTAATACTGTGCAGCAAATAGTACTACTCCGGTGTAGAGGAAGTAAAATAACCGGCTTGTTCTATATAGCCACTCTTGGCTACATGGATGAGATAGTAAGACTTGGAAAAACAAAAATGGTGGCAGCTAGTGTGTTCAAGTCTTCAAGGGCCTAGCTAGCTATATGCGTCCTCCAAGGTAAAAAGTACTCCTACTAGTACTACTAAGTATACTACTAGTACAACAATGAAAGAGAAGGCGAGAGGGTTAAAAAAATGGAATACATGGGTAGATGGTGACGGTCCGATCGTGGTAGATTGTGTGACCATGTTGCACATCAGTGGTACCGTGGGTAACGACTGCTAAGATAGTTGATCTCAATATGCCAAAGTCAGCTACAAGGTTCCAGGTTAGACTGAAACGCGGATGCAAATGCACATCCAGGATCGGCGATCTTATTTTGATCGGGGGATGACTGGTCCCTGCAAAATAATGGAGTACCGTTAGGGATGCAAATGATGGTTTGTGCATTCCGTTTGTAATCTCCTCTGCATCGTAGGATGGCAACCAGATGAAACAAGTCCCGGCTTGCCACCGCGAAGAAGCGGCCTAGATGGCGACGGCGTCTTGAACGTGTAGGGGTACAAATCGTCGTCGCCAACATGTGCCCGACCTCTGCCCGTTCTGCGTCTTGCATTGATGGCAATCCTTATGTCGAACACCGCGATGAGATAGTAATCGCCGTAGCTGCGTCGCTTTCTCGGCGGGTCCGCAATTGCTATCTTCTTCAATCTCATGTAGGCATCATCATACGTATTCAAGCCCAGTCAGTCCGGAAGGCCGATCCCAATGGTGGAGAAGGGGTCTACCAGAACGGCCGCACTGCTGTGGATGTTGTGCAAAATGATGGTGGTATCCGGCCGGAGGTATGTAAGCCAATCTTCGTTGGCACCGACCCAGACCTATATATAAGACGGTGGGCAGCGGAGAAATTACGGGATGGAAATGGAATAACTAAGTACTACATGATCAAACTCCATTACTGACCTGCTCATCGGAGAAAATCCGACTACCTCTCAACATCGGCAACTCTAGCGGAGTCAACGTGCAACCATGGCCAGGGAGCGGTGGACTGTTTGAAGGATTATCCCATAGAAGAACCTTCTCCTCGAGAACGCATGGAAGACCAACAAGCATGGCCTTTTCCCAAGCTTGTTTAAGCAGCGTCTTGAAAAAGTTGGTGCAGGAAGCACCGAGTCTTGCGGCAGTGAAGACGTCAAAGCGGCGTGCGATTTCTCCCAGAGGATCGTCGTCCAAGGTCTCCCATCCCCGACGAGGAGAAGAACCGCCTGGCGAATCCATGGGAACAGCGACGAACTGCCTTCTCTTCGGGGGGAGGGGAACTGGCGAGGAGGAGATAAGAGCGTAGTAACCACAGGGCCTCGTCCCTTCCAACTGTAGATCGTTCCTCAGCGAAGGGGTGAGGCTATTATTTACTACTAGTACTAGCATTATGGAACGTTATGGGATTGCATTATACCATAAATAATAGCACTAGTAAGAAATTTTTGGCACTAGGTAGTAGTTTTTGGCGTGGATTAAGAAATTTTGGGTATGTTTTTGCCATTTTTTGTACACACCAATTAGTGTCAAAAAACGTCTTACATTATGTGACGGAGGATGCGTATTGCATCAGCTTGATACCAAGATTACTTTTGTCAACTAGTAATGCAATGTACTGTACTTCTAGTCTAGTCTAGTATAGTGCACTAGTTTTGAACTCTTGAATCTCAGGGCCAAGGAGCTACGGTTGGAAGTGGAGGGTACTACTGTTCTCTAGAACCATCGTTGTACTATCAATGCAGGGGAAGTACACCTGCGTAGTGGCCTAGTGGGTACTCTCGGTGCTATATTCAGCCGCTCCTCTCACGTAGGAGTAGCTGGCCTACTCAGCCGCTCCTCTCACGCACACACTAGCAGCCTGTTTATCAGTGACGATTCAAGGAGGCAGAACATTTGAGTTATTTGATACAGCGAGACTAGGCTTTTCGCTTCCATTTGTGGAGGTGTAATGGATCTCGTCGAACTTTGTTAGTACCAGTTCCTTCTTTATGAATGAGATGAAGCAAAGCGTTTTCCTCCGTTTAAAAAAACACGTCAAGAGGAATTTCTTTTATAGTAGAGCCGATAATGGAGTGAAGTCCATGCGTGCAACTCCACAAGCTTCTGAGTAGTAGTAGAGCACTTTACGACGGAGCCATATTGCACGATTCCCAATGCCCCGCCAGCTTTTCAGCTCCTCCGCTTAATTGGGAGGCGCTAGTTTAAATATGCTACTAGCTGATGAGGAAGCTGCAAGCGAGGTGCGGCTAGGGTGAGCACGCGAGCCACGGGATGCTGGGAAGGAAAACCCGTTCACGTGGCTAGGCTGTCCAGTGCACCCAGATTGTGGGGCCGCACGTCCTTTCGACTTCAAAACTCAAACTACCCGTGTAAAATATGGCTCGCAGCGAAGTGTAGTAGTACTATTTAAAAAAAAGGCCGACGTGCGTTCGGCCGGGATCGAACCCACAAAACGAGGTATACACTCCCGCGGCCACTAGCAGTACTCGTTGGAGAACAACGCAACCTAGAATCGCCTGTTGTCGCTAGTAGTACGTACATTTCCTTACAAGAAACCCTTAATAATGCAAAAAACCACTAAAATGCCAAGAAATTACTACCACTTGCATACGTGGCAGACTTAAGATAAGACTACCTTATCAACCATTGTACATGCTCTTACCAACAAAAATCCTCGAGTAACCTCCTACCTCCGGCCCGTCCACCTAGTCATCCTCGGCCATGGGACGTAGCTACCGCCGCCGACAAAAGGCGAGGTCAAAACCGCCTGCGGTGTGGAGCCCATGTTGCGGCAGCCCGGATGCCAGCTCCGTCCGGCGCTCGCGGTCGCTAGCTAGCCAAGATAGCTCCGTCCAGCTGCTTGTCTGCAAGGTTTGCTAGCTAGATTGGCACGGCAGGGCGGCAGCTTGCTCGCGCGTGCCGCTCTCAGGCCAGCCATCTGGCTCGAGCGAAGGCCAGCGCAGCGGCTTGCTCGCTCGTGAGTCACGCTCGGGCCAGCCTACCAACCCGTGCGGAGGCCAGTGCGGCGTCCGGCTCGTCCGGCGGAGCGGCGGCCAACTCGCTCATCACCGGCGCCACCAACGAACACGCATCAGTATTGTTTGAAGTAATGTTCAGGAAAAATAATGATTTGAGGGGGAATAACAGGATAGAAGGTCAGATGTGGGTCCCTTGTGTCAACGGTCAAACAAAATGTGTTGGTTTAAGCTGCCTCGTCAGCATGGATGTGTGGGCCAACCCTGTCATAATTGGGTTTAAACGAACCTAATCGGTAGGAATACTAGGTAGTAGTTTTTGGCGTGGATTAACAAATTTTGGGTATGTTTTTGCTATTTTTGTACAATAGATTCTTCCTAGGGCTGGTTGAAAGTGGTAGTTTTTTTTGTTAAATACTCTACATATTGTAAGTAGGAGTGAAATTTAAGCTTTGGAAGCCAATAAGCAAGGCTAGTTACGTAGTGCATATGTGTACATGATTGAAAGTAAATATCAACAATGAGTGACTAATATCTTGATGGAAAACTCGAAACTATGGAATACTAGGAAAAAATGCATGGTTGGAAATACTAGCAATGTTCATGTCCGTTGCAACGAATCATAATTTGAATAATACTTATTCACAAACTTGGTACAAAACACTTTAATTTTGATATACAAATGTTTCAATTAGAATATATTCCTTGGGCTGCTTTGGTGAGGTCAGGGAGGGATGTGGTTGGTTTTAAGATACTAATTATGGGTTTTTCTGCAAATTGGTAGACAAGTGGTATGTTGGTGAGAAAAGGCAACAACTTACCTCACAATCGTTAAATGTAGATCTAATGGTCAGAAACGACGGATAGCAGACACACCAGCATCACCAACTTAGTCTTGTGTAGGAGTACTAGCAAGATCCGTGCATTGCACGGAACATCAAGATGCATTTTTTTATAAAACACTTGTTGTGATTGAGCCTTGCGGGAGTAATCCCATGTGTAAAAACTAATGATATCTCGAGAAATATGAGATAAGGTGAAGAGGAGTGGGGTGTGGTGGTGGTTGGTGGTCGGACTGAGCGGAGGCATGGGGATTGACGACGCCTGCAGCGGCCACCAGGCCAGTTTGTTCCAGAGGCTTCCTTTCTTAATTGCTCAATAATGAGGTTTGTTGGAGATAGGGATGAACGAGGGAAGGCCTTGTTTGCAAATGTGGAGAGGGGTGCGGGTATCTTTTAGTTTGATTTCCATCTGTCAGATATAGATCGGACGGTCTATATTGCAAGAAGGCACACGTACCATCATCACCACCTCGGTTTTTTATAAGAGAAGAAATATAAGTATGGAGATACAAACTTATTATCAATACTTGCTTCCGTAAACTAGCATCTACATTCTATTCAACGCCTCGGCATGTGGGGCCTTAGCACAATGACTTCTCGCCTGTGTAAAACAAAGATTTTCCCGTCGCCGACAAGGAGGGGTGACGGCGGTGCGCTTTTTGGCTTGCTCTAGTCCTAGTATAGTCATATTAGGTGGTCTAAGCACATGTAGATTTATTCTTTTTCACGTCTCGTGTTCGCCGTACTGCCACGACTGTTGATGAATAGCCGGTAAGTTATTCACGGGGAAACCCTTGATGAGCGTGTTTAAGTAGAGAGAGAGAGAGAGAGAGAGAGAGAGAGAGAGAGAGAGAGAGAGAGTGCGTGTGTGATATGTTAGAGATTGAGGCAATGATAACAGATTCTTTGTGTCTATGTGTGTGGAGGATAGAGATAGACATGTACATGGGGCTTTGTGTTGTGTAATGTGGAGACACATATACATAATTAGAGAGTGAGTGTGTGAGATACACAAGCGGACATGGGGAGATATGAGGATCCAGATAAATGGGTGTTTGTGCGTGTTTGTGTGTGTTTGTGCACGCGTTTGGGTGTGAGAGGGAGAGAGTGTACGTGGAATAGAGAGACCACTGATGATATAAACCTAGTATAAGGGAAGGGGGAATGGTGTGACATGTGTAGTAGCGGGATAGCAGTGCGGGCTGGGGGAGCAGACTATTTGGAAGAGACATCGAGTGTGTGTGGGGAGAGGGTGTGAGCGAGAGAAAGAGAGAGCTAGCTGACGGAGAGAGAGAGAGAGAGAAGAGAGAGGGGCGAGAGGGGTCGTTTGTGTCCATAAATGGCGTATAGATAGGGAGACAATGTTGATGTTGTCCAAAATTGGCCTATGAACGGAGACGCAAGGGAAGCGAGTCATCGTGTGTGTGATAGGGACTTCATGAGAGATCAAGAATAGATGGTGTAGAGAACAATGTGTGAAATCGAGAAAGATTATACATTAGGGAGCTATGCAAAGAGTCACGACATATATGTATGCAGGGAAGGAGCTGGGGCGAGTCCGCATGTGGGAGAGATAGAAAGAGGAGAGTGGTGCACAAGGAGACAAAGTGTGCTTGTTTGTAGTGGGGGTGGTGTGTGAGGTGAGTGCGCGAGAACCACATAACTAGGGAGATAGACGTTTGGGGGCGACATTTTGTGAGTATGGGAAATATACAATCTACATAGTGCGTGTGCTTGGGTAAGAGAGATAGCGGGATACCTAGAGAGTGAGGGAAGAGATGTGTGCATGCCAGAGAGACAAAGTGTTAGAGACCTATGTTGGGGTCCGGACTTTACAAGAGAGAGGGGTGTTAATGTGCTCGTGTGTTGGTGTTTGGGGGAGAGAATGACTTCTCTATGTGTGTGTGTGTGTGTGTGTCTGTGTGGTGGTGGTGGGGGGGGTTGACTTGAGATAAAGAGTGAGGTGTCTATATTTGAGGGACTTTAGCGTAATTCAGATATTGTGCACTCATGGTTGATCCATTTGTTTCACAGTTTGTACTATGAGATAACGATACTTTTGAACATGCGTGATATACCTTGATGTACCTGAATTACAAACCTAAGATTTGAATTTTGGAATTCGACTCCATCATTAGATTTTTTAATTCATTTAAGCGGAGGTACATTTTTAAGCCGGGATTTTGTGATTTCAAATTCATATATCAAACCTAGAGATATACACATACGGGCATGTTCAAACTTTCTAATCATCCACTTTATTCATACACATACACATTTTTGCTTTTGTCATCATATTTAGGATAAACACATTTGGAATTTCATTTGAATTGGACCGTATGATGGTATTTGCTTGTAGTAGCTCAATGATCCATATTTGAATTGAATGGAAAATCTAAGTTTCGAGTTGGAGACATTGATTTTCAAAACTTGCACATTTTTTTGCATGCAAAACAAACAAATTGTCGGCCATGATATCATAGTCGGCCGTACGAGAGCAGAATACTTATAATTTTAGGCGCCAAAAGCTTTCAAACTTCCCGCTCACATCGAAATATCACGCGCCCGAAAGTTTAGCCCTGCGATATTCCTGTTTTACCCCTGCCACATGAACGGAAAAGGGCTGCTTTGGTAACTCCATTATTTTCCCCTCTTTGCCCCCAACATTCTTCCCCAGAGCCCCTCCCCTAACCCTCCCCGACCCCCCCACAACCACGGCAAGCTGCCGAATCTAGTCCTCCGCCACAGCGGTGGACCTCACACCCCGCCGGATCTACCTTCCGCACCTTGGAACCCCCAACTGCCAACTCACCACTTCACTAGAGCCGCTTCAGCGACTGGCTTGTCCACCGCTCCAGATCTCCTTGACCGCCATCATGGTCCACCGCACCGGATCTGCTTAACCGACGCCCTCCACCACAGCGTAGGCCCTTCACTGACTCCCTCGTCCGCCCCTTCGCTGGCCCTTCATACAAGCCCTCATCTGACGCAACAGATCTGCCTCACCGAAAGCACTATACAATGCGCCCGCCGAAGCCTTCGTCCACTGCACCGGACCCGCTCCACGGACGCCATATTCAACTCCACCGGCCCTGCTTTATCGATGCCGCAGCCTCATCAGGTTATTTCGATTTGTACTCCTTCGGTTTTTCTCTTTATCGTGCAACTGTTCACTTACCACAGATGAGCTTTCTTGTATGTCGACAGGCGCCGCAACCGTAGCACCAGAGCAGCTTCAGCGACGGCGACAGCCGGCCCAAACTCAACCGTAACACGAGCACCATCGACGATCCTTAGCTATCAAGTATGACAACGATACACATACGCCGCCGAGAATCAGGTACTATTATCCAATGGCCGGCGCCTACGTTCACTTTCCTAGCATAAGCACCGCACCTTTGAATTTCTTCACGGCATCATTCAGTTTTTCATGAGACACGTTATTCTGCTTGCACCTGTAGGGCCATACTTCTGGCAATGAACATGTTACATGTGTTAAATTACATACCAGTGCACATATAGTTAATATGCTTTAGTTTTGTTACGATGCCACCTGTTGGTTCCATCGCATCGCTTAATGTTCTCTATGCTTAATTACACATCAGCAAACTAGCATGTGGTTCTGCTGCATTTTGTTCGTTTTACCCTACATTTTCTGATGCTAGCTATTACATCACTGCTCCGAGCCTCTATTCATTACTTGTTTGTGTGTTCTTGATCTTCCCAAGTTACATGACTAATTTGATGCTTCTATTAATTATGTAGCTGCCAACCCCATCAAGCAAAATATTTGTTCTTTTGGTGCTGGCACCTCGAACAAGCATAAAAATAGAGGGAAGCAGATATATTGTCGTGTATGCACACACCCTTCTTTCATTAGTTTAGATGAACCACTGATGATCAATTCGGACCAGTGCATGCGATTAAAATTAATTTTACCTAAATAGATGGTGCAGAATAAACTACAACCACTAGATTTGCAACCACGGGATCTTGTGATATCTTCAAAGAACATTGCAGCAGACAACTAGGCTTCACAAAGAACATATGGTAAGCCGGTGTGTTTTAGTACATGTTAAATGTAATGCGAGTGGGCTGCTTTCTTGGCTTGTGCCCTCAATGTGTAATCCTACCGAATTACAAATAGTTCGGTTATCCGCTTTCTTTGTATTGCTTGATTCGAATGCTTGTTTGTTGTTACGTTATACCTGAGTTGGCCAATATGTCAAGATTACTCTTTGTACTATCGTAAAAAAATGCATGCCTATTTCATTTGAGCCCTTAACTTTTCCTGTCAACTTCATCACAAGACTGTCTTCATAGTTTATATGAGGCCACACTGTTAAGTGCTTTCTCAGATTATTTCAACTGCTTAGATGCCTTGGCAACTTAAATATAGCGGTTGTACACTCCCTTTCAACTTTCATCTTACCATTTTAATTTCTTTTCGGCTGATGCTGCTTTGAACCATTTAAATATAGTTTTCCATGCTTGGCAATAATTCGTCCGTCGTTTACCATGTAAGCTTCCTGCCTGGAACATACGATAAATATCTCTTACTTATGTCCAGCGGAAACCTTTCAGGATGCCGTTCACACTAGGACACAATGTACAACCCCAGAATCTATTTGTGGAAGCAGTGCGCCATCCATGTTACCAGATGTTAGCAGTTCAGAGGCAACACCGCCAGGAGAAGCGATGCGAGCACAGATATTATAGTGCTTGAGGCTCTACTAGAGGCAGAAAGAGATGTTGTGGCTTCCATGAATGAGGTAATCTTTATCTTGAGGCTGGAAATTACGGAATTAGCGGCACGCATTATGCAAGCAACCCAACAATTGGAGGAAGTAAGAATGTTGCATTTGAAGACGGAGGAGGTCCTGCTATTTCTGCTATTTGAAGCCCAAGGTAATCTCGGTTCTTCTTTAGATACCAGTTGAAATTGTCATTAGATTATTGTACTTGCATGTTGTGTCATGTCTCTGAATGGATTATGTTGCAAGACCCCCTATGTTGTCCGGAATTCCATGTTGTCCATGTGTTGTAATGATCCGAATTTTTTAGGCGAGGTAATCCTCAGTACTTGTATGATTGACATAAGGTGAACTATTTTTCGTGTGAGCATATTGTATTGGATGAAATAACTATTTGAATCATAGTGTATCCAACCTACTGAATTCGAAGATCACGGCATTTCTAAATCATAATCATATATAAAGGTGGAATAAATCTTTGTTGTGGTTTTGAACAAATAAATAACAAAACATAGAATTATCTGTGGATATTCGTAATCGAATACAAACTGGATTCGAATTTAGTTTGCGAGAATGCTAATTAATCCCAGGGCAAACGTGAATGCTAATACTCCCAAGTTTTGAACGAAGCGGCTAAACACCCACTATAATTTGTGGGCTGCCCGAAGCAAGTGTTTGCGAGACGGAAATTACTGTCTACCCTGACACTTGACATCCTTATCGACCGGATTTACACTGCTGTGGATACGGGTAGACTAGTAACTTCAATCAGACGTGACACAACGGCCTCTGAGCCCATTCAGACACGGTGGGCGCCAAACGTGGGCGGCAAAACACATTTGATTCAAGCTCGTCCGAAAGACATGTGTCCCTTCCTCCATTTCCCCATTCATACACGGTGGGCGGCAAAACAACCTCTCCTCGTCTGAAATCGATGTAGGCTAATATTTTAAATAGGGGCACATGTGTAACTTCCATCAGACGTGACACAACCTCCCTACCTGTCAGCCCCGTTCATACACCGTGGACGCCAACCGTGGTGACAAAACACCCTCTCCTCGCCGAAATAGTTACCGGCAAATATTTGGGAGATGCGAGATTACCGTCCTATCCCCAACCGACGCGATGTTCGATATTTTAAACAGGGGATAAGTTCGTAACTTTCCCCATTTCGAGAAGCGTCCCAAAGTTTGAGATCGCCCCCTCCCTCCATTTCCCCATTCATACACCGTCGGCGACGACAACCTCCGTGACCGCGCCAGCCTCCTCCATCTGCCACCCCATCCTCCACCTTGCCGGAGCCGCTACCCCTACCCCATCGTCCACTGCAAGAGATGGACGTCTCTCATCCACGGCGCTGGACCAGGATCCTTTCATCGCCTCCTCTCGCTTCATCGGCGCTGTCGTCCACCTTGCCATTGCTGCTCCTACGACCGCCTCGTCCACGGCAACAGGATATATCCCCCGACCCGGCCATCTGCCGTCTAAAGTCTTCTTCCCCGCCGCCGATAGCCATCGCACCCGCAGCACCCTCAACGTATCAGCATAGGTCTACACGGCGTCGCAAGAGTGGTGGTACTTTTCCATATGTGCTTAAGTTATTGATCTCACCCGGAAAATAGATCGTAATTTGTTTACTGTACTTTTCTTGTCCGTACCAAATCGTAGTGGCTAGTTGAAAGCAAACATTGGTTGCGAAGTAGCTTTGTCCGGTTTGCACCTTCAGATCCGCCATGGCACGGGCACTATACTCGTAAAGCTTATGGTTTCCCCCCTTTATATTCACTAGCATCATCGTAGGTGCTTCGTGTCGTGCTAGCACTGCTCCTCAAGACCTCAACCCAAAGCTTACGTGTTCAAATACGAATCTGATATGATGCTCATATAACTAAAACAGAGAACGTTTAATTGGTCACCTAATGTTCCTATATTCGTTTTGAAAAGCATGTGCGCCACCCACCGGGTCCAGCTAGTTCCACTTTCCTGATTTTTCTCTTGATGCTTAGGGTTTTCCCTTTTATCTACTCTACTATGATCTCCGTAGGTGCTTTACGTCGTACTAGCATTACTCCACCCTTCAAGCTAAACAACACAACACTCGAATTGAAAGCTTAGTTGTTCAAATATGATTGTGATATGATATCTTGATATTAGTTAACCGACACATTTAATTGGTTAGCTAAAGGTCCCACTTGAGTTTCCAAATGCATGTCGCGACATATAGATAGACAGCATAATTGCATTTCTTTGTCACTTGTTGACCGTACTTTCTTGTCCATACCAAATATTAGTTGTTATTTCAAAGCAAACATCGGTTGCTAACTACCTTTTGCGCGGTTTGCAGCTTCAGATATGCCATCCCACTGCCACGGTCAACACTGTACTGATCATGCTTATGTTTTCCCCATTTTATGATGACCACAATCAGCCTACGTCGTTCGTGTCGTAATAGCACTGCTCCACCCATCAAGCTAAACAAGCTTAGTTGTACAAATTCATATCTGATATTATTGCTAATATTAGTAAAACTGAGAGATGTTTAAGTGGTTAGCTAAATGTTCCTACTTTAGTTTCGAAATGCATGTGAGCCACATATGGAGAGACCGGAAAGAATAGTATTTCTCTATGCGCTCTGGTTCAACATGGGTGGCCAACCAACATTGTATTGAAACACTTGTAATATCTTCAATCTGCTTGCTCTTCTGCTCTTCTTTAAGATGATACTCTTCTCTTGCGGTCGACTGGTCAGGTCGAGTTGTTCTCCCTTTGTATATTTTGAATCTGTCAGGTCAGGTTGACTTGTTCTTCTTTTTTTTTTGACACCTGAAACAGTAGGAGAGGCTCCTACTGTGAAATTAAATTAATGAATAATGGGATTTACATCTGGTTTTGTACATGCCATCCCCTTTGGGGGTGGTGGGGGGGAGAATAATCAAAAAGTATCTAAAAAGGAAGAGAGAAAGGAGATGTGTTTTTCTCCAACTCTATGAGTTAGGAGAGATAGATCCTCTTTTAGTCTTGAAGCCCAGGATGCTTTCGTGGGTGCAATTCTTCTGAAAACTTTATTATTCCTTTCTTTCCAGATGCTCCATGCAGCTTGTAGGAATAATGCCATGAACATTGGCTTGTTCCAAGCATCTTTAGCCGTGCTTATCCAATCATAACGAGAACCTTGATAGTTCCAACTGATGCCAATGTCAGCCCAGCAATCTTTGTTGAATGCACAGCCAAAAAAGAGATGTTCAAGCGATTCTTCCACGTTGGAATCGCAAAGAGGGCAAGTATAATCATTGCCAATGTTGTAGTGTCTGCGCTTTAGCATGTTTATGGTGTTGAGTCTGTCAGACAGAAAAAGCCACCCAAAAACCTTAATTTTCATTGTAACCTTCAATTTCCAGAGCCAGTCATAAGCTTGATGGGCCCTAATCTCCCTGAAGTAGAAGTTATAATATTTGCTGGCCGTGTATGTGTGAGTCCAAGAACAAACCCAGCTATCTTTCCCCGAGAGGTCATCATTCAATTGGATCTCGCGAACGAGAGATTGAAGATCTCTAACTTCTGCATGTGCCTGTAGCGAGAGTGGCAGGTGGAACGTTTCATGTAAAGCCGTGGCCCCCAAGAAGTCTCTAACCGAAATATCCTCCAGGGTGGCGAAAGAGAAAGCCCGCGGATGTGATTCTGCTAGTATACCCTCGAGCCAATGATCTTTCCAGAAAAGTATGTCCTTCCCCGTGTGAACTTGTGCTTTGGTAATCCCTCGGTAGATTAGTATTAGTTTCGTCACATCCCGCCACCAAACTGATCCGCATGGGTCCGCTGCATGTGGGATCATGTTGCTATAGTACGTGTTCCATATAAGTTCCACCCAAGGTAGGTCCCATCTGTTATAGAATTTGTGCAGGTATTTTAGCAGGAGTGCATCACTTTGTACCTTGAGATTAATGACACCGAGGCCACCCGAAGCTTTGGGTTGGCAGACCATGTCCCAAGCCGCAAGAGAGTTACAAGAATCCCCATTCTCCGTTTTTTGGTCCATAAACATTTGCGTCTGATTTTGTCCAAAAGTTCAATAATGCTCGCTGGCAACTTGAGAGTACAGAGGGCGAAGATGATTAGGGAGGTGATGACCGAGTTGAGAATTGACAGTTTTCCCCCATAAGAGATCATATTGAGCGTAGCCGAAAGCCTGCGCTCCACCCGACAGACAAGAGGGAACAAATCCAACACGGATGGCCTGGTTGTCCCCATCAGCAAACCGAGGTATGTGAAAGGCATTTTGCCCACCACACACCCGAAGATGGTTGGAATGCAGTTATACGTGTCCTCGTTACAGTAGATGGGGATCAGAGTTGACTTATGGAAGTTTATCTTGAGGCCAAAAGATGTAGAGTAATCAGAAATAATGTCTTTAATAATCACTGCTTGTGATGAGCAAGCTGGCATGGCTAGAATAGTGTCGTCCGCGTATTGAATGACTGGGTAATCCATTTGATTGGTCGAGGGGAAAGGCAGATGGATTGTTCCTCTAGTGAAGGCGTCATTGATTGCTGCTTGCAAGAGATCAGCCGCCAATATGAACACGAGGGGCGAGAAAGGATCACCCTGTCGGACACCACATTTACAATGGAATTGCCGTCCAGGAACACCATTCAAGAGTACCGCAGATTTACCAGATCCAAAAATGCATTGCACCCATCCAAGCCATTTGTCATTAAAGCCCATATTCTTCATTATTTGGATCATGGCAGCATGATCAATAGTGTCGAACGCCTTGGCAAAATCAAGCTTAAGTAACACAATTTCTTTCTTAGAGGCCTGACATTGGTATATGTATTCAAATGCCCAAGCAAGGCAATCTTGGATAGTGCGGCCTTTTAGGAAGCGTATTTGTTTCGATGAATAATACGTAGGATCACTCTTTGTAGGCGGTTGGCCAGCAGCTTGGTTATGACTTTGAGGCAACAGTTTAGTAAAGTGATCGGTCTATAATCATTGACTGATGATGGGGCATTATTTTTAGGTATCAACGTGATAAAACCATCATTAATGCTCTCAAGATTGAGATTACCTTCAAAGAATTGGTTGCAAAGCCTATAAAAGTCATGCCTGATAATGTGCCAACAGGATTTGAGGAACGCTCCATTGAATCCATCCGGGCCAGGTGCACGATCGGCTGGCATGAGCTTTATAACATTGTCAATCTCTGCAGTGGTGAATGGGACAGTAAGCTCATCTAGACCGTCAACTATTTTAATAATTCTGTCCAGGTTGAATTTCATATCATGATGTGACGTCGAGCCCAATCTTTGCTTAAACGCATCAAAGATAATTGCCTCTTTGCCAGCATGGTCCTCCACAATGGAGCCAGAGTCATTGGTTAGGAAGGCAATGTTATTAATTCTCATCCGCTCCGAAGCCATCGCTTGAAAGAATTTTGAATTCTCGCCTCCGAATTTGACCCAACGTATAGTGCAGCGTTTTTTCCAATATTGCTGTTAGTAAGATAAGAGACGAAGAATATGTGACTTGAGAATCTTCCTAAAGTTCACTTCTGGTAGTGATAGTGGCCTTAAGTTTTCCAACTCATCAATTTTATAGAGAGCCTTATTGGAATTTTCAATGGCAATAGATAGTCTAGAAATCCCTTTGCTCCAAATCTTGAGAGCCCGCCTGAGAGCCTTTAACTTTCTGCAAAGAACCGTGGCCATATTGTCGGATCGAATTTGTCGGCCCCAAACTTGTTGGACAATATCCTGAAATCCATGATGCTGAACCCAATAGGATTCAAAACGAAACACTTTTCATCGTGGAATGGAGGTCTCAATAGTGACAACACAAGGTATATGATCCAAAACTGGTCTCCCTAGGGGTTTAACCATGGTCTTTGGGAAGGAATTGGTCCAATTGGAACTAGTAAAAAACCAGTCAAGTTGCTCTAGTAGTGGGTCGGTTTGCATGTTACTCCAGGTGAACGAACGACCTTTAATCGGTAATTCAATGAGAGCTTGGGAGCAAATTAGATCATTAAAGGTTATCATATCATTAAGATTACCACCTGGTTTATTGCGGTTGTCTGGGCTTCGGATGAAATTAAAATCACCAACTAACAGCCAATCTTCATTATCAGGGATGTTTAGTTGGCTTAGCCAATGAATGAAATCAAGTCTTCGGTCCCCCTGGCAAGGTCCATATACATTCACTAGACTCCAACGGTGAGCGGATTGCATTGATGTGAACTTAATGACCTGAGCGAAATCATCCGAAGAAATAATATCTGCATGAAAAATGGAGTTGTTCCAGATAGTAACTAGACCACCCGAGGCACCTCGCGAGGGGAGAAAAGCAAATTTATCATAGCGTCGTGGACAACAGGATTTAATGAACGCATGATCAAAAGAGGCCATTTTAGTTTCCTGCAAGCAAAGAACAGCACAACCACTAGAGTTTATGGTGTTGGTGAGGGCTAGTTGCTTTGCATCAGAGTTCAATCCCCGGACATTCCAGCAGAGAACGTTCCAATTAACAGACAGAACCATAAGAAAATGTAACGATTGCAGAAAATAAAGGCTAATCAGAGGACGAAGATGGCCCAGCCTCCATATCAGATAGGAGTGCCTCCTCCGAGAGCTCCGAAGCCGGGATGGCACAAAGAGTTGTACCAATATGTTGAATCACCTGACTTGGAGTATGTGGCGGTGGTGCAGGCGCTGTTGGGGCTTCAGAGATTTCAGAGATCGTAACAGAAGATGCAGAGGGCACAGTCCTTGGCTTCACCTTGGATTTTTTTTGATGACGTGTCCGCTAGAGAAGGCACTTTGAAACCATCATATTTGTTAACACGAGCACTCCTGCGCAAAACAATGGCACAATCTGGAGCCACATACTTTCCACGACGCCCAACTGGAGCAGAACTTGAGAGCACAGGCCCATCCTCAATTTGTGGCTGTGCAGGGGCGATCAGAACCTCAGAAGATGGCACTTCAGAGTCAAGACTGTCATAGATGGAAGAGTTGTCTAGCACAAGTCCTAAACCCACAGTTTCAGAAGTTGGAGCCACTGGGATACTGCTTGAATCCAAATCCAGCATGGGCAAAGCAGGAGTGTCCATGTCCTGCTCCGCCAATAACCAAGCCGACAGGGCAGGCATCAAATTGGTGCTGGAAACGGAAGACGCAACATGATTAGTCATGGAAGCTTGGGAAACCACATAAGATTCATTATCTTCCGAAAGAACCACTCTGACATCGAAGTTGGTGTTACGAAACCCAAGCCCAGAGCGCCATGGTCCATAGCTAGCAATGATGGGCATTATGGCTGCTGTGAGGAATGTGTTGATTCGGGCAAAAGGAATTGCAGAGTTCAGCAGAAAAGAGGAAACAGTAGCACCCTGTGACGACATCTCAATATGCAAGCCCGTCGAGGAGAGGGACATGTCAATTGTCAGAGAGCTAACAATGGTCGGCGTAGCATCAGTATTTGAACCAGAATCAGCAGCCAAAGTAGGTGCCTGCAGAGAACTTTCTCCAGTAGTCATACCTCGATCAACAGCCGAGCTAGAAGCAGTCACCATGGAGTGGAGAACATTGGCTGGCACAAGGACAAAGCTGTCAGACAGAGTGGCACTTGAATCAGAACTTGTATAGGCAGAGATAGAATAGTTCCAAGCCATTCCAGGGCTGTCCTGGAGATTGTTGGCCGGCAGCACCCCATCTTGCACCTGCAAACCTTCAGCAGCAAGCCATTCTTGAAAGTTGTACAAAGCTGGTGGAGCTTGGGGTGGAGAAGGAGGCCATTCCCCCCAGTTAACCTGAAAATGAACATCGTTGGCCTGAACATTCTGTTGCCCAGCTTGCGGTTGCAGAGCATCAACAGCAGCGTTCTGCGCCATCCAGATATGCAGTTGGGCTTGGTAGAGCTGTTCAGAAGTGAGACCATGTCCATACAGTGGATGAGGGATTTCGTCCTCCAGTGGTGGATCCTCTCCTGCCGGCGGTACCTCGGGCAGGTGGGCATTCCAATCGCTACTCCGTAGCATCGTGACACAAACAGTCCAGCTGTGTCTCTCTCCACCCAACTGACGCATAACAAAGCTCTTGGGCACCAAACGCAAGCTAATCACACGGCATTTGATGAGCACAATCTTTCTGTCCGCTCTCGGGCTATGCCAAGTTATCAACTCCCCAAACTTATCAACAGATTTGTGAATATAGTGTGATGTCTGATAATCATGGGGAAAACCAACATAGAGGATCCAAATCTGAGGCCCATAGCTAGTCATGCGCATGTTAATAGCAGCATCATGGGGGACAAAAGAAACAATTGTGTTCATGTTTTCATCATCCTCATCAAGCTCAAAGGTTGTGCCCACAACAGCATCTCTAACCACAGAATCCACAAACCCAAAAATACCAATGCCAAGCGGATAATCATCTACCTCGGTTGGAAAAAAGTTGGACTCGTGGAGCAGGCCCTCTATTGTATGGCGCAGATCTGCTTTGCGGTGAAACAGGACGAACCTGTTAACTTCAGCAATAGCGAGGAAATCATGCCGCAGCGGCGGGTTGGGGCCGATCACCATGTCATCGCGCACCTTCCGATCATCGGGACCAAGCTCAATGGTCATTCCCTGCGGGAGGTAGGGGATGACATTGACTGGATAGTTCGCCATGAGAGCAGAGGGAGGAGCTTGGGGCAAAATAGGGGAGGGGGCGGGCGGGGTGGTGGAATGCGTATCGGCAGCGGTCTTGGGAACCCAAACCCCCACCTTTTTCCTTTGGTTAGCTGAACAGGAGGTGGCGACGTGCCCCTGGTGTCCGCAGGATGAGCATCGAACGGCCCCAGAAGGTCTCGCGTTTGGTCTTCCAGGGCCCAAGGAAAAGTTGGTCAGAGAAATTAACGGTGACTGATTGATGGGATGGCTAGTAGGTCTTGCCAAAACTGAGATAGCATTTAACATATTTCCATCTCCAAGATGATGAGGATCAACACTAGCCGGCGATAATAAAGATTCGTTGCTTTCCTGCCTAGGCCGTGGATTATTTTCAAGTATAGAATCAGTGTATGGATTGAAAGAAATCTTGGGCTTCCATATAAAACAGGGGGCCGAACCACAGGCCCAAGATGTATGGCCCAATTTACCGCAAGAAGAGCACTTAAAGAAAGCTGGGCAGCCAAAGAAAAAATGGTTAGAGCAGCCACACGTGACACAGACATGATCAGTAGACGGTTTAGTGGGCTCAGCAAGTTTATTGTGCTTCATGGCCGAGACCATCCTGGAGTCAGATTGAGACCCAGAGGCTAAAACGAAGTTATCATTCAACGGGCAGAAACTGGCTAGGTGTCCCAACATGTCACAATTAGAGCATTTATTGATTCTTTTGTAAATGTAGTCCATCGACGGAATGTGCTTTAAGGCCCAAATGGTAGCGATATGCTGAGGTGAATAGCCAAATCGCAGATAATCCAGGATATGAAGAATAATGGAAGTTGGAATTGAATTCCAGTAATCCAGTAAAAAATTGACCCCAACAAAACGCCGAGAATCCCGAACCTTGTTGGCCAAATGGAGAGAGAGGCTGCCAATTTGAATATTCTGTTGTGCGCATTGATGATGATCATGAATTTCTCTATAATCAATCTTTCCCTCATTGAATACGAAATTGCCAATTTTGAGGCCCGGTAATTCTTCATTGCATTGAACGGGATTAATGTAGTTACCAAGAATGTCCAAATCCTGCAGGGTGACCGCACCGGTCGCCGGAGCAACAATCGCCGGCGAGCAACCAAAATGAAGAGACAAAGAGTTCTGGCCATGATCATCATTGGAAAACAATCTTTTGGGACTGATGGCCAAAGGAGAACGAGGAACACCCGCATCAATACGTACATCAGCATGCCAACACTCATCATCAGCAGAGTAATTATGGACATTAGGCCGAAAGAGTTGAAAATGACAAACAAAGTCGGGCCAAATTCTGTCCTTGAGATAATAGATGAAGTGTCCAACATTGTTAGATGCCAGAGAAAACCTGAAACGTCGCTCGCTCAAACGAACTACCTTGAAACCAGAGGCTAATCCACCAATACAGCATTGAAGAGCAATGGACACAGATTCCTCCGACAAGGGGAAGGAGGCAGAGGAGAAGTAAACGACCAAGAAAAATTCCTTGGAAGTCGCCGACGAGGAGAAATGCACCGTGGTGCCAAAACGACGACGCACCTGTGCCGCGACCTTAAGGCCCGGGTTGAAGTCCCAATGAAGAAGACCCTCCATGAGCCTGGTAGATTAGAGAACGCCATTGGAGCCTAGGTGGAGGTGGAGGTGGAGGTGGAAGAACGCCATTGTAGAGTAACGTCCGGTATATGTTGAAGCTGTCACATCCTAGTTAGTCCATGCATTAGAGTGTTGCATCATGTTTACCTTTCATCATAAACTTGAATTGGGGAAGACAGAACCCCCAGAACCCCTCTGAATCCAACTAGGGTTTATTAAAAATATTTTCAATGAACCTGAAATGCCCTCTAAAAATGTTCATCACCTTTGCCTTGGTCCTAAACCACTGTCTGAAGTGATGCACAAATTTCTAGGTCACTCTAAGGTCACTGGATTAAATCTTTAGCTATTTGAGTTTGGGCATTTAAATTATATAAAATATTTCAAATGCTCAAATAACCCCAAACTAAAATGTTCCATGTTGGATATATTCCAACTAGGGACCGTGTGCAGTTCGGTGAATTTTGGAGTTGCCTAGGTATTTTTAGAAATGCAACAAACCTACAGAAATAATTAAAAAACATAAACAAATGGGAAAACCTCTTACCTGGCCGAACCCAAGCCCCGGACCATCTGGCGGCCCAGCATTGTGCTGGCCCATGCCAGCCAGCTGCTTCGTCTTTGCCACGCGGGCACAGAGCTGACGCCGGCGAGCGCGAGCTCGCCACGGCGCCAGCAGCTTGCCGCTTCGAGCGCCTGGACGCTGGTAAGGCTCCACGTCACCACCCCGACCCCATGGACACCTCACTCGCCCCTGCATCTCTCCCTCGCTGTCCCGCACCATGGCCGACGCACCTGCAGCCGCACCGCCGACGTAGTCGCGCCCTCCGTCGTCCCCGTGCTGCACCATTGTGCCCGTTCGCTCTGCCGTCGTCGACTACATCGAGCAGGCCGAGCCCCGAGCGCTCGCACGCCCTGCAACACCTTCACCGACTCCGTCTCCGTCAATCACCGCCGGAGATCCCCATTGCCGTCGCCACCGCATCACCTCGTCCCCGACCTCGCCGACTGCTTCGCCGTACTCCGTGAGCCCAGCTACCTTCACATCCTTCTCGTTCACGCTCTCGAGCCCCGCACCGACTGCACCGAGCTCGGCCGCACCCGCCGCTTCCACCGCACGTCGCCGTCGTGGCCACAGCCATGTTGGCTCGACTCCGAGCACACCACCGCACTCACCGCACT
This sequence comes from Aegilops bicornis, assembly GCA_021605145.1. Taxonomy (NCBI): domain Eukaryota; kingdom Viridiplantae; phylum Streptophyta; class Magnoliopsida; order Poales; family Poaceae; genus Aegilops; species Aegilops bicornis. Next base: position 531,981,906 of record CM038670.1, read on the forward strand.
CCCAGGAGCCCAACGCACCTCACCCCGTGTCTTGCCGTGCCCCGTAGCCACGGGTTCATCCTCACCCGACTCCGGCGACCACCAAGCTTGTCGCCGGCGACGTTTCCGGCCACCCCAAGCTCAACCACCGCCACCAAACGCCGCGGCTTGTTCCCGGCTACACGTAGATGGCCTCCGCCGCCCATTTAGTCGCCGGAATGCACAAACGCACTCTCGCCGCCGCGTCTGGCTTCGCCGGCGGCTAAACGTCGGCGGGTTTGACTCCGTTGACGGAGTTGACTAAGTGGGGCCCCTCTGCTAATTAACCTAGTTTAGGTTTAACTAAAATTAGTTAGTCTAATTACCTACTGACATGCGGGACCCATTGGTCAGGTTGACCTGGACGCCCTCGTTGACGTCTGAAGTCACCCTGACGCACTGCTGACGCAATAACTAATTTCTGGTTTTATTTGTTTTCAGGAAATTCTAGAAATTGTTGCAAACTTCAAAAAATCATAGAAATTAATCTATAACTCCAAATGCAAAGTTTTATATATGAATTTTGATCAGAAAAATTCAATCTATCCATTGGTAATGGTTTAATGCATGAAAGAACAAGTTAACCTTGCTGTTTAAGCAGAATAAGATAATGCACTATTATGGCTATGTTAAATGAGCTAAAATTTGAATCTTTGATTCAAATGAGTTCATTCCTTTCTGTTCTAGCTTGCATTAGGACAACACACATTCATATTGCCATGTCATAGCATGCATCATATTGTTGCATATCATCTTGTGTTGTTTATGTTCGGTGTGTCTTTCGTGATAGGTTCTGTCTCCGAGGATAACCTCGAATATCCGTCTGAAGGGCAGTATCCTACTACCACTACATCAGGGAAGCAACCCATTGATCATTCCGATACAAACCCATGATCTCGCTTCTGCTCTTGTTTACTGCATTAAGACAACACGATTCAAACTGTTGAGTGTTGCGGTAGTTGAACCCACTTGCTTTGCCTGACCTGTCATTGCCACAGTAACTAGATGAAACCCACTAGTATGTGTAGGAGTTGATTGAGCCATGTTTGTGTTTCCTACCATGCTATGCTTGCTATGCTTAGAGTTGTGTCAGGTCTGGCTCATCGGGATGATGAACTGGAGTGAAAGATTGTGTTGGTAACGAGAGTGAAGTGTTGAACACGATTTGGTAAAAGTGTCGATGAGAGGCCATGTAGGAGTACATGGTGGGTTGTTTCATTGAAGCCGTCCCTAAGAACTGAGATATGTGTGTGTGATTTAAGACTTAGCTACTACCACGCATTGGGCCCGAAACCAATGGACCCTCTCGACTTATTAACCACTCTTGTCCTCTGTTCGGGAGTTGCAAAGTAGTTTCTGGTGTTTGTAGCATGCTGGGGGCCGCACTTGACCTTGACCTTAGGGGTGGGCCGTGTTGCGGTAGGCATGTGGCACAGTGTACCGATTCGCCCGTTTGGTGTCTTGGGAACCCTGCACACATCGTTCGGGGCCGTTAGTGGAAACCTCGGCCGGACTCCCTATGGATGGAACCCGAATAGGCGATAAACCTGGACTAGTGACTCGTGTGTTTAGTCAGGTCGTGGCTGACACCCTCGCTGTGCTTCCGCTTGAAGGTTGCCGAGTACATGTCGTGTAGCGGCGATAAGTGGTGAGAGCGTGTGTGAAGAAGTACACCCCTGCAGGGTATGAAACTATTCGAATAGCTGTGTCTGCGGTAAAGGACTACTTGGTCACCTATGCAGTTCATAGACAAGTAAATGGATACTACTAAAAGCCTCAAGATAAGTGTGAGTACCGCGGATGGCCCTCTCGTAGGTTGTCGAGAGAGGATCCACGGTGGAGTATTGTGATGGTGATTAGTGGAATCATGTGCGACAAATGCTTTTCAAGTGGTGTCACATAGGATAGCTTAGCCAAGAGTCAAAGCTGACTTGCTGCAACAACTCCACTACCTTCTTGAGAATGTGCATGTATAGTATGATTACATTTGTAAGACTTCTTTGAGTACCTCCGTACTCATGTTTGCTTAATTAATGTTTTCAGATGACAACACCGCCCCCTCCGATGGGTTCTATGTAGACCTTGATGTCGACGAGTGACTAGCCACCCAGGTGGTGATCCAAGGCTTGTGAAGGGCCAGTGTAGATAGAAGGGCTTCGTCAAGCTTTGTTTCTTTTAGTGTCTATACTCAGACTAGTTTGCTTCCGCATGTGCTTGTATGTTTGTATGACTTGAGTGTTGGGTCATGTGACCCCTATCTGTATGGATATGTTATGTATGGCTCCTCGGAGCCTCTTAAATAAAGTACTTTGAGTTGTAGAGTTTTGTTGTGATGCCATGTTGTATGTACTCATATCGGGCATATTGTGTGTATGATTGAAATGCTTGGTATGAGTGGGATCCGACAAACTAGTTGTTTATCCTTGGCAGCCTCTCATATGGGGAAATGTAGTCTATTGCTCCCTGAGCTATAGTAGTCCGCTACAGCCCGGTTCATCGGAGTCCTGCTAGCCCAGCACTACTGCTCAGGACACTTGACTGGCCGGCATGTGTTTCACTTCGCCGTTCTGTGGTTCGTCCCTTCGGGGAAATGTCACGCGGTGACATCCGGAGTCCTGCCTAGCCTGCTACAGTCCGGGTTACCGGAGTCCTGTTAGCCGAGTGCTACAGCCCGGATTCATATGTTGATGACCGACATGCTCGATGTGAATCATGTATGCCTGTCCCCATGGGTTAGCGCCGCTTTGGGTTCACGACTAGCCATGTCGGCCCGGGTTCTGTATCATGTGGATGCTAGCGACACTATCATATACGTGAGCCAAAAGGCGCAAACGGTCCCGGGCCATGGTAAGGCGACACCCGTGGGAATACCGTGCGTGAGGCCGCAAAGTGATATGAGGTGTTACCGGCTAGGTCGATGTGACTTGGAATCGGGGTCCTGACAGAAGCTATCATCTGCGAAGTGTCATCACTTCTGGAGCTCTCATATTTTGAGTAGTAGGCCACACTATATTAATGCACACAACAAATTACAGCATGCATGGCATCTTTTAAAAGAATTGCAGAGATAGCACAAAGGGGTTTACAGGGAGGCAGTATTGGATTAGAATCACTTCTGCATTACAAAGAAAATCTCACTTTTTTTTATGTTTTCATGCATGTCAGATATTGAACATTATCAAAATGAATATGAGAATGGGCGCCCGAGAGGAATATTGCGGAACGATCCACTGGCTAACAAACTTGGCATGGTGGAGGATGGCCTATCTTATTCACCCATCAAGGTGCTTGCTCTAACTTTGCAAAGTTGTATTGGTGCACATATTTTGCATCGACCTCTTGCATTTCTTCTACTTTGTTACACCATCTGCTTAGTTTAAGCATCATATATGAGTATATGCCATAACTATCCATTTTCTGTACCTATTCCATGTGTCGTCACACTATGTTTTTCCAGTCAAATGTTGTTCTTTCATGATAGATGTCCAAAAGGAAGAGGGTGAGTGCAAATCCTCAAGGAGTACAAACTAGGTATTTGGAGAAGGTAGTGGTACATGTTAAATCATATAGATCAGCAGCCACAGAAAACACAGGCCCAACTGTACCACACTTTACCCCTACTCCAGTGGCCAAACCCCTATTAGAACTGCTAGGAGCCCAGCGTGAGGTACTGTCTATGATATCAATTCAAAATTTGAACTCCTAAATTTCTGCTTGTGCCTTACCTTCACTCTTGTATGAAAACTAATTTCAGATGAATCTCCTTGCTCAGAGGATCATACGATCTCAAAACAATAATGGGCTCTGCATTGCTCTTGCCAGCCTCTCTCTCCTTTTGCCCTGTAACAGCTGTACTTAATTAATTGCTATTTGATTATGTATCATCGGTCTACACCGAGCTTCATTATCCTCTGCTTTCTTCCAATATTATTTGATCTATATTTACTCTTTGCAAAATGTAGAATAATGGCAACGCTTATAAAGAATTTTCTTTGGGGAATTTATTGAATTATCCTTCCATCAACATGGAGAAGGGCTTTGTCCAGCCCGTGTTAACATGTAATGTAAGTTCATCCTTCTCAAGCCTTCAAACTTTGTTCTAGTATAGATTTGGATAGGCATCATTGCCTCCACTGTTGTTTGTTTTGCCGTTCACATCAAATTGTAGTTGTAAAAACATGTTCCTTATGCAGAACAGATCCATTTATTTGCTTATATAATTGTGAAACCTGTTATGTGTCTCCTTGTTTCTCTTTCAAAGTCGTATCTCTTACGCCAGGCAGAACTTTAGGGAAGATAGTGAGCCAAACCATCTTGAGGACAGCGAGATGACCCCAAGGTCCTGCCTTGATGAAGACAGTGAGTTGAAGCTACTCACCAGCAGGTGTGAGACAACCTCTATGCAATCGCTGCCTCAATCAGTTCGACTTCTTTAGTCTCAACTTAAAGTGGAAAGGCTTGCTTCAGCTCAGCTCCGACTTGAAGTCAAAGATGCAATGAAGATGTTAGAGGACTGCCGTGCGCACCATCATGCCTTAAATCTAGTGTTGATGCATCTATCGTTGACACAAACCGAGGTCTACTCAACTTCTTCATTTGTTTGGGGGGCCCGACCTGGCCAGCCTAGTGCCTTCGAAGTGCTCTCAGCTTTTGTATATTCTTTTTCGGTAGCGTTTATTTGCAATCGGTGGCGAACTTTGATGCCGATGGATGTAATATGTGCGATAGTCGTGATAGCCTAGCGTAAGTTGCTTGCTTATTTATTTCCTTGTTGTCTTGTTTGTTTGTTTGCTTGTAGTCATTGCGGTTCTTTTCCATGATTTGCTAGTGGCTGCAATAACCTATTTTTAAAACTAGGCCACAATAACCATGGGCTAATATTTCTTGTAGTGACACTTTGGGCCTCCCACGGGCCCTAGAAGCTGTGGGCCTTCTACGGGCCGTAGAAAGCGATGGGCCTTCTACGGGCCGTAGAAACAATGGGCCTTCTACGGGCCGTAGAAACAATGGGCCTTCTACGGGTCGTATCATCAATGGGCCTTATATGGGCAGTATGATTGATTGGCCAAACATGGGCCAATAACAGGCCGCATTATGCACGTAAATGGGCTAGAGTTGGAATCGTCCGTTCATGGGCCGACCATAACGGGCCATCGTTAATAGGACGTATTTCATGACGCTATGAAAACGGCCCAACGTGTTAACGGACCACAAATGGGCCGACTATAACCACGGGCTGAATTTGGCCCATAAGCAGAAAATGACAGTAAAGGGTGTAAGTAAACGAATGCTGGAAATGAGCCCAAGAATAAATGGGCTCTGGGAAGGCCGAAAGATAACATGGGCTGGAAATGGCCGAAAGGAATAACGGGCCCTTAATGGGTATAAAGTGATACACTGTTCATTACGGGCCAGTTTCACCACGGGCCGTTAAAGGGTGTAAAGTAACACCTTTATTCGTTATGGGCCGATTTCACCACGGGCCGTTAATAGGCCAAAAAGTTACATAGGGCCTCATATGGGCCGAAGACGTCATGGGCCATACATGGGCTAGAAAGTGAAACGGTGGAATCATATTGGGTGGCCCAGATGACTGTACTGGGCCTAATTCGGATAGGGCGTAACGGGCCTTGGGTTAGCGGGCTGTAAATGGGCTATATGTGAACAGGCCGTTAACAGGCTTCACATGGGTCGGCCCGCCACCTTTTGACCAAGTCAAACGGGCCGGCCTTTTCACAGGAATGGGCCTTTGTTGGGCCATGCCACATGTCGACGTATCATAGGCGCCTTCTGTCCAATGAGTGGATGACATCTGTCCCAACGGTGAGCCGACACGTGTTTCCTCCAGCCAATGATGATTTTACACGTGGAAAATCCTCATTGGTCGGGGCTGTTAACGGGTTATCGAATCCAAAACCCGACCCGATAGCTTAACGGCGTTCCGTTACGGTGGATACCACGTGTCGGTCACCCTTGACAAAAGCACTTCTGTGACGCGCGATTTATCGTCATGGAAGTGGACACTTCTACGACAGCACAGGTATGACTATGTTGATTCTGTCATAAATTTGTCATGGATGTACATGCATGACAAAAAACGCGACCTACTGTGACAAACACGTATCATCACGGAAGTGTATTTTTTTTGTAGTGTTTGCAACGACCAAGAAGAAAAACAGCTCATATTAATTTAAGAGCCCCCACGTGACTTGGGTAAAAGAATTTTATGTATAATGATTGTATGTACCGAAGTACTAATATCATATCTTTGTTCACCCAAACTTTAAACGCGTCCTAACCGACCGTCGGCTTCTCCCTCTTCGGTCAAGGACCGAAAAGTGTTATGTACTCCACCTGTCGAGAATATCAACGGTGTTTCCGATAACCAGGCAATCAGGCCATAAGGCTGTAACAGACAAAAGCGCTTCGGGGAACTTATGCTATATTACTAACAAAGTGTAAGAAGCATCTTGAAGAAAATAGTACCCCACCGATACCTTTCTTGATTGCTCATTGTTACTATGAGACTTGTGCAATAGATTTTTGGTACTCATGAGTTCCGTTGTGTGCCGACCACCATCATTGAAAACAATAAGAGCGCTAGCTTTCGACTTCAGACCAGCCACGAGGTCCGCTCGGATGACCCGATCGTGACAATCGCAGAGGTGCTCCCTTTACTCCCTAACCGAACAATCGGGAATGTAGGGGTAAATACAGGAGCGAGGCAACCTAGCTTGCAAATCGCTTAAGTCAATATGGTGCATATTGTGGCGTAATACACGAACAAGGAACGAAGCCGTACAAGTATAATCATATGCAAGAGGAAAAGCTTCATAAAGGAAGCCCCCAAGTAAACGGGGTATTTGAATTTGTGCGTCACAAACAAAGTTTGGACAAGGAAATTTTTTACAAGCAACTTTTTCCCAAAAAAGTATAATGCTTGGTCGAACCGAACACGAGTTAAAAATTTAAAACTTTGAGCATGAAGGTAACTTAGCTGGTTAATGTGTTCGGCATTGATGACGCGGTCCCAGCTTGATGCGGGACAAGGATACATCCCCCAAGCTGGTCCCGAGGTGGCGGAGCAAAGAGCTCGGCACTCCAAAGTGGTGACATAGTACGGTCAATGCAGGCCGGCAGAGTGGTGCCGAAGTCCCCGGCATGGGGTAATGAAGTGTTGACGAAGCCCTCCGTCTAGCCGAGGTGACGCCAAAGGATATAGCCCGGCTGGATCATTTTCCTGTGCACAAAAAATAGTTCAAACCGGAGATAATAGTAATAATGATAAATTCAAAAAATAAAAATAAAAATTGATGCATAATAAATAATTTATGCAAAGTGAGTAATAAAAGAAATATGGCCTGGCGCCGAAGTCGATGTCGATGCAGGGTGACAGCGTGACGCGGTGAAGGCGTGGCAAAGCCTGAATTCTCAGGTCGGTCCGAGTTTCGGATGCGGCGTTCGCCGGACTATGTACGGAAACTGACCAAACCACCATGCGACCGTCGTTAATGCGGCCACCATTTGATAAACCTGGTTAATTTGTTGTAGCAATCCGAAGAAAGGTGATTCCCAAAATTGGGACTCGATCCGCACACCCATTGCCTGTTGGGCGATAAAGAGACGGCACGGTGATGCTGGCAAAGGTTGGCTCGCCGAGGCAAAGCCCTCGGTCCAGCTAACATGACGGAGCTGGTCGGCTAGTGACGCCGAAGTCTCCGGGGTAGGTTGATGAAGAGATGGCGAAGCCCCGGTCCAGCCGAGATGTCGAAGCCTCAATTTCAGCCGGTCAGTCGAAGTAGGTTGGCGTGATGGACATCAGATTGAAGAAGCAACAGTGTGGCCCCGCTGAGGCAGGTCGCGACGCGGTCACAGACATAGTTCGGTTTGGAGTCTCCTAACAGGGAGAGAGATTTCAACAAACTTAGCACATCGCCCAAGGGCAAGTGCTGAAAGGTATCCGCGGAGATGAACTCCATAATCGGTGCCCAATTAGATTCGATAGGCACGGGCGCAGGCGGCTCGGAGTCCGTGCCCAGGGACGAATCTAGTAGTTCGGCAAGACGGCTCTCGTAAGGGGTGAAGTTAGTATCCGGATCTATCGCCACTGAGAGTGCGGCCTCCATGGCGGGGTCTATCCACCCGTCCTTGGATGGAGCGATTCGCTCCGGATTGATGGCCGGAGTAGTTGCAGGTGTGATCTCCCGAACACTGTCCAACGACAGAGCTAAATCATGCTTGTCGTGACCGTGCGGCGCACCTGGCAGGGGTTCGAATCCATCGAAGATCAAGTCTCCGCGGATGTTGGCAGTGTAGTTCAAGTTTCCGAACCTGACCTGTGGCCAGGGGCGTAGCTCTCGATCTGCTCCAGATGGCCAAGCGAGTTGGCCCACAGTGTGAAGCCGCCGAATATGAAGATCTGTCTAGAGAGGAAAACCTCACCCTGGACCGCATCGTTATCGATGATAGAAGGAGCCATCGAGCCTTACGGTGACGTCACAGTGGAACTCTCAATGAAAGCACCAATGTCGGTGTCAAAACCGGCGAATCTCGGGTAGGGGGTCCCGTTCTGTGCGTCCTAGGCTGATGGTAACAGAAAGCAAGGGACACAATGTTTACCCAGGTTCGGGCCCTCTCGATGGAGGTAAAACCCTACTTCCTGCTTGATTAATATTGATTATATGAGTAGTACAAGAGTAGATCTACCACGAGATCATAGAAGTTAAACCCTAGAGGCTAACCTATGATGGTTATGATTGTGATTGTCTGATCTATCGACTAGCCTGGCCCTGGTTTATATAATGCACCAGAGGCCTAGGATAACAAGAGTCCTAGCCGAATACGCCGGTGAGAGAGGAGTCCTTGTCTTGATCACCAGGTCTTGTGGAATCTTCCTTGTATGTGGCAGCCGTCCGGACTAGCCCATGAGTAGACGGCCATGGGGGTCCTCGGCCCAATCTAACGGATCGGGAGATGACGTGGTGAGTACCCCCTAGTCCAGGACACCGTCACCGACCCCGTCGACCATCCCTGCCGCCTCGACACCGCGCGGAATGCCTCCGCCACGGCCACCTCGTCGTCGACAACGTCGCCGCCTCGCCGTCCTCTTCGTCGTTGCCTCGTCCTCGTCGTCCACCCCACACCCCGCTGCCTAAATCCCTACGGCCCCCGTGACTCACCCTCTCCTCTTCTCTCCCTCGCACGCACGTGCTCACGGCCACGGCCTCCTCCCCGCGGCTCCGCGGTCGCCCACGTGACCCTGCTGCTGCCCCCTCGCGCCGTCTCACGCCTGCTGCCGCCCCGAGTCCGCAGCCACCACCCCATAGCCGCGCGCTAGTCGCGCGCTTCGACCCCTCCCCGTGCCCGCTCGCGCTGTGGCGCGACGTCCACGACCATGCTCAGCGCGCCGGCGCGGCTTCGCCCGCACCACCGAGCTTCGCTCCGCCGTGGCCTTGCCCGCCGGCGTGCCCCCATGCACGCAGCGTGCGAGCCTCGCCTAGCTGCGCCTCGCTCTGCCGTTCGCTTGCTCGCCGCAGCTCCACCGCGCCCCCGTCGTCGCGCCTGGCATGGCCGGCCCACGCACCCGCTGCCCCCTCTCACTCGTGGCGTTGCCCTCAAGCGCTCACAAGACAGCCTTCACTGGTGCCGCGGCGTCCCTCGCCGTGGCCCCGACTGGTCGCGTCCAGTTCGGGCGCCCGCACCCACATGTCCCAGCGCTCGTCGCCCGATCCGCTAGCGCCCACGCCCATTAGGCCCCCCTATACCTATGACATATGGGCCCCACCCCCAGAACGTTTATAAAAAAAGAAATTAAAAAAATAATATAATAATTAAAATATTAATTAATTAATTAATTTAATTAATCCGGATTAGATTAACCTAATCATTTAGTTGAAGCTAATTAACCCTGTTTAATTACTATGACTATGACAAGCGGGATCCACTGGTTAGTTTGACCAGTCAACAGTCAATGCTGACTAGGATGTTGACTTTGACCGGCCCCATCAGTCAACATCTGCTGACTGGGCAGTTGACTAAGTCAACAGGGCCTACTGGTTAGCCACACAAGCCCATCTGTGGGTACACTTCTGTGTACCCATAGCATTTTAACATTTAATTTTTGAATTAAATAATAATAATAATTTAGAAAATGATTTGAAATTTTAAAAATTAATATAAAATAATCCGTAACTCGGATGAAAAAACTTTGTACATGAAAGTTGCTCAGAACGACGAAACGACTCCGGATACGTAGCCCGTTTGTCCGCCACACATCCCTAGCATAGCAAACACGCAACTTTCCCCCTCAGGTTCATCTGTTTGAAAACGTTGAACACCGGGAATACTTTCCAGGATGTTTCCCCCCTTCGCCGGTATCACCTACTACCGCGTTAGGGCACACCTAGCACCGTTCATTGTCATGTCATGGATATGTTTGCTTTTATATTTATTGTTTCTTCCCCCTCTTCTCTCGCTAGACACGAGACCGACGCCGCTGCTACCCAGTACAACTCTGGTGATGACGACCCCTCCTTCTCGGTTGAGCTTCCAGGCAAGCCCCCCCCCCCCATGATCACCAGATATCGCCTGTTGCTTCTCTCTACTGCTTGCAATAGAGTAGTGTAGCATGTTACTGCTTTCGGTTAATCCTATTCTGATGCATAGCCTATCATTGTAGCTATAGTTGTTACCCTTACCTGCAATCCTAAATGCTTAGTATAGGATGCTAGTATTCCATCAGGGGACCTACATTCTTGTCCATCTGCCATGCTATACTACTTGGCTGTGATCACTCGGGAGGTGATCACGGGCATATGCTATATACTTTATACTGTTACATTGCTTATGATACTGTTCGGAAATGGGGGCTGAAGGGGCAGGTGGCTCCATCCCGGTAGAGGTGGGCCTGGGTTACTGACGGCCCCCGACCGTTACTTTGTGGCGGAGTGACAGGGCAGGTTGAGACCACCTAGGAGAGAGGTGGGCATGGCCCTGGTCGGTGTCCACTGTTACTTCAAAATAACATGCTTAACGAGATCTTGGTATTTGATCTGAGTTGGGTAGTTGACCTTATACGCACTAACCGCCACGTGGGACAAGATATGGGCAACCGGCGTCGTGGTATCAGCCGAAGCTCTTTTACGTCAGCGACTGAGCGGCGCGCGCCGCATTGGACCGTAAGACCGGGCTTGTATTAAGGGGGCTAGGTCTGCTTTCGGCCGCGTTCGCAACATGCAGGTGAGCAATGGGCGATGGGCCCAGACCCCTGCGCGCATAGGATTTAGACCGGCGTGCTGACCTTTCTGTTGAGCCTAGGTAGGGCTGCGACGTGTTGATCTCCCGAGGCTGGACATGACCCAGGAAAGTGTGCTCGGCCAGAGGGATCGAGCGTGTCGGGTAATGTGGTTCACCCCTGCAGGGAAGTTGATCTATTCGAATAGCCGTGTCCACGGTAAGAGGCGACCCAGAGTTGTACCTTGACCTTATGACAACTAGAACCGGATACTTAATAAAATACACCCTTCCAAGTGCGAGATACAACCCGACTATCGCTCTCTCACAGGTCGACGAGGAGAGGATCGTCGGGTAGGATTATGCTATGCGATGATACTTGGTGAACTTACCATCTACTCTCTTCTACATGCTGCAAGATGGAGGCTGCGAGAAGCGTAGTCTTCGACAGGACTAGTTATCCCCTCTTATTACGGCATTCTGCGATTCAGGTCCACCGATATTGCCCCGTTACACAGATATCCATGCATATGTAGTGTAGATCCTTGCTTGCCAGTACTTTGGATGAGTACTCACGGTTGCTTTTCTCCCTCTTTCCCCTCTTTCCATTTCTTCCTGGTTGTCGCAACTAGATGTTGGAGCCCAGGAGCTAGACGCCACCGTCAACGACGACTCCTACTACACCGGAGGTGCCTACTACTACGTCCAGGCGGCGGCGGCGACGGGAGTAGTTTAGGGGATCGCAGGCAGGGGAGGCATGCGCCTCTTCGATCTGTATCCCAGCTTTGTGCTAGCCTTCTTAAGGCAAACTTGTTTAACTTATGTACGTACTCAGATATTGTTGCTTCGCTGACTTCGTCTATGATCGAGCACTTGTATTCGAGCCCTCGAGGCCCTCGGCTTGTATTATGATTCTTGTATGACTTATTTAAGTTTTAGAGTTGTGTTGTGATATCTTCCGTGAGTCCACGATCTTGATCGTACTTTCGCTTTGCGTGCATGATTAGTGTATGATTGAATCGGGGGCGTCACAAGTTGGTATCAGAGCCGACTGCCTGTAGGAATCCCCCTTTCCAACTCCTTGGCCGAAGTTGAGTCTAGCCTGAGAAAAATGTTTTACTAACTTGGCTGTGTGGCTTACGGGCCCACGTCACCATTGGGTGGTATTAGGATCTTTTAGTCCTTGATCTTTACTCTGGGACTCTAGTCTCTCTTCTATTCGGGTTAAATGACTTTGAAAAAAAACTAACTTTAGGTTCTCGAAATTACTTCTCCCGGAGAGCCCCTTCAGTCCAGATGATCGCCTGATGCACCAAAAAAATTTAAAGATACTCTCCGATGTTTCCTCGAGGCCCTTGTGCCCTTCGCCCTTGCAATTCCATACCACCGATAAATCATTATGGAAAGCTACATACACTTGTCGTCCATAACTTTATTTCCAATTTGATCTTGTTATTATAAGAAACCCTGAAATACTTCGGATATTCTGATGATCCTTTGTGTCTGCTGCTGTCGGTGTCAAAATCGGCGGATCTCGGGTAGGGGGTCCCGAACTGTGCGTCTAGGCGGATGGTAACACGAGACAAGGGACACGATGTTTTTACCCAGGTTCGGGCCCTCTCGATGGAGGTAATACCCTACTCCTGCTTGATTAATATTGATGATATGCGTAGTACAAGAGTGGATCTACCACGAGATCAGAGAGGCTAAACCCTAGAAGCTAGCTTTGTGGTATGATTGTTGTTCGCCCTACGGACTAAAACCCTCCGGTTTATATAGACACCGGATAGGGTTAGGGTTACACAGAGTCGGTTACAATGGTAGGAGATCTACATATCCGTATCGCCAAGCTTGCCTTCCACGCCAAGGAAAGTCCCATCCGGACACGGGACGAAGTCTTCAATCTTGTATCTTCATAGGCCAGGAGTCCGGCTAACGATAAGAATTCGGCGTGTATCGTCGTGTGCGAGGCCTTTCTCTACATCCAGCCCCACTTCGGCTTATGGCTGAAGATCTTCAATGTCAAGCCAAAGGTAGTGGGCGGCCGCCATGCGGAGTGCGGAGGTGCCATGGTTGGCAAGATGGCCAAAGTCCTATGGCTCGAGGGCTCCTTTGTGGAGACCATAAAGGGGTGGCAATCGGGGTGGTTCTACATCACCCGAGCAGCGACTCTCAATGGGCGGCGGCCCCAATTCGATCCGCTTCCCCACACGGCTCACATCATGGAAAGAGACGGGCCTGACGTGGGGTGATTCGGACGAGCTATCCGGACTCCAAACATGCGTCCGAAACCTGGTGGACAAGCATCGCAGGCTTGTCAACGTAATCCAGGTGATGCTCATCCGCCGGATTCTCCCATGCCAACAACGGGCCTTCAAATTGTGGGAGTTCGATCCGGCACAGCACCCAGCTCTGAAAAGGCTCTTCGACACTACGTACGAAGATGCACGGAAGGTGTTGTTCAAGGGCGCCGAGGCTCCCACATCCGCTACCGAAGATCGCGGATTCAGCTTGCAGCGTCAAGCCAGCGAGGTAAGTTATTTTACCCTTTATGGGACTCTTTTTTCATAGTTTGACTCTATGCGGGATCTAAAACTCCCTAACCTTTGACAGGACTGGCTGAAGACGTCTGGACAGATTAACTGTCCGGCCCCCTTGCCAGAAGACCCAGCGGACGCCAGATTAGCGGGGGCTGCTGGCTCCGGCACCTCACGTGGCGCCGGAGAAGAAGGCCAAAAGAAGGCCACGGGAACTCGAAGGAGCTCTCGGCGCCAGTCTTGTCGGACTCATCGTCCGGACGACTGAGGCAGAATCCTCCTCACGAGGAAGAGGAGGAGGAAGAAGCCTCTCCCGGCGAGGAGAGAAGAAAAGGAAGGCCGCCCGATCGGGAGGCCGGAGGGTCCAAGAAAGGAAGGACCCTTCCTCCGGACTTCTCCACCAACGCCGACAACGACGAGGAGGAGCGGCCAACAAGGGCCAAGCCCCTGGCGAGATCGTAAGTGTCCGGACTCCGGAATAGCTCATGACCTTTTATTTGTCGCATAGTGTCTTCTAACGGGAATATAACCATGTAGCCCGCCCAAGGACGAGCTCGCCGCTTCGCCGGCGGCTCCTCAATTCGTCGGATGTGAATAGCACTTCACTTCCGACCGCCTCCTCCTTGTGGACGCAGACGACACCGCGGTGGAGTCCCAAAAGGCCCAGCCAGAGGAGGTGGTCACGGAGGTGCCGCAAGGCGACCTCCCGGACTCCGGGCGCAAAGGGGCGAAACCCCAGAGGGCTCTAAGTCCGGCCTGTCGGGACTCCGCATCGAACCTTCAGTGGTTCCGAAGTCCGGCAAGCGGCCCCTTCGTAAGAAGGGTAAGAATACGACGCCGGTAACCTCCGTCCATTCGGAGGCACCGGATAGCTTGCTGGAGGCGCTTAACGCGCCTCCATCGACGAGGAGCACCGCACTGTTATGGGTGTGGTGATCCAGACAGTTTAGTCCGCCAAGAGCGGGTTGACTGAAGCCTGTACCAGCCTTCTAACAGGCTTTGACGTAAGTTTAGAATATGTAAAAATATTACCGCATAGACAGTAGCCCCTGATGCTTAGTTGATTGTTCGGAAAGAAAAGCGGACCGAGGATCTAAAAAGATGTACACAGGAGTCTAACATAAGTATGTCAATATGGGAATGCAGGCTGCTGCTAACCTCTGCCAGACTTGGAGGTCAATGCATTGAAGCAGAGCCTCAAGCGGTCCGAGAACGAGCTCGGCCTTGCCAAAAAGCAGCTCGAGGACAAGGAAGGTAAGTAATACCTCCTTAAAGTAATACCTTATAGAAAGGGTTTGGTTGCAAAAATGACAGGACTAACGTGGGTATTGTAGGGGCCACGAGCAGGTGGCGACCACGAAGGAAGCGGTGTCCACAGCCGAAAGCAAAGCTGACGCTGGAGGCGCACTGAGCGAGAGAAGCAGGAGGCGGGTGGCGGAGGTGCGGCAAGAGCTCCGAGGATCTCGTGGAAAACACGAGAGTTTGGGCGTGACTCAAGACTTCGAGAGTCCGAGCTCGCCTCGGCTCTTGAAAGTGCCAAAGCCGCTAAGGCCGAAGCCCAAAAGCCCTCCAAGAAATTGAAGCATTAAAGAAGATAGCGGCGGGTAAGGCATTCTTTATGCAAAGCAGGCTTGTGAAAGTGAATTACCTATTACTTACCCGAATCCGGAGCTCTCCAGGAGCATTCGCAGATCTGCCCCGTAGTGTATCTGATGCTGCCGCGTTCTACCGTGCCAAGGAGGGGAGCTCGACGGAAAAGGTGTTCTGGTCTCGGTATCTTGAGGCCGAACATCCAGTGCCTGAGCGACCAGTGAAGCCGATTGGCCGAGCTCCACAAGGTCGCCGAACAGTCCATGAAGGGCCTCATAATTTGGCTGTGGCCATTGGAAGCCATGCACAGGAGCTACTTTGGGCTAGTCTGGCTGGTGGTGGGCCTTTGTCAGTTTCGGGTTCCGGCAGACCCTTAAGGTTCGAACTCTGGGGTGCGCGCGGAGATCCAACCCTCCACCGTCTCCTACCTCGCCGAATCGCAGGGACCTAAACTACTCAAAAGAACAGCACAAGAGACGCAAGATTTATACTAGTTCGGGCCACCGTTGTGGTGTAATACCCTACTCTAGTTTTTGGTCTGGTGGATTGCCTCTTGGGCTGATGAGGAACAGTACATGGAAGAACAGCCTCGCGAGGGTCTGTTCTTGGTGGGTGTGATGAACTGCTAAGTGGTGTCCTGTCGCTCTAGCTTGAGGATCGGGTCTCTATCTCTCTCTCTGGATTCCAAATGCCGGATCCCCCTCTCTGGATGTGGCTACTCCTATTTATAAGCGAAGGCCACAGGCCTCTTCCCAAATATTGAGCGGGAAGGGCGCCAACAATTGGACATTTTGAAGGGGAACAGGGTACACTTATCCCGACTAAAGTTGGTCCTCGCCGCCAAAGGCTACAGTGATGACGCCTGCTTGGGCTCCACGATGACTCCCTTCCAGCCGTTGGGGCTGGTCTTGGTCTTGTTGCACCAAAACGGATGCCTTTGCTTGATGCTCTTGCCCGCGCTTGCTCCCTTTGCACCAAAGAGGAAAGGAGGACGCTGCGCGGGCTGGCGCCCAACTGGCGCCCTTGGTCATCATGGCTTGCCACATGGGCACCTTGCGAGGTACCCTGCCTTGAACTCTCCGCCTCCTCATGAGCTAACCTGATGAGGCCATGCCTGAGGAAGCTCCTGGTCATCCGCCCCGCGAGGCTTGGCCCCTCGCGAGGGTCTTGAGCTTGTGTTGATGAAGATGGGCTGTCTTGGGCCTCCTTTGAGCCACGCCGCAGGCCGCAGGCAGGCAAGTCTGGGGAACCCCATTCCTAGAACGCCGACAGTAGCCCCCGGGCCCACGACGCGCCCGAACTTGGCCGAGCAGAAAGGCGAAAGGGCAAGTCTGAGCGTCAAGGCCCTAACAGCCTTCTGACCTTGGGCGACAGCGTGGCGGTTGATTTGACGTCGCAAGACCGCTTCCCCACGATATCGGTAACCTCCCGGATTCGACAAGTCCGCATGCGGAGTTGGTCATGATTACGGTGATCGTGGAGGCCGGCAGCTGGCCTTCGCCAAGCAATAAGTACAGGAACGGCGCGCACCCTTCGATCTATCCTTTCTTGTCTCTCCTTATTCTCCATGGCTCCACCAAGGAAGTTCTCGGCCGCAGAGAAGGGAAGGGCCGCCAGTCGAATCTTCCTCTCCTCCGCCTAAGCGTGGTCGAGGTCGCCCTCGCAAGCACCCGTGGCCTCCACGGCGGTCCCCACGGTCGTGAGGGAGGCTCTCGGCATGGTGACGAGCGGCCGCCATGGTCGGAGGGCGTGCCCGGCCGGCGTCCCCGAGGCCAGCGCCTTCATGCTTCTTGGCACCGCCGGAGTTCATGGTGAGGGCGGAGGAGCCGTCCGGCGTCCGGCTTCAGCTCCGTGCTTCCTCCCGAGTGAGCTCCCAGATGGCGCCACAGGTGGCCTCTGGCTCAGCAGATGGCTGCTGGCCCGGGCTTCGTGGGCTTCTCTGGAGGTCTCTGCTGCGAGGAACCTGTTCACGGCCCTTGGTATGGCAGACGCCTTCGCTTGGCGTGGTCTCCGCCGCGGTGCTCCCTGCACTTCAAGTATGATGGCGACGCCACCCTCACGTGAGGGTGTTCGGGAAAGGCGGCCGCCGATGGGGTGCTGCTCGAGGGGCGGCGATCATGTGAGGACTCAGCCCTGCTGGCGGAGAGGCGTGGCAGCTGGCAACTAGCGATGCCCGCGACTCCTCACGCTTCACCAGCTCTTCTTCGGGTGGCGATTCTTCGCCAGCCGCTGCCAGCCCCACGCCGCCAGCGCGCTGCTTGGGGGGTGGCGGCGGTCCGCCGCCGCCACGCCTTGATGAAGCGCGAGATGGAGTCCGACCGAGCTCGAGGCGGCTCGGGCCTCCCAAGCCAGCCGGCACGGGGCGTGCTTCACCTATACATCCTTTTCCTTTCTTCTCTCCTGCGTAAAAAAGGAAACAATGTGTGGCCCTGTGGGGGCGCGTTTAGGGCAACGCCGTTAATTATTGTACTACTTTTGTTATCCTGATACTGTTCCCTTCTGCCGTGCGCCCATTCGCAAGTGAACCCCGGCCGTGGCCGCGGGGGCGACCGACCCTGGCCCCGTGTTCGCGTTGTGCTGCCCGTGAGGCATGGTCAGGAGGGGTTCTCCACCTTTGGACCAGGGCCGTGAAAACTTGAGCGATAGGGGTAGGAGCATTTCGCGGGGGCTCCGAGGCTTCCGCCTCATGGTCGCCAGCGCAAGAGAAATCGAGGCAGGAGGGTGAAAAAGATCGAAGAACCACAGACCAAAAAGGGGCGATAGTTTCGATAAAAAACTTCAAATGGGAATAACCAGTCAACTGCAGAAAGCAAATGAAAAAGCGGCGTCCGGCACCTAGTCTAGTCTTCGACGTCTTCTCTCCAGCGCGGAGCTAAGTGCTGCCACTGGGCGTGGGAGGGAGCCCCAGGGCTTGAGGCCGGCACTCCTGAGACTTCGGGGCGTGTACAGCCCCAACTCATTATTACGTGAGAGTCTCACGGGCGGCGAGCTTCACAGGCATTCGCCTTCTTCACAGGCTCCGGGCCTTTCTTCTGGGAAGCAAGCTTCACGGGCGTTTGCCCTCTTCACAGGCTCCGGGCCTTTCCAGAACGCGACAGCTTCACAGGTGTTCGCCTTCCTCACAGGCTCTGGGCCTTTTCCCAGGGGGTGAGCTTCACAGGCATTTGCCTTCTTCACAGGCTCCGGGCCTTTTCCAAAAGGATGAACTTCACAGGCATTCGCCTTCTTCACAGGTTCAGGGCCTTTTCCAAAAAGATGAACTTCACAGGCATTCGCCTTCTTCACAGGCTCAGGGCCTTTTCCAAAAAGATGAACTTCACAGGCATTCGCCTTCTTCTGTGCTCTAGGCCTTTTAGGGGTAAAACCTCGGAGGTGCTTTGGATGTTCCACGCTGCTCAGTATAGGTACTCCCTCTTGAGTCTCCAAGCGCACGGAGCCAGGCCCGAAACATGAACAACCTTGAATGGGCCCTCCCACATGGGAGAGAGCTTATGCAGTCCCTCCCTGGAGAGGACCCATCGGAGCACGAGGTCCCCTACCTCGAGAGTTCTGGGGCGGATGTTGCGGCAGTGGTATCGCCAGAGTGCCTGCTGGTACCTCGCCGCTTGCAGCGCAGCTTCTCGACGGCGCTCCTCCCCCAGCACAAGGGCCATCCCCCGCATGGCGTCCTGCAGCGTTTCATCGAACGCCAGGACCCACGCGGATCGACTCTTGACCTCGTGAGGGAGGACCGCTTCGGCGCCGTAGACCAGGAAGAAGGGGGTCTCTCCAGTGGGCTTGGTCGCGGTTGTGCGGATGGACCACAACACGGATGGAAGCTCGTCGTACCAGCCTCTGCCGCAGGCTTCCAGTTTCTTCTTGAACGTCCTGGTCTTGAGGCCTCTCAGGACCTCTGCATTGGCCCGCTCGGCCTCTCCATTGCTGCGGGGGTGCGCCACCGAAGCGTAGCATATCTGCGTCCCAAGGTTAGCGCAATACATTTTAAAAAGGTTACTGGTGAACTGCGAACCGTTGTCGGTGATGATGCGGTTCGGCATTCCGAACCGGCTCACGATGCCCGTGATGAACTTGGCCGCAGAACCAGCGGGGATGGCGCGGACGACCTAGACTTCGGCCCACTTGGTGAATTTGTCCACGGCGACGTAGAGGTAGCGATAGCCCCCTGGCGCCCGAGGAAAAGGGCCCAGAATGTCCAGCCGTCAGACTGCAAATGCCCAAGTGAGGGGGATGGTTTGCAGACCTCCTGCTGGCTGGTGGATCTGCTTGGCATGGAATTGGCAAGCCTCGCAAGCCTTCACAAGTTCGATGGCGTCATTGAGCGCGGTGGGCCAATAGAAACCGCTGCGGAATGCCTTGCCGACAAGGGTCCGTGACGATGAATGGTGCCCACAATCCCCGCCATGTATATCTGCCAGCAATTCCTTCCCTTGTTCCCTGGTGATGCAGCGTAGGGATACGTCGTTCGGTCGTTTCTGGTAGAGTTCTCCATCCATGATGCTGTATGTCGTGGCTTGCCGCGCCACACGCTCTGCCTCCTCCTCCTTCTCCGGCAGAGTTCCACGCGTTAAGTAACTCTTGAGCTCCGTGATCCAAAGCACTCCTCTTGAGGTTCCATTGTTAGAAGCAGGCGTGCTCTCGAGGCCGGGCCACCTGGTGGGGCTCCGAGGCTGGTGGTGAGGAGCTCCTCCCGAGGCTGTCTTGTGCTTGATAACGACGGCAGGCTGAGGGCTTGAAGAGCCGTTCCTCAAAGACGCCTGGCTCTGGGGTAACCTCCCGGAGGCTCGTTTGGCGATGTCGTCGGCCTCTTGATTGGTGCCAGCAGGCACGTGCTGCAGCTCCAACCCCAGAACTGTTTCTCCATCCTGCGGGACCTCCACAAGGTAGGCTTCCATGTGTTCATCTCTTGGCTCATACACCTTGTTGGAGAAATTGACGAGGCTGCGAATCACCCTTGATGGTAAGGCGCTTCACCCCTGTGGCAGCGGCAGCCTTCGGACTCCGCTTATCGCCCCTCGTGATTCTGCTATATTGTTGGAGACCTTCTCGCCATCTTTGGAAACAGAGCTGCACGGCGTAGTAGAGCTTGTCTGGCGGGGGATATGAGCCTTGCCCCAGCCCAGGCGCCTCGAGAATGCTCCGTCGAAGTACATGACCCAACCTTTTGGCGCTTCGCTTCCTGGGGAGAGGGACCGATCCTCGCTGGCCCTGAGGCCCGGTGCTTCTGTCCACTCTGCCGTGAAATCTGCCAGCGCGGCTCCCTTGATGACTCTGGTTGTGCTGAACTCGAGCTGGAATGCTTGCAGCTCAATGTTCCACTCGGCGACCCTTCCGGCTGAGTTGGGGCTCCTGAGCACCCTCTCGAGGGGGTATGCCGAGACAACCTTGATTGGATGACCCTGGAAGTTGTGCCACAGCTTGCGCGAAGCCACCAACAAAGGCGAGGAGGAGCCTGCGGCATGGGGTACCGTGCCCTCGCATCCCGTAACACGGTCTTGGCCGAATGGCACACCGGTGCTCGACGAGGTTAGGGGCGTCGGTGCTAGTGACGTCTTCCGGAAGCTGTGGTGCCTCCAGAGGCGACGGCGCCTCCGGAAGCTGGGTGTCGGATGGGAGGCCTCCCCCGCCCTTGGTGCGCTCTGCTGCGACGGCTGGTCTTCTTCCATTGTGGTTCTGGCTTCTGCTAGTTCCTTCTGATTTGGTCTTGCCTTAGCTCGGGTGGCCGCTGCCGTCTTGGCCTGACTCTCCTCCCTAACTGCCACCAGAGAAGCGCTAGCGGAGTAGGGAGTGGCGGCGAGGTAGAGTACCAAGGGCTCCTGAGCGTGCGGGGCCACCATCACTGGAGGGCTTGTCAGGTACCTCTTGAGGCCTTGAAACGCTTTGTCGGCCTCTTCAGTCCACTCGAAGGGCCCCTTTTTCTTCATCAGCTGGAAGAAAGGAAGCGCCCGCTCCCCCAATCGGGAGATAAAACGGCCCGGCCGTTCTGGCGCCCGTGAGCTTACGCATTTCCACGAGGGTCTTCGGCGGGCTCATGTCTTCCACTGCCTTGAACTTTTCTGGGTTGGCATCGATGCCTCGGTGGGACACGAGGAAACCCAGGAGCTTGCCTGAGGGAACTCCAAACACACACTTCTCCGGGTTGAGTCACAGGCTCACTGTGTTGAGGCTCGCGAAGGTTTCTTCCAGGTCTTGTATCAAGGTCTTGGCCTCGCGAGACTTCACCACGATGTCGTCGACGTATGCCTCCACATTCTTCCCGAGCTGTGGGCCCAAGGTGATGTGCATGAGCCGCTGGAAGGTTGCCCCTGCGTTGCGCAACCCGAATGGCATGCAGGTGTAGCAGTACACTGCACACGGGGTTAGGAAGGCCGTCTTCTCCACGTCTTCCACCGCCATCTTGATTTGGTGATACCCGGAAAAGGCGTCCAAGAAGCACAACAGGTCACACTCGGCGGTGGAATCGACGATCTGGTCAATGCGAGGGAGCGGAAACGGATCCTTCGGGCATGCTTTGTTGAGGTTGGTGAAGTCGACACACATGCACTCCTTTCCTCCCTTCTTTGGCACCACCACGGGGATGGCCAGCCAATCTGGGTATCGGACCTCGCGAATAACCCCCGCGGCTTCTAGGTTGCGGGTCTCTTGGACGATGAAGGCCTGCTTTTCAGTGGACTGCCTTCTCGCTTTCTGCTTCACTGGACGCACGTTGGGGCACACGTTGAGGTGGTGCTCGATCACGCCCCGTGGAATCCCCGCCAGCTGATCGGGCTCCCAGGCGAACACCTTCTTGTTCGCACGCAGGAACTTGACAAGGGCTTCCTCCTGTTCGGGCTCGAGGTTGGCGCCTGAAGGTGGCGTTTGTGGACCCATCCTCATCGACGGGTATCTGCTTGGTCTCCGCCTTGTCTTGAGTGAACAACTGC
This sequence comes from Aegilops bicornis, assembly GCA_021605145.1. Taxonomy (NCBI): domain Eukaryota; kingdom Viridiplantae; phylum Streptophyta; class Magnoliopsida; order Poales; family Poaceae; genus Aegilops; species Aegilops bicornis. Next base: position 532,004,203 of record CM038670.1, read on the forward strand.
TTCTTCTTGGTCGGCGCAGCCCCCTTGGGCTTGGGGGCTTCCGCATCGGCGGGCTGTGCTGCGGCCGCCGTCTTGAGGGTGAGCTGGCGCCGCATGGCGCACCTTCAATATCCCCGGGCACGGTGAGGATGCCGCTGCTCCCAGGCATCTTCATGAGGTTGTACCCCGGGTGGGTTGCGACCATGAATTTGGCCAATGCTGGATAGCCAAGGATGGCATTGTAGGGGAGGCCGATGGGGGCGATGTCGAAGTCGAATAGTTCCGTGCGGAAGTTGTCGTAGGTGCCGAAGGTCACCGGAAGCCGGATTTGCCCCAAGGAGCTGGATGACCCCCCTCCTACGCCCAAAAAAGGCCGGCTGGGCTGCAGCCGCTCCCTAGGTATGCAGAGGAGGTTGAAGGCCTCGACTGAGAGTACGTTGAGGCCGACGCCACCGTCGATGAGGGTCGTGGTGACGGCAACCTGGCAAATGGTGGGTGTGCAGAGCATGGGGAGCCTACCCGAGCCGGCCGAGTTGGTAGGGTGGTCTTGAGAGTCGAAGGTCAGCTCGGCCGGCGACTCCGTCCGGCCTGAGGGAGCCCCCTGCCGCGTGAAGGCGGCGCCGACCCGCGGACGAATGTCTTGGCATGGCGGCTGGAAGGCGGTGCCTGTGAGCCGCCCAGGAGGGCCGCGACGACCAGAGGAACCGGCGCGACGTGGCGGGTGATGAGGGAGCTGCGCGGCTCCTCCCCTGGGGTTGCCGAGGAGTGCAGGGACGATGCTTGCTGCCCGTTCCCCGCCTGGCCGGTGGCGGCGTTGACGGCAGGTGACGGGGAACGACGAGGGCGCCCGCCGACGGGGGCCGTCTGGGCGACATGGGAGGCGAGGGCGGCTCGGCGCTCGGCGCGAGCTCGACGGGCGTCAGACATAGTTGTGGTGGTCGGGGAAGGACGAGGCGACGAAAGGCAGATTCTGGCGCACCCCTACCTGGCGCGCCAAATGTCGGATTTCGGGTTCCGGCAGACCCTTAAGGTTCGAACTCTGGGGTGCGCGCGGAGATCCAACCCTCCACCGTCTCGTACCTCGCCGAATCGCAGGGACCTAAACTACTCAAAAGAACAGCACAAGAGACGCAAGATTTATACTAGTTCGGGCCACCGTTGTGGTGTAATACCCTACTCTAGTTTTTGGTGTGGTGGATTGCCTCTTGGGCTGATGAGGAACAGTACAGGGAAGAACAGCCTCGCGAGGGTCTGTTCTTGGTGGGTGTGATGAACTGCTAAGTGGTGTCCCGTCGCTCTAGCTTGAGGATCGGGTCTCTATCTCTCTCTCTCTCTGGATTCCAAATGCCGGATACCCCTCTCTGGATGTGGCTACTCCTATTTATAGGCGAAGGCCCTGGGCCTCTTCCCAAATATTGAGCGGGAAGGGCGCCAACAATTGGCCATTTTGAAGGGGAACAGCGGGTACACTTATCTGACTAAAGTTGGTCCTCACCTGCCAAAGGCTCTGGTGATGACGCCTTATTGTGCTCAACTATTACTCCCTTCCAGCCGTTGGGGCTGGTCTTGGTCTTGTTGCACCGAAACTGATGCCTTTGCTTGATGCTCTTGCCTGCGCTTGCTCCCTTTGCACCAAAGAGGAAAGGAGGACGCTACGCGGGCTGGCACCCGACTGGCGCCCTTGGTCGTCATGGCTTGCGTCATGGGCACCTCGCGAGGTACCCTGCCTTGAACTCTCCGCCTCCTCATGAGCCAGCCTGATGAGGCCGTGCCTGAGGAAGCTCCTTGTCGTCCGCCCAGCAATCTGGCCCCTCGCGTGGGTCTTGAGCTTGTGTTGATGAAGATGGGCTGTCCTGGGCCTCCTTTGAGCCACACCGCAGAGCCGCAGTGAGGCAAGTCTGGGGACCCCGTTCCCGTAACGCCGGCTGACGCCTTTGTCCATGGGTTGAAGTCATCAAAGCGCTCCGTCTGCATTGAAGGTGCCCGTCGGGCCCTTGCCCGTGCTAAAGTGCACTTGGGGCAAGTTGGATCTTGAGAAGCTTGTGACGACGGGCCACCAAAGGGTAAGGAGCATCATGAAGCCCAAAATGTACTATGAGGGCGTCATGAAGGGTGCCCGCCTTTATAGTGGGTGAATGCTCCAAAGATGTAATTTTGAATAGACTCTCATTTGTTATCACATGACGCTGAAAACTTGTTCATATCGCTAAGCAACGCTTGTGAATTTAAAATATTACCTTCAGGCGGCCGTTTATCAAAATTGAGAGATGGCAAGTCGTTGGCTTCAGCCCCCATGCCACGAGTGCTGGGGTGTTCGGGATAAACTTGAGCACTCTTGTTCCCATTCTTGGGTCCTTCGAGGGAGGCGCTCAATGCGACGAACAAGGCAACCGGACTTATATTGCTTGAACACTCTCACTTAGCCATAGAATTCTATAATTTTAAATTTCGGCGAAGCCCCTAGTATTCGGAAGACCGAGTTCGGGGCGCTATTCACGCCTTTGGCCGGACAATGCTGGCTCCTTGCTCTAAGCTGCATAAGTCTTTAGGGACCCGTAAAAACCTCTCGAACAGCGACCGGCTCTCGCCCTATCATGACGGTCAGTTTTAGCTTTCTCCACTGAGGTGCTCAACCCAGCTCAACCGGGCACAATCGCAGTGGTTCTCCCAAAGGTGCTATCTTAGCCGATATAACGGAACGTAAGGTACCAAAACATGGGAGCCGGCAAACCCAACAATTGACCCAAGACATGATTCGAGCCGATGCATATAATGCTATAAGTTCGGGTGCCGCACTTGTGAAAGTGTTCGGACTTGTCACACCATATTTTTGGGGTACTTAAGCCCCTGGTGTATTGGCGTACCAAAGTGTATCAGGTGCAACATGTCATGAATGAACATATATATAGATAAAGAAAGGAGTGCAATAATAGGCAAAAGCTATGTATTGTTTATTCAAAAAGGTGCTGCAATGAAAGCAGAACGATACAAATAGTGCGATAAGCAAGGGATGGGACTATTTAACATCTCCCTCTCCAGGGGTAAGCTGCGGGATGGTATGTAAAACAGGTATAATGCTCGTAGTAGAGACCACCTGGACACTCGGCATAGCTTTCTGCTTCCCTGGCTGTTGCATCGTGAGTTCGGCAATTCTAGTGCGGACAGGCTTCGGAAAACAGAGTCCCGAAAGTAAGAGAAAAGAAGAAAGAAAAAGAATGGCACAATCGGGAGCCCTGATGCGGTTGAGCCGCGTGCGGCGCGTGCGTGGTCGTGCCCCTCCCTTATGCCCATGGTATCTCGGAGCATAGTTATGTACGTGCGATCGGCCGCAATTTCGCGAGGGCTGGGGTTGGGGCTGGATTGCTCTGGCGTGCTTGGATCGTGCCGGCGGTCTTGTTCTAGGTTACTCCGGTAGCGCAGCGGTGTCCGGACGTTTAGTGGCGGACTCGAGAATTGCTATGAGAGGCTGCATTGCACCTCCGCCCGCGAGGCCGCCAGTATGCTCCTCCGTTCGGAGAGAGCGTTCGGTGTTTCCATTGACCGTGATTACTCCTCGAGGGCTTGGCATCTTGAGCTTGAGGTATGCATAGTGCGGCACCACATTGAACTTTGCAAATGCGGTTCGTCCAAGCAGTGTGTGATAGCCGCTGCAGAACGGGACTATGTGGAAGATTAACTCTTCGCTTCGGAAGTTATCCGGGGATCCGAAGACCACTTCGAGTGTAACTGAGCCTGTACAATTGGCCTCTACACCCGGTATGACGCCTTTGAGGGTCGTCTTTGTCGGTTTAATCCTTGAGGGGTCTATGCCCATTTTGCGCACTGTATCCTGATAGAGCAGGTTCAGGCTGCTACCGCCGTCCATCAGGACTCTAGTGAGGTGAAATCCGTCAATGATTGGGTCAAGAACCAATGCTGCGAATCCGTCCATCAGGACTCTAGTGAGGTGATCGGGCAGGAGGACCATGGGTTGAACTTTGGGGTGACTGGCTCCATCGCATATACGTCCCTTAGCGCACGCTTCCGCTCCCTTTTGGGTATATGGGTTGCGTATATCATGTTCACCGTCCGCACTTGTGGGGGGAAACCCTTACATCCTCTATTGTTCGGGCGGCCGGGCTCCTCCTCGTCATCGCTATGCAGCCCTTGTCATTGAGTTCGGCATTTAACTTGCTCGCTTGTTTGAAGACCCAACAATCCCTGTTGGTGTGGTTGGCTGGTTTTTCGGGTGCCATGTATTTGGCACGAAGCGATCAGTATTCGGTCCAGATTGGACGGGCCCTGAGTATTTCTTTTGAACGGCTTTTTCCGCTGACCGGGTTTAGAGCCTCTGAATCCGGCATTGACTGTCGTATCTTCGTCATTATCGCCGTTGATGCGGCGCTTGTTCTTGTTGCGACGCGACCTGCCATTGCTGTCCTTGGTATCCGAACTACCAGGGTTTTTGGTCAAGTTGTTACTACGAGCTAGCCAGCTGTCCTCTCCCGCAAAAAGCGGGTCATGAGCGTTGTGAGGGCTGCCATGGATTTCGGCTTTTCCTGTCCTAGGTGCCGTGCAAGCCACTCGTCATGGATGTTATGTTTGAAGGCTGCAAGGGCCTCTGCATCCGGACAGTCAACGATTTGATTTTTCTTGGTTAGGAACCATGTCCAGAATTGTCTGGCCAATTCTTCTGGCTGTTGAATTATGTGGTTGAGATCATCGGCGTCTGGTGGTCGCACATATGTGCCCTGGAAGTTATCAAGGAATGCGGCTTCCAGGTCCTCCCAACAACCAATTGATTCTGCTGGCAAGCTGTTAAGCCAATGCCAAGCTGGTCCTTTAAGCTTGAGTGGGAAGTATTTGATGGCGTGTAGATCATCACCGCGGGCCATGTGGATATGGAGGAGGTAGTCCTCGATCCAAACCGCAGGATCTGTTGTGCCATCATATGATTCGATGTTTACGGGTTTAAAACCCTCGGGGATTTGATGATCCATCACTTCGTCTGTGAAGCATAGTGGGTGTGCGGCGCCTCTGTATTGGGCTATATCACGACGCAACTCAAATGAGCTTTGTCTACTGTGTTCGGCCCGGCCGGAGTTGCTGTATCCGGCGTGACGGTTATCATCACGTGTCGTGGGGCGCCCACGCGATCCGTAGATCGATCTTGTTTGCCTTGCCTTGTCCTCCAATATGTCTTGCAGTGTCCGGGCGTTCCCGTGCCTTGGTTGAGCGGCGCCGGGTGCGGCTTGAATGGAGGGTCTAGAGGCCTCTCTGTGGCATGACCCGCAGGGTGGCGGTCGGCGCATCATCTTGGCCGGGTGATGGTGCTGCTTCCTCTAATTGGGGTAGCAGCCTGTGTTTTGGGTATCTCTTGGAGGGCATTCGAGTTCATACTCTTCGGCTGCAAGGACTTGGTCCATCTGTCACCTAGCAAGTCTTGGTCAGCTCTAAGCGCTGCTGCTTTTTCTTGAGGCTGCTTGCCGTGGCCATAAGCCTGCGTTAACGCCTCTGTTGGCCGGGATCCTCGTGCACGACAAATTCGGTAAATCGTCAAGGCTTGCCTCATCTTGAGGGAGGCATATAATTATCGTCCTCCACCTCACATGCGCCGCTCTATCATGAGGGCTGGCTTCTCCCTCCTCCCGTGTTGAATCCTGCTTTGGAGGGGTTGTCTTCGGCACTGTCCGGGGTGTTATTATCTCCCGTGCCGGAATCACCGTTTTTGATGTGGCGGGATTTAGAGCAGCGCCGCTGACGCCGGCGCTTGGGCTGTTTCATGGAGGGGTCATCCTCCGTTGTTTCATCGCTGTTCCCATATTTTGGGATGTCCACCATGTATATGTCATATGAAGAGGTGGCCTTCCAAAGGCCTCAGAGGCGCTTGGTTCTTGGTAAATCTCTCGCATCGCCGTCCATACCGTCGATGTCTTCGGAGTCGAAGTCGAGCATGTCGGTTAAATCATCGACAGTGGCTACAAAGTGGGTGGTGGGTGGGCGTTGAATTTCTTCGTCGTCCGCATCCCAACCTTCCTGACCGTAGTCTGGCCAGGGCTCTCCTGATAAAGAGAGAGACTTTAGTGAATTCAGGATGTCGCCAAAGGGCGAGTCTTTGAAAGATGTCATGAGTGAACTCCATGACCGGGCGCCAATCGGATTCGATTGGCAGGGGCGCGGAGGGTTCGGAGTCCGGAGAGGAGTCCGGCACCTTGGAGTCACGGTCTTCTCAAAGGACAGGGATGGAGTTCGGCTCAATCGCCATAGAGATCGTAGCCCCCGAGGTGGTGTCCAACCACTCGTCCTCGATCGGCGGAGTCGGCACCGAGCTAAGGGTCGGAGCGGACGCTGGTGCGGCCTCCAGGGCACTGTTTGGCGGCAGAGCTAGATCGTGCCCATCGAGACAGTATGGCGCGCTTGGCTGTGCCTCGAATCCGTTGAAGATCAAGTCTCCGCGGATGTCGGCCGTGTAGTTCAAACTTCCAAATCTGACCTGATGGCTAGGGGCGTAGCTTTCGATCTGCTCCAGATGGCCAAGCGAATTGGCCCGCAGTGCAAAACCGCCGAACACGAAGATCTGTCCGGGGAGAAAAGTCTCAGCCTGGACCGCGTCGTTGTTGATGATCGAAGGAGCCATCAGGCCTAAGGATGACGACACAGAGGAACTCTCAATGAAAGCACCAATGTCGGTGTCAAAACAGGCGGATCTCGGGTAGGGGGTCCCGAACTGTGCGTCTAGGCGGATGGTAATAGGAGACAAGGGACACGATGTTTCTACCCAGGTTCGGGCCCTCTCGATGGAGGTAATACCCTACTCCTGCTTGATTAATATTGATGATATGGGTAGTACAAGAGTGGATCTACCACGAGATCGTAGAGGCTAAACCCTAGAAGCTAGCCTGTGGTATGATTGTTGTTCGATCCCCACGGACTAAAACCCTCCGGTTTATATAGACACGGATAGGGTTAGGGTTACACAGAGTCGATTACAATGGTAGGAGATCTACATATCCGTATCGCCAAGCTTGCCTTCCACGCCAAGGAAAGTCCCATCCGGACACGGGACGAAGTCTTCAATCTTGTATCTCCATAGTCCAGGAGTCCGGCCAACGGTGATAGTTCGGCTATCCGGACACCCCCTAATCCAGGACTCCCTCAGCTGCCTTGAAACTCCTTTTCCTCACGATTACACCGACGCATAAATTCTCACACTTATCGAGGATTTCTTCATTCCAAGTTTTTTTTGTGTTTCACAAAATTCTTCAGGATACTATTCAGTTTTCTGAAAATCCTTAGGAGCCTATTGCTCCTGAATTCCTTGCCTTCCGGTACTATGGTTAATTCCATATTTCTAGCAGTCTTCATTGACTCCTTTCTCACTATCATTTCGATCCCCTTGATTCATTATTTTGTGAATGCTCGCAATCCTCAATCAGATCATAGAATTCATCCTTCCGGCTCAGATGTCATTTTAAACATGAGCTGGTTCTCGATCAATCAAATTGTCGTCGATTGTACCCCTAAGTTTGTTCAACTTATCCATTCTTAATCAGAGCGTCTGCTTCTGATCCTTCGTCTTGGAAATCATAATTCCTTTGTTACTTAAGCATCGAATTATTCGGGTGTTCTATAATCAGATGCATTTGCATTGTTTCTTTATCTGATTGTGTGCCGATGCCCACATCAGCTCTGCTATGGACCGTCAGATCCTTTGCTGGATTATTATTCGACAGTGTCCATATTTTACCGCCTTGTGAATCCTCCCTGATACATAATGCCTTTGGCAATTTGTATCTTCTCCTTTGGCCAAACATGCTCTGCTTCCGATCTTGAGTTATTTACCCCTAAAGTTTGTGGTATATGTTCCTAATAGGCCCCGATGGGTTGGACATATGCTATTTTCTAATATGTGTGAACCCAGAAACTACTACGGGTCATACTCTACTGGTGTTATGTCAGATAAAATTTCAACACCACATCTTCGTTGAAGGCGAGAAGTGAATGAAAGGTTATGCATTAAAGAAGTGGGAGTCGACCTTGAACTTTGTGTTCATGCCCATGGACACGATGTAGATCCTATCATGGAAGCTTCTTGTAATAATAACTATTTCCTTGATAACTATCATCTGGTATCTGTGAATTGGTCTTTTGCGGCCGTGGTTCCGACCATATTTTCTTCTTGATTCCATTTCTCGGACAAGTTAGAGTACTTGCCTTCTCTCTGGATCGACGCTCGTCCAACCTCTAGTTTGATCTGACGTCAAGTATTACCCCCTGGTATCTCGAGATTATCACGGAACTGCATAACTTCTTATGAGTTCTTCATCGAGTACTACATTCTCACCGATTCAAAGTTTTCACGGGCTCTGAGTTATTAAACACTCAAAGACACCGATAACTGAATCGAGTTTGCATTGCGATTCAACAAGTATTAGAACTCTTCATTGCTTACAAATTTAATACTCGATCATATCATTCCTAGCCTATTTGACTATATCATTATCGTAATGATTGTAATTGAGCTACCTGGTCCTTATTCCTGGAGCACAACTTTCGACACTGAGCTAAGCTTACGTCAATCTTCCTCGTCTTATCGTACACCTTGAACATCCAGCTTGATTCCGAGTTGGTGTCGTATCCGTGGATCCAATAATCTTTCGCAGCAGCATTCCTTTTGTTTGATGCAGTCGTTGTTCGATTGCTTCGTCATTGAGCCTCTCGACAAAATTTGTTGTGATCATCATCAACATTTTGACTCCTTCCAAGAATATCAACCAAATTCATGATGACAAGTACCATCCTTTCCCCTCAATGATTTGTGTTGTCATCGACAACAATATTGCTTTCCCTTCAACACAAACTTGTTCATGTTTTGTGTTGTACCTTGAGATGCTATCCAGCATTTGTTCTTCTTTAACTTGGAGTATTACCATCTTATATATCAGGGATGTGGTGAGAATTTCACCACCTCTTAAGAATTCTTGATATGGAAATACTTCTCGCCATCTCCGTTAATATCCTAGTCCCCGTGTTGTTTCTAACCGGATTACCGACCACTGAACAATGATGGATAAATTCAAAACCTCTAGCTACCCTATTGCTTTGAAGTTAATGGTCGATAGTTCATTCTTTGGCTAATGGTTATTGAATCACCATTCTAACATTGATCATACTACCTAAGCCCATATCCTGGGTGCACCTTTCAACCAATGTTTAATGGTGTATGGTTTTCTTGAGCATACAATTATATCATTTGATCTGACAAATGTTATCTCCTTGTTCACATAATTGTGGAAATCCATCTTTTGGAAATCTCAATGAGTTGTCGCTGAATCCATTAGCCACCTCCTCATCCTCTCCTTGATTTAATGATGAACTCTTGTTTCGGAACTCGCTTCCATAGTTCAATTCCCGAGAATCTTACAATGTCATCTCGACAATTCGTATTGCACCTTTCTTCTCAGGCATCCTGAGTCTGAGTTATCCTTACACCAATCAGAGCTGAGTCTCAGTCAGATATGATGGTTGGAAGATATTTCCAAGAGTTATAACATTGGCCTTTATATGACTCGGTAAGGTGATGTCATGCCTAGCACACCTGGCCGGGGGCCCTATTGTTCTAGTTTCCTTTTCAGCAAGGTTATCCATTCTTCCATGAGGAAACTGTAAGACTTATTCTACAAGTTATTTCTGATGAATCCTTCGTGTATCCAAAGTCCGACTTTTGCTTGAAGACCATGTCAATGCTATCTCGAAGCATGTCTGTGGTAATCCAATTTTCAATAAGAGCATTTGAAGCACAATGCTAAATTTTCTTTATCATTTATCCTAACACCGTTGTATGGGTAATATCATGAGATTCCTCCCCCCCCCTTACCTAAATGGTTTCCTACTTTCTATCCTGTCATGGATATCATGATCCGCTTGTCCTTGGGAAGGATATACCCCCGAAATATGTGTGTATATTCATTTTCCTTTCCATTGTTCTGTTTAAACCTGATAATCACTTTTCCTTTCCATTGGTTTGTTTAAAACTTCTTGTGATCTATATTATATAAGTAGTAATATTTCCCTGCTTATGTAAACACCTCGTTGTACCACTCTGTCAATAAGACCCTATTACTTTTGTTGATGACATTCCGGTAACCACCGATGGACGAGAACTTTGCCTATTGGTCCGCCTCGTTCAACGGGCAGGAAAATGGTTATCTTCGTCCCCCGCCTTTGGTACCGATGTTGTTGCCGACATAACTGATAGACTATCCTCTGACATGCCTTGCTTACATGATCATGCAAGATGTCACCGTCCTTCCTACTTTTAATTCACATGGTGGGCCAATAACCCACAGTTCCACAGGATCGAAACCTGACTCTCATATACACCTTGTTGACAAAGTTATCCCTAGCTCTTGGTTTCGTAGTTAATTCGCGAGCCACCTTCCTAGTGATCTATTCTGGTATCAGACGCGATACCTATTCTCGTTGCTCTGAACCCCTTTTCACGCCCTATTTCAGGCATTGAACAATTGCCTGCCCGCTCGAAACTTCCCATGATACCTCCTTACTTTGCTCTCGATATTTTCTTAAGTTTCAATTCGAGAGTTACTTTCTGCCACCTTCCCCGATGTTATCGACCAGATAGTCAACCTTGCCGAGGTCCGTTCTCCCGGAATACCCCCTTTTTATTTTTCGTAAGTACGATGGAACTCCCGAAGGAAGGATTATGACTTCATCATGATGACCTGGAGCAGTGGAATACAGACGTCAACGGAAGGGATCAAGTTCTTCGAGAAGATCAACTAAGACCGACAACACTTGCTAGCATTTCGTAACCAGAACCTCCCCCCCCCCACCTTACACCTCTTAAATCTCGGGACGAGATTTCTTGTAGTCGAGGAGAATTGTGACGCCCGCATAATTAAGCTACAATGATCCCCCGCTAATGATGCCACGTCACCTCGGTTACTGTTGATAAACTCTCGATAGTTCAAAAACGAAGCAATTCAAAATTTAAAATGAAGGCAAATATTAAAACTAAATGTTCGGGTGAGCCAAATAATGCATAAGTAGTAATGGTGGAGAAACCACATTGTTATAAAAGGTTTAAATGCACTTAGGTAATTAAAATAGTTGTTAAAACAATTAAATAAATACATATTGGATTTTATTAAAGGTTAAACTATTTTATTTTGGGTTAATAATTACTATGGCAGTAGTATAATTATAAATGCAAGTTTAGGTACTAGTGATGATTTTTATAAAACAGAAACTAAGAGGAAACTAAAATTAAATAGAAAATAACTAATCAGTAAAACAACAAAACAAATAAAAGAGGAGGACCCCCCCTCCCCACCAGGCCTCGGCCCAGCTGGCCATATGGCCAACCAGGCCGGCCCAGCCGCCCCTCCATAACCCCCTCACCCGTAACCCTAACTACCGGTCGCCCCACTCCTCCTCCCCACAACCCCCACGTCTCTCTCCCCTTCCCCGATCCAGATCAGGATCGGGGAACGAACCTCCACACAGTGCCCCGACCCCGTTGACCATCCCCGCCGCCTCGACGCCCCGTGAAACGCCTCCGCCACGGCCTTCTCGTCGTCGACAACGTCGCCGCCTCGCCGTCCTCTTTGTCGTCCACCCCACGCCCCGCTGCCTAAATCCCTACGGCCCCCGTGAGCTCACCCTCTCCTCTTCTCTCCCTTGCACGCACGCGCTCACGACCACGGCCTCCTGCCCGCGGCTCCGCGGTCGCCACCGTGACCCTGCTGCTGCCCCCTCGCGCCGTCTCACGCCTACTGCCGCCCCGAGTCCACAGCCACCACCCCATAGCCGCTCGCTGCTCGCGCGCTTCGACCCCTCCCCGTGCGCGCTCGCGCTGTGGCGCGACGTCCACGACCACGCCAGCGCGCCGGCGTTTTCGCCGCCCGCACTCAGGCCAGAGCTTCGCTTCTGCCGTAGCCTTTCCCGCCCGGCGTGCCCTCACAAGACGCGGCCGAAAACCTCACCTCGCTGCGCTGGCTCTGCCGTTCGCTGCTTTCGCCCGCACTCCGTCGCGACCCGCCGTCCGCACCGGTGCGTGGCGCGCCCTGCTCCCCAAAGACACCCGGCTTTGCCGGCCCACGCGCCCGACCCCCTCTCGCTTCGCGGACGATGCCTTCCCAGCGCTGCGCAGCCTTTTCTGCCCGATCTTTGCGTCGGCGTCCCTCGCCGTGGCCCCGACTGTCGCGTCGGTCAAGGCGCCGACCGGCATGTACCAGCGCCCGTCGCCCGATCCGCTAAGCGCCCGCCCATTAGCCCCCATGCCTATGACATATGGGCCCCACCCCCAGAACGTTTATAAAAAAGAAATTAAAAAATAATATAATAATTAAAATATTAATTAATTAATTAATTTAATTAATCCGGATTAGATTAACCTAATCATTTAGTTGAAGCTAATTAACCCTGTTAACTACTATGACTATGACAAGCGGGATCCACTGGTCAGTTTGACCAGTCAACAGTCAATGCTGACTAGGCTGTTGACTTTGACCGGCCCTATCAGTGAGCCTCTGCTGACTGGGCAGTTGACTAAGTCAACTAGGCCTACTGGTTAGCCACACAAGCCCATATGTGGGTACACTTCTCTGTACCCATAGCATTTTAACATTTAATTTTCGAATTAAATAATAATAATAATTTAGAAAATGATTTAAAACTTTAAAAATTAATATAAAATAATCCATAACTCGGATGAAAATACTTTGTACATGAAAGTTGCTCAGAACGACGAGAAGATTCCGGATATGCAGCCCATTTGTCCGCCGCACATTCCTAGCATAGCGAACACGCAACTTTTCCCCTCCGGTTCGTCTGTTCGAAAACGCTGAACACCGGGAATACTTTCCCGGATGTTTCACCCCATCGCTGGTATCACCTAATACCGCGTTAGGGCACACCTAGCACCGTTCATTGTCATGTCATGCATCGTCATGCATATGTTTGCTTTTATATTTATTGTTTCTTCCCCCTCTTCTCTCGCTAGACACCGAGACCGACGCCGCTGCTACCCAGTACGACTATGGTGTTGACGACCCCTCCTTCTCGGCTGAGCTTCCAGGTAAGCCCCCCCCCCCCTTGATCACCAGATATTGCCTATTCCTTCTCTCTACTTCTTGCATTAGAGTAGTGTAGCATGTTACTGCTTTCGGTTAATCCTATTCTGATGCATAGCCTGTCATGGTTGCTACTGATTGTTACCCTTACCGCAATCCTAAATGCTTAGTATAGGATGCTAGTATTCCATCAACGGCCCTACATTCTTGTCCGCCGCCATGCTATACTATCGGGTCATGATCACTCGGAGGTGATCACGGGCATATGCTATATACTTTATCTGATTACATTGCTTATGATCTTGTTAGGAGATGGGGGCTGAAGGGGCAGGTGGCTCCATCTCGATAGAGGTGGGCCTGGGTTCCTGACGGCCCCCGACTGTTACTTTGTGGCGGAGCGACAGGGTAGGTTGAGACCACCTAGGAGAGAGGTGGGCCTGGCCCTGGTCGGCGTCCGTGATTACTTCAAAATAACACGCTTAACGAGATCTTGGTATTTGATCTGAGTTGGGTCGTTGACCTTATACGCACTAACCTCCACGTGGGACAAGATATGGGCAACCGGCGTCGTGGTATCAGCCGAAGCTCTTTTTGACGTCGTGACGATCGGTAGCGCCGCATTATGCAAGTAAGCCCGCGCTTGTATTAAGGGGGCTAAGTCTGCTTTCGGCCGAGTTCGCAACGTGCAGGTGAGCAACGGGTGATGGGCCCAGACCCCTGCGTGCATAGGATTTAGACCGGCGTGCTGACCTCTCTGTTGAGCCTAGGTAGGGCTGCGGCGTGTTGATCTCCCGAGGCCGTACATGACCCAGGAAAGTGTGCCCGGCCATAGGGATCGAGCGTGTTGGGTAATGTGGTTCACCCCTGCAGGGAAGTTGATCTATTCGAATAGCCGTGTCCACGGTAAGAGGCGACCCGGAGTTGTACCTTGACCTTATGACAACTAGAACCGGATACTTAATAAAACACACCCTTCCAAGTGCGGATACAACCCGGTGATCGCTCTCTCACAGGTCGACAAGGAGAGGATCGTCGGGTAGGATTATGCTATGCGATGATACTTGGTGAACTTACCATCTACTCTCTTCTACATGCTGCAAGATGGAGGCTGCCAGAAGCGTAGTCTTTGATAGGACTAGTTATCCCCCTCTTATTCTGGCATTCTGCAGTTCGGTCCACCGATATTGCCCTTTACACAGATACCCATGCATATGTAGTGTAGATCCTTGCTTGCGAGTACTTTGGATGAGTACTCACGGTTGCTTTTCTCCCTCTTTCCCCTCTTTCCATTTCTTCCTGGTTGTCGCAACCCGATGTTGGAGCCCAGGAGCTAGACGCCACCGTTGATGACGACTCCTACTACACCGGAGGTGCCTACTACTACGTGCAGGCCGCTGACGAAGACCAGGAGTAGTTTAGGAGGATCCCAGGCAGGAGGCCTGCGCCTCTTTCGATCTGTATCCCAGTTTGTGCTAGCCTTCTTAAGGCAAACTTGTTTTAACTTATGTACGTACTCAGATATTGTTGCTTCCGCTGACTCGTCTATGATCGAGCACTTGTATTCGAGCCCTCGAGGCCCCTGGCTTGTATGACTTATTTATGTTTTAGAGTTGTGTTGTGATATCTTCCCGTGAGTCCCTGATCTTGATCGTACACGTTTGCATGCATGATTAGTGTAGGATTGAATCGGGGGCGTCACACTCGGCGGCCGGAGCGGCGTTCTCCTCGTAGCGGGGAGCCGACGCGTCCTCCTACGCGTGTGCTGGCGAGATTGGGAATGCCGACGCGTCCACCTCGACGCGTCGCGGCGAGGAGCGGAACACCAACGCATCCTCCTCGACTAGTGGCGGCGAGGAACGGAACGGCGACGTGTGACCGTATGCGCGGTATAGCGAGGGTCGCCTAGGGCTTGGGAGGGGCGATGCCATGGTGGTCGACGTGAGAGGGAGGGGAAGGAGATAGCGATGAACGTGAGTGTTCTTCCGAATGTCGTGGGAGGCATAGTATTTATAGCGAGCAATGGCACACCTACGTAAGATATGGACTGAGTTGATTCACTGACATGTGGGCCAGACCCCTGTTGGGCCCATATGTCAGTGACCCAATGCACCTGCAATTAAGTAACTTAAGCAGCGTCCCGTAAGATATGTTGCGTGATTAATGTAACAGCTACGTGGGCATATTTTTGGAGTAAATTACAGGGGAGGGAAGGGGGGGAAATATTGCTGGTCACAACGGATTGGACAAGCGCGGGGGGAGGAGAGTCATGCATGCAGATTTTTTCCACACGGGGTGGAGTGGTGGGACCACCAGAGGGAGAAGGAGAGTCAAGCAGGCATATTGTTTTCACACATGGAGAGGAAAAGATTTGGAGACGAACGGGCTTCCTGCAGATATGGCGAACGATGCATAATAAGTCATCTTGCATGACGGGCAAGGTATAGTCTCAAGTCATTAAAAACATACACGCCCCACACATGTTCATATTTCAAGGTGCACTAAATTATTGCATGTGATGATTAAGGCTGGCCATAATGGTGGTATCTTAGCTAGTATCATGCACACGGGAATAGCAAACATGCTGATGTGGCAAAGAAATAAAGAAGAGATGGGGTTAGAGTAACTAGTGTTCATGCATGCATGCATGCATGCAATGCGTTAATGCATTGGTAAACACATTTTTTGTGAAGAACGACAACCTTACTTGAGTACTTTTGCATACTACAAAAACCATTCCACCACCTCTATCTTGGTAAGAGTAGGTGAATTTTTTTAATCGGTCCCTTTAAAGTAGAAGGGAGGTAGTACTCTAATAGCTAACCTTGTTGTGATGACTAGATAGGACATGGCACGCACCTAGATGGAGGAACTAGTCTGAAGTCAATGTACCTCTACTTTGACCAAACTTATAGAAAAATGTATCAACATTCACAATGTCAAATCAATATTTTTATACTCATTATGAAACGTAGTTCTTATACTCATTATAATTAGTATTTTAGATATTGTTATTTTTAGTATAAATTTGGTCGAACACTTTGCAAACGGTTGACAGAAGTAAAAAGGACCGGAGGGAGTATGATGCATGCAGACTAGGCAAAAAAAATTGCTCATTTATAGCTGCTCGAAGTCTCAAAGGGCGTGACCGCGCGAGGGAGCCGAAGGTCGTGGGAGGCGCGACGATTGACGGAATTAAGTGAAGTTACATCCACGCGCCGGCATGGCGTGCGAACAGGCAGAAGCTATATCGTTAGGCCTACGATATGGGTCTAGTAGACATGACATCTAGTGGGTCCCGCATAGTACTCGAGAACTCTTTGGGGGCTTGCAGCCGTTTATCCACCGGGCAAGCCAACAACCCCACGCCGTTCGCACACCCTACTCGTCCCCGTCTTCTACTACTACCTTACAACAGTTCGCTCCCAGTCGTCCCGTCCTTTCACATTACACCAGTTCAACTTCTCCTAACCCTCCTCCAAAATCCATGGCCTCCCAAATCTCCATGGTCGCCGCTGAGTACCAGGTTATAGCCATCACCAGCGATGAGTTCATCATCATCTACACACGTGGATCTGCGACGGTGAAACCATGCCTTGCTCACTTCTGTCGGCGTTCTGGGAACGGGGGTCCCCAGACTTGCCCGCCTGCGGCCTGCGGCGTGGCTCAAAGGAGGCCCAGGACGGCCCATCTTCATCAACGCAAGCTCAAGACCCTCGCGAGGGGCCAAGCCTCATGAGGCGGACGTCGAGGAGCTTCTCGAGCACGGCCTCGTCAGGCTGGCTCATGAGGAGGCGGAGAGTTCAAGGCAGGGTACCTCGCGAGGTGCCCATGACGCAAGCCATGACGACCAAGGGCGCCAGTCGGGCGCCAGCCCGCGCAGCGTCCTTCTTTCCTCTTTGGTGCAAAGGGAGCAAGCGCAGGCGAGAGCATCAAGCAAAGGCATCCGTTTCGGTGCAACAAGACCAAGACCAGCCCCAACGGCTGGAAGGGAGTCATCGTGGAGCCCAAGCAGGCGTCATCACGAGCCTTTGGCGGCGAGGACCAACTTTAGTCAGGATAAGTGTACCCGCTGTTCCCCTTCAAAATGGCCAATTGTTGGCGCCCTTCCCGCTCAATATTTGGGAAGAGGCCCAGGGCCTTCGCCTATAAATGGGAGTAGCCACACTCAGAGTAGGGGGATCGGATGGATCGAAACGATCGGCTCCCCGGTACGAGATTGGAATCCTCACCAAGGAACCAGTAGCTAGAGCAACTGAACACCACCTAGCATTTCATTACACCCACCAAGAACAGCCCCTCGCGAGGCTGTTCTTCCCTGTACTGTTCCTCATCAGCCCAAGAGGCAATCCACCACACCACAAACTAGAGTAGGGTATTACACCACAACGGTGGCCCGAACTAGTATAAATCTTGTGTCTCTTGTGCTGTTTTGTTTGGTAGTTTAGGTCCCTGCGATTCGGCGAGGTACGAGACGGTGGAGGGTTGGATCTCCGTGCGCACCCCAGTGTTCGAACCTCAAGGGTCTGCCGGAACCCGAAATCCGACAGCTTCCTACGCATGTTCAACAGTTCAAAGGATGAGCGAGTCGCTGGGCTAGATGTTGAGTACACCACAGTCCTGGAAAGAGAGAACATTCTAAAGGAGGCAGAGAAGAAGAAGCCCATCGTGATCCAGGTTTGTGTACATAATGGGTGCTTGGACTACCACATATGTCATGCCGACATTGAGTGCCAGGATTTTAAGAACTTCCTCAAGGACGAAGGAGTGAAATTCGTTACTGTAGACTTTAGGAACGACATAGATGTCCTGGGTCAGATAGGCCTCGTTGTAGGACAGCCCTTCGATCTCCAGAAGGAAAGCTTGGTGTCCTCCTCTCAGCCTTCAATGCTGACCCTGGCAGCAGCCATGATTGATCCTTCGTACGCTAAACTGAAGAAACCTCACCACGAGTTTCATCATGCATGGGAGTTGAAGACATTAGATGAAGATCACATCCTGTACGCAGCAATGGATGCCTACCTTTGTTTAAATATCTACAAGGGTTGGATGAAGAAGAAGAGCCCAGTGTCCGATTCAAGCAAAGAAGTGTCAGTGAAGAGGAAGAGGAAGAGGGACGAGGAAGAAGTCGAGGACGTGGACTCGGACTCAGACTCTGAGTAAGGTGGCAGTGTCGTCGCTCATGCTGGTTCTACTGCAGTGTCAAGCGAACTAGTTGCTTAGTTTTATTTTAGGGGTGTGTTGTGCTGAGCCCCCAGCAGAACTATGTTTATGTTCTTTCTCGTTATTTGAACTTTATGTTCTTTCTCATTATTTGAACTCTTTAGTATGTACAGTAGTACTATTACTAGTATGTCTTACTACTGTTCTTCTTGCAGTTGGTACTACTGCTCGTATCTTCGTGTTCCTACTGCACTTAATACGTTTGTACTAGTAGTATAATTTGGGTCAGTCGATTTGTGAAAGAAGTTCAACGGAGCGAAGGAAGAAGACGCCAGAGAAGCTACCACAGTATCTATATTAGGGTGGCAGGGTGCCCATGATCTATCATATGAGTGTTGGGTGTGGAATGCAGTTCGCCGGAAGAAATGGATCGTGCCCGGGGTTAAATGGATAGCAGGGGTGGGGGGTTTATGGCGGTGGCAGGCGGTTCAGGGGAGGGCGGGGCCACGGAGGCAGTCGGTTAGGCGTGTGGCGGGCTCACAAGAGTCGACTGGCCCAAATTGTTCCTTTAGATTGCAGGATCCACGTGGTATTCAAGGTCTCGAAGGTAGATTCTGCGTCCGCACCCTGTTTGCGGGCTTGGCGCGACTGGCTTCCGCGGCGATAGCCACCATGCGCGCCTCCTTCGCGCGGGCGGAGACGACAATGACACGCTAGTTCCTCCGTGCCGGCGTGCTGGAGCACGCGCTCGTCCTCCTCTTCATACGCTGCGTGCATAGACACGGCTCCACCAGCTGCTCACGTGCTTGGCAGCGCGGCGGCATCGCGAGGAGGGACTGCAGACGACATGAGCGGGCGAGCCTTCGGCTTCATGGCACAGGGATGGTGGCGACACGGCGGTGATGGGCGAGAAATTATTGGCCGGAGCAGGCGGGCGCCGGCATGCGCAACGACGGCGGCGGCATATTGATGAGTGCACCTATGGGCGCTTAGTTTAGTTTTATATAGGGTTGGTCAAACTTAAAATAAAACCATACTAGTACACGTAAACATTAGACTGAGGCAGCGCTTATATTAGTTACCACGGCCACGATACGGAATCCTGTACAAGCGCGTGAACCGCAGCCACGTGGTCGATCGAATGGTGCGTCATCGTGTCGCGCTCGAACGACATCCACCGAACCTTTTTGTGTGTGTGAAAACAATCCCCGAATATTACTCAACTTTTTTTCCCTAGAAAAGTTCTTGATGCTACAATATTTCCATATATTTGAATTTAGCTCTAGTTCGTGTTTATTTGGATTTGGACGTTTTAGGTGCGCCCTAGTTTTTTTTAATACTGATTTTGTGTGTGTGAATGAGAGAGAACGTGTGTATGTGTCCATATTTGTGTTGTGGTGGAAGGGCAATGTGGAGACGGTGTGCGTGTGATAGAGACATAGAGAGGTGTGAATGTGCAAATAATCGTGAAGGAGTGAGACATAGACAGATGACGATACGTTGTGTATACATGATAGAACGGTCTTCTATTTTACTTGTGTGTGAGAGAGAGAGAGGGGGGGGGAGCATCCGTAACAGAACAACCATCTCTCTCGATTCGTCTGTCCCTCGCACGATCGCATGTAACACATGCATCAATGCACACATTTTGACACCCTCACCCGACCCCAGCCCACCTCAAGGCCCGCACATCGCACTCTATCTCGCACGCACGATCTCTTCGTGAAAACCCAATATCTGACACACACACACACACACACACCCTCCCCCGAGCACACAATTCATCCCCATCCAATGTTATTTGGCGACTATTCTCGCTTGTGCTTCTCTGCACCCCAGCATGCACAACACCTCAATCTTCAAAGAAGGCATCAAGGAGATCAAAGACGGCGACCACACTGCACTAGAGAATGCAGGGCCATTTGGAAGCAGGATGATGTGACGACGGCTGACTGACTCCACCCCCCCCCCCCCTCTCTCCCGCACAAAATTACCAATCCCTCTCTCCCCCACACAAAATGATCAATCCCTCAACCCACGAGATCCTTCCCCTCTCGTCCATGTTTTTCGAGCTCTCTCATCAAACATATTGTCTCTTCTCCTTCCACGTGTACAGAATCCTGATGCACACGCATCTCACGTATATTACATGTCTCCATCTTTCTCACAGACCTAACTTGTTCCTCTCCCTTTCTCTCTCTATCTATCTCTCTCTCTCTCTCTCTCTCTCTCTCTCTCTCTCTCTCGTTACGTTTGTCTCCAACTCTCTCGTCCTCATACATACAATCTTTCCCGCCCTATCTGCTCCATCTTCGCAAGCTCTCTATACACGTTTCATTCCCACATTGGGATGTGTTCAAAATGTTGCTTTTATAATGGATGATGTAGAGTTATGGTTGGTTTTGTTGCATCCTACAAAGTAATAACTATGAAATGCATTTAGAATCTCATTTGATTGGGATTATGTGAGTTTGAGCATATTGTGAAGTACTATAGACCCCGTATACATCTTGGAATTCAACAATGATTGCAACTATTGAATTGTATAGACCATTACATTCGAAGTCAGTAGCCTAATATATTTATTTCACAATTACAACAAATGATTAATTCAGTAAAAACTAATAAAACAAATGTGTACTCCCTCCATTTTTTATTAAGTCCGCGTATTAGCATTGGTCAAACTCAAGTTTTGTAAACTCTCAGAAAGTTTATAACAAAATTATTAACATATACAATACAGTAACAAATAAATACCATTAGATTCATTATTGAATGTACTTTGACATCATACATATTTGTTATGGTAAATGTTTATATTTTTCTATAAAATTGGTCAAACTTTAGGAAGTTTGACTTCGATCAAACCTAATATGCAAAGTTAATAAAAACGGAGGGAGTACTAGTAGTTACTAGTACTACTCGCTAGTTGCTTAGCCCAATCACCAAGCACGCCACACCGGGAGTTTAGTGTCACAAAATTTTGAGGTCGGGCGGAAAATCTCCCGCGACCCTGATTCGAGCAGTGAGGAGTTACCATCATAGCCTTCAGAACAGGCCTACGGATGACGCTTGGTAGGGGGCTGTTTTCATAACTTCAGGTTCACCCTACCCAGCCAACCCCACCCCGGCGCCCAGAGTAGCACACCTGAATACTCCCCATTTTCTATACCTACCGCGAAATAGACTTCTCCACGGCACCGTAGCCTTCGTGCTCCTCCCCTTCTACATCGGCGCACTCGTCCACCGTAGTGCATCTGCCTCATCGAAGATCTCGTATGCCGCACTGGAGTCGGTCCACCGTCGTCGTCGTACACGGAGCCTCTTCCCCGGCACCGTCTTCCATGATCTCGGATTTGCTTCCCGAAAGCCGACGCCGAGCACAGAAGCACCACCGTCGTGGAAAATGAACTGACTCCCGTTACCGACCATGATGCACAGAGGCCGCCGCGACCATCGTTCTCCTCCTTGATTGGTAATGTGTGTATTGAATCACTTAGCAGTACATGTGCAGTTCCAATTTTTTTCATACCTACCCTTCAAATTTCCTGGTTGCTATTGTTCCCATAGAAGTAATTGGTTATAGCCTCCATTGTCCAACAGAATATCAGCTTGTAATTGTGCGTCGCTCCTGTATCGCGTTGTGCTTGGGTAGGTTCTTCACCTGCAACTAGTAGTGTGGCAAATGATGAAAAGTTTTTTAGAACTATTGAAAGTGCAACTATCCCTAGGTGGTTTTGGTAATTCATAACAACATATAGTTCATTGAGCTAATGCTATTCCAAGACAAATATTTCAGGAAAGCTCAATGACTGGCATGGCATGGATGATGAAAGTGGATCCCTCAAAATATAAAGGACAAAAGATTGGCTCAAGCTCAAAAGCTCAAGACTCTACATTTTACATTTTAGTGATCCAAGATCACATTGAGTCTATAGGAAAAGACAATACTATCAAGGAGGGATGAGATGTTGCTTAATGAGCCTCTTGCTTCAAGTGCTTAGTGATATGCTCCAAAAACCCTCAACTACTTTCTCACATCCACATATGACCTAAACCTAAAGTCAAAATCGGTCCTACCGATTTCTTCTGTCCGGCGCCACCGAGTTCAAATGTCATAGCCACTGCCACAAACCCTAGGCAAATCGGTCTCACCGATAGGGATCTCGGTCTCACCGAGATGGGATTGTAATCTCTCTGTTTCCCTTTCAGAACGTTTCGGTGTAACCAAGTGAGCGATCGGTCCCACCGAGATTGCAATGTGAACTCTCTGCTTCCTTTCAGAACATTTCGGTCTCACCGAAAAGAGCGAATCGGTCCCACCGAGTTTACCTGACCAACCCTCTGATTAGCTAATTACCAAAATCGGTCTCACCGAGTTTGTGTAATCGGTCTCACCGAGATTACGTTATGCCCTAACCCTAACCATATCGGTCCTACCGAGTTGCATGTCGGTCCCACCAAAATCAGTAACGGTCACTAGGTTTACTAAATCAGTCCGACCGAGTTTGTTGATTCAGTCCTACCGAGTTTGGTAAATTGTGTGTAATGGTTAGATTTTGTGTGGAGGCTACATATACCCATCCACCTCCTCTTCATTTGTGGAGAGAGCCATCAGAACAAGCCTACACTTCCAACTTACAAGTTTTGAGAGAGAACCACCTACTCATGTGTTGAGGCCAAGATATTCCATTCCTCCCATATGAATCTTGATCTCTAGCCTTCCCCAATTTGCTTTCCACTCAAATCTTCTTTCCACCAGATCCAAATCCTATGAGAGAGAGTTGAGTGTTGGGGAGACTATCATTTGAAGCACAAGAGCAAGGAGTTCATCATCAACACACCATTTGTTACTTCTTGGAGAGTGGTGTCTCCTAGATTGGCTAGCTGTCACTTGGGAGCCTCCGACAAGATTGTGGAGTTGAACCAAGGAGTTTGTAAGGGCAAGGAGATCGCCTACTTCGTGAAGATCTCCCGCTAGTGAGGCAAGTCCTTCGTGGGCGACGGCCATGGTGGGATAGACAAGGTTGCTTCTTCGTGGGACCCTTTGTGGGTGGAGCCTCCGTGGACTCGCGCAACCGTTACCCTTCATGGGTTGAAGTCTCCATCAACGTGGATGTACGATAGCACCACCTATCGGAACCACAGCAAAAATATATGTGTCTCCAATTGCGTTTGAATCCTCCAAACCCTTCCCTTTACATTCTTGCAAGTTGCATGCTTTAAATTCCGCTGCTCATATACTCTTTGCATGCTTGCATGAATTGTGTGAAGATTGCTTGACTTGTGCAAAGATAGCTAAAATCTGCAAGTCTAAAATTGGGAAAAGGTTAAGTTTTTAATTGGTCAAGTAGTCTAATCACACCCCCCTCTAGACATACTTCAAGGTCCTACAAGTGGTATCGAGCTTTGGTCTCCATTTGCTTTAATTTCCATAGCTTTTGGTGGTCATAGCCTTGGTTTCACAACCTAGGAGAGTATGGCGTCTAGCTAGGGAAATTATCACCGAGAGGTCCTTACTTTGATGGCACTAATTTTGCTAGTTGGAAGCATAAGATGAAAATGCATATTCTTGGACATAACCCCGCCGTTTGGGCTATTGTGTGTATTGGCTTGCAAGGTGAATTCTTTGATGGGAGAGAACCGAACCATGAAGCAAGTGTGGATGAATTGAAGATGCTGCAATACAACGCTCAAGCTTGTGATATCCTCTTCAATGGCTTGTGCCCCGAAGAATTCAACAAAATCAGCCGTCTTGAGAATGCAAAGGAAATTTGGGATACTTTGATTGATATGCATGAAGGTACCGACTCTGTCAAGGAATCCAAGTTGGATGTGCTCCAAAGTCAGCTTGACAAGTTCAAAACGAAGGATAGTGAAGGTGTCACTGAAATGTACTCTATGCTTGTTCTTATCACAAATGAGATTGCCGGCTTAGGAAGTGAAGAGATGACCGACAGATTCATCATCAAGAAGATCCTAAGAGCATTGGATGGAAAACATGATATCGTGTGCACATTGATCCAAATGATGCCAAATTACAAAGATCTCAAGCCAACGGAAGTCATTGGAAGAATTGTTGCTCATGAGATGTCACTCAAGGACAAGGAGGAACTTCACAACAAGTCAAGTGGTGCTTACAAAGCCTCATGTGAAGCCCCCACATCATCAAGTGAGAAACAAACCTTCAATGAAGAATTGAGCTTAATGGTGAAGAACTTCAACAAATTCTACAAGAGTAGAAGCAAAGAAAGAAGCTCTAAGTCAAGGTCCTACAATGACAAAAGATCTTCTAGTCGAGAGCGCAATTGCTACAATTGTGGGAGACCCGGACACTATTCCAATGAGTGTACGACACCCTACGAAAGAAGAGAATATTCTCAAAAAAAAAGAAGTAGAAGAGAAGAATCACCACCAAGAGAGAGAAGGAGTAGAGATGATCGTTATGAATGAAGACCCTCACGGAGAAGCAAGGATTCGGAAAGGAAGGACAAGTCATCAAAGAGCTACACAAAACGAACACATCAAGCTCATGTTGGTGAATGGGTATCCGGCTCCGACTCCGACCATCACTCCGAGAGAAGCTATCACTCCGACTCCGAATATACTCAAGATGAAGGTGTTGCCGGTCTAGCACTTGTGTCAACCAACTCCTACGACATATTTGATTCACCAAATGAAGGAATTGGAAGACTCTTCATGGCCAAAGGTCCTAAGGTAACACACCACGAGTATGTTGATTTTAATAGTGATGAAGATGACTTGTTAGGTGATGATGATTTACTTATTGACAACTCTAGTGATGAATACTATGATGAAACGTCAATTAATCATGCTAATCAAGATAAAATGAATAACAATGATAAGGAGAAGATTGAGCTTCTAACTAAAGAACTAAACACTCTTAAGTTAGCTCATGAAACTATCTTTGAAGATCATCGAGAACTTTTAAGGGCTCATGAGAAGTTACGCTTTGAAAAGCTCAATCTTGAGCAAGAGCATGAGTTCTTAAAGGCAATCAATGATGATCTCCGTAAGAAAAGTTCTTCTTACATTGCCAAGTGTTTACTCTTATCTACTTACATGCCTCAAGTCAAGTCTAGTAACAAGACCAAGAAAGATTCTTCCTCTAGTAGTAACAATAATAATGCTAAATCCAATATTGTTGCTTCTAGTAGTTCTCTTGATTCCACTAATGATTCTCTTAGCCAAGTTACACTTGAGCAAGAAAACAGCTTATTAAAGGTAATTATAGAGAAAGGTGTATACAAGAGCCTTGGCGGGAGTAGGCAATTCGGGGAAATTGTACGCAAGCAAGGAAGGCACCAGAAGAATCAAGCTGTTGGTTTTGAACGAAAGTTCAATGCCAATGGAGTTGACTGGGAAGAAGATCAATACCCCAAGACGAAGTTTGTTCCTCAACAAGAGAAGTATGATCCTACTTCCTTCAAGGGAACACAAGCACAAGATGATCTTCCACCACAAGACCACAAGAACAAAGGCAAGGATAAGCTTCAAGAGGAGATTGATGCATTTGAAGAAGCACCTAAGGCCTTGGTCAAGTGGGTTCCCAAGACTACATCAAGTTCTACTTCATCAAGTACAACTACAACTCCAAGGATTCCCATCAAGATGATGTGGTTCCCGAAGAAGAAGAACTAGAGTGTTCTTGAGGGTGACTCCGCCAACATTCTTCACTCATATTATTATGGCAAGGACAAGTGCAATCAACTTCCATATCTTGCACGAGTTCAAGGAGTCACAAAACCCTCATGTTGGTAAGGCAAGGGACAAGGTAACCTAATGTTTTCATGGACATCATCTTGTGGGTGCATTATATTGGAAATATGCCCTAGAGGCAATAATAAATTAGTTATTAGTATGTTTCCTTGCTCATGATAATCGTTTATTATCCATGCTATAATTGTATTGAAAGGAAACTCAGATACATGTGTGGGTACATAGACAACACCATGTCCCTAGTAAGCCTCTAGTTGACTAGCTCGTTAATCAATAGATGGTTACGGTTTCCTGACCATGGACATTGGATGTCATTGATAACGGGATCACATCATTAGGAGAATGATGTGATGGACAAGACCCAATCCTAAGCCTAGCACAAAGATAGTAGTTTGTATGCTAAAGCTTTTCTAATGTCAAGTATCATTTCCTTAGACCATGAGATTGTGCAACTCCCGGATACCGTAGGAATGCTTTGGGTGTACCAAACGTCACAACGTAACTGGGTGGCTATAAAGGTTCATTATAGGTATCTCCGAAAGTATCTGTTGGGTTGGCACGAATCGAGATCGATTTGTCACTCCGTTGACGGAGAGGTATCTCTGGGCCCACTCGGTAGGACATCATCATAATGTGCACAATGTGACCAAGGGGTTGATCACGGGATGATGTGTTAAGGAACGAGTAAAGAGACTTGCCGGAAACGAGACTGAACAAGGTATCGGGATACCGACGATCGAATCTCGGCAAGTACAATACCGCTTAGACAAAGGGAATTGAATACGGGATTGATTGAATCCTTGACATCGTGGTTCATCCGATGAGATCATCATGGAACATGTGGGAGCCAACATGGGTATCCAGATTCCGCTGTTGGTTATTGACCGGAGAACGTCTCGGTCATGTCTGCATGGTTCCCGAACCCGTAGGGTCTACACACTTAAGGTTCGGTGACGCTAGAGTTGTTATGGGAAATAGTATGTGGTTACCGAAGGTTGTTCGGAGTCCCGGATGTGATCCCGGACGTCACGAGGAGTTCCGGAATGGTCCGGCGGTGAAGATCGATATATTGGATGAAGGGTATTGGAGTCCGGAAGTGTTCCGGGGGTACCAGGCTATGGCGGCATGACCGAAAAGGTGTTTCGGGAGCCCCAAGAATGTTGGAGGGCCTCATGGGCCAAAGGGGAAGGGGCAAACCAGCCCACTAAGGGGTGGTGCACCCTCCCAGCTCCTCTCACGTAACCGGGAGAGGTGGGGCGCCTCCCTAGGGCAGCCCCTTCCCGGCAGGGGCAAGTTTCCTAGGGGGTGGGGCGCCCAAACCCATCTAGGGTTTCCGTGGCCGCCGCCTCCCCTAGGGAACCCTAGGGCGCCTCCTCCACCCCCTTACCCCTATATATAGTGACGAGAGAGAGGGCAGCCGCACCTTCCTGGCGCAGCCCTCCCTCCTCCAACACTTCCTCCTCCTCCGTAGTGCTTAGCGGCTCTGCCGGAGAACCACGAGCTCCATCACCACCACGCCTTGTCAGGTTGCCGGAGTTTTCCTCAACTTCTCCTCTCCCTTGCTAGATCAAGAAGGAGGAGACGTCCCGGGCTGTACGTGTGTTGAACGCGGAGGTGCCGTCTGCTCGGCGCTAGGATCATCGGTGATTTGGATCACGACGAGTACGACTCCATCAACCCCGTTCTCTTGAACGCTTCCGCTTAGCGATCTACAAGGGTATGTAGATGCACTCTCCTTCCCCTCGTTGCTGGTTTCTCCATAGATAGATCTTGGTGACACGTAGGAACTTTTTGAATTTCTGCTACGTTCCCCAACACATTACTCTATGTCTATGGATATTCTTGTTTGTTCCTTGTGGGACTAACCCATGTAGGTATTGAAAGTGCAACTCACTCCAAAGGATTGCTCCAAATGATCTACATCAACATTGAGCATCCACATCATCAACACCTACATGAAGTCTTCATTGACAAAACCCAAGGTTAATTCATCCCTCTAAGGGGGGATCTCACATCTAGGGGAGCTTAACTCTAAGAATTGAGTCAAAGCAACTCTAATGATGTGAACACATCAATGCATTATGTAAAAGTGGTAACCCCACTTGAGCTTAAGCGATGAGTATGACCTATGATCAAATGTTCTCATTTGACTCCTAAGTCAATATACTCATATATAGATGACCTAGTCATCGCCAATTGTTTGATAGATGCTAGAATTGGTTGTGCATGCTTTGCCACATATTTCATTTGTCATTTTATTGTGTGAGCATGTTGGTTGCATATTTTACTCATTCGAGGACAACCACTTGTTGTTTTGATTGATTGGTTTCTTTTTCTTTCGCCAAGTGGATGGACAAGAATGCCTAAGAACCTTCTCTAGCTATCTATGCTTTTCTCGTCTCAAACTCTATTCATGCTACATCACAAAATTTGATCAAGTCAGATTCGAACCACTGCAGGTGAGGAGCACCGGAGTCCCTGCTCATCATAGACTTAAACTTCCAAAACTTCTTTGTGCTTTTCGGTCTGACCGATTCCTCCATTTCGATCATACCGAGACCACTAAGTCGATCTAGGTTTTCAATCTCGGTGCAACCGATTTGAACACTTTGGTCACAGCGAGTTGCTGTAACTGTCAACAGTTATGTATCTCGGTGCCACCGAGTTGTTCCACTCGGTCACACCGACAGTATCGGGCTATATATTCACACGGGCAAAATTTTGGAAAACTTTCTCCAAACCTCTTCGCCACAAGATAGCTCGCTTCTGCCTTCTAGGTCTCCGGATTATCGACTTCATCGTCACCGCCTCCTGTCGCTGGTCTCCGCCGCCAACGGATTTCATCTCCGCCCGTTGCCGCCAGAAGCGAGTTCATCGCGAATTAGGGTATGAACTCGATCACGGTTATCCTCGTCGATTCTCAAAGACATTGTGTTCATTATGATTCTTGCCACGATTGAAACACATCTATCCGGTCAAAACAATCCTTAGAATAGATGCGATTTTAAAATTTAGGGTTAGGTTTCCGCGAAACCATCTCGGACCCACCGAGTTGAAAAACTCGGTCCCACCGATTCGCTAACGCCATTGCACTAGTAACTCTCGGTCCGACCGAGAATTGCTAATCGGTGTGACCGATTTTAGAACTTTGTGAAACCCTAGCAGTCTCGGTGCCACCGAATCGTGACTCGGTTCGACCGAGTTCACTAGTTTAGGTTCCAAAACTTCTTCGGTATCACCGAGTTTGAAAATCGGTTGATCCGAAATGCTTTCTGTGGAAAACTAAAACTAAGTTTTTGAATCATTCTTTTGCAAAAATCTCTGCATTTTGTGATGCTCATCCACTCTATCTCATCTAAAACTATTCACAGGGCTAGCAGTCAGTGTTTGCAGCATGTCAGACCAAAGTGACAGCCAGAACAAGTCAGAGGAGCAGATTTAGATGAGTGAGGGCACTAGTCCCTCTAGCAGCTCAGATGAGGGAAGGTAAGCACTCCCAACAATTTGCCCAAAGCTGCCACCAGGACAAGGAAGAAGAGAACCTCGGAATCGAGGATGAGGATTATGTGGCAATAGAAGATGAGGCCATTTCAAAGAAGAAAGTGCTCAAGAAGGAGTACAACTCACCGCAGCTAAGCTGTGGTCAAGATCAAAAGGCCAACAGGAAGACAACCCATGTCTAAAGCCAGAGCCTCCACTCAAGCATCTTTGGAATCCCAACCCAAAGAGCCTGCTGCAGAAGGAAAGAAAAGGAGGAAAGGGTCAAGAAGACCATGGCGAGTGATTGGAAAGCCTTCCATGATGGAAGAAGAAGAAGAAGAGGTTGTCGCACCAGCACCCAAGTGCATGGTCGATGGGTGATGCTATAAAGTCAGGGGCTGCAACATCAAAGCCCAAAGAAGCACCCAAAGCTTCCTCCAAGCCCAAGACTGCACCTAAGAGGAATACCAGGAACTTATCTACTGCTGAAAAGAACAAGGCCCCAGTGCCTGATGTTGCTGCTGAGAAAGATGATGAAGGACAAGTCTTGAGGAAGCTCAAACCCAATATTCCAGACCACAATGATGCTCATCCTATGGCTGAGAACATGAAGATCAGGAGAGACACAGGGTTGAGGCTATGGAGAGAGTCAGATCCATATGCCACCAGGAGAAGGACTGTTGTTGATTATAGGTTCCACACAAAGGAACAACAGGATTTCTATGAGACAATCTTGTTGGACAAGAAGCCTATAGTGTGTGATATGAGGTGGGTCGACTGGACCTACATAAAGGAGAATGAAGAACATTATCCCTGAGTGTATGATAGCTTTAGTGCGTGTGGAGTTGCAGAGTTTGTTGGGCAGAAGCTCACAAACTGGAATGATGAGCTCATTATGCAATTCTACTCCACAGCACATTTCTATCCAGATGGCAGGATAGTTTGGATGTCTGAAGGTACGAGATACCAATCAACTATTGAGAAATGGGCCAATCTGATCAATGCCCCAAAGGAGAGTGAAGATGACTTGGACGTCTATGCCAAGAAAAAGATGGATCACAATTCTATGTCACATATGTACAAGAAGATCCTGCATAAAGCTCTTGAGACTTTCAAGTTTGGGTCACCCATTTTCTTCTGCCGGGGCTGCCAACGATCAACTGGATCCTAAGGCACACTCTTTTGCCCAAGTCAGGTGACCACAACATGATCAGAGGGCATGCAATTAATTTTCTAAACATATTTTATGCACCACAGAAATTCAAGGTCGTGAGCCTCATGGTTGAGACTATCAAGAGGACAGCAACAGACCAAAAGAGAAGTTGTGGATATGCCCCACAAATTCAGGAGTTGATTAACTCAAAGATGGGCACAGGAAAGTATTTGTTGGATAACGAACGCTTTGTTCTCTATCCAGACTTTGAGGACAATCAAGTTGTGATGAATGAGAATGAACCATCATCAGTACAAGCTCAAGAGAATAAGGAGAAAGCAAAGAAAGAGAAGGCTGCCAAGATGCCAACTCAAGAGGAGGCATCTGAGTAGTTTTTGAAGAGCAAGCAGGACTAGCTTGGTTACTTGATAGCATCAACTCTGAGGATTGAGAAGGGGTTGGCCACCCTAAGTCAAAACCAGGAGAGCCTGGAAAGAATCATGGAACAAAAATTCTATGATCTAGATGTCAAAGTAACTGAGATTCAGTCAGGTTGTGGAGCAGCTACTGAGGATGACATGCAGGAGAGGAAGGGCAGGACAACCATCGATGCATTTGCCAGAGTGCCTCGAGCTCAGAGATGCAGAGCTAGTGATGCATACACGGACTCACTTCATCTTCACCACCATGTGTCCAAAGTGCAACCAGCTCCAAGACTAACTCCTTCAGCTCCATCCACATCAACTGAAGTCTTCGTCCAAGGAGCCATCTCTACGCCCCCAACTGAAGACCAAGCCTGAGAGACGATATGGTACTATACATTTTCTAGGAACTTTTTGGTAACTTGTTGCCAAAGGGAGAGAAAAATGTATAGATGATAGGCTTCGAGAGAGAGAGAGAGAGAGAGAGAGAGTTTGCTTTTGTTCTCTCTTGTCTTCTTGGTTGAACTTTGTTTGCTTTTGATTGCTTGAGATACTATGATATTATCGGTGAGACATTGATGATCATGTGTTTGATCATAAGCTACACTTATGCCTGTTAGATGATATTATCTTACTTATCCTTATATGATCATTCACTTTGCTTGGTGATGAGTGCATGTATTCAATCTTTATTATTTTGAGCGCTCCACCAAGATGTATGTGACATGGAAGAGTAACCAATGAGCCTAATTCCTTGTGCATTTGCAGTCCAAACCAAATCTTAAACTATGCACAAATTTAGGGGGAGCTCTTGCTTATCACATACTTCTCAAAGCTTACGATGCTTTTCAATCTTATTATCATTTGTCGAAGCTTTGATCTATATGTTGCCATCAATTACCAAAAGGGGGAGATTGAAAGTGCAACTATCCCTAGGTGGTTTTGGTAATTCATAACAACATATAGCTCATTGAGCTAATGCTATTCCAAGACAAATATTTCAGGAAAGCTCAATGAATGGCATGGCATGGATGATTAAAGTGGATCCCTCGAAATATTAAGGACAAAGGATTGGCTCAAGATCAAAAGCTCAAGACTCTACATTTTACATTTTAGTGATCCAAGATCACACTGAGTCTATAGGAAAAGCCAATACTATCAAGGAGGGATGAGGTGTTGCTTAATGAGCCTCTTGCTTCAAGTGCTTAGTGATATGCTCCAAAAACCCTCAACTACTTTCTCACATCAACATATGACCTAAACCTAAAGTCAAAATCGGTCCTACCGATTTCTTCTATCCGGCGCCACCGAGTTCAAATGTCATAGCCACTGCCACAAACCCTAGGCAAATCGGTCTCACCGATAGGGATCTCGGTCTCACTGAGATGGGATTGTAATCTCTCTCTTTCCCTTCGTAATGTTTCGGTCTAACCGAAATGAGCGATCGGTCCCACCGAGATTGCAATGTAAACTCTCTGTTTCCCTTTCGTAACATTTCGATCTCACCGAAAAGAGCGAATCGGTCCCACCGAGTTTACCTGACCAACTCTCTGGTTAGCTAATTACCAAAATTGGTCTCACCGAGTTTCTGTAATCGGTCTCACCGAGATTACGTTATGCCCTAACCCTAACCATATCGGTCCTACCGAGTTGCATGTCGGTCCCAATCAAATCACTACCGGCCACTAGGTTTACTGAATCAGTCCGGCCGAGTTTGTTGATTCGGTCCTACCGAGTTTGGTAAATTGTGTGTAACGGTTAGATTTTGTGTGGAGGCTATATATACCCTCCACCTCCTCTTCATTCGTGGAGAGAGCCATCAGAACAAACCTACACTTCCAACTTACCAGTTCTGAGAGAGAACCACCTACTCATGTGTTGAGGCCAAGATATTCCATTCCTCCCATATGAATCTTGATCTCTAGCCTTCCCCAAGTTGCTTTCCACTCAAATATTCTTTCCACCAGATCCAAATCCTATGAGAGAGAGTTGAGTGTTGGGGAGACTATCATTTGAAGCACAAGAGCAAGGAGTTCATCATCAACACACCATTTGTTACTTCTTGGAGAGTGGTGTCTCCTAGATTGGCTAGCTGTCACTTGGGAGCCTCCGACAAGATTGTGGAGTTGAACCAAGGAGTTTGTAAGGGCAAGGAGATCGCCTACTTCGTGAAGATCTCCCGCTAGTGAGGCAAGTCCTTCGTGGGCGACGGCCATGGTGGGATAGACAAGGTTGCTTATTTGTGGACCCTTTGTGGGTGGAGCCCTCCGTGGACTCACAAGAACTGCTACCCCTTCGTGGGCTGAAGTCTCCATCAACGTGGATGTACGATAGCACCACCTATCAGAACCACGACAAAAACATCCATGTCTCCAATTGCGTTTGAATCCTCCAAACCCTTCCCTTTACATTCTTGCAAGTTGCATGCTTTAAATTCCGCTGCTCATATACTCTTTGCATGCTTGCATGAATTGTGTGAAGATTGCTTGACTTGTGCAAAGATAGCTAAAATCTGCCGAAGTCTAAAATTGGGAAAAGGTTAAGTTTTTAATTGGTCAAGTAGTCTAATCACACCCCCCCCCCTCTAGACATACTTCAAGGTCCTACAACTAGCAAGATGCCCATGTGTTGCACGCATCAATATGCATTTGTATGAGTAGTTTATCTTGTGGGTGAAATGGATGAATGATGGAAGGCCTTATTTGCAAATCTGGAGAGGGATGTGGGTATCTTTCTGGAAAATTGCCATAGTTTCCTTCCTATCCGTCGGATATAAATCGGACGGCCTATATTGCAGGATGGCAGGCACACCATCATCACCAACTTTGTTTCTTAATTAAAATAAAAAAAAAGAGTAGAGAGTAGAGAAGTAGTGATAAATATTAAATATAAAGTAAATATACCAGTAGAGAAGAGAGTAGAGATAGCAGGGTCGTCGGCAAAGGATCGCGCGCGCGTGGGAAAATCGGCCGGGCGCGCGCTAGTTTTGGCGCGCGGCGTCTGGCGCGCTTTATAAAATCCAACGCCCTCCCACCGCTCTGTGCCTTGCCACCTCTTTCTCCCTGCTTTGTGCCTTGCGACCGCTCTCTCCCCGCTCTTTCTTGCCTCGCCTCCGCCGCGCCACCATGCCGCCGCGTCGTCGGGAAACTTGGGGACGGCGTCTGTGCACGCCCCTCTGGCGGCTTCTCCGCCGAGATCCAGTTCCACGGGATGCGCCTCGGCCTCGGCAATTTTGACACCGCCAACGAGACTGCCCGCGCGTACGACTCGGCGGCATGTCCCCTCCGGTGGCCTCATAGAACATTGAACTTCCCCAACGTGCCGACGCAGGAGCGGGCGCAGGAGCTCGTGCCTCTGCCGTGGCTTATCACCAGTGAGGATCGTCGCCACAATCATAGGTGGGAGCACCGTCTCGGCATCGCCGAGATGGACGAGGAAGCCATGACGCTGTGGCGCCAACGCTTCCCGTAGGACAACATCAACGAGCGTGAGTTCTACGCGCAAAGGAGGGCGGAGAGGGAGAAGAGGAGGGCGGAGCGAGCCGCCTATCGCGAGGACAAGCGTACGCGAAAAGAGGACGCTCAATTCAACATGAGGCTAGGAGCAGTGTCGCCCTGGGAATCCGACAACGATCGGTATCTTCACGCCTACATTGAGCCATCGGAGGAGGACATCACCGAGGAGGAGTCGGACGACGATGAGTAGTTGAACTATCTATTTTTTATCTATCTATGCCATATCTATGCTGAGAACTATCGTCTACTCTCTAGTCTCTACTCTCTATCTCCACTTCTCGATCTCAGCACTATAAACGCTATTCTAAAGCGTCGCGCGTTGCGCTTCTGTTGGAGATGCTCTAGCATGGAAGACGAGTGCTTTAATGTTGCCCACAAGATGCGTGAGTATTACTAGTAGTATATTTTTCTTGCCATGTTGAGATTTTAAAACCACGAAAAGTAACATGCAGAGTAGCAATGAATACCAAACACGGGATATTGGGGACATCTTCAAGGAGCGTGGCAAGTTAAAGAGGATCTGCACCGACCTGTAAAACGAGCTTTGGTAAGTAACACCCTTACAATTACTTTCATTTAGCTTCGTGTTCTTCGATGTGTATATATTGTAGTTTCTGTTTCTCTTAGCCTCGTGTTCTTCGATGTGTAATAAGAAGAGTCTAAATCGTCCTAATGCTTCCGTTTTTAGCTTGATGTAGGAAGTGGGTGTTCTCACCTTGTAGTCTATTTTTATATTTTTCCTTTTGAATTCACTTCTGCGAGTCTTGTTTATCTGGCTTCTACTAAATGGATCTGGGTTGCTCTGAGTATTGATCTAAAAAGAAGTAACTTCATGTCAGGATGCAGTTCCTGCGAGGAGGGAAGTATGGTCAACCTCGAGATCATGTTTCCAGAATGAGGCTGGATTACACACAAGGTGCCGTTCCTAATGATGTTGGATTAGACACAAGGTGCAAATTCCCAGATGATGATGGATTACACACAAGCCAGGTGGAGTCGTCAGCTGTTCGTGTCCTCGTGACTCTAGTAAAGGCTGAAAGAAAGCGTGCAATAGCCCTTGAGAATGTAGCTGAGTTCCTGAGAAGCGGAAAGAGCAATCAGATGCTCTCTTCACCCAAGCCAAAGAAGAGATGGAAGAAGCCAGAAATAAGCTAGCAGAGGCAGACAAGGCTAGGTATCTCCTGCTATCTAAAATTGTTGTCAATACAAAATTTTCTTCATAATAGCTAGGTTCAAATGTTTATCTAGTCAGCATGCCTGTTGTGATGTCTGTGCATCTACTAATGTGGCACAAAATAATTTTTTTCGGGTCATGTAATAACAGCAATTACTTTCCAAACAATAACAGACGAAGCATTGGACATGGTATAGTTCACGCGCAAGCCCGACATTCCAAGTTCAACTTCCACATCAAACTCATGTTCAGAGATATCTGCACATTCATAGATAATGTCCACAACCATGATTCACTTCAAAGCCAAAAAAATGTGAGGAGCATTATAATTAAAGAAAAACCTCTAGTTCCTGCTACCACTGAGCACAACAAGTGAAGACCATGCGTAATTAATTATATTTTGGTCATTTTTTGTGTTCTAAAATGTCGGTCGGCTCGCGAAAGGACGTGTTGCTCGCACACGCGCGGATTCAACGGAGGCAGGCGGGGCAGTCTGAAGCTAGTTGCATGCGGCGAGGAGGCGTGTTCAGCCGGGCCTGCAGCGAGTGGGGCCCTCTTGGCCGGCGCGCCGGTTCAATGCCTACGCTATGTGAGGTCGCCTTCGTGTCAGAGCAATCACTCCCTCGAGTCCTTTTTTGTTTGGGTATAACAAAATTTCATTTTCCATTCACATTTTACAAGTAAAATTGGTGGACAAACTTTGACCCAAACTACGATGAGGACTAGTAAACTGGAACAGAGGTAGTAGTTTTTTTATCAAAGAAGTGTTTCCCCCTTCTAATTTTCATTACTGAAAACCAACATCTAAACCATAGTATTTGCCCTAGAACTACCAGGTTATACATCTCGCAACATAAACCTATACAACCATACACCAAGGAGGTAGTAGTTATGAATTCCATTTTTGCTCCATACCAATCGTTCTAAAAACTACTTACTCCGCTAAAAAATGACATTTTAAATGTGGCTACTTGATCTGTGGCAACTGGCGAGCCACCGCCTCCAGGTCGTTCACCTGTGGCCCCGACCATCAACTCCTACGAATCAAATTATCACGCGAGTTGACTATTCCTACAAAGGTGCGCTCCACCACGTAGCCAGTACCCGCGCATGCAGCAATCGTGCACCTAGGGTTTCAGGGTTTATTTCTTAACGGTGCCTTTACGTAACTCTCATGTGTGCGAGACAGCGAGAGACCGACTGTGTGCATGCGCCTCTTCTCTTCGTATATGTACTCCACCATTTGTACAGTGGTAATAACTACTCCCTCCGTTCCATAATGAAGTGCCTATAGATTTTTTTTGAAAAGTCAAACCTCACAAACTTTGACCAAGTTTGCGGAGAAAAATATTTACATCTAGAGTGCAAAACATATATCACTAGATTCATCATATGATGTAGTTCCGCACTATATATTTTTGCTATTGTAGATATAAATATTTTTCTCTACAAACTTGGTCAAAGTTTGCAAAGTTTGACTTCTTAAAAAATCTATAGGCACTACATTGTGGAACGATGCGTTGCCACACGATCAAAGTTGACTAATACATATTCACCAATTTGATAGAAAAAATAGTCTAGTTTTGAAATACGTATATCACTAAAAATATGTTATGTTTCACTCAAAATATATTCCTTTGGCGGTTTTGATGAGATAAGAGAGGAATGTTGTTGGTTTCAAGATTCGAGAAGTGGTATATGTCTAATTTCTACTCTTACTAGCAAGATGCACGTGCATTGCATGGAACATCAAGATCTTGTGGGAGAAAAGGGTGAACGAGGGAAGGCCTTATCTGCAAATGTGGAGAGGAGTGCGGGTAAATTGCCATAGTTTCCTTCCTATCCGTTAGATATAGATCGGACGGCCTATATTGCAGGATGGCAGGCACACCATCATCACCGACTATGCTTTTTATAAGAGTAGAGATAAAAAACAGAGTTGGTGATGATGGTGTGCCTGCCATCCTGCAATATAGGTCGTTCGATTTATATCTGGCAGATAGGAAGGAAACTATGGCAATTTTGCAAAAAGATACCCACACCCCTCTCCACATTTGCAAATAAGGCCTTCACTCGCTCATCCTTTTCTCCCACAAGATAAACTACTCATAAAGATGCATCTTGATGTTCCGTGCAACGCATGGGCATCTTGCTAGTTGTTGCAAAAAGCCAATGTGTGTGAGAGAGAGAGAGGGAGAGAGGAGGAGGACGGAGTGCATGTGTGACAAAGACACAAAGAGTGTGTGTAGAGGTATCGGCTTAAAATGAGGCGATAGTGTGTGTGTGCACGATCGAGAGGGCGTGTCTCAAGAATGGAAGAAAAATCTACATAGATACAAGGAGCGCGAGAGAGACATGTATGCGATAGTGGAAGCACGAGTGTGTGGGTGAATAAACCTATCTAGAGGCTAGTCGATAAATGTTTGTGAGAGAAATACGAGTCGGTGTGCGAAAGCGAGAGTTTTGTGTGTGTGAGAGAGATGGTAGTCGGGAAGGGGAGTGGAAGCAGGAGTTGTGTGTGTGTGAGAGAGAGAGGGGGGAGTTTGTCTGATCGGTAAACAAATGAATAATGTCAGTTTTATAACTAGGATGAAGACGGAAAGGAGACCGCAACAAATGTTGTGTCTGCAGAAGAGAGTAATTTTAGTGGTATGAGTCATATCTAGAGACATATAGGGTGTGTGAAAGAACCCCATAGAGAGAAAGACAAAGTGAAAGATGAGTGAGACTGTGTGTGTGGCGGTGAAAAAGAAAGCTTAGGTACCTAGTCATACCAGAGAATGGTAGAGACGTGAGAGATAATGAAAACTGTGTAATGTATAACGATAGGGAGAGTGTGACACTTCTCAAGGGAGACGTCGAGAGACCATGTTTGTGAAGATAGGAGAAACATGAAGTGAGCGTGCGGGTGAGCTGGAGAAAAGAGAGTGATAGCTACATGAAGGAGCATGCATGCGAGAGAGATGGGTGTGAAAGGAGTCAACATAAAAGGGATTCAAATATTTGAATTCGAGATGATGATACATGTAATTGATACTCGAACCAAAATTGATCTATCAAACATGCATACTCATATGAATTCACGCGCATCTATGTTATTTAATATGTAGATATTACTGATCCATACATTTAAGTAGAACATAATTTGGTTTGAATTTTTTAAATTCAACCTTATGATTTTGAGATCATTGTATTTGTAAATCATATTATACATATAAAGGAGCAGAATTCTTTGTTGTGCTTTTGAAAGTATATATATATATAAAATAATGCATATAGAATTTTATTCCAATCGAAAATGGATCCTTACCGAACAAAAATAGAATACAAACTGGATTCGAATTGAGTTGGCATGGTAAACATGCACTCTTGCTCTGCAAAAATTTGAACGAAGCGGGGATAGTCGCAGTAACCGCCCGAAACCAAAATCTGCAAGATGGAAATTACTGCCTATCCCTGCCACACAAAGCCTATCGGCTCGATTTCTATAGGTTTCGATAGGGGTAGGTTTGTAATTTCACTCAGACGTGACATAACCGCCTCTCACCCGGATTCATACACGGTGGGCGTCAAAACACGGTGTCTCCTCGGACGAAATCGACTCCCTCCCCGATTCATACACGGTGGGCACCAAAAACAAACTCTCGTCGGCACATATTCGGTGTATGCGAGATTACCATCCTATCCCCAACCGATTAATATTGTTGTGATGTAGGAAATTTAAACGGGGGCTAAGTTTGTAAATTTCCTTGCA
Source organism: Aegilops bicornis (assembly GCA_021605145.1). NCBI lineage: Eukaryota > Viridiplantae > Streptophyta > Magnoliopsida > Poales > Poaceae > Aegilops > Aegilops bicornis. The sequence continues at coordinate 532,043,653 of CM038670.1, forward strand.
TTTGAGACAAGCGCTCCCTGAAGACATGGTTCCCCCCTTCGTCTCCCTCCATTTCCCCATTCATACTCCATGGGCGCCAAAACACCCTCTCCACCCCAGCCTCCTCCGTCCGCCACCCCATCCACTGCCGTCCTCCTCCACCATGCCGGAGCTGATACCCCGACGCCGTCGGCCATTACAAGAGATCGACCTCTCTCATCCACGGCTTCGGACCGGGATCCTTGCATCCCGTCCTTTCGGTTCATCCCCGCCGTCGTCCACCTTGCCGGCGCCGCTCCCACGACCTTCTCGTCCTCCGTGCCCTGCCGCCACCATCTACCCTCCCAGATTTGCTTCCATGCCGCTGACAGCCGTCGCTACCGCAACACCGTCAAATTCTCAGCAGATGCATACACGGCGACGCACCAGTGGTGGTACTCTTTCGTATCTGCTCAACTTATTTATCGTAGCAAGAAAATAGATCGTCACTGCTTTACTCTGATTTCTTGTCCATCACTTACTTGTTAGTTGAAAGCAAAAATTGGTTGCAAAGTTGCCTTTGTCCGGTTTGCACCTTCAGATCCGCCATGGCACGCTCAACACTATACTCGCAATGCTTATGGTTTTCCCCTTTTATATTCCACACTAGTTAAATGACAATAGACTAAATTTCAAAATTGGATCAGTCGATTTTTGAGAGCTCGTCGGAGTTCGCCGGTGCAAAGGAAGGGGCTCGGGTGGGGATGGTGGTTGTGGGGGTGGTGGTGGGGCCTCGACGAATGAAGAAAACTCGACGTGGGTGGGACATGCGATGGGGGCCAGTGGTTCGGCCGGCGGCCTGTGCGGTGTTCTGTATGGGAAGAATCAGAGACGAGGAAGAAGAAGGGTTAGGAGTCGTAGGATCTTCATACAACCGTCTGAAATGGTCGACTGACCCAAATGACAATAGTCACGCGACTAGCATGCAGACATGCCTTTATATTCAGTACCATCATCGTACCTGCTTAGCACTGCTCCTGAATCCATCAAGCTAAACAACGTGCCACTCATAATTCCAAACTTGTTGCTAAAATACGAATCTGATATGATGCTGATATTACTAAAACAGATAACGTTTAATTGGTCAGCTAATGTTCCTACTTTACTTTCGAAAAGCACGTGCACCACATATAGAGAGACAGCAGGGAGTTACATTCTTAATGCGCTCTGGTTCATCATGTGTGGGCACTGCACAACGAACATTTTATTATCCAAAATCTGCTTGCTCTTCTTTAGCATGTTCCTCTTCCGTTCTTCTTTAATAAGTAATCTCTCCATTCCTAAATACAAGTCTTTGTATAGATTCCACCATGGACTACATATGGAGCAAAATGAGTGAATCTACACTCTAAAATGTATCTGTATACATCTGTATGTGATCCATAGTGGAAATCTCTACAAAGACTTATATTTTGGAATGGAGGGAGTATGATAGTAGTACAATATATTCCTTGTAGTGAAGATGAGCAGGGACATTTGCAGTGTAGAGGTCTATACGGTCAGTTGTGATGGACACTTTGAACTCTTCGGGCCTCTTTAATTCGTAGGATTTTGTAAACATAGGAATAGGAATTGTAGTGGCCTGCCCACTTGAATCCTATAAGATTAGCAAGGAAATGCGGGGAGCTGTGTCGCCTTTGAGAGTTACACAAATGTTAACAGTACCGCACCTTCAGTTGAAGAGAGCTGGTATCCGAAACCTTTCTAGCAGTACCGACAATACTAGCACATATATTCCAGCAAGTTCCACTTTGCTGATCTTACTTGTGATGCTTACGGTTTTCCTGTTATATCTACACTATGATCTGCGTAGCTGCTTTGTGTCACACTAGCGGCAGTCCACTCTTGAAGCTAAACAACACACCAATCATAACAAAGCTTACTTCTTCAAATACGAATTGTGATATGATACTGATATTAGTTAACAGACACACATTTAATTGGTCAGTTAATGCTCCCACTTGATTTTCCAAATGCATGTGGCCACATATAGAGAGACTGACATGGAATTGCATTTCTTTGGTACTGTGGATTCATCATGAGTGGGCAATCAACATCATATGCAATGAAGCGGAACCTCAAGAATATGCTTCCTCTTCTGTTCTTTAACATGTTACTCTTTTTTTATTATGTATTTAGTACGTACAGTATGTTCCTTGTCAGGAAGGGGAGCAGGGACATCTGTAGTCAACAACTGATAGGGCTGGCCTGTACGTGATCGATAGGCTTTCAATTAGTAGCGGCAATACAACATAGTAATTTCCAGCCGGTTCCACTTTCCTGATTTATATATCCTGGTTATGGTGTACCCCTTTTATGTAAACTACGATCTGCCTAGTTGTTGTGTGCTCTTGTTATCATGGTTTGGCAATAAACTCTCTATACAGTATATTATGAACCTATCATATGCCAACTATCCTTACTTTTGGAGCCTATTTTTTGTGTACTTGTGTCAGATTATATTAATGCACACACCATATTACATCACACATGGGCTCTCTCATCAGAATCCAATGATAGCACACAAGGGTTTACACGGGCGCCCCTATATTAGAATATCCTCTACATTACAAAGATAATCTCACTACTATTTATGTTTTCATGCTTCTCAGATATTATACGTAATCACAGTGAATATCATAATCCGTGCATCAGAAGAATATTGTGGAACACTGCAACGACTTACAAAATTGGCACCAAGGCATTGAGTGCCATTCTGGATGCAATGAAACTCATACGCTTCCCACCTGTAGATTCTTGTTCAGAATATGATCCTAATGACTATTCTAACCTCGAGGAGTGAAAGGCAGATGGCATGTCCTGTTCACCCATCAAGGTGCCTCTTCTAATTTGGCAAGGTTTTATTGATTGCGCGTATCTTCCATAAGTTGTCTTGCATTTCTTCTACTTTGTAGCACCGCGATTTGCTTAGTTTACTCATCATATATGTCAAGATGCCATGCCCATCCATTATCAATAGATATTCCATCTGTCATCATACCATGTTTTTTCACTCAAATGCTATTCTTGTGCATCAGACATCAGAAAGGAAGAGGGTGATTGCCGAACCTGAAGGAGCACCAGCAAAGTCCTTGAAAAACGTGGTGGTGCCGGAGAAATCAGACAACACCCCACTTATATTGGCTCTACAACCAGTGACACAAAATGTAGGACCGACTTCAGCAGACTGTACCCATACTTCACTGGCCACACCACTAGCCCCACCATACAGGACCTGCACTCCAGCAAAAGGTATGCCGATTTCAGTTGCCATAGCACCAGCCGTACCACAGAAAAATCCCACTCCAGCAAAAAGTACAGCAAGTCCACCGGCCGAAGACCTATCCCAACTGCAGAGACGGCCAATTCCTGCAGATTGGAACCCCATTCCAGTTATTCCCAGTTTAAAAGACAATGATTTCAATGTTGTTAGGGACTACGTGCATATATTCCCATCATGGGAAGATTATAGTGAAGACAAACACCATTTTCACATCTTCCTGTCCCACTTACGTGTAAGTGCTATTATTCATGGTGATTACTTTCTTGTTTTCTGCTGATTGAACACATCAATGATTTAAATTACATTGTTGTAAGTGGTGAGGGTCAACCAGGATAGTCATGATGAGCAAAGCTTGCTTGCGCTTTTCAAGGAAGCATTGCAGTAGTATCGATGTTACCTGAGGAAATCACACTTTGATGGCAAGTCTACAAACGAATTTCCGGTGAAGTCTCCTGTGCTAAATTTAGAAGACATTAAATGGAAAAACCTTGTTATGCACTGGTCTCGTTCCCAGGATGAGGTATTGTCTATGATATCACATGACAATTTGAACTTCTACTTTTCCGCATGTGCCTTACAGATCTTTTTTGCAGGAAATCTGCTCGAAGAAGAATTCCGGTTTGAAAAGGACGACAGGATATTGCAAATATGCTGCCCGCTGCTTTGCTCTTGTTAGTACCTGTTGTCCTGTATCATTATACTTGCATACATACCCGGTTCATTATGTGATAGCTTGCTTATCAATTGTTCACTCCAAATTATCTGATCTGTATGAATGGTTACATTAGTGTAGAATATATCCAATGCCAATGAAAATTTTTAGCTCTGCATTGTTCTTGTAAGTACCTGTTGTCCTTTATCAGTGTACTTATATTGACAGCTAGTTGTACATGTACCATCACTCTGCAGCTTATTTTCCTTTGCCCTCCATTTTCTACACATCAGATCTATATTTACTCTTACCATAAGGTTGGATAACACCGATGGTACTGAAGAAGTTTAGCTCTGCATTGCTCTTGGCTGTACCTTTTGCTTGTATCGATGTACTTACATTTATAGTTACTTGGTTATGTAGCATCACTCTTCATCTTCTCTTAAATATTCTCCATTTTTTCTTATATTATCACATCTATATTTACTCTTAACAAAATGTAGAATAAAGGCAATGCTTATGGAGAAGATTTTGTGGTAAACTTCTTGAATTGCCCCCCCCCATCAGCATGGACAAGGGCTTTATAGAGCCTCTCTTCACCAATAATGTAAGTTTGTCCTTCTAAAGCCTTCAAACTTTATTGTGTATATTTGGTTAGGCATGACTACAACAGCTGTTTATTTTTGGTGTTTGCATCAATCTGCATGTTTAAAGTTTATTATGTAGTTCATAAACAAAAGTTTGTCCTTCTCGATATAAGTTTTCAATTGTACAACCAAATTCCTTCTTCATACCATGTAAATTAAACAATACAGAGCAAGTGATCTTCTTTTGCACTGCATGTATGCTTCTGTTCTTGATCCGTAATCGAGTGTTGTCGTGAACCTACCCACTACAGAACAATGTCATATTCTGCAATGTCTTAACTATGAACAATGTCATATCATTCTACTATTATTTAAACCATCTCTTTATTTGCCAATCTGAAATGGGATAAATTGACAACACACTAACCATTGATACTTATGAGTTCTTGATCTTAATCCGATTGGTGTCGTGAAGCTGCCAACTCCTTCACAATGTCATTTCCTGCCATGTCTTGACCTGAACAATACCATATTGTGTTAATGCTATTTTAAACTGTGTCACTTTATTCGTCAGTGAGAAATGTGATGAATTGTCAGCACTCATACTTATATGTGTTGGAGAACGTTGCAGAAAAATAAAAATTTTCCTACGGTTTCACCAAGATCCATCTATGAGTTCATCTAAGCAACGAGTCAAGGGAGTGAGTTTGCATCTACATACCACTTTGTAGATCGCGAGCGGAAGCATTCAAAAGAACGGGGATGAAGTAGTCGTTCTCGCCGTGATCCTATCACCGGAGATCCTAGCGCCGAGCAGACGGCACCTCCGCGTTCAACACACGTGCGGACGGGAGGCGTCTCCTCCTTCTTGATCCAGCAAGGGGAAGGAGAGGTTGATGATGATCCAGCAAAGACCTGACAGGCGTGGTGGTGGATGTGCAGAACTCGGCGAGGCTTCGCCAAGCTGCTGCGGGAGGAGGACGAGGTGTAGCAGGGGGAGGGAGGCGCCAGAACTTTCAGCGTGCGGCTGCCCCCTCCCCCCTCCCTTTATATAGGCCCCCAGGGGGGGCGCCGGCCCTTGGGGATCCCATCTCCCAAGGGGGGCGGCGGCCAAGGGGGGTGGAGTGCCCCCCAAGGCAAGTGGGCCCCCCCACCCTAGGGTTTCAACCCTAGGCGCAGGGGGTGGGCCAAGGGGGGCGCACCAGCCCACTATGGGCTGGTTCCCCTCCCCACTTCAGCCCATGGGGCCCTCCGGGATGGGTGGCCCCACCCGGTGGACCCCCAGGACCCTTCCGGTGGTCCCGGTACTATACCGGGTGACCCGAAACTTTCGATGGCGAAATACCACTTCCTATATATAATTCTTTACCTTCGGACCATTCTGAAACTCCTCGTGACGTCCGGGATCTCATCCGGGACTCCGATCAACATTCGGTATACTGCATACTCATATTCATACAACCCTAGCGTCACCGAACCTTAAGTGTGTAGACCCTACGGGTTCGGGAGACACGTGAACATGACCGAGACTGCTCTCGGCAATAACCAACAATGGGATCTGGATACCCATGTTGGCTCCCACATGCCCTCGATGATCTCATCGGATGAACCACGATGTCGAGGATTCAAACAACCCCGTATACAATTCCCTTTGTCAATCGGTATGTTACTTGCCCGAGATTCGATCGTCGGTATCCCAATACCTCGTTCAATCTCGTTACCGGCAAGTCACTTTACTCGTACCGTAATGCATGATCCCGTGACGAGACACTTGGTCACTTTGAGCTCATTATGATGATGCACTACCGAGTGGGCCCAGTGATACCTCTCCGTAACACGGAGTGACAAATCCCAGTCTCGATCCGTGTCAACCCAACAGAGACTTTCGGAGATACCTGTAGTGCACCTTTATTGTCACCAAGTTACATTGTGACGTTTGGTACACCCAAAGCACTCCTACGGTATCCGGGAGTTACACGATCTCATGGTCTAAGGAAGAGATACTTGACATTGGAAAAGCTCTAGCAAAACGAACTACACGATCTTGTGCCATGCTTAGGATTGGGTCTTGTCCATCACTTCATTCTCCTAATGACGTGATCCCGTTGTCAATGACATCTGATGTCCATAGTCAGGAAACCATGACTATCTGTTGACCAACGAGCTAGTCAACTAGAGGCTTACTAGGGACGTATTGTGGTCTTTGTATTCACACGTGTATTATGATTTCCGGATAATACAATTATAGCATGAATAGAAGACAATTATCATGAACAAGGAAATATAATAATAATGCTTTTATTATTGCCTCTAGGGCATATTTCCAACAGTCTCCCACTTGCACTAGAGTCAATAATCTAGTTACATTGTGATGAATCAAACACCCATAGAGTTACGGTGTTGATCATGTTTTGCTCATGAGAGAGGTTTAGTCAGCGGATCTGCGACATTCAGATCCGTATGCACTTTACAAATTTCTATGTCTCCATCTTGAACATTTTCACGGATGGAGTTGAAGCGACGCTTGATGTGCTGGTCTTCTTGTGAAACACAGGCTCCTTGGCAAGTGCAATAGCTCGGTGTTGTCACGAGAAGAAAGTTTGATCGGCCCCGACGCATTGGGTATGACTCCTAGGTCGGTGATGAACTCCTTCACCCAAATTTCTTCATGCGCTGCCTCCGAGGCTGCCATGTACTCCGCTTCACATGTAGATCCCGCCACGACGCTCTGCTTGCGGCTGCACCAGCCATCTTGCTCCACCATTCAACATATACACGTATCCGGTTTGTGACTTAGAGTCATCCAGATCCGTGTCGAAGCTAAGCGTCGATGTAACCCTTCTGACGAGCTCTTCGTCATGTCCATAAACAAGAAACATGTCCTTTGTCCTTTTCGGTACTTTAGGATATTCTTGGCGCTGTCCGGTGTTCCTTGCGGGATTACTTTGGTACCTTCCTACCAAACTTACGGCAAGTTTTACATCAGGTGCGGTACACAGCATGGCATACATAATAGATCCTATGGCTGAGGCATAGGGGATGACGCTCATCTCTTCTTTATCTTTTTGCCGTGGTCGGGCATTGAGCTAAGCTCAATCTCACACCTTGCAAAGACCTGAGCAAGAACCCTTTCTTGGACTGATCCATTTTGAACTTCTTCAAAATCTTATCAAGGTATGTGCTTTGTGAAAGACCTATGAGGCGTCTCGATCTATCTCTATAGATCTTGATGCCTAATATATAAGCAACTTCTCCAAGGTCCTTCATTGAAAAACTTTTATTCAAGTAGGCCTTAATGTTGTCCAAGAGTTCTATATCATTTCCCATCAAAAGTATGTCATCTACATATAATATGAGAAATGCTACGGAGCTCCCACTCACTTTCTTGTAAACACAGCTTCTCCATAAGTCTGCATAAACCCAAACGCTTTGATCATTTCATCAAAGCGAATGTTCCAACTCCGAGATGCTTGCACCGGCCCATAAATGGATCGCTGGAGCTTGCATACTTTGTTAGCATTCTTAGGATCGACAAAACCCTCCAGCTGCATCATATACAGTTCTTCCTTAAGATGCCCGTTAAGGAATGCCGTTTTGATGTCCATCTGCCATATCTCATAATCATAGTATGCGGCAATTGCTAACATGATTCGGACGGACTTAAGCTTCGCTACGGGAGAGAAAGTCTCATCGTAGTCAATCCCTTGAACTTGCCGATAACCCTTAGCGACAAGTCGAGCTTTATAGATGGTGACATTACCATCCGCGTCCGTCTTCTTCTTAAAGATCCATTTGTTTTCTATCGCTCGCCGATCATCGGGCAAGTCATTCAAAGTCCATACTTTGTTTTCATACATGGATTCTATCTCAGATTTCATGGCGTCTAGCCATTTGTTGGAATCTGGGCCCGCCATCGCTTCTTCATATTTCGAAGGTTCACCGTTGTCTAACAACATGATTTCCGGTGACAGGGTTGCCGTACCACTGCAGTGCGGGCGTGTCCTTGTAGACCCTCTGAAGTTCGGTAGCTACTTGATCCAAGTACCTTGATCATCGTCATTATTTTCCTCTTGAGTTGGTGTAGGCATCACAGGAACATTTTCACGAGCTGCACTACTTTCCCGTTCAAGAGGTAGTACTTCATCGAGTTCTACTTTCCTCCCACTTACTTCTTTCGAGAGAAACTCTTTTTCCAGAAGGGATCCGTTCTTGGCAACAAAGATCTTGCCCTCGGATCTTAAGTAGAAGGTATACCCAATGGTTTCTTTAGGGTATCCTATGAAGACGCATTTTCCGACTTGGGTTCGAGCTTTTACGGTTGAAGTTTCTTGACATAAGCATCGCATCCCCAAACTTTTAGAAACGCAGCGACTTAGGTTTCTTCCCAAACCATAATTCATACGGTGTCGTCTCAACGGATTTAGACGGTGCCCTATTTAAAGTGAATGTAGCTGTCTCTAGAGCGTATCCCCAAAATGAAAGCGGTAAATCGGTAAGAGACATCATGGATCGCACCATATCCAATAGAGTGCGATTCTGACGTTCGGACACCTTTATTACGCTAAGGTGTTCGGCGGTGTGAGTTGTGAAACGATTCCACATTTTCTTAAGTGTGTACCAAATTCGTGACTTAAATATTCTCCTCCACGATCCGATCGTAGAATTTTATCTTTCGGTCACGTTGATTCTCTACTTCATTCTGAAATTCCTTGAACTTTTCAAAGGTCTCAGACTTGTGTTTCATCAAGTAGACATACCCATATCTACTCAAGTCATCTCGTGAGAGTGAGAACATAACGATATCCTCCATGAGCCTCAACACTCATTGGACCGCACACATCGGTATGTATGATTTCCAACAAGTTGGTTGCTCGCTCCATTGTTCCGGAGAACGGAGTCTTGGTCATTTTGCCCATGAGGCATGGTTCGCATGTGTCAAATGATTCATAATCGAGAGACTCTAAAAGTCCATCAGCATGGAGCTTCTTCATGCGCTTGACACCAATGTGACCAAGGCGGCGATTACCACAAGTATGTGGGACTATCGTTATCAACTTTACATCTTTTGGTATTCACGCTATGAATATGTGTAACACTACGCTCGAGATTCATTAAGAATAAACCATTGACCATCAGAGCATGACCATAAAACATATCTCTCATATAAATAGAACAACCATTATTCTCGGATTTAAATGAGTAGCCATCTCGTATCAAACGAGATCCAGATACAATGTTCATGCTCAAACTTGGCACCAAATAACAATTATTAAGGTTTATAACTAATCCCGTAGGTAAATGTAGAGGTAGCGTGCCGTGGCGATCACATCGACCTTGGAACCATTCCCGGCAGCGCATCGTCACCTCGTCGCCCTTCGCGGTCTCCGCTTATTCCGCAGCTCCTGCTGTGAGTTACAAATATGAGCAATGGCACCGGTATCAAATACCGAGGAGTTACTACAGTCTTTGGTAAGGTACACATCTTTTACATGTATTTCTATTATTCCTTTGGTGTTTCCGGCCTTCTTATGCGCTAAGTATTTGTGGCAGTTCCTCTTCCTGTGACCCTTCCACTTGCAATAAAAGCACTCAATCTCAGGCTTGGTTCCATTCTTTGACTTCTTCCGGCAACTTGCTTTACGGGCGCGGCAACCTCCTTGCCATCCTTCTTGAAGTTCTTCTTGCCCTTGCCCTTCTTGAACTTAGTGGTTTTATTGACCATCAACTCTGGCTGTTCTTTCTTGATTTCAACCTCTGCTGACTTCAGCATTGAGAATACTTCATGAATGGTCTTCACCATCCCCTGCATATTGTAGTTCATCACAAAGCTCTTGTAGCTTGGTGGGAGCGACTGAAGGATTCTGTCAATGACCGCATCGTCAAGGAGGTTTATGTCCAGTAGGACAGGCGGTTGTGCAACCGGACATTTTGAGTATGTGCTCACCGACGAACTGTTTTCCTCCATCTTACAACTATAGAACTTGTCGGAGACTTCATATCTCTCGACCGGGCATGAGCTTGGAAAACTAGTTTCAGCTCTTGAACATCTCATATGCTCCGTGTTGCTCAAAAGCGCTTTTGGAGCCCGGTTCTAAGGTGTAAACCATGCCGCACTGAACGAGGAGTAATCATCGACGAGTCTGCCAAGCATTCATAATGTCTTGGTTCTTTGGGACGGGGCGTCACCTAAGCGGTCCTTCTAGGACATATTGTTTCCTGGCAGCTATGAGGATGATCCTCGGGTTCCGGACCCGGTCCGTATAGTTGCTGCCATCATCTTTCAGCTTGGTTTCTCTAGGAGCAACGTTGAAGTTCAAGTTGACATGAGCGTTGGCCATTTGATCTACAAGACATATTACATAAAAGTTATAGACTAAGTTCATGATAATTAAGTTCATCTAATCAAATTATTTTAATGAACTCCCACTCAGATTAGACATCCCTCTAGTCATCTAAGTGTTACACGATCCGAGTCGACTAGGCCGTGTCCGATCATCACGTGAGACGGACTAGTCATCGTTGGTGAACATTCTCATGTTGATCGTATCTTCCATACGACTCGTGTTCGACCTTTCGGTCTCCGTGTTCGAGGCCATGTGCATACACATGCTAGGCTCGTCAAGTTAACCCTAAGTGTTTTGCATGTGTAAAACTGTCTTACACCCGTTGTATGTGAACGTAAGGATCTATCACACCCGATCATCACGGGGTGCTTCGAATCCGCTCCAACTAAAGTGGGAGAGACAGACACCCGCCAGCCACCTTATGCAACTAGTGCATGTCAGTCGGTGGAACCGGTCTCACGTAAGCGTACGTGTAAGGTTGGTGCAGGCGCTTCATCCCACAATACCGCTGAAGCAAGATAAGACTAGTAGCGGCAAGAAAGTTGACAAGATCTCGCCCACAACAAAATTGTGTTCTACTCGTGCAATAGAGAACTACGCATAGACCTAGCTCATGATGCCACTTTGTTGGAGAACGTTGCGAAAAATAAAAATTTTCCTACGGTTTCACCAAGATCCATCTATGAGTTCATCTAAGCAACGAGTCAAGGGAGTGAGTTTGCATCTACATACCAGTTTGTAGATCGCGAGCGGAAGCGTTCAAAAGAACGGGGATGAAGTAGTCGTTCTCGCCGTGATCCTATCACCGGAGATCCTAGCGCCCGAACGGACGGCACCTCCGCGTTCAACACACGTGCAGGGGACGGAGGCGTCTCCTCCTTCTTGATCCAGCAAGGGGAAGGAGAGGTTGATGATGATCCAGCCAACCTGACAGGCGTGGTGGTGGATGCAGCAGAACTCCGGCAGGGCTTCGCCAAGGCTGCTGCGGGAGGAGGACGAGGTGTAGCAGGGAGGGAGGCGCGGAGTTTGAGTGCGGCTGCCCTCCCCCTCCTTTATATAGGCCCCGAGGCGCCCGGCCTGGGGATCCCATCTCCCAAGGGGGCGGCCAAGAGGTGGAGTGCCCCCCAAGGCAAGTGGGCGCCCCCCCCGCTAGGGTTTCAACCCTAGGCGCGGGTGGGCCAAGGCGCACCAGACCACTATGGGCTGGTTCCTCCCCACTTCAGCCCATGGGGCCCTCCGGGATGGGTGGCCCCACCGGTGGACCCAGGACCCTTCCGGTGGTCCCGGTACAATACCGGGTGACCTCGAAACTTTCCCGATGGCCGAAATACCACTTCCTATATATAATTCTTTACCTCCGGACCATTCTGAAACTCCTCGTGACGTCCGGGATCTCATCCGGGACTCCGATCAACATTCGTTATACTGCATACTCATATTCATACAACCCTAGCGTCACCGAACCTTAAGTGTGTAGACCCTACGGGTTCGGGAGACACGTAGACATGACCGAGACTGCTCTCGGGCAATAACCAACAGCAGGATCTGGATACCCATGTTGGCTCCCACATGCTCCTCGATGATCTCATCGGATGAACCACGATGTCGAGCATTCAAACAACCCCGTATACAATTCCCTTTGTCAATCAGTATGTTACTTGCCCGAGATTCGATCGTCGGTATCCCAATACTTCGTCAATCTCGTTACCGGCAAGTCACTTTACTCGTACCGTAATGCATGATCCCGTGACCAGACACTTGGTCACTTTGAGCTCATTATGATGATGCACTACCGAGTGGGCGGTGATACCTCTCCGTAACACGGAGTGACAAATCCAGTCTCGATCCGTGTCAACCCAACAGAGACTTTCGGAGATACCTGTAGTGCACCTTTATTGTCACCCGATTCACGTTGTGACATTTGGTACACCCAAAGCACTCCTACGGTATCCGGGAGTTACACGATCTCATGGTCTAAGGAAGAGATACTTGACATTGGAAAAGCTCTAGCAAAGCGAACTACACGATCTTGTGCCATGCTTAGGATTGGGTCTTGTCCATCACGTCATTCTCCTAATGACGTGATCCCGTTGTCAATGACATCTGATGTCCATAGTCAGGAAACCATGACTATCTGTGTACCAACGAGCTAGTCAACTAGAGGCTTACTAGGGACGTATTGTGGTCTTTGTATTCACACGTGTATTATGATTTCCGGATAATACAATTATAACATGAATAGAAGACAATTATCATGAACAAGGAAATATAATAATAATGCTTTTATTATTGCCTCTAGGGCATATTTCCAACAATATGTGCAAAACCTGTCATCTGTCTGCTTGTTTATTTTTCAGAGTGAGGAGGATATAAGTATCAAACAAGCGCAGTCTCGTCAGCTTTCTCAGTTGCTTGTGTTGCAGCTCCCGAGCAGTGCTAACCTTTCTTGAACTCTATTGAAGTGTTGATGGTTTTGTATATTATTTTATCGGCGTGTGCTATGTCTTGAGCTTGCGTTGGTTTTCCCCGAAGAGGAGAGGATGATGCAGCATAGTAGCGTAAGTATTTCCCTCGGTTTTTGAGAACCAAGGTATCAATCCAGTAGGAGGCCACGCACAAGTCCCTCGTACTGCACAAAGCGATAGCTACTACGCAACCAATGCGATTAGGGGTTGTCAATCCTTCACGGTCACTTACGAGAGTGAGATCGATAGAGATAATAGTTTTGGTATTTTTGGTATAAAGATGCAAAGTAAAAAGTAAAAGGTAAAGTAAAACAAAGCAAGTATAAAAGTGATGGAGATTGATATGATGAGAATAGACCCGGGGACCATAGGTTTCACTAGTGGCTTCTCTCTAGAGCATAATTATTCTACGGTGGGTGAACAAATTACTGTTGAGCAATTGACTGAATTGAGCATAGTTATGAGGTTATCTAGGTACGATCATGTATATAGGCATCACATCCGTGACAAGTAGACCAAAACGATTCTGCATCTACATAGTTATGAGGTTATATAGGCATCTCATCGACCGCTATCCAGCATGCATCTAGAGTATTAAGTTAAAAACAGAGTAACGCCTTAAGCAAGATGACATGATGTAGAGGAATAAATTCATGCAATATGATAAATACCCCATATTGTTATCCTCGATGGCAACAATACAATACGTGCCTTGCAACCCTTTTTGTCACTGGGTAAGGACACCGCAAGATTGAACCCAAAGCCATGCACTTCTCCCATTGCAAGAACTACCAATCTAGTTGCCAAACCGAACGGATAATTCGAAGAGACTTGCAAATATAACTCAATCATACATAAAAGAATTCAGAGAAGATTCAAATATTATTCATAGATAAGCTGGATCATAAACCCACAATTCATTGGTCTCAACAAACACACCGCAAACAGAAGATTACATCGAATAGATCTCCACGAGAGAGGGGGAGAACATTGTATTGAGATCCAAAAAGAGAGAAGAAGCCATCTAGCTACTAGCTATGGACTCGAAGGTCTAAAGTAAACTACTCACACTTCATCGGAGAGGCTATGGTGTTGATGTAGAAGCCCTCCATGGTGGATGCCCCCTCCGGCGGGGCTCCAGAACAGGCCCCAAGATGGGATCTCGTGGATACATGAAGTTGCAGCAGTGGAATTAGGTTTTTGGCTCCTGTTCTGATCGTTTGGGGGTACGTAGGTATATATAGGAGGAAGGAGTACGTCTGTGGAGCTTCGAGGGGCCCTCGTGACCACCTCTCTGGTGCCTTGGCATAGGGTCCAAGTCTCCTGGATCACGTTCGATGAGAAAATCACGTTTCCGAAGGTTTCATTCCGTTTGGACTCCGTTTGATATTCTGTTTCTTCGAAATACTAAAAAAGGCAAAAAAACAGCAATTACAATTTGGGCCTCTGGTTAATAGGTTAGTCCCAAAAATAATATAAAAGTGGAAAATAAAGCCCATTATAGTCCAAAACAATAGATAAAGTAGCATGGAGCAATAAAAAATTATAGATACGTTGGAGACGTATCAGGCATCCCAAAGCTTAATTCCTGCTCGTCCTCGAGTAGGTAAATGATAAAAAGAGAATTTTTGATGCGGAGTGATACTTTGGCATAATTTCAATGTAAATCTTCTTAATCATGGTATGAATATTCAGATCCGAAATATTCAGGACAAAAGTTCATATTGACATAAAAATAATAATAATTCAAGCATACTAATCAAAGTAATCATGTCTTCTCAAAATAGCATGGCAAAAGAAAGTTCATCCCTACAAAATCATATAGTTAGGCTATGCTTCATTTTTGTCACACAAAGATATTCCCAACTTCTATACCCCCGATGACAAGCCAAGCAATTGTTTCATACTTAAATAATCTCAAACTTTTTCAACCTTCACGCAATACATGAGCGTGAGCCATGGACATAGCACTATGGGTGGAATAGAATATGATGATGGGGATTGTGTGGAGAAGACAAAAAGGAGAAAGTCTCACATTGACGAGGATAATCAACGGGCTATGGAGATGCCCATCAATTGATGTCAACATGAGGAGTAGGGATTGCCATGCAACAGATGCACTAGAGCTATGAATGCTCAACAAAATAAAACTAGTGGGTGTGCATCCAACTTGCTTGCTCATGAAGACCTAAGGCATTTTGAGGAAGCCCATCGTAGGAATATACAAGCCAAGTTCTATAACGAAAAATTCCCACTAGTATAGAAAGACAACTTATGAGACTCACTATATGAAAAACATGGTGCTACTTTGAAGCAAAATATATGAGACTCACTACATGAAGATCAAGGTGCTACTTTGAAGCACAATATACGAGACTCACTACATGAAGAACAAGGTGCTACTTTGAAGCACAAGTGTGGAAAAAGAGATAGTAGCATTGCCCTTTTTATTTATTTTCTTTTTTTTTGGGCCTTTCTTTTTTTTCTTTTTGGCCTTTCCTTTTTTATTTTTTTTATTTGGGCAATGCTCTAATAATGATGATCATCACACTTCTATTGATTACAACATAAGGATTACAACTCGAAATAGAACAAGGTATGACTCTATATGAATGCCTCGTGATGTACCGGGATGGTGCAATGAATCAAGAGTGACATGTATGAAAAATAATGCATGTTGGCTTTGCCACAAATACGATGTCAACTACATGATCATGCAATGGCAATATGACAAAAGTAAAGTATGTCATGATGATGATGAACGGAACGGTGGAAAGTTGCATGGCAATATATCTCGGAATGGCTATGGAAATGCCATAATAGGTAGGTATGGTGGCTGGTTTGAGGAAGATATAAGGAGGTTTATGTGTGATAGAGCATATCATATCACGGGGTTTGGATGCACCGGCGAAGTTTGCACCAACTCTCAATGTGAGGAAGGGCAATGCACGGTACCGAAGAGGCTAGCAAAGGCGGAAAGGTAAAAGTGCGTATAATCCATGGACTCAACATTAGTCAAAAGAACTTATATACTTATTGCAAAAATTTAGAAGTCATCAAAAATCAAGTACTACGCGCATGCTCCTAGGGGGATAGATTGGTAGGAAAGACCATCGCGTCCCCGACCGCCACTCATAAGGATGCACAAGCCGGATACACTTCATGTTTCAAATTTGTTACACAACTTTAACCATACGTGCATGCTCACGGGATTTGCTAACTTCAACACAAGCATTTCTCAAATTCACAACTACTCAACTAGCACGACTTTGATATTATCACCTCCATATCTCAAAACAATTATCAAGCATCAAACTTATCTTAGTATTCAACTCACTCAAAAGAAAGTTTCACATATCTTGAATACCAAGTATATTAACATTAAGCAAATTACCATGCTATTAACGAATCTCAAAATAATCTAAGTGAAGCATGAGAGATCAAGTTTCTTTAAAACAAATCCACTACCGTGCTCTAAAAGATCTAAGTGAAGCACTAGAGCAAAAATTATCACGCTCAAAGATATAAGTGAAGCACTATGAGCAAACTATCAAGCTCAAAAGATATAAGTGAAGCACATAGAGTATTCTATCAAATTTCAATTCATGTATGGCTCTCTCAAAAGGTGTGTACAGGAAGGATGATTGTGGTAAACTAACAAGCAAAGACGCAAATAATACAAGACGCTCCAAGCAAAACACATATCATGTGGTGACTAAAATATAGCTCCAAGTAAATTACCGATGGAAGTGGGCGAAAAGAGGGATGCCTTCCGGGGCATCCCCAAGCTTTGACTTTTTTGTGTCCTTGGATTATCTTGGGGGTGCCATGGGCATCCCCAAGCTTAGGATCTTGCCACTCCTTGTTCCATAATCCATCAAAAGAATTCACCCAAACCTTGAAAACTTCACAACACAAAACTCAATAGAAATCTCGTGAGCTCCGTTAGAGAAAGAAAAAAAAGACTACTTTAAGGTAATGTAACGAACTCATTCTTTATTTATCTTGGTGTTAAACCTACTGTATTCCAACTTCTCTATGGATTATAAACTATTTTACTAGCCATAGATTCATCAAAATAAGCAAACAACACACGTAAAACAGAATCTGTCAAAAACAGAACAGTCTGTAGTAATCTGTAACTAACGCAAAATTCTGGAACTCAAATAATTCTACCAAACTTAGACGACCTGTAAAATTTGTTTATTGATCAGAAGCAATTGGAATCAATATTTTATCACGTTCTGGTGATTTTTAACAATTCGGGTACTGAGCGCAAAGTTTCTGGAAATTACAGCAAGATCAAATAACTATCACCCAAGAAGATCCAGTAGGTTTAACTTGGCACAAACACTAATTAAAAGATAAAACCACATCTAAACAGAGGCTAGATGGATTATTTATTCCTAAACAGAAACAAAAACAAAAAACATAAAGAAAATTGGGTTGCCTCCCAACAAGCGCTATCGTTTAACGCCCCTAGCTAGGCATAAAAGCAAGGATAGATCTAGGTATTGCCATCTTTGGTAGGCAATCCATAAGTCGCTCTCGTGATAGATTCATATGGTAATTTTATTTTCTTTCTAGGGAAGTGTTCCATGCCTTTCTTTAATGGAAATTGGAATCTAATATTCCCTTCCTTCATATCAATAATTGCACCAATCATTCTAAGGAAACGTCTACCAAGAATAATAGGACATGAAGGATTGCAATCTATATCAAGAACGATAAAATATACGGGCACATAATTCCTATTTGCAACAATAAGAACATCATTAATTCTTCCCACAGGCTTTTTAATAGTGGAATCCGCAAGATGCAAGTTTAGAGAGCAATCATGAAAGTCACGAAAATCTAGCAAATCACACAAGATTTTGGGAATAGTGGAGACACTAGCACCCAAATCACACAAAGCATTAAACTCATGACCTTTGATTTTAATTTTGATAGTAGGTTCCCACTCATCATAGAGTTTTCTAGGGATAGAAACTTTCAACTCAAGTTTTTCTTCATAAGATTGCATCAAGACATCAACAATGTGTTCGGTAAAGGCATTATTTTGACTATAAGCATGAGGAGAATTTAGCACGGTTTGCAACAAGGAAATACAATCAATTAAAGAGAGATTTTCATAATTAAATTCCTTGAGATCCAATATAGTGGGTTTAGCAACATCTAGATTTTTATTTCTTTCAATCCCACTTTTATCAATTTCATCATCAAGATCTAAAAACTCCGAATTCTTAGAACGCCTTCTAGGTAAAGGAGATCATATTCAGTTTCATCAAGATTCATATTGCAAAACAAAGATTTGATAGGGGACACATCAATAGCTTTTAGATCTTCATCTTGATTTCCATAGGAATTCGGTTTAGCGACCATCTTATTGACTAAGGTAGCTTGCATATCCGAAATTTCAGCGGTCATCTTTTCAAGACGAGCAATTTGGGCTCTTATACCATCAAATTCTTTAGACATATCATCGAGCTCTTTATTCATATAACTCATAAAGCTCTTTCGTTCCTTAAGCTCGTTTCTAAAGAAATTATTATGCTCAAATTGCAAAACCATAAACTTCCTGACATTGTTTTCGATTTCCTCTAGCCTTTTAAGGTGAAGATCACCAAATTTAGGTAGGGCCATTGCGACAAACAAGCAATCCAACACACGAGCAAACAAAAGGACGAGGAAAAGGCAACGGGAAAAAGAGGAGGAGATTGGGAAAGAGAGGGTGAATAAAACGGCAAGGGTGAAGTGGGGAGAGGAAAGCGAGGCAAATGGCAAATAATGTAATGCGAGAGATAGGGATTGTGATGGGTACTTGGTATGTTGACTTTTGCGTAGTCTCCCCGGCAACAGCGCCAGAAATCCTTCTTGCTACGTCTTGAGCTTGCGTTGGTTTTCCCTAAAGAGGAGAGGATGATGCAGCACAGTAGCATAAGTATTTCCCTCAGTTTTTGAGAACCAAGGTATCAATCCAGTAGGAGGCCACGCATAAGTCCCTCGTACCTGCACAAAACGATAGCTACTCGCAACCAACGCGATTAGGGGTTGTCAATCCCTTCACGGTCACTTACGAGAGTGAGATCTGATAGAGATAATATTTTTGGTATTTTTGGTATAAAGATGCAAAGTAAAAAAGTAAAAGGTAAAGTAAAACAAAGCAAGTATAAAAGTGATGGAGATTGATATGATGAGAATAGACCCGGGGGCCATAGATTTCACTAGTGGCTTCTCTCAAGAGCATAAGTATTCTACGGTGGGTGAACAAATTACTGTTGAGCAATTGATGTAATTGAGCATAGTTATGAGGTTATCTAGGTATGATCATGTATATAGGCATCACGTCCGTGACAAGTAGACCGAAATGATTCTCAGATTCACTACTATTACTCCACTCATCGACCGCTATCCAGCATGCATCTAGAGTATTAAGTTTATAAAATCAGAGTAACACCTTAAGCAAGATGACATGATGTAGAGGAATAAATTCATGCAATATGATAAATACCCCATCTTGTTATCCTCGATGGCAACAATACAATACGTGCCTTGCAACCCTTTACATCACTAGGAAAGGACACGCAAAGATTGAACCCAAAGCCATGCACTTCTCCCATTGCAAGAACTACCAATCTAGTTGGCCAAACCAAACGGATAATTCAAGAGACTTGCAAAGATAACTCAATCATACATAAAATAATTCAGAGAAGATTCAAATATTATTCATAGATAAGCTGGATCATAAACCCACAATTCATCGGTCTCAACAAACACACCGCAAAAAGAAGATTACATCGAATAGATCTCCACGAGAGAGGGGGAGACACTACAAAAAAATACACTTCCGTGATGATACGTGTTTGTCACAGTAGGTCGCGTTTTTTGTCATGCATGTACATCCATGACAAATTTATGACAGAATCAAGATAGTCATACCTGTGCTGTCGTAGAAGTGTTCCATGACATTACCAAAATTATCATCACGGAAATGTCCACTTCCATGACGATAAATCGCGCGTCACAGAAGTGCTTTCGTCAAGGGTGACCGACACGTGGCATCCACCGTAATGGAACGCCATTAAGCTATTAGGTCGGGTTTTGGATCCGATAACCCGTTAACAGCCCCGACCAATGGGAAATTTCCACGTGTAAAATTCTTATTGGCCGGACGAAACATGTGTCAGCTTGTCAGTGGGTCAGATAGGCGCCTATGATATGTCGACACGTGCCACGGCCCACCACTGGCCTATTTAGCTTACAAAGCTGGCCCGTTTGACTTGGTCAAAAGTTAACGGGCTGGCCCATGAAAAGCCTATTAACGGTCTCTTCAGAAATAGCCCATTTTACGGCCCGTTAGGCACTAAAGGAAATCGGCCCAACAACGTCATGTGGCCCCTCAAATATAACACCAGCCCATTTCACTTTCGGCCCATGTATGGCCCACGACGTCTTCGGCCCATATGAGGCCTTTCAGATCTTCGGCCCTTCTGGTCCACGGTGACTCTAGCCCATAATGAACAGTAAATTTTCTTTGTACCCATTAACGGCCCGTGATTTACATGGACCGTTTCCAGCCCGTGTTAGCTTTCGGCCTATTGACGGCCCATACATTCTTGGGCTCCTTTTCGGCCCTCGATTACTTCCGGCCCGTTACTGGCCTGTTCCCCTAATGGGACAAATTCGGCCCATGACAAGAGTCGGCCCGTTACTGGCATGTTCCCCAAATGGGCCAAATTCGGCCCATGGCAAGAAATCGACCCGTTCTTGGCTTTGTTACCCTAATGGGCCAAATTAGGCCCCATGGGAAGAAGCCGGCGTTCTCGCCAGCGGCCGTCTATATTACGGCCCATTAACGACCCGTTATGCCCGTGATGTAATTAAGCTTTTGCAGTCCCTACGGCTGTTAACGGCCCGTTACCGTGGGCCGATACCAATTACGCCCGATTACGGCCCATGTAGACCCATTTATCCGATGGCCCTAGGCCCATTTATCGACGACCGAGGCCCACCGATTCTGAGCCCATTTATCGACGGCCGTGGAGACCCATGGATCCTACGGCCCGTATATAACCCATGGTGAATTGCGACCACTAGCAAACCAGGGAAAAATAAGACTAGGAAATAAATAAGGCCCAAACTAACGCTAGGCTATTAAAGCGATTGCACAGATTACATCCACTCGGCATCAAAGATCGCCACCGGTGCAAATATAGGGAACACCCTACACTATACAAAAAGCGGCTTCTGTTTTCTTCAAATTGATGGCTGCACGTTAAGAATAAATTTTGTATCGCACCAAAACAAAGTACAACTATATAACAAAAGGAAGGTTGGCATAAAACTTAACGATGTAGCGAGATAAATGCACCACCGAAGTTTAGAAGCTTCGGTTCATTTGACTGTTACGTTTTCATGATGTATTGTCCGATGTAACACCATAACCCTCGCCTTCATTTCCCCTAGGCTCCCGAACACCATAGCAAATGTCTGATAGTCTGGTTTCAAAACCATGCATATCTTGACGACATTGAGCAATGTTTCTCCTTGTTTCACAAAGAGCCTCTGTTAGGGAATGGACTTGTGTCTGGAGCGCAGATACAACATTGCTTTGAGCTTGCATAACTTGATCATGAGGCAGTATGGATGATATTGCCTTAACAACCAACCCAAAGATTACGCGAGAACGTGCTTTTGGCCTTTGTTAGTGTGTATCTTGACCCACTGCAGCAAGAGGCGACATTGCGGTTATAGTTGCCTCGCCACCTTGAGAAGGTGGCGGTTCCACCATTTTTTCCATAGCTTGCTGAAAAGTTGAGGTTTTACATTAGTAGTACCATAACGAAGATATTAAGGAGGCAGCAAAACCAAACAAAATAGCTTTGGTCTATATCACGAGAACTTATTACGGTGAACCCATGTAAAATATTAGTTGTATTTTATTGCAAAGTACATAATAAAACCAGGTTCCAAACATATGACCATGTACCATCGCTAATGTATTGTCTATTTCTTCACATTGTATTGAGGGCTAAGGATAAAGAGACGAAGTTTATAATACGGTAAGCATAGTATGACATCATTCATATCACAAAACAACTGAGAAAAGACAAACAGGCAATTGTAACGTTGTGT
Organism: Aegilops bicornis; assembly: GCA_021605145.1. Lineage (NCBI taxonomy): Eukaryota > Viridiplantae > Streptophyta > Magnoliopsida > Poales > Poaceae > Aegilops > Aegilops bicornis. Next base: position 532,066,137 of record CM038670.1, read on the forward strand.
GGGCAAGTCCAACACGGAACTAGATTACGGGTCAAGATCAAAGGAACATCACTCCTCCCTTTTAAACTTTGTAAGGTGCAATGATACGCTAAGACAATTGTGTATAAAATTGAAAAGAGTAATAGACATTGGCTGCAAACCATGCAGTTAAAGGCACAAGTCAGAGTAAGTAGTAGTTAAAAGGCATGAGGATTAAGGACTCACAACAGCGGCTTTGACTGGTGTAGTCATGCCCTTCTTCTTGCTGGTGTGACAGTCCTTGCAGATTTCCACAGCATTTGGTTCAGGTACTTTTTGGTCCTCGCGGGCTTTCCTCTGCATTTCGAACAAGTCAATATAGATCTGATAATATGGTATAGCGAAAAGAGTGAAACAGCAGCTAATTACAAGAGCCTCGCAGTGTGCAATATAGCTATGAGATCACGTAAATGCATTGGAATATCACTTTAATGCAGTTGGCCTTGTTCTTTGAACAGTTCACCTACAAGAAGATAGATTTGTGTGGCACATGCGTCAATAGGACTTCAACATGTGATGCGATCACATATATATAATGTACACGATACCTCGGATCGGACCGGTGTTTAACAAGGCCCCTCGGTCTTCATCGATATATTTTCCACTTTGGAGATGTTCGGGCAAGTTCACTGTTAGCCTTGCCTTCAAAGTGAGTTTTCCTCAATCTATACCGATACTGTCATAGAGTAGACTTGAAAACATGGGTTCAAGCTTGTCTGGTTGCATCATCCTGGCTATCCAACTTGAACCTCATCTGTTGAAAATTATGGGAGTCTCATTATCAACAACCTAGAAAGTATGGGACAGAGCAAGACGATATTACTAGTTTCCATACATAACCATACTTACAGATAAATGGTCGAGGAAGGTGTTGAACTGGGTTTTGTCTTTGTCATTCCTATATTGAATCCATGTTGGGAGGATACGTACATGACACCTAACGGCAACCGCTGCCTCTGATACTAACTTGGCTGACTCTATAGCATCACGTGGCCTTTTTAAACCTACCTCAAAACGGATCTCCATTCTTCCACCTCTAGATTTAGTTAACCTATCGAGAATTATCCCTGATGTTTGTTTCCTCTTGAGCCGAGGTGCTAGTCCAACAACAAACATAGGAAGTGTTAGTGTACATCAAACTGTGAGACTACATATAAAGAAGCATGCAACTGTAACTTGACTCCAAAGAACTACCTTCTTGCTGTTGAAGCTCACAAGGTTCATCTGATATTGCCAACTTGTCTTGTGTCAAGAGTGCTTGGGAAGTAGTGTCGGTGGCAAGGGAGCTTGGGAACGTCTGCTAGTTTCGATTCATACGAGTATGTCGTGCAAATTTGGTAATCTTGTGGTAGGTGTTGCAAGAACTAGGTCTGTCTCTCGCTTGTTTGGTGGCAGCTATTTGTTCTGTTTGGATTTTTTTTGCGATTCGTGTAGCATGGGATGCCGTGTTTGTAGAATTTTCTTTGGACTTTCACCTTCTATTGCACCATCAGCATTGCGGAGAATCTGCAGGATTCATCCACTTCTCATTCCCTGCCATTCTCTGTTTCTTCCTCTTTCTCTGTGCCATGTTAAGTCAAGCCGACAAGAAAAACGAATAGAATTTAGTTCTTCAGAACAAATTGATGCATGATGCACACGAATAAAACTTTGATGTTAGACAACCACATGATAAGAGGATGTAATATGTATGAAAAACAGGACGGAAGAGATAACCAGAACTATGATGTGTAAACTAAGAAGAAGACATTTCACCAAATTAGAAGCAATGCAATGGAAGGTAGACACCACATGAAAGATGCTACAAATATCGCTCTTCCAAGTTAACAGTGTCTCAGCATAAATGCCTTTTAAACAAATGTGAAGCAGTACAAGAAATAAATCATATGCAAGATGCAAACAACATCACACTACCATGTTAGAGGTCTCTCATCATTAGTGCCATTGCATATTCACAGCATTGCATATTCACAGCTTATGATGTGTAAACTAAGGAGAAGGCATTTCAACAAATTAGAAGCAATGAAAGCTAGACACCATATGAAAGATGCAAATAATATCACTCTACCAAGTTAAAATTGTCTCGTCATAAGTGCCATTTCAACAAATTAGTAGTACAAGCTAGAAAAGAATGTGAGATGTAACCTATATCACACTCCGAAGTGAAACGTGTCTTATGATAAGTGATTGTTGCAGGTTACACAATAATAGTAATTTGATGTAAGAACATGGTGTGATAGACAGATATTGTATGTTCTAGAAACAGGAACACGTGTCTTATTCAAGTATAATGTGTAAAGTAAGCAGATGGAATTCAACAAAATTAGAAGCAATACAAGCTAGACATCACACATAACATGCAACCACATATAACGATTGCGAGTTAGAGGGAGCACGGTGATGTTGCACTAGGGGAGACGTGCTCATCATAAACACAGCTTTGTTGAGTGTCTATGCATGTGTTGTCACGGAAATCATCTTGGGAGTGTGGAGGAGTAGAAAGCTGTAGAGGCCCTCCATTTGGAAGGAGCACCTTTATCCGCTTGCCTTGCTAACTTCCTTCCGCTTTATTGATTTTGAATTGTCAAGTAAAACCGACAAGAAAAAGCAATAGAATTCTCTCTTGAACTCATTCATGCATGATCTTGACAATCACTACTTTGATGTAAGGCATACACATGATACCATGATGGAATATGTACGAAAAACAGGACGGCATGGCATGTTCACAACTATTTGTGTAAACTAAACAGAAACCATTCCAGCAAATAAGAAGCAGTGCAAGCTAGACACCACATGAAAGATGCAACCAATATGACTGCCAAGTTAAAAGCGTCCCATCATAAATGGAATTTCAACAAATTAGAAGCAGCGCATGCTATAAATCATATGAAAGATGCAACTAATATCACACTTTGCATATACTAAAGGTGTCTCGTCATATTGATTTATGCGGGATACAAAAAACAATAGTTTTATGTAAGGACATGCTTAATAGATAGATGTACTATGTACTAAATACAGGAAGGCATGTCACATTACTTGAGTATAATGTCACATTTACAGGAGTATAAGCTAAGCAGACTAGCGCATGCAACCAGATTGGAAGAATTACAATCTAGACACCATATGCAAAATGCAACCACATATCACGCTGCCAAGTTAGAGCAAGCACCTGCAATGCTAGTGTAGGGGAAATGATGTAATCAACTACAGAGCTACGTTCACTATCTTCATCTAGCATTTACATTTCTTGAGAATCATGTCGGAGGCCGACGCTGCATTCTTTAAATGAGGAGTAGTCCCCTTGCACCTGCCTCGTCATAAGTGATTGATGAGGGATCCACAAGAACATTAGTTTGATGTAAGAACATGGTTAATACACAGATGTACTAGTATGTACCAAAAGCGAGAAAGGCATGTCATATTCAAAGGTATAATGTGTAAGCTAAGCGGATGCAATTTAACCAAATTGGAAGCAATACAAGCTAGACATCCGGTGGAGTGGTGAACATGATCATCTAGGACACGAGAGCACGGTGGGAGGCGGGCTGCTTCGCCACCATCGCGGCTTTTTAGTTGGCTTCGGTGATGCTGTCTTTCTTTGGGCTTGTCCTTTGGCTCGGTGGTGCCACGACTAACTATTTGTCTTACGGTGCTCACGGGATGGTGGTTCGGGTAAAAATATCTTTCCTTATCTTAATAAAGACCGACTTGACCTTTCGAATACAAGCTAGACACCAACATGCAACCACATATGACACCGTGAAGTCAAAGCAAGCACACAGGATGGTGGTTCATTGCGGCGAGGTCATCAACTTCTGAGCTACGTTTACCGTCTCCGTCTGTGACCTTGCACCCTTTATAGCGTTGTAACGTGTCTTGCCTACCCGTATACCAAGCTGGGCGACTTCTCTCTTTTCTTTGATGCTTCTCTTTTCGGCGGAGAGTCTGAAATACCCTTGCATAAAAACACAATAGTGAGGTATGGGTGAAGTGTGTGCGAGAACTAGTGCCTTTGTAAAAGTAGCAGATAGCGGTGGCTGAAAAATAAATGACAAGAGACATATGATAGCTCTACAACATTGCATGGCAAACAAAATTAGATTCTACTCCGTATGATTTTGTAATATATGAGCACAGGAAATGCAGGTACTCCTCCAAAGACACCACCACATGTGGTCATATCTAAGATAACGATCATTGAAAATAAATAGGTCAATCGATTTTTTTAATGAACCGTCCGATCTATAAGGAGCAGGCGAGATGGCCTTCGTCTACCTCCCACCGATCCTTTGTTGACGATCTTTCATGAACCGCCAGCGACCACCGGCCCAGACCCGTGCCTCCGCCGCCCCGCCCTCCCATCGACCTCACACCACCGCCGTGCTTGGCAGCGCCCCCAAGCCATCCCTTTAATCTCGGCCGACCTCCAGATCGGGCGCCAGTAGCTCTAGGCCGCAGACGCCCCTAAGATAAACACTACAGTGTTGCTTCCCGGCGTAATAGTCGTACTAGCGCCTGTTACGCCGGGGAATGCTTCCGTTAATTGGGAATCAACTGGACAGAAATTGAAATTCAGGGGGGCAACGGACCTCTAGCTAAGGTGAAATAGTATACGAGGAGAAACCTTGTGCATCACGAGTTACTAGGAACATCTAGTATCAAGAAGAAGCGGTCAACTGGTGTCTTCTGTGGGATGAATACCGTGCAAGAAGAGACGTAAGATTTGCACGAATAAGGGAAGAGGAGTACCTTCTTTGGTTGCCGGTGTGGTCACCTCCACATGTCGCGTCGATCTTCTTGTTTTTACCGGGGAAACCGATGTTCTGGAGGGTGCAGGCTTGGACGAACCCATGGCCAAATTGTTGACTGTGTTGCCATGGCTGTATGTCGGCGGAGGGGAAGCAGATCCGAGGCGGCGAAGGACGGCGTAGCAAGAACAGCTCCGGTGCGGTGGAGGGTGGCGAAGTTGGAGCGACAGCGATGAGGCGCAGGACGATGTGGTTGAACTGGCTCGGGTACGGACGGCTCGGCCTCGGCTTCAACTACTAGCCTTGGAGGGCGTTGCGGTTGAGGTTGCGTTGACGGCAGCGTCGGGTATTAGCTCGGCGTGATGGAGGAGGCGGCGGTTGATGGGTGGGATGGGGTGGCGGACGGAGGGGCCGGGGTTTCAGCGGTGGTGGAGAGGTAGTTTGGCGCCCACGGACCTGAATGGGGAGTTGGACGGGTGGGGGAACCATGTTTCGGTCTGGGACGCGCTTGTTTTTGGCTTTTTTGAACAGAAGATGGGACGCGCTTGTTTGAAATTTAGGGAAAGTACAAACTTTGCCCCCTGTCGGTGTCAAAACCGGCGGATCTCGGGTAGGGGGTCCCGAACTGTGCGTCTAGGCGGATGGTAACAGGAGACAAGGGACATGATGTTTTTACCCAGGTTCGGGCCCTCTCAATGGAGGTAAAACCCTACTCCTGCTTGATAAATATTGATGATATGGGTAGTACAAGAGTAGATCTACCACGAGATCAGAGAGGCTAAACCCTAGAAGCTAGCCTATGGTATGATTGTTGTTCGTCCTATGGACTAAAACCCTCCCGGTTTATATAGACACAGGAGAGGGCTAGGGTTACACAGAGTCGGTTACAATGGGAGGAGATCTAATATCCGTATCGCCAAGCTCGCCTTCCACGCCAAGGAAAGTCCCTTCCGGACACGGGACGAAATCTTCAATCTTGTATCTTCATAGTCCAGGAGTCCAGCCAAAGGTTATAGTTCGGCTATCCGGACGCCCCCTAATCCGGGACTCCCTCAGTAGCCCCTGAACCAGGCTTCAACGACGATGAGTCCGGCGCGCAGATTTGTCTTCGGCATTGCAAGGCGGGTTCTTCTCCAAATTCTGTGTACCTGTTGAATAGTGTCCGGCTTCTCCTGAATATTGTGCTCCTTGGCTTCCACGCCCAATAATGGCCATCTTCCACGTGTCAAACGAATACGAAAAGCCAGTGTGTTTTCACTTTTACCCCCCTAGCTACGCAAATAAGCTGCCTTATAAAAGAGACGAGGATCTAGATCCGAATCACGCCACCTTCCCTTTGCGAGCATTCATCGGAGCGCATCTGACAGAAATCCATTCCATCATGGCCAGTCGACGCAGCTCCTCCTCTCGCCCTCCCAGCCCTCAGCCTGGAGATTGGGAGAGATGTTCCGTCCCACACAGCGAGCTAGTGACGCTCCAAACCAAGGGATTTCTTCCCCCAGCCTTCATGGTCCCGGTTCGAGCCGGACTCGCCACCTATAATTGCGGAAAGAAGGCGGAGAGCGTCGCCAATTCCTCCAAAGGAGAGCGGGTATGCCTTGTCCCTTATTTAATAAGAGGGCTCGGATTTCCAATTCATCCGTTTCTCCCTTGGCTCCTGGAGTTCTATGGCCTCCAGTTGCACAACCTTACGCCTGCCTCCATATTGCATATTGCGGGCTTCGTAGCCCTTTGTGAGTTGTTCTTGGGCGTCGAGGCTCATTTCGCGCCGTGGAAGAAGCTGTTCTGCCTTGTGCCCCGTTCTCAGGAGGGGTCGATATATCAAGTGGGCGGAGCCGAACTATGGTGCATCGCCGGGACCGGATATCTATCCGGAACCCCAAAGAAAGCGTCCGAAGACTGGCCTTCATAATGGTTTTATATAGAAGATGTCCCCTGCGGACCACTGTTTGGATCGGCCTTCTGAAGTTCAACCATGCTCCTTTGAAGAAGCGCCTAAGTGGCGCCCATGGAGCCCTCGGAAGGAAAAGCAGCAGGGGCGTCCTTTACGATGAGCCGGATAAGATGATTAGCTCATTCCGGACTGACCATGATCAGGGTCATGGCCACATGCATTATGCGGGGGGTGCAGCCGGTTCAGTATAGAGGCCACCCCATGTGGGATTTCAACGGGGAGGATGATCCCACCCGCTGCGGCCGTAAGGGGCCGGGATCGGTTGCTGCTCCGACGAGGGCCTTGTCCGCATTGTACAAGGGAGAGAAGAGGAGGAGTTCCTCCGCGTCAATCCACAGGGCGGATTTTCTATGTACGATCCTCCAAGCTAGGTAAGCGTACACTTCTTTATGCCCATCCGTTCCATATTCCCATAGTTAAGTACCTTATCTTGTGATTTCGACGCAGGAATTGCGCCGGGCCGTAAAGGATATGAACAGCCCTCCTCCACAACCCGAGGATCCGGAATGGTCCCTTGATCCGGCCTCCCAAGAGGATCCGGACATATTCGTGGAGCTGATCGATGGGGTATTTTACCAACTGAGCATAGACAATGACTTGGTCGCCCTTACGGCCGATTACCCCGGAATATTTCCAGCCTCACAGGTAACTGAGACCGAAGTCCCAATACTTTGAAAATGATCCATCCGTGCTTATCTTTGATCACCGTATATCAATGGTGTTTTGCAGGGGGAGCCTTTGAGGCGGAAGGCCGAGCTGCGGTGGCTAGCCAACAAGGCAACAAGGCCCAATTTGAAAAGAAGTGCGGTCCGGATTGAGGCGCCGGCACAACGGTATGGCGTGCCATCTTATTCCTAGGTTTTATTCCCGGAAGGTATACTAACGCTCATGCTCCCCTCAGGAAAAAGAGCGCTCGCCGGACTATATCTGGCGAGGTTGCCAATCGAGCCTCCACCAGCCAGGCTCCAAAGTCAGGTCCAGAAGCGGAGGCGAACACGAGGCGCGCGTCGGACACTCCTTTGACAGAGGATGCCGACGGACTATCTGCCACCAATTCTGAGGTGGAGAGTGCCATGAACCACAGGTGTCGCCGGACAGTTCTTCGTGACGCATGTTTCTCCCAAGAGGCATTGGATGCCTTCAATTCAGGAGATGCGCACCTCCGTGCCGCTCAAAATGGTCTAGCCAGAGCCACAGAGCATTATGTGAAAGACATACGGGTGAGAAAATTTGATGGTTATATATACCAGTAGCCCCCGAGACTTGAAATAGTTAGAATAACTGATTTAAGGATCATTTATTATCTGAGGATCTTACAAAAAGAATACCCAACTGTCCCGGGAGCCGGAAGAGTGCAAAGCCCAACTTGAGGCCCACTAGCCGCTTCTGAGGGAGGCCAAGGAGACCCCTCTCGGTAATATACGCTTGAAAGATAAGTATGTTGTGAAGTGCGGCGGCGTGTGTAAATCGACAATATCATTGCGGATGTCGGCGAGTAGATCCGGACAAGCAACAACTCTTGCGCCGGTTAAAGGCCGGGGAGAGCGTTCTTACGAGGGTGTGGCAGGAGAAGAATAATCTCCAAGATGCCAACACCCAGCTGGGCGAGGAACTAAAGGATGTTCGATGCGAATCGCCGGACTCCGTGAAGGAGAATCGACGGCTTCGACGCAGCATTTTTAGTAAGTGCTTGAGCGAACTTTGAAAAATAGTTCGGTGAGGAAGTCGACTAACGAGTTATATGCGTAGGTATGCTCACAGGTCGTCCTGCGGAGGAAATGCCGGTTCTACGGGTGACCTTCTTCGAGCTCTTACAAGCTGCACGAACGAGTTGACAAGTGATGAAAAGCGTCGCCCGAGCCTTGTGGCCATCTGTCTCCCCTGCCGAAGGCCTTGGAGAGCTTGCGAGAGAGGCTTAAGGGAGCGCGGCGGTGCTTCCGATTATGGAAGATATCGGCTGCCGTCAAGGCGCCCGAGGAGGCACAGGCCATGGTGAAGACGTGGTACACGAAGGCTGACCCAAACCACATGGCCGAGGTCGGACCTGTGGGGCCCGATGGGAAGGAGATCCCTGTGAGCTTAGTGTACGGCCAAGTAGAATTGGCCGCAAAGTATTCCAAAGAGGACTGTAAACTAGACAGCCTATTAGATGGTATTGAGGACGAATACACCCAGTCAAATTGACTATGTGATTGAAGATGACATGTAAAAATGCCTTCTAGCCGGATTGTAGATCGTTTGTCATGGCAGACCTTTTTGCTTCAACCTCGGGACCCTATAGTCTGGAGTGTGTCCGAATACCCTCACGGTTATGTAAGAACTGGGGCATGGAGACCAGGCATAGGGCTCATTAGTGCTTGAACAGACAAGTGCCCAACTAGTTATGTTATATTACATGGTTAGTAAGAAACATCTTCCAGGGAGAATAGTTCCGTTAGGGGTTCCTTTCCCTGGGAGGCATGCCTTAAAGTGCATGTCCGGACTGCGAAAAAAGCAGAAAAGCATCTGGGGGCAAATAAATAAATAAGCGAGAAATCATATTTAGTTCACCGACCGAATATTCCCTTAAGAACGCTAGCTTTTGGCTTCACCCAGTCTGAGGTACACATCCGGCTGACCCGGCAGTAACAATCACAGAGGTGCTCCCTTTACCACCTAGCCGAACAATCGGGAGCGTAGGTGTAAGCATGTGAGCCGAGCAACCCAGCTTGGCCAAAACTTAAGTCATATCGATGCATATAATGGTGAATAAAAGGTACATGCAGGCGTTACACATGTGTTAGGCATAAAGCCTGCATACAAATAAGCTTCTGTTAAAGAAGCCCCCAGGTATAATGAGCGCGGATAGCGCGTCAAGTGTGTGCGAACAATGCACGAACGAGCCTTTAAAGGCTGTAAGAGAAAAAGAGGGAGAAGGAGAGAAATATAAGACAGCTAATGTATAAAAAATAGACAAAAGGAAGGAGACGAAGTCAGAATCCGGCGCTAGGCGTAGAATCTTCGGAGACGGGCTGCGTCCCATGGGTTCGGCTCGAGTCGGTTATCCGATGCATCTCGCAGACGGTACGCTCCACCGGTCAGGACTTGGTCGATAATAAAGGGACCTTCCCTTTTGGGCTTGAGTTTGTCTTTTTTCTTGTCCGGCAGGCGTAGAACTAACTCGCCAACATTGTAAGTTTTGGCCCGTACTTCTCTGCTTTGATATCTTCGAGCCTGCTGTTGATAGAATGCGGAACGGGCTTTTGCCACGTCACGCTCCTCCTCCAAAGCGTCCAAACTGCCCTGCCGATCGAGCTCGGCTTCTCTTTCTTCATACATGCGCACGCAAGGTGAGTCATGAATTATGTCGCAGGGCAGAACTGCCTCTGCGCCGTATACCATAAAGAATGGTGTGAATCCGGTGGTGCGATTCGGCGTGGTCCGCAGCCCCGTAGTACGGAGTCGAAGCCTCTACCCAGTGCGTGTTAGATTCCTTGAGGGACCGCACTAATCTGGGTTTGATGCCGCTCATGATTAGACCATTTGCTTGCTCGACTTGACCGTTAGTTTGAGGATGATAGACTGAAGCATAGTCGAGCTTGATGCCCATGTTTTTGCACGAGTTTGACCTCGTCGGCCATGAAGTTCGTGGTCGTTATCGGTGATGATCTTGTGGGGACGCCAGTAACGGTGTACGACCGCGATATGAAGTCTATCACCGGTCGGATTCGGTCGTCTTAACGAAGCTTGGCCTCTATCCATTTGGTGAATTTATCCACCATGACCCGGTGAGGGTACTTTTGCTTGTGGGTTCCTCCTTTAAGGGGTCCAACCATGTCAAGCCCCTAGACATGAAGGGCGGTGATGGGTATAGTTTGGAGGCGGTGGGTGGCATGTGGCTTTGATTAGCAAAGAGCTGGCAACCGACGCATCATTGGACTAAGTCTGAGCATCTGCCGGGCCGTCGGCCAATAAAATCCTGTCTGGAAGGCCTTGCTTACAAGGGCCGGGCTGTGGCGTGGTGCCCGAGTCCGGCATGAATTTCAGCCGGAAGATTCCGCCCTTCCTCTTGGAGATACACCTTTGAAGGACTCGGTCGTGCTTTTCTTATAAAGCTCTCCCTCATGGACTTTATAGGCTTTAGATCGCCGCACTATGCAGCGTGCCTCATTTTGGTCCTCGGGAAGTTCCTGCCTGGTTAGGTAGGCTAGGAATGGTTCCGTCCACGGGGCAATGACTGCCATTATTACGTGGGCAGAATATGTTACTTAGTTGGCAGAGCCTCCAGTTATGTCAGAATGTTCGGTGTTAGGCAGTGCTGTTGGGTCCGGGCTATTATTTCCGGACTCCCCTTCCCATACTACGGATGGCTTGAACAGCCTCTCTAAGAAGATATTGGGGGGGACGGCATCGCGCTTTGCGCCAATGCGTGCCAAGACTTCTGCTGCCTGATTGTTTTCTCAAGCTATATGGTGAAATTCGGGCCCTTCGAACCGAGCTGACATTTTTAGGACGGCGTTGCGATAAGCTGCCATTTTTGGATCCTTGGTATCAAAGTCTCCATTTATTTGGGATATCGCGAGGTTCGAATCGCGCACCTCTAGGCGTTGAATGCCCATGGATACGCCATCGAGGAGACCATGTAGAAGGGCCTCGTATTCGGCTGCGTTGTTGGAGTCCGTATACATTATTTGGAGTACGTATTGAACTGTATCTCCTGTTGGGGACGTCAGAACGACGCCAGCCCCCAGACCAGCCAACATTTTGGAGCCGTCGAAGTGCATGATCTAGTTGGAATATGTGCCGTACTCTTTAGGGAGTTCGGCTTCAGTCCATTCGGCGACGAAGTCGGCCAACACTTGCGACTTAATGGCTCGCCGTGGCTTATAGGTTATGTCGAACGGAAGGAGCTCAATGGCCCATTTGGCAATCCGGCCCGTCGCGTCGCGGTTGTTTATAATGTCGTTAAGTGGTACTTCGGAGGCTACTGTTATCGAACACTCTTGAAAGTAGTGTCGCAGCTTCCGGGATGCCATAAACACTGCATACGCTATCTTTTGATAATGCGGATACCATGACTTGCATGGAGTGAGGACAGTGGACACGTAGTAAACCGGTTTTTAAGGGGAAACTTGTGTCCGTCCGTTTCTCGTTCGACAACGAGCACCGCGCTTACAACTTGATGGGTTGCGGCGATGTATAATAGCATTGGCTCGCCCATGTTGGGCGCGGCCAGGACCGGGTTTGTTGCGGCATCCGTCCACTCGAAGTGTTCGGTGCGCCGGAGGAGGCGATAGAGTGGTAATGCATTTTCTCCCAAACGGGAGATAAAGCGGCTTAGAGCCGCCACGCATCCAGTCAATTTTTGTATTTGTTTGAGGTCCTTTGGGATATCCAATTGTGACAGAGCTCGGATCTTGGCTGGGTTTGCTTCAATTCCTCTATCGGATACAATGAAGCCCAAGAGCTTTCCGGCTGATGCAAAACGCATTTTTCGGGTTAAGCTTGATGTCATATGTTGGAGATTATTGAATGTGAGCCTCAAGTCGTCTACTAGAGTTTCGACATGCTTGCTTTTGGCGACCACATCATCTACGTATGCCTCCACTGTTTTGCCGATCTAGTTTGCGGACATATACGAATCATGCGCTGATATGTTGCGGCATTTTTGAGCCCGAAGGGCATTGTGTTGAAGCAGAATGGGCCATATGGAGTGATGAATGCTGTTGCGGCTTGGTCAGGCTCTGCCATCTTAATTTGGTGGTAGCCGGAGTATCCGTCGAGGAAACACAATGAATCGTGTCCTGCGGTAGCGTCGATGATTTGATCGATGCGGGGGAGGGGGAAGGGATCCTTTGGCCAAGCCTTGTTGAGGTCCTTGAAATCGACGCATAGGCGCCAGGATTTGTCCTTCTTTGGTACCATCACCAGGTTTGCTAGCGGTCCGGATGTTTTATATCTACGATGAATCCGGCCTCCAATAGTTTGGCTAGCTCCTCTCCCATGGCCTTTGTCTCTTGGAGTTCGGAGAAAGCGCCGAATAACTTTGTTGGTGGCTTGAACCCTTTAGGATGTTTAGGCTGCTTTCGGCCGGCCCGGCTTGGGATTCTGGCGTGTGCGAAGGGTGCCGTGCAAAATGTCCCAATTTTCGTAGGAATTCTCTTAGTCTGGCGTCTACATCAGGATTTAATTGTGTCCCAATGGAGGCCGTTTTTGTAGGGTCCGTTGGATGGAATTGGAATTTGACTATTTCTTCCGCTGGTTTGAAGGACGTGGACTTGGATCTCTTATCGAGTATCACATCGTCCCTATTCACCGTGGAGCGCAGCGCAGTGAGTTCCTCGACCGCTAGGGCTTCGGATAGTGACTCAAGGGCTAGTGCGGTTGTCTTATTTTTGGTGCGGAGTGCTATGTCTGGGTCACTAGCAAGAGTGATGATTCCGTTGGGCCCGGGCATTTTGAGCTTCATGTACCCGTAATGGGGTATAGCTTGAAAAAATGTGAATGCCTCTCGCCCTAATAGAGCGTGGTATCCGCTGCTGAACGGGGCCACTTGGAACGTGACCTCCTCGGATCTGTAATTATCCGGCGTGCCGAACACCACATCCAGTGTGATTTTTCCTGTGCAGCACGCTTCCCGACTGGGGATTATTCCTCTAAAGGTTGTGCTGCTTTGCTCAATGCGGCTCCAGTCTATTTCGATTTTTCAAAGGGTTTCCTCATAAATGAGGCTCAATCCGCTGCCACCGTCCATGAGTACCTTGGTAAGGCGAAAGCCGTCCACTATTGGACTGAGGACCAATGCTACTGGTGCTCGGGCTGTTCGGAATTTAGGTTCATCACTGGCATTAAAGGTAATAGCCCTGTCACTCCATGGATTCATTGTTGCTAATTGGTAGACTTCAGCAAGGCTGCGAAGTGTTCGTTTTCGCATATTGTTTGAGGCGAAAGTCTCGAAGACTGTTAATACCGTATTGGTATCCCTGGGCTGGTGCTCTGTGGATGCTGGGGTTAGAAGCTCCTCGCCGCTTTTGGCCACCTGCCGGAGTATCCACATGCTCTAAGGCTATGAGTTGGTGTGGCACCCTCTGTACTATGAATTTTACAGGGTCCGTTGAGCCATCCCTCCAGTATGGTTACATGCCCCGTAGGGGGGTTTTGTTTTTTGGTGTTTAACCCGGGTGATTGGCGATAATGCACCCTTTTATATCGGACTGGGTTTGTATTCAGGGCCAGATTGTCCCAAAATCTTACTTCGGTTTTCCAGGCACTTTCCATCGCACAGTACTTTCGTACTATCGACGCCAATTCACAAAGCGTGTAATTTCACGGTGACCTATGGCGTTGAGGATTCCCTTGTCCGTGCAATTATTGCAGAAGAATGAAATTGCGTCTTCCTCACGGCAGTCCTTTATCCTGTTCATAAACAGGAGGAATCTGGCCCAGTAATGATGTACTATTTCCTCGGGCTCTTGCCTAATTTTGGATAGATCGCCTATGTTCGGGTGGGTGGGTGGAATTAGATCCAAAACCTCACCCAATCTGAGGCTCAAGGGCCAAGGGGTTTCCGAACTCGGAAGCTTGGATTCTTGGATGTTGTACAATGAATCTAGCCTTGGAGTGTCGTCCTCCCCTCTGCGGGTATCCGCCTTGGAGGGATCGGGAATCCGGACATAGCTAGTCCTTAAGATATATGAAGGGTCGCCACATTGTTCCTCCACCACGGCAACGTGATGGGTGACCTGGGGAGAGTTAATCTCTCTCAGATCGGGTTTAGGCCCAATCTGATCGTAGTCTGTAGCGACTCCCATGGCGGCGATGCGATCGAGCTCGTTTAAGGAACAGAGCTCCGTCGGATCTAACTGCTCGGCGAGTTCCGAGTTGACGTGAAGATTGCTTCCGATGACCCGAGAAGTCATCGTCGGTAGCGACGAGCAGGCGATCATAAGAAAACCGCCTAGCCGGAGAGTTTGGCCGATAGCCAAAGCTCCTTTAACAACGATGTCGTCTTTAAAAGGCGGGATGAGGCATCCTTCCTGATGGCGACGGCACAGAGGGACTCTGAATGAAAGCACCAATGTCGGTTTCAAAACCGGCGGATCTCGGGTAGGGGGTCCCGAACTGTGCGTCTAGGAGGATGGTAACAGGAGACAAGGGACACGATGTTTTTACCCAGGTTCGGGCCCTCTCTATGGAGGTAAAACTCTAGTCCTGCTTGATTAATATTGATGATATGGGTAGTACAAGAGTAGATCTACCACGAGATCAGAGATGCTAAACCCTAGAAGCTAGCCTATGGTATGATTGTTGTTCATCCTACGGACTAAAACCCTCCGGTTTATATAGACACCGAGAGGGCTAGGGTTACACAGTCGATTCACGATGGGAGGAGATCTACATATCCGTATCGCTAAGCTTGCCTTCCACGCCAAGGAAAGTCCCTTCCGGACACGGGACGAAGTCTTCAATCTTGTATCTTCATAGTCCAGGAGTCCGGCCAAAGGTTATAGTTCGGCTATTCGGACACCCCCTAATCCAGGACTCCCTCACCCCCCCCCCTCTTAAATTTCGGACCTACTGCGGGTCGGGGGTAGGATGGTAATCCCAGGTGTCCCAAATAGTGGGCGGGAGAGATTTGATTCTTGGCGCATGTGTGCTTAGCGGCCATTGTGTATGAATGTTTTTCGGAGGCGGTTGCGTGGCGTCTAGATGAAGCTACAAACCTACCCGATTTAGACCTTTAGACGTCGGGCGGTGGGTTTCACAGTCGGAGTTATTAGAAAAGTAATTTCCTTGTACTAATAAACATTGGTCTCACGCGGTTTGAGGCGAGTAGAGGCTCTTTTAGGCGCCGTTCGAAATTTTGAAACACAAGCATTCACGTTTAGAGTACTCTTGAACTATGAGGATTGACCTAAATAGACAACGTTATATTTGACCTTGTATGTTTGAAAACCTCATTAAATTATCCGCTTCCTTTTGAATTTTGACACTTGAAAATCCTATAACTACGATTATTTTGGAATGGAGGAGCTAAATTTGAATCTATTTTGTACACGACTACATATGCTATTATGTACAAAATCAGAGCAAAGATTGGTGCCCCCATAGTTTAGGTATGGTTTACAAATGCCATGATATCAAATTCAAATAATTGAATGGACTTCATGTTGAATTCGATTTTTTCAAACCACCTTAGGTTGAATTCAAATGTATACTAGTTCATAGGTAGCTATTTATAAATGTCCATTGTGTAACTTTCGTATGTATAATGTGCTTTACACACACAACATGAACTATACTCACGTTTATATTCGATTGCTAAAGCGATGCATTGCCTGGAGTTCAAAATACTAACTATGTGGATCAATTTTGTCGAATAATAACATAGACATGCTCAAATTCGATAGAATCTAGATGTCTGATGGATCAATGACCGCTCCTTACGTGAATTGCAAATATCATGATCCCATCCTAATAGCTGGATACAATTTATATCTTTAATCAATGTGTAGAGCAGTCTTTTACGTGTAGTTTCACTCTCCATCGGTGGTCTCTCACACATGCTTACACACTCTCTCCCGAGGTGTCTTTCTCGCACACATTCTCTACATATAACCCTCCCTCCCTCTCGTAACCATTTACAACTGTTTTCACTAACCTTTATCACAAGCACTCTTCCTCTCACAAACATACACACGCACAATCCTCATCGACCCTTTCTATATACATGGACCTGCCTACATGTCTCATGTACGCACATTATCTTTACTTTGTCTCTCACGCATTATCTCACACCTCTCTTCCTAATCGATTTAGTATGATTCTAGCGAGCATTCTGTAGGATGCCCCTTAAAGTTAGGTTGGATGAATAGTAATATCGGAGATAGAGGGGTTACCTTAGTCCGAGAACCTAGGGTTACAAATCCTAGCCGGCTTTGTCAGTGGACACAGAGTCCTTCACAATTCTGCTATCTTTTTCTTGTACGACTAGTCATCCATGGGTCTTCCTAAATGTGTCATGGGCCAACCAATGTGGCGCAGGACGGAACCGAACAAAGGGCTTCACCTCGACCCACCGGACCTCACGCGGTGACACACCCTCTGCCCCCATGTCTCATTATCTTCTCACACCCACACATACCAACACAAACACCACACACACAGAAAAATTCTCCTGGTGCCTCTATTCCCTCCCCCCTTGCATATACACAATCAAGGGAATGGAATCTCTTGTCGTGAAGTCATATTCGTCTCTCTCTCTAGACCACCCTCATTTCTCGTGCTATCTCTCCCACCCACCCCCACCCCGTCGGCCCCTCTATCCATGCGTCTCTCGAATACGTAATACACACACATACCTCTCTAGGCCCCGCCAAATGCATCAACTACACATTCACACATGTTACATCACGTACCCCATTGATCTAAAAAGCCCTCTCTTCATGTTTATTTCGCATACAACATTCCTTTTGAATAAAGTGTGGCCAAAAAATTATTTTAGAGTTTCTACATATATACAACATTACAAAGTTATATGGAGGAGTACGAATGCTAATTTGCATTGCATTGTGCCCACAATGATATTTATTCTGCACTGTGAATTTGTATATTTTTATACTATATACAAAGTTAGTCATAATAAAGAGAAACTAAGAGCATCTCTCTCTCCATCGCATACCCCCCCCCCTGTACGCCCCTTCCACGTATGCACACAAAACTATCTCCATGTCCTCTAAAAGTAAGCCCCCAGAAAATTCACGCGTGTTTCATCTTTCTCTCGCGATATATGCAATGACGATCATTGTATTTGAATTGAAAGCCCGACTACATACATTGGACTTCATAATCCACTCACTACGGTCACCGTTTAGGTTTAGTGGTTATTATACAGTCATGGGCTCACCGTACAACTTTGTATTTGCTCATGACATGACTAGTTGACCAGTTGAACGGTCCACGTGGCACCTAATCTAGTGTTGAATCACATTATCTCACTAACATCGTGCCCACCTGTCGACTACTCTACACCTACACTATTATAAAATACACTCTTATAAAAAACAGAGTTGGTGATGATGGTGTGCCTGCCATCCTGCAATATAGGTCGTCTGATTTATATCTGACGGATAGGAAAGGAACTATGGCAGTTTTGCAAAAAGGTACCCACACACCTCTCCACATTTGCAAATAAGGCCTTCCCTCATTCATTCTTTTCTCTCACAAGATAAACAAGTCATACAAATGCATCTTGATGTTACGTGCAACGCACGGGCATCTTGCTAGTAAGAATGAAAACAAACGACAAAAAATATTTTGACGGTGGTGCGAAGTCATGACCGTGGGCACAGCGGACAAGGTGGCCTTGTATCGGTATGCTGGGCCATCTGTTTTAACACACAGGAGCTGGTGTGGTGATTATACACACATGCATGCATGCACACGAACTCCATCCACGCAACACTCACACAAACACATGCACCCACGCACGCACGCAACACTCACACGTACACACGCAGCCACACACGCACGCAACACTCACACGCACACACGCATGCATGCATGCACACACCAGTACACCACACGACAAACACACTCTCACGCTCAAGTGCTCAACCTACACGTGCATGCGCACACATCGAATACAGCAGACACATACACAACGTGTGATTCCGTGCACGGGTTGCAGCCTTTGTCGGCGCCGCATAAATTTGTGTTTATCGACCTTTTCCCTATGCGCGAACCGGCGAATTGGGACCCACAAGGAACATGGTCAATTTAACTAGTCAACATGGCGCCACGCAGACTATTTGACCGGTCAATAGAGTGCAATCCGATCTTTGAGCTGTGAGCAAGTGACCGGATAATCACCGCATAAAGCGTATATAGTGACCGTAATCAGCTTATTACGAAGTTCGGTGACCGTACTCACGCTTTTCTCTCTATAGGCCCTCCAAAACTACATCTCTACACGTTCTCGTATGTTACATCTAACAACTATGCAATACAGCACTACTATTACACTCTAACACAATAAATCATATGTGTTTTTAGTTTTACTAGATATCATATTGTTACTTATAATGATTCAGTTTGCATACATTAAAATTTCCTTTGAAATGTATGACTAGTATCATCTACCGCGCGGGAAAAATCCCTCCCTTTCCTGTTTAACCGGGTTTGTATCGATGGATCGTGCGAAACAGCAAAACTATAGTACTATACAATACAAGTGACAGTTCACTGGGTCGTCGTGTCGTCAACTCCTCCGTCGTAAGAGTGGAGCGCTCGCTTTCATAAATATTCTAGTCCCTTTCGCCGACATGTGGGACATCAAGCTACCAGGTCCACGTGCCATCTTTGGAATATAGTGCGAGCAGCGGGGTGAAGCACCCAGTCATGGCGCCCGGCGTAGTAATGAGCAATGAGGTGTCAAATCACAAAGCTGCACCTTTCCCTTGATTAAGTTGGAGGGACGAAGTAATAATGCTAAAAAAGAAGTTGGAGGACGAAGCAACCATCATTTCACTCATTGCTGAATCCGCTTCTCCCTCATCTTCTTCAACTTAACCATGTGTTGCTTCGCCGTTGTTACGCCTCATGTGGGACGCGGATCAGCTTGGTCGCTTCTCCCTCATCTTGTTCAACTTAACCACGTGTTGCTTCTGCCGTTGTTCTGCCTCATGTGGGACGCAGACCAGCTTGGTAAAGCACTGACACGTGGGACCTTAGCAAACCGCCAGGACAACGTCCTCCGAAAATAAGAAACCTCCCCCGCCATCCGCGCGGCAAAATCACCTCATTTTTACTAATCTTTGATTCTATAATTTTTTAGATCAATATAATTGAGATTTGCATAGATAGCACACAGGAGCAAAACCAAGTGGTACGGTTAAGGGCATCCACAATGTGTAGCCAAATGTGAAAATAGCTTTTGGCATCATGGGAACCATTGTGGACGGCGTTGCCAAAGCCAAAAAGATGGAACCGAAGCTCCCTGATTGATTGATTGAAGGAATAGAAAAATGCAACGTCTCTCCTCTTTCTCCCATGCTTGGACGTATGTAGGAGTAGTACAGTATAGAAACCTGAGTCTACTCCCTGTCCCTTCTATCACAAATCACAAAGCGGTGAGGCGTCAAATCACAAAGCACGGACGAAGCAACTATCATTTCACTCTTCGCTGACTCCGCTTCTCCATCATCTTCTTCTAGAAACCATCTCACCGCACTAGTACTCCTAGTAGTAGTACTAGTAAAGGACTTTCTGGATGCAAATAAGGTGGTTGTCTCGGCTTGCAGGCGGCACTTGCGAACGACTTACGTGGTCTCCCTCAATGGTGTTCTCCGTCGAACGCACTTCGCCAAACCACAAAAAAAAATTCGTCGACGTCACCGCAATGGGCAAGGAATTCAAATATAGTTAGTACCTCCATTTTTTTGTACACGAGGCCAGTATATCAAAATTACAATTTGCAAAGGGCCACTAACACTAATCGAGGCAAAATTGATGGGGTTAGCAACCAAGGACATTAATATCCCCTGCATGCATGCGGAAGTGAGAAGGTTTGTTTGCATGGCGCTGCATTAATCAAGCGATGAGGAGTGAGATGGTTAGCTCTTTGGTCTTTCGAGAAAAAAATACGCATTAATTGACACGTGAAACAAGGATTTGTATCGAAGGAAAACCCGCCTTTATTTTTAAACACTAGTACTCCTAATGCATTACTACCTCAAATCTGGTTTATAGGTCCCTTTTATAGTTTGTGCCAAATTTTGACTAAAGATTTAACTAACAAAATGTTAATGCATGTCAAGAAAAATTATCTCATTGGATTCGTATTTGAACATAGTTTTAAAAAATATAATGTTTGGTGACATGCGTGAACATTTTCTTAGTTTAATCTATGGTCAAAATTTGGCACGAAATACAATGGGGACCAATAAACCCGGACAGAGGTAGTACGTACTTATCCTGTTTGGGTCTAGGCCTTGCATTGCCAAACTTCGCCACACATTTTTGCCAAGCTTGCCTAAAGTTTTCAAAATGAGGAGGTACACTTGCGCACGGCTGTCGCGGTAGCGCCGCACCCTCACTCGGTCGCTCCTGCACGCCGCGGTCGCACCGCACCCTCACACTTCGCTCCTGCACGCCGCAAACCCAACCAAGGGAACGCACCCTCACTGACACGTGCTGTCGCATGTGAACAAACCAAACTCAGCCATCCTATCGCTGACACATAATTTTCGTTCATAGAGTATGTTTATCCAACCGGAGTATCCGTACGGCCCGTGCGGTGGTCTGTTGGGGAAGAAGAAGAGGTGAGGAAGAAGGAAAGAAGGGTTAGGAGACGTAGGATATTCATCCAACCGCCTGAAATGGTAGACTCAGGCGACTTGCATAAAAAATACTATGTTTTTACACAGCAAAAGATCCATAATAATAAAAACAACAACATCAAGAAAAATTATCACTGCTCGCGGAAAGAGATGGCCTCATCGTCTTTGGCTGCCGGCGCGAACCAGCCGTCGCTGCCGACGTGTGTCTCCGCACCGTGGTTGTCCTCGGCCTCCAGCTACTCGTTCAAGCGGAGCATGCGGGCGCTCTGCACGGACGAGCACAGCCCGATTCAAGTCGAGGACGTCTGGTTCCGCCTTCGGGGAGGGCCTCGATGGCAGCGGCATCCGCGGCGCTCAGCGTCGAGTCGAGCCTCCGCCGCCCGGTTCAAGTCCGGGACTTCGGTTCCGCTGCAAGAGGCGTCGATGAGAGCGGCATCCGCGCGCTCCGCGTCGAGTCGAGCCTCTGCCGCCCGGTTCAAGTCCAGGACTTCCCGGTCCGCCTGCAGGAGGGCGTCGATGAGAGCGGCATCCGCGCCCTCTGCGTCGAGTCGAGCCTCTGCCGCCCGGTTCATGTCCAGGACGTCCGGTTCCGCCTGCAGGAGGGCCTCGATGGCAGCGGCATCCGCGCGCTCCGCCTCAAGTTGAGCCTCTCACCGGTTCACATCCACGACATCCGGTTCCGCTTTGTAGGAGAGCCTCGATGGCAGCGGCATGCAGCGCTCAGCGTCGAAGTTGAGCCTCGCCTCCGGTCCTCCTTTAGTATCGCCATGTTGAACCGCTGGTCCGCTTTGCACCATGGGGGACTCGGGCCTTGACGCAAGTCGACGTCCATCATCTCATACCCATCGGGGGCCTTTTGCGCCGCGACCTCCGAAGTGAACATTGGATCGGCTTCCTCCTCCTCGTAGCTTGGCTCCAGAGAACTCGGGGATTGGCACGCCGCAAAGCGATCTTGGGAACGGAGTGCAATGGCGCCCGACCGCGCCGCGATTTCTGCTGCGGCGCTCGGCGTCGACATCTTGTAGTAAGTGATCTTGCGGCGCACCATGGCTTTCCGTGAACTAGGGGACTCTTGATGCGGGCTCGGGGATCGAAAGGTGGGGGAATGGGCTGGAGATTTGGTGTGGTTTTAGGGCAGTGGCTGGCGTAGGCCGAGCAGCGAAGGTTCTGGTGTGAATAGTGGTTACGGTGACAACCGGTCAATCGGTTTTGACTGTACATCGCTCTTGTCGTGTTTGCGTTGCAGCCCGGCACGCTGGACCCTCCACGTCGCTCACCGAATGGAACACGCTTCGTCTTGCGTTTTCGCTCGCTTGTGGGACGCGATTGAGAAACAAACCGGCGTCCCTCCCCTCCCGCCCGGCGTCATTTATTATACCACTACTCCCTCCGTTTTATGCGGAGTAAATAAAAACAAAGGGAGTATACTACGGATGAGGATCCCCTGACGTGGCCGAACCCATTGAGTAACTGACATGCGAGGCCTAGCAAGCATGGGGTTCGCCAGTAAGTGACCGAAAGGGAGGGTAAGGAGGGATACCTACGTCAGAGGATCCACTTCCACTATACTCTGACCAAATGTTAGAGTAATAATATATGACATGCAACTTACACAAATGTTGGAGTAATAATATATGACATGCAACTTACACAAAGCATACATGGTCTAATGCGTTTTTCGACGCTAACTTTGACCAAATGTTAGAGTAATAATATATGACATGCAACTTACACAAAGCATATGGTCAATTTCGTATGTGAAATGAGTTTCCAATGATATAATTTTCACATTATACATCTCATGTACTCCCTCCGTCTAGGTGTGTAAGTCATCTTACAAAAACCAAATAATCCCAAAACACGTAGGCGTGGTGCATAAACTTCTACCTCGTTTCTTGTTTCTTGACATATGAACCAATAAGAGATGAGGGTGTGCATGCTTTTAATGACCTGAGACTATCAAACATGGCATGCAGTGGTTAGTTCATTGCATGCAATACTATTAATTAGCAAATAAACATTAATGTCTCTCGTTTTCCCTCCTCCTTGGTCACGGTGCACAGCCTAAGATGACTTACTCACCTATGTGAAAGGAGTACTATTAATCTTGTCAATAGTCAAATTGGAAACCATCTCGAGTACAAATCTAGAGATGCGTACGAATCTAACAATATTGATTGGGCGTTGTTGAATTGATACCTTTTTATCATAGTAGAGATACTTTGACTACACATAAAACTTATATGTAAGGTAGAAAGGATAGGAGGGAGTATATTATGCGTTCAAAAGCAAGCGAACATTGAATACCCTTTATATATGATTTGCGGATGCTATGATCACTGGTTCAAAATTTTGAATCCGCCTTAGGTATCACGTGCCCCCAGTCGTTCCCTCTCGATCTCATCTCGGGGTCCGGAGATATATTGAAAGAGGACTAGGGTGGGTACATGCGAATGATACTCGGCGGAATGTTCAAATGAGGCATGCGGGAGGATTGACTCGACTGGAGGGCGACATGATTGATGGAGAAGAGGGTTGGAGAGGAATGAGAAATAAGCAAACGCCACATGATTACACTTGAACGGCTCAAATAAACAATAAGTTGTCTCACTTGGCCTACATAGTGAAAGGCCTAATGCGCAACATGGAGCACTGACGCTCGAATATGGCCGGGAAAACAAGGAAACCGACATGTGGGGCACACCCTCAGGATGACGTAGCGCAGACTAGTCCAATGGAGGAGCTGGCCCACGACCTCCTCGCCACCGACAACCGTTCATGTGGGTCTTTGGGGCCAACAACGGCGCAGCTCGGCACCGCCTCGACACGGCGGCGATCATGATGGCGACACGCTCATATTGTCGATAGACACGGTCGGTTTCAGTGTCTTTGAGGGTGGCGTTTGTCTTTGTGGCACGACCAACGGTATGTTTGGTTTGTGCCCAAGGTTGCCCCATCAAAGCATTGGGTAGCCAAAATTTTGGTTGAGGTATTGGTTGCCCATGATTTGGCCGACATTGGCAAGAAAAATGAACTAGAGTTGGCTAGAGTTCATTGGCATGCCAAAGAAATGGCAACCATCCAAACAAAGACCAATCTTTGGGTCATGACCAAAAATTTGGTAAGGTGCACTTTGGCCACAATCCAAACACACCCCAACACCCGGCTCGTTGCGGATGCACGGAGCGCCGCGACGCATCCGCGGAGTGGTGTAGAGCGGCCAACTGCATCCTCTAGACCTGAGACCATGCCAGGTCGTCTTTCTTTTTCAATGACATGCGGGGATCGCATTTGAGCAAAGGGCATC
Source organism: Aegilops bicornis (assembly GCA_021605145.1). Lineage (NCBI taxonomy): Eukaryota > Viridiplantae > Streptophyta > Magnoliopsida > Poales > Poaceae > Aegilops > Aegilops bicornis. Next base: position 532,090,488 of record CM038670.1, read on the forward strand.
TCCAACGTTGCCACGACCGCAACTGACTACCTTGGCACACCAAAGCCCTCGTCCCTCGCGCCGTCGCGCGGCGTGTTCCCAGCCGGCGCCAGCTGCCCGCATTCATGTCGTCCGTTCATATGTCATTGTTAAGAGGCTCGGTGCCCGAGGAACCAACTCCGGCGACTTAATGACGCACCCGGACGCTTGGCCTCACCGGAATGTGCTACTTAAAGCGGCAACACCCAGCTAACCTCCACACCATAGCGCATTGTCCTCCTACCTGACACCACATCCACCATGACCGCAAGTGCGAACGCTCTACGGGAGAGCTTGTCTTCGGGGATGAAGCTCGAGGTCGCCGCCCTCGCTCAAGTCGCCTCTCGCGACGCAATAGCGGCGTAGCCGGATGCGGATGCGACCGCTGGACGGTGGCCACGCTGGCGGCCGACGGCAGAACACCGTTAATACGCAGCGTCCTACTTGCTGCCGTCCAACGTCCAGCACCGCCGAGGTCGGGGACTCCTCCAAGGATGAGTAGGCATGGGAGGCGGCAGGGCATGGTGTGCCAACTAGCCGGTCCGTATCCCGTGTTCTACTCTTCCTCGTCGGAGACCGCACCTTCACTTCACGGGTCTTGAACCCCGCCCCCGTACATAGAGATCGCAGATGGAGGACGTCGATCGCCGCCGTAGAATAGGTTTAGGGTCGGGTTTCTTTTATTTTTCTGTCTTATAAAAGTTCGAAATGTAATGAAAATCTGTCGTGTTTGCATTAATCTCGGCCGGTGTATATGAACTTTCACAATAATATACATATTGTAGGAGTACTAGTGCACGGAAGATCAAGATCTTGTGGGAGAAAAGGATGAACGAGGGAAAGCCTTATCTGCAAATGTGGAGAGGAGTGCGGGTAAATTGTCATAGTTTCCTTCCTATCCGTTAGATATAGATCGGACGGCCTATATTGCATGATGACACGCACACCATCATCACCAACTCTGCTTTTTATTGAACCGAGACAAATCTAAAAAACCAAACTAAGCCAACCTCCCAGCATATCGCGCGGGAAAAGACCCGGCCGCGCCGTTTTAGTCGGGATTACCGGATTACTAGTAGTAGTATCGATGGATCGCGTGAAGCAACATTTTTTGGGGGCAAAGCACCTAGTTTAAAAGGAAAAAAGGCGGTACACTCACAGCACTCCTGTCGCGGTCGCATTGCGCCCACACACATTACATCCCTGCACACGGCTCATGCAAGCGGAACGCGCTCGGCTTGCCTCTTCAACGACACGTGGGACTGCACTTGGAGAAACCGACCATGCGCCAAACTCCCCGCCCACACCGCACGAAAATTCTCCCCACCCCCACACAAAAATTCCCCCAAATTGATTCAACCGCCCTTGACCAAATATTACCCAAACCCCCTCCCCGTCCCCCTCCACTCCATTCGCTCCGCCAAATCTGCCCTCCCCGCCGCGCCGATACGTCGGTGCCTCGGTTCGTCGAGGGGACGCATGGCGATCCTCTCGCTCCCACAGTACGCTCTCGTAGACTGCCGTCCTCTAGCCGCGCCACCACCTCTGGCTACGTTCTTGTGGAGGCACATGGCGGTCAGCGCCGCCACCGCTGGCGACGTTCGTGTGGAGACGCACAGCGGTCAGCTTCTCCCACGGTACGCGCATTCTAGACTGAGGCCCCGTTCATGTCGGTGTAGCACTGAATGTTAGGCGATAGGCGCTCTTAATCTCCTTTGTTTGCGAAGTAGTTTACTGTCAATATGCTCGCTTAGAAGCTTCTTTGCCTGCTACGCACTCAATCTGCTTAGCTGAGATGGCATGCCAAGGCTGATTAGTTGCTAAAATATCCTGCCATATATTTATTGTGACGTAGATTGCCATGGTCTAGTAGCCAATCTGTTAGGTGAAATAGCTCTACACCATTTTATACTCGATCTTTGTTGCTGCGATGGCCTTCGATAGTTCGATGGTACATGTGCTCGGAGCTCATTACCGCTTTGAAACAGCCTGCCATAATTTAGCACTCAAATCTGTTTGCTGAATTAGCTTTACATATATTTCGTTACTTAGATCTGCTTTCGTCCAAATATCTTGCCATAGCTTTAGACATTGACCTAGGTATTTTTTTTGGACTTCATAAAAAGCATATATATTTTTCCTGTAATATCTAGTAGAAGAACTAATTTGTATGTCTAACGGATGGGCCGGGACTTGGATAACTTCTGCTCGAAGATTATCCACTGCATATGTCGAGGGGGTTGAAAACTTCATGAACTTTATCAGATCTGAGTACGATGGTCCGAAATCAGATGTGCTTTGCCCGTGTAGCAGTTGTATGAATTCAGTTACAAGATCGATCAAGCTGTGCAAAATCATCTACACTTGTATGGGATGTCGGTCACATATACTAGGTGGGTTCATCATGGTGAAGCTGTGAGCGTCAATGTTATTGACTACGTGGAAGCAGCAGATCACCATCTTGATCTGCCTGATGCTCGGGTGGAAGAGGAGGAGGAGGTGGTGGTGGCGGAGCCAGTGAGTTTGACCAACATTGAAACAATGCTATGAAATGCTCGTGAATTCCGTGAACTTTCACCTGCAGAAGAAAAACGGTGGGCCTGCATGTTGGAACAATGCAACGTTGCTGTCACCCCAGGAAATAAGCTGTCAGTATTGTCACCTATGGTCACCTTGTTGGAAATATGCCCTAGAGGCAATAATAAATTAGTTATTATTATTATATTTCCTTGTTCACGATAATCATTTATTATCCATGCTATAATTGTATTGATAGGAAACTCAGATACATGTGTGGATACATAGACAACACCATGTCCCTAGCAAGCCTCTATTGGCTAGCTCGTTGATCAATAGATGGTTACGGTTTCCTGACCATGGACATTGGATGTCGTTGATAACGGGATCACATCATTAGGAGAATGATGTGATGGACAAGACCCAATCCTAAGCCTAGCACAAAGATCGTGTAGTTCGTATGCTAAAGCTTTTCTAATGTCAAGTATCTTTTCCTTAGACCATGAGATTGTGCAACTCCCGGATACCGTAGGAATGCTTTGGGTGTACCAAAGCGTCCTGGCAATGGCTGGGTGGCTATAAAGGTGCATTACGGTATCTCCGAAAGTGTACATTGGGTTGGCACGAATCGAGGCTGGGATTTGTCACTCCGTGTAAGCGGAGAGGTATCTCTGGGCCCACTCGGTAGGACATCATCATAATGTGCACAATGTGACCAAGGGGTTGATCACGGGATGATGTGTTGCTGAGCGAGTAAAGAGACTTGCGGAAGCGAGATTGAACAAGGTATCGGGATACCGACGATCGAATCTCGGGCAAGTACAATACCGCTAGACAAAGGGAATTGTATCACGGGATCGATTGAGTCCTTGACATCGTGGTTCATCCGATGAGATCATCGTGGAACATGTGGGAGCCAACATGGGTATCCAGATCCCGCTGTTGGTTATTGACCGGAGAACGTCTCGGTCATGTCTACATGTCTCCCGAACCCGTAGGGTCTACACTTAAGGTTCGATGGCGCTAGGGTTATAAAGGAAGTTTGTATGTGGTTACCGAATGTTGTTCGAGTCCGGATGAGATCCCGGACGTCACGAGGAGTTCCGGAATGGTCCGGAGGTAAAGATTTATATATGGAAAGTTGTTGTTCGGGTTAGGAAAAAGTTCGGGTTTTTTCGGTATTGCAGGAAGCTTCGGAAGGTTCGGAGGATTCGGAGGGGTCGGAGGTCCGGAAATTGTTCCACCACGTCCAATACAGTAGCATGGGCTGTAGGGCGGCGCCCTAGCCATAATGGGACAAGGGCACCAGCCCCCCCAAGGCCCATGCGCATGGGAAGGGGGAAACCCTAAGGGGGAGGGCCTCCACTTGACTTGGGAGGCACTCCTCCCCCTCTTGGCCGCCCCCAAGTCCCATCTAGGGCTGGCCGCACCCCTTGGGGTGGGAAACCCTAAAGGGGGCGCAGCCCCTCTTTCCCCCTATATATACTTGAGGTTTTGGGCTGCCCAACACACATGAGTTCTCTCCCTCTTGGTGCAGCCCTGCCTCTCCTCCTCCTCCTCTCCCTTGGTGCTTGGCGAAGCCCTGCAGGATTGCCACGCTCCTCCACCACCACCATGCCGTTTTGCTGCTGTTGGATGGAGTCTTCCTCAACCTCTCCCTCTCTCCTTGCTGGATCAAGGCATGGGAGACGTCACCGGGCTGTACGTGTGTTGAACGCGGAGGTGCCGTCCGTTCGGCACTCGGATCTCCGGTGATTTGGATCACGACGAGTACGACTCCTTCAACCCCGTTCTCATGAACGCTTCCGCTTAACGATCTACAAGGGTATGTAGATGCACTCTCCTTCCCCTCGTTGCTGGTTTCTCCATAGATAGATCTTGGTGACACGTAGGAAAATTTTGAATTTATGCCACGTTCCCTAACGATGGCATCATGAGCTAGGTCTATTGCGTAGATTCTTTGCACGAGTAGAACACAAAGTAGTTGTGGGCGTTGATGTTGTTCAATATGCTTACCGTTACTAGTCCAATCTTGTTTCGACGGTATTGTGGGATGAAGCGGCCGGACCGACCTTACACGCATTTCACGTGAGGCGAGTTCCACCGATCGACATGCACTTGTTGCATAAGGTGGCTAGCGGGTGCCGTCTCTCCCACTTTAGTCGGAACGGATTCGATGAAAAGGGTCCTTATGAAGGGTAAATAGCAATTGGCATATCACGTTGTGGTTTTGCGTAGGTAAGAAAGCGTTCTTGCTAGAAACCCATAGCAGCCACGTAAAACATGCAAACAACAATTAGAGGACGTCTAACTTGTTTTTGCAGGGTATGCTATGTGATGTGATATGGCCAAGAAGAATGTGATGAATGATATGTGATGTATGAGATTGATCATGTTCTTGTAATAGGATTCACGACTTGCATGTCGATGAGTATGACAACGGCAGGAGCCATAGGAGTTGTCTTTATTTATTGTATGACCTGCGTGTCATTAAACAACGCCATGTAATTACTTTACTTTATTGCTAACGGTAGCCATAGTAGTAGAAGTAATAGTTGGCGAGACAACTTCATGGAGACACGATGATGGAGATCATGATGATGGAGATCATGGTGTCATGCCGGTTACAATGATGATCTTGGAGCCCCTAAGATGGATATAAAAAGGAGCAATATGATATTGGCCATATCATGTCACTACTATATAATTGCATGTGATGTTTATTATGTTTATGCATCTTGTTTACTTAGAACGACGGTAGTAAATAAGATGATCCCTTACACAAATTTCAAGAAGTGTTCTCCCACGATTGCACCGTTGCTACAGTTAAATAAGCTTCTAAGCACCACGTGATGATCGGGTGTGATGGATTCTTACGTTCACATACAACGGGTGTAAGACAGATTTACACAGCAAAAAAAACACTTGGGGTTAACTTGACGAGCCTAGCATGTACAGACATGGCCTCGAGAACACAGAGACCGAAAGGTCGAGCATGAGTCGTATAGTAGATACGATCAACATGAAGATGTTCACCGAGTCGACTAGTCCGTCTCACGTGATGATCGGACACGGCTTAGTTGACTCGGATCATGTAATCACTTAGATGACCAGAGGGATGTCTATCTGAGTGGGAGTTCATAAGATGAACTTAATTATCTTGAACATAGTCAAAAGACCTTTTGCAAATTATGTAAATGGCTCGTGCTTAAGTTCCTTTGTTTAGATATGTTCCTAGAGAAAATATAGTTGAAAGTTGTGATGGCGATTATGCGGACGATAGATAGCTTATGTCCTTAATGCACCGCTCGGTGTCTTTGAACCCCAAACGTCGTCTGTGGATGTTGCGAACATCGGACATACACGTTTTTGATAACTACATGATAGTTCAGTTAAACGGTTTAGAGTTGAGGCACGAAAGACATTTTCGAAATGTCGCGAAACATATGAGATATTTCGAGGGCTGAAATTAGGATTTCAGGCTCGGGCCCACGTCAAGAGGTATGAGACCTCCGACGATTTTATTAGCCTACAAACTAAGGGAGAAAAGCTCAATCGTTGAGCTTGTGCTCAGATTGTCTGAGTACAACAATCACTTGAATCGAGTGGGAGTTGATCTTCCGGATGAGATAGTGATGTTTCTCCAAAGTCATTGCCACCAAGCTGCTAGAGCTTCGTGATGAACTATAACATATCAAGGATAGAGATGATGATCCTTGAGGTATTCGCGTTGTTTGACATCACGAAAGTAGAAGTCAAGAAGGAGCATCAATTGTTGATGGTTGGTGAAACCACTAGTTTCAAGAAGGGCAAGGGCAAGAAGGGATACTTCATGAAATGGCAAATCAGGCTGCTGCTCTAGTGAAGAAACCCAAGGTTGAACCCAAACCCGAGACTAAGTGCTTACGTAATAAGGGGAACAGCCTTTGGAGCAGCATTACCCTAGATACTTGGTAGATAAGAAGGCTGGCAAGGTCGAAAGAAGTATATCGGATATACATTATGTTAATGTGTACTTTACTAGTACTCCTAGTAGCACCAGGGTATTGAGATACCGGTTCGGTTGCTAAGTGTTAGTAACTTTCGAAATAAAAGGCTACGGAATAAGCGGAGACTAGCTAAAGGTGAGTGACGATATGTGTTGGAAGTGTTTCCAAGGTTGATGTGATCAAGCATCGCCGCTCCCTCTACCATCGAGATTGGTGTTAAACCTAAATAATTGTTATTTGGTGTTTGCGTTGAGCATATACATGATTGGATTATGTCCGCACTTAATACGGTTATTCATTTAAGAAGAATAATGGTTACTCTATTTATTTGAATAATACCTTCGATGGTCTTGCACCTAAATAAATGGTTTATTGAATCTCGATCGTAGTAATACACATTTTCATGCCAAAAGTATAAGATAGTAATGATAGTACCACTTACTTGTGGCCTTTGCCATATAAGTCATATTGGTGTAAACGCATGAAGAAGCTACATGTTGATGGATCTTTGGACTCACTCGTTTTGAAAAGTTTGAGACATGCGAACCATTTCTATTGGTGCATACGCATGAAGAAACTCCATGCAGATGGATCGTTTAGACTCACTTGATTTTGAATCACTTGAGATATGCAAATCATACCACATGGACAAGATGGTGAAAAGCCTCGGTTTCGGTAAGATGGAACTAGATAGCAACTTGTTAGAAGTAACACATTTTGATGTGTGCAGTCCAATGAGTCCGAGGCATGCAGTGAATATCGTTATGTTACGACTTCACGGATGATTCGAGTAGATGTTGAGTATATTTACTTGATGAAACACAAATCTGAATTATTGAATGGTTCAAGTAATTTCAGAGTGAAGTTTAAGATCTTCGTGACAAGAGGATAGAATTTCTATGATATGATCATAGAGATGAATATCTGAGTTACAAGTTTTGGCACACAATTAAGACATTGTGCAAATTGTTTCACAATTAATACCGCTGGAACACCATAGTGTGATGGTGTGTCCGAACATCATAGTTGCACCCTATTGGATATGGTGCGTACCATGATGTCTCTTATCGAATTACCACTATCGTTCATGGGTTAGGCATTAGAGACAACCGCACTCACTTTAATAGGGCACCACGTTACTCCGTTGAGATGACACCATATGAACTATGGTTTAGAGAAACCTAAGCTGTCATTTCTTAAAGGTTTGGGGCTGCGATGCTTATGTGAAAAAGTTTTAGGTTGATAAGCTCGAACCCAAAGCTGATAAAATGCATCTTCATAGGACACCCAAAAGCGGTTGGGTATACCTCCTAATTCAGATCCGAAAGCAATAGGGATTGTTTCTTGAATCGGGTCCTTTCTCGAGGAAAAGTTCGTCTCGAAAAGTTGAGTGGGAGGATGGTGGAGACTTGATGAGGTTATTGAACCGTCACTTCAACAAGTGTGTAGCAGGGCACAGGAAGTTGTTCCTGTGGCACCTACACCAATTGAAGTCGAAGCTTATGATAGTGATCATGAAGTTTTGGATCAAGTCACTACCGAACCTCGTAGGACGACAAGGACGCGTACTGCTTGAGAGTGGTACGGTGATCCTGTCTTGAAGGTCATGTTGCTAGACAACAATGAACCTACGAGCTATGGAGAAGCGATGGTGGGCCCAAATTCCGACAAATGGTTAGAAGCCATGAAATCCGAGATAGGATCCATGTATCATAACAAAGCATGGACTTTGGTGGACTTGCCCGATGATCGGCAAGCCATTGAAATAAATGGATCTTCAAGAAGAAGACGGACATGGACGGTAATGTCACCTTCTATGAAGCTCGACTTGTGGCGAAGAGTTTTCACAAGTTCAAGGAGTTGACTACGATGAGATTTTCTCATCCGTAGCGATGCTTAAGTCCGTCGGAATCATGTCGGACAAGCTGCATTTATGAAATCTGGCAGATGGATGTCAAAACGAGTTTCCTTACCGGTTCGTAAGGAAAGGTTGTATGTGATACAATCGAGAAAAGTTTTGTCGATCCTAAGGATGCTAAAAGGTATGCTAGCTCCAATGATCCTTTCTAAGGACCGGAGTAAGCATCTCGGAGTTGGAATGTGCGCTTTGATGAGATGATCAAAGATTTTGGGTTTATACAAAGTTTATGAGAAACTTGTATTTCCAAAGAAGTGAGTAGGAGCACTATAGAATTTCTCTCGATGAGTATATGTTGTTGACATATTGATGATCGAGAAATGATGTAGAATTTCTGGAAAGCATATAGGGTTATTTGAAAGATGTTTTTCAATAGAAAACCTGGATTAGGCTACTTGAACAATAAGCATCAAGATCTATAAGATAGATCAAAATGTTTAATAATACTTTCAAATGAGCATGAACCTTGACATGATCTTGAAGGTGTTCAAGATGGATCGATCAAAGAAGGAGTTCTTAGCTGAATTGTAAGGTATGAAGTTAAGACTTAAAGCTCGACCACGGCGAGCAGAGAAAGGGCGAAGATCGTCCCCTATGCCTTAGACATAGGCTCTACAGTATGCTATGTTGTGTACCGCACCAGAAGTGTGCCTTGCCATGAGTCAGTCAAGGGGTACAAGAATGATCCAGGAATGGATCATTGGACAGCGGTCAAAAATTGTCCTTGGAGTAAATAAGGACATGTTTCTCGATTATGGAGGTGATAAAAGAGTTCGGCGTAAAGGGTTACGTCGATACAAGCTTTAACACCTATCCGAGTGACTCTGAGTAGCAAACAGGATACGTATAGTGGAACAACCATTTGGAATAGCTCCAAGTGGGGCGTGGAAGCAGCATTTATAATATGACCTAGAAATTTGCAAAGCACACACGGATCTGAAAGGTTCGGACCCGTTGACTAAAACCCGTTGACTAAAACCTCTCTCACAAGCAAAACATGATCAAACCTCGAACTCATTGAGCCTAAATCACATGATGATGTGAACTAGTTCTGAGACACTAGTGAACTCTTTGGGTGTTGGTCACATGGCGATGTGACCTATCGATGTTAATCACATGACGATGTGAACTAGATTATTGACTCTAGTGCAAGTGGGAGACTGTTGGAAATATGCCCTAGAGGCAATAATAAATTAGTTATTATTATTATATTTCCTTGTTCACGATAATCGTTTATTATCCATGCTATAATTGTATTGATAGGAAACTCAAATACATGTGTGGATACATAGACAACACCATGTCCCTAGCAAGCCTCTATTGGCTAGCTCGTTGATCAATAGATGGTTACGGTTTCACGACCATGGACATTGGATGTCGTTGATAACGGGATCACATCATTAGGAGAATGATGTGATGGACAAGACCCAATCCTAAGCCTAGCACAAAGATCGTGTAGTTCGTATGCTAAAGCTTTTCTAATGTCAAGTATCTTTTCCTTAGACCATGAGATTGTGCAACTCCGGATACCGTAGGAATGCTTTGGGTGTACCAAAGCGTCCTGGCAATCGGGTGGCTATAAAGGTGCATTACAGGTATCTCCGAAAGTGTACATTGGGTTGTACGAATCGAGACTGGGATTTGTCACTCCGTGTAAGCGAAGAGGTATCTCTGGGCCCACTCGGTAGGACATCATCATAATGTGCACAATGTGACCAAGGGGTTGATCATGGGATGATGTGTTACGGAACGAGTAAAGAGACTTGCGAAACGAGATTGAACAAGGTATCGGGATACAAGCGATCGAATCTCGGGCAAGTACAATACCGCTAGACAAAGGGAATTGTATACGGGATCGATTGAGTCCTTGACATCGTGGTTCATCCGATGAGATCATCGTGGAACATGTGGGAGCCAACATGGGTATCCAGATTCCGCTGTTGGTTATTGATCGGAGAACGTCTCGGTCATGTCTGCATGTCTCCCGAACCCGTAGGGTCTACACATAAGGTTCGATGGCGCTAGGGTTATAAAGGAAGTTTGTATGTGGTTACCGAATGTTGTTGAGTCCGGATGAGATCCCGGATGTCACGAGGAGTTCGGAATGGTCCGGAGGTATAGATTTATATATGGAAAGTTGTTGTTCGGGTTAGGAAAAAGTTCGGGTTTTTTCGGTATTGTACCGGGAAGCTTCGGAAGGTTCGGAGGATTCCGGAGGTGTCCGGAGGTCCGGAAATTGTTCCACCACGTCCAATACAGTAGCATGGGCTGTAGGGGGCGCCCTAGCCATAATGGGCCAAGGGCACCAGCCCCCAAGGCCCATGCGCATGGGAAGGGGGAAACCCTAAGGGGGAGGGCCTCCACTTGACTTGGGAGGCACTCCTCCCCCTCTTGTCCGCCCCCCAAGTCCCATCTAGGTCTGGCCGCACCCCTTGGGGTGGGAAACCCTAAAGGGGGCGCAGCCCCTCTTTCCCCCTATATATACTTGAGGTTTTGGGCTGCCCAACACACATGAGTTCTCTCCCTCTTGGTGCAGCCCCGCTCTCCTCCTCCTCCTCTCCCTTGGTGCTTGGCGAAGCCTGCAGGATGCCACGCTCCTCCACCACCACCATGCCGTTGTGCTGCTGTTGGATGGAGTCTTCCTCAACCTCTCCCTCTCTCCTTGCTGGATCAAGGCATGGGAGACGTCACCGGGCTGTGCGTGTGTTGAACGCGGAGGTGCCGTCCGTTCGGCACTCGGATCTCCGGTGATTTGGATCACGACAGTACGACTCCTTCAACCCCGTTCTCATGAACGCTTCCGCTTAACGATCTACAAGGGTATGTAGATGCACTCTCCTTCCCCTCGTTGCTGGTTTCTCCATAGATAGATCTTGGTGACACGTAGGAAAATTTTGAATTTCTGCTACGTTCCCTAACACACCTTTCTTCAGGTGAAGTCATCTGACCGGATGACCAACAAATCATTCGATGCGATGTTGGCTGCTTTCCGCAAATCTTTCCCAGACAAGGCCTCGAGCTGCCACACACCTCTGATAAAATGAAGAATTTCCTTCGTGCGATTTGGAATTGGATATGATATGATCCATGTTTGTAAGAATAATTGTGTTACATTAGGAAGGATTATGCCAACTTAAGTGAATGCCCAAAATGCAAATCATCAAGATTGAAAGATGGTGATGCTGTGAAGAGGGCTCCTCATAATGTTCTGAGACATTTTCCAATTACACCAAGATTGCAGAGGTTGTTTCATGATGCTGAAACAAGAGAGGATGTACTGTGGCATTCTAGGAACCAGGAGTACAGAGATCAGAATGTAATGAGCCATCCATCTCATGGTAGTGAGTGGAAAAGCTTCAATGATAAACACAAAGAGTTTGCTCCTAACCCGAGAAACATTAGACTTGGCTTAGCTTCAGATGGATTTAATCCATTTGGCCACCAGAGCGCCACATATAGCACGTGGCCAGTGCTTGTTATCCCTTACAACATGCCTCCAAATGTACGCACCAAAGAATCAAACTACATGATGGCCTTGCTCATCCCAGTCCAAAAAGTCCTGGAAAGGATTTTGATTTGTTCATGGAGCCTCTTGTGGAGGAACTTCAACAGCTATGGAAGGGTGTTCTCATTCGAGACCTATATAGCAGCCCACCAACTGATTTCTTTCTGTGTGTTGTTGTAATTTGGTGCATCCATGATTATCCGGCTTTGGGCACTATATCAGGGAGAACGGCACATGGTTACAATGCATGTGTTATTTGTGTGACGGAATCATTTGTCATACGCAATACTTAGCAAGATCTGATACACTGGACACCTCCGTTTCCTTGCCAAGGACAAGCCGCATCCTAGAAAATACTGAAGACATGTGTTCAATGCAAAGCATGAAAACCGTGATGCGCCAAAGAGGCTCACCGCTGATGAGTTGCAAGTAGAATTAGAGAAGGTCAGGCATATTACACCAAGAAACCATCCTGGTAATGGTAGCGGGAAAAGGAAGCGTGGCACGGTAGAAGAGAGATTATTGTTTACCTGCAGGTCCACTTTGTGGGACTTGGAGTATTGGAAAGATTTGGATCTGCGGCATAAACTTTATGTGATGCACATCGAGAAAAATATATGTGACAGCATTATCGGCACACTTCTTAACATTGAAGGCAAGACGAAAGATACCTTAAAATCTAGGATTGATTTGACACACAGGTATCGAGAAAAGGATTTGCAGGTGCAAGATGAAGGTAAACCACGGGATATGGCACCGGTTGTATGCGTCTTGGACAAGGTAAAAGAAAAGAATTCTGCGAGGTCCATCACGTGTGACATTCCCACATGGATTTGCTTCCAACCCCGAAAGGAGAGTCGGTCTGAGATGGAAACAAGGTACAAGGGTTGAAAACTCATGACCGCCACGTCCTACTTCAAAGGGTTTTACCTATTATCCTTAGAGGATTGGGCATACGACTTATCTGAGAGAAGTTGCGAGTTGGGAAAATTCTTGAGGAACTTCTGCGGTAGAAATATCGATATAGATGCTTTGGAGCGTCTTAGAGACAATATACCAACTATCCTATGCGACCTTGAGAAGATATATCCTCCGACCTTCTTTGATGTGATGGTCCATTTGGTTGTTCATCTACCCGATGAGGCACTACTTAGAGGTCCAAGACAAGATGGCTGGATGTACCCTATTGAAAGGCGGCTAGGCACTTTCAAGGGCTATGTTAGGAGCAGAGCTAGACCCGAGGGTTCCATTGCGAGAGGCCTACATTGCTTTCTGAAGCGTTGACATTCCGCTCAAAATACATTGAAACAACCGATCGACTTAGCAAAGAGGTGGGTGAAGACAATCCGGGCTCAATGTTTTCGATTATTACATTCGAGATTCTGAGGAAGAGTCGACAAGAGGACAAACCTAAAGATTTGGACAAAATGGTTTGGTATGTGTTGAATAACTGTCACGAGATACTACCTTATATCAAGTAAGTGCGATCTTGCAGCTTATACATCGTAATCTACTAAACTTGCAGCACATTCTTATATATTTAGATGTTTGACGCGATCACTATGTTGTGCAGCATGTACAAAGAGGAGTTCTTGCCGCAAAATCCAAGAAACATTGACAAACTGGTTATGGCAGGATTTGCGAAATGGTTCAAGAACCATGTAAGCTTTTGAAGTGCCTTTGTCAGTTTTTAATATATTGAGTACATAAGATGATCAGCTTGTCTATTTTCTAACCATAGGTTAAGAAGATGCGGGAGGATGGGCAGGCAGTTGATGATGCCCTTTACTCACTAGCAATGGGTCCTGATACTCGGGTAAGACATTATGAATCTTGCGTTGTTGGAGATGTGCGCTACAACACCCTTGCACGAGACGAAGGCAGGAAGACACAAAACCGTGTCATCATTAGCACGGATACGTATAACAAAGAGACAACTGAAATGTATGCTAACATAACAGACATTGTTCATTGCGATATATCTCCGATTCGAGGATCATCGTGTGTGGTTACATTTGTGATGTCGTTGGTATAACCTGTTTTCTAGGATCGCAAAACCCAGAGCTGATGATTATTTCAAATCCATCAATGTCAAGGCAGCGTACCAGACCGACGAGCCTTTTATTTTGGCAAATCAAGCAACACAAATATTTTTCTTGGAAGACACATTTGCACGTAGCGATGACTGGAGAGTATTGCAAAGGTTTGAGCAGAGGAATTCATTTAATGAAGTTGCACAACAAGATGATGTTTACACTACTCCTGATGTACAACATAACACAGATGTTCCTAATATCTTTGAGAACCATCACGTCAATGACGCCGGCGAAAAGATTGCCTGACGTGTTGTGGACATACAAGAGTTTATCAAGAAGAAGCCAACGTTCGAGGACGTTGAGAACGAAGAAGAAGATGACACCGTGGGGAATTACGATTCAGACTAATACACATGGCGAAGATGTTGGCTACTCTGCGGATGATGATTACATTGCTTTTGTCGTATTTGCTGTCGAAGACTTTTTATCTACTATGTGAAATTGTGTTTGCTATGACAAGCTGAAACCTGATGAACATGTTGTTTAGTATTTTGCTATGAGAACATCACTTGTTATGTATGCTGATTTGTGTTTGCTGATTGTATGACAACTAAAACATGATGACATTGTTGTTTAGTTGTACTCATATTTGGCTGTGAAACTTGAATTTGATGACATAGTTTGCTGTTGGACTGCAATTTGCTCGACGTCTTCGAATGAGAACAAAGCTAACCCGACAGGGCCTCTGCTATCTATTTATTTATATGAGCAAAAGGGGATACCCCCTGATTTCCGTTAATAGAAATCATTAGATGTTCACAACACTACGCCCAACCTGCAACACAGGTTTCATTCATTACTAGTTTCAAAGAAAGTGCTCATGTCGTAGCCCTTTGAATACATCACGAGTGCTACATACACTTTGCAAATAAAGAGACAATCATCCTCTGAGCACATCGATTTTTCCCATTATCTTCACAAGCTCTTTCATCTCCTCATTGTTGTCAAGGCCGTTCAGCAGCTGTTGCTTGGCCATGATCAGAGGAACTGCATCTTTAACCTTCTGCTCTCCATCTTCCTCTTCTGTCGTTCCTTCAGCTACTTGTCCAACACCCCAACCTGCTGGTATTGGGATTCCTCGGCTAACCAAATAATCAGCGTAGTTGCATTCCCCCACATCAGCAACTTCTCAGAAATACAAATCACACGAATCTTCCCTTTTCTTCACGAATCAAATTGGAAGATCATCAACCAAACTATTAAAAAATCAGCAAGCGGAAGCAGAGAACAATACTTAAAACATATTATTACCCCATGATTCGGGCATTTGTAGAAGACTCGGCCGGGGTTGCGGATTGTGGTTGAGACGACGGATGACTCTGCGTGATTTGCAGCGGTGGCACCACACCAACGGCAGCGGTTGCAATGAGCAATCGGCTGCGGTGCGTGTCGGCGGGGTGTGATGAGACCCACAGGCGATGGTACAGTGTAGCGACTTGGCGCATATCTGGTTGTTACTGCTTTGAAGAAGCGGTGTGGACGAGCAGCCGGACATGGTTGCTGCGGCGAGCTTCGATGCTAGGCGAGTAAGTAGAGAACAGGATAAGCGAGCGTTGGATATGTCGGTTTCATTACTTGCGAGTAGCATAGCACCATATATAGTCATAGCCTAGGTTTGGATTCGAACCATTATGAGCACGTCTTTCTTTTTCTAAAACTTCGGCAACGTCTCTTTCTTGGTACACTAGCTTGTTCTCAGACGCCTTCCCAAGTCTTTGATTTTCTTTCCCTTTTTTTTGTGAGGAAGGAAGGAGGACAAAATTGAGAGTTCCTGGGACTCGAACCCAAGACCTCTCGGTTGAAAACCAAGGGTGCTAGTCACTTATGTGGCGAACGTTCCCTGTGAGGACGACGGCAGACGAACGCATTTTCCTCGCAGTTTTCTTCCTATATATAAAAAAGTATGCTACTTGGTGTCTGCTTAGTAAAAAAATGATTGTGCCAACCTTGACCGTTCGATTGACATTCAACGTCTGTCGCGTTTCTTCAGTCTCTTCTTCTTCGAGCCGCCAAAGCCAAACCAGCGCCGGCGGGACCGCCTGCTCCTGCCTCCCGCGGTTGGCTGTGATCTTCCCCGGCTCCTGTTTGTTCCCGTCCGAGGCCTCTCCATCGTCCTCTGCGCTCGCCGCGGCGCCGCCCTCCGTTGTTGTCAATATGGTCAACAACCGAGAGGAATAAGGAGATGACTGTACATGGTGAGGATTACGGTAGGGACCCAGTAGCGCGTGCAGTAATTTTGTTTTTTCGGGATGGAGAAGGGTATCAACTGGGTTGTGCGGGACCCGTGGCCTGCCTAGCCTGTGCTTTTATTTCATACGCTTAGCACATGACCAGCCCAGTTTGTTTTTTCCTTTACGAAAATGGCTAGCCAGCTATTTTGTTTTTTGCGAGAATAACCAAAATAGGCCTACTTGCTTTTCTATGCCTGTGGGAAATCTTTCAAGACGAGGAGGGATGCATTTTGCCAAGAAAATGGGCTATAAGTAATAAGAAATGGGCTATAAGTAATAATAAATGGGCTATAAGTAATAATAAATGGGCTGTAAAATGAAAAAAATACAGCAAACAGGCAATTAGTTCCCAAATATTGTTTTCTTTCGGATTTTGATATTTTAAATTTCATTGTTTTTGTGCGGGTAAAATTTCATTGAATTTAATTTAAGGTATATTTAGATTTAAAATTAATTTGAATCCGGCTAGAAATTTAATTTGTATCTTTGTTTGGGACAGATTTGGAGGCTAACTTGTGGGTCTACTAGGTTGGCGTGTACTTTGGCTTTGTCAACTTAGTCCACAAAGCGATCCTAGCAAAGTGATCGTTGGATGTTAATCCAACGGCCGTCTGCTTCTTCAATATCTCGATCTTCTTGCTCGCCCAAACCAGCTCGGTGGGAATTTGCTGCTCGGCCTCCGTGGCCATTTGTCTTGCTGCCGACATGCCGCACCACCCTTCTTCATTGCTGGCCATGCCATTCCTCTACTCAGCCACACCTCCTGTTATTTTCCGGCGGCATGACGGACGATAAACCCTCGTACTCCCCAGCGTGGGCAACCATTGCCGAGTCTTTCCGGCTCCAAGTCGTTCCTTCCTAGGCCTCGTCGCCGTCCACCGCCATGGTGCTCTCGGCGCCTGGTCAATATGGTCAACAAACGACATCCATCGGCCGTGGATCTGGCGCAAAATAATGATTCCCCACCGATAGCTGGGACCCACCGGAAGGGCCTACGTATTTCAGCGAAAAAACGTTCCCCTGACATGTCGGACCCACCAGCTATATCTTCGCGCAAGGAAGTGCCTCCTTATTACGCACAAAAAATGAATACCCACCCTGCTAGATGGGACCCACCATAGTGGGAGGATGACTTAATGGGCCAACTAAGTTGACGGGGACGGAGGGCTTTGTCAACTTAGTCAATATGAACGATTCTAGCTCCAAAGGACCGCACGATGTCCATCCAACGGCCATAGTGCTTCTTCAACCTCTGGTCTTCTTGCTCCGGCCGCCCAAAGCGGCCGGTCGTGTCGCGTGCTCACGCCTCTCGTGGTCACCGTGATGCCGCGGAGGCCTCACCGCCCCTACTACTCCCACCGCTGGCCGGGGTATCCTCTACTCACCCACACCTTTGTTATTCTGCGCGGCAGCGGCCTCATGTCATGCCGAACGATGAACCCTCGTACTCCTCTCCGCGCGGGCTATCAACATTGCGTCTTCCACGGCTCGCGTCGTCCCTTCCTAGGCCTCGCCGTCGTCCGCATAACTGCCTTTGGTGCTCTCGGTGGCGTGGTCAATGTGGTCAACGACCGACTTCCATCGGAAGAAATCAGACGTGGAGAGGCCGGCAATTTGAGTCCAGGCGGCCGCAAGGAAGTGCCTCCTTATTACGCGCAAAATAATTATTCCTCCACCTGACAGCAGGGACCCATCGAACGGGCCACCTTATTTCGCGAAAAAAGCGTTTCCCCCCTGACATCTGGGACCCATTGGACAGGCCAGCGTATTTCACGAAAAAAACGTACCCCGCGCTCTCAGCTCGGACCCACCGGAAGTGCCTCCTTATTACGCACAAAAAAATGAATACTCCCCTTGCTAGCTGGGACCCACCATGGTGGGAGGCTGATTTGTGGGCCTACTAAGTTGACTGGGACGGGGGCCTTTGTCAACTTTAGTCAATATGAACGATCCTAGCTCCGGTGACCGTATGATGTCCATCCAACGGTCATAGTGCTTCTTCAACCTCTGGTCTTCTTGCTCCAGCCGCCCAAAGCAGCGCCGGTCGTGCCGCATGCTCCTGCCTCCCGTGGCGGGTCTTTGCCTTGAAAAGGCCTCACCGCTTCTACTATTCCCACCGCTGGCCAGGCCCTGCGGCGACGGCAGCCTCACACCGCAGCCAAACCAGTGAACCCTCGTACTCCTCTTTGCGTGGGCTTCCACTGCCGCGTCTTCCCCGGCTACCCTTCCTAGGCCTCGCCGTCGTCCACAGCCCTGGTGCTCTCGGCGTAGCGTGGTCAACGTGGTTAAGGAACGACTTCCATCGGACGTGGACCGTACGTGGAGAGGCTGACAGCTGGGTCCACGGCCGCAGCAAGGAAGTGCCTCCTTATTACGCGGAAAATAATGATTCCTCCACCTGACAGTTGGGACCCATCGGACGGGCCACTGTATTTCACGAAAAAAATGTTTCTCCCTGGCTGCTGGGACCCACCAACTACATCTTCGCACGCAAGGAAGTGCGTCCGGGCAAAAAAACCAAAACAATTCGCCCCCCTGACTGCTGGGACTCACCAGCTACATCTTCGCACGCAAGGAAGTGCCTGACAGTCGGGACCCACCTGGTCGAAGCGTACATAGTGTTGTCATTCTGGTCGCGAACGTGTAATGCATATCTTGGTCGATGTAGAGGCGCCGCATGTGTCATAGATCTAGAGGCGGCGACGCGTCGTAAGTAGAGGCGCCGACGTAGCATGTACACGCACGCATGGCGTAGGTGCAAGAAAGAAAATCTGACCACGTCACGTACATACGGGCAGGGTCTCGAACGCCTACTCGCACATACGTACATGGTTGGGTCGGAACGGAGAAACAGCGTCGACGTCGTGTTCATGGGGAGCCAACCGGCTGGGTCGGAACGGAATGTGTGGTCGTGTTCATCGGGAGGGCTTGGACGGAACAGGCGATGGAAACGAGGCTGGCGCATCGCACAACGGAGGAAACGCGGCCTTGTGTTTGACCGCCACGTTCAAAAGCGGGTCCTGTTGATCGAGGGGCTGGCGTGCCGCCAAAAGCGGAGGAAACGGACCTCCCTACGGTCAAACGGGGTCCTGTTGATCGGGAGGGTGTGGCGTACCGCAAAAGCGGAGAAGCGGACCTCCCACGATCAAACGGGGTCTGTTGATCGGGAGGGTGTGGCGTACCACAAAAGCAGACGAAAGCGGACTTGTGTTGGAGCGCTATGGTCGAAAGCAGGGGAGGGTGTGGCGTACCGCAAAAGCAGGACTCCACGGGATACTGTTCATCTCCACCGTCGACCTCCTCCGGCCTCCACGGCCACCGTCGACCTCCTCCAGCCTCCACGGGCTCCTGTTCATCCAGCCTCCACCGCGCTACTCCACCGGCTCTGTTCAACCACCCCTCCTTGGGCGCCCCTCCACCGTCTCTGTTCATCCGACCCCTCCACACCACGGGTCTGTTCAACCACCCCTCCACGGCCACCCCTCCACCGTCTAATGTTCATCCAGCCCTCCACACCACGGGTTCCTGTTCATCCAGAGGCAACACCCCCGCTCACTGTTCATCCACCCCCCCCCCCCGCCCGCAACGCTCACTAGCAGCGATGGCGAAGAATCGCTCCATCGGGTTCGATTAACGACCATCGATCGATTGCTCGGGTTCAATGAACGCGTAGCTTTGCATTGCAATCGCCAGATTCGATTAGAGCCCAACGCCTCGCTTCGGGTTGATTAGAGCCAACGCCTCGGACACTGCGTGCGTCGACGAGAGAAAGCAGCGCATCGCTCCGCCCCGACCTCCCACCGTAACCGCAACTCCCGAAATTTTCCTCCCCTCGCTTCTACCACGGTTTTTCCGTCATGGACGGCCCAAAGAATGTCATGCAGGCTGCGTCTCCGGCCCGCCAGTGACGAAAAAGCCCATTTTCTGTCATGATTTTTTGTCATAGAAGTAGGAGCCCACCACATCTATGATGATACCGGGTTTTGTCATAATTATCGTCATAAAAGTGTCATATGTATGACAGAAAAAAATTTCATTCGGCCCTAAATGTCATGGATGTGTCTTTTTTTGTAGTGAGAACATTGTATTGAGATCCAAAAAGAGAGAAGAAGCCATCTAGCTACTAGCTATGGACCCGAAGGTCTGAAGTAAACTACTCACACTTCATCGGAGAGGCTATGGTGTTGATGTAGAAGCCCTCTGTGGTGGATGCCCCCCTCCGTGAGCTCGAACAGGCCCCAAGATGGGATCTCGTGGATACAGGAAGTTGCGGCGGTGGAATTAGGTTTTGGCTCCTTTTACGATCGTTTGAAGTAATGAGGTATATATAGGAGGAAGGAGTGCGTCGGTGGAGCTTCGAGGGGCCCACGAGGCAGGGGCGCGCCCTAGGGGGGCGCCCCCACCCTCGTGACCGCCTCTCTGGTGCCTTGGCGTAGGGTCCAAGTCTCCTGGATCACGTTCAGTGAGAAAATCACGTTTTTGAAGGTTTCATTCCGTTTGGACTCCGTTTGATATTTTGTTTCTTCAAAATACTGAAAAAAGGCAAAAAACAGCAATTCTAGGCTGGGCCTCCAGTTAATAGGTTAGTCCCAAAAATAATATAAAAGTGGAAAATAAAGCCCATTATAGTCCAAAACAATAGATAAAGTAGTATGGAGCAATCAAAAATTATAGATACGTTGGAGACGTATCAGCGTGTTTATTTGCACTGGTGGCGATCTTTGATGCCCAGTGTATGTAATCTGTTGTCTGCTTGTGCTTTATTATCATAGTGGCGAACTTTGATGCCTAGTGGATGCAATATGCCGTAATTTATTTATTGTATAGTCTAGGTTTTTTCTTATTCATGATGCTGCAGTTATTTTACTGTATATATATCCTATCTTCGCAGTAAACCGGCCAAACCGTAAAATTACGGTACATAATCGGGCCGTCATGCAAATCACTATGTATGATCCGCATCATGGGCCCAGTCATCTTGGTCCGTTCACAGGCCTAAATGTAAACTGGCCCACAAGTAGATTTGGGCCTTTAATAGGCCAAGTAAACCGCCGGCCCTATTTTCGCAAGAAAACTCAATGGGCTTTAGGAGGTTTGAAACGCGTGCGAAACGACTCACGGGCGACAATGAGGCCAAAATAGACCCCGGCCCATGATTGTGCCAATCAAATCACAGGCTGTTAACAGGCCAAAATTGTCTCGGTCCTTGTTTGGCCCAAACATATTATCGGCTGTGAGCAGGCCGGATGCAAACCGGGCTGTAGTTAGGCCCAACTATATGACGGGCTTTTAACAGGCCGAAATAGATATAGGGCCGAAATGTTAAATAGGCCTTTAACAGATCGAAACTAATATCAGGCCTAATTACTAAATGGGCCTTTAGCAAGTGGGCCCAAAAGTACAACGTCTAGTTGACGGGCCGAATCTGATATGGGCCATAATTTGGCCCAAAGCCTCTTAAAGGGTCGTATCTTCTCTGGGCCGTAATTTGACCCAGAACTTGGTAGGCTTTTAGCGGGTCAGATCTCATATGGGCCTTTATTAGGCCCGGAACGTGGCAGGCTATTAATGGACCGGATCAAATATGGGTCGGCATTTGGCCCAAAACATGGCAGCATGTGAATGGGCCGGCCCACTAGTGTCCTCAAAATCTTGTGGGCCTTTAGCTGGGCCGGCCCATTATGGTCGGCAAAATCTTGTGGGCCTTTATTTGGGCGGCCCATTATGGTCCATAAAATCTTGTGGGCCTTTAGTTGGGCCGCCCATTATGGTCCGCAAAATCTTGTGGGCCTTTAGTTGGGCCGGCCCATTTAACCTATATGGGCCTCTGTTGGGCCCTGCCACGTGTCGACGTATCATAGGCATGTCTCCTCCAATGGACGGGCGACATCTGGCCCACCAAGGAGCAGACACGTGTTTCCTCTGGCCAATGAGAATACACGTGGAAAATCGCCATTGGTCCGGGCTGTTAACGGGTTATCGGATCCAAAACCGGACCCGATAGCTTAACGGCGAGCCGTTACGGTGGATGCCACGTGTCGGTCAACCTTGACGAAAGCACTTCTATGACGCGGGATTTATTGTCATGGGAGTGGACACTTCCGTGATGATAATTTTGGTAATGTCATGGAACACTTCTACGACAGCACAGGTATGACTATCTTGATTCTGTCATAAGATCGTCATGGATGTACATGCATGACAGGAAACGTGACCTACTGTGACAAACACGTATCATCACGGAAGTGTATTTTTCTGTAGTGGTCTAGGCTAATGTTTTTTCCTTTGAAATGTGAAGGATTGAATCCTATCCTACATAGGAATAGGAATCCATTCCTACAAACCAAAGGGCTCCATAGGAATTTTTCCTTTGAAAATCCTATTCTATGAAATTCCAGAAGAATCCTACAATATATTTGTGAATGGAGGAAGTAAGCAACAGGCGACAAACCAACACCCACTAGAGAATTGTCTTTCCAATTCCAGAGACCGCGCTTGAGGCCTACTTGAAGAGAAACAAACTTGGCAAGTCACAGTTGGCGGCCCATAAATTTGAAGGAGTTTTGGCTTCGGTTATTGTCATAGAGTTTGATTTTGACTACTATACTAGAGTGATGGTGCTAACAGTGAAACCACATTTGTCTCTTGCCAATTTATTAGTTTGTTCTAATATTGTTTGAGCACAATACCTATGTCCACAGACTTCGAGTTTATGTCCAAAAACTTAAATCAACTAAAGATGTTGTTGGAGCACTTGCATATTTTTATAGTTGCTAGAAAGGTAGGTAGACGAGTGAGAATGCATTGCTAAGGCATCTTCAACGTCGATCCTCAAACCACCAGTAACTATCCGAACCGCGTGGTTCGAATGTGTTGTGCCATCCAACAAGGTCCTGCATCAGTCACTTTCTCCCGCAAACCGGACACAAACATGAGGGCTTTGCGGGCATCCGAAAAGTGCTATTAAGATTGCTCATAATCCCGTGCAACATTCTCGGACTAAGCATATTGAAGTTCGTCATCATTTCATTCGAGATCATGTTGCTAAAGGTGATATTGATCTTAAGCATGTTCGTACCGATAAGCAATTGGCGGATATATTCACCAAACCGCTTGATGAGAAAGTATTTTGTCGTTTGAGAGGTGAATTGAACATCATTGATGCTTCAAACTTGGATTAGAAACTCCATTTGGATACATACAAGGCATGAGCCTATGACTAATCCTTGACTTTTCTCTTATAATGATGATCAAATGTCTTGGATATATTTTTACCCTTGCATGCTATCTAACCCTTTTAGGTACTTGGGTGAATCTAAATCTATGATATTGCAACTCACTCACAACTTGAGCAATCTCTACATCACCAAGTCTCTACAACATGGTGGTTGAAGACAAGGAAGCATAAAACCTTTCAACATATCCTTTGACAAATTTATATATCAAATTTCATGATTGTCATTTTGGATACACAAGTGCTATTCCTTGCAAGACTAACCCATGTAGGTAGATGAACTCAAACTACAAGAGGTGCTCCAAGCCAATGATGCGCTACATCAACCTTGAGCATCCCACACAAGTTCAACACCACCGCCCAAGGTATGATATTCTATCTTAGAGAAGCTTTACCCAAATACATGGGTCAAAGCAGCTCAACAAGATGTGAATACATCAAAATGCTTCAATGAAAAATGGTAACGCCATTTTGAGCTTAAGCGATGAGTATGGCCTACGATCAAGTGTTCTCACTTGACTCCTCAGTCAATATACTCTAACATAGGCGACTTTGTCGCCGCCCAATTCTAGATCAAGTTCTCTAGTGTTTCTCTGAGTTCTTGCATTTGTTCCTTGCATATTTGTTCCCCTCCTTTTTTCAAAAAAAAAACTTCATCTAGATTTCTTTTATTTTCTCTATTTTGTTCTGTAATTCCTGCATCCAATTCATTGCAAATCTTTCAGTTAATTCCTTGTAAATCTTTGTGAGATCCTATTTGCCTAGTGAGCTGAGGTGACAAATGTTATCTCTGTGTTGGACTCGGACACACCGGATTGCCACTTTCGGTCAAACTGAACCATTTCGGTGCTACCGAAGAAAATAACTTGGTGTTACCGATTTCACTGCAGAGAAGACAATTTTCCACTTGCATCCTGCATTTTTACTCCAGTTCCACTCGATGATTCTTGTCCTCTACCAGCATCACATTCCATATGCTAATTTACTCTATGACTCAAGGACCAAGCCTATTTTGACTCACACTCCAGAAGATCCCTTCCTGGGAATTGATGTCAAAGGGGGGGGAGAGAGCTCACATCAAAGCTTAATCACATCGAAAGGGGGAGAGAGGTAATCACATCAAAGGCCCCAGATGCTTGGTGTTCAAGAGGAGAGAAGACACATATCTTTAAGAGGGGAAAGACATGTTAGTTTGTGTTATTCTGTGCTCAGATTTGTTTTGCTCTGATTTCCTTCTCCCTATATTCTCCCATTGTCTAACATAAGATTCACGGGGATAAAGATCTCTAAGGGAAGGAAATCTTCGAATTCATTGCATATCTTTTACCTTTGGGGACATGTCTATATCCAATAGAGTACCTAGTACTCACTCTCTACATGTCATCCCAATCTTGGTACTCTTGTGGCTCTTTTGTTTGCTCTGTCTAGTAGATGTATCTGTGTTATCTAACCTTGTTTACTCAGGTTCATCTCTTCCTAAGCCAGCTCAAGACCATGAGGTAAGTATATGCATCACACTCATGTGCATGAAGATCTCTTGCTAATGTACATATTGTTTGCAAGAAGGACTCATGAACATGAAGTACATTTCCTATATTCATGTCATTTGCTCTGATGCATATAGCCAAGATATATGTAACTCGTTGCTTGCTCTGTCATGCTTATGCATTCACATGCTCTTATATTCCATATTTAAATTATTGCATACATGTAGCGGGAGACAATGCACATTACATGTCTTTCCAAAGCTTTACTTACTATTCCTTATATATTTATCTAAGGCTTTGATGTATGTTGTCATCAATTACCAAAAAGGGGGAGATTGAAAGCACAAGTGCTCCCTGGGTGGTTTAGGTAATTAATGTCAACATATCTCGTGTTGGACTAATACTTTTATCTAGTCTATTTCAGATAAGTTCAACAGTGGAGTGGCATGGACAAGAGGATGTGGAACCCCTTCAAGATGCTAAGGACAAAAGATTGGCAAAAGCTCAAAAGCTCAAGGCTCTACATTTTCATATTAGTGATCCAAGATCACATTCAGTCCATAGGAAAAGCCAATACTATTAAAAGGGGATGAGGTGTTGCTTAATGGCTTGCTTGCCCAAAATGCTTAGTGATATGCTCCAAAAACCCTCAACCACTTTCTCATATCCACATATGTCCCAAACCAAAAGTCAAACTCGGCCCCACCGATATATTCTATCCGGCGCCACCGAGTTCATTTGACATAGCCACTGCTAGAAACCCTAGTCACTTCGGTCTCACCTATAGGGATCTCGGTCTCACCGAGATGGGATTGCAAACTCTCTGTCTCCCTTCGTAACATTTCATTCCAACCGAGATGAGCGATTGGTCCAACCAAGTTCGCAATGCAAACTCTCTGTTTCCCAACGTTTCGGTCTCACCGAGATGAGCGAATCGGTCCCGCCGAGTTTGCCTGACCAACTCTCTGGTTAGCTTATTACCAAAGTCGGTCCCACCGAGTTTGTGTAATCGGTCTCATCAAGATCACGTTATGCCCTAACCCTAATGAAATCGGTCCCACCGAGTTGACATGTCGGTCCCACCGAAAAGCCTAACGTTCACATTTTGAGCTGAATCGGTCTGACTGAGTTTTCTGATTCGGTCCCACTGAGTTTTGTGAATTGTGTGTAATGGCTAGATTTTGTGTGGAGGCTATATATACCCCTCCACCCACTCTTCATTCGTGAGGTAAGCCATTAGAACATGCCTACACTTCTAGCATACATTTTCTGAGAGAGAACCACCTACTCATGTGTTGAGGTCAAGATATTCCATTCCAACCACATGAATCTTGATCTCTAGCCTTCTCCAAGTTGCTTTCCACTCAAATCATCTTTCCACCAAATCCAAATCCATGAGAGAGAGTTGAGTGTTGGGGAGACTATCATTTGAAGCACAAGAGCAAGGAGTTCATCATCAACACACCATCTATTACCTTTTGGAAAGTGGTGTCTCCTAGATTGGTTAGGTGTCACTTGGGAGCCTCCATCAAGATTATGGAGTTGAACCAAGGAGGTTGTACGGGCAAGGAGATCGCCTACTTCGTGAAGATCTACCCTAGTGAGGCAAGTCCTTCGTGGGCGATGGCCGTGGTGGGATAGACAAGGTTTCTTCTTTGTGGACCCTTCGTGGGTGGAGCCCTCCGTGGACTCGCGCAACCTTTACCCTTTATGGGTTGAAGTCTCCATCAACATGGATGTACGATAGCACCACCTATCGGAACCACGCCAAATACTCCATGTCTCGAATCGCGTTTGCACACTCCAATCCCATGCCTTTACATTCTCGCAAATTGCATGCTTTACTTTCCACTGCTCATATACTCTTGTCATGCTTGCTTGATATGTATTGTGAATGTTTAAACATGTGCTAAAACTCCACCTTAACTTGAAGAAAATAAAAACTGCAACTTTTCTTTGCTAAGAGTCTATTCACCCCCCCCCCCCTCTAGACACCTCTTCTCGATCCCTTCACACATCCTCCTCTCTTACACCGCATCCGCCATGACTGCTGTCGGAGCCTTTCCATGGAGATGAAGCGAGAGGTGGCCGCCCATGAGGCGGCCTGGCAGAGCCGCCGTGCCAGGTGGATCGAGACCGGCTTGCCAGTTAGCTCGCCCGAGGTCTCCGAACGAGGATGACCACATGATGGACATGGGCTCTGATGACATCGCATCGGCACCCGCGCCTGTGACGTCGGTTTCACCATGGAGTAGGAGCGGATGCACTACAACTCCGCCATGGCAGAGGTGCAGCCTACGCCAACGCCTATGCCGGCATTCCAGCAGGCGCAGGAGGAACAACAGTACAACTTGTTCCTCCTGAAGCAGCTCCGGCCGGCGGAAGGCCAGATCAACGACGACCGACCGAGCGAGGAGGCCGTGGCGGGCATGGCCGCGACGAACCCCAACTTTGTCGTGGAGTAGCGTGCGATCTACGAGGTCGTTCGCGCTCAAGCTGCCACTCGCCAGGAAGCGGTCGTCGTGGAGGAGAACAACGCCAGTTGTGCCGCCGTTGAACTATCAGGTGGCCCGGTGGGACAACGACAGTGCGAGCACCACCATTTCCATCGTAAAACTCACGTCCATTCGCAACGGACAGGTCGCAGACTCCTCCGAGGATGAGTAGGGCACGGGAGGCGGCAGAGCCTTGTATCACATGTGGGCTGGTCCATCTCCTGTGTTCTACTTTTCCTCGCCGCAGACCGCACCTTCACTTCAGGGGACTTATCGCCGGTGCTCATGGAGACGGCGGATGGAGGAGGCAGTCCCAGGAAGGGAAGAACAAGGGCTTGGATGCCGAGGCCGCCGTAAATTCTTTTATCTAAATATTCGAAATGTAATGAAAACCCATCGTGTTTGCACGAATGTCATCCGTTTACGTAAATTATATTCGAACTTGAATGAAATCCGACTGTGTTTGCATAAATTTCATCCGGTTAGTTTAGATGGTAGTTGAAACGTATGCGGCCAGTGTTGGATGGCATCCTCCCACATCCGTGTCTACGGACTGGCCCCCCTGTCCGCTGACGAATGCGCGATGAAATTTGCGAGTCGCCGTTGGAAATGCCCTAATGGTGCCAAGACATTCACAAGAAGAATATGATTTACTAGGTCCGAGATGAATTTCTTAAGCACACACAGAAATGAGAAATAATCAAAAAGCGATTAATTGTTCTTGTCACTTAAACCTGTCCAATACAGTACTCCATCCGATCATGGTTTAGTTTAAATTTAAACTAAAATCATGACACTTATTTTAGATCGGAGGGACTAATATTTACAAGAAAATCATTTCCACGAATGTTGTCTAAGGGCTACTCCAACACTGACCCGCAAATTTGCTGCCGTTGTAGATAGGGGGCCTCAGTCCGCGGACACGAATGCGAGAACCGGCCATCCACGCCGCCCGCATACAACTGAAACTTCATTCACCAAAGTTCAAAAATAAAATAGCACAAATCATCCATACATAACACGCAAATAAGTCTAGTACAACAATAGTTCAAATTCAACGAGATTAACCAGATGATCAACACATTTTTCATGAAGGGATCATGTCATCTCACATATACTGCCCCTTCGGCCATCCCTCTATCTTGTGGTATATCATGGTAGCGCGTATGGGCTACACAATGTGTAGAGTAACATTGAGTGGATTAATGACTCAATCGACGAGTTGACCAAAAAGAAGCAAAACTTACTATCCCCTCCGCCGCCGCGCGCAATGGCCACCTTGCCTCCAGCCGAGCAATCGTGTCACAAACCTTGGTGATGGTGGTCTGGATGGCGTACCGTCGATACAATAATGACCTCATATTGCGTTGTTGGATGATGTGTATGTCGTAGGGCGCAATGTGCTTTCGTGAGTGAAACAAATCATGCACGGGCTGCCAGAAGAGCCCCCTTTTGTGCCTACCTATGAAAACTGCGGATACGACCAAGGATGCATCGCACAACAACTCATCTTCCATGCTCAAGTATCCGCCATCTTTCGTACTCTAAAAATGACATGGCGTTCAAAAATTAGCTCAATCCCATTTGACCGAACACCTGCCAGGCATGGTGTCTTCCGTGGATGTCGTCACAGTGGAGGAGTGTACCTGGCTATGGACGGGTCCTGGGTAGACGACGCCGTTTTAAAAGGCGAGCGGGCACGTCGATGCTAGTTGCGGAGGTCCGGCAATGCCTGTGTGGCGGCCGGAGAGGTACAACGGCGATAGCGAAGGAGGAGGCTGGGATGTAAAGTAAGGGAAGAAGGGGCGAATTGGAAGAAAATAGGACTGGGAGGGGAAGTCAGTGGCTTGGGGGGTGTTGGAGTCCTAAGTGGCTGCTGCCCAGACTCTCACAGAACCCCCCCCCCCCCTCCCTTTGCTTTGAATTTACGTGAAAATTATGCATTTTTATTGTTATTCTCCATATTACCAATTTTGTAAAAACCATAAGAATACATAATCATGAAATATGTATGAGAAAAACTATAATAGTATTCGTTTATTTTGCTTAACGTTGATGATAGTTTTACTAGTAATCAATGCTAGAGAAGTTTGACAACATATTGTTAGAATGTTATATCGGAATCAATAATTCACAAGAAGAATACGATTTATTGGATTCGCCTTCCATCTACCTGTCGATCCGGCGGCCGGTAGCGGGGAGGGGAACCCCGATGCCATTGCTTTGTCTAGTAGTTTAGGTTAGTCTTTTTTAGTCCTTTCACGTGCAGTGCTCTCGTGGATGGTGGCACTTTTCTTCTTTGGGTTTGCCTTTGGAGTTTTGATTTTTCCAGAGTTCGTCTATCTTGACGTAGTTGAAGAAGCTTCGGTGTATATTCTTGCCGTCTCTTTGGGGTGGGGAGGTCAGGGTTTCTCACCCTGCGTGTGCAATGACGAGATTTGATATCAATTGCTTCAAATCTATTTAAGGATTCAACGGCGATGACTGCAGCTCTAGGGTGCTAATCCTTAGGCGCACATGCCACGAAGACTTTCCAACTGTCATCGATAAGGTCAAGCCAGCTTTACTAGAACAGTGACAGGATTGACAGCTCGTTTTGACGGCAATAATGGTCATTCGGTCGTCTAGAGATGTAATTTTTACTATGTTTGAGATATTTTGTAGTACTGGCATTTTTTTGCTTTTTTGAAAAAAAAACTTAAGATCAATGGACCACGCGCACAAATCATTCCATTACTTTTATTCCCGAGGAAAAAGGTGACAAAATGGAGCGTACGCGGTCCACGACGATGAATCGATGCACGACTTCGACACAGTCCATCGACTTGGTTGGTCACGGCCTGACGGTGAGTGAGATCTTGACGCCGCCCTTGTAGCAGTTATCCGAGACGCCGCTGATGAAGTTGACCAGGCCACGGGTGAGCGTGATGCGGTCGTTGCCGGAGTCGTAGACCCTGGCGTTGGCGGGGTGCCTGGTGCAGGTGCCGAGCCCGAAGTCGTCCACCTGTATCACGTTCTGCGCCGCACGGTCGTACTTGAAAACTGCAGCCGGGACGAAGAAATCACGCGTACGTTTCAATTGTGTGTATATATATATATATATATATATGATTGTCTATTTGTCACCCTGGGTGAGGAATAGTTATTCTTCACACCCCTCTATTTTACCATCAATGCACCGTAATTTTACGCTTCGTAAGTTTTGTCTTATTTTCGATATAAAAAGAGACCGTAAGAAAATATATAATAAATCGTAAAAATATTTTATGTTATGTAAAATTACAAGCGTAAAAACATAGTGTAAAATACACATAAACTGCAAATTTTCTTGTCTTATGACCTATATTTTTATTTTCTTATGTCAAATATTACGTAGTGAATGAATATGAATGTAACTATTTGAATTCCAAACATAATTTAATTATGAAATGATCGTAAGATTAACTCGGGTGAAGAATAAATTATTCTGCACCCTGGGTGATGAATAGTAACACCCTGGGTGATGAATAGTAACTCGGGTGTAGAATAATTAAATTACGTTTGGAATTCAAATAGTTACATTCTTATTAATTCACTACATAAATTTTGGCATAAAAAATAAAAATATAGGGCATAAGACAAGAAAATTTGCAGTTTATGTGTATTTTACACTATGTTTTTACGCTTGTAATTTTACATAACATAAAAATATTTTTTACGATGATTATATATTTTCGATGGTCTCTTTTTACGCCAGAAATAAGATAAAACTTACAAAACGTAAAATTACGATGCATTGATGGTAAATAGAGGGGTGAAGAATAACTATTCTCACCCGTAGTGACGGATAGTCAATCCCTATATATATATATATATATATATATATATATATATATATATATATATATATATATAAAGTGAAAAACATCCGGACCAACAGAAACTACATAAGAACGCAAAAACAAAAACAAAAAAACAGAAACTATATGAGTGGAAGGGGGCCGTACGTACCCAGCACGTCACCTTCCCTGAAGGGCTTGAAGGTAGGCGAGTTAGGCCAGCCCTCAACGCCGAAGGTCCAGCCCTTCTGGTTGCCGACGTACCACTCCCTTGACTGCGCCACGCCACCATGCAGCAGTACCAGGAGGACCAGGAGGAGACCGTGCCCGGCCAGCTTCATGCCGCTTCCCCGTGCCATTTCCGGTTAATTATCTAGCGGCTGAAAGCTGTTTTGTTCTCCTAGCACAAGATGGGGTTCTAGCGCTGGCAGGCTGGCTGGCTACTTAAAGGTTTGCTACTTGTCGTAGCGTATACGCTTCAGTGTGAAGATGATCATCCAGAGATTACGTCTGGATACGCCATTAACTGCCTTTCTCCAAAATTAATTGCCTCCTCTATCTACAGAAAGATCGTGAATGCATTTATCCCGCACACCCATATCCCTCCACCTTAAGGTGAAATCCGGACGAGATATGAAGAAACATCATTTTCTCTATCACTATCTCTACTACCTAAAAGAAACACAAGGTTCCGTTTTCCCTATCACATCGTTCTTCATCCGACAAACCTTATGTTTCGTCAAACCACTTTTTCATTCGCCCTCCCGGCTCCCACACCCCTGTCACCTCCTCTCTCACGTTACTCGTTTGTTTCCATATAACGCAAAACTCTTCTCTTTTTTTTGACACGCTGTCGGAGCAGCTTTTCTTTTTCAATTATAAGAGGAAAGGTGTTACAGGTATTGTGGCCGAGCAGGCTGCTATACATCAACTATGCTAACAACAGGCAACCGGCAACATACATCAGCACATAATTCAGTCCGGCTCTCGAGGTCTGTCCAAAAACAGCTGAATCCTATGACGCCCAGCCTGGTTCCATATCATAAATTCATCAATCATGGATTTGAAGACCCCGCTGACGGTGGATGCCTTGCTTTGGAAAATTCGGGCGTCCCTCACGCACCATGTGAACCACCAGATTGCCACTGCCTGACCGCCCCAGCCCTTTTAGTTGGTCAGGTTAGCGTACACCATGTTGGACTCCCAGCAGTCAGCAAGGCTGGTGGTCGCCACCGTCGGAGCAAGAGTGGTGGGGAGGTTGTAGCGGTTGAGCATCAGAGTCCATAGAGCTTGGGTGTAGGAGCAGCGTGCCAGGAGGTGATCATCACACTCGTCTGCCGCCGACAGAGACAGCAAATTGGGTCATGCACCGACAAAGACATTTGCCTAGGACCGCAAGCCAAGCAAAAAATCTGTATTTTACCGAAGCATCAGCCGCCCATATGTGTCGCTGACCGGTGAGGCGAGTACACCCCTCGAACTGCATGGCATATGCAATGGCCGAAGAGTAGGCGCCGTTCGGCGTCCATCTCCAAATCACTGAGTCCGGAGTTCCCAGCAGCAGATGCACATCAACAACCGCCTCCCAGAGCTTTGTGAATTGGATAATAGCTGCTGGCGTAAGAGGGCGACGCAGGCCTCTGATCCAATGGCCATCTTGTAAGGCTTGGGACACTGTGAGGTTTTTGCGAGTGCAACAAGCAAATAGGTTTGGCGCTGCACAGCTCAAAGATACCCATTCAGTCAAGGCTCATACCAGGACTTAATCCTTTCCCCATTCCTGAGAACAAATTTGACGGATGCATTGAAGAGGTCGTTAAGTTTCTTGTCCACTGTCATAGGTAGGCATGCCCATGGCTTGTCCGGATCGTTCCAAAATTGCCAAAGCCAGCGAAGGCGGAGTGCCATGCCTTGAGCTTGCAGGTTGGAGATCCCAAGTCCCCAATACATCTTCAGCCGACACACAAGCTTCCAGCTCACCAAGCATTTGCCCCCAACAACAACCTCCTTGCACTCCCAAAGAAAGCCCCTTCTGATTTTGTCAACAAATTTATGTAACCAAATCAGTTGCCTGTGGCAATCGTCTGAAAACCAAAGCATTGCAAGACAGACACTGCTTGACAAGCATAAGCCGCCCGTCTAGGCCCATGAGTCCAAGCTTCTAACAACGAACTTTGGCCAGTATCTTGTCTATATATTTCTCATAATCAACCATCTTCAGTCTGGAGTCAGAAAGTGGCATTCCTAGGTACTCGCAAGGGAACTTTTTACAGGCACCCATTGAGGTACCCATAATCAATGACAAATTCAAGCCCTCACAGCAGATGAGTGTGAAAGAACTCTTCTCAAAGTTTGTGTGTAAACCGGTCGCATTGCCAAAGAGTTGCAGCAGTTGCTTGATGGATGCAATTTACAGGGGGATTACGGGCTCCTTCCTCCTCATTAAACCTGCCCCCTTGATTTTCAGCGGGTTGGTCCCAACCCTTCCTCCTTAATCCAATCACAGTATCCCACCTCAAATCCACCCCGTAATAAGCCAGTAAAGATCCGTGAGTGTAGCATTGCTTGTCTAATCCAGTGTTTAGGTATGTTGCTGTGATTTTTTATGGGTGGGTCCCGCATGTAAGTGCACACATGGCAAACAAAACGGGCCACATCAACCACCAACTAAAACTGTCAATATCTCCTAGACCTTTGCGAAATTGAGCTGAAATTTTCTCCGATTAGTATGAAGAAGGGGAGCAAGCAGTACACTACCCATTTCGGTATTGGCAAATCACAATCATAGTCATACTTCTTAGAGCGGGGTGGAACATCTCACCTTATTGAACGATATAACTAAAATTGAAAATATCTACCAAACCTCTAGCCCAAATGAGCTGAGATTTTCCTAGATCAATGCAGATACATTTATGGTTCACTAAAAAAAATTCTTCATATTTTCTTGAAATTGAGTTTTTTTTAATGAAACAACTAAAAGCTCCAATATATATCAAACCATTGGTCCAAATGTGTTACATTTCTTTTTCCAAAATAGTACCGGATATATTTTTTATTTAATGCATTGTTGCCATCTATTAAAAATGTTAAATTTTGAGTCAAAAACTTGAATGGGCCAATCAAAATTGCAATCGCAAGTCCTCGGTTTGACCTACCCGTTGATGCACCCATCGGAAATCATATCAACGTACCTAATCGTTGAATTGGACCTAGATGCAACGAACTACACCAACATTTGATGTTTTGTGCAATAAACGCATAGAGTAGGTGTCATGTGTAAAATCAACACCAATAATAGTTGGTGGTTTGTTCAATTTCCTCCGCCGATTAATATTATTGAAACTGTACGTGACAAAGTTATAAATTGAAAAAGAAGTAAAACTCCCATTGAACCGGAGGAAATACAAGCAGCTGCCAGAAGCGCGACCGAAAATAAGCGAAGTGCCTGAACTTTTTCCAAACACATGAGAAATCAGAGTTCATGGCTCCAAGACCATATTTTCGGCCTCGTTTCTGATGGACTCGAAGAGAAACGACGAGAGGTAGCGCTCGCCGCAGCTGGCGAACACAACCTGCAACGAATAAAGAACAAAAAACACGGTGAAAGACGACACCACAGCAAGTAGACAATATTCCGATGAACCCAGAGGTAGTACGGCACTTACGACGATGAGCTTGCCTCTGTTCTCGACCCTCCGCGCCACCCTGATGGCAGCAACCGTGGTTGCGCCGGATGACATCCCGACCTGAACCAACCATGCATCATCATCATACTACATAACTACGTAAGATGTTATGAGATTTGTAGTGAATTCTGGGGTTTGTTTGCTCACAAGAAGCCCTTCCTTCAACGCGATCTGCCTCGCCATGCTCGCGGCTTCCTCGTTCGTGATCTGGCGGCTCGAGTAAATAAACGTGAGAAAAGAAAAGAAAAAAATGCAGTGGACAGTCACATCAACTTACCAAGAGAAATATGACAAAAGAGGAGCATTTTACTACTCACTTGGAAGACTTCGTCGAGAATGTTGACGTCCAGGACGCCAGGGACGAAACCGGCCCCGAGACCTTGGATTTTGTGCGGGCCTTTAATTGAAAACCAGAAAGCACGCCGATAGGTTCATAAGCTCTCAATTTGTACTGTACTATAATTCTCAATAAAGAAACCGAAAAAACAAATGTACTTATCTCACCAGGTTTCCCTCCGGACAAAACGGCGCTCTCTGACGGCTCCACGCCATAAATCTTCAGAAAGAAAATGCCAATGCTACCATAATTAAGCCAAATTTGCATTGTAAATGGAGTAAGAAAATCGAAACTGCTCTGCGTACGATTCATATTCGTCGTACACTGGTACCACTAGACTGCCAATGTTATGGCCCACAGACTGAATCATTAACGATTTGTCTCTAATCGTAGGTGTTGGACGGGGATTTCATCGTAAGTATAGCAAGGTAGTAAGAAAATCAGGGATGAACATAGGCCAGCCATGTCACCTGGATTTCAGGGTTCATCTCCTTGAGGTACTTCCCTGCCCCCGTAATGGTGCCCCCGGTCCCTATGCCGGCCACTAGGATATCCACTGCGCCGGCAGTCGCGCTCCAGATCTCCGGCCCCGTTGTCTCGTAATGCACCTGCGCCGTTCGTATTTCAGGCAGCAGCACAAGTTAAATTTAACCTTCAAATTCAGGCAAAGTGAGCTCACCGATTGGCATGGCACGTACGTACCTTCGTATTTGCAGGGTTCTCGAACTGCTGGAGGACGTAGGAGTTGGGCGTCTTGGCGGCGATCTCCTCCGCCCGCCGCACAACGTCGTCCATGGCGCGGAGCGGGTCGGTGAGCACCACCTCCGCGCCGAACGCCTTGAGCACCGTCCTTCTCTCCGTGCTCACCGACGACGGCATCGTCACGATCAGCTTGTACCCCTTGGCGGCCGCCATGAAGGCCAGCCCGATGCCGGTGTTGCCGCCCGTAGGCTCGATCAAAACACTCTGAAAACGAAGAACAACAAAATCAGCTATGACTTTGACGATAATCTACGTACATGTGGTGTCTGTCACTCTGTCTCTCACTGATCAGAGTTCACCTTTCCTGGAGTGATGAGACCCTTCTCCTCTGCGTCGGCGATCATGCTGTAACCAATCCTGCAAAATCAAGATTATCCCCAGAACTATCTGTACCACTGATAATCCATGCTGATTAACTGCATGCACTTGACTTACCTATCCTTGATACTGGAGCATGGCCCCATGATCTCGAGCTTGGCAGCGACCCGAGCCTCGCATCCGGTTACTACCTTGTTCAGGTACACCAGCGGAGTCCTGCCAATCAACTGACATGGATCGAAAACAGAATCAGCAATGTCATAATTTGCATCGCAGGTGACCTGCAAATGTATGTGGCTGTGCAGAGAAGAGCTGGTTACGTACTTCGGTTACATCTTTCGCGATCGTTTCGCTTGGACACCATTGCCCCATTGCTCACCTTGTGATCTGAAAAGAAGGCGAGATCTTCATCAGCCATGCAAATTTGATCAATGCTAGGATTGCTTGATCAAAATATTCAGTTCTTACAGAAAAACACACGCACGCCCGCACCCACACACACGAACGTTAGTTACGTGGACTAGGGCCAGGTAGAGCTCAACTGGTTTGAGTCCAAGGATTCCACAAAATGTGCACTACTAATTAACTAAACTAGTGACAGAGATGAACTGAGCTAATAGAGGGTGTCAAATTACTGAATATGAACAGAGAATTTTTGGGCACTCACTAACAGTTCACGGATGAATGCAGGATGATAGATGGAAATGCCCAAATTAATCAAGGAGGGCTTCCACGGCTCGAAACTTTTTGGAAAGCAAATGACGCCCCCATGCAGAGATTTATAATGCAAATCATAGCAAATGGCATATCTTATTGGATTATGCGTGATGCGATGCCCAATATCTCATTGTGTTTGCCTTCCTTGCCGTTTGCCTTCTCGCTGCTCCTCATCTTTGGTTTAGCACATCGACGGAGCTGTACAACGCTATAGCCGATAGTTACAAGGTGTGCTGATGATACTAACGATGTCGCGGCATGGCATGCATTCGTAGCCGGTGACGACATGGGCGGCCTCAATTACTTCCATGACACGCTGTAAGATGTTCATTTCACCTTTTTTATTTTTACCGGGTCTATTTTTACATCCCAACTCCAGTCGACCAAATTACACGCTAACAATCAAAATCAAACATAGAGCTGTCAATGTACGTAGTACTTTTCCCCGTAAAGAAATGTACCTAGTACTTAGAGCATCTCTAACCAATCTCATGATAACCTATAGAGGGGAAAATAGGCAGCTAAGAACATCTATAGTCGGACTTGGCAAATCCGGCACAAACGCCCGCGAACGCGTCCGCCAGTGCTGACCGGGCACCCCTCAATTAATGTAATCCACATCCGGACACCTCAATTACCATATCTCAAATCCATACAAACTCATGCAACTACGTCGATGCGCACCCATCGTCCGGCTACACCATCACTACTAATAGATGGAAACCCGATGAACGAGTTCACGTCCGAGGGTGGTCCGATCTTCACGTCGTAGGATCGAATCGGGAGGGATAACTAGCTGCAGGCAGCCGGGATAACTAGCTTCATACCTGCCAAGGTTGGATGCAACCCGTACGTTGGAGATGGCTGACCGAAGCTACAAGAACTCCAACCCGCTGTCCGAACAATCGCAGAACCACAAACTGGGACTAATCCACACAAAACGGCCGGAACCGTAGATCACGAACTAAGGGGAACCAGAGGCTCCTTCTCGCGAATAAGAATGAACTCACAAGAGCAAAGGTAGCAAGATCTCTCGGATCACTCTAGCAGTCTTGCTGCATAAGCTTGTAGCTGAATGGTTTGACAAAAGGTTTTTTAAGAGGATAGGGGAGATGTGGTTTTATAGCAGGGACAACCCCCCTAGCTAGGTGTGAAAATGGTTTCAAAAGTAAGCAGGTTTGCATGGCTTCCTTGGGTGAATAAGCAGTCAACTTTGGGAGTTGTTGCAAAGCTCCTTGGAAATTCGCGAAGCATTGACAGCCTGGACACCTTCCACGAGAATGACTAGAACTTTTGACTCACAACTCCAAATGATGTGAGGTTTTTTGTATTGGAAAGATAATTTGATGTAGCTTCTGTTGATGTACCCCTATGGCCCTGTCTCTCCACTTAATGGGTGTGGCACAACGAAACATCATAGGTAAAAACTGACAACATCAGCTTCATTTGAAACTTGGTTTCTTCAAACTTGTTCCTCCAAACCGGTTGCTTCAAGAGCTCATAGGTTGTTGGATTTCTTCCATGTGATACCTAAATTCAACCAACAACAATGGAGATGAAAGTGCAGCC
Source organism: Aegilops bicornis (assembly GCA_021605145.1). NCBI lineage: Eukaryota > Viridiplantae > Streptophyta > Magnoliopsida > Poales > Poaceae > Aegilops > Aegilops bicornis. Next base: position 532,129,185 of record CM038670.1, read on the forward strand.
ATGTGTTCAAGATTGTGGTGTGAACTTAAGTTAGCGTTCACCTGGCCATGTGTTTGCTTGATTCGGCTTAATAATTTTTTCCAACAAAATTTTGCACATTTCTAAAATGTCGTGTATGATGTACCCATGTGCTCATCATCCTCCCTCCCTTGACAAAGAGTCGTCCTCGACTCTCTTTCATCTGCAAAAGATAAGTAGAAGGGAAGTAGATAATATCCATGCAAAGAAATAATGCAATCCTCATTTGTAGCTTTCACCTTAGAATTGTATTGCATGTGATCATGTATTTGACCAGGGATGATTTGTGTTCTTTCACTGACCGAGATGTCCTTATCATCCCCCCTCTCTTGAAAAGGAGTCGTCCTCGACTCTACCTGGTCATCACACAAAATAAAGCAGGGCAATACCAAATCATAATGCAAAGGTTTCATGGTATAGAGATTTTTAGTTTTCAACTTTGCTATCGTATGGAGGATGCCAACATGGTGTTTTATTCGACTTTGGAGTTCCTTCCAGCAAAAATTTCCATGGAGCACAAATTTATAACCAACATGAGCATGTCCATATCATCCTCCCTCTCTTGGAGAAAATTCGTCCTCGACTTCACTCGGTCTACAAAATTATAGCACGAGGACACTAGAAAATAACTAGGGAAAGAAAAAGTTGAACATTTTTGCGTGGATCTCAAGTTTCCCAAATCCTTTGTTTTTTCATCATGTTTGAACAAATTATATTGATGGATGGATGGTGTGCTAAAGGATGTACCCAAGAATTTTTCTCTGATTTCGTCGCGCCAATGCTTCAAGAGTTTGTATGTGCATACCTCGGGGTGCATCAAAATGGAAGATCCTTTTTGTTTTACCTGATTGAGTACTTCAATGCCTTTCTGAAAATCAATGTTCACACATGCACCTTGTGTAGTGGTACTCCATGTCCTCCATATTTGCTCTTGGATCTCAATCTCCCATCGTTCCAAGAGAGCTGATAGGTATGCCTTTTGCACCTGCACATATTGCAAAGAAAGAGAGTTTTGTGAAAGGTTAGTTATTGAATGTTCCTCTCTCTTTTCATTTGGTGGATTACTAATTTCCCATGGTGGTGGATCACTCATCTCGCTATTCTCTTGTTGAAAAATCTCAACCTCACATTTAGTGGACTCACATAACTCACTTATCCTCTTACTCTTTTTGTATGGTATATTGGGTTGTGGATCACTTATCTCTCTAATGAGGTGTCCTTTCCCAGTGACAGTAGGGGCAGCAAGGCACGTATTGTATTGTTGCCATCGAGGATAACAAGATGGGGTTTTTATCATATTGCATGAATTTATCCCTCTACATCATGTCATCTTGCTTAAGACGTTACTCTGATTTTATAAACTTAATACTCTAGATGCATGCTGGATAGCGGTCGATGAGTGGAGTAATAGTAGTAGATGCAGGCAGGAGTCGGTCTACTTGTCTCGGACGTGATGCCTATATACATGATCATACCTAGATATTCTCATAACTATGCTCAATTCTGTCAATTGCTCAACAATAATTTGCTCACCCACCGTAAAATACGTATGCTCTCGAGAGAAGCCACTAGTGAAACCTATGGCCCCCGGGTCTATCTTCATCATATTAATCTTCCAACACTTAGTTATTTCCTTTGCCTTTTACTTTGCTTTTATTGTACTTTGCATCTTTATCACAAAAATATTATCCTATCATATCTATCAGATCTCACTCTCGTATGTGACCTGTAGGGATTGACAACCCCTTATCGCGTTGGTTGCGAGGACTTATTTGTTTTGTGTAGGTGCGAGGGACTTCATGCGTACCCTCCTCTTTGGATTGATACCTTGGTTCTCAAAAACTGAGGGAAATACTTATGCTACTTTGCTGCATCACCCTTTCCTCTTCAAGGGAAAACCAACGCAGTGCTTAAGAGGTAGCAAGAAGGATTTCTGGCGCCGTTGCCGGGGAGGTCTACGCAAAAATCAACATACCAAGTACCCATCACAAACCCTTATCTCCCACATTACATTATTTGCCATTTGCCTCTCGTTTTCCTCTCCCCCACTTCACCCTTGCCATTTTATTCGCCCTCTCTTTTTCGTTTGCCTCTTTTCCGTTTTCTTGCCTTGCCGTCATGGCTAGTCCTTTATCTTCTCTGTTGTCTCCCGAAAATGAAGTTCTCAATTTTAAACAAAGGGAGGGAGCAAATCTAAAAGATGCTTGGTATGGAATTTGCAATGCTCAAAATAGATCTACCAGGAAGCAATCTACTTCCGTTCTTCTCCGCAATTTTTATGTAGGCGCTAATCCTTGGTATAGATATATTCTTGATACCATTACCGGAGGGAATTTCTTGGGTAGCCATACTTTTGACTCTTATAATGCTATGATAGATTTATTTGGCTCACCACCTCTCTTGGTTAATGGAACTATGTTAACTTTGGAGCATGTAATGCAAAGACTTGAAATTATTGAAAACAAAGTTGCTACTGTAGAGTTAATTGAAAATCTTGATAAAAAGATCCACAACCAAATTTCCCAATATGGATCTAAGGTAGGAGTCACTTTGAAAAATATTAAGGAGAAGGAACCCATAGTTAATGAAAGAATAAATCAAGATTCCACTAGAATCGATAAACTTGAGGGTGTCATTACCAACTTGGGAACCACTTTTTCTTCCGTAAAGAATACACCAAGTCCTCCAACTAAAATTGCCAAGCTTATGTATGTTCCTTAAAATAAGGGTGAATCCTCTAGTAAAGAAACTGCAGATCTTAAATCTATAAGTATTCATCCCAATCTTTTTGCTATCATTAAGCAACCATTTTCTACAAATGAATTTTTCGATCTTGTTCCTAAAAGTTTGATAATTAATAGGAAGAAAGAAACTCTAAAGGATGATAGATGTCTTATTGAAGAATTGCCTACCAAAGATGGCAATACCTAGGTCTATCCTTGCTTTTATGCCTAGATAGGGGCGTTAAACGATAGCGCTTGTTAGGAGGCAATCCAATTTTATTTTTAGTTTTTTTTTCTTTTTGCTTCTGTTTAGGAATAAATATTTGTTCTAGCCTCTGGTTAGATGTGTTTTTATGTTTTAGTTAGTGTTTGTGCAGAGTTAAACCTGTAGGATCTTTTTGGATGATAGTTATTTGATCTTGCTGTAATTTCCAGAAACTTTCTGTTCACGAAAACAATTGTTAAGAATCACCAGAACGTGATAAAATAGTGATTCCAATTTCTTCTGATCAATAAACAAATTGCCTAGGTTGTCCTATTTTGGCTGATTTTTTGGAGTTCCAGAAGTTTGCATTAGTTACAGATTACTACAAACTGTTCTGTTTTTGACAGATTCTGTTTTTCGCGTGTTGTTTGCTTAATTTAATGAATCTATGGCTAGTAAAATAGTTTATAAACCATAGAGAAGTTGGAATACAGTAGGTTTAACACCAATATAAATAAAGAATGAGTTCATTACAGTACCTTGAAGTGGACTTTTGTTTTCTTTCGCTAACGGAGCTCACGAGATTTTCTGTTAAGTTTTGTGTTGTGAAGTTTTTCAAGTTTTTGGGTGAAAGATTAGATGGATTATGGAACAAGGAGTGGCAAGAGCCTAAGCTTGGGGATGCCCATGGCACCCCCAAGATAATCTAAGGACACCATAAATCCAAAGCTTGGAGATGCCCCGGAAGGCATCCCCTCTTTCGTCTACTTCCATCGGTAACTTTAGTTGGAGCTATATTTTTATTCACCACATGATATGTGTTTTGCTTGGAGCGTCTTGTATGATTTGAGTCTTTTATTTTTAGTTTACCACAGTCATCCTTGCTGTACACACCTTTTGAGGGAGCCATACATGATTTGGAATTTGTTAGAATACTCTATGTGCTTCGCTTATATCTTTTGAGTTATATAGTTTTGCTCTATAACTTCACTTATATCTTTTAGAGCACGGTGGTGGATTTGTTTTATAAAAACTATTGATCTCTCCTGCCTTACTTAGATTATTTTGAGAGTCTTAAATAGCATGGTAATTGCTTGAATAATCCTAATATTCTTGGTATTCAAGAATAGTAAAAACTTTCTTATGAGTGTGTTGAATACTAAGAAAAGTTTGATGATTGATAATTGTTTTGAGATATGAAGATTGTGATATTAGAGTCATGCTAGTTGAGTAGTTGTGAATTTGAGAAATACTTGTGTTAAAGTTTGTGATTCCCATAGCATGCACGTATGGTGAACCGTTATGTGATGAAGTCGGAGCATGATTTATTTATTGATTGACTTCCTTATGAGTGGCGATCGGGGACGAGCGATGGTCTTTTTCTACCAATATATCCCCTAGGAGCATGCGCATAATACTTTGCTTTGATAACTTGTAGATTTTTGCAATAAGTATATGAGTTCTTTATGACTAATGTTGAGTCCATGGATTATACGCACTCTTCTTCCTTCCACCATTGCTAGCCTCTCTAATACCGCGCACTTTTCGCCGGTATCATACACCCACCATAAACCTTCCTCAAAATAGCCACCATACCTACCTATCATGGCATTTCCATAGCCATTCCGAGATATATTGCCATGCAACTTTCCACTGTTCCATTTATTATGACACGCTCCATCATTGTCATATTACTTCGCATGATCATGTAGTTGACATCGTATTTGTGGCAAAGCCACCGTTCATAATTCTTTCATACATGTCCCTCTTGATTCATTGCATATCCTGCACATCACGAGGCATTCATATAGAGTCATATTTTTTTTCTAAGTATCGAGTTGTAATTGTTGAGTTGTAACAAAATAAAAGTGTGATGATCTTCATTTTTAGAGCATTGTCCCAGGCGAAGAAAAGGATGATGGAGACTATGATTCCCCCACACGTCGGGATGAGACTCCGGACGAAAAAAAAGAGGCCATAAAAAAAGATTAAAGGCCCAAATAAAAAAATGAGAGAAAAGGGGAGAAGGGACAATGTTACTATCCTTTTACCACACTTGTGCTTCAAAGTAGCACCATGATCTTCATGATAGAGAGTCTCTCATTTTGTCACTTTCATATACTAGTGGGAAATTTTCATTATAGAACTTGGCTTGTATATTCCAATGATGGGCTTCCTCAAAATGCCCTAGGTCTTCTTGAGCAAGCGAGTTGGATGCACACCAACTTAGTTTCTTTTGTTGAGCTTTCATATACTTATAGCTCTAGTGCATCCGTTGCATGGCAATCCCTACTCACTCACATTGATATCTATTGATGGGCATCTCCATAGCCCGTTGATACGCCTAGTTGATGTGAGACTATCTTCTCCCTTTTTGTCTTCTCCACAACCACCATTCTATTCCACATATAGTGCTATGTCCATGGCTCACGCTCATGTATTGCGTGAAGATTGAAAAAGTTTTAGAATGCCAAAAGTATGAAATAATTGCTTGGCTTGTCATCGGGGTTGTGCATGATTTAAATACTTTGTGTGGTGAAGATAGAGCATAGCCAGACTATATGATTTTGTAGGGATAACTTTCTTTGGTTATGTTATTTTGAGAAGACATAATTGCTTTGTTAGTATGCTTGAAGTACTATCATTTTTATGTCAATATTAAACTTTTGTCTTGAATCTTTCGGATCTGAATATTCATACCACAATTAAGAAGAATTACACTGAAATTATGCCAAGTAGCACTCCGCATCAAAAATTCTATTTTTATCATTTACCTACTCGAGGACGAGCAGGAATTAAGCTTGGGGATGCTTGATACGTCTCCAACGTATCTATAATTTTTTATTGCTCCATGCTATATTATCTACTGTTTTGGACATTATTGGGCTTTATTATTCACTTTTATATTATTTTTGGAACTAACCTATTAACCGGAGGCCCAAACCAGAATTGCTATTTTTTGCGTATTTCAGAGTTTCGCAGAAAAGGGATAGCAAACGGAGTCCAAACGGAATGAAACCTTTGGGAACGTGATTTTTAGGAAGAATATGATCCGGGAGACTTGGACCCTACGTCAAGAAACAAAGGAGGAGGCCACGAGGGAGGCGCGCCTACCCCTGTGGCGCGCCCTCCACCCTCGTGGGCCCCCTGCTCCACCGACGTACTCCTTCCTCCTATATATACCTACATACCCCCAAACGATCAGATACGGATCCAAAAACCTAATTCCACTGCCGCAACGTTCTGTACCCACGAATCCCATCTTGGGTCCTGTTCCGGAGCTCCGCCGGAGGGGGCGTCCATCACGGAGGGCTTCTACATCAACACCATAGCCTCTCCGATGAAGTGTGAGTAGTTTACTCAGACCTTCGGGTCCATAGTTAGTAGCTAGATGGCTTCTTCTCTCTTTTTGGATCTCAATACAATGTTCCCCCCCTCTCTTGTGGAGATCTATTCGATGTAATCTTCTTTTCGGTGTGTTTGTTGAGACCGATGAATTGTGGGTTTATGATCAAGTTTATCTATGAACAACATTTGAATCTTTTCTGAATTCTTTTATATATGATTTGAAGGAAATATGCCCTAGAGGCAATAATAAAGTTATTATTTATTTCCTTATATCATGATAAATTTTTATTATTCATGCTAGAATTGTATTAACCGGAAACATAATACACGTGTGAATACATAGACAAACATAGTGTCACTAGTATGCCTCTACTTGACTAGCTCGTTGAATCAAAGATGGTTAAGTTTCCTAGCCATAGACATGAGTTGTCATTTGATTAACGGGATCACATCATTAGAAGAATGATGTGATTGACTTGACCCAGTCCGTTAGCTTAGCACTTGATCGTTTAGTATGTTGCTATTGCTTCCTTCATGACTTATACATGTTCCTATGACTATGAGATTATGCAACTCCCGTTTACCGTAGGAACACTTTGTGTGCTACCAAACATCACAACGTAACTGGGTGATTATAAAGGAGCTCTACAGGTGTCTCCGAAGGTACATGTTGAGTTGGCGTATTTCGAGATTAGGATTTGTCACTCCGATTGTCGGAGAGGTATCTCTGGGCCCTCTCGGTAATGCACACCACTATAAGCCTCGCAAGCAATATGACTAATGAGTTAGTTGCTGAATGATGCATTACATAACGAGTAAAGAGACTTGCCAGTAACAAGATTGAACTAGGTATTGAGATACCGACGATCGAATCTCGGGCAAGTAACATACCGATGACAAAGGGAACAACGTATGTTGTTCTGCGGTTTGATCGATAAAGATCTTTGTAGAATATGTGGGAGCCAATATGAGCATCCAGGTTCCGCTATTGGTTATTGACCGGAAACGTGTCTCGGTCATGTCTACATAGTTCTCGAACCCGTAGAGTCCGCACGCTTAAGGTTTCGATGACAGTTTTATTATGAGTTTATGAGTTTTGATGTACCGAATGAGTTCGGAGTCCCGGATGAGATCGGGGACATGACGAGGAGTCTCGAAATGGTCGAGACGTAATGATCGATATATTGGACGACTATATTCGGACTTGGAAAGGTTCAGTGATTGGGTATTTTTCGAGTCTGGGAGAGTTCTGACGGAATTCGTATTGGGCCTTAATGGGCCATACGGGAAAGGAGAGAAAGGCCCCAAGGGTGGCGCACCTCCCCATTGACTAGTCCGAATTGGACTAGGGAGGCGCCTCTTCCTTCCTTCTCCTTCTCCCTTCCCTTTCCTTCTCTCCTACTCCTACTACATGGAAGTGCTCCTAGTTCTACTAGGAAAGGAGGAATCCTACTCCCGGTGGGAGTAGGACTCCCCTAGGGCGCGCCATAGAGAGGGCCAGCCCTCCCCCTCCTCCACTCCTTTCTATACGGGGGCAAGGGGCACCCCATAGATACATAAGTTGATCTTCGTGATCGTTCATTAGCCGTGTGCGGTGCCCCCCTCCACCATATTCCACCTCGGTCATATCGTTGCGGTGCTTGGGCAAAGCCCTGCGTCGGTAGAACATCATCATCGTCACCACGCCGTCGTGCTGACGGAACTCATCCCGACACCTGCTGGATCGAGTCCGGGGATCGTCATTGAGCTGAGCGTGTCTTTGAACTTCGAAGGTGTCGTGCGTTCGGTACTTGGATCGGTCGGATCGTGAAGACGCACGACTACATCAACCGCATTGTCATAACGCCTTCCACGGTCTCACGAGGGTATGCGTGGACAACACTCTCCCCTCTCGTTGCTATGCATCACCATGATCCTTGCGTGTGCGTAGGAATTTTTTTGAAATTACTACGTTTCCCTATAGTGGCATCCGAGTCTGGTTTTATGCGTAGATGTTATATGCACGAGTAGAACACAAGTGAGTTGTGGGCGATACAAGTCATACTGCTTACCAGCATGTCATACTTTGGTTCGACGGTATTGTTGGATGAAGCGGCCCGGACCGACATTACGCCAGACGCTTACGCGAGACTGGTTCTCTTGGCGTGCTTTGCACACGTGTGGCTGGCGGGTGTCTGCTTTCTCCAACTTTAGTTGAACTGAGTGGCTACGCCCGTCCTTGCGAAGGTTAAAACAGCACTAACTTAACGAACTATCGTTGTGGTTTTGATGCGTAGGTAAGAACGGTTCTTTCTCAGCCCGTAGCAGCCACGTAAAACATGCAACAACAAAGTAGAGGACGTCTAACTTGTTTTTGCAGGGCATGTTGTGATGTGATATGGTCAAGACGTGATGCTATATTTTATTGTATGATATGATCATGTTTTGTAACCGAAGTTATCGGCAATCGCGGCAGAGCCATATGGTTGTCGCTTTATTGTATGAAATGCAAACGCCTGTAATGCTTTACTTTATCACTAAGCGGTAACGATAGTCGTAGAAGCATAAGATTGGCGAGACGACAACGATGCTACGATGGAGATCAAGGTGTCGCGTCGGTGACGATGGTGATCACGACGGTGCTTCGGAGATCGAGATCACAAGCACAAGATGACGATGGCCATATCATATCACTTATATTGATTGCATGTGATGTTTATCCTTTATGCATCTTATCTTGCTTTGATTGACGGTAGCATTTTAAGATGATCTCTCACTAATTATCAAGAAGTGTTCTCCACAGTATGCACCGCTATGCGAAAGTTCTTCGTCTTTGAGACACCACGTGATGATCGGGTGTGATAGGCTCTACGTTCAAATACAACGGGTGCAAAACAGTTGCACATGCGGAATACTTAGGTTAAACTTGACGAGCCTAGCATATAACAGATATGGCTTGGAACACGGAGACCGAAAGGTCGAACGTGAATCATATAGTAGATATGATCAACATAGTGATGTTCACCATTGAAAACTACTCCATCTCACGTGATGATCGGACATGGTTTAGTTGATTTGGATCACGTGATCACTTAGATGACTAGAGAGATGTCTGTCTAAGTGGGAGTTCTTAAGTAATATGATTAATTGAACTTTAATTTATCATGAACTTAGTCCTGGTAGTATTTTGCAAATTATGTTGTAGATCAATAGCCCGCGTTGTTGCTTCCCTATGTTTTTGCTTCCCTATGTTTTTGATATGTTCCTAGAGAAAAAACTAAGTTGAAAAATGTTAGTAGCAATGATGCGGACTTGGTCCGTGATCTGAGGTTTATTCTCATTCTTTGCCGCAGAAGAATTATGTCCTTGATGCACCGCTAGGTGACGGACCTATTGCAGGAGAAGATGCGGGCGTTATGAGCGTTTGGCTAGCTCAATATGATGACTACTTGATAGTTTTGTGCACCATGCTTTATGGCTTAGAACCGGGATTACAAAAACGTTTTGAAACGTCATGGAACATATAAGATGTTTCAAGAGATGAAATTGGTATTTCAGACTCATGCCCGTGTCAAGAGGTATGAGACCTCTGACAAATACTTCGCCTAAAAGATGGAGGAGAATTGCTCAACTAGTGAGCAAGTACTTAGATTGTCTGAGTACTACAATCGCTTAAATCAAGTGGGAGATAATCTTCCAGATAAGATAGTGATTGGCAGAGTTCTCTAGTCATCATCACCAAATTACTGGAACTTCGTGATGAACTATAATGCAAGGGATGACAAAAACGAATCCCGAGCTCTTCGTGATGCTGAAATAGACGAAGTTAGAAATCAAGAAAAGAGCATCAAGTGTTGATGATTGACAAGACCACTAGTTTCAAGAAAAGGGCAAAGGGAAAGAAAGGGAACTTCAAGTAAAATGACAAGCAAGTTGTCACTCCCGAAGAAGCCCAAAGCTGGACCAAAGCCTGAAACTAAGTGCTTCTCTGCAAACAAAATGGTCCTTTGGAAGCGGAAATGCCTGAATATTTGGTGGATAAGAAGGATGGCAAAGTGAACAAGAGTATATTTGATATCTGGTCATTGATGTGTGCCTTACTAGTGTTTATAGTAGCCCCGAGTATTTGATACTTGTTAGGTTGCTAAGATTAGTAACTCAAACAGGAGTTCTGAATAATAGAGACTAGTTGAAGGGGAAGTGACGATGAGTGTTGGAAGTAGTTCCAAGATTGATATGATCATCATCGCACACTCCCTATACTTTCGGGATTAGTGTTAAACCTAAATAAATTTTATTTGGCGTTTGCGTTGAGCATGAATATGATTTGATCATGTTTATTGCAATACGGTTATTCATTTAAAGTTAGAGAATAATTGTTATTCTGTTTACATGAATAAAACCTTCAAATGGTCATACACCCAATGAAAATAGTTTGTTGCATCTCGATCGTAGTGATACACATATTCATAATATTGATGCCAAAAGATGCAAAGTTAATAATGATAGTGCAACTTATTTGTGGCAATCGCTGTTTGGGTCATATCGGTGTAAAGCGCATGAAGAAACTCCATAAAGATGGATCTTTGGAATCACTTGGTTATGAATCATTTGATGCTTGCGAACCGTGCCTTTTGGGCAAGATGACTAAAACTCCGTTCCCCGGAACAATGGAACGAGCTACTGACTTATTGGAAATAATACATACCGATGTATGCGATCCGATGAGTGTTAAGGCTCGCGGCGTGTATCGTTATTTTCTGACCTTCATAGATGATTTGAGCAGATATGGGTATATCTACTTGATGAAACATAAGTCTGAAACATTTGAAAAGTTCAAAGAATTTCAGAGTGAAGTGGAAAATCATCGTAACAAGAAAATAAAGTTTCTACGATCTGATCGTGGAGATGAATATTTGAGTTATGAGTTTGGTCTTCATTCGAAACAATGTGAAATAGTTTCGCAACTCACGCCACCTGGAACACCACAATGTAATGGTGTGTCCGAACGTTGTAATCGTACTTTACTAGATATGTGCGATCTATGATGTCTCTTATCGGTTTGCCACTATCGTTTTGGGGTTATGCATTAGAGACAGCTGCATTCACGTTTAAATAGGGCACCATCTAAATCCGTTGAGACGACACCGTATGAACTATGGTTTAGCAGTAAACCTAAGCTGTCATTTCTTAAAGTTTGGAGTTGCGATGCTTATTTGAAAAAGGTTTTCAACCTGATAAGCTCGAACCCAAATCGGAGAAGTGCGTCTTCATAGAATACCCAAAGGAAACTGTTGGGTACACCTTCTATCACAGATTTGAAGGCAAAAACATTCATTGCTAAGAATGGATCCTTTCTAGAGAAGGAGTTTCTCTTGAAAGAAGTGAGTGGGAGGAAAGTAGAGCTTGATAAGGTAATTTGTACCTTCTCCTGAATTGGAAACTAGTTCATCACTTGAAATCAGTTCGGTGATGCCTACACGAATTAGTGAGGAAGCTAATGACGATGATCATGAAACTTTAGATCAAGTTATTATCGAACCTCGTAGGTCAACCAGAGTAAGATCCACACCAGAGTGGTACGGTAATCCTATTCTGGAAGTCATGTTACTAGACCATGATAAACCTACGAACTATGAGGAAGCGATGATGACCCCGGATTCCGCAAAATAGCTTGAGGCCATGAAATCTGAAATGGAATCCATATATGAGAACAAAGTGTGGACTTTGGTGGAGTTGCCCGATGATCGGCAAGCCATATTGTATAAATGGATCTTCAAGAGGAAGACAGATGCTGATAGTAGTGTTACTATCTAGAAAGCTCGACTTGTCGCAAAAAGGTTTCGACAAGTTCAAGGTGTTGACTACAATGAGATTTTCTCAACTGTAGCGATGCTTAAGTCTGTCCGAATCATGTTAGCGATTGCCACATTTTATGAAATCTGGCAAATGGATGTCAAAACTGCATTCCTTAATGGTTTTCTTAAAGAAGAGTTGTATATGATGCAACGTAAGGTTTTGTCAATCCTAAAGGTGCTAACAAAATGTGCAAGCTCCAGTGATCCATCTATGGACTGGTGCAAGCATCTCAGAAGTTGGAATATACGCTTTGATAAGTTGATCAAAGCATATAGTTTTATCTGAGACTTGCGGTGAAGCCCGTATTTACAATAAAGTGAGTGGGAGCACTACCGCCTTTCTGATAAATATATGTGAGTAACATATTGTTGATCAGAAATGATATAGAATTTTTCTGGAAAGCATAAAGGAGTATTTGAAAGGAGTTCTTTAAAAGAAAGACCTCAGTAAAGCTACTTACATATTGAGCATCAAGATCTATTGAGATAGATCAAGACGCTTGATAAGTTTTTTCAATAAGTACATACCTTGTCAAGATTTTCAAGTAGTTCAAAATGGAACAGTCAAAGAAAAGGTTCTTGCCTGTGTTGCAAAGGTGTGAAATTGAGTAAGACTCAAATCCCGACCACGGCAGAAAATAGAAAAGAGAATGAAAGTCATTCCCTATGCCTCAGTCATAGGTTCTATAAAGTATGCTATGCTATGTACCAGACCTATTGCATACCTTCCTCTGTATTTGGCAAGGGAGTACAATAGTGATCTAGGAGTAGATCACTGGACAGCGGTCAAAATTATCCTTAGGGGATAAGGATATGTTTCTCGATCATGGAGGTGACAAAAAGGTTCGTCATAAAGGGTTACGTCGATGCAAGCTTTTACACCGATCCAGATAACTCTAAGTCTCAATCTGGATACATATTGAAAGTGGGAGCAATTAGCTAGAGTAGATCCGTGCAGAACATTATAGACATAGAATATTTGCAAAATACATACGGCTCTAAATATGATAGACCCGTTGACTAAGCCTCTCTCACGAGCAAAACATGATCACACCTTAGTACTCTTTTGGGTGTTAATCACATAGCGATGTGAACTAGATTATTGACTCTAGTAAACCCTTTGGATGGTGGTCACATGACAATGTGAACTATGGGTGTTAATCATATACAGATATGAATATTGGTGTTAAATCACATGGCGATGTGAACTAGATTATTGACTCTAGTGCAAGTGGGAGACTGAAGGAAATATGCCCTAGAGGCAATAATAAAGTTATTATTTATTTCCTTATATCATGATAAATGTTTATTATTCATGCTAGAATGGTATTAACCGGAAACATAATACATGTGTGAATACATAGACAAACATAGTGTCACTAGTATGCCTCTACTTGACTAGCTCGTTGAATCAAAGATGGTTAAGTTTCCTAGCCATAGACATGAGTTGTCATTTGATTAATAGGATCACATCATTAGGAGAATGATGTGATTGACTTGACCCATTCCGTTAGCTTAGCACTTGATCGTTTAGTATGTTGCTATTTCTTCCTTCATGACTTATACATGTTCCTATGACTATGAGATTGTGCAACTCCCGTTTACCGTAGGAACACTTTGTGTGCTACCAAACGTCACAACGTAACTGGGTGATTATAAATGAGCTCTACAGGTGTCTTCGAAGGTACATGTTGAGTTGGCGTATTTCGAGATTAGGATTTGTCACTCCGATTGTCGGAGAGGTATTCTGGGCCCTCTCGGTAATGCACATCACTATAAGCCTTGCAAGAAATATGACTAATGAGTTAGTTGCGGAATGATGCATTACATAACGAGTAAAGAGACTTGCCGGTAACGAGATTGAACTAGGTATTGAGATACCGATTTATCGAATCTCGGGCAAGTAACATACCGATGACAAAGGGAACAACGTATGTTGTTATGCGGTTTGACCGATAAAGATCTTCTTAGAATATGTGGGAGCCAATATGAGCATCCAGATTCCGCTATTGGTTAATGACCAGAAACGTGTTTCGGTCATGTCTACATAGTTCTCGAACCCGTATGGTACGCACGCTTAAGATTTCGATGACAGTTTTATTATGAGTTTATGAGTTTTGATGTACCGAAGGAGTTCGGAGTCCCGGATCAGATCGGGGACATGACGAGGAGTCTCAAAATGGTCGAGACGTAAAGATCGATATATTGGACGACTATATTCGGACTTCGGAAAGGTTCCGAGTGATTCGGGTATTTTTCGGAGTACGGAGAGTTACGGGAATTCGTATTGGGCCTTAATGGCCCATACGGGAAAGGAGAGAAAGGCCCCAAAGGGTGGCCGCACCCTCCCCATTGACTAGTCCGAATTGGACTAGGGAGGGTGGGGCGCCCCCTTCCTTCCTTCTCCTTCTCCCTTCCCTTTCCTTCTCTCCTACTCCTACTACATGGAAGGGCTCCTAGTTCTACTAGGAAAGGGGGAATCCTACTCCGGTGGGAGTAGGACTCCTAGGGCGCCATAGAGAGGGCCGGCCCTCCCCCTCCTCAACTCCTTTATATATGGGGGCAAGGGGCACCCCATAGATACATAAGTTGATGTTCGTGATCGTTCCTTAGCCGTGTGCGGTGCCCCCCTCCACCATATTCCACCTCGGTCATATCATTGCGGTGCTTGGGCGAAGCCCTGCATCGGTAGAACATCATCATCGTCACCACACCGTCGTGCTGACGGAACTCATCCCCGACACCCTACTGGATCGGAGTCAGGGGATCGTCATTGAGCTGAACGTGTGCTGAACTCGGAGGTGCCGTACGTTCGGTACTTGGATCGGTCGGATCGTGAAGACGTACGACTACATCAACCGCGTTGTCATAACGCTTCCGCTTACGGTCTACGAGGGTACGTGGACAACACTCTCCCCTCTCGTTGCTATGCATCACCATGATCCTTGTGTGTGCGTAGGATTTTTTTTGAAATTACTACGTTTCCCTACATGATTGGTTATCTTTGCAAGTATCTTCGAATTATCAGTTTGATTTGGCCTACTAGATTGATCTTTCTTGCAATGGGAGAAGTGCTTAGCTTTGGGTTCAATCTTGCGATGTCCTTTCCCGTGTGATGAGGGGCAGCAAGGCACGTATTGTATTGTTTCCATCGAGGATAACAAGATGGGGTTTTTATCATATTGCATGAATTTATCCCTCTACATCATGTCATCTTGCTTAAGGTGTTACTCTGTTTTTATAAACTTAATACTCTAGATGCATGCTGGATAGCGGTCGATGAGTGGAGTAATAGTAGTAGATGCAGGCAGGAGTCGGTCTACTTGTCTCGGACGTGATGCCTATATACATGATCATACCTAGATATTCTCATAACTATGCTCAATTCTGTCAATTGCTCAACAGTAATTTGTTCACCCACCGTAAAATCTTTATGCTCTCGAGAGAAGCCACTAGTGAAACCTATGGCCCCCGGGTCTATCTTCATCATATTAATCTTCCAACACTTAGTTATTTCCTTTGCCTTTTACTTTGCTTTTATTCTACTTTGCATCTTTATCACAAAAATACCAAAAATATTGTCCTATCATCTATCAGATCTCACTCTCATAAGTGACCGTAGGGATTGACAACCCCTTATCGCGTTGGTTGCGAGGATTTATTTGTTTTGTGTAGGTGCGAGGGACTCGCGCGTAGCCTCCTACTGGATTGATACCTTGGTTCTCAAAAACTGAGGGAAATACTTACGCTACTTTGCTGCATCACCCTTTCCTATTCAAGGGAAAACCAACACAGTGCTCAAGAGGTAGCAGCCGACACCCTCGCTGGGCTTCCGCTTGAAGGTTGCCGAGTACATGTCATGTAAACAGCGATAAGTGGTGAGAGCGTGTGTGAAGAAGTACACCCCTGCAGGGTTAACATCATCTATTTGAATAGCGGCGTCATGATAAAGGACTACTTGGTTGCCTATACAGTTCATAGACAAGTGAAAGTGGATACTCTAAAACACGCAAGATAAGCGTGAGTGCTATGGATGGCCTTCTTGTAGGGAGACGGGAGCGGATCCATAGTGGTGTATTGATATGGTGAATATGTGGACTGCAGCGCCACCTCAAAAGAGTTACTTGCGGTCATAGTTTAGGATAGTTACCGAGTCAAAGCTGGCTTGCTGCAGTTAAACTCCACCACCCCCTTTGTTGATAATGATGCATATGTAGTTAGTTACGATGTAAGTCTTCTTTGGGTACATTTGTACTCACGTTTGCCTATTTTATGTTTTGCAGAGAGACGTCAGTCTCGTTAGTAGTTCCGTGTGGACGCCGATGTTTAGCTTGATACCTCAGCTACGATCTTGTGCCCTCAGCAGGATCTGGTAGATAGTCAGGCTTCTGAGCCTTTTTCATTTGTAGATGTCTGTACTCAGACATGTTAAGATTTCGCATGTGCTTTGACTTGTATGCTCTGAATGTTGGGTCATGAGACCCATGTTTGTAATATCATGGCTCCTCGGAGCCTAATGAATAATACTTTGAGTCGTATTTACACATATCGAGCATATTGTGTGTATGATTGAAATGCTTGGTATGTGTGGGATCCGACAACCTAGTTGTTTATCCTTGGTAGCCTCTCTTATGGGAAAATGTAGTCTTGTGCTTCCATGAGCCATAGTAGTCCGCTACAGCCCGGTTCACCGGAGTCCTCGCTAGCCCAAAGACTACTCGCTCCTAACACTTGACCGGCCACATGTGATTCAGCTTTGTTCCTGTGGTTCTGCCCTTTTGGGGAAATGTCACGCGGTGACATCCAAGTCCTGCTTTGTTACAGCTTTCGGTTCACACTGTAGTCCTCATAGCCCAGTGCTACAGCCCGGATTCAATGACGTCACGACCGACATGCTCGATGTTGATTCATGTATGCATGTCCCCGTAAGTTAGTGCCACTCGGGTTCACGACTAGTCATGTCGGCCCGGTTCTTCGCCATATAGATGCTAGCAACACTATCATATATGTGAGCCAAAAGGCATAAACGGTCCCGGCCATGGTAAGGCGACACCCATGGGAATACCGTGCGTGAGGCCGCAAAGTGATATGAGGTGTTACCGGCTAGATCGATGTGACTTGGAATCGGGTCCCGACAAATTGGTACCAGAGCTTTGATCATCAGGATTACCAAGCCAAACTGGTCGGGTTGTGTCTAGAAATGCTTTAGTTATGTAAGGGAATTGATTAGGGAAGGAACGTAAGGCTCTTTTTACTCCTTATGCCTTATGCCCTTGATCCGAGTCGACCTCTTCTCTTCTGTGAGGATTAAGAACTAGGCCTTCTCATCTATCTATCAGGATGACGTGTTACTAATCCATAGACTTATAGGATTGATGGATTCAAGTCTCAGTTCAGTTTCTACTATTTTCGTATGTTCATACCTGGCCTTAGAACCTTGATATTGTGATGCTGAGTGGTCATGCCACTATTTTTCAGGATGTCTCAAATCTTTTTGAGCATTTACAGCCATTATGCTGCCCGAGTCACCCAGTTTCCTAGATAGTCTGATGCACTTGCAATCATTCCTCCATGTTCCTGATGACCATTTGGGCCAGATTAATCACACTAATCGGTGAGTTGAGGTACTCTGTTGCCTCAACATATATGTTGGAGCAATTATTATGACCCTAGGTGTCAGGATCACCTAGTAATCTACCCTGTTTTGTGTTCCCCATGTGATGATTCTGGCCATCATTCTCGAAAGCATCCCGTGATGTTATTAGTTAGTAGGTATTCTATTCCTGGGTTCTTGAACCCGAGATTCACCCTACTTCATGTTGTTAGTATTTGCTAGTTCCCTTAAGATATTAGTAACCTTTGTGATAGTCCTCGAGGTCTGTGGTATATCCTTCTTCCAATACCATGAACCAATATGGCAAAAGCCTTTGAACCAAAAGATCACAATAAGAGTGCTCTTAATGGGTTCGCCATTCAAGAATTGCGAATCTGCCAGTCCTACCTTTCTGCATGGGTTATCTGGAAGAAACCTGTTGAACTTTGTTCGACATGCTAAACCATGCATCCACAACTCAGAAAATCATATGTTCTTTTGGGTTGTCCCTCTTTAGTTATTTCCTAGCCCTCGTCTATCAATTGATAGTCAAGAGTATGTGTGCATTCGTTCATTGATGCATATTGCTCTTGTGGCCATCAAGTCGTTCTATTCCGGAATGACTAGGAGAAACAAACTCCAGTACCTCATCCATATCCAGGATTGGGTCAATGTAGTTGTATTCCGTGGATCAAAATGCCAATCCAGCTTTTGCTCTGTTCTACCTTGGAGTGTTACCATCTTTATGTCAAGAATGCCATGAGAATTGCACCACCTCTTATGAATCTTGACGTAGTGATACTTCTCGCTATCATTATTCATTCCTCGGTCCCATGTTGTTGTAACAGGAATGCCGACAAGTGAACTGTGATGTGTGAAATCGATACTCCTAGCAACCTCGTTGCTTGGTAGTTAATGGACAATATTATCATTCTTAGCGTGTTGGTTATTGAATCATCATCCTAAGATTGATCGTGCTACCTAGTCCTTGTTTCCGGTGCACTCTTCGATCAATGAGTTAGGATTGTGCAATTCCTCACTCTTTTGATCATATATCTTGCCTTGAAAGCAAGATTGCTCCCGAGCTTAATAACATTTCGGTGGTTTGTAATTTTCTGAATATCTTCTCGGAAGTATCACCAGGTTGTCCCCTGACTGTTATGTTGAGTTCGTGATCATGTTGGTTTTCCTCCAAACCACCCATTCTCCAAGAATCTATGTTGGATACCCCTGAGCTAGTTGGTTAAGCCAAACAACAACATGGAGAGTTGGAAGATAAAATCTTGTCTGACTAATAACATTTCGGTGGTTTGTAATTTTCCGAATATTTTCTCGGAAGTATCACCAGGTTGTCCCCTGACTGTTATGTTGAGTTCGTGATCATCTTGGTTTTCCTCCAAACCACCCATTCTCCAAGAATCTATGTTGGATACCCCTGAGCTAGTTGGTTAAGCCAAACAACAACTTGGAGAGTTGGAAGATAAAATCTTGTCTGACTTAGTTCATGTTAAGGGATATCTTTGTGTGTGCGTGTGTGTGTGTGTTGAAGAAAGATGGTATCTCCATCGATTGGTCCTCGTGATCAGTTGTTGGATCTATTGCCTTGTCAAAACTTTGACTTGAGTATGGTCTATCGTCAAGTCAAATCAGAACCAACGATGTTCGTAATGTTGTCTTACTCGTGGTTGATCCCTCGAGCATACACCATTACATCTTTTGGTCTGACCAATGTTATCACCGTGTTCACATGATGGTGGAAGTCCAGTGATATGGAAATTCGACGAGTTCTTTGGAGCCCATCGGTGACATTTTGTCTCCTCCATGATTCATGTTGAACATCAAGCTAGTATTGGAAACTTTTGTAAGCATTATCTTCGTGTTCCGTTCATGAAGCCTATGTTGGATGAAAGGAGTGACTTCCTTTGATTCACGTGCATTAGATGTAAGTTGCCACCGTGAATTCAAGAAAGTTTGTTTTTGCTTCCTTTGGAATCATCCCAAGTCAGTCATGCCCGTGCGAAGTATTCTATGATCTGATAGACTGATCATCTTCATTCCCATATGTAATCCCTAGCACACCAAGCCACTGATTGATTTGTTCAAGTAAAAGAAGTTCTTAAGTGCTAATCCTTAAGGACCCAAAGGTACACGCGCAGGACTTCGCTCTCCGCAATGATGGTTCCCAATCGGAACTCGGTAGTGTTGCGTTGTAAGACTACTATGTGGTCATGCTTGTCTTGGACAATGTGTTCACATGTATGTAGCAGAACCAGCTCATGTTTTGGAGCTTTCTATCATAGTTCATCTCCCGAGAATCTCGCAACGCCATCTCGTCGATTTGTGTTGCAATCTTTCATTTTTCTCTCTAGACTGGATAAGTCTGGAATATCCTGACACCAACCAGATCTGAATCTCAGGCAGATATGATGGTTGGAACATTCCCAACATCTACATTTGGTTCACAGCTTGCACCGCCATTGTGCCAATTCCCATGGGCTACCCTCTCGGTAATTCTTGTTTAGGATCATCTTCAAAAGTGTTCCTACCATGGGTCCCATCCATTCCCGATGATAAGCAAAATCATCCATCGCGTTGTCTTCAACAAGGTAGTCCACATCATCCATTCGAATCCGGATATGCCGTTCCTTTGAACTCCGCCAAACGATCGATTGTGATTGCCTTAGGCTGGTATAAAGAGTTTCAATGATCTAGATATCAAAAGTAATTCTTTTTGCCATTGAAGGGAATAACTCTACAAGTCACCTCCCCCAAGGTGCTCCGTTATGGGATCATGTCAATTATTTCCTCGCCACCTTGACACCATCCGCCATCTCTCTAGGCGTGGAATTGTTGCCCACCAAATCAAACCTTGTCGTTTGTTCTTCCATCCCTCTCGATGTGTTTTGTGTCTCAACTCGAGATGTTCCAACATCTCATTCCGCGAGTTGATCTTGTATAGCTCGATCTTCGAGAAGATCAATCCTAGTAGAGTTTATTTTCGTTGTCATCGCGTGGATGAAGATGTCAAAAGCGAGGATGTCAAGATCAACGTATGCAACGAATCAACAACCTTATGAGGTGCAACCTGGATCGTGAAGATTGTGTTGGTCTTGTGCCCCCTCTATCTTCTTACCTCACGTCTTGAATCTCAGGACGAGATTCTTGTTTAGTGAGGGTGAGTTGTCACAACCCTAGTTTAACCTTTGCTTGTCCTTGCATGTTCATCATGTCTAAATTCTGAAAATTTGAATTGAGGGAACTTTCAAAGCCTCAGAAACCTTTTAAAAATAATCAACATTTAATTCCCATCAAATGAGTCCAAAGAAATGTTCCTGTTACTTTGTGAAAATATTGGTAAGAGGTAAAATTCAAACCAATATTTTTGGAATCACAGAAATATTTATTTTGGGCCTTTGACTTAAATCAATGACATATTTGAGTTGAATTTATTTCTATTATATAAGAAATAAAGTTCAAATATTTTTGTAAGTTGCCTGTGACCTTGGACTAGTTCCTGAGCTCACATAACAATTTACAGAAAGTTCAAAAAATGATTTGATGATTTAAATCAAATCAAAACTAGGGATGGCAATGGGTACCCATTACCCACGTACCCTGCGGGTAAAAACCCTATTAGGGTAAGGGTATGGGACAAAAAATTATCCATGGGTATATGAATAGGGAAATGTTAAACCCATCGGGTAGAGTGGGTACAGGTATGGGATCATGTAACCCATACCCACATACCCATGTACCCATATAAAATCTATATGAACTCAAAATTATCTCTACACTTTATCATGAATTTGTGAACTCAAAATATACTATTGTGTGATGATGTTTTGATGTGTTGTTGTTTATGAGAAAGTGATGTTGTTTATTAAATATGATGTTCTTTTTGATGTGTTGTTGTTTAAAAGTGTGTTGTTGTTGTTATAATCTATTGGTGTTTATAGATTATAATTAGATGTAGTTTTTATGACTATGAGTAGTTCAAACTGATGCTTTGCAAACATGGGTAATTTTACCCATGGGTATCCATGTACCCTGTCGGGTAACGGGTATGGGAAAAATTATACCCATTGATGGGTATGGGTAAGGGTGATGGGTAAGCTCAGAGGGGATGGGTAAGGGTATGGGGTGGCTCCACCCGTACCCAAACCCTGCGGGTGCCATCCCTAATCAAAACCAATTGCAGAAAATAGAAAACATTAATAAATAGAAAAGAGAGAGAGAGAGAGAGAGAGAGAGAGAGAGAGAGAGAACCTACCTGGCGGCCATCTGCACTGCTCACTGATCGGCGCTGCCAAGCCGTTGCCTCCATCAAGGCCAGAGGACGCTGGGCGCAGGTTCGACGCTGAAGGCCACCACGCCTGCCACCTCCTGCTTGCTGCTTCTCCCTGGACGTCCCCGAAGACGCCACGCGCTCTCCTCGACCCCCTCCCGCTCTCCCCCGTGCTCATCCCCTCCCCTGGACCTCTCTCTCACCTACCTAAATGGGTTCGTCGCCGTCGCTCGCCACCACCGTGGCCACCGCCTCCCCCATGCCTCGCCGATGCGCTCAGAAGCTCCACCACTTCTTCCTCGACCGCCTCACCGAGCCACACCCCGCCGGAGGCCCCCGAACATCTTCACCGAGCTCGTCTTCGACCTCCTGACGACGAGATCGCCTCCGCCGCCCCACTCGCTTCTGACCTCCCCCGAGCCCGCTGAGCAGCTCGTCGCACCCACCGTGAGCCCCTGCTCCTGCTCCCCCTCTCCGTTTTTTCCCTCATGCGTCGTAGCCATCGCCTCGCCTGCAACCGAACGCGCCGCCACCCGCGCTCGTCTCCGGTAATACTCCGGTGACCATTTGGTGCCGGGCATGCGCCCATCGAACTCACCGCACCACGTAGACGCCGTAGGTGCTAAACGCACATCGCCACGACCACCGCAACCGCGTCCCCGCTCGCGCCCGAACTCCGGCGGCCGCAACCGAGCTCGCCGCCGTTGACTCCGGCCACCCCAGGCCCGGAGACCACCACCATCCGACGCGCCATCACACCAGCTCTCCGTAGGGCCAAAGGGCGCACCGAACGGTGCACCGTAGGCGAAACCCGAGCCCCTCCAGTGTGCCTCCGCCTCGTTTTTGGTCGCCGTCGGCGTAACTCCGGTGACGCTGATGTGGCGCTGTCATTAGCCACTCATGACCCAGCTAACTAACCCTCTCTCTCACTGACTATGGGCCCCACGCCTTAATTAACCCCGGGATTTATTCCCTGTCTAGTTTAGGTTAATATAGCCGGCCCCACATGTCATTTTGACCATGCCACGTCAACGTTGACCCGGACCCACTAGTCAGCCTCTGTCCCTGCCCTATTACATTGACGTGCGGGACCCACTGGTCGGGTTTGACCTGGACCGTCCCAGTTGACCTGCTGACACCAGCCTTGCGCAATGCTGACATAGTAAAGCATTTTCTGCATTTAAGTCTATTCAGGAAATTCAAGAAAATGCTATAAACTTCAAAAAATCATAAAAATTAATCTGTTACTCCAAATGAAAAGATTCATATATGAAAAATGATCACAAAAATCCAATCTATCCATCTGTACCGGTTTCATGCATGTTTAAACAACTTAACCTTGCTGCTTAGATCAAAACATGATAATTCACTTTATAAGTTCTTAGTTTGAATTTGAATTTGAACCTTAGGTTCAAATCAACTCAAACCCTTCTGTTCTTAGCTGCATTAGCTCAAATCACAGCATATTGACATGTCATGATCATGCATCATATTGTGCATTGCATTGATTGTGTTCTTTCTGTGTTTGCTGGTGGTTGTTCCCCTCGGTAGACGTATGTTCCGATGATGAGTTTGATGACACCGATGAAGAGCTATATCATCTTCAGAAGTTCCAGGCAAGCAAAACCCCCTTGTTCATTCCGATACAATCCCACTCTCTTGCTCCTGCTCTCTTTTACTGCATTAGGACAACATCGGTTCAACTGTTACATGCTGCGGTAGTTGAACCCCTTTTCCTATGCATGACCTGTCATTGCCACAGTAAATAGATGAAACCCACTAGCATGAGTAGGAGTTGTTTGAGCCCTGATGTGCCTACTCATTCATGCTTGTTTGTCATGCCCACTACTGCTTAGAGTTGAGTCAGGTCTCATTCATCGGGGATGAATTGGAATGGTGATGAACATGTCCTACTGGGTGTGAGCTAAGTGTGTGAACACGATTTGGTAAAGGTATCGATGAGAGGCCATGTAGGAGTACATGGTGGGTTGTTTCATTGGAACCGTCCTTAAGCACTGAGATCTGTATGTGTGATCTAAGATTCAGCTACTACCATGCTTTGGGCCCGAAACCAATGGACCCTCTCGGCTTCTTATCCACCCTTGTCCTCTGTCCAGGAGTTGCAAGTAGTTTCTGGTGTTTGTAGTATGCTGGAGGCCGTGCGCAGCGCTGACCCGAGAGGTGGGCTGTGATGCGGTAGGCACGTGGCCTGGCATGCCGGGCGCCCGTTTGGTATCTCGGAACCCTGTACACATCGTTCGGGGCCGTACGTGGAAACCTCGGCCGGACTCCCTGCAGATGGAACCTGAATAGGCGATAAACCTGGAGTAGAGGCTTGAGTGTTTAGGTAGGCCGTGGCCGACACCCTCGCTGGGCTTCCGCTTGAAGGTTGCCGAGTACATGTCGTGTAAACGCATTTATAAGTGGTGAGCGTGTGTGAAGAAGTACACCCTGCAGGGTTAACATCATCTATTAGAATAGCGCGTCCATGATAAAGGACTACTTGGTTGCCTATACGGTTCATAGACAAGTGAAAGTGGATACTCTAAAACTTCGCAAGATAAGCGTGAGTGCTATGGATGGCCTTCTCGTGAGGGAGACGGAGGCGGATCCATAGTGGTGTATTAATATGGTGAATATGTGGAATCGTGTGCGCCACCTCAAAAGAGTTACTTGCAGTCATAGTTTAGGATAGCCACCGAGTCAAAGCTGGCTTGCTGCAGTTAAACTCCACCACCCCCCTTTGTTGATAATGATGCATATGTAGTAGTTCTGATGTAAGTCTTGCTGGGTACATTTGTACTCACGTTTGCCTATTTTATGTTTTGCAGAGAGACGTCAGTCTCGTTAGTAGTTCCGTGTGGACTTCGACGTTTAGCTTGATACCTCAGCTACGATCTTGTGCCCTCGGAAGGATCTGGTAGATAGTCAGGCTTCTCAGCCTTTTTCATTTGTAGATGTCTGTACTCAGACATGTTAAAATTTCACATGTGCTTTGACTTGTATGCTCTGAATGTTGGGTCATGAGACCCATCTTTGTAATATCTTGGCTCCTCGGAGCCTAATGAATAATACTTTGAGTCGTAGAGTTTTGTTGTGATGCCATGTTGTATTTACACATATCGAGCATATTGTGTGTATGATTGAAATGATTGGTATGTGCGGGATCCGACAACCTAGTTGTTTATCCTTGGTAGCCTCTCTTATGGGGAAATCTAGTCTTGTGCTTCCATGAGCCATAGTAGTCCGCTACAGCCCGGTTCGCCGGAGTCACCGCTAGCCCAAAGACTACTGCTCGGAACACTTGACTAGCCGGCATGTGATTCAGTTTGTTCGTGTATGTCGCCGGGAAATGTCACGCGGTGACATCCGGAGTCCTGCCTTGCCTGCTACAGCCCGGTTCACCAGAGTCATGTTAGCCCAGTGCTACAGCCCGGATTCGCACGCTGATGACCGACATGCTCGATGTTGATTCATGTATGCTTTTCCCCGTAAGTGAGTGCCACTTTGGGTTCACGACTAGTCATGTCGGCCCGGGTTCTCCGTCATATAGATGCTAGCGACACTATCATATACGTGAGCCAAAAGGCGCAAATGGTCCCGGGCCTTGGTAAGGCGACACTCGTGGGAATACCGTTCGTGAGGCCGCAAAGTGATATGAGGTGTTACCGGCTAGATCGACGTGACTTGGAATCGGGGTCCTGACAGATAATTTTATGTAGCTTCTGTTGATGTACCCCTATGGCCCCGTCTCTCCACTTCATGGGTGTGGCACAATGAAACATCATAGGTAAAAACTGACAAGATCGACTTCACTTGAAACTTGTTTTCTCCAAACTTGTTCCTCCAAACCGGTTCCTTCAAGAGCTCATAGGTTGTTGGATTTCTTCCATGTGAGACCTAAATTCAACCAACAACAATGGA
The DNA here is from genome assembly GCA_021605145.1 of Aegilops bicornis. Taxonomy (NCBI): domain Eukaryota; kingdom Viridiplantae; phylum Streptophyta; class Magnoliopsida; order Poales; family Poaceae; genus Aegilops; species Aegilops bicornis. The sequence goes on from CM038670.1 coordinate 532,155,118, forward strand.
GATGAAAGTGCAGCCATGTGTTCAAGATTGTGGTGTGAACTTAAGTTAGCGTTCACCTAGCCATGTGTTTGCTTGATTCGGCTTATTAATTTTTTCCAACTAAATTTTGCACATTTCTGAAATGTCGTGTATGATGTACCCATGTGCTCATCATCCTCCCTCCCTTGATGAAGAGTCGTCCTTGACTCTCTTTCATCTGCAAAAGATAAGTAGAAGGGAAGTAGATAATAGCCATGCAAAGAGATAATGCAATCCTCATTTGTAGCTTTCACCTTAGAATTGTGTTGCATGTGATCATGTATTTGTCCAGGGATGATTCGTGTTGTTTCAATGACCGAGATGTCCTTATCAACTACTAACTAAACATGCCATCGGACTACCAAAATTTGGCATGTTTGGTTATGGTGGAGTTCATCCACAACTGCCTTTACCCTTCCCGGTGCCCTTGCCGTCCTTCTCGCGGAAGTACCGGTCGAAGACACAGTACGGATCGAGCCGGATTTGCTCGTCGCTGGAGCTATCCTCGCCGTCTTTGTCCTCCTTCTCCTCCTTCGGTGGCAGTCCGGCCATGGCATGGACCGCGCGATTCTGCTCTCAGGCGAGGGCGTGCTCGTTCCTCCGCTATCGTTTCTTCACAATGTGGGCGCAGATGGATTCCTCCTTTGCGGCCGCCCGCGCCGCCGCATCAGCCGCCATTTCCGCCGCAATACGGGCCTCGGTGGCCCTTATCCTCTCCTTCCCACGGCGGGCCTCCCGCTCCCGGTGGGACTCATAGTCTGCCCGACCGATGATGGGGAAGGAGAGGTGTTCCGGCTGCCGGGACCATGAGGATCCTGCACCAGAGGACCCGAGCGCTGGGTGAGCCGATGCTATGGCATTGTGAAGGACAGATCCGTCCATTGGTGTGGCGCTGTCCTCCCGGGAGCGGCGGAGTGCAATGCGGACTGCCATTGCCTTCTCGAACCCACACGGAATGACACCCCAGTCGATAGATCCGGACTGGTCGGAGTCCGATCCGATGTCTGACATGCCCGAGAAGGCCGGAAACTGCCGAAGGTGAGGTCGGGTGGCAGAGGGGAGTGGAGTGAAGTGGCTATGGTTTGCTTCGGCGAGCAGATGGGGACGAATATATGAGGGTCGGGTGGGCCAGCATGGGCCGGGTCCGACGTGGCGGGCGTTCCCGAGCGCGCCCGGGCACCCCTATATCCACTTCATATTTGGGTTGGATATGAGTGCTACTTCTTGAGCTTGCGTTGGGTTTTCCTTTGAAGAGGAAATGGTGATGCAGCAAAGTAGAGATAAGTATTTTCCTCAGTTAAGAACCAAGGTATCAATCCGGTAGGAAGAACACACAAGTCTCCAATGATAGCACCTACACAAACAAACAAATACTTGCACCCAACGCGATAAAGGGGTTGTTAACCCCTTCACGGTTACTTGCAAGGATGAGATATGATAGAGATAGGTATAAAAGATAAATAAAAGTGCAAAATGAAGTAAAGGTAAATAAATTGCAGCAAGGTGTTTTTGGATTTTTGTTTTATAGATCTAAAAGTAATATCATAAAAATAGACCTAGGGGCCATAGTTATCACTAGAGGCTTCTCTCTTGAAAGAAAGCATATGGTGGGTAGACAAATTACTGTTGAGGAATTGATAGAAAAGCGTAAAGTTATGACGATATCTAAGTCAATGATCATGAATATAGGCATCACATCTGTGACAAGTAGACCAAAACAATTCTGCATCTACTACTATTACTCCATACATCGACCGCTATCCAGCATGCATCTAGTGTATTAAGTTAACAAGAACGGAGTAATGTCGTAAGCAAGATGACATGATGCAGAGGGATAGATCCAATCAATATGAAATAAACCCCATCTTTTTATCCTTAATGGCAACAATACAAATACGTGTCTCTCTACCCCTTTCGTCATTGGGTGAGGACACCGCAAGATTGAACCCAAAAGAAAGCACCTCTCCCATTGCAAGAAAAATCAATCTAGTTGGCCAAACCAAATCAATAGATCAGAGAGAAATACAAAGCTATCTTAATCATGCATAAAAGAGTTCAGAGAAGACTCAAATAATATTCATAGATAATCTGATCACAAATCCACAATTCATCGGATCTCAACAAATGCACCGCAAAAGAAGATTACACTCGAATAGGTCTCCAAGAACATCGAGGAGAACATTGTATTGAAGATCAAAGAGAGAGAAGAAGTCATTTAGCTACTAGCTATGGACATGTAGGTCTATGGTAAACTACTCACACATCATCGGAAGGGCGACAAGGTTGATGTAGAAGCCCTCCGTGATCGAATTACCCTCCAGCAGAGTACCGGAAAAGGCCCCAAGATGGGATCTCACGAGGACAGAAGGTTGCGGTGGTGGAAAAATATTTTTGATGTGCCCTCTGGTATATGGGGAATATTTGGGTATTCGTGGAGCTGAGATTAGGGTTGGAGGAGCCACGGGGAGCCCACAAGCTCATAGGGCGCCCCCCTAGGGTGCGCCTAGTGAGCTTGTGGCTCACCCATGGGCCTTCTAACCTCCTCCCGAAGCTTCCTAGGTGTCTTTTGTTCCAAGAAAAAGACAAAAATGATATAAAAGTTTCGTTCCGTTTGGTATTGATTTTCTGTAAAAGACAAAAACATGGAAAAAACAGCAACTGACACTGGGCACTAGGTTAATAGGTCAGTCCCAAAAATGATATATAATAGCATAATAATGCATATAAAACATCCAAGATGGATAATATAATAGTATGGAACAATTAAAAATTATAGATACATTGGAGACGTATCAATGAGGGGTGTCAGTCAGCCCGGGCGTTTGAGGCATCCATCTGGGTCAAGAAAACGTGACCGGGCGACCTGCCCAGTCGTTTGAGGAGGGTTTGGGGCGCCTGGCTATAGATGCTCTAATTGGACCTAACCGAACTCTTAAATGTTTAGAGGAGGATAAATTATCCTCCTCGGCCCAAAAAGTGGGGCCAAGTCTGTCAAATATACTCGCCCGACGCTTCGCGGAGTAATTTTTTTTGCCTCGTTTCTACCGCCCGAGGGGCCACCGCTTCCCGTTGCCGCCACCCATACATGCCACCGACATCACTGATGCCCCCAATTTCGGTCGGAATGGAGAGGCAAGACCCTTCCCCCACCCCGCTGGCGCGACACCGCCAAAAACGATCCCCGCGCCACCGCCCGCACCAAGGAAAATGTTGGGCACTAGAAACCTCCCTTGGGCCACCACACCGGCAACCACCGTCTGCAGCAAGGTCGGTAGCAAGGCCGCTGCATGTCGGGCGATGGGAGACCGCCCTCCCGCTGCTCCAGCCACCGACAGGCGGGCAAGGAAGCCGACGCCGACAGCGACAGTGCTAATTATAGGTCAAAAATTAGGGCAAACAAAGGATCAGGGGGCCCACAAGCATGCCCGGCGCGATCTACCCCCAGGGCACTCCACTTGGGCTTATGGCCCCCCTCATGTGTCTTCTGGTCTCTCACCAAAGCTTCTAGAGTCTCTTGTGTTCAAGAAAAAATCACCGTAAAGTTTTATCGTGTTTTGACTTCGGTAGGTATGGTTTTTTTGCAAAAAAGGTGCAAAAATAGGAACTAGCACTGGGCACTAAGTTAATAGGTTAGTCCATGAATATAATATAAAATGGTGTATAAAGCATACAAAAGCGATAATATAATAACATGAAATAATAAAAATTTATAAATAAGTTGGAGACGTATTAGCATCGCCAAACTTAATTCTTGCTCGTCCTTGAGTAGTTAATGATAGAAACAAAAAAATTGATGTGAAATACTACCTAACATGTTCTTTGCTCATGTAATACATTTGCGGTATAAATATGGAAAAACGAGTGATTTAAGACAATAGTCAATAAATTTAACATCAAACCCATAATACACAAAATACAAGCAAACAATCATTGCCTTTCAAAATATAAATGTTAAAGAATGTTATCCCTACCCACTTAATCGTGTAAGCATGACATAGCTTGGTATTTCTAACACAAAGATGCCTATCATGAACACCCCAGTGCCAAAGCAAGCAATTTTTTTTTGGAAATGGAGGCGTGCCCCCATCCTCGGCATCATGATGATGCATGCAACATTTTATTAATTGTTCACACAAGACCTTACAAAGCAATACAACAGTAATACTAAAGCCACTGTCTAGGCAACATATGTCGCTACTCCTATCCAATTGATGAAGGGATGCCGATAGTCTGGGCCTAATACCAAACAGACCTTGCAGCCAAACCTAACATCTAAGACCGGAGGTCCCATCCAGGACGACTGCCGGGTATGGGTCACTCACCGGTCCGGCGCACTCCTCAACCAGGACGCCTGCCGGGTATGAGGCCGCCACAGCCACCTACCACCAATCCATCTTTAGAGTTGTACTGCTGCATCTACCTTGTCCGGTCTAGCTGCCGTCGACGCCACCACGACGCCAGATCGTGTCACCCTCCTACGCGAGTCCATCTTCGCGCATCGGACGCTGAGTCACCACAACGCCATGCCGCCGAGACCCGCCGCCATCAATGAGTGAGATGACGCACCGCTCCACCAAAGAATCTATCCTCTGGTCCTACATCCAGTCGTTGCTCAAAAACGATGCCCCCATGAGGGAAAACGACGCCAAAAGCACCGCCATCGTCTGATCCAGAAACTCTGGGTCTAGGTTTTCACCTGGAGCAGCGCAAGCAAGTCGACAGAAGCTGTAGTGGCGATGTATTCAACAAGATAACGATGCGAACACGCCGCCATGACCCGAGTCATAGCACATTTTTCACCGGCAGCCTCGTCTCCCCACTCGACGCCGGGACTGGATGCGAGAATACACAACCATCTAGCCGACCACCTCCGGCGAAGAAGATGGCCACCACCTCCACACCCAGGGCCGGAGCCCCCGACGTCCTCGTGTCGCGGGCCTAGTCCAGAGGCCACTTGTCGCGCCGGAACAAAGAGTGTGCACGACGGCTCGAGAAACCACCACCTAGATTCGAATGGGATCCAGATCGGGCACCCTAGACACCGACGTGATCTCTTCGTCGCCGCCGCTAACACGACAACCCTAGTCGCCGCTGGCCTGCGCTACCGCCCTTGAATCGGCTGGAGTGGGTCGCCGCCACCCAGATCCGATCGCCGACCGAGGAAGGTTGCTGCCGCCATCGCTGCGGCCCGCAGGCTTAGCCTGCGATGCCCTCGACAGCGGCGGCGGGAGGGTCGCTCGCTGGGGGAGGAGAAGGAGGCCCGGCGGGTTGCCCCCTGTGTGGGAGGAGGTCACAGGGGGGGGGGGAGGATGAATTGGAGGAGGTCTGCCCAATCAAGCAATTAAATCATACTTTTTCTCGCTTCAGCTCATCTCCCACTCAATACTTGAAAGTAAGCCATAGACTTAGCCCTTTGGTTGGCAAAGCGAATAATGATTGGGGTTTATAACCGAAGACAAAATTATAAGAAAGTCTAACATTAACTAGGTTGGTCGTTAGGCCATAGAGAGGCCTTACAATCGATGTCAATGCGAGGTGTAGAGATTGACATGCAACGGATGCCCTAGAGCTATAAGTGTATGAAAGCTCTCTATATGAAACTAAATGGGTGTGCATCTAACTTGCTTTCTCATGAAGACCTCGAGCATTTGAGGAAGCTCGTCATCGGAATATAAAATCCAAGTTCTACAATGTAAAAATTCCACTAGTATATGAAAGTGAAAAATCATGGAAACTCTCTATACAAAATACATGGTGCTACTTTGAAGAACAAGTATGAAAAAAAAAGTAGTGTGCCCCTGTCTCTTTTTTTCTCTTCTTTTTCTTTTTTGATGATTGGCCTTACGGACCTCATCCCCATTTTTTTGAGAAACCATAAGTCTCCTTCAATTCCTTTCCTGACTAGTAAGGGCAATACTCTAATAATTATGATCATCACACTTTAATTTACTTACAACTCGATAAACTGAAAATATGACTACATATGAATGTCTCTTGCAGTGTACCAAGGTGTGCAATGACCTAACTTAAAATGTATAACAATGATGAATGGTGGCTTTGCCATAAAATATCATGTCGACTCTATACGATCATGCAAAGTCATATAAATAGTAATGCTGGAAGTTGCATGATAATATATCTCTGAATGGCTGTAGAAATGCCATAATAGGTATGTATGGTGACTGTTTTGAGGAAGGATATAATGAGGCTTATATGTGAAAGAGTGTATCATTTCATGGGATTTGGATGTACCGACGAAGTTTGCACCAAGTCTCAAGGTGAGAACGGGCAATGCACATTCCAAAGAGGCTAACAAAATATGGATAGGTGAAAGTGCTTATAGTCCAAAAACTTACATTAGTCATAAAGAACTCAAATATTTATTGTGAAAGTCTATTAGCCTACGAAGCAAAGCACAACTTGCATGGCCCTAGGTGTAGGTTGGGAGTTAATCATCGCGTGCCCCCGATCCGAACAACAGAAAGGATACCAATCAAGAATAAATCATGCTCCAACTTCCTAGCTATGTGAAAATCGACACTTTCATGAATAAAAAATCACAAACATTTACCCCAATATTCCTACTAAACCAAAATCGTCGGCTAATATAATTACATATTACCATCTCAATATCACAAAACTATTGCAAGGAATCAAACACAACAAATTCAATGATCTACATGCAAGTTTATATTGTGGGATTTCTATTTTTGTGCCCATGGTTTCTTAGTACTCCTCAATTTTGTCCCACCCAACTGACATCCCCCATATTTCTCCTCCACCACTCGCCCCACACTCAAAAATGCCCAAAATGGAGCGTTTCTGTCGGGTCAATGTAGTTGACCCATACTTGGCTCATATATTGATGAGTGGGATACCTAGGACCCACATGTCAGTGCCTGGTTTATCAGAAAAAATAGTGGAATATACTAACGCATGGGACACCCCAGGACCCACATGTCAATGTCTGGTTTATAATGCCGCACGTGGGGGTCGAACTCAAGAACAACGGTTGAATAGGCATCGTACGAGCCATTTCAGTTGTGTGCGCCTGTGTGCTTATGGGCAGAGCCTCGGCCATTTCAGTTGTGTGCGTCCGTGTGCTTATGGTGACTGGAGAGGACTAAATAGGGCGACAAAATCGGCATAAGGTGACCCAATTCCTCCCACCATTTTTTCCGGAGCGCATGCGAGCTCATGCGTTTTCCCTACTTAAACTCCCACAAGCTCGGCACAACGTTCTCCCTTTCTGCATGACGAGAACGTGGCTGAGAGGAAACAGATGTTTCCATTGGGTCTGGCTGAGAGGTCCTTTAAGGTTCGTGCAGGCAAGATTTTAGTGTAGGGCAGACAGATAAACAAGCCAAAATTACTTTTTTTAGAGTACGTCAAGGGAGTACCATATTTTTATAGAAGAAACTAAGACAACTTACAAGAAGATCTACCCCTTGCGAACAAAGGCTTGATCCAACACTAACACCTACAAAAACAGAAGGCTACTCTGTCGCCAGACGGCCTAAACCTTCTGCTCCTGCCTTCTTCCAATCTTCAATTTCATCGTCGATTTGGTTCATCAGTTGAGTTGGGTTTGGTTGTTGTGCGATCCTTCCAAACACCCTAGCGTTTCATTGCTTCTAGAGTGACCAGGCGGTGATGATGAACAGTGAGTCGAAGCCTCTTCTTGTCCTCCTGTTGAAGTTGTTCCTGGCTATGGTCCACCATTGCACCATCGTGTTTTGTGGGGAGGGATTCACAATGGACATCCTCAAGTGGCTAAGGATCAAGTACCACACTTCCCTGGCGTAAGCACATTCGATTAGTACATGGTCCACATTGTCCTCCTCATGGTGATTCGATCAGTACATGGTCCACATTGTCCTCCTCATGGTGATTCGATCAGTACATGGTCCACATTGTCCTCCTCATGGTGACAAGTGTAGCACTCGGGCGTATGGTCTTGTAGTCCGTGTCGTGCTCGGTGATCAGAAGTCCAGAGCCAGTATTGCACGGCCAGCCAGATGAAGATTTTACACTTCAACGACTCCCAACACTTCCAAATGTACGCGGTCGATTCAAACGTAGTTTGGCCCATGCACAACCTCTTGTAGGTCGATCTCGCCGCGTACAAACCAGAGCTGTCGCTAGGCGAGATGAAGATATCCCGTCGCCCGTCGTCCCTTTCCACAGTTGTCACCCGACGTCTGCTTTCCACAGTTGTTGAGATGGCATGTTGCAGCATGTACAGCTGCATTTTCATTGTGAAGCTCAGTCCCACGGGGATATCAAGTTCCCATCTCCTGTTGCCTAACGCCGGATGCATCTTATGCCAAGCCGGGACAAAGTGCCGAACCTGGTCAAGCATGGGTTGCCACTCCGTCCTGGTTGTTAGAGTTGTGTCGAATATTGGGTACAAGGTAGGTTACAGTTGGACTATGAGTTGTATTGTGTTTACATAGGATGTGAAGTCGTGTCCTAGTAGGACACTTGTATCCTAGGCCTCTCATATATAGCGAGGGTAGACACACGATGTAACCTATGCCAACATAATAGCACCGGAACGCAGGGGAAGCCGGCGGCATGTGCCGGTGTCCAGGGCGACCGGGTGCGGTATTGTAGCGGTGTCATGGGGAGGAGCGCCCATAGTCATGCCCCGGGGATGTAGCCATATCGGTGAACCTCGTTAACAAATCTCGGTGTCGTGCTTGTGAGATTGCTTGGTCCTGGGATGATCGACGGTGTGCCTCGGATTTATTCTAACAAGTGGTATCATGAGCAAGGTTCGATTTGAGGTTGTGGTGTTGATCTAGAGAAGGAAGATTCGATGTCGTGATCATCGTCGGTGTGAATCCGTCGAAGGATAGGCAGCCGACGGAAGCGATCGGGAGACGTCGTCAGATCCAAGAAAGTAATCGGAAGCATCGGCGAGCTGCGCGTGGTTATGTGGGTTATTGGTCGGATGGATCTGTAGATCAGATCGCGTCACGTGTGCAGTTCGAAGGTCTCGGCGAGTACGCGGCAATTGACGAGATACGATCGACAGAGCTACTGGGGCCGGCCCACGAGGCGCAGCGTGTAGTGGCCATGTGGGCCTGGAAGCATGTGTGGAGTCGAGGCGTCGCCACGGAATCAACGTATACAAGATTTGTTTGAAGACAAAACAGGACCGAGTCCCGACGTGACGCATAAAGTGCAGATCAAGTCAATTGGCGAAAGAAATCCATCAAGGGATATGTGCATCCATCGGAATTGGCAAGTGCTTGGACAAGGCCATTAGCCAAGATCCGGGTTGAGTGCCGTGGAGCTACACCACGTGAAGAGGCCCAAAGGTTTCTTTGGCTGGGATTTGCTGCATGTACACGGTTGTGTACTTAGGCATCGCGTGGGAGCTCAGTTATTTTTCACCGAGTTAGCCGTATGAAGAACCATGACGCTAATGGGTATCAGATTTGAGGTGGAGAAGTTCACGGAACTGAAAACCTTGGGTTATGGCAGACAAGGGTGAAAGATTTGTTGGCACAATGGGGATGCTTGAAGGCGTTGCGAAGTAATGTCGGCTAAGATGGAATTGTCGGTGATGGATGAAATTTCGTGGAAGACGATTTGGGAGCCTTTGAGCGTGTCATAAATCGAACGAGTTAATTTGGGTCGTCTCAAGGCGGTCTGACGGGATCGACGCAGGTCGGTTGATACAGAAGATGATGGTGGGATCGGCAACAACGACGAAGCGTGATGCTGATGGTGACCAACTTCTGGGCGTGGAAACACGTGGCGCAGGCCCCGAAGGCTTGTGCGGCTTCGACAAGACTATGGCGCGGGGTTGATTCAAGATGGTGTGCACATGAGAGCTTGAAGTCGACGGGGCGCAAGGGTGGACTGATCATCTACCATGGAGTCATGTTGAAGGTGGAGCTGGATTGAGGGGCTACGGTGTAAGGATCCAGAGAATCGAAGCCTATTCAGCGGATGGGAAAAGCGAGTGACATGCAGTTTGGACTGGAGCCCAGTGGTCTGATGGAAGCGTGAAACTCGTCATCGGTCGGTGATGATCGGTGATACTCTGCAGTGGGGTTGAGTGGCGTGGGTTTCTACGACCCTTGAGACTCGACCGATAAATGGAGGCTCGACGCAGTAATAGCGGGCGAGGCGCAAGGTACGCACGGACATGGAGACGGGCCAGGCTCGTGGTCATACATGTGGTGAGACAAGCTGCGAATTTGACTCGGGATGACTATAAGCAATGGTGAAATTCCTTCAAGTTTCGCATGACGGCCAACAAAGGAGCGGTGAAGTTGAGTTCAGTAACTCTTATGTGTGACACCCAATATGTGAGTTGTTCATTTTCACGCAGTCGTTGATCGGTGTGTGATGACGTTGACGGAGACTCGGAAGTTGGGAGCACAAGCTAGAGTAATAAGGAACTTAATTTTGCTCGAGTGTTGACTGTGGTCAAGAAAAGAAGGGACTACAAGTTGCGGTGGAGTCATATGGAGTCTTTGGAGTAGCAGCAGTACTCATGGGATAAGCTCATGTCCAATGTACATGGAAGTTTGACGATGGACAAATTCAAGATGGTGGAGAATATTCGCCAAGGTGGAGTTTGTTAGAGTTGTGTCGAATATTGGGTACAAGGTAGGTTCTGCTTGGACTATGAGTTGTATTGTGTTTACATAGGATGTGAAGTCGTGTCCTAGTAGGACACTTGTATCCTAGGCCTCTCATATATAGCGAGGGTAGACACACGATGTAACCTATGCCAACATAATAGCACCGAACGTTAGGAAGCCGGCGGCATGTGCTTGTGTCCGTATGCACAGTGCGGTATTGTAGCGGTGTCATGGGGAGGAGCGCCCATAGTCAGGCCCCGGGGATGTAGCCATATCGGTGAACCTCGTTAACAAATCTCGGTGTCGTGCTTGTGTGATTGCTTGGTCCTTGGATGATCGACGGTGTGCCTCGGATTTATTCTAACACTCGTAAGCGGCGAGATAGCTAGCTGAACACCCAGGTATTTGCACGGGAACGCTCCGATGCCACATTGCAGCATCCCAGCGTCGCGATTGTGACATCCTGGCTTGCTGACTAATCAACAAAACAGGCCCATAGAGTTTCACCATAAGTCGCATCATGCAATGCTCCGTCCAAGAATTGCAAATTTGCAATGCCTAAGGCTGGTCACAATGGGTAAGAACATAAGCTAGTAACTTACACACTTCCCTAGACTATGCTACCTCCATAGTGAGTAGAAACATCTATGTAGTGTCATGCAACGATGTATTTATTATGTTATAGACTCATTGTTTCTTAGAGTGTGTGATGTTCCGGTAACTTAGCTAGTTACCACAAGCATCTCTCTTCATTAAATATGTGCCACACAAGCAAAGTTGTATTGGAGTGTGTGATGTTACTCCTAAGTTTCTCCCCATTGTGACCAGCCTAAGACTAGCCACAATGGGAGTAGTCTATAACTTCGGTAGTAACATCGAGTCCAACTCAGCAAATTTGCTTATGTGGCAATGAGTTAATGAGGAGAGATGTAGTACTAGTAACTTAGCTAGTTACTGTAACATCACATGTCCCAATGCAATATGAGTCTATAACCTAATAAATGAAGCTTTGCATGTTACCACACTTATGTTACTACCCACTATTGAGGTAGTAACATAGTCTAGAGAAATGTGTATGTTACTAGTGTATGTTACTCTCCATTGTGGCTAGTCTAAGACTCACTTGTACGTCCCCAGGATACAGGTGTAACAAGAGACAAGAAGCATGCAGTAAGTAGACGTGACACTGTTTACAGATGGGTAGAGCTTACAACGGCCTACTAGTCCCTCCGTTCCCAAATAATTGTCTTTCTAGCCATCTCAAATGGATTACAACATACAGATGTATGTAGACATGTTTTAGAGTGTAGATTCACTCATTTTGTTCCGTATGTAGTCATTTGTTGAAATCTCTAGAAAGACAATTATTTAGGAACGGAGGGAGTAGATGATAACGAAAGCACTATGGTGCTGATTACAAGCGCAAATTCTGACAAGTAATCATTCGATGATTATACAATACTCCCTCCATTCCATAATGTAGTGCTTCCTCTATTTCCGTGCTTCAACTTTGATCGTAAATTTAACTATCAAGACCGATTGCGGCGGGAGCAAAAAATATATCAGCAAATTTGTATTCGAAAGAAGTTTTCAATTATATAATTTTTTCTCCCGCCGCAATGGCCTCATTAAATTTATGATTAAAGATGACTACCTGAAACGCGCGCATACTATATTTTGGAATGTATTTTGGAATGGAGGGAGTACTAAGAAAAAGGAACTAGTCTACTACCCAACAAGAAACTCAAAAGTAGAGCACCATGAGGAGAGGAGCGACCAACGGCACCGCACTGGCCTGAAGCAGGGTGCCCATCCCCACGTCCTGCGAAAGCGTGGAACCAAAACAAGTCAGAGCAAGGTGAAACAACTAGGCAGCCGACGTTTTTCCAGCCGATGTGTGCACGACAGTAGCTAATCACCGTTAGATGAATTCCTTCCATAAATAAGAAACGTGAGATCCTAGCATCGTCCACGTGACGTCCATAAATCATCGTGTGTGAAGCTATTCCGGTGAAACAAAGCTCAATAGATGCGGAGGAAAGCGAGCTTGTGATAAAGCCTTGAGCAAAGAAATCGAGAGCTGCAGGCAAGTAGTTGCTGATTAGTAGTACTCCTAGTGGTTACCTGCCGCTGCTCTTGTCCGGGGGTGGGCATGGGCAGGACGGTGGCGGAGTCGGTAACGCCGGCGGGGAGCGGCACCGCGGGATTGCTGCTGATGAAGGCGGTGCTCGCCCCGTCGCCCGACGCGGCAGGCGCCGGGGCGCCCGCATTGCCGCTGGCCGGCGCCCCAGGGCTCAGCCTGTCCGACGGCAGCTTCGGCATGTAGTCCTCCGAGCCGGGCACCGGCGTCGGCGTTGGAGTGGGCGCAGGCCCGGGCGCGGCGACAGCGACAGCGACAGCGACAGAGGGCGGTGCTGGCAGCGGGGATAAGTCTGGCACCGACGGCACCACGACGGCCATGGGGACCTTCTCGTCGCCGTAGCCCTCGCCGAGCAGCTAGTTAATCGAACACAAGAAACAAGAAAATGTTAGAGCACGGGAACCGCCACCACTAGCAAAGCACTTGAAGTGAAACAATGAACTCACCCGAGAAATGTACGCCCCGGCGCCGCGCGTGCCGTCAAGGAACGCCTGCGACGGTTGCGAGAAGAAGGAGCAGAGCAGCAGCGCGGACGCAAGCGACGCGCGGCGCATCTTGCCCGTCGGCGTCGGCAGCGAGCCTCCCGTCTCACCTTTCTCACGGAATTCCTATGTTGTCTGCTCAGACGGTCCTGTCTGGTTTGAGTGTGGCTCGAGGCCGTGTGCGGTGCGGCCATGACCTTGTAGGACGTGCGTGGTCCTTGGGTGGGGTCTGCCTGTGGGGTGCAACGGTCACTGCTCTCCCTAGCCTGCAGGTCAGTGCGGGGCGGTGCACGGTGAAAAGCGATGCAAAACTGCCAAAGGAAACACAACAGGGGTGGTGGTGGTGGTAGTCTGCTACTCCTAGTACGGGCTAGCAGCCAGTCGTGCTCGAAAGGCTGCGGTAAAGCGGCCACCTTTGGAGACAGACTTTGGGTTGGGCATGCGTGGTGACGGCGAGGCCACAAAGGACGTGCGGTCGGCCGCCGGTGATTACCAGCAGATTGCTCGCGCTAGGACGTGCATTCTTCCTCTGTGTGTCAGTGTGTGTGTGGGTCGGGAGACTCATCGCGAGCAGCACCATGGAATGGAGCAATGCGGTGTTGGTTCCGGGCGCGGAGTCCTGTCGAGCTTTTGGGCGGAGGCCGAGGTGCTTTTGGGCCGGATAATGGCAGCATCAATGGCCGGCACGGCACGGTTGCCGGTGCACGTGAGTTCCAATACTGCGGTGCGCGGTCCAAGCTTGGACTTGCTCCATATTTATGACTCGTCGGTCCATGCGGTCAAATCTGAGCCCGTCCGTTTCCTGGCTGCTCACCCTGCCTCAGGGCTCATTCGGTTTGGAGGAAACTAAAACATAAAAATTAAAATTAGTATAGAAATTTAATAGGATGGCATCCGTTCTTGTAATGAATTACTTGCCTCGTTTCTACGCGTAAAACGAGTTTTAAGTGAATATATAATTTTCTTCAAAAACATAAAAAATGAGTAGTATTTCTACGAAATTTCTGTACGGGTTTCCTACAAACTGAATGCATCTATAGGAAATTTTTCTCTGGAATTCTTGTTTCTATGTTTTCCTATGAAAATCCTCCAAACAGAATGAGGCCTCACTGTGCACTTGTACTCCCTCCGTCCCATTAATATCTAATTTTCAGTCGGATGAAAATCAATTGGCGTTCATTCATTTTTTTTGTCTGTCGATCTCTGTGTCGAGATGCGTGCTTTTACATTTTATTTTTCAGCTCTGGGCTGGTTGGCTGATATCGGGCCTGCAAATTCTTTTAGGCAGGACCCGTTAATTCGTGTGCGTGGCGTTTCGTGGTCTGACCATCTGAGCCCCTTCCTTTTTCCCCTTTCCCCGTCCTGTGGCTGCCTCAGATAGCGAGAGAGAGAGTGTGGCATCATGATTTTGATCTGGAGCTCTCCCTTGCTGCTGCTCTTCAAAGAGTTGTGGTTGGTTTCATCCCCCTGTTGCATCTCCCCCAGTGCTGCTAATCTCAAATGTGTGTTCCTAATTTCAGTTCGTTTTTTCGTTCCTCAGATCCGCGGGTTGCTTATGTTGTGTGCTGTGTAGGTTTGTTCATGCTCCCTCGCTAGATGCATGTGATAGTTTCACCATAGGTTTTTGCCTGATTTTGTTTCTTCAGCTAGATGCATGTCGTTGTGCTGTTCGTGTGCTACATTATTAACCGTTTGGATATGAGATTTAACTGCTTGTGGTTAGTTTGTGCATTTGTTGTGTAAGCTGATTTTAGGAGTTAGCCACCGCAGGGGCTGTTCATTTTTAGGCTTGATCTTTGTGAGTTGAATGGACCCAGTGAGGTGAGGGGAGTTCTCCCTATGCTTGTGCTCGGAGAAGATTACTTCAACATACTACTTCTCATGCTATTGCTGGAGAGAAATCAAGGAACGGGAACCAGGTTGGGAACATGATGGATTCGGGCTCGGGCTCTGGCAACTCCCCTGGCGCCCCCGCCAACATCTCTAACAATCCAAATTGGTGATATAGTGTCTCTATTAGCAAGTTTAATAGTAACATCTATGTCTTCTATTTCTACGGGTGCTACGTCATTCATAGTTTCTTGATATAAGGTGTAAGGGATAGCACTCACACTAGCACCTATGTCACATAAACCATGATAACAGTGATCTCCAATTTTAACTAAGACAAAGGGCATGCCAACACCAGGTCTATGTTTATCCTTTTTATCAGGTTTGGCAATTCTAGCAGCTTCTTCGCAGAAGTAAATAACATGCCCATCCATATCTTCTTCCAAGATATCTTTAACCATAGCAATACTAGGTTCTACTTTGATTTGTTCATCAGGTTTAGATGTTCTAATATAGTAGCTTTTGTTAACCACAGTTGAAACTTTAGCATGTTCCTTTATCCTAACAGGGGAAAGGTAGTTTCTCAATATAAGCAAAAGGAACAACTGGATCAACATTATAAAATAGGTTTCTTGCTTAATTTGTGGGTGATATTTAAACCACTTCCCTTTATGGAGATAAACATGAGTAGCAAATGATTCACAAAAGGAGGCTACTATCTCAGAGTCAAATCCATATTTGGTGCTAAACTTTTGAAAAGCATCGGTATCATAAAAGATTTAACACAATCATACTTAAGTTTAATACCTGACTCTTTACCTTCGTCGAGTTCCCAATCTTCAGAGTTGCATTTAATTCTTTCTAAAAGATCCCACCGGAATTCAATAGTCTACTTCATAAAAGAACCAGCACAAGAAGTATCAAGCATGGTTTGATCATTACGAGAAAGCCGAGCATAAAAATTCTGAATAATAATTTCTCTTGGGTGCTCATGATTGGGGAATGAATATAAAATTGACTTAAGCCTCCCCCAAGCTAGAGCAATAATTTCTCCTTCACGAGGCCAAAAGTTATATATATAATTCTGATCACGATGAACCAGATGCATAGGATAATTTTTTTGGTGAAACTCCAATTTCAATCGATTCCAAGATCCAATATCATTGCATAGCATATACCATGCCAATTCTTTTCCCTTCAAAGATAAAGGGAAAACCTTCTTCATAACTTCATCTCCGGGTAAACCTGCAAGCTTAGACAATCCATAAATTTGTTCCACATATATCAAGTGCATATCAGGATGTTCGGTTCCATCTCCTGCATAAGGATTAGCTAGCAGTTGTTCTATCATACCCGAAGGAATTTCATATTCAATATTTTCAATAGGTGCAGTAGGTTGAGGGGTAGCTAATTGTAGTTTCGGTCAAGCTGAAGATACCCCGAACAAACCCCTCAAAGTATTGTTCTCCATAGTAACAAGTGACAATAAATTTCAGCACACTATATAAATGTTTCCTTACCAAATTCCACTTACCAAAGGCACTTCACTCCCCGGCAACGGCGCCAGAAAATAGCCTTGATGACCCACAAGTATAGGGGATCAATTGTAGCTCTTTTCGATAAGTAAGAGTGTCAAACCCAACGAGGAGCAAAAGGAAATGACAAGTGGTTTTCAGTAAGGTAATCTCTGCAAGTGCTGAAATTGTAAGTAGCGGAGTAGTTTGATAGCAAGATAATTTGTAACGAGCAATTAACGATAGTAGTAACAAAAGTGCAGCAAGGTAGCCCAATCCTTTTGAGGCAAAGGACAGGCCAAAACAGTCTCTTATGATAAGCAAAGCGTTCTTTAGGGTACATGGGAATTTCATCTAGTCACTTTCACCATGTTGGTTTGATTTGTGTTTGCTACTTTGATAATTTGATATGTGGGTGGACTGGTGCTTAGGTGTTGTTCTTACTTGAACAAACCTCCTACTTATGATTAACCCTCCTGCAAGCATCCGCAACTACGATAAAAGTATTAAGAGTAAATTCTAACCATAGCATTAAACTTTTGGATCCAATCGGTCCCTTACGGAATAAGCGCATAAAGCGGGGTTTAAGCTTTACGTCACTCATAACCCATCATCTAATTGTTACTCCACAATGCAATCCCTTGGGCCAAAATATGGTGAAGTGTCATGTAGTCAACGTTCACATGACACCACTAAGGGAATCAGAACATACATACTGTCAAAATACCAAACACATATCAAATTCACATGATTACTTACAACATGATTTCTCCCGTGACCTCAAGAACAAAAGTAACTACTCACAAATGATAATCATGCTCAAGATCATAGGAGTATTAAATAGCATATTGGATCTGAACATATAATCTTCCATCAAATAAACCATATAGTAATCAACACTACTAGTTACCCACAAGCACCAATCTATAATTCCGGTAACAAGATTGAACACAAGTGATGAACTAGGGTTTGAGATGAGATGGTGATGTTGAAGATATTGATGGAGATAGCACTCCCCAAGATGGGAGAGTTGTTGGTGATGATGATGACGATGATTTCCCCCTCCGGGAGGGAAGTTCCCCCGGCGGAATCGCTCCGCCGGCGGGCAAAAGTGCTCCTCCCAAGTTCCGCCTCGTGAGGGCGGCGCTCCATCCCGACAGTCCTCTCCTTATTTTTTCTAGGTCAAAATGACCTATATGCTAGAAAGATGGGCACGGAGGTGGGCACAGGTGAGCACAACCCACTGTAGGCGGCCTGGGCTCCCTGGCGCGCCCAGGTGAGTTGTGCCCACCTGGTGGGCCCCCTCTAGTAGTTATTTGCTCCAATATTCTTCATATATTCCATAAAAATTCTTCGTGAAGTTTTAGCTTGTTTGGAGTTGTGCAGAATAGGTAGCCTAACATAGCTTTTCCAGGTCCAGATTTCCAGCTGCCGGAATTCTCCCTCTTTGTGTGTATCTTGCATATTATGAGAGAAAAGGCATTAGAATTACTCCAAAAAAATATTATTATGGATAAAAACATCATAAATAACAGTAAGAAAACATGATGCAAAATGAACGTATCAGTGACATGCTTGAGCTAAGATGTGTTGTAGTTCCCCGCAAAAAAGAAGAAGAAGATATGCTGTTGTACAAAGCATCTCTACACCCTCATTTTTTTTGGACACGCAGTCGGTAGCATTGGCCTAGCCTTGCAGGAGGAAACGACAAGGAAGTGGATTTGCATGGTGGAAGCCATTAAGAAAAGAAACTCAAGGGATTTACGTGTATTTGCATGGTGGAAGCCATTAAGAAAATAAACTCAAGGGATTTCTGTGTATTTGCATGATAGAAGCCATTAAGAAAAAGAAACTCAAGGGATGTACCAACCAATGGAAATGGATGGGTGTCCGTCCTGGTCAGTTTCAAATGCATTTGTGGCTGCACCTTGGAGAACGTGGGTCATGTGCTGAAGGAGAAAATGATGAGTGAGTCAATGCGATGCCATTGCCATGCATATATCAATGGAACGTGGGCTACCTGGTTCATGGGCGGGCTGCTGGCCAAAAAAGTGACTACGTGGTGGCATGCGCAGGCCGGAAAATTAGGTAGTGGGGGAGGTGGCATGGGGCATGCATGATTAGGTGAATAGCTTGTGTGTGAAGATAAATCAGATAGTGGAGATCAATCTCTTAGGTATATAGGATACATAGAAACCATTAATTTTTTAAATTATGTAGTAATTGATTAGACTTTTCAAGATAATTCATTTCGTTAGCTAGGCTAGTATGATATATATACCAATCGGTCCGAACACACCATTGGGCCAAACAAGCCTGAGCTAGTGGTACAAACGGGTCGAAAGTGCCCCAGACCGTGAATGGGCCAAATTGCTCCATGGGTCACAATTAGGCCGAAACAAAACAAGGACGGTAAATGGGTTGACAAAGACCACATGTTGACACCGACCGATACACGCAATAGGTCTTAAATGGGCTAAAAGAGTCCACAAGACAAAACCATCTCAAATGTACAACGGGTCGTAAATAGGCCGATATACACCACGGGCCATAAATGAAACCATAAGCATGCCAACTCATAAATGGGCATAAAGGCACCACGTGACGATAATGGCCTAGAGGAAACATAGACCGTTAATGGACCAAAATACACCACAGACCGAAAATGTCCCAAAGGCACGACGAGCCGTTAATGGGGAAATATATCAGGGGTCGTAAAAGGGCCTCAAGATACAACGAGCCATAAATGAGCTGGAAGACGCAAAGGGCCCGCAGACACCACGTGCCATAAATGAGATGAAATACATTCCGGGTCGTAAAAGGTTTCGAGCGGCGACATGGGCCATAAATTATCTGAATGGAAGTACAGTCCGAAACAGACCGAGAGGCACCATTGGCCACACATGGGCCGAAAGTATCAACGGGATGGAACCATATGAATGGCTCATGTGTCGATAATAAGCAGAATTCACACATGTCCTAACGGGTCATGTGGACCAGGGTCATAGATGGGCTATATGCAAGCATGCCGCTAAAGGGCCTTCCATGGGCCAGATCTAGTAAGTTTTGCATTAGGCCCATGGGCTTTAACTAGGACTTTGTGTTGCCTGGCCTTTTAAAATAAACGGCCCACTATTGGTATGTGCCACATGTCATTATTCAATGTGCACAAGTGATCCATTAGACGTGCGACACTTGTTCCAATGAAGTATGGATGTGTGGCTCCATCGGCGAATAAGAAGCTAACATGTGGAGGATCATTAGTTGGCCACGTTTTAATGGGTATTACATCCTGAGCTCAAATATGATAGCTTAATAGTGACCCGTCGTGGTGGCTGCCACATGACGGTTACCCCTGACGAAACACTTTGATGGCACACCATTTTGTGTCATGGAAGTCCACACTTACATGAGGAAAAAATATTGTTGTTATGAAACACATTTACGATAACACACGTATGATTATCTTGATTATGTCATATAACCATCACGGATGTACATAGATGACAGAAAACGTGATCTATTATGATAAACACGTATCATCACAAATGTGCTTTTTAAATGTTGGTTAGCAGACATCTTTCAAAATAGCAATACTAGACACACGAGGGGATTTGTTACGAGAACAAGAGACAACACAACACAACACAACGTGAAGCTTAGGATTGGACGTGGGGGACGAGATGGGCCCCGCCTAACTGAAATTTCGGGGGAAGGGGGGATTAGTTGGTCGAAAAGATCCGTAAAATTCTGTAAAGCATCGGTTCGTGTATGTTTGTTGCTTCCAAAATGGCCTCCCATGTAGGACTCCATCCTCATTTTTAGTAGTTGTGTTCGATGGTTGTAGTTGATTCGACTATTGAGTTGATGAAAAAAGATAGTATAAGGATCGAAAATCCAATTCGGTGCCCAGACTCATCTGCACCCGGTTAGAAAAAAATCAGAACAAATACTGTGATAGAAAATTGTATGCGTGAGGTTTGCTCCAAATTTCAACTTATTTGGACATCTGAGCAGCTCTCAAAAAAAAAACAAATCGGGTCAGAACAGTGTGTGAATAGTAAACTTTTTTACAGACCCTTAATTTGTCTTTTTTACTGAGAGCTGCTCAGATGTCCAAATATGTTAAAATTTGGAGCGCACCTCATGCATAAACTTATCTACCACAATAAAAATTGGAATTTTTAAAAGTATTTTAGTATTTATTTTGATTTTTTCGTGGGGGGGGGGGGGGTGCAGATAAGCTCGGGAGCAGAAACGCCGCACTCGTCTAAAGGCTGTCAATATAACGAGTATGACTTTATGTGCTTTGGCTCCGTACGCAACGCGTCATGGAGGCTACTTGGAGCCGTTCTTACACCCGTCTGTATAGTGAAAGCGTCATTCTTAACTCGAGCTCATATGAGCTCGAGTGAACAGTAAAATAAAAAAAATTGAAAGAACATTCAAAAGGATTTAAATTTCTTTATGATAAACTTTGACAAAAAATTTCAGTACTCGGTTTCATTATGAAATCACATTCATGGAAGTCATGACAGAAGAAACAAAATCAATGCTCCAAAAAGTTATTTTTTAGAGTGCTGACTTTGCTTTTGTTTTGCCATGACTTTCACAAATGTCTTTTTTTCTATCATTCCATGATGAATCTTTACAAGCATTCAAAAAAGTTGTCAATTTTTGCCATGAAAAAATTCAGAATTTTTTCTCAATTCTTTCGAATTTTACTGTTCACTTGAGCACATATGAGGTCGAGCTCATTTAACCCGCGTCCTGATTCCTATTTGATCGAAAGAGGGGAAAATATCAATTCTCACTTGAATTATTTGTAAGCCGAGGTGCCCTGAATTTTATACTCCCTCTGTCTCATAATATAAGAGTGTTTTTTACACTAGTGTAGTGTAAATATAAGAGTGTTTCTTACACTAGTAACACTAGTGTAAATATATGAGTGTCTAATTTACAATCGGCTGAAAACCAATTGGTTTTCAGTCAGATTTTTCAGCCAACGGGAGCCTGACAACTGTTTCTCCCTCTTTTTACTTTGTATGTCCATGTCAAATTTCCTACGGGCCTCACTTAACATTAACGGGTTTGGCCACCCATCCAAACACTGACCCGATACAATAGAGGGACCACGCAACACCTAAACTTGCGAGGCTAAAAAGCTGAAAAAGAGAAGGAGACGCCTAAAACACCTTAACCTCAGGGGACACAGGCGTGAAAATTCCTCCTCACTAATCTCTCTTGTATTACTGCTCGAGTATGTCTTCTCATATGAACTCGATGTAGATGAACTGAGTCTGGAAAACATAGTACACATACATCATCAGTGGATGAAAACAACTGAATAAAGAAAAAAATCAGCACTAGATCAGAGAAAAAATCAGTTTACAATCAAACATGAGTCGTAGTATAGCATCAGCAGTAGTAGTTTAGTAGCAACCAAAACACTTAGAATTTACAGTGGAATATACATTATAAATTGTCATTGAGAACACTGTAAGTAGGAAAAAATATAAGTCATAGATCAAGCTAAAAAATTCCTATTACCCAACGAACGACCAGAACTCAATTTTTTTTATAGTGGAATACATACTTTTTTTTGACTATGTGGAATATATACTGCGAAATAGACACTAAGAAACACTGTAAGTAGGGGGAAAGGGAAACTAGATCAGGGTAAAAACTCCTATTGCCCAACAAACAAGTAAAACACTTACAATTTCCAGCGGAATATGCACTGTAAATAGGCACTACAAACACTATAAGTAGGAGGTGCATTCAATAGAAGTAAACATGATGAGTGGCAATTGGTACTGACCATTTTGGTTGCTACTTTCAGGAAATGAACAGGCACATTCAATGGAAGAAAACATGCAAGGGCAGCAGATGCACCTGGAAGACGATGATGGTGCATTCCTAAATGTAGCATGCAGATTGTTTGATCACTCCCGAAAAGAATGAAACAAAAAAAATCCAGATTGTTCATGTATCTTGTCCCGTTTACTCTTAAAAGCAGAGTGGAGCATACACATTCACTCAGCTACTATATGTGATCAAGCATGCAAATTGTTTGATCATGTACAAGGTATAAGCAGATTATCAATGTTCTCTTAGTTGCATGTTTTTTGAAACACATATTCAATGAAATAATTTGTCCTTCTAGCAGGACCATTACTCAATGTAATAAACACATATTGGAAATGAAGACAGTCGGCTAAACATTGCAATGAGAAGTGAAGAAACAGATCCTACCAAGGTTCGAAGAGATATGGTGACGGTAAGATCTAAAATAAATAGAAATTTAACTACCATATGTGACTAGAAACAATAGTTAACATGTGCTTGCTAGATCAGGAGAAAATGTTTGATGAGTGAAGCATCTACACAAAACACATGGGTAGAAAATTTATTTGACAACATTGAGTTGGACATAGTAAAAGAAATACAACTAATCAAACATTTTGAAGGTACAAAAAAAGCAAGCAACTAAGTATTGTTGTTTGCAGATGCATGGAGAGTAAGATTCTCATCAACAGGCTAAATCACACACTTCTGAAAGTACACTCAAAGACCTGGCTACAGAAGGCGTCGAGGGGGCGGCTAAAGTGAGGGAAATGAACCTTTTCCTCAACCGAATCCCAGAAGCAGTAACATCGACCTTGCTGGCTAGCCATTTCACAAACCTAAGAGGAAGCTCAGTTTTTACAAACTTAAGAATGCACGCTCTAAAAAATCTACATTATCATCAGGAGAGAGGTCATGGGTTCCCTGCCCACAACCCTTCCTCAATCTGCCCATCTGTTTCACTACCCTTGGTGAAATGACTATGATAGTAAACTAAAAACAACAGCTGAATGAAAACCCTCCAAAGACTACTAGGCACACTCAACTAAATCATTTCTATCAATCACAAAAAGAATATATTACAGAGAGAAACCATATGATTCAGTCAATCAAGACAACAATTTTCAAAAAAAAAACTAAGGCACACAAAAAATACCACTTAGATGCCACAATTACATCAGGAAGCACCACATGTAAGTGAAAAAATCACTAGGATTACACTGTAATTTCATTGAAATTACACTGTTATTTACAGTGTAAGTACACTTATATTTACAGTGTAAGTACACTTATATTACACTGTAATATCAGTGTATTGACACTGTAATATCACTAGGAGTAGTTAGTACACTGATATTACAATGTCAATACACTGATATATTACAATGTCAATACACTGATATTACAGTTCAAGTAAACTGATATTACACTGAAATTTCCACAGGAAAGTTGAGTGAAAACGACTATAAGTTACACTATTACTGAAATTACAATGAAAATACATTGGATTTACAGTGTAATACACTATAACTATAGAAAAGTTTCATTGTAAAAAAAATTATAACAAGAATGATAAGCTACAGGGGTTGTGCACCGCTATGCAATTATATTGGACTACAACTGAAATTTATACTGGAAATTTCAGTGCAAATCACTGTAGGTTACACTGAAAACATTGGAAATTCTAAGGCAAACCATTGCAAATACAAATTTCATAGTTAGTACACTGATATTACAGTGTAAGTAAATTGATATTACACTGGAATTTCCACAGGAAAATTGAGTGAAAAACGCTATAAGGTACACTATTACTGAAATTACAATGAACATACACTGGATTTACAGTGTAATATATACTGCAATTATAGAAAAATTTCATCGTAAAAAAACAGTATAACAAGAATGATAAGTTAGAGTGGTTGTGCACCACTATGCAATTATACTGGACTGCAACTGAAATTCCAATGAAATTTATATTGGAAATTTCAGTGCAAATCACTGTAAGTTAAACTGAAAACATTGGAAATTCTAATGCAAACCACTGGAAGTTACACTGAAAATATATCAGTCCAAGTTACAGTGCAACCATTTAAACAACCAACAACTCAAGGCAGCAACTACTAGTGCAGACAATCATGAACAGAGTTTAGATGGAAAAAGAGAATTGGTAAACTTATTAGTCTAAGTAACTTATAGAACACACCCGAAGCTACATTGCAGAAACACTAACACAGAATTACCACACCCTACATGGATTACATGCACCAGTGAACAAAAACAATCACCAACAACTACGCCTACAGAGGATACAAAATACCAACAGCGATTTGATTTTCCCTCTTATCTGCTATCTCAGAGCCAATTGCCTTTATGGCAGCACCACGCTTAATGTTGTGAAGCATATGAGAGAAAAAGCAAAAACAAGTAGACAACCAGGGATCTCTCCAGCAATACCGAAAAAGGCTTTCGCCCCGCTTTATAAATAAAGCAAACCGCCACAAGACATACAACCAAAGCAGGTTCACACACACACACCACCCGAGTCTCACAACAAAGTACATAGGTTCTCTGAGGGCACAGCTCAACAAGCCCAAAAGAAAGAGAAAAACAAAGCCCTCCAAGCGCAGGGAGTCTAGTCAGCCCGTGGAGGCGGCGGGGGCGGCGGCGATAGGCGGACGGCCATCGAGGGGAGGTCGGCGATGAAGGCTGAGATGGCGTCCTGATCCGGGGGGCGGCTAAGCGGCCGCCAAAGCTGCAAGAAACCCGAGAGTTTGTAGAGAGCGTCAGTAGCACGACGAAGAGGAGTACGCTGGATCACAAGCTTATTGCGAACGGTCCAAAGAGTCTGTGCAAGAACCCCAACCTCCGGCCATCTAATGTGGCGAGAGGACGTGGGGACAGTGGAGTTCAGCAAATAAGTCCGGAAATTGGTGTGGCACCAACTTCCACCTATAATCTCAAAAGCAGCTCCAGAGAAATCATGGAGACGCAAGCGAAGAATATGTGGTTGGAGTCTTCGGGACATCATGTAGGGGCAGATACAGCGTTCGGGCCATTGCGCTTGCAAACCTCCACACCAGACGGGACCCGTCCACGAATCCACTGCCACATGAAGATGTGAATCTTCAGGGGGATGCGGACGGACCACACCATCGATGGGGGACGGGAGGCGGAGGAGGGGGCACTGGCCAAGTATAGCGACTTGGTTGAGAATCGGCCCGATGGTTCCAAGCGCCCGGCACAAGGTCCTCGATCCCATCCACCAACGGCTCATGCAGAGCAACGCAATGATCGAGCAACTCACGCCAGCGGCGGATTCCGCCGACCCAAAGGGCCGACGGAAAGCAAGGCGCCCTAAGTCAAGAAGGGCCCTATCAACAGAGATCATAGGGTCGACGGAGATAGAGAAGAGGCGGGGAAGCGGGCATAAATGGGGAGTCGCCGCCCAAAGCAATCAAACTAGAATAGCGTCGAGAGGCCGGACCCCACCGAGATGGAGGTACCAATGCGGAGAACCGGAGAAGCCGGACGAGAGATCGCCAGTAATCGAGATCCGCCCGATTTCGCGAGAAGGCTAGGGTTGACCTCACGGTATTTATTCCGGATAATGTCCACAGAGGCCACCATGACCTCGCGATGGCGCCACAGCCACCGGGATAGAAGGGCAATATTCATCCGTTTAGAGCACATGATACCCAAGCCACCCCGCTCCTCGGCTTGCGGATGTCGAGCTAAGTGACCATGTGATACTTCTGCTTGCCATGCTCGCCATCCCAGTAGAATCGGGACTGAATTGTGGCGATCTCCTTATGGAGAGATTCATGGAGGCTGTAGAAACTCATAAGAAACAAGAGGAGGATGGAGAGGGATGAGTTGATAAGAATAGTCCGGGCCGCCTTAGAAAGCCACCTCCCCTGCCAGGGCTCGCACTGGGACTGGAGCTTGGTCACGGAGGGCCGCAGGTCCGCGCAGAGACGCGAGTCACTAATGGGCGTCCCAAGGTAGGTAGTGGGGAAAGAGCCAGGCGGTAATTAAGTCTGTTGGCAATGGCCATGCACTCGGAGGGGAATATCCCATCACCATAACGCCGCTCTTGTCGAAGTTGATCTTGAGGCCCGACATCTGTTGGAAGCAAAGAAGGAGGAACTTGAGGTTGGCGATGTCCATCTCCGAGCCTTCGATCATGATGATCGTGTCGTCAGCATACTGGAGGATGGAGATCCCCGAGCCCCCAGAGAGGTGGGGGGTAATCCCTCGGATGTGGCCGGCGTCTTTTGCCTTATCCAGAATGGAGGCCAAAGGGTCCACGACCATATTGAAGAGAAACGGGGAGAAGGGGTCGCCTTGGCGCACCCCACATAGGGTAGGGAAGAAGGGGCCGATCTCGCCGTTGATGTTGACCGCCGTCAGGCGACCGCATAAGAGACCATTTGCATGACTCTTGTGATCCATCGGTCGTCAAAGCCCTTCCGAAGAAGAACTTCCCTAAGGAAGGTCCAGCTAACCGTGTCGTAGGCTTTATGGAAATCGATCTTGGAAAAACCGCCTTGAGCGTTTGACGGACCTCATGAAGAACCTCATGAAGCACCAGGACACCACCGGGATGTCTGCCCCTTAATGAAGGCTGATTTGGTTAGGGTGGGTAATCCGATCAGCAAGCAGGTCACCCTATTGGCGTACCCTTGGCCAGATCCGGAAGATCACGTTAATGACCGTGATCGGGCGGAACTGGCGGATGTCAGCCGCCCCAGGGACCTTGGGGATGAGGGTGATGGTCCCGAAGTTGAGGCGACCTAGGTCGATAGACCCCACAAAGAATTCATCAAAGATGGCCATGACCTCTGGTTTAATCATGTTCCAGAAGGTCTAGAAGAAGATGACCGGAAGACCGTCCGGGCCCGGCGCGGAGGAGGGATTCATACCCTTGATGGCCTCCCAGACCTCCTGCTCAGAGAAGGGAGCCGTCAGGGACGCGTTCTCCGCGTCAGAAACTAGTTGGGCGCCAGCCCAACAATCGGGGGCGAGAGAGATGCCGCTCCTAGGGGCGGAAGAGAAGAGGGACCGATAGAAACCGTCGACATGGGTCCGGATGTCACGGGATCCTGAAGGAGGGTTTCCCCATCCCACAAGCATGGGATGGTGTTGCGTCTACTGGCCGTTGGCAATCGCCTGGAAGTAAGCCGTATTCGCGCCCCCCTTCAGGACCCAACGCTGGGCGCCCCGAAGGCGCCAATATGCTTCCTCATCGGTGTAAATCACGGAGAGCTGGTCCTCGAGGTCATAGCGGGAAAGCCACTCGTCCGGGGAGAGACCCACCGTCGGCCGAAAGTCGAGGGCCGGATCGCGGTAGCACCGCCTTCTTACGCCTCCGGGCGTCACGGCTCAGTTGGCCCCAACCCTTCATAAATTGCCTCGCCACGCTTCACACAAAAGTGCCACGTGTCAATAGCGAGAAGGGGCGAGGTGGGGTGGGCCCGAGCCTCGGTCCACCGTCATAAACGGCGTCGGTAAAACCCGCCTGGGATAGCCAGAAAGTCTTGAAGCGGAAACAAGGGGGGATCGGCGGACGTTCGTCCGCGGAGGAGAGAAGCAGGGGGACATGGTCCGAACCAATCCGGGTGATGGCGCGGAGAGAGGCTAGGGGGCAACGGAGGTCCCATTCCGGGGAAACTAGGACCCTGTCCAAGACGGACTGGGTCGGGGAGGCTTGTCGGTTGGTCCAGGTAAACCGGGCCCCAATCCGATCAATCTCCCGGAGGGCGAGGTCGGCAATGAAGTCATTAAATAATTGCATCCAGGCAAAGCATACATTGCCATTGCTCTTGTCTTCCGCAACGCTGCAAAGAGTTGAAGTCGCCACCTACTACCACGGGGAGGGAGGCTGCCGAGATCTTCCGGTGGAGCTCCTCCAGGAAGGAGGCCGACCTACTATGGTTGGCCGGCCCATAGACAATGATGATCTCCCACTTGAAGTTGAGCGACCTCTCGAATAACTCCATGCTGACGAAGAATTCGCCCCTATCCATGCTGCCCACCTCAAAGGTGGCATCCTCCACACCTAAGAAGATGCCACCCGAGTGGCCCGTGCTCCCACTAGAAGGGAGCCAGTGCCACGCAAAGAGGTGAGAGCTCAGCCGGTCAAGCTCAGGAAGAGCGAAATCGCGACGCATGGTCTCTTGCACAGCCACAATGTCAATGTGCTCATCCCTCATGTACTCCACTAGCTGGCGGCGACGGCCATCATGGCCGAAGCCGCGGATGTTCCAGAAGAGGGCCCGCATTAAGGAGCCATGGGGGGGCTGCTTGACCCCAGAACACGAGAAGCGCTTAGCGCGCGAAGGGCCGCCGTACGGGAGCGGGTGCGGCCCCGAATCTCCGGCACGGCCACAGGGGGAGGAGGGACCGTCGGCTGCGGCAAGGGCGGAGAAGGGGATCCCCCAGCCGAAGAGGCGACTGGGGGGACGAGGAGGCCGCCGGGCCTCTGCGAGCTTACCATCGAGAACCTCACGAGCTCTGATGGCCGCGATCTGGGCAAGAGGGGGACCAACTTCCCCTCGGAAAATGATCGCGGAGTCGGAGGCCACTTTGGCGAGGTGGCCCAGCGGCACAGACTCAAGCGCAGAGAAAGAACAAGACGAAGCAGAGGGGGGAATGGAGGGCGCACCTGGCTCCAAGTTACGGGCGTGGCTGAAGCTCCTCACGGGGATGGGCAACGCCGTGCTGCCCTCTGGGTGAGCAGCATCCAGCCGAGCACTCCGGCGGGATGCCACCACCGGGGAGGAGGACGACCGACCGCGACGGGAGTAGGCGGCGGAGCGGGGAGGGGGGCTGGGCCGCCAAAGGCGTGATGATCCGAGCCGCCCCCACCCCAGGAGATGGCGAAGGAGAGGACAGCAGACCCGGCCCAGCACAGCCGAGGAAGAGCTGGGCAGGGGGTGACGGCGCGACCGGGGGGGGGGGGGGTGCCAGGGGGCCGATGGTACGGCATCCGGGGCGACCCGAGGAGACGACGGGGCCGGAGGAGCATCAGGCTACGGGGAGGAGATGGCGACGGGGGGAGGCGAGGCCGGGGCCGGGGACAAGACGGAGGCGCCCCAACCGCGGGCGCCGCCGGAGAGTTGGTGGGCATGCCTCCGTGCAGGCCCACCGAGTCCAGCACGGGTGGCGGAGACGAGGCGGGGGAGCGCGGGGAGGAAGCCGGGCAGACCACCAGTCCCACGCGGGAGATGTCGCTCCCCTCGGAGGGCGACGCCGAGATCGGGCGGGCCATCCAGCGGGGGGCTTGTGGCGACCTGGCGGCCCTGGCCCCCCGCGGCAGGAGGGGGGCGAGGGGGAGGGGGAGCGGGAGTCCTCGGACGCCCCCTCCTCATCCGACCAGTGAGAGCGGGAGCGGTGACGACAGTGGTAGTCTCCGCCGGCCCCCGGGTTGTCACCGGGGGGGCCGACGTCGAGGAAGCGGGGACGCCCAACGTGGTTGGGAGGCTCGGGGGCGATCCTGAGGTCGAAGCCCTGGTCGTTGAAGAAGACCCGGACCGAAGTGTGAAGCTTGGAGGAGTCGAGGCACTTGACCTTGACCCGCACCTCCTCCTCCTTGCGCAATGAGAGCTCGTCGACCACCACCACCTTGCCCAAGAGGCGAGACATCTGGCGGATGACAAGCTCGGACTGTGCAATATCGGGGAGGCCGGAGATGAGGATCCAGGCGGTGTCGAGGACGGCCACGGCACAGGCGTCGAGCACCGGCTCGGATATCTCGACAACCAGCTGGTTGAGAGCGAGAGTGATCCGGCCACTACGCGTCGCGTAGCCGAAGCTGACGGAGTCGGGGAAGACGACAGAGAAGACGTGGCCGGCGGTGGGGGTGACCACCCAGTCCCACTGGTGACGGTAGAGATGGTTGAGCTCAGCCTCGATCATTTTCCGGGGATGCCACCCCATCAACGACCGTGACAATCGCCTGAAGGGAGGGCGACGGAGGGGCGTCTGGTACCTCGAGGTGGAAGAAACCCAACCCCTCGATCCCATGCCCATACATCATGAGCTCCGAAACCACCGATCTATCCGGGCACAGAAGGGTGGGGTGGCCGGGATCCTTGCAGAGGTAGCAACACTGGGGGTTGACGCAGGCGACTTGCGAATGCCCCCTCACCCCACAGTTGAAGCAGGGGGGGCGAGGGAGACCGGAGACGGGGCTCGGAACGAAGGAGGAGCCCGGACCCACGGGAGGGGGCACGGCCGGAGTGCCGCGGACACCATGGCGCTTCTTCTTCTTGGCAGGTCCGGGCCGCCCGCGGGCGGTGCCTACACCAAGAGCAGGGGCCGGGGCCGCAACCCCCGTGGAAGCGGCGTGCGAAGGGACATAGCGGCGAGGATCCGGGGTGGAGGATCCCGTCCATGGGCGGAGAGCTGGCCCGCACCGGGCGGGAGGGTGACGGAGAGCGGCCCCGACGATGGGTTGGCGAAGGGGAGCGCCCGTGGGAGCGCCAGTCCCCCGACGAAGCACGCGGCAACCGAGATCGAGCCCGGTCATCACGGCAGGAGGGGGAGCGGCGGCTATCACGCAGCTCACGAAGCTCGCGCCGGAGCTCCTCCTTGCGGCGAAGAGCGTCGGGGGAGGGGTGGGACGGCTCAAGCAGGGCTCTCGCCCGCCGTCGAGGGGTCGTTGCCCACCAGCAGGCATGGCTAGCCGCTGGCGTGAGGAAGCCGGGAAGGACGGGCGGGGGCGGGGAGGGGAGCCGACCGGCCACGGAGGAGGGGACGGCAGGGGCGCCGGGAGGGGGCGAGGAGGGGACGGGGAGGAGGGGGCGAGACCGAGCGAAGGTCGGAGCTGGCGGCGCACGTGTCGGGGGAGAGGAAACCCGCACAGAGGCCAAATCGACCCAGCGCCGCCGCAGCTGGGCCTAGGGCAAGATTCGGGCCCGCCCAGATTGGGCCGGACCGCGAGGGGAGAGGTGGGCCGACTAGTAGTGGGCCGCACCGAGCCCACCGGACGCGGTGGGCCGGGGCCCAGCAGCCCGGTCAGCCCAGCAGGACGGCCTGCGCCACAGGAGAGAGCGGGGGCAGAGGGGAGAATCCTACCGGGACCGACGGCCGGCGCCGCTGCCGCCGCCAGACCAGTACGGGCGGCAGGAGGAGGCCGAGCGACCCGGGCCATTCGCACATGGAACCCGGAGGATCCGAAGTGCACGATGAACGGGCGGAACGGCGCGAGTGGCACGGAGCCGGAGGAGGGGGGGGAGGAGATGGTCAGGGAAGAAGGAGGGGCCGTGGCCGGACCCCACCGCCGACGCCAGGAGGAGCTGGCGGGGCCCGACGGCGCGCCCAGCCACGCCCAGACAAAGACGCGGCGGCGGGGAGCCCTATCCGCCAAGGCCGCCTTGGAGGACTCCGCCGAGCCGGCTCCGGGAGCCAAGGGGCGACGGCGGCGCCCGCCTGCCGGGAGCAGAGCCCCTCACGTGGGGGGCTGAGCTAGCCGGCCGGCGAGGCAGGCCGGGTCGGCGGGAGGAGCGAGGAGGGAGGCGGGGAGAAGGGGAGGGCAAGCGTCATCGGCGCGATCCGCCCAGCGGAAGAGGGCCGCCGGGGCGGAGATCGAAAGGGCGACCGTCGAGGAGGTCGGCGGCGGGGCCGAGCCAGGGAGGGCCGGCGGGGAGGAGGCGGGGAGGGGCGCTGGCGGCGCGGAGACGCCCGAGTCTTGTGTGGTAAAATAAAATACCCTACTAATTTCCTTGTTCTTGGTTCCCCACAAGATGACTTCTGCCCCATTATCTTTGATATACCTTTCTTGAACACCGTTAATGCTAAGATAGATTGTGAGAAACAAAGTGTCGGTGTTAGTTTCAGTGATGAGTCTCATGAGTTTAATTTCTCCAAGTTTAGTAGAAAGCTTCATGAAAAAGAATTACCTAGTAAGGACGGAATAATTGGTCTTGCTTCTATTGCTGTGCCTCCTACTGATCCTTTAGAACAATATTTGCTAGACCATGAAAATGATTTACATATGCATGAAAGAAATGAAATAGATAAGATTTTCTTTGAACAACGTCCTCTGCTTAAACACAATTTGCCTATTCAAACTCTAGGAGGTCCTCCTCCACCTAAAGGTGATCCCGTGTTTGAATTAAAACAATTGCGAGACACATCGAAATATGCTTATCTTGATGGAAAGAAGATATATCCTGTTATTACTAGTGCTAACCTTTCAAAACATGAAGAAGAAAGATTATTGAAAGTTCTATGGAAGCACCGAGCTTCTATTGGATATACTCTTGATGATTTAAAGGGCATTAGTCCCACTCTATGTCAGCACAAAATTAATAAGGAACCTGATGCTAAACCCGTTGTTGATCACCAACATCGGTTAAATCCAAAGATGAAAGAAGTGGTAAGAACGAAAATATTAAAACTTCTGGAAGCAGGTATAATCTATCCCATAGCTGATAGTAGATGGGTAAGTCCTGTTCATTGTGTCCCTAAGAAAGGAGGTATTACTGTTGTTCCTAATGATAATGAACTTATTCCACAAAGAATTGTTACCAGCTATAGAATGGTAATTGATTTTAGAAAATTAAACAAAGCAACTAGAAAAGATCATTACCCTCTGCCTTTTATTGATCAAATGTTAGAAAGATTATCTAAGCACACACACTTTTGCTTCCTTGATGGATATTCTGGTTTTTACAAATACCGCTTCTCAACCCGATCATGAAAAGACCACTTTTACTTGTCCCTTTGGAACTTATGCTTATAGACGTATGCCTTTTGGTTTATGCAATGCACCTGCTACCTTTCAAAGATGTATGACTGCTATATTCTTTGACTTTTGTGAAAAGATTGTTGAGGTTTTCATGGATGACTTCTCTGTTTATGGGAAGTCTTTTGATGATTGTTTAGGCAATCTTGATCGAGTTTTGCAGAGATGCGAGCAAACAAATCTTGTCTTGAATTGGGAGAAGTGCCACTTTATGGTTAATGAAGGTATATTCTTGGGTCATAAAATTTCCGAAAGAGGTATTGAAGTGGACAAAGCTAGGGTTGATGCAATTGAGAAAATGCCATGTCCTAAAGATATCAAATGTATTCGTAGTTTCCTAGGTCATGCTGGTTTTGAAGGAAATATGTCCAAGAGGCAATAATAAAGTTGCTATTTATATTTCCTTATATCATGATAAATGTTTATTATTCATTCTAGAACTATATTAACCACAAACTTAGTACATGTGTAAATACATAGACAAAAACAGAGTGTCCCTAGTATGCCTTTACTTGGCTAGCTCGTTAATCAAAGATGGTTAAGTTTCCTGACCATAAACATGTGCTGTCATTTGATGAACGGGATCACATCATTAGAGATTGATGTGATGGACAAGACCCATCCGCTAGCTTAGCATAATGATCGTTTAGTTTTATTATTATTGCTTTCTTCATGACTTATGCATGTTACTCTGACTATGTGATTACGCAACTAACGAATACCAGAGGAACACCTTGTGCGCTATCAAACGTCACAACGTAACTGGGTGATTATAAAGATAATCTACAGGTATATCCGAAGGTGTTTGTTGAGTTGGCATAGATCGAGATTAGGATTTGTCACTCCGTGTATCGAAGAGGTATCTCTGGGCCCTCTCGGTAATGCACATCACTATAAGCCTTGCAAGCAATGTGACTAATGACTTAGTTACGATGTGATGCATTACGGAACGAGTAAAGAGACTTGCCGGTAACGAGATTGAACTAGGTATGATGATACCGACGATCGAATCTCAGGCAAGTAACATACCGATGACAAAGGGAATGACGTCTGTTATTAAGCGGTTTGACCGATAAAGATCTTCATAGAATATGTAGGAGCCAATATGAGCATCCAGGTTCCGCTATTGGTTATTGACCGGAGAAGTGTCTCGGTCATGTCTACATAGTTCTCTTACCTGTAGGGTCTGCACGCTTAACATTCTATGACGATTTGTATTATGAGTTATGTGTTTTGGTGACCAAAGTTTATTCAGAGTCCTGAATGAGATCACAGACATGACGAGGAGTCTCGAAATGGTCGAGAGGTAAAGATTGATATATTAGACGAAGGTATTCGGACACTGGAAAGGTTCCGGGACGTTCCGGATATTTATCGGGGAACCAAGGTTACTGGAACCCTGGGAAGTTATGGGCCTTAATGGGCCATTAGGGAGTAGGAGAGGCAGCCACGGGAGGTGGCGCGCCCCCAAGCCCAATCCGAATTGGACAGGGGAGGCCCCCTCTCCCGCTCCTTCTCTCTTTCCCCCTCTTGGAATAGGAAAGGGATTCCAACTAGGATTGGGAATCCTAGTTGGACTCCCCCCGGCGCGCCCCCTCATGGCCGCCGGCCTCCTCCCTCTTCTCCTTTATATACGAGTGCGGGGGGGGGGGGGGGCACCCCAAAGGCAGAATAGTTGTTTCTTAGCCGTGTGCGGTGCCCCCCTCCACAGTTTACCACCTCGGTCATATTGTCGTAGTGCTTGAGTGAAGCCCTGCGCGGATCATATGACTAACACCATCGCCACGCCGTCGTGCTGACGGAATTCTCCCTCGACCCTCTACTGGATCAAGAGCTCGAGGGACGTCATCGATCTGAACGTGTGCTGAACATGGAGGTGCCGTACGTTCGGTACTAGGATCGGTTGGATCGTGAAGACGTTCGACTACATCAATCGCGTTAAATAAACGCTTCCGCTTTCGGTCTATGAGGGTACGTGGACACACTCTTCCCCTCTCCTTGCTATGCATCTCCTAGATAGATCTTGCATGATCGTAGGATTTTTTTTTGAAACTGCATGCTACGTTCCCCAACAGTGGCATCCGAGCCAGGTCTATGCGTAGATGATATGCACGAGTAGAACGCAAAGAGTTGTGGGCGATAATAATCATACTTCTTACCACCAACGTCTTATTTTGATTCGGTGGTATTGTTGGATGAAGCGGCCCAGACCAACATTACATGACCACGTTCATGAGACTGGTTCTACCGACGTGCTTTGCACACAGGTGGCTGGCGGGTGTCTGTTTCTCCAACTTTAGTTGAATCGAGTTTGACTACGGTCGGTCCTTGTTGAAGGTTAAAACAGCACACTTGATGAAAAATCGTTGTGGTTTTGATGCGTAGGTAAGAAGGTTTCTTGCTAGAAGCCCGTAGCAGCCACGTAAAACTTGCAACAACAAAGCAGAGGACATCTAACTTGTTTTTGCAGGGCATGTTGTGATGTGATATGGTCAAGACGTGATGAGATATAAATTGTTGTATGAGATGACCATGTTTTATAAAAGTTATCAGCAACTAGCAGGAGCCTTATGGTTGTCGCTTTATTGTTTGAAATGCAATCGCCATGTAATTGCTTTACTTTATCACTAAGCGGTAGCAATAGTCGTGGAAGCATGGCGAGACGACAACGATGCTACGATG
Source organism: Aegilops bicornis (assembly GCA_021605145.1). Lineage (NCBI taxonomy): Eukaryota > Viridiplantae > Streptophyta > Magnoliopsida > Poales > Poaceae > Aegilops > Aegilops bicornis. The sequence goes on from CM038670.1 coordinate 532,190,985, forward strand.
GAGATCAAGGTGTCAAGCCGGTGACGATGGAGATCATGACGGTGCTTTGGAGATGTAGATCAAAGGCACGAGATGATGATGGCCATATCATGTCACATATTTTGATTGCATGTGATGTTTATCCTTTATGCATCTTATTTTGCTTAGTACGGCGGTAGCATTATAAGATGACCCCTCACTAAATTTCAAGGTATAAGTGTTCTCCTAAGTATGCACCGTTCTATGACGATTCGTCGTGTGTCGAGACACCATGTGATGATCGGGTGTGATAAGCTCCACGTTCACATACAACGGGTGTAAGACAGTTTTCCACATGCAGAATACTCAGGTTAAACTTGACGATCCTAGCATATGCAGATATGGCCTCGGAACACTGAGACCGAAAGGTCAAATGTGAATCATATAGTAGATATGATCAACATAGAGATGTTCACCATTGAAAACTACTCCATCTCACGTGATGATCGGACATGGTTTAGTTGATATGGATCACGTGATCATTTAGATGACTAGAGGGATGTCTATCTAAGTGGGAGTTCTCACTACAAGAGGAACCCCCCTATAGCAACGCATCAATGTGTTGTCAAATGTCCATATAAGCGCTGCTGAGGTCTACACCAACGGATTTGTATCCGTTATCGTTGGTGGCGTTGCAAGGGTCTACACCAACACATATACATGCGTTGGTAACCGATGCACATAAGCGTTGTAAGATAGCAATGCATAAGCTAAAGCCCAACAACACTTCATATGCGTTGGTGGTGACCCCGCAGAAATGGATTTTGGAATGGAGAAACAAATTATTGCAGCTTTTGAAGTAGTTGCTAGGTTATGAGGCCAATGTAGGTAGTATACAGGAGATGCAATATAGTAAAAAAGATCTCATATATTAAATCAATAATGTTGCTTTACAAAGAGCACCATCCAAGGAATACATGATAATGTATATAGATATGCTTTGTTCCAAGTATTGCATATCAGAATGGCATTCATTGCCGATCTTCAGCTTGTACACATGTGTTTAACGAGAACACATGTGCTTTGTACACAAAACAGATCAAAGTTTCGTTGCATTAAACAAAAACCTAAGCTCGTGACATGAGCATCTAGACTGACATGTTCAATCTTCATTAAATCGAACCAAACCGATCAGCATCTCTTGCCATCCATAACTCCATATCCTGAAGATAGTTCCTGCCAGTTGTCGCTATAATAAAGTGCATACTCTTCATCTTCTGCTAGCAATGAAGAAAAAACAAACAGATTAAGTATACTACTTTGGGTAATAAACAAGTTCTTGACGAGCATGGTAGGAATGCTACATGTTGTAAGAAAATGTCGAACTACGAACTCGTGGTCTGCATTTTGTACACGAAAACAAGCAAATGAAATCGGACTCTTAATTAGTTGATTTAATACTGAGCAGTTTGTGCTTAGAGAAACTATAGCTGCTGGTAGTTAGTGGTTGCTTGATATACATAGACCATTGGAATCTAGTCAAGTGCTTCCACTAAAAATTTTATCAACTGAACGGGTACGCATGTCACACCATCAGGCAAGAAGTGATGTCTTCTCGGACGATTTTAGAAAGAATAAATTTCTTTTGCGGGGATAGAAAGAATAATTTAGATGTAAGAATTTCTACTAACGCCTGCAAATATCAAAAAAAAACTTCAGATTCTAAGTTGTGGCACATGATCGCTAATGTAAGTTCCTAGCACATTGTTCTTCGCTTATCCCTAGACTTCATTAATCATCTGCTAAGTCTGGTTTAACTATATATGATGGTCATGAGAAAAAGGAAGCTAGGTTGTTTATCCAAAGGCAATGTCCCGGATGGTACTACAGGAAGAGTATCCGACAACCTGGATATTCTGAATTCTTGAAGGAATAGTGCATGCACATCTACTGCATTTATTTACTACAAGCTATTATTTTGTACAAAGAAATTATGACTTAGGATTCAGAATATGAAGATGATATATCACTTTGGTCTGAATGTCTACATATTTTGAATGTGTCTGCATGAGCTTGTATGTTCGGATGAGCTAGCTAATTGTCTACATAAGCGTGTATGATTACAAACTAGAAGTCTGAATGTGGATAGTGACATCTGAATGTGTATACTATATAGTAGCAAGTTTACAAACTAGCGACTGCATTTCTAGCACTAGACAAAACTCAAAAGTAGCTTAACCGAGACGCTGACCATCAGCATGTACCGCCGGGCGAATGGCAAAGGAAAACTTGTGTATGCTGCTAATCCTGCTATTTTGGTTGCGGACGTTGGGGAAGTGCCGCGGAAGCGTCTGCCTGCATCCTGAATCTAAATGAGCAATCAACATGGCATATAAAGATGAATTCACGTAAACACGACGCGCGCGCACACGCGCGCGCACACGCGCGCGCGTGCGCGCACACACACACACACACAAAGAAACAAGGGATTGATGAACACCACACCTACGTGATGTCATTGAGGTGCTCCCATCATTGCTGGCCGTTTATCTTCCCAGCACTCATGAAATTCGCAAGCTGAATACCTCAGGTAGCTTTGTATCTTTAATATTAGATGAAACCTGCAAGACCATAGTTCACTAAGCAACAACTCAAAATTCACATACTAGTGAGAATAAAAGATGCAGTGTGGCATCCTGCACGCTTTTTGTTGTGCTGCATCCTTCGGTCCAAATATGATTGCAATTCATCATAGCATGCAAATAAATACAAACATTAAAGTATTTAGAAGTATCTGAAGCTAAAGGAAATAGTTTGGATGAATCAAATTTTTACCTACATACTTAGCATCTTTGGCAAGTGTGAGATGTCTAGACTATGATTCATAAAACTTTTAGTGCTGTTATGTATACTCATGCTTAACATTCTTGAATAAGGAGAGGTTATGCACTTGTAGTATTGATTTCTCCATGAAATCGGAAACTTTTGTAAGAGTAAATAAATAATGCTAATCACCCCTGTTTCAACGGAAAACTAGATTCTCTCCACATAAGCCACGAAAGATGCAGGCATTGATATCAAAACAAGACTGGTGAATAGTCATCCAAGGTAAAATTATTATTTTTCTGCAGTATAGTGTGGCACTCTAGAGTATGATAGCCATGTGGAAAATACAAACAGATAGTATAGGTGCATCACACAATTATTATGGTCTGCACAACTAAAGCAAGAGGATCACCAAAGAAAACATGTATAGCAAAATTAGAGGATCAGGTTTCCTCCAACGTAAAAGAGGATCGCTAGCCATAACTTAAATACATTAGTACCAATATTCATTGACCAATTTAATTGGAAGGACGGAGATGTTTTCCAATCTCGTTCTAATTGGTCCATCCATGGCACAAGTGGAAGTTTAGAGAAGCTAGGCACCAAATGTCAATGGAATTATAGAAGCCACCGTGTTGTTAAATTAGGGGGGGAATGGATTATTGGGGATAATGGGACAACCACGTTCTTGAGGGAGATAAATCCGGTGAGCGGTGGGGTAGGCCATAGGCGACCATGGCAACCTCCCTAGGAAGAGCGGTCATGTTCTTGCTATATCCAGCCGTAATCTCTGAGGCAGACGACAAACCTAGGTATGCCACACAGGACCGCATACACGGAGAGGATAAGAGCAGAGGGGAGGAGTGTCTCACTCAACCATTTGGCGTGGGAGTCGAGGTAGCTGTGGCAGAGCAACCTGCAGTTGAGCCGATGGCGGCGGCCGCTCGTCTTGAGACGCCGGGTCGATGAGCCGAAAACCCGGAGGAGCAGGAGTCAGCGCCGGTGACCCGTGGTGGCGGGTTGCTGCAGGGGCACGTGCAGGGGCCCGGACTCGGAGGGTGTCGCGGTGACGGAGGATCTGAGGATAACACTCATGGGGAGTTGGGGCCAGCGAGCAACGACGCAGAAGAGCGCCGGAGCTAGGCCGAAATGGAGGTCATGGCGGCAGCGTCATGGCCATGGAGCTCGGGTCAGAGAGGAATCATGGGATGGAGAAATGAGATAGGAAAATGTTTTTTCTTTTAACAACAGAGGAGGGGTGGAGGGGTGTACCGAGTTGTTACCATTTTCCCCGCCTTTGGATTAGGAATAGGGAGGTTAGCGCTAAGCTGGGACGTGGGGGTTGAATAAAACAACACTTGCGTTAGTATCGTTGGTAGATATCCGTTGTTATATGGGGGTGTTTGTTGTAGTGTCTTAAGTAATATGATTAATTGAACTTTAATTTATCATGAACTTAGTCCTGATAGTTTTTGCATATCTATGTTGTAGATCAATAGCTCGTGTATAGCTTCCCCGTTTTATTTATGATATGTTCCTAGAGAAAACTAAGTTGAAAGATGATAGTAGAAATGATGCGGACTAGGTCCGTGATATGATGATTATCCTCATTGCTGCACAGAAGAATTATGTCCTTGATGCACCGCTAGGTGACAAAACTATTGCAGGAGCAGATGCAGACGTTATGAAAGTTTGACAAGCTCGGTATGATGACTACTTGATAGTTTAGTGCACCATGCTTTAAGGCTTAGAACCAGGACTTCAAAAATGTTTTGAACGACATGGAGCATATGATATGTTCCAAGAGTTGAAATTGGTATTTCAGACTCATGTCCATGTTAAGAGGTATGAGACCTCTGGCAAAGTACTTTGCCTACAATATGGAGGAGAATAGCTCAGCTAGTGAGCATATGCTTAGAATGTCTGGGTACTACAATCGCTTGAATCAAGTGGGAGTTAATCTTCCAGATAAGATAGTGATTGACAGAGTTCTCAAGTCACTATCACCAAGTTACTAGAACTTCGTGATGAACTATAATATGCGAGGGATGACGAAAACGATTCCCAAGCTCTTCGCAATGCTGAAATCAGCAAAGGTAGAAATCAAGTAAAAGCATCAAGTGTTGATGGTTAACAAGACCACTAGTTTCAAGAAAAGGGCAAGGTAAAGAAAGGGAAAACTTCAAAAGAATGGCAAGAAAGTTGCCACTCCCATGAAGAAGCCCAAAGCCAGACCCAAGCCTACAACTGAGTGCTTCTACTACAAAATAAATGGTCACTGGAAGTGGAACTGCCCTAGATACTTGGCGGATAAGAAGGATGGAAAAGTGAACAAAATAAATGGTATATTTGATATACATATTATTGATGTGTAGTTTACTAGTGTTTATAGCAACCCCTCGGTATTTGATACTGGTTCAGTTGCTAAGAGTAGTAACTTGAAATAGGAGTTGCAAGATAAACAGAGACTAGTTAAGGACGAGGTGATGATCTGTGTTGGAAGTAATTCCAAGGTTGATACGATCACCATCGCACACTCCCTTTACCTTCGAGATTAGAATTGAAACTAAATATATGTTATTTGGTGTTTGCATTGTGCATTAATATGATTAGATCATGTTTATTGCAATACGGTTATTCATTTAAGTCATAGAATAATTGTTGTTCTGTTTATGTGAATAAAACCTTCTATGGTCATACACCCAATGTGAATGGTTTATTGAATCTCGATCGTAGTGATACACATATTCATAATATTGATGCCAAAAGATGCAAAGTTGATAATGATAGTGCAACATATTTGTGGCACTGCCGTTTAGGTCATATTGGTGTACATCGCATGAAGAAACTCCATGTTGATGGGCTTTTGGAATCACTAGATGCTTGCGAACCATGCCTCATGAGCAAGATGACTAAGACTCTGTTCTCTGGAACAATGGAGCGAGTCATTGACTTTTTGGAAATAATACATACCGATGTATGCGGTTCAATGAGTGTTGAGGCTCGCGACGGTTATCATTATTTTCTGACCTTCACAGATGATTTGAGCAGATATGGGTATATCTTCTTAATGAAACATAAGTCTGAAACATTTGGAAAGTTCAAAGAATTTCAGAGTGAAATAGAAAATCGTCGTAACAAGAAAATAAAGTTTCTACGATCTGATCGCAGAGGCGAATATTTGAGTTACGAGTTTGGTCTTTATTTGAAACAATGTGGAATAGTTTCACAACTCACGCCACCGGGAACACCACAACGTAATTAATGGTGTGTTCGAACGTCGTAACAGCACTTTATTAGATATGGTGCGATCTATGATGTCTCTTACAGATTTACCACTATCGTTTTGGGGTTATGCATTAGAGACAGCTGCATTAATGTTAAATAGGGCACTATCTAAAATCCGTTGAGACGACACCGTATGAACTGTGCTTTGGCAAGAAACCTAAGTTGTCATTTCTTAAAGTTTGAGGTTGGGATGCTTATGTGAAAAAGGCTTCAGCCTGATAAGCTCGAACCTAAATCAGAGAAATGCATCTTCAAAGGTACCCAGAAAGAAACTGTTGGGTACACCTTCTATCACAGATCCGAAGGCAAGATTTTTTGCTAAGAATGGATCCTTTCTGCTAGAGAAGGAGTTTCTCTTGAAAGAAGTGAGTGGGAGGAAAGTAGAACTTGATGAGGTAGTTGTAGCGACCCGACCTCAAACGGTCAAGTCTCTGTGCTTCAGTGTCATCCCTGGATCGGTAATGCTGACACACACAATACTTGAAGGATTTATGACAGAGTAGCAATCACACACTTATTACATCGAATGTCTCAGAAGAGAACTTATTACAGTAAATATGGCTTAAGGCCATCTAATACGATAACAACGGAAGGCTTGGAAGATAAAGTGAGTCCATCAACTCCAATGGCATAGCTGAGCTGCACGACAACGACCAAACGAACCTTACTCCTCGTATGAAAAGTCTGCAACATAATACGTTGTAGCCCGAGAACGGGCCATCACATGGAATTTGCTGGCAATATAACACAGTAGAGCAATAACAGAATAATGCTATCACTACATGCATATTTGGTTGGTCGAAAGCTCTATGGTTATAGTTTTTGCGAAAAGCCAATTTTTCCCTACAACAAAGGATTAAGTTTTATCTTAACTATCATGGTAGTTGAAGATCATTGAGAAGGTTCCTCCAACTCAATCCCAATTAAAGTAATTATCAACCCAACAATATTGAATTAGAGTGATGAGATACTTAGGATAATCCAAGTACTAGATACTCAAGATGTCCATAATCGGGGACACGGCTAACCATGATTAGATTGCACACTCTACAGAGGTTTGTGCACTTTTCCCCACAAGACTCGATCTCCTCCGTTGGATTTCTCGCACTACATGGTGTTTGAGAAACGGATGACCGAGACACAGTCTTTCAGAAACATTAACTCTTTACTCCGGGTAGACTATACCAACCTACATCCCTCTACATCTGCTAGTCCACCTCTTCAAGAGCTCACACAACTTACTCAACTATGCTAGAGCCCAAGCTAACTTGTGGCTGCACACGGAAGTTTCTAGCATGAAATATCTCAGTTCCTTTTGAGCCTGGGTGGCGGACCTTAGGATGATCACACGGGTACTCCGGGATATCCTATGACAACACTGGATTCTCCAGGTTCCCGACAAGCAATCCACCCAGATGTGTATTTAGGTTGCCACCTTAAGTTGAACCATTAATTAACAATCTCACATCTGTCAGGGATTCACTCACCCAAACCACGTCTACAAGCATAGCATAGCAATACGTAGAAGTAACTCCCAGGGGTTTAATTATAACAGGGCAATAGGTTCTACCTCATCAACTACTTCCCGATACCCACAAGTTAATCTCATCCTAATCATGCAATGTTTGAGGATTGGTGCTAATGCATAAAAACTGGGTATGAAAAGAGTATGATCAATGTGTTAATTGCCTTGCTGACGATCCGCAAAACCTAGGGACTCGTAGTAGCACGCTTCGCACTCCGGGAATTCTATCACAAGCAAACAATAGCATACATAAGCAATCAATGACAGATGCACGAGCAAAACTCAAATAAGAAGAATTGACCAGAAAGTTCAACTTAAGAACTCCGGTTTGCAAAAATAATCAAATCAAACGGAGCAACGAAACTCAAACTGCGAGAGAAATAGGATCCGTTTACTAATCTGAACTAAAGTCAAATTTTACAGTACGAAAATCTTGTTCAAGTTGGTTAAACAGAAAGAGGGTTTTGAGACAAAGATCTAGGCGTTTGAATCGCCTGATTCCGATAAACGAGCAAAAAGATAAACTAAAACGAAAATCGGATCAGAAATCGCGATCGAAAATCATCGCGAAAAACCCGAGAAAAAGAAAAACTAACGAACAGGCTAACGAACGAACGTTCGTTGTCTGTAACTAACGAGCGAAAACCGTTCGTTAAAACGAACGTACGGACGAACATCCGCTAAATAAACTAAACCGAGAAAACCGGCGAACCGATCTAAAAAAATGAAACTTGGGTTTAAAAAAAGCCGACGGTTTTTACCTAAACCGAAAAAACCGAACGGCGAGATCGTATCGGCGGCGGCGGCTTCATGTGTGGCGAGCGGGGAACGGGCGGGCGGCTGGTGGCGGAGGCGGTGGTGGCGGAGCGGCGGCAGGCGGCGGCTTCTGTGTGGCTCGGCTTAGTGCTCAGGAGGGCCCCGGTCGGCTTTTAAGGGGGGGTTGCTTGCGGGAGGGCAGGCGTGGCCGACTCGTCCTGGCGGCATGGCGGTCGCGGTCTCCGTGAGGAGACAGCGGCGTGGGGCGGCTGGGCCTCGGCCAAGTTCGGTCCGACGGTCTCTCTCTTTAAAAAAAATGATGCCGCCGAAAATATATCCTAGAAAAATAAATAATAATCTAAAGATGCCAAAACATATTTTCACCGTCTAAATAAAATATTTAGAACAAGATGAACATTTTCTTGGCCCTAAAATGCAATTTTGAAAACATGCAATTTTTCTAATGCAAATAAAATAACAATAAAATCCGAATAAAATCAAATATTTGATTTAAATATTTTTCCTCCAGTATTTCATTTATTTTGGAGAAGTCATATTATCTCCTCTCATATATTTTAATATGAAATGTTTTCGGAGAGAAAAATAATTAAAACAAATAATCCTCGTTTCAATATTTGATAAGATTCAAATATGAAAAGAGTGAAATCTAACTACTCGAGGGTCCTTGAGTTGCTTACAATTTCGAGGATCGCGAAACGAAATGCAACAAAAATATGATATGCATGAATGATCTATGTATAACATTCCGAATTGAAAATTTGGGATGTTACAGTAGTTGTACCTTCTCTTGAGTTGGAAAGTAGTTCATCACAGAAATCAGTTCTAGTGATGCCTACACCAATTAGCAAGGAAGTTAATGATGATGATCATGAAACTTCAGATCAAGTTACTACCGAACCTCGTAGGTCAACCAGAGTACGTTCCGCACCAGATTGGTACGGTAATCATGTTCTGGAAGTCATGTTTCTAGACCATGACGAACCTACGAACTATGAGGAAGCGAGGATGAGCCCAGATTCCGCGAAATGGCTTGAGGCCATGAAATCAGAGATAGGATCCATGTATGAGAACAAAGTATGGAATTTGGTGGACTTGCCTGATGATTGGCAAGCCATTGAGAATAAATGGATCTTCAAGAGGAAGACGGACACTGATGGTAGTGTTACTATCTACAAAGCTCGACTTATCGCAAAATGTTTTCAACAAGTTCAAGGTGTTGACTACGATGAGATTATCTCACTCGTAGCGATGCTTAAGTCTGTCCGAATCATGTTAGCAATTGCCGCATTTTGTGAAATCTGGCAAATGGATGTCAAAACTGAATTCCTTAATGGATTTATTAAAGAAGAATTGTATATGATGCAACCAGAAGGTTTTTTGTCGATCCTAAAGGTGCCAAAATGTGCAACCTCCAGCGATCCATCTATGGACTGGTGCAAGCATCTTGGAGTTGGAATATACGCTTTGATGAGTTGATCAAAGCATATAGTTTTATACAAACTTGCGGTGAAGCCTGTATTTACAAGAAAGTGAGTGGGAGCACTACAACCTTTCTGATAAGTATATGTCAATGACATATTGTTGACCGGAAATGATGTAGAATTTCTGGAAAGCATAAAGGAGTGTTTGAAAGGAGTTTTTCAAAGAAAGACCTCGGTGAAGCTGCTTACATATTGAGCATCAAGACCTATAGAGATAGATCAAGACGCTTGATAGGATTTTTCAATAAATACATACCTTGACAAGATTTTGAAGTAGTTCAAAATGGAACAGTCAAATAAGGAGTCTTGCCTGTGTTGCAAGGTGTGAAGTTGAGTAAGACCCAAAGCCCGACCACGGCAGAAGATAGAGAGAGAACGAAAGTCATTCCATATGCCTCAGTCATAGGTTCTATGAAGTATGCTATGCCGTGTACCAGACCTATTGTGTACCTTGCCATGAGTTTGGCAAGGGGGTATGATAGTAATCCAGGAGTGGATCACTGGATAGCGGTCAAAATTATCCTTAGTTACCTAAGAGGACTAAGGAAATATTTCTCGGTTATGGAGGTGATAAAGAGTTCGTCATAAATATTTACGTCGATGCAAGATTTTACATCAATCTAGATGACTCTAAGTCTCAATCTGGAGACATATTGAAAGTGGGAGCAATTATCTAGAGTAGCTCCATGCAGAGCATTGTAGACATTGAAAATTTGCAAAATACATATAGATCTGAATGTGTCAGACCCGTTGACTAAACTTCTCTCACAAGCAAAACATGATCACACCTTAGTACTCTTTGGGTGTTAATCACATAGCGATGTGAACTAGATTATTGACTCTAGTAAACCCTTTGGATGTTGGTCACATGACGATGTGAACTATTGGTGTTAAATCACATGACGATGTGAACTAGATTATTGACTCTAGTGCAAGTGGGAGACTGAAGGAAATATGTCCTAGAGGCATAATAAAGTTGTTATTTATATTTCCTTATATCATGATAAATGTTTATTATTCATGCTAGAATTGTATTAATCGGAAACTTAGTACATGTGTGAATACATAGACATAAACAGATTGTCCCTAGTATGCCTCTACTTGGCTAGCTCATTAATCAAAGATGGTTAGGTTTCTTGACCATAGACATGTGTTGTCATTTGATGAACGGGATCACATCATTAGGGAATGACGTGATGGACAAGACCCATCCGTTAGCTTAGCATAATGATCATTTAGTTTTATTGCTATTGCTTTCTTCATGACTTATACATGTTCCTCTGACTATGAGATTATGCAACTCCCGAATACCGGGAGGAACACCTTGTGTGCTATCAAGCGTCACAACGTGAATCGCAAAGTGATTATAAAGATGCTATACAGGTGTCTTCGAAGGTGTTTGTTGAGTTGGCATAGATCGAGATTAGGATTTGTCACTCCGTGTATCAGAGAGGTATCTGTGGGCCCTCTCGGTAATGCACATTACTATAAGCCTTGCAAGCAATGTGACTAATGAGTTATTTACGGGGTGATGCATTACAGGATGAGTAAAGAGACTTGCCGGTAACGAGATTGAACTAGGTATGATGATACCGACGATCGAATCTCAGGAAGTAACATACCGATGACAAAGGAAATGACGTATGTTATTATGCGGTTTGACCGATAAAGATCTTCGTAGAATATGTAGGAGCCAATATGAGCATCCAGGTTCCGCTATTGGTTATTGACCGGAGAAGTGTCTCGGTCATGTCTACATAGTTCTCGAACTCGCAGGGTCCGCACGCTTAACATTCGACGACGATTTGTATTATCAGTTATGTGTTTTGGTGACCGAAGTTTATTCGGAGTCCCGGATGAGATCACTGACATGACAAGGAGTCTCGAAATGATCGAGAGGTAAATCTTGATATATTGGACGAAGGTATTCGGACACCAAAAACGTTTCGTGACGTTTCGGATATTTATCGAGAAACCGAGGGGTTACCGGAACCCCCCGGGGAAGTTATGGGCCTTAATGGGCCATAAGGGAGTAGGAGAGGCAGCCACAGCAGGTGGCGCGCGCCCCCCCAAGCCCAATCCGAATAGGACAAGGGGGAGGGGGCGCAACCCCCTCTTTCCTCTCCCTCTCCTTCCCTCTTTCCCCCTCTTGGAATAGGAAAGGGATTCCAACTAGGATTGGGAAACCTAGTTGGACTCCCCCCTGGCGCGCCCGCTCATGGCCCCCGGCCTCCTCCCTCTCCTCCTTTATATACGGGGGTGGGGGGGGCACCCCAAAGGCACAACAGTTGTTTCTTAGCCGTGTACGGTGCCCCCCTCCACAGTTTACCACCTCGGTCATATTGTCGTAGTGCTTAGGCGAAGCCCTGCGCGGATGATATCACCAACACCGTCACCACACCGTCATGCTGATGGAACCCTCCCTCGACCCTCTACTGGATCAAGAGCTCGAGGGACATCATCGAGCTAAACGTGTGCTGAACACGGAGGTGACATATGTTCGGTACTAGGATCCGTTGGATCGTGAAGACGTTCGACTACATCAACCGCTTTAACTAAACGCTTCCGCTTTCGGTCTACGAGGGCACGTGGACACACTCTTCCTCTCTCGTTTCTATGCATCTCCTAGATAGATCTTGCGTGATCGTAGGATTTTTTTTTTGAAATTGCATGCTACGTTCCCCAATAGGTTTCTATAGGAGATTTATCAAAAAAATTCTAAAATTTCTAGTCCTCTTACGATTCTTTTGCAAAAGGATATTCATTTTGTTTTTTATGATGATTGTTTAGAAGCCTTTCAAACACTCAAGAAAGCCTTAATTTCTGCACCTATCGTTCAACCACCTGATTGTAATTTGCCTTTTGAAATTATGTGTGATGCTAGTGATTATGCTGTTGGTGCTGTTCTTGGACAAAGAGTTGATAACAAACTGAATGTTATTCATTATGCTAGTAAAAATCTAGACAGTTCTCAAAGAAATTATGCAACTACTAAAAAAGAACTCTTAGCAGTGGTGTTTGCTTGTGACAAATTTGGACCTTATATTGTTGATTCAAAAGTAATTGTTCACACAGACCATGCTGCCATTAAATATCTTATGAAAAAAGATGCTAAACCTAGACTTATTCGGTGGGTTCTCTTGTTACAAGAATTTGATCTACATATCACTGATAGAAAAGGAGCAGAGAACCCCGTAGTTGATAACTTGTCTAGGCTTGAAAATGTGCCTGATGACCCACTACCTATTGATGATAGTTTTCCAGATGAGAAGTTGGCTGCAATAAATGTTTCTCCTAACACTCCTTGGTATGCTGACTATCATTACTGCAGGATGGTCCAAACGCGACACTACGATCAGAGACCCTTCGACGAAACTGTGTGCGATGCCATAATCGTAAACGGTGGTGTAAAAAACGTCAAAAAAGGTGCAAAACTTTTCGATGACAGATGCATCAAACACGGTTCAAAATTTAGTTGCGTGTGCGATGCAGGGCATACGGTTCAGCTCAATTAACTATTTGGGATGAGGAGGAACAAAAGAAACGGGCAGCCAGATGAAGGCGTGTGCGATATATAGCATACGGTTCACTGGGATGAACTGTGTGTGATTAGGCAACACAATGGAAATAGTTCAACTGAACAAGATGTGTATGATACGTGGCAAACAGGTCCGTAATCAGAAATGTGTGCGAAAACCAGTAATAACACAGACGATTGGTTCTAATAAGCCGTGTGAATTGCTCTGTCTACAGTAGAATAACATGTATATATATAGCTGAAATAAACATCCAATTACATAAGTGACTATACAGATCATTCACACACACCTCAATAAACAATTGCATGCATTCTAAAGTAGGATCCCTCGTCTGGGTCAGGAAGAATACATTTCCTCATGCCAACGATCCGCCTGTACATCTCGTAGCTTGTGTACGCGTCCATGGCCGCGTACTTGACATGTTGTTCATCCAGTCTCTCATGCCACACATTGTGCCAGGCGTTCTTGTCCTTATTGCTCTCTTCCTTCATCTTCGCATAGTAGGGGTCGATGATGGCTGAGGCTACGTCAACCAGGGAGTTCAGTTTGTTTTTGTCACTGCCTCAGACCTTGTAGTGGTGCTGGATGTTGACAAGATTCGGGAATTTCAAGTCCGATACCTTGAGCGCTTTTAGATCGTTGGTGGTGTCCACCGTAGCAAAACTGTAGTCGGAGCTGTTGATAAACCTGGAGAAACGCTCACAAGGCCTTGTGGCAAGGTGGTAGTGGTAGACGAGGACGTCATGTCGCACGCACAACTAGGCAATGGCAACCTTCTGATCGTGCCCGGCACGACCGATGGTGTACTCGAGGTCGAAGCCGACCACTTGGTACTTGTCCTTGGCAAGGAACTGCTCCATAGTTTGGATGGAGCTCTCCACCGAGACCGGATTGTTCGTGTACACCACCGAGAGGGCCTTCCTCCTCAAGTGGGTGTCCACTACGTTATGCGTGGTGAAGTGCGCGCCGTTGTCGTCGGCTGCCACTGGGAGCGCCATTGGAACCGCTGGATGTCCTCTCTGTATGTGTCCTCGTGGGTGTTCTTATTGTGTCGTGTGAGACGAAAGATGAAGGTAAATGGCCGTAGGAATAAAAGGGGGTCGGGCGGCGTGGATTCTCGGCAACCGTGTGAGGTGCAGCACAAAATATCCTGGAGCACCGTCGGTGTATAGTACGCCTATGGCTTACGCGAGAAGGTGCGTTGGCTACAGTCCACAACCGGCGTCTCAAGCACACTAGCTCGCTCCGCAAATATCATTTCACTGTTCAATCATCGCCGGTGAAATATGGGCATGTGGAGCCGCGTCGTGAGGGCAACTTCGGTGGACCACTCCGGCGAGAGCGCGGCCGCAGCCGCCTTGCGTGTGCTAACAAGGTGGATGAGCGCGGCCGCAATCTGCGACCGGGCTGCAAAGGCAGCCCAAACGGCCGCTGTTGCTTCTCAAGTGGCGGCAGCAACATCTACCTCGGGGATAGCAACTGGCGAGAGCGGCACAATAGTTGTCTGTTCTGCAGCTGCGGCCTTAGCCCTGATGGAGGCTGCCCACGACCATGTCGAGTCCGCCCACACCCAACTCCTGGCGGTCACCGCACAAATCGAACGAAGCTTCTCCGACAATGGTCGGCAACCCATGGCCGAAGAGTTGGCAATCGCCAAGAGCGTTCGAGTAGCTGTCCGTTCCTCCGCCGCATACCTTGCAACGACGGAGCCCGTCCAAGCCCAGATCGCGTCCGCCCATGCCCAGCTCGTGGTGGCCTTTTCCAAAGTGATGGCGGATGCGGATGCTGAGATGCTTGCCGAGTATGGTGTGATGGATGCCATGGAGCCCCTTCCCCAGGAGACCGTCGGGCGCGAGTTGGACATGGAGGCGGCGGCAGAGATCGACGAGCACCAGCCATAGTAGTACTCTTTGTTTTGTTTAATGAAGAGCGCCGGTCATTCATTTTTTAGAGTAATGTTTAGGTCAGCTAGCTCTGTTTAATTGATGAACTTGCTCGATTAAGAAGTGTGGGTGTGTTGTAGTCTCCTTTGTTTACCCAAATTATGCAATGACATGGATGACCACTGTAACCATAGAAATTAGAACCAAAACTTTTGATGTTCAAACTCATCACACATGGGTTAAGCTATCTGAATCATTTGTGATGTCCACATATCATACACAGTTCTGAATAAGGGACCGTGTCTGATGACACTTTGCACGCCAATTTTTTGGCTGAAGCGATTCCAAATTTTCGGCTTCCGCAGAAATATCTACCTCCCCGCCCCCTCTCCCTTATCAAAAGCCACATTTCCCCTCTTTCCTCCTTCCTTTCCAAGTTGAATGCTTCACTCCTTGCTTGCAATGCCACCTCCTCGTCGGCGACCCTCCTTCACGCTGCTCGGCCTCGTCTATCCAGGCAGGCAATCCACACCCGACCCCATCCTCCTCCTTCCACATCCCACATGCCCGACCACGGGCCTGAAGCCGACACCTTCCACCCAAATCACCGACCCCTCCACAAAATAAGCGCTTCCCTAAGCCATGGTGCACGCAGTATAGCCAGGATCTCAAGGAGCATTTGGCAGCGGAGAAGCAAATCGCGGCCGCACGCGCGGATGAGGTGCGATGGCTGCCATTCGTGCCGACACCCAGATCTTGGAGGAACACCTTGCCATTTGCTAGCTATGCTGGTTAAGCATGCTTGGTTCACTCGTTGCGTGTGCTGCTCCTGCCTTTCCTTCACAAATTCTAGTGAATTGTGCTATCTAATTTTACCATGCAATCTGTTGCTCTAGTGTATATGTTCTATATGTCGTGCAGTGTGGTGCTCACTTATTAACTATTTTGTTAATTAGTTGTCGTCTTCAGTTAACTGTTTGGTTCAATTCTGCAAATGTGATGTTCAATTCTTCAGGCTGCAATTTTTTTATTGTCTTCCATGTGAGAAATAAATTGAATTTATCTTTACAAAATACATGAGAAACGAATACAATTGCTATATTTGTGAGGAATAAATTGTCGTGGGTGCATTGTGCAATGTGGTGCTTAGTTAACATTTGGTTCATTTGTGTTGTGGTGTTTAGTTAACTGTTTGTTCAATTCTTCAATGCGATGTTCAATAGTTGTGGGTGCATTCTGTTATTGTATACCATGTGAGGAATAAATTGAATTCGGCTGTAGTAAATACATGAGAAACAAATACAATTGCTACAATTGGCTGTAGTTAACTTTTTGGTTAACTGTCTGATCTTCTATTAGGAGTATGTTATATTGTGCAATGTGGTGCTCGGTTAATGTTTGGTTCATTTGTTGTGGTGTTTAGTTAACTGCTTGGTTCAATTCTGCAATGCGATGTCCAATTGTCGTGGGTAAAATTTTGTATTGTTGTGCATGTGAGGAATAAATCAAATTCGGCTACACTTAATACATGATAAACATATACAAGTGCTATATTTCCTAGTTCTTAATCATGCTTGGTTTGGGTAAATGGGTTTTCCGTGTGGCTTGAATTATTCTAACGAATCTGCAATGTGCTTATTTTTCATCAATATATTTTACTGATAGCATGCAAACCCTTACTTAACCTGATGACTAACTACCTAATATGTGTTGCAGGGAAACAATGGGAAGCACTGAGGTTTACAATCGAGGTTAGCACGTGCATGGTCCGTTCTCTAATATCACATTATTGTGCAATTGCAGGAACCATTCTAATATTTTGGTTTTTAACAATTTGGTCTTGCACATGTAGGTCCTACTGTCAGAGGTTTTGACCAACTGTTCGACCCTTTTTGCATATGGGGAAATGAGTTGTAGCGAACCGACCTCAGACGGTCAAGTCTCTGTGCTTAAGTGTCATCCCTGGATCGGTATGATGACACACACAGTACTCGAGGATTTATAACATAGGTAAATCACATGTATGAAGTAACGTAAATACTATTACCTCAATCCAAATAGCGGAAGTAACAAGGTTGTGGATTCCCATCAACACCAACGACAAAGTTGAGTGTAGAAATCATAACCCTAACGTATAACTTACTCGTCGTAAGATCCTGCAACATGAGACGTTGCAGCCACAAAGGGTCAGTACATTGAATGTACTAGCAAATTCACAGCATAGGATAATGATGAATAATAACTATCACTACATGCATATTTGGCTGGTGGAAAGCTCTACGGTTATAGTTTTTGCGAAAAGCCAATTTTTCCCTACAACAAAGGAATAAATTTTATTTAACTATCATGGTGGTTGTTAAACATTGAGAATGGTTGACAGCATTCTCAATCCCAATTAAAGTAGTTAACATCCCAACAATATTAACTTAAGAGTGATGAGATACATGTGAATACTCAGATACTAGATACTCAAAAATTGTCCATAACCAGGGACACGGTTAACCATGATTAGATTGTACACTCTGCAGAGGTTTGCGCACTTTTCCCCACAAGACTCGATCGCCTCCGTTGATTTCTCGCACTACATGGTGTTTGAGAAACGGATGACCGAGACATAGTCTTTAAGAAACATTAACTCCCTACTCCGGGTAGACCATACCAAACCTACAAAACCCACTACCTGCTGATCTACCTCTTCAAGAGCTTCATGTAACTTACTCAACTATGCTAGAGCCCATAGTAGCTTGTGGTTGCACACGGAAGTTTCTAGCATGAATAATCTTATGATCTACTATAGGTAAGTCACTCAGATTTACCATCCCATATAGCAAGGCGAACAATAAGAGTAAGTAGGTATGGTGATCAATCCATCCCGCACCCAAATCATTACCTTGTACATGGTTTAGCGAATCTCGCTTTCTAACACTCGGTCATCCTCACAAGCATTGCAGAATTTATTTTGTCGACGAACCAAGTTTGGATAAATCCATTGATTCTGCAAGCCAAACAAACATCTATCATTCCTTAACAACTCTCAGGTTTTACGTAAACTCCTATAGAATCGTCGGTTGATAAAATCGTAACTTCTTCCAGGGGTTTTCCTTGACAAGAATGTGCTTGCTTCTTGGCGAGTCCCGGGGCACGTGGGTTATAGCCCATCTCATCACTTGTAGTCCTTGAACTTATCCTCGGGCTTGATCATTATTCCAACTTCCAACTTCCTAGTATTGTTAAATCCATCCAATTGTACTGTCTTCCTTCCTTCTATTGGCACCAAACTAGGACATGATTACTCAGACTCATCACGGAATTTACCTTGATCCATATTTCCAACATCATACCTTCTTTATATCCAATAGTAATTCATCTCTTCATCCTCGTGGGATATCCCACCTACCGAGATAAAAACTTATAATTATGAAGTCCATACTCCACTTCGTGGAACATCATTATCCTTTCCAGGGTCAAGCGTCCTTACAGGGGAATATTGGCCATTTCTGCATGGCACTTCTTCAACTGGAATACGTGAAACACACCATGAACTCCTAGCAGTCCTTCGGGTGACTCCAATTTGTTGGCCACTTCTCCCATACACTCCAAAACTCGATATGGTCCTACAAATCTCGGGGCTAACTTTCCCTTAACTCCAAATAGTTTAACTCCTCGCAGAGGGGACACACGAAGACATGCTCTGTCTCCAATTTCATAGACTTCATCCTTGCATTTTTGAGTCTGCATAACTCTTCTGCCAGGACTGAGCTACCTTCAGTTTATCTTGAAGCAACTTAACATTCTCTTCTGAATCCTTGATCACATTTGATCCAAACAACTGACGGTCTCCAACTTCATCCCACATCAACGGTGTTTGGCTCCTTCTCCCATACAAAGATTTAAAAGGGGCCATCTTCAAACTGGCTTGGTAACTGTTGTTGTATGAGAACTCCGCGTAAGGTAGATTATCATCCCTACTAGATCCAAAATTTAGCGCACATGCTCTCAACATGTCCTCCAGAATCTGATTGACTCTCTCGGTCTATCCATCTGTCTGTGGATGAAAGGTTGTACTGAACTCTAGCCTAGTACCCAAAGTCTGGTGCAGCTGATTCCAAAACTTTGAGGTAAACTGTGTTCCTCTATCTGATACAATGGTCCTCGGAACTCCATGCAGACATACGATCCTGGTCAAATATATCTTGACTAACTTCGCACTTGTATAGGTGGTTTTCACTGGGATAAAGTGAGCCACTTTGGTCAAGCGAATCAACTACTACCCAGATAGAATCATATCCCGATCAGGTTCTGGGAAATCCGGTAATGAAATCCATGCCAAGCTTATCCTGCTTCCATTCGGGTATCGGCATGGGCCGTAGTAATCCGACTGGCTTCTAATGCTCTGCCTTTACTCTCTCTAGCATACATCACCTACGACTACATACTCCGCAATATCCTTCTTCATACCAGTCCACCAGAAACGCTACTTCAAATCCAAATACATCTTGGTTTTTCCAGGGCGAATCGAGTATGGTGAGTCATGAGCCTCCTGAAGTATTAACTTCCTGATCTTTGCATTATTAGGCACATATACACGATCCTCGAACCATAAGGTGTCGTGCTCATCCTTACGAAGACCTTCGGCCTTTCCTTTGCTCATCCTCTCTTTTACCTTAGCAATCTTCTTTGTCAGCCTTCTGAGCTTCACGGATCTTTCCCAACAATGTAGACTGAACTTCCATTGCTACAACAAAACCTTTGGGAACAATCTCCAACCAAAGTTCCCTGAGATCCTCGGCTAACTCCTTTGGTAATCCTCTGCTTATGAGGGTATTCGTCCTTATTTTCTGTATGGTTGTGTCCTATTTCTCCACAAAGCTTGTATGCACAAGGTTTCTTCATATCCTTTCCATAAGGCCTCAACCACGGGACACAAGACGAGATCTTTGCAGAGTCAACTTAAATTCTTCCCAAGTGGTTACTCCTTGCCATCCATTGATGGTTTGGTACATCCTCCACCAAGTAGCAGCACATCTTTCAAAGCACTGAAGGGCATGCTGGGTCATATCCTTTCCGGCTATAGTGTTATTCTTCATATGATCTTCCATGTTCTAAATCCATTGGTCTGTCTCCATTTGACTCATCGGTCTAGAAAATACAAGCTCATCTCCATTCATTCTCTATTGGGTCCATGGGTTTTGGGGTGGGATAAGAGAGATAGAGAGGGATACACACAATACAAACAATAGTTTTGAAAAGACAGGTTTTATTGTGGCATCGGAAAAACATCAAACAAATGACAGCTCACAATCGTCGCATCTAACGCAGTATATAATAGGGGTTTGGGCTTCTAATGGTCAATAAATCTTCAAAGTCATCAAACTCTTCGATTCTTGTTCATGTCTCTGATGGCTTTTTGTGATCATGCTTGTCCTTCTCAAGTTCCTATGCCAGATCTCTGTTGACGCGAAGTCTCTAGTGACATCCTTTAATATTTCTGGAGTTGCGTTCCAAACTTCTGGGTTTCAACATTCTTGGCATGAACCATGGTCCCTCTTGTCTTCGGTTCTGACGAATCTCCGGTATCTTGAGGTTTTGCTCCTCCAGCTTGGCTATTTTTAGTTTCTGGATCCTGAATTCTTCACGAAATGCTCCTTGTCAAATATAGCTTCCTAAATGTCCATCTTAAAATTCTTGAGGAATACTCCAGATACTGGTAGTACACCAGCTAAGGTTAAAATTTCCTTCTTTGCCGATAGATGTTCCATCAGCCTTCTTCCATCCAATCCTTTCATGCATCTGCATGCTTAACTCAGGACGGCGACAATAGCATAAACGGGCGATAACACCATGGCTAGCCGCGTCTATGCCCATGTTACTGCCATGAGCTATAATTCCATAATTGATCTCTCCTGTCTTAGGTTTTTCTTGACAAAAACTTTGAGTTCTACTGCTCCATGTTCCGGTCTTTCTCCGATACACCTCGATCTCGGGTATTGACAGCTTCCATAGTCTACCAAGTTCCATAAGGGGTGCCTTCCTAGGTCATACAAATCCGGAAATTCTTCAAAGCCTTCAAATTCTCCAAGTCTTCGGATTCTTCACCGTTGTAGTTTCCGTCATTGTAATGCACGGTAAAAATCCTCTTTGTTCCAAAGTAATCTTAGTTGTCCGATATCTTGTACTTCTTGGAGTGGTCTCATCAGCCGAATCTTCATGTGGTCAAAAGGGGAAAGGGTATAGTCTAACTAGAAAGGAATATTTGAATAAGCTCAGAAGAGAAGAGAGGTAAGAGATCTTTTGAAAAGAAAGTTGTAGAGGAAATCTTTCCTATGGGCTTGCAGTTTCTAGGGTCACGTCCCACGGTCAACATGTCTTGTGATACCATCTTGTAGCGACCCGACCTCGAACGGTCAAGTCTACGTGCTTAAGTGTCATCCTCGGATCGGTATCTTTGACACACACAGTACTCGAGGATTTATAATAGAGGTAAATCACATGTATGAAGTAACGTAAATACTATTACCTCAATCCAAATAGCGGAAGTAACAAGGTTGTGGATTCCCATCAACACCAACAGCAAAGTTGAGTGTAGAAATCGTAACCCTAACTTATCACTTACTCGTCGTAAGATCCTGCAACATGAGACGTTGCAGCCACAAAGGGTCAGTACATTGAATGTACTGGCAAATTCACGCCATGGGATAATGATGAATAATAACTATCACTACATGCATATTTGGCTGGTGGAAAGCTCTACGGTTATAGTTTTTGCGAAAAGCCAAATTTTCCCTACAACAAAGGAATAAATTTTATTTAACTATCATGGTGGTTGTTAAACATTGAGAATGGTTGACAGCATTCTCAATCCCAATTAAAGTAGTTAACATCCCAACAATATTAATTTAAGAGTGATGAGATACATGTGAATACTCAGATACTAGGTACTCAAAAATTGTCCATAACCGGGGACACGGCTAACCATGATTAGATTGTACACTCTGCAGAGGTTTGCGCACTTTTCCCCACAAGACTCGATCGCCTCCGTTGATTTCTTGCACTACGTGGTGTTTGAGAAACGGATGACCGTGACATAGTCTTTAAGAAACATTAACTCCCTACTCAGGGTAGACCATACCAAACCTACAAAACCCACTACCTGCTGATCTACCTCTTCAAGAGCTTCATGTAACTTACTCAACTATGCTAGAGCCCATAGTAGCTTGTGGTTGCACACGGAAGTTTCTAGCATGAATAATCTTATGATCCCTTTGAGCCTGGGTGGCGGTCCATAGGAAGATCACACGGGTACCCTGGGATTTCCAAAAAAAAAACCAGGCAATCACTGGGTTCCCCAGGTGCCTCAATCCACCCAGATGTGTATTTAAGTAGCCACCTTAAGTTGAACCATTAAGTAACAATCTCACATCTGTCATGGAATACACTCAAACCCAAACCACGTCTACGAGCATAGCATTGCAGTATAAGCATAACGTAGAAGTAACTCCTAAGGGTTTGATAGTAACAGGGCAATAGGTTCCTACCTCATCAACTACTTCCCAATACCCACATGTTATCAATCCTACTCATGCAATGTTTGACGGGTGAAACTAATGCATAAAAACTGGGTATGAAAGGGATATGATCAAAGTGTGAACTTGCCTGCAATGTTGATGAAGATGATTCGCACTCATAACTCTTGAAAGTTCTACTCGTCACACTCCGGTCAATCTATCGTAAGCAATCAATAGTAACCACACATAAGCAATCACTCAAAAGATCGGAAAGAACGAAGAAAACAATTCGGAAAACATCAAAACCAATCAAATAACTCTTGCAACATAAAACAATTTCTCCTAACAGTACCAAAATTATGTGAATTTGGCCTTATCAGAAAGTTTAGGTCAAGAGCTTCGATTTGCAAAAAGAATCAACTAAATCGGAGTTACGAAACTCAAGTTATGAACAAACGAAGTTCAAATTAAAATCTGATCTAATTCAAATTTTAAATTTTTAAAAACATGTTTGAGTTGGATTACTGGATATAGGGGATCATAATGAAGAAGTGGGCGTTGGTTTCATTGGATTTGGACTAACGAGCAAAAAGTTGTGACCGGTTGAAGTACAGGGACTAATCTGTGAACAAAATGATCACGAATAGGCCCCTGGCTGAAATAAATTAAAATGAAATGGCTGTTCGCCGTACGTTCACTAACAAACGCCAACGAACGAACCGTTCGCTAGATTAGATAAAAAAACAAACGGATCTAATCCGTTAGATCTAAATCCAACGGACGAGAGGCGGCGGTTACCACGGTGATCGCCGGAGTCGGGGAGGACGATGGCGGCGGCTTCGGTCTTGGCCGGGGCGGCGGCTCCGGTGCCGGCGGCATCGGCTGGAGGCACGGGGTGAAGCGGCTTGGCGAGGCGGATCCAAAGGTGGTGGCGTCTCTCGACTTCGACGTCGGAACGGCGCGGGAGCGGCGAGCGGATCTCGCCGGCGGCGGCGGGTTCCATGAAAAGGGCAGTCTGGCCAGGCTGTGATGCACCTGGGAGGAGAGAGAGGGGCGGCGGCTTTATAGGGGAGGGGTGGCCTCGGGAGGCGTGGAGGAGGGGTAAGGCGGTTTCCGTGGAGGCCACGGCGCGGCGGCGTGCTGGCTCGGGAGTCCTTCCCAAGCTCGGGGATGACGAGGGTGGGGTGGAGCACTGGCACAGGGGAGCTGAGGCTGGGCGGCCCAGTCGGCGGGAAGTGTTTTTTTAAACGTTTAACAGACAAAATAAATAATAAAACATTAAGAAATAAAAACAAACTATAGGCATATAATATACCAAAATTTGCAGAAAAAGATTTTCTACAAAATGGACATTTTTATAATGCCAAATAAAATCCAAAAAAATTTAGATAATTCAAAGAGTGCTACTGGTCTAATAAAATCCAATAAAAATCATTTTAAAAATACCAAAATTAATTTAAATACCAAATATAATATACCAATATTTGAATTTCATTTGGAAAATATTTCCAACCCAGGAACTTTATGCAACTCAATGATTTTCACGAGCGAAGATAAAATGACTTCTTCAAAACACATGAAATATGAGTTGGGAGTTTCAAAGAATTAAATTCAAAGTTGTTTTGAATTTATTTTCAATTTGGAGTTATTTGAGTTTTATTCAAATTATTTTTCTTATAAAACTCAAATAACTCCAAATATTGAATAAAACTTTGAATTTAATTTGGATAGTCAAATAACTCAAAATAATTTGAATAAAACTCAAATAACTCCAAATTGAAAATAAATTCAAAACAACTTTGAATTTAATTCTTTGAAACTCCCAACTCATATTTCATGTGTTTTGAAGAAGTCATTTTATCTTCGCTCGTGAAAATCATTGAGTTGCATAAAGTTCCTGGGTTGGAAATATTTTTCCAAATGAAATTCAAATATTTTCAACACCTTGTCATTTAAATAAATGGAAGAAGTCATGTCATCTTCTCTCCAGGGTTTTGTGGTGAAAAGAATTTGAATTCACGGAGATCACGAATGCAAAATGAAAGTTTGGGAAAGTCCTTTTATTCCCTCTCATTTAACTTTCAAAAGTTTCGAATTTCACTCAATCAATCACACAACAATCAAACAAACAATCAAATCTGTCTATTTATTATAACATTCCAAAATTTAGAATTTTGGGATGTTACATGAGTTGTCCATGAATATCAATCAAATCAAGAAACTCAGAAAGATTGTTAGGATAAAGAAATTAGCGACAAAAAACAACAAGATCTTTGTCTGCACAATGAAGAAGACATCAGTTCACTACAAGATGATACTAACTATTATACCTTGCCTTTTTTATTCCTTTGGCCCATTTCCAATATATAGAAGATATTTATGCACATCCTTGTTTTCAGGCCTTTCCAAAGCAGTTCACTGATGATTACCTCTCAAACCACCTCTATGGTCAGGAGGCGGGGAAGGTTTTCTTTCAACACCCACGGTTCAATATTGAAGTGTTCCTGAAGAGGATGAAGGATGGACGGTTAATCATCCACAAGCACTGGCCTAAAGTTGCAAAGACCTTCAACAGGAATGAGGGCTCAATATTCGCCTTCCGCTTCAGCAGTTTTCCAGATGACATGCATCTATCTATATACCGTCTATGATGCTAATTTCGAAAGGTTCTACATGTTGCATGTGGAACTTCTTCTTAGTGCTTGATTGTGTAATGGGGTAGTGAGTCTTTGAAGCTATATCATGTTGTACTACGATGTATTTCAATTATGAAATTCTGCTTCCTTAATATGGAAATGAAATATATTGTGTGCTTAATATGAAATGTCAATTAGATTAATAAATGGATTATGAATAATCGGATAATTAGCACTGCTAATGGCGAATTAGCCTGCTAATTGGTCTTTCTATTGCAAGCAGTTGTTGAAAAAATACCGTGGCGATGACCTCGAACGCATTACAGTTTCTAGGAATAAACCGTGTTGGATCAATGAACAATCACACATGACTTTCTCTTGAAAACTGTTTGCGTTAGGCCACCTTGTGCAAACGTTTACCACATAAAAACTCTGTGTGATGGACAACCTTTGCCACACAGTTTCTTCTACGGACCGTGTGTGATACATTCAATAATGCAAACGATTTAACGAGAAAAATTGTTTGTGATGTACCTGTGAACGGAAACGTTTTCCTTGGAGCGACTGTGTGGGATGTACATACAAACGGAAACATTTAGCGGGGACTGACTGTGTGGGATGTACTTGCGACCGGAAACAATTTCGCCGTATAATTGTATTTTTTAGCTCTAATGTACATATTTCCTTATTTGAGCGCTCGTCGGTCGCACACGACCTAATTTTGCCGAGCGTGTGTGCCAGGAGGGCATATCCCCGACGGTTTCTGGATCGTGTGGGAAGGACCCCCCTATCGCCCAGACTCACTTGGCAACGGTTCCAAATGCCGTCGCGAAAAGGGGTTCAAAACCGTTTGTTTAGGACCGACGCGTACCAGTGTATGCTAATTACATTATTGCTAAATATTTACCACCTAGCTTTACATACCAACAAAAGAAAAAGTTCTTCTATGATTTAAGACACTACTTTTGGGATGACCCACATCTTTATAAAGGAGTAGATGGTATTATTAGTCGTTGTGTACCTGAGCATGAACTGGGACAAATCCTACGTAAATGTCATTCCGAAGCTTACGGAGGGCATCATGCTGGAGATAGAACTGTTCATAAGGTATTGCAATCTGGATTTTATTGGCCTACTCTCTTCAAGGATGCCCGTAGGTTTGTCTTATCTTGTGATGAATGCCAAAGAATAGGTAATATCGGTAAGCGTTAAGAAATGCCTATGAATTATTCACTTGTTGTTGAACCATTTGATGTTTGGGGATTTGATTACATGGGACCTTTTCCTTCCCCTAATGGGTATACACATATTCTGGTTGCTGTTGATTATGTTACTAAATGGGTAGAAGCTATTCCAACCAATAGTGCTGATCACAAAACCTCTATTAAAATGCTTAAGGAAGTTAATTTTCCCAAGGTTTGGAGTTCCTAGATATTTAATGACTGATGGTGGTTCACACTTTATTCATGGTGCTTTCCATAAAATGCTTGCCAAGTATGATGTTAACCATAGAATTGCATCACCTTATCATCCTCATTCTAGAGGTCAACTTGAACTTAGCAATAGAGAAATAAAATTAATTTTGCAAAAGACTGTTAATAGGTCCAGGAAGAATTGGTCTAATAAATTAAATGATGAACTTTGGGCTTATAGAACAACATATAAAAATCCTATGGGTATGTCTCCTTATAAAATGGATTATGGAAAAGCTTGTCATTTGCCTCTTGAGTTGGAACATAAAGCATATTGGGCAGTCAAAGAACTCAATTATGATTTCAAACTTTCCGGTGAAAAGAGGTTATTTGATATTAGTTCATTAGATGAATGGAGAACCCAAGCTTATGAAAATGCAAAAATATTCAAAGAAAAAGTTAAAAGATGGCATGACAAGAGAATCCAAAAGCGTGAGTTTAAAGTCGGAGGATATGTTCTTTTGTACAACTCTCGTATAAGATTCTTTGCAGGAAAACTCCTCTCAAGATGGGAAGGCATATGTTATCGAGGAGGTTTATCGGTCTGGAGCCATAAATAATGCCGAAGGTACTAACCCGAAGGTTGTCAATGGGCAACGAATAAAACATTATATCTCAGGTACACCCATTAATTTTGAAAGTAATATTATCCAAACTTTGACACCGGAAGAACACATAAAATAGTCCTTCCGGAACACTCCAGAATCGTGAAAATAAGGAGGTACGTGATACGCTAAGTAAACGGACTCCGAAAAATCAGCAAATTTTTTTTTGTCAGTTTTGGAATATTTAGAAAAATAGGAAAATAAGAAACTTCCAGGAAGCATACCTGGTGGGCACAAGACACCAGCCTGATGCGCCCGGGTGGGTTGTGCCCACCTGGGACACCTTCCTGACTCCGTTTTTCCACCGTATGCTTGTTCTCCAAGTTAAATTATTTTTACATACTCCCCGAACCTGTTGACCACCGTATCGCGGAGAAATCCTCTATTCTCTTCTCTTGCTGTTTCCGGTCAGATCTATCAAGCCAGGCATCATGTCTTCCTCCTCCTCCAACAACATGAAAGAAGATGCTTGGTTGATGAAGATCGAGCTGAAGAGGGAGGAGCCTACTGACGCCGTCAACGGAGCAAGGGAAAGGAGGATATTGTAGATCTACCCTCGGTGGCAGAACAAGCACTTCTAGCCGAGGAGGAAGACGAAGACATCCTTAAGCCTTATCTTACTCCTGCTGAGATTGAAGCCTTTCGCATCATTGAAATAGTTCGCATACAAAATAAGTATCTCACTCGTGAAAATATTCTGCATCAAGAGCATATCATCCACCTCCGATGCGTCATCTTTTGATTGGAGAATCTCTTGATCCTTAAGGATAGGATCGCTTCATCATCACCTCCATCTTCTTCATCACCAAAAGAGAATTGAGTTGCGGGTATGGGCACTCCCCTTGGCTTCCGCCAAGCTTGGGGGAGGTGCATCGGTATCGTATCATCCCTACTATATTTTTGCCTTCACTATTTTTAGTTTGATCTTTTGCTTTAGAATGAATAAAATTTTAGTTCGATCCTTTCTTTTCAAGAGCTTGCTTAGTGATCTGTCCTTGTAATCGTGTGCAAGATATATGATAAAGTTTAGTTTAAGTTTTTGCTTTCTTTACTTTCTTTCTGCAATAAAAAGAAAAGAATTAAATAAAAATAAAGGATATAAATAAAAGGAAAGGAAATAAATCAATAAGATCATATACTAATCTTATGGTAGGTGATGGCACCACACAAGGAAAAGTATAAGTAGAAAATTTTATTAGAGGTTGACAAACATA
Source organism: Aegilops bicornis (assembly GCA_021605145.1). Classification (NCBI taxonomy): domain Eukaryota; kingdom Viridiplantae; phylum Streptophyta; class Magnoliopsida; order Poales; family Poaceae; genus Aegilops; species Aegilops bicornis. The sequence goes on from CM038670.1 coordinate 532,219,694, forward strand.
GCATTAGTCAATGATGCAACTCATGAAAGAACTATTAAGGGAAGAGAAGATTCACATATAAATACACTATCCTAGAAATATTTTGTGATTGTGAGCCCCCATCAAAATATTATATGCCAAAATTGTTGACTTAGGACAAGGAAGACAACTTAATGATTTATGTTTTTTCATATTCACATAGAAGTCATATTGTCATAGATCCGTTAACATGTGGTGCTTGCCCCTATCTTTGCTAGCAAAAATTCCGCACTAAGTAGAGATACTACTTGTGCATCCAAAACCCTTAAACCCAAATCTTATTTTCAAGTGTCCACCATACCTACCTAGGGACTGAGCAAGATCCCTAAAGTAAGTTGTCATCTGTGCAAAAAGGCAATAAAACTTGCTTCTAAATGTGTGAGATCATTTAGTGTAAGAGAAAATTGAGCGTTGCACGAACTTGTGATGGTGAAGAATAAAAGCGGCAGACTGCATAATAAAGGTCGCTATCACAAGGGGCAATGGAACGTGACGTTCTTTTGCACTAAGGGCCTATCTTTTAATTTTACGTATTTACTTTTATGCAAAGAGTCAAAGTTTCTTCTCTCTATTCCTTTTTATTTTCTCCTTTGGCAAGCATCATGTGGTGAGGAAAGATCTAGGAACATATGTCTAGCTGAATATGGGTAGCATGAGTTATTATTGTTGACATCACCCTTGAGGTGAGTACATTGGGAGACGAAACTATAAGCCCCTATCTTTCTATGTGTCCGGTTGAAACGTTCTCAATAGTGGTGAGTGTTAGCAATCATATAAGACTATATGATGGTTGAGTATGTGGACTTGCCTAAAGGCTCCGATACGTGACCCTTCCTGAAAAGATGATGAATTGTAGTTGCAAAGTTGACTGAAAACATAGTTCGTTGGTTTCTAATAGAGTTTTTGATTTATACTTCGATTGTGTGATGAACTGTTACTTATTCATGAGAATTATATGATAAAAGTTCTATGACAAAAGTCTTATGTTTTAATTTTTTGCTGTTATAATAATCTACATGGTGCTTCTATGTCCATATTTTGTTTTTATCGACACCTCTCTCTCAAAGCATGTGGACATGTTTTTCGATTTTGGTTTTCGCTTGAGGACAAGCGAGGTCTAAGCTTGGGGGAGTTGATATGTCCATTTTGCATCATGTTTTCTTACTGTTATTTATGATGTTTTTATCCATAATAATGCTTTTGGAGTAATTCTAATGCCTTTTATCTCATAATATGCAAGGTACACACAAAGAGGGAGAATTCCGGCAGCTGGAAATCTGGACCTAAAAAATCTACGTCAGGCTACCTATTCTGTACAACTCCAAACAAGCTAAAACTTCATAGAGAATTTTTATGGAATATATGAAGAATATTGGAGCAAATAACTACTAGAGGGGGCCCACCAGGTGGGCACAACCCACCTGGGCGCACCAGGGAGCCCAGGCGTGCCCTGGTGGGTTGTGCTCACCCAGGACCACCTCTGGTGCTCATCTTCTGGTATATAGGTCATTTTGACCTAGAAAAAATAAGGAGAGGACTTTCGGGACGGAGCGCCGCCGTCTCGAGGCGTAACTTGGACAGGAGCACTTTTGCCCTCCGGCGGAGCGATTCCGCCGGAGGAACTTCCCTCCCGGAGAGGAAATCATCGTAATCATCACCAAAAACTGTCCCATCTTGGGGAGGGCTATCTCCATCAACATCTTCAACAACACCATCTCATCTCAAACCCTAGTTCATCTCTTGTGTTCAATCTTGTTACGGAACTATAGATTGGTGCTTGTGGGTGACTAGTAGTGTTGATTACATCTTGTAGTTGATTACTATATGGTTTATTTGGTGGAAGATAATATGTTCAGATCCAATATGCTATTTAATACTCCTCTGATCTTGAGCATGATTATCATTTGTGAGTAGTTAATTTTGTTCTTGAGGTCACGGGAGAAATCATGTTGCAAGTAATCATGTGAATTTGATATGTGTTCGATATTTTGATAGTATGTATGTTGTGATTCCCTTAGTGGTGTCATGTGAACATCGACTACATGACACTTCACCATATTTGGGCCTAAGAGAATGCATTGTGGAGTAGCAATTAGATGATGGGTTGCGAGAGTGACAGAAGCTTAAACCTCAGTTGCGCTATTCCGTAAGGGACCGATTGGATCCAAAAGTTTAATGCTATGGTTAGAATTTATTCTTAATACTTTTCTCGTAGTTCGGGATGCTTGCGGGAGGGTTAATCATAAGTAGGAGGTTTGTTCAAGTAAGAACATCACCTAAGCACCGGTCCACCCACATATCAAATTATCAAAGTAGCGAACACAAATCAAACCAACATGGTAAAAGTGACTAGATGAAATTCCCGTGTACCCTCAAGAGCGCTTTGCTTATCATAAGAGACCGTTTTGGCTTGTCCTTTGCCTCAAAAGGATTGGGCTACCTTGCTGCACTTTTGTTACTACTATCGTTACTTGCTCATTACAAATTATCTTGCTATCAAACTACTCTGCTACTTACAATTTCAGCACTTGCAGACGTTACCTTACTGAAAACCACTTGTCATTTCCTTCTGCTCCTCATTGGGTTCGACACTCTTACTTATCGAAAAGAGCTACAATTGACCCCCTATACTTGTGGGTCATCAGTCACCATCATTACAATCAAGTGGTTCCCTCCCCTGTTATAGGGTGTAACCCTAAGTGATGATCTTTCATGAATTGGAGGGGGGTTTCTCGAAGAACACAAAGAACATAGGGAAGAACACGAAGGAAACACAAGAGGAACACTCAAGAACAAGTCCAATCACACATCCACTAGACTAACAAACACATGGATCCACAAGGTACATGAACAACAAAGGGAAAGATACAAGGTAAAGTTCATCCCAAATCCAAAGGAGATGAGGTCTTGATGATCTAGATAGATCCTTCCCACAAGGGGGTCTTGAATCCCTAAGGATCTTCTCCAATGGAGGCCTTGAATTCCATTGGAGTCTTCTCTCTCTCAAGAGGAATCCCTCAAGGGGAGATACATGACCTAAGCTCTAACGTTTAGATCTATTCTTAGCGATCCCTAAATGGAGGAGGTGGAGGAGTATATATAGTCCTAAGGGATGAAGGAGTAAGCAAGGGCGAAATGGGAATACATGGGAAATCCCAACAGTTGGACGCAGGTGGCCCCATGCGCACGGGATAAGTGGAGCCCGTGCGCACGGGGTATCCAGAGAGCCAACGACTTAGCCCATGCGCACGGGGGTGTACAGTGGGAACATCGTCCAGGGCCAGTGGGCACGGGGTATGCACTGGCTTCGATTATGTCGCCTGCTCGTGGACTCCCGTTGATCCACATTGAACCTCTCCTTCTTCTTGATGGTTCCTTCTCCGCTTCCAAGCCTCCCTCTTGGATGGTGTAGTTGTTCCTCTTGAGCTTGGACTCATCCTCGATGAATGTGTAGCTCTGCTCACACCTATGTATGCATAGGAGAGAGGGGTCAAGTAGTATACCATCCTCGAAGGGCATAAGTGAGCACGTGTAAAGGAGATGATTCACCTTTATGTATGTGAAGTAGATGTGGCACGTGTCACTTGCCAAACGGACTCTTGACATGGTGATGTTCGTAGGATGCTCCACATCATCCCCTCGCCCTTGGGAAAGATTCGTCCTCGGATCCGAAACCAAATCACCATGGGAAAGAGGTGGCGTTGCCATGTAGAAGTGGATGATCACCAAGCACTCATCATCTTGAAGATCAAACTGGGCACCCTCTAATGTCGCACCGTCTTGTGATTCCTTCAAAAGTAGAAAGGACAACAAACACTTGGAAAAACAAATGTGGTTAGTGTTAGTGCAAAACCAAACATTCAAGAGGCGAGTCACCCAACAAGTGTCGCCATCATGCATAGCATACGTGTAACAAAGGATGTGGCATGGCATGTAAGAACAGAAATTGAGCAAAATGAAGGTGATCATGGAAACAAGCATGCAAATGGGAGGTACAGATCCTAATATGTATGACAAGTGAACAAGCATCTACCTCAAGATCATAGAAAGCATGTAGAAAGCGCTCAACAAATGGTCTATGGTATGCATATGAACCATTCACAACACCAAATAAGATGAGATGTCTAAACACATGTGGCAATCCAAAGTGCAAGACTATCCAAGCATAATGTGCACATGGTGTAGTGAAAATAGTGTGACACTCAACACAATGGAAAGAGCAATTGTTCAATATGTGTGAGGCAATCAAGTTAATCATGTGACAAGCATGGAAATGGATGCCATCAACCGCATGAAACGAGCATGTATGAATCATTGGTGATGCAACATAGGCAAGCATATCAATCATGTCATGCAAACTAGTAGTGTGAAGATGCAACATACTAGAGGAAGTCATGGAAAGCATGTCATGCGAGCAAATAATAGGCATATGTAATGCGCATGACATAGGACAAGCATGAAAACAAGATATGATAAAAGGATCATTATAGGAATTGGGCACAAAGCAAACACGGCGATGACAAGCAATATCTCCACCAAGCATGCAAATACACATACAAGTCATAGAATTAAGAGCCATGTGAGATGTAAGGCATGGGTCACAAATGCATGGCAAATGTATAGAAATGAGCATATCATGCAAAGTGAACATGGAAATATGGGCATAAAGTGTGAAGTGGTAAATAACATATAACCATGTGAGGGCCATGTAGAAGAAATGGGTGAAGTATTTGCATGAAGGGAGCGGTGGTAAGGACAATCTACAGGATCCCAAATCACCATTGCTCTCTAGAGCTCGTTTCGTGAACTCATGGGATTGCGAGGTTGACGAGGAAGCATGTGTACCTACACAACAAGTAGACAAATGAAACAAAGTGTGTGTGTGGTAAATGTACATATCATCCATCATGATGTGTATGTGCACATGAGAAATAGCACAAGATAAGCAATGCTCAAAGAAATTTGAGGCATGGTAGAGAAATATGTCATCCATAATGCAATGATAGTTGTTGTGTTCAACATGATTGGGATGCAAATTATAGCAAGTGTGTAGCACAAAACTAGCATTTTAATTCATGGGATGCATATGGTGCACACAATCATGGGAATCATGCAATTCATAGGATGGCTCTAAATCTTGTAATATGTATGAGGAAACTATGGGGGTCTCCTCTAGTGCAATAGCGGAAGCATATGATACGTCTCCAATGTATCTATAATTTTTGATAGTTCCATGCTATTATATTATCTGTTTTGGATGTTTTATATGCATTAATGTGCTATTTTATTTAATTTTGGACTAACTTATTAACCTAGTGCCCAGTGCCAGTTTCTGTTTTTTCCTGGTTTTTGACTTTTACAGAAAAGGAATATCAAACAGGGTCCAAACGGAATACAACTTTACGGTGGCTTTTCTTGGACCAGATGAAACCTATGAGACTTGGAGAGGAGGCCATAAGACCTATGAGGCATCCACAAGCCGTAGGGGGCCGCCTGGGGGGGGGCAGGGCTTGTGGGCCCCTCGTAACCCTTCCAACCCTAACTCTAGCACTATAAATTCCCAAATACCCCCCTACACTAGAGGGCACGCCAAAAAAACTTTTCCGCCACCACAAGCTTCTGTTCTCGTGAGATCCCATCTTGGGGCCTTTTCCGGCACTCCACCGAAAGGGGATTCGATCACGGAGGGCCTCTACATCAACTTTGCTGCCCTTCCGATGACGTGTGAGTAGTTTACCACGGACCTAAGGGTCCATAGCTAGAAGCTTCATGGCTTCTTCTCTCGCTTTCCTCTTCAATACAATGTCTCCTCGATGTTCTTTGAGATCTATTCGATGTAATCTTCTTTTGCGGTGCGTTTGTTGAGATCCGATGAATTGTGGATTTATGATTAGATTATTTATGAATATTATTTGAGTCTTCTCTGAACTCTTTTATGCATGATTGAGATAGCTTAGTAATTTTCTTGATCTATCGATTTGGTTTGACCAAATAGATTGGGTTTTCTTGCAATGGGATAAGTGCTCTGTGATGGGTTCAATCTTGCAGTGTCCTCTCCTAGTGACAGAAGGGACAGCGAGGCACGTATTGTATTGTTGCCATTAAGGAGAAAAAGATGGGGTTTATATCATATTGCTTGAGTTTATCCCTGTACATCACGTCATCTTGCTTAAAGCATTACTCTGTTCTTATAAACTTAATACTCTAGACGCAGGCAGGAGTCGGTTGATGTGTGGAGTAATAGTAGTAGATGCATAATCGTTTCGGTCTACTTGTCATGGACGTGATGCCTGTATTCATGATCATTGCCTTAGATATATTCATAACTTTGCGCTTTTCTATCAATTGTTGAAAAGTAATTTGTTTACCCAATGTATGCTTTATTCAAGAGAGAAGCCCCTAGTGAAACCTATGGCCCCGGGTCTATTTTCCATCATATATTTTCAGATCTATAAACCAAAAAAAAAATCCAAAAATACCTTGCTGCACTTTATTTATATTTACTTTATTTTTCTTTTTTACTTATCTTTTAAACCTATCTCTATTAGATCTCCCTCTTGCAAGTGACCGTGAAGGGATTGACAACCCCTTTTCGCGTTGTGTGCAAGTGTTTGTTAGTTTGTGCAGGTGCATATATTGGGGACGTGCTTGTGCCTCCTGCCCGATTGGTACCTTGGTTCTTAACTGAGGGAAATACTTATCTCTACTTTGCTGCATCACCCTTTCCACTTTAACGGAAAAATCAACACAAGCTCAAGAAGTAGCAGGAAGAATTTCTGGCACTGTTGCCGGGGAGGTTCTACATCAAGCCTACCAAGTACCTATCATAAACTCTCATCTCCTGCACTTACATTATTTTCCATTTGCCTCTCGTTTTCCTCTCCCCCACTTTTAAAACGTTTTCAGAAAATCATAAAATTATTTGCCTTTTCATCCGCCCTTTTCCGTTCGTCCTTTCATTTGCTTTTTGTGTGCTTGTGTGTTAGGTTGCTTGTTTTGCTATCATGGCTAGCCCTTCTACCATTGTTATTACTCCTGGAAGTCGTTTTCCTCTCCCCCACTTTTAAAACGTTTTCAGAAAATCATAAAATTATTTGCCTTTTCATCCGCCCTTTTCCGTTCGTCCTTTCATTTGCTTTTAGTGTGCTTGTGTGTTAGGTCGCTTGTTTTGCTATCATGGCTAGCCCTTCTACCATTGTTATTACTCCTGAAAGTGAAGTTCTTAATTTTAAACAAAAAGGGAGGAAGAAAATTTAAAGGATGCTTGGTATAGAATTTTCCATGCTCAGAATAGATCTACCCATAAGCAATCTACTACCGTTCTTCTCCGAAATGTTGGACACCATTACTGGGGGTAATTTTTTGGGTTGTCATACTTGGGATGCCTACAATGCTATGGTAAATTTGGTAGGATCACCACCACTTATGGTTATTGAAACAACTTTAACCTTGGAACATGTGATGCAAAGGCTTTATAGTATTGAGAATAAGATTTCTACCATAGAGCTTATTAAAAATTTGGATAAAAATATTCATAATCACATAACTCAAATTGGATCAAAGGTAGGAATCACTTTAAAGAATCCAAAGGAAAAGGAACCTATAGTTAATGACAAAAGAGATCAAGGTTATACTAGAATTGATAAGTTAGAAGATATTATTACAAATTTGGGTTCTGCCTTTGCCGCTGTTAAAAATACTCCAAAATTTCCTCCTACTAAAGCTACTAAGTTTATTTATGTTCCTAAGAATAAGGGTGAATCATCTAGTAAAGAAAACAAAGATCTTAAGATGATAAGTATTTACCCTAGCTTTGTCAATATCATTAAAGAACCAATTGCTACAAGTGAATTTCTTTATTTTTTTACCTAAGAGTGTGACCATCAATAAACTTAATGAATTTCCTAGTGGATATAGATGTGAAATTGAGGAATTGCATTCCAAAGATGATAATACCTAGATCTATGCATTATGCCTAGCTAGGGGCGTTAAATAATAGCGCTTGTTGGGAGGCAACCCAATTTTATTTTGTGTTTTTTGCTTTTGCTACTGTTCTTGAATAAAAGCACATTATTACTTCTGTAGTAATTGTGTTTTAGTGTTTTTAATTAGTGTTTGTCAGGACCCCGATTCCAAGTCACATCGATCTAGCCGGTAACACCGCATATCACTTTGCGGCCTCACGCACGGTATTCCCATGGGTGTCGCCTTACCATGGCCCGGGACCGTTTGCGCCTTTTGGCTCATGTATATGATAGTGTCGCTATCATCCATATGACAGAGAACCCGAGACGACATGGCTAGTCGTGAACCCAAAGCGACACTAACCCATGGGGACAGGCATACATGAATCACATCGAGCATGTCGGTCATCAACGTGTGGATCCGGGCTGTAGCACTGGGTTAACAGGACTCCGGTAACCCGGGCTGTAGCAGGCTAGGCAGGACTCCGGATGTCACCGCGTGACATTTCCCCGAAGGGATGTATACAGAACGGCAGTGAAACACATGCCGCTACCAAGTGTCCAGAGCGGTAGTCTGGGCTAGCAGGACTCCGGTGAACCTGGCTGTAGCGGACTACTATCGCTCAGGAAGCACTAGACTACATTTCCCCATATGAGAGGCTGCCAAGGATAAACAACTAGATTGTCGGATCCCACACATACTGAGCATTTCAAACATACACACAATATGCTCGATATGTGTAAATACAACATGGCATCACAACATAACTCTACGACTCAAGTACTTATTCATTAGGCTCCGAGGAGCGAGATATTACAAACATGGGTCTCATGACCCAACATTCAGAGCATACAAGTCAAAACACAAGCGGAAGCTTAACATGTCTGTGTACAGACATCTATAAATGAAAAAGGCTGAGAAGCTCGACTATCTACCAGATCTGCCGAGGGCACAAGATCGTAGCCGAGGTAACAAGCTAAACATCAAGTCCACGCTGAACTACTAGCAAGACCGACGCCTCTCTGCAAAACATAAAATAAGCAAACGTGAGTACAAATGTACTCAGCAAGACTTACATCGTAACTAACTACATATGCATCATTATCAACAAAGGGGTGGTGGAGTTTAACTGCGCACAAGCCAGCTTTGACTTCGGTGGCTATCCTAAACTACATTAACGCAAGTAACACTTTTGAGGTGGCGCACACGAGTCCACATATTCACCATATCAATACACCACTATGGATCCGCTCCCATCTCCCTACGAGAACGCCATCCATAGCACTCACGCTTATCTTGCTGGCGTTTAGAGTATCCACTTTCACTTGTCTATGAACTGTTATAGGCAACCCAGAAGTCCTTTACCGCGGACACGGCTATTCGAATAGATCATATTAACCCTGCAGGGGTGTACTTCTTCACACACACTCTCACCACTTACCGCCATTTACACGACATGTACTCGGCAACCTTCAAGCGGAAGCCCAACGTGGGTGTCGGCCACAGCCTACCTAAACACTCAAGTCTCTAGTCCAGGTTTATTGCCTATTCAGGTTCCATCCGCAGGGAGTCCGGCCGAGGTTTCCACATACGGTCCCGAACGATGTGTGCAGGGTTCCCGAGATACCAAACGGGCAGCGCTACGCACGGCCTCCAACACATATCCTACAAACACCAGAAACTAGTTGCAACTCCTGGACAGAGAACAAGGGTGGTTAAGAAGCCGAGAGGGTCCATTGGTTTTGGGCCCAATGCGTGGTAGTAACTGTTTCATGGATCACAAACATAGAATTCAGTTCCTGAGGACGGCTACAATGAGACAACCCACCATGTACTCCTACATGGCCTCTCACCGCTACCTTTACCAAATCGTGTTCACACACTTAGCTCTCAACAGTAGGACATGTTCACACACCTCTGATTCATCCTCGATGAATCAGACCTGACTCAACTCTAAGCATGGCAGGTGCATGACCAACAAGCATGAATGAGTAGGCACAACAGGCTCAAACAACTCCTACTCATGCTAGTGGGTTTCATCTATTCTTGTGGAATAACAGGTCATGCAGAGGATAAAGGGGTTCAGCTACCGCAACAAGTAACAGATGAATCGTTGTTGTCCTAATGCAGTAAATGAGAGCAGGAGCGAGAGAGTGGGATTGTATCAGAATGAACAAGGGGGTTTTGCTTGCTTGGCACTTTCGAAGATAATATAGCTCTTCATCAGTGTCATCGATCTCATCGTTGGTACACGTCTTACTGAGAGGGGACAAATACCGACAAACAAAGATGAACACAATCAATGCAATGCAACAATTATGATGCATGATAATGTCATGGCAATGTGATGTTGATTGGCCTAACGCATCTAGCACAAGTTAAATGGGGTTGGTTTGAACACTAGGTTCAAATTCAAACTCCATATGTGAGAGTTTAAATGCCATTTAATTTATTTGACCTGATCAGCAGGTATAAGTTGTTCTAACATGCATGAAAATGGTACAGATGGATAGATTAGATTTTTCTGATCATTTTTCATATATAAATTATTTCATTTGGAGTTACGATTGAATTACTATCAATTTTAGAAGTTTAGGACATTTTTTAGAATTTCCTGAATAAACTTAAATCCAGAAAATGCTTTATTGCGTCAGGGTGACGTTACTGTGATGTCAGCAGGTCAACTGAGCTTCCCCAGGTCAAACCTGACCTGTGGGACCCATACGTCAGTGTCTCAGGCTGGTTTGGGTGTATGACAGGTGGGACCGGTCAACATTGACTTGACCAAGTCAAAATCTGACACGTGGGGTCCACAGGTTAGCACTAACCTAAACAGGTAAGTTACACTAACCTAATCTGTTTTAGTTAGCCGGTTAGTTGGGCGGTGGGGCCCGGTTGTCATTGACTCGTGGGGTAATTAGTAGGGTGCTTAGGCTAAGGACGGGCCACGTCATCTCACCGGAGCTCAGTGCCGGCGAGCACACAGACGCGGCGGCGTCCACCCTAGAGGCCACGACAGCGGCAACTGAGGGCACCAGGGGGTTGCCCTTGCCCGCCCGCATCAAGAGGAAGCGGAGTTGGGCGCAGGAGTCACCGGAATCATGCCGGCGACGAGCTTTGGCGGCGGTCGGAGTTCGGGTGGGTGTGGGGTTGGCGCTGCGATGCGCAAACAAGTGAGGCGAAGGTCTAACGGGGCACTATGCGTTGCGGGGAGCAAGTTGGACTCGCCGGGGTGACCATTTGGTCACCGGAGCTGCGTCGGTGACGAGCTCAAGCGGCGGCGGCTACGGTCGTCAAGGGGGCGACGTCTACGGCTCGAAATCGAAGGGAAGGAAGGAGGGGATCCACGTAGGAGCTCACAGCGGTTCGTTCGGTGGCCTCATCGAGCTCGGCGAAGCGTCGGAGCGGGCGCACGGTCGCCAGCGATCTCGGTGGCCCGAGGTCGAAGAAGACGGCGGTGAGGCGTTCGGCGGCGTCCGCGCCGCTGGCTTGGCGAGGAGGTCGAGGACGAGGTAGCCGAGCATCGGGCACGACGAGGGTCGAGGGGAGGTCAGGTGCGGCAACATGAAGCGATGGCGACGAAGCCGCTCGGGCCAGTTGCGGGAGAGAGAGCAGAGGAGGGGGAAGGGGTCCAGGGAGAGTGAGAGGGGTCGGGGGGTTGCGTGGCATCGCGGAAGACGTCCAGGGCGACGAGGGAACAGCCAAGCAGGCAGCTGCCGGTGTGGCACGCCGCGGCGCCGTGGCTAGCTTCTCCTCGCCTTGGCGGCAGAGGAAGAAGACGCCCCGCCCTCGGTGGGCGGCCAGTGGCTGGGCTGCGGATGGGCTGGGCACCTCTTGGAGGATCTGGGCCAGGTAAGTGTGCTACCAGGTTAGTCTCTCTCTCTCTTTTATCTTTGTTTTCTATTTCCTCTACAACTTTAGGGCTTTTATTAAAGTACTAAAACTAACTCGAAAATCATGAAACTGCTCAAGGCTACTGTTTGGAATATTTCCAACAAAGAAAGATTTTAGTTCATGATTATTTGAGCATTTAAAATATTTTATAGCATTTAAATGCCCAAATGCAAATAACTAATGATTTAATCCAGTGACCCTCTGTTGTCCTAGAAATTTGTGCATCACTTTTGACAGTGGTTTAAGGCCAAGGCAGAGGTGATGAACATTTTAGAAGGGCATTTCAGGTTCATTGGAAATGTTTTTATGTTGAACCTATTTGATTTGATCTGGTGCTAGGGTTTTATCAATCCCCCATTTGAAGTTTTCTGGAAAAGTAAACATGATGCAACACTCTAATGCAAGAACTAAGCATTACCAGAACTGGGGATGTGACAGTGTTTGAGCCAAGTAAGACCTTTGGGATGGTCTATGGTGATAGTTGATTTGATCTTGCTGAATAACATAAAATTCTGCATCCAGTAGTAGAATTGTTTAAATTCACAGAGGCGCGATACAATTCTTAATTTTTTACACAAGATTTATATACAAATTGCCTAGGTTTTCCTATTTTTTCAGAATTGTTGGAGTTACATAAGTATACGAAGTTTCCAGATTACAACAGACTGTTCTGTTTTTGACAGATTCTGTTTGCTATGTGTTGTTTGGTTATTTTCATGAATCTATGGGTAGTATCGGGGGGTATGAAGCATGGAGAAGTTGGAATATAATAGATATTACAGCAATATAAATTAAGAATGAGTTCCCAACAGTACCTAAATTGGTAATTTATTTCATTATACTAACGGAGCTTATGAGTTTTCTGTTGAGTTTTCTGTTGTGAAGTTTTCAAGTTTTGGGTAAAGTTTTGATGGACCACGGAATAAGGAGTGGCAAGAGCCTAAGCTTGGGGATGCCCAACGCACCCCAAGGTAATATTCAAGGACAACCAAGGATCTAAGCTTGGGGATGCCCCAGATGGAATCGCCACTTTCGTCTTCAATCCATCGGTAAATTTACTTGAGGCTATATTTTTTATTCACCACATGATATGTGTTTTTCTTGGAGCGTCTTGTATGATATGAGTCTTTGCTTTTTAGTTTGCCATAATCATCCTTCTTGTACACACCTTTTTAAGCACACACTCTAATCGTGAATTTATTAGAATACTCTATGTGCTTCACTTATATCTTTTGAGCTAGGCAGTTGCTCTAGTACTTCCCTTATATCTTTTTAGAGCGCGGAGGTGGTTTTACTTTTTTAGAAATTGATGAACTCTCATGATTAACTTATATTATTTTTGAGAGTCTTAAAACAGCATGGTAACTTGCTTAGATTATGAATTTAGTCCTAATATGATGGGTGTCGGGGGGATGAACCCCGGGCAGGCAACGAAACCCAGATCCTTTTCAAAAACAATGGGGCCAGCATCGCCCCTCAAGCCGGCTCGTGCATGGCCGGATCGCTCAACCCGGTCCAACCCCTCGACTCGGCCCAACTCTCCCACACGGCCCAACTCCTCAACCCGCCCCAATGACCAGCTCAAGACGGCCGAACCCGGCACATCAAGACTTCTCCAACAAGCCAGCCCCGCTCTTGGCGTGTTCCCCAATCCGGCCGCGGGCCAGCTCCCGTCCTATCCTAGCCGTACGATGGGATGAGTCTCCATATACCGATGACCGAGGCAATAGTGCCCCGCCCATGCCTCTGGTCAGCCGGGGCCTGGCAACAATGCCCAACCTACCCGCTGACCATGGCTGGCATGGCAATAGTGCAACCATCATCACTGCTGACGCCAGCAAGCGGTAATCTGACCGAGCTCCACCATAGCCGACTAGACTCGGCCACTCCCTGACGAACGACAAGACGACAAACAGTGCCCCTACGGGCGCGGGGCCCGTTCCCGGAGAACACGGCGAGGCTTGGCACCCGGTGGGTCCCATCGCCGGCTTCCCGGACGATGACAATCCGGCCCCACGGCCTTGTGACATTACCCTTGTACCCCTGGGAGGTTGGCCTATAAAACCCCCCAGGAGCCCTCATGCATACAAGCGAGCAACTCACTCACGCATAATGAGAACCACAACGCACTCTAGATCAACTAGACTAGCCGCACTAGGAGAAGGAGCAGCCTGAGCCCTGGCCAGCTTCCCTTCTTCCTCAATACATCTCTAGGAGCAACTATGTACTGGTACATATCAACTACACTCGAGAGGACTAGGGGTGTTATCTATCCGGAGAGCCCCGAACCCGGGTATGGCTTGTGTCCCGCGCTCGCACATACCGACCTCACCTCTAGAGACCACCAATGCCCTCGAGCCTCCTCCTATCTTTAGCCATCCCTTGGCATCTGCCGTGCGCCCACCACAACAGTTGGTGCCCACCGTGGGGCAGCTCGAGGTCCTGGCCAGGAGCATGCTACAGACGGGGCTCCTCTCTGACTCCGACGAGCCCGTCACGGCGGCGGACGACGTCATCGATGCACTCGCCGCCTCCTTCGCCGCGCTGCGCATCTCCGATGCGCCTGCGTCTGACGAGTACCCCATCAAGGTACTTGACTTTTCTGACTCCCCCCTTTCCCTCGGCGGCAGCGCTCCCGGCGAGGCAATGGACCTTTGCGTGGAGGTTTTTGTCATCAACACCGGCGCCTCTTCCTCGTCCAGTGCGGCGAGGAAGGCTGCACCGGCGCCTCTTCGTCGCCCAACCCACCGCGCGCCAGGATGCCGAGCCTTCGCGTCCCCATCGGCACTGACATTGACGCCTCCAACATCGCCGAGGCCCGGACTCGGCTCGACGAGGACCGCCAATGCCTGCTGGACCTCACCGAGACGCTCGCCGCCCCGCAGCATCGCCTCGACTCCGCTCAGCTGGAGCGCGGCGCCACCTACGGCTTCACGCCTACCGCGGCCGAGCCAAGCTGGGTCGCCGACATCCGAGCCTGGGGTGGCGCGATTGGCCGCGCCTTCGGCGCCCTCGCTCCCCTCTATGAGACTCCCGTGAAGAACATGCGCACCACCTAGGCGGCCACGGTCGGCCTAGATCAGCTCGCGGGCGAGGAGCTGAAGGATCGCCTCAAGCGGCTGAACGACCTCCTCGACGCGGCCAACGCACAGCAGGACCGCCTCAACCAACTCACCAAGACGGCGGGATCCGGCTCTGCCCGCGCCGACGGACCCGGCGACAACCAGAACACGACATCTTCACCACCCGGCGAGGCGCACTCGGGGCGCACCCGGACCCGGCGCAACCCCGCCCCGACGACTACCAGCTTCTTGGGCGACAAGCCGGTCTTGGTGACCGACGCCGGCTCGACCCTCTGCTCCAACCCGGCCGGCGTCCGATTACGGTCGACCCGGCCCCCGCGGCTCGGTCGCCGACCGGCTGGGCCCGCGCACCATCGACAACACCGACGCCCGCCACCGCCTCGACCGACTCACCCTCTCCCAGGAGCTGGAGGAGAGCGGCTCCGTCGGGCTGGTGTGCTTCGGACCACGCATCCCCCGTGACACCCCCAAGTACAACGGCACTGTGAAGACGGAGGACTGGCTCACCGAGTACACCACCGCCATCGGCATCGCCGGCGGTAACCACCATCTCACCGTGCGCTACGCGCCGTTCATGCTCCAAGGGTCGGCCCGCACCTGGAAGAACAGCCTGCCGGCGGGCAGCATAAACGCGTGGGTCGACTTCGAGCATGCCTTCGTGCGCAACTTCACCAGCGCCAACAAGCGACCCGGCCGCCCTAGCCAGCTCGCCATGTGCGTGCAGGAGCAGACGGAAACCGACCGTGAGTACCTCGCACACTGGACCGAGCTCCGGAACAGCTGCGAGGGGGTCCACGAAGTCCAAGCGATCCAGTACTACATCAATGGGTGCCAGGATGGCACCATCCTCAAGCACAAGCTCCTACGCTCCGAGCCGGCCACCATGGCCGTGCTCATGGTGACGGCAGACAAGTATGCCAACACCGACTCCGCCATAAAGATCCAGGTGGCACTATATGAAGCCAGCAAAACGAAGCCGGTTCCCCCTCCGAAGCTGGCCAGGGAAGGAAGCCGACAGGAGCACAACCAGCAGAACAACAAGCGCAAGGCCGATCAGCCGGCTCAGCACTATGACAACTGGCTCGTCGTGGCCGCCGAGCAGGCGACCGCGACTGACCCAGCCGCCAAGACGATGTGGCAACCCGCCATGAGCTTCGAGGAGATGCTCGACGCCCCCTGCGAGCACCACAGCGGCGCAAGGCCAGCCACGCACACGCTTCGGCAGTGCACCATCACCAAGCGCATCATGATGGCTGACATCCCTCCCCCACCGGCCCCGGCTCCAGGAGCGGGGCAGCCGCCTCCACCTCCTCCGCCACCCCCGGCTGGCGGCGCGATGCGCGATGATGTCTACCCGGCCCAGAACGCGACTTAAGTCGTCTTCACCAGTCTCGGCGACGACAAGCACAGCGAGCGCTTTTCTTGGCCAAGGTGGCTGGCGAGCCATTCGTCGTGGATTCTATGTTTAAAGGCTGCTAAGGCTTCGGCATCTGGACAGTCGACGATCCGGTTCTTTTTAGTTAGGAACCTAGTCCAGAACTTCCTGGCTGACTCCCCGGGCTATTGAACTATGTGACTTAAGTCATCGGCGTCTGGTGGTCGAACATATGTACCTTGGAAGTTGTCGAGGAAAGCTTCTTCCAGGTCCTCCCAGCTGCCAATAGAATTTTTAGGCAGACTGTTTAGCCAGTGCCGAGCTGGCCCTTTGAGTTTTAGTGGGAGGTATTTGATGGCGTGAAGATCATCCCTGCGGGCCATGTGGATATGGAGAATAAAATGCTCGATCCATACCGCGGGATCGGTTGTTCCATCGTATGATTCGAAGTTTACGGGTTTGAACCCTTCTGGGAATTCATGATCCATTACTTCGTTAGTGAAACAAAGAGGGTGCGCGGCGCCTATATATCGGGCCACATTGCGATGTAGCTCTAATGGAGTCCGTCTGCGGCATTCGGCCCGGGCATGGTTAGGTTTATCACGTCCAAGTAGGTAGCCGTCGTCGTGTGTCAAGGCACGTCCTCGCGATCCGTAGATCGATCTTGTATGTCCTGCTCTACTGTCCAGGTCTTGACGAAGGTCATATGTATAGCCCCGAGCTATCTTATCCCTGCTTTTACGGCGAGGTGGGATAATCTGGTTTTCGGCTCGGGTTGCAGTTTTATCCCGACCGCGCGGTGCCCGATCAGCCGCGTTGCGTGATGCTGGTGTGGGATCTGGCGCCTCATCATCGAACTGAGGTAGTAAGCTGCGCTCCAGGTAACTTTTGGCTGGGCGTTTAAGGTTGTATTCCTCGGCTGCTAGGACATCGGTCCATCTGTCATTTAGCAGGTCTTGGTCAGCTTGAAGCTGCTGCTGCTTGTTTTTCAGGCTCCTCGCAGTGGCTATTAGCTGAAGCTTAAAGGGCTCTGCTCGAGGCTCCTCGAGCACGATGAAGTCTTTGTTGCCGAGGCTCACCTCCTCCTCGAAGGCGGGCGGTAACTACCGTCCTCCGAAGTCTTCTTCTATGGCTTTGTTGTCAGGGCTGGCATGCCGTGATTCCCGATTGTCTTGTTCGGCAGTTTGTTCATTGGGTTCTTCTGTGTCTTCGGCACCATCCGGAGTGTTGTCGTCTCCTGTGCCGGTGTTGCTGTCCCTGCTGCCGCGGGATTTAGAGCGGCGCCGCTAACGCTGGTGCTTTGGCTGTCTTATAGGAGGGTCCTCCTTTGCTGGGTTTTCCTTGTCATCGCCGCTATTATTTTTCGGCGTATCTACCATGTAGACGTCATATGAGGAAGTGGCCGTCCATCATCCAGTGAACGGCGGGTTTTGAGCCTCCTCGTCTCCCGCATCGTTATCCATACCGTCGATGTCTTCGGAGTCATAGTCAAGCACGTCGGTTAAGTCTTCGACAGTGGCTATGAAGTGTGTGGTGGGTGGGAAGCGAAATTCTCCTACATCATCAGCCTCCAGTTCGAACTGGACATAATTCGGCTGTGAGTCCCCCGCCAAGGAGAAGGTTCTTAACGAATTTAGCACATCGCCCAAGGGCGAATGCTGGAAGATGTCTGCGGCGCTAAACTCAGAGATCGATAAGCGATCCAGTTCGGCATCCGCGGATGCGCATGGCTCGGAATTTATGACCGGAGACGAGTCTGGGGTTCCGGTGACCAAGACGTCGAGTGACTTTAGGTCTATGTTCGGCTCCAACGTCGTGGAATCTGCGGCCTTTGCGGTGGGGTTGAGCCTCCCGCAATATGCTCCGGATCTACGGCCAGAGCAGTTACAGGAGCAATCTCCTGGATGCGGCCCAATGACAGATCTAGGTCATGTTCATCGGGGTGACTAGGAGCGGTCGCCGCGGTCTCGAATCCGGTGAAGATCAAATCCCCACGGATGTCCGCGACATAGTTCAAGCTCCCGAATCTAAATTGATGGCCAGGGGCGTAGCAGTCGATCTGCTCCAGTCGGCCAAGCAAGTTGGCCCACAGCACGAAGCTGCCGAACACGAAGATCTGTCCGGGGAGGAAGGTTTCTCCTTGAACAGCGTCGTTGTTGATGATTGAAGGGGCCATAAAACCTTGTGGGGACGCCACAGTGGAACTCTCAATGAAAGCACCAATGTCGGTGTCAAAACCAGTGGATCTCGGGTAGGGGGTCCCGAACTGTGTGTCTAAGGTCGATGGTAACAGGAGACAGGGGACACAATGTTTACCCAGGTTCGGGCCCTCTCTATGGAGGTAATAGCCTACTTCCTGCTTGATTGATCTTGATGAATATGAGTATTAGAAGAGTTGATATACCACGAGATTGTAATGGCTAAACCCTAGAAGTCTAGCATGTATGACTATGGTAATGAGTATCTATCCTTTCCGGACTAAGTCCCCCGGTTTATATAGGCACCGGGAGGATCTAGGGTTACACAAGGTCGGTTACAAAGGAAAAGAATATATATATTCGGTCGCCAAGCTTGTCTTCCACGCCAAGGAGAGTCCCATCCGGACACGGGTGCAGTCTCCGATCTTCGTATCTTCATAGCCCATCAGTCCGGCCCATGGCTAACATGCCGGACGCCCGAGGACCCCTTAGTCCAGGACTCCCTCAACCGTATTCCCGCGCACACCCGCCGCCTGCGGTAAGCTCTTAACTCGTTTTCTCTTTCGCCTGTCGGACTCTTTTTTGCCGCCTGACCAGTCGGTCACGATGTAGCTCCTCACGACCCAGTCGGCAGCCGATGCCTTGGAGCAGGGCCAGGAGTACCTGTCGGACCGATCTGTGAGTGATGCGGACGACCCTGACTTGTGGGCGGCTGCCATGGAGGAAGACGATGCCACAGGTGGTGGTGACAGAGCAGGCGGCTCCGGGGGAGGAGGCGTCCTCGAGGACTGGCCAGACGACGACGGGGAGGAGCACGCGCTGCGCCGCCTACCGGTCGCCAACAGGGCGGGGGCGAGCTCTTCGGCAACGCCGACTGCACCAGGCGGCGCACCAAAGCGCCGAGCGGGCTCGCAACTGCAAGGCTGCCGGCTGAAGAAACACAAGGGCTCGGCCACAGCGACCAGGCGGGAGGAGGCCGCCGCGGAGGTGGCCCGGTTCTAGAGGGCCCCAAAGCTATCGCCGACGGTGTCTGCATACAAAGCTTGTCTTTCCTTGTGTTTTCCTTTGTCTTTTTTGCAAGCTCCCTCCGAGTTCTTCTTGTCTCGCTTGAACAGGGCCCCACTCTCCCTTGAGCGGCCGGCCTCCGCCTCCATCGTCGGGGGGACGGAGGGCTCCGCCAACACCCGCCGCATGGACCCACGCGCCGAGCTCCTGGCGGCGACGGAGGGGAACACGTGGGAGGCGCGTGAGGAGCGGGAGGAGGTGGAGCGGCAGAAGGCGGTTGCGGCCAAGGCGGCCCAGGAAGAAGCCGACGCGGTCGCAAGGGCCCAGGCCGACACCACGGCTAAGGAGAGGGTGGACACGGTCGCCAGGGCGCGGGCGGAGAAGGCCACGTGCGACCAGACGCCGCAGCTTGTCGTCCCTCTACACTCCGCGCCGCCTGCTCCAGAGATCCCGGCGCCGACTGAGGGAACCGGCGATGAGTAGCGGGTCATGGAGAGGGAAGGGGGCGACGCCGCCATCTTGAGGACGGAGGTGCTCCAGCAAGCGCTGACTACCGAGGTCCAGGGCAGTCGGCCTGTCGTGCCGCCAACGCCTCAAGTCGGCGGTGAGCTGGTGGTGGGGGCGACCCCTGTTGTTCATACTCCGGCCCGCCGGCGTGCGGCGAAGGCGACTTCGGCGCCGCGGCCTCAGGAGATCGGGGCCCCGGGCTCGTCGGCTCCAGATTCGGAGGCTACTAGTGCCAGCATCCTGAACAAGGCTGCGCATGAAGTCCAGTCTTTGCTTCAGGCCCAAGGCACCACCCTCAAGAACTACACGCAGACGTTCCTGGCGTCGCAAGCCGCCATCCGGGTATGTTCCTTGACTGCTTGTTTCTGATTCTTGTAATTTTTTTGAATTCTTCTGTGGGGGCGCGCCAGTGCACCCACTAGGTGTAGCCCCCGAGTTCCGTGCCAGCTGCTGAGCAAGCGACTCGGAACTTTAAAGGTAAGTTCCGAGTGCTAACCCTTTCTTTTCTTCTGTTGTCTTTGTCGCAGGATAACCACAACATCTGTGTGGCCGCCTTTAACTCCCAGGTCCAGGAGCTAGCCAGGCGGACCACTGCTTTTGCCGACAGCCGGAGTAAGCACTCCACTCTTCGTTTTCGTGGGGTCGCGCCAGCGCACTAGCGGGGTGTAGGCCCCGAGATCCGAGCCGACTGCTGAGCAGTCGGGTCGGATCTTCCGGCAACTACTTCTTTCTTTGTTGATTTGCTTATCGTCTTTTCTTTCTTGTCTTCTGCAAGAGCCAACGCCATCTCACGGCAGCAGCTGTGCGAGGCTCAAACCGCGCTGCATGCCAAGGAGGAGGAGCGCAGCAAGATGGAGCAGGAGCGCAACCGCCTGGCCAAGCAGCTGGCTGACCAGCTGAGCTACAGAAGCTTAAGGGTGCAGAGGAGGCCCTCCAGGCCGAGTTCGAGAATCAGCGCTCGAACTGGGTTGAGAGGGAGAAGGCCTTGTCGGGCAGCTACGGCGATATCAAGGACATGCTCGATGGTGAGTTGTCCTTCTCTTTCTTCTGCCTGCCGACCTGTCATATGAGCCGGCTTCCGGCTTCCGGCTTCATACTTCTTTTTTCTTCTTGTGCAGATTATTTCCCTGGTTACACCGTCGCCGCCAGCCAAGCCGCCGAGGCTCGCCGTGACAAGCGGAGGCTGGCTGGTGTGGAAATCGCGCCCAACGACCCTCAAACTCTCACCAAACAGCTGCTCGCCATGCAAGCTCGTCTCCAGCCGGCGCATCGGGCTCTCCGCCGTCTGCAGCGCGCCGGGGTCCAGGTGGTCACCGCCCTCTGGCCGGGTGCTCTAACTCCGCGCACCCCCAGTCGGACTTCTGACTGGTTAGAGGTGGCCATCGGCCGTATTGAGGCGTGGAAAGGCTCCTCCACCCGGACAGGTGCACGGTGGGCCTTGGAGTTCGTCAAGGGGTGGTACCCTAGGCTTAACCTAGCCCAGTTGTCCACTCTCCATGCTGAAGCCGGTGAAGAGTTGGAGGCGGTGGCACCCGTGCTCTATTATTGCGCCGCGGCGATCGCCGAGTACACGGACACCAGTGTCTTCCTCCCCGAGCTAGATGAGGCGGGCGCTGAGGTGCCGCCCAACTGGTTCGGGCTGAACCCATAAGACAGCAAGGATTCGGTGGAGGAGATCGCCTCCAGCGATGAAGGTGAGTAGGAGGAGTACGAGGACGGGGAAGATGATGCGCCAGATTATGGAGACGACGGCCGGCCTCAGCCTGACCAAGTCTCAACCAACGGACATCGCGCCGGTGAGCCGACTGCTGCTGGTGCTGACCAGGCCAAGACCAACCAGGCAGCCGTTCCACCACCCGGAGCCTCGACCTCCGCCGACCCTTCTGATCCGGCTGCTGATCCTCTAGCCTAGGTGGCCAAGTTATCTTTTCTTTTCCTGTTTTGTAATCTGTTGAACAAAATTGTTAAGTTTGCGCAGTTCCACATGCTGGGGTGTATTCAAACTCTGTTGAATGCTGGACGAGGGCCTTCTCCTATGTAAATTGTCTTTGTTGATTTCCGACTTGTCTTGCTTTTCTGCTCCTTTGGCTTTTTTCCTCTGCCATCTTCCCTTGGTCGCTGCCCGTCCAGCGGGACAGCCGCCTTCTGGCTCGGTGGAGCTGAGTCAAGTACTTGGCCATTTTGGGAAGGCAAGTACTTTAGCCGTTGGTGGAGTGTAGCAAGTTAAGTTAGAAACCGGCCGGCCGGCTGCTCAACAGCCGGTCGGCGAGGCGAAGAGCCAGCTTGGCCTATGCGAATGTTGTGGTCCCTAGCCATTTTTCGTGTGGTCACCGTTTCCTGCCTTTAACTCTTGCCAGTCGGACAGTCGCTCTGCGAGCTGTGGTTTAGGGCAAGAGAGGGCTTAGGTGCCGGCACACTACTTGTCCGACTGCAGGTAGCATTGGCATAGTACAAGGCGGCAAGCCCCCGGGCCGACTGGTCGAACCCGGTGCCAGGAAAAATAATGAAATGACACATTCATAGGCATAGAACTTATCATATATATATATGTATATATATATATATATATATATATATATATATATATATATATATATATATCTATATAAGGGCAGCCCCCGTGTGCTCCTCGAGGGACCCGATGTCCTAGTGCTTAATACAAAAGGTAGCGTGGTACATACTAAATCAACTGTAAAATCTTCGGAGGAGATTTGCATTCCATGGGCGCTCTGATTCCTTGCCGGAGTCATCTCTCTTGCGTACTCTGGGCTTCTGCGCATCGATTAGGTAGTAGGAGTCGTTTCCCAAAGCTTTGCCGGTGATGAACGGGCCTTCCCAAGGGGCTGGGAGCTTTTGCTGGCCGGCTGTTCGCTGGATCAGCCGGAGTACAAGGTCTCCCTCTTGGAAGGATCTTGGCTTGACCTTTCGATTGTGGTAGCAGCGCAGGCTCTGCTGGTAGATGGCGGACCAGCTGAGTGCCAACAGCCGGCCCTCTTCTAGCAAATCGATGCCGTCTTCTCGTGCTTCATTTGCCTCCGCTTCCGTGCACATGATGACGCGAGGTGAGTCAAACTCAATGTCAGTTGGGATGACGGCCTCGGCACCGTACACGAGAAAGAATGGAGTGAAGACGGTTGATTTGTTCGGAGTGGTGCGGAGGCTCCAGGGGTCGGCCGGTAGCTCGTCGATCCAGCAACCGGCCGATCGCTCCAGTGGCTCGACCAGTCCGAGCTTGATGCCGGAGAGGATGAGGCTGTTTGCTCGCTCGACTTGGCCATTTGACTGCGGTTGGGCAACGGACGCTAAGTCCAGTCGGATGTCCTGCGTCGCGTAGAAACGAGCCAAGGCTCCGTTGGCAAAGTTCGTGCCATTGTCGGTGATGATGCTGTGTGGCACACCGTATTAGACGGTGATATCTGTGATGAAGGTCACAGCAGTCGGACCGTTCAATTTCTTGATTGGCTTTGCTACAATACACTTGGTGAATTTGTCCACGGCGACGAGTAGATGGGTCATGCCGCCGCGTGCTGTCTTGAATGGTCCCA
The DNA here is from genome assembly GCA_021605145.1 of Aegilops bicornis. Classification (NCBI taxonomy): domain Eukaryota; kingdom Viridiplantae; phylum Streptophyta; class Magnoliopsida; order Poales; family Poaceae; genus Aegilops; species Aegilops bicornis. The sequence goes on from CM038670.1 coordinate 532,243,284, forward strand.
CCATGTCCAACCCCCACACGGCAAAGGGCCAAGTGAGGGGATGGTCTTGAGTGCAGAAGCCGGTAGAAGTTGCTTGGAGCTGAACTTCTGGCACCGTTTGCAATGCTTGACCAACTCTTTGGCGTCTTCTAAAGCAGTCAGCCAGAAGAAACCATGGCAGAAAGCTTTGGCGACAAGGGATCTGGAGGCCGCGTGGTGGCCGCACTCGCCTTGGTGGATATCTTTGAGGATTGCTTGGCCCTTCTCTGGTTCTACGCAGCGCTGGAAGACTCCAGTCATGCTGTGTCTAACGAGCTCTCTGTCTACTATCGTATAGGCTCCTTCTCGGCGCTGCACTTGCTGGGCCGAGATCTCATCAGCCGGCAGCTCTTTGTTCACCAGAAACTTGAGGATGGGCTGGGCCCATGAAGGTGCTTGAATTTCTTCTACTGCCACTACGACCACTTGTACTAGGGTGGTCGGGTTGGGAGGCGGCGGGTCGGAGTTGGTTTCCGCTTGCTGCATCGTTGAAGTACCCAGGCCGACTGCTGCAGCCCCCGGGCCGGGTTGTGAAGTCCCCGGGCCGGATGCGACTGGTTCGGTCCCCGAGCCACTTGGTGAAGTCCCCGGGCCGACTGCTGCGGCCCCCGGGCCGACTGCTGCGGCCCCCGGGCCGGGCTGTGAAGTCCCTGGGCCGGGTGTGACTGCTGCAGTCCCCAAGCCGCCTGCCGAAGCCCCCGGGCCAGCTGCAGCCCCCGAGTCAGATCCAACTACTTCGGGAGGAGCCGGCACGAAGATGGACTCAGATTCTTGGGAAGGCTTGATCAACGGTTTGCGTAGGCACTGAAGGGAGACGCCGGCTGGTATTGCTTGATGGGTGGAGCCGATCCGTGCCAGAGCATCAGCTGGCTCGTTTTCATTCCATGGCACGTGAAGGAACTCGCACCCCTCAAAATATCCGCTGAGCTGCTGAACAAGGAAGCGGTAACTTGCCATGTTGGCGTCCTTGGCGTCCCAGTCGCCAAGCGACTATTGGATCACCAAGTCGGAGTCGCCGTAGCACAGGATCCGGCGGATGCCGATCTATTTGGCCAGCCGGAGGCCGTGTACTAGCGCCTCATACTCGGCCACGTTGTTGGAGGCGGCGAAGTGAACTTGCAATGTGTATCTGAGCTTGTCGCCTTCGGGAGAGGTGAGGACGACGCCGGCTCCCAAGCCGGTGCGCATCTTCGAGCCATCAAAATGCATCTGCCAATGAGTAGAGTCCGGAGCTGGCGGCAGGTACTGGGTCTCGGCCTAGTCGATGAGGAAGTCGGCCAGTGCTTGGGACTTGATGGCGGTGCGTGGCTGGTAGAAGACGGTGTAGGGGGCCAACTCGATGACCCATTTGGCCACTCGGCCTGATGCATCTCTGTTGCCAATGATCTCAACAAGTGAGCAGTGCAGACAACCGTGATCAGGTGCTCTTGAAAGTATGGCTTCAACTTCTTGGTGGCAAAGTGCACGCCGTAGCACATCTTCTGGTAGTGAGGGTAGTTCTGCTTCAAGGTTGTGACACCTCTCCTCAAGCGATTACATGTGCCTCTGGACCGTTGTGCCACCTCGCCATCTTCTTGGCGCTCTACCACCATGACAGTGCTGACCACTCGGCTGGTGGCGGCGATGTAAAGGTACATGGGTTCTTTAGCAGTCGGAGCCGCTAGGACACGTGGCGTATTCAACATCTTCTTCAACTGGAAAAAAGCTTCGTCTGCCTTGTCTTTCCACTCGAAATGAGTGGTCTTCTTCATGAGCTAGTACAGGGGAAGAGCCTTCTCACCCAGCCGACTGATGAAACGGCTGATGGATGTCGATGAATTTCTGGACGTCTCTCAATCGGGTGGGTCTCTCCATCCTCTCGATGGCCTTGATTTTCACAGGGTTGCACTCAATGCCGCGCTCTGAGACCAGGAAACCAAGGAGCTGGCCGGCTGGTACTCCAAAGACGCATTTCTTCGAGTTGAGCTTGATCTTAAACCGGTGCAGATTTTCAAAAGTTTCCTTGAGATCTTCCAAGAGGGTACCACGCTTCTCCGTCTTCACCACAATATCGTCTACATAGACGTGGGCATTCCTGCCGAGTTGCGTGAGGAGCACTTCTGCATGCAACGCTGAAACGTGGCACCGACACTTCTCAAGCCGAATGTCATGGTTAGGTAGCAGAAGGATCCAAATGGTGTGATGAAGGCGGTCTTCAAGCGGTCTGCCGGGTTCAACTTGATCTGATGGTAACCTGAGTATGCATCCAAGAAACTCAACAGCTCGCATCCAGCTGTGGATTCTATCATTTGGTCAATTCGGGGTAACGCGAACGGATCCTTGGGGCAAGCTTTGTTGAGACTGGTGTAATCAATGCACATGCGCCACTTGTTATTCTTCTTCAATAGGAGGAATGGATTGGCAAGCCATTCTGGGAAGAAAACTTCCATGATAAAGTCGGCTTCCAACAGGCGGGCGATCTCTTCTCCGAAGATTCTTCTCTTCTCCTCTGACAGTCGGCGGAGGGGTTGTTTGACTGGTTTGGCATATGCTCTGACATGTAGCTTGTGCTTGGCGAAATCCGTCGAAACACCCGGCATGTCTTTGGGAGACCATGCAAAGATGTCCCGATTCTCATGGAGGAAATCGACGAGCTCGCTTTCCTATTTGCTATCAAGGTTGGCACCTATGAAAGCGTGCCTCTCCGGGTGCTCAGGGTCCGAGGGGATCTTCTCTGTCTCTTTGGTCGGCTGGAAGGAGCCCCGGGTCTCTGACTCTTTGGGTTCCCGTGATAGGTCCGGCTGCTTGCTGGCCATGGCCACCACCCGGCCCAGGAGCTTCTTCTCAGCAGCAATCACAAGGGACTCGGCTAGCCGGCTGCAGCACAGGCGGACGACTTCTCATAGTCTCCACTGATCATGATAATGCCCTTGGTTCCTGGCATCTTCATCTTGAGGAAGGAATAATGTGGCACTGCCATGAACTTGGCTAGAGCCGGCCGGCCTAAGAGTGCGTGGTAAGGGCTCTGCAGGTCCACCACCTCAAACCAAATTGCCTCACGGCGGAAATGATTCTTGTCCCCAAAGATGACATCTATCTTGAACCTGCCAATTGGTGAGCAGGAAAGGCCGGGCACAATGCCATGAAACACAGTCCGACTAGGCAACAACTGCTTCTCTTTGATGTTCAACTTTTCCATGGTATCGCGGTAAAGGATGTTGATGCTGCTACCGCCATCTATCGGGATCCGGGAGAAACGAGCAGCTCGCCTCACCGTCGTGAGGGTGGCATCTAGCACCAAGGCATAGGAATCCGGGGAAGGCATCACTTCCGGGTTGTCAGCACGGCTCCAGCTGATGGGCTTCTCAGACTAGTCCATGAACTTTGGAGCAGTTGAGGCAACTGCATTTACTTCACGCAGTCTTTGTTGGCGTCGGTACGTAATACGTCATTGGCCACGCTGGTGAAGACAATGTAGGCACCATGTTATTCAGGGAATTCATCCTGGATTGCAACGACTGCTGGACGGGCGGCCGGCTACTGAGGAGGCGGATCCAGCGGGCCAGCAGGTGGAGGAGGCAGTCCTTCTCCCTTGGTGATGCGGACGAGCCAGTGGCATTTTTGGGTTGTATGGTTGGACGGCTTCGCATCACTATAGAACTTGTAGGGAGCATCAAGGGTCTGCTCAAAGGAGAAAACGGGTAACCAAGCTGGCTTGCCGCCCTTCTGGAGCTGGGGGGTGGTTATCCTTCAGGGTGCTGGTCCTCAACTGTCGCCACCTGCCGGCTGGTGGAAGCCAGCTACGGGGCCTTGCGCTTGTTGTTGTTCGGCTGCTGGCGCCGACTGTTGTCTCCGGCCGGCGTTCGAGGGGCCGGTAGGAGTACCTTCCCGGAAGTATCCACTCGAAGCTCTGACTTCATGGAGGAGTCGGTAGTGGCGTACTTGTCTGCTATGATCAGCAGTTCGTCGAGTGTGGCCGCCTCATTACAGAGGAGTCGGTGCTTGAGTAAGGCGCCCTCTCGGCACCCGGCGGTGAAGTACTCAATTGCTTGGACCTCATGTACCCCTTCGCAGGAGTTGCATAGTTCATCCCATCGCGTCAGGTAGTCGCTGGTGGACTCGTCAGGGCCTTGAACGCACAGCGAGAGCTGGCGGAGCTTGGGTGGCCGCTTGTAGGTGCTGGTGAAGTTGCGGACGAAGACATCAGTGAAATCTACCCAACTGTTGATGCTGCGGGGCTTCAGGCTGTTCAGCCATATCCGAGCCGTGCCCTGGAGCATGAGCGGAACGTATTTCACGGCAACGCGCTTGTTGCCACTTGCTATGTTGACGGCTGTGAAGTAATCGACCAACCAATCCTCTGGCTTCACAAAGCTGTTGTACTTGGGCATGTCTCGTGGGAGCGAGAACCCTTTAGGGAAGGCCTCGTCGCAGATGCAGGAGCCGAAACAAGGCGGGCCCATCACGTCTTCTTCTTCTAGCACTTGGGATCGAGCAAGGCGGTCGATCCAGTGGCGTGCGTCGTTCTCTCCGACTCCTTCTCGGCGGCCCAGCCGGTCGCCGAGTGTTGGGTGCTCTACAGGCGGCAGGGAAGCGCGCCTCTCCCTGCACGGAGGAGGAGGAGGCGGATAGTGGTTCCACTGCTCGTGGGCGGCCATCTTGGTCGCGCTCGATGGTGAGGCGTGTGCGGCTGCGGCTGGCAGCCGGCTCTTTGTCTCGTCTGTCGCGGACGCCGCCTATCGGTGTCCAGGAGGTCGCCCCTTGATCCCGGCAGGGGAGGGGGAGGATTCTCGTCGTGCGCGCCGAGCTCTGGCACACGGTGGCCGACTTCTTGCTGCGCGGCAGCCGCGTCGTTGAGCTGCTGAACATTCTCGGTCATGCAGCGACACTCGTCGCCCTCAAGGTGGTCCAGCTCGTCCGTTGCCGCCTGAACAGCTCGTATGTTCTCCATGGGCATGGCATAGACAGGGCGGTCTACCCCGAATATGCTGGCGATGGCAGCGCCGCACTGCCGGACCGTGCCAATGCGGCTGGGCCCGCCAGTAGCCGGCGTGCCGCCAACAGCGCGGTCGATCTCGCGCTGGTAGGCCTCTGAGAGGCGTCTCATAGTGGCCAACTTCATGGCGCTTTCAATGAGCGAGGCGCGGCAGGCTTCTAGCGTCTCGGCGTTTGCGTCTTCTGCGATGGGCGCAGACAGGTCCCCGAGTGCCTCATGCAGTGGGTCTTGGGAACCCCCACCAGAGGCTCCGTCGTGGATGATGACGAGCACCTCCGTGGCAGTGCTGCCGCCGCTGTCGGCGCGAGGAAGCGGGTCGTCGATGATCACCATGTTGGTGGGGAAGGCGTCAAGGGATGTTGTGTCCGAGTCGACAAGCATCGGGTCAGTGGAGCCGATTGGCTCCAGGTCGGAGGCCAGCTCGTTAGCGATGTCGAGCTTGCCGAGGAGGTCAACAAGGCAGCTCTCAGAGCTGGCTGTTCCTGCGTCAGGCACGGGATCATCGGGGAGGTGGATCTCACCGATGAGGTCAGCGAGGCAGCTCGCCGCGCACGCGAGCTCAGCGCCATGCAGCGCGTGCGAACGCCATCAGGCGTGCCGAGCTGGCTGCGCTCACTAGGGAGGAACAAGGTTCCCATCCAGAACAGATCTCCGGACGATGGTGCACCTAGCCCCACGGTGGGCGCCAAATATCGAGGGTGTCGTGCGACATATGCCAAAGGATGGCTTATCATGGAGGGGGCTAATAATACGCCGCCTGTGCCTGGAAACGGGATAAGGCACAAACATGCCCGCCGGCGAATCTTACCCAGGTTCGGGGCTCTTCTAGGAGATAACACCGCTACTCCTGCTCTGCAGGGTCTCCGCATGATCAGTCAAGCAAGAATGGTGGCTAGAAGCTTGCTCCTTGAGCTATTTCTCTTGAGGGGGAAGAAGAACAAGGCTAGCCCTAGCTTCCTCTCTCTATATGTGGGTGTGGGTGGATTGAGGTCTAAACCCTTTGCATGGGTGCCCTGGGGGTTTATATAGGCCTACCCCCAGGGGTACAAAGGTAATCTGGCCGGGTGTAGGACCCAGTTGTCAGTGTCTGTGGTCGCCGGTTTCTTCGTCGGCCGCTGGAGCCCGCCGCCTGGTGGGTCCCGCCGTCTGTCTCGTACTTGGCCGACAGACCGCGCTTGCCATTGGCGAAGTCTGCCGCTCTTGAATCATCGTGGCAATGCCCATGCGATAGCGTCTTGGCTTTGTCGGGGGAGGTGTGGCTACAGTACGGACGCCTTGCAGGCGTTCACTGGAGCCACTCGCCGTCTCTTCTGATTAATGGCGCACATACTTTGAGGAAGGGTGCTTGCCGCCTTCTGGCTTCTCACTGCCAAGTAGGGCATGCCGCCTGCAGGCCTACCGACAGCCCCTAGTGGGGGCATGGCCTCCCTCGTTATGGGTGATGTCATGGGCTGCGTGGTAATAGTGCCGCGCCGGGTGGGGGATGTCCGCCCATTACACCGCGCTATGGCCATGCTCTGCCCTGGATTCTATGGTGGAAGGCTGCACCGTAGCCACGCCCAGTCTCGTCGTCTTAATGTGGAGCAAACTTCAAGGGTGTGGAGGGGGGCCGCCTCCTAGGATCCGACCTCTCTGGAGGCCGCCTGGTAGGAGTCGGCCCACCTCAAGGCGGTCTTGTGGGCACTGCCGCCCTCTAGCAGCCAGCCGCTCAGACCAGCCGGCCTTGAGAAGGCGGCTCTTCGTCTTCGAGGCATGAGGGGTGCAACCAGCCCCGCTGTCTTGAATCGCCATGGGGAGCGGATGAGGCTACCCATGGTCATTCACTAAAAAAGAGCACACAAGAAAAATACTTGGGTGACGCGGAGCTCCTCCTCCTTGGCAGCGAGCTGCTCCTTGAGCTACCGGTGCGTGTCCAGGAGCCGGTTGAAGACGCTGACCCGGTTGGAGTCCAGTTGCTGCGGAAGGCAACGATCAACACAAGACAACAATTTAAGATTCGACCCAACTGCTACGCAGTTGGCCCGGATCTCGAGGGCTACACCCAGTGGGTGCGCTAGCGCGCCCCCACAAAGAAGAAGCAACAGAAAAAGAAAATCAGACAAGGAAGAACTTATGAGCACGTCGCGCTCCAGCTCCCGCGTCTGCTCCAGCTTGGCCTGGGTGAAGGCCTGGATCCGGTCCGTCCGCCCTCGCAGGCGCTGGCTCATGGCGGCCATCACCGCCTCCTCCTAGGTCTGGGGCCCGTGGACCTCGCTGGTCCCGCTCCACGCCAGCTGCGACCCGACGGCCCGGCGACCCCCTGGCCTGAGCACTAGCGCATGCTCTCCGCTGGACACCTCCCCTGCGGCTGGTGCCTTCTCCGGCACCCTTTACGGTACCGTCGCCGGTTCAGTGGCCGGAGCGGCCTGAGGCTCCACCACCAGCGAAGCCTCGCTCGTCGACGCATGAGGCACCCCTCGGAAGGCGCCTCCTCCAAGACGGCGTCACCGCCGCCCCCGTCGGCCCCCGTCCGCTCAACCACGTCGGTCTACGGCGGGTGTCGTCCCCGACAACCACGACCTCTCGGTCGAGGTCCATCACATCCGCACGACCGCCTTGGCCGCGCTCCCCCTCCAATGACGGCACGAAGACCGTCGTCGCCACCACCGTCCCTGCCGGCATCTCTGGCCACGCCGGCTCGCGTCCACATCGCCATGGCGTTAACCCATGCCTAGGTCGACGCCGCCTCCAACTCCGCCTCGGCCCGGTTCCGGTCCCGCCAGGCCAGGCCTTCAGTGTCGGCCGAGTCCAGACAAAGATCCGGATCCGCCCGCTCCTCCTCCTCGTCCCGGTCGACAGTGCCAAACCGGCTCCTCCGGAACGTGGTGCCCTCATTGGACGTAGCATCTGCCGCCGCCGGTATAGCGAAAATCGGTGACACGAAAGCGAGATGTAGTAATACGCAAGAGCCAAGCAGAGCCGCTCGGCCACTAAGTTCAAGCAAGAAAGGAACTCAACCCGACACCACCGGAATGGCGGGCCTCGCCGCCCTCTCCTGTGGAGCGCCACACCTCCTCTTGGCGGGCGGCTTCGCGCCCCCAGCCGGGTTTGCCGCGCGCTTCATGACCGGGGCCCACGGCACGACGTTGTCCTTCTCTTGCGGCCGGCTCACCGCCGGCTCCCCCCGAGACAACCCGGCTCCGGCCACACCACTGCCCCTTCTGCCCGGCACCACTGCATGAACGGCTCGCGTCAGCATCCCCAAAAACGTCGCGTGCCCCGCAAATCAAGAAGTGAAGACAAACTTACCCGCTCGGTGCCCCACGCCCGCGTCGGCGGTCGTCCCCTCCCCTCCGTCGTGGGCCGCAGGCTCCTCCGAGGCAGCGCGCGCGCCACCTGCGTCCGCGCCCGGTCATAAGGATGCCAGATGGCGTTCAGAAGCACCTCCCGCGTCGCGTTTGGGCGAATAATAAGATGAGTAGCAGCAAAGTATGGAGACCAGGGACTCACCACGGGCGCCGGTTTCGCCTGGCTATACAGAGGTTTCCTGAACTCCCAGTCGTCCCGCAGGTTGGCCTTGGAGATGCCATTGACCCGACGAGAGACCTGGTTCACCCTCAGCCGCAAGTTCGACATGCGGTTGGGGTCCTGAAGCCCGGTCATTTTGCCGATGAGGTGGGTGCGCTGCTGCAGCGGCAACACTCGGTGCCTGATGAAGGCGGTGATGAGGTCGGTGCCGGTGAGCCCTTCCCGCTCCTTCATCACTGACACTAGTTCGCACAGGTTGAGCACCTCCTGCGACGAATGCTTGGGGTAGTAACCCCAATTCTATTTCCCCTACTGCGGCGAGTTGATGAAGGGCGGCAGGTTGATGCGGTCCGCGCTGAGGTTGCGGACGTAGAAGAAATAATTCTGCCACTTCTTGGCAGAATTCTCCAGTGGAATCTTGGGGCAGTTAGCGCCCGACCGCTTGGAGATGATGACGGCATCCCCGCGGTCGGACATCTCCCCGGCCCTTGGCCCCTGCTACTTCAAGGAGAAGAAGCGCACCCAGAGGTCGACTGAAGGCTCGATCCCCAGGTACCCCTCGCAGAGGGTGACAAAGGCCGAAAGCTGCACGATGGCGCTGGTGCTAAGATATTGAGGCTGGAGCCCGAAGAACTCCAGGAAGTCGCAGAAGAAGGTGCTCACAGGAAGGCCGAACCCACACTTGCAGTGCAGATAGAAGACCACGCGCTCTGTGCCCTCAGGCCGTAGCTCTCACTCACCCTGCGGCAGGCGTGCGACAACCTTCGTCTCCCCCGGCAAGCGCCTGGTGGTGCGAAGATAGGCAATGTCGTCCTGGGTGACGTTCGAGGCCATCCACGAGCCCGACGGCAGCGCCATGGATGAAGAAGAAAAAGAGAAAGGAAGAAGAATGGCGATTAAGCTCTGCTCGAAGCAGTGGGTGTCGCAGCGTGCGGCGGTCGCAAGAAGCAGAGGAAGGATGAAGGGGCAGGGGAGTGCGAGCGAGAATGATTTCCGACCCCCTCCCCCAATTTATAACCGCGGTTTGAAACATGGGGAAGTGGGATCGTTTGCACTCGCCTTTCCCACTTCCCCACAATAACTGCGCACGTACGTGCGCAATAACTGCCTTGAGAAGCGCAACCGACTTGAGGGTGCCGCAATATATCCGTGCGCGTGGGCCGAGGGCACACGGCCACAGGCCCCAGCATGTTCCCCTGTCCTGTCGCGCGCGTAGCCTGTTAGGCCCCTCCGGCTTCCGGGCGCCACATGGCGCCCGCCCAAAGTCCAAAAGATTGCCCCAAGATTCGGCAGACTCCTCGGTTTCCCGCCGCTGTCGGGATGCCGCGATCCGGCTTCCGGAAGCCGTCACACAGTTGGTGTTGCCGGAACCGGCGGCCACAAAATTCGCCTCCTCAAGAGGGGGAAACTGCGAAGGCCCCCCCATCCGAAGACGGCGGACCTTCACAGCTTTGGGGACTACTGTCGGGGGGATGAACCCCGGGCAGGCAACGGAACCCGGATCCTTTTCAAAAACAATGGGGCCAGCATCGCCCCTCAAGCCGGCTCGTGCCTGGTCGGATCGCTCAACCCGGCCGAACCCCTCGACCCGGCCCAACTCTCCAACCCGGCCGAACTCCTCAACCCGGCCCCAACGACCAGCTCAAGACAGCCAAACCCGGCACATGAAGACTTCTCCAACAAGCCAGCCCCGCTCTTGGCTTGTTTCCCAATCCGGTCGCGGGTCAGCTCCCGTCCCATCCTAGTCGTACGATGGGACGAGTCTCCATCTATCGATGATCGAGGCAATAGTGCCCCGCCCATGCCTCTGGTCAGCAGGGGCGTGGCAACAGTGCCCACCTACCTGCTGATCAGGGCCGGGCGTAACAGTGGCAACCATAAATCGCTTTCTTGGCGCCAAAGAAGCGGTGACCTGATGGAACGCCACCGTAGCCGACTCGACTCGGCCACTCCCTGACGAACAACAAGACGACAAATAGTGCCCCTACGGCCGCGGGGGCCGCACCCGAAGAACCCGGCGAGCCCTGACACCCGGCGGGTCCCGGCGCCGGCTTCCCGGACTATGACAATCCGGCCCCACGGCCTTGTAACATTACCCTTGTACCCCTGGGGGGTTGGTCTATAAAATCCCCCAGGAGCCCTCATGCATAGGGGCACTCACGCATAATGAGAACCACAGTGCACTCTAGATCAACTAGACTAGCCGCACCAGGAGAAGGAGCAGCTTGAGCCCAGGCCAGCTTCCCTTCTTCCTCAATACAACTCTGGGAGCAACTCTGTACTGATACATATCAACTACACTCGGCAGGACTAGGGGTGTTATCTCTCCGGAGAGCCCCGAACCTGGGTTTGTCTTGCGTCCTGCGCTCGCTCATGCCGACCTCGCCTCTGGAGCCCACCATTGCCCTTGAGCCTCCTCCTATCTTTAGCCATCCCTTGGCATCTGCCGTGCGCCCACCACGACAATGGGCATCCAAGAGGGATATAATAAAAAATTCATAAAGAGCATTGAATATATGAGAAGTTTGATTCCTTGCACTTGTTTTGAGATATAAAGATGGTGATATTAGAGTCGTGCTAGTGAGTAATTGCGGATCGGTAGAAATACTTGTGTTAAAGTTTTTGATTCCCATAGCATGCACATATGGTGAACCGTTATGTGATGAAGTCGGAGCATGATTTATTTTTTTTGTTGTCTTCCTTATGAGTGGCGGTCAGGGACGAGCGATGGTATTTTCCTACCAATCTATCCCCCTAGGAGCATGTGTATTAGTACTTTGTTTTGATAGCTAATAAACTTTTGCAATAAGTATGTGATTATTTATGAGTAATCTTGAGTCCATGGATTATACACACTCTCACCCTTACACCGTTGCTAGCCTCTCTAGTACCGCACAACTTTCGCCGGTGCATTAAACCCACCATATACCCTTCCTCAAAATAGCCACCATATAACTACCTATTATGGCACTTCCATAGCCATTCCGGGATATATTGCCATGCAACTTCCAGCGTTTCGTTTATTATGCCACGCACCATCATTGTTGTATTGCTTTGCATGATCGTAAGATAGCTAGCATGATGTTTTCATGGATTGTCCCTTCTTTTGATATCGTTGCTACGCTAGATCATTGCACATCCCGGTACACCGCCGGAGGCATTCATATAGAGTCATATCTTTGTTCTAGTATCGAGTTGTAATTCTTGAGTTGTAAGTAAATAAAAGTGTGATGATCATCATTATTAGAGCATTGTCCCATGTGAGGAAAGGATGATGGAAGTTATGATTTCCTCACAAGTTGGGATGAGTCTCCGTACTTTAAAAAATAAAAGAGGCCGAAGAGCCCAATAAAAAAGAGGCCAAAGAGCCCAAATAAGATAAAAAAGAGAAGAAATAGAGAAGGGACAATATTAATATCCTTTTCCACACTTGTGCTTCAAAATAGCACCATATTATTCATGATAGAGAGTATCCTATTTTATCACTTGCATATACCTCTACTGCAGAATGCTACTAACGCGACACTATGATGAGAGAACCTTTCACAAAATTGTGTGCAATGCATTAATCGCAAACGGTGATGTAAAAAGACCGTAAAAAAGATGCAAAACATTTGTGATGAATGATACATCAAACACGGTTCAGATTTTAGTTGTGTGTGCGATGAGGGGCATACGGTTGATCTGTACGAACTGTTTGCGATGAGACAGAACAACAGAAACGGGCAGCCAGATCAAGGTGTGTGCGATATATGGCATACAGTTCGCTCCGATGAACCGTTTGCGATGAGTGAGGTGAACACAAATGATTTGGCGTAAAAAGATGTGTTTGATATCCGGCACACAGGTCGGTGATCAGAATTTTGTGCGATCATTATAGACAGCCCATACGATCTTATTGTGAATTGTGTGCTCGTCAGGGCACATAGTTCAACAAACCAACCTGTTGGCGATAATGTAGAAGATCTCTGTTGAATACATATTACTAACCGTCTGCGATGAAATTGACAGGATAAACAAAGATATATACAGTCTGCTTAATTTAGTCCTTCTTGTTGTTGTTCTTGTTGGATGGCCCCGCGACATCGTCTTGGCTAGGACGCTTCTTGCCGCTGACCATTGGCTTTTCATCGTCGCCGCCATCGTCATCGTCGTTCCTGTCGTTGTCGTCCCCCTCCTCGTTCAACCATTCCTCCTCATGATCATCGTTGTCGGTGTCAAAACCGGCGGATCTCGGGTAGGGGGTCCCGAACTGTGCGTCTAGGCGGATGGTAATAGGAGACAAGGGACACGATGTTTTTACCCAGGTTCGGGCCCTCTCGATGGAGGTAAAACCCTACTCCTGCTTGATTAATATTCATGATATGGGTAGTACAAGAGTAGATCTACCACGAGATCAGAGAGGCTAAACCCTAGAAGCTAGCCTATGGTATGATTGTTGTTAGATCCCTCGGACTAAAACCCTCCGGTTTATATAGGCACCAAAGAGGGTTAGGGTTACACAGAGTCGGTTACAATGGTAGGAGATCTACATATCCGTATCGCCAAGCTTGCCTTCCACGCCAAGGAAAGTCCCATCCGGACACGGGACGAAGTCTTCAATCTTGTATCTTCATAGTCCAGGAGTCCGGCCAAAGGTCATAGTCCGGCTATCTGGACACCCCCTAATCCGGGACTCCCTCAGTAGCCCCCGAACCAGGCTTTAATGACGACGAGTCCGGCGCGTAGATTGTCTTCGGCATTGCAAGGCGGGTTCTTCTCCAAATCCTGTGTACCTGTTTGAATAGTGTGCGGCTTCTTGTAAATATCGCGCCCCTTGGCTTCCACGCCCAATAATGGCCATCTTCCACGTGTTGAACGAATGCGAAAAGCCAGGGTATTTTTACATTTACCCCCTAGCTGCGCAAATGAGCTGCCTATATAAGAGACGAGGATCTAGATCCGAATCACACCACCTTCCCTTCGGGAGATTTCATCGGAGCGCATCTGACCGAAACCCATTCTATCATGGACAGTCGGCACGCCTCCTCCTCTTGCCCTCCTAGTCCTCAGCCTGGAGATTGGGAGATATGCTCCGTCCCGCACATCGAGTTAGTGACGCTCCAATCCAAGGGGTTTCTTCCCCCAGCCTTCATGGTTCCGGTTCGAGCCGGACTCGCCACCTATAAGGGCGGAAAACAAGCGGAGAGCGTCCCCAGTCCCTCTCGAGGAGAGCGGGTATGCCTTGTCCCTTATTTGATAAGAGGGCTCGGATTTCCAATTCATCCGTTTCTCTGGGGGCTCCTGGAGTTCTATGGCCTCTAGTTGCACAACCTTACGCATGCCTCCATTCTGCATATTGCAGGCTTCGTGGCCCTTTGCGAGCTGTTTTTGGGCATCGAGGCTCATTTCACGCTGTGGAAGAGGTTGTTCTGCCTCGTACCCCGTTCTCAGGAGGGTTCGATATATCAAGTGGGCGGAGCCAAACTATGGCGCATCGCCGGGACCGGATATCTATCTGGAACCCCGAAGAAGGCATCCGAAGACTGGCCTTCGGAATGGTTTTATATAGAAGATGTCCCCCTGCCGGACCCTGTTCGGGTCGGCCTCCCGGAGTTCAGTAATGCTCCTTTGAAGAAACGCCTAAACTGGCGTCCACGGAGCCCTCGGAGGGAAAATAGCGGGGCGTCCTTTACCTGATGAGCCGAATAAGGTTGTTGGCTCATTCCGGACTGACCATGATCGGGGGTCATGGCCACATGCATTATGCGGGGGGTGCATCCGCTCCAGTATAGGGGCCACCCCATGTGGGATTTCAACGGGGAGGATGATGCCACCCGCCATGGCCGTAAGGGGCCGGGACCGGTCGCCGATCTGATGAAGATCTTGTCCGCATTGTACAAGGGAGAAGAAGAAGAATTTCTTCGCGTCAATCCTCAGGACGGGTTTTCTATGAACAATCCTCCAAGCTGGGTAAGCGGACATTTCTTTTTGTCCATCCGATCCATATTCCCATAGTCAAGTATCTCATTTTGTGATTTTGACGCGAGGCTGCGCCGAGCCGTAAAGGATATAAACAGCTGCCTCCACAACCCGAAGATCCGGAACGGTTCCTCGATCCGGCCTCCCAAGAGGATCCGGACATATCGGTGGAGCTAATCGATGGGGTATTTCATCAGCTGAGCATTGATAATGCCCTGGTTGCCATTACGGCCGATTACCCTAGAATACTTCCCGCCTCGCCGGTAACTGAGACCGAAGCCCCGATACTTTGAGAATGATTCGTCCTTGCTTATTTTTTATCACCGTACACCAACGGCGTTTTGCAGGGGGGGCCCTTGAGGCGGAAGGCCGAGCCTGCGGCGGCTGGCCAACAAGGGGCAAAGACGGCCCAAGAAAGCTAAAAAGAAGTGGTCCGGATCAAGCGCCAAGTATAGCGGTATGGCGTATCACCTTATTCCCAGGTTTTATTCCGGAAGGCATACTAATGCTCGTGCTCTCTTCAGAAAAAGCGCTCGCGGACTATGTCCGGGAGGTTATAATCGAGCCTCCATGACCCGGGCTTCAAAGCCGAGCCTGGAAGAGGCGAACATGAGGCGTCGTCGGATGCTCCTCCGACAGAGGATGCCGACAGATTGTCCGCCACCAACTCCGAGGTGGAGAGTGCCGTGAATCACAGGCGCCGCCGGACAATTCTTCGTGACACATGTTTCTCCCAAGAGGCGTTGAATGCCTTTAATTCGGGAGATGCGCACCTCCGTGCCGCTCAAGATGGTCTAGCCAGAGCCACGGAGCAGTATGTAAAAGACATACAAGTGAGGAAATTTAACAGTTATATATGCCAAGAGTTCCCCGAGACTTGAAATAGTTAGAATAACTAATTTAAGGAGCATTTATTGTGCAGGATCTTACAGAAAAGAATACCCAACTGTCCCAGGAGCTTGAAGAGTGCAAAGCCCAACTTGAGGCTGCACAAGCCGCGACAGGGGAAGCCAAAGAGACCCCCTCTGGTAATATACGTTTTTTAAAAGATAAGTATGTCGTGAAGTGCGGCTTCTGTATAGATCTGACAATAACTTTGCAGATGGCGCCGGGGTAGATCCGGACAAGCAACATCTCTTGCGCCGGTTAAAGGCCGGCGAGAACGTGTTTACGAGGGTGAGGCAGGAGAAAAATAATCTCCAAGATGCTAACACCCAGCTGGGTGAGGAACTAAAAGATGTTCGTGCCCGGTATGTCGACTTCGTTAAGGAGAATCGTGACCCGACACGGCATTTTTAGTAAGTGCTTAAACGAACTTTGAAAAAAGAGTTCGGCGAGGAAGTCGACTAATAGAGTTATGTCTGTAGGTATGCTCACAGGCCGTCCTGCAAAGGAAATGCCCGCTTCTACGGGTGACCTTCTTCCCGAGCTCTTGCAACTTCACGAACGAGTTCGGCAGGTGATAAAAGTCGTCGCCCAGGCCTTGTGGCCATCTGTCTCCCTGCCTGAAGGCCTTGGGGAGCTTGTAGAGAGGCTCCAGGGAGCATGGCGGCGCTTCCAATTATGGAAGATATCGGCCTGCCGTCAAGGCGCCAGGGAGGCCTGGGCCATGGTGAAGACGCGGTACACGAAGGCTGACCCAAACCACATGGCCGAGGTCGGACCTGTGGGGCCTGATGGGAAGGAGATCCCTGTGAGCTTAGTGTACGGCCAGGTAGAATTGGCCGTGAAGTATTCCCAGCAAGACTGTAAACTAGACAGCCTGTTAGATGGCATTGAAGAGGAATACAATTAGTCAAATTGACTATGTAATTTAAGGTGACATGTAAAATGCCTTCTAGCCGGATTGTAGATCGTTTGTCATAGCGGACCTTTTCGCTTCAACCTCGGGACCCGATGAGTGCAGGTGTGTCCGAATACCCTCGCGGTTATATAAAAACCGGGACATGCGTGGAGACCAGGCGTAGGGGTCATTAGTGCTTTATCAGACAAGTGCCCAACTAGTTATGTTATATTACATGGTTAGTAAGAAACATCTTCCAGGGAGAATAGTTCCGTTAGGGGTTCCTTCCCCTAGGAGGCATGCCCTAAAGTGCATGTCCGGACTGCGAAAAAAGCAGAAAAACATCTGGGGGCAGATAAATAAATAGGTAAGAAATCTTCTTTTAGTTCACCGACCGAATATTCTCTTAAGAACGCTAGCTTCCGGCTTCACCCAGTCTGAGGTACACATCCGGCTGACCCGGCAGTAACAATCGCAGAGGTGCTCCCTTTACCACCTGGCCGAACAATCGGGAATGTAGGGGTAAGCACAGGAGCTAGGCAACCCAGCTTGGCCAAAACTTAAGTCATATCGATGCATATAATGGTGAATAAAAGGTACATGCGGAAGTGTGACACATGTATTGGGCATGAAGCCCTTATAATTACGCTTCTGTGAAAGAAGCCCCCAGGTGCAATGAGCGCAGATAGCGCGTCAAGTGTGTGCAAACAATGCGCTAACGATCCTTCAAAGGCTGGAAAGAAAAAGGAGGGAGAAGGAGAAAAATAGAAGACATATAAAATACAAAATATGGACAGAAGAAGGAGACGAACTCAGAATCCGGCGCTAGGCGTAGAATGTTCGGAGACGGGCTGCGTTCCATGGGTTCGGCTCGAGTCGGTTATCCGATGCATCTCGCAGACGGTACGCTCCACCGGTCAGGACTTGGTCGATGATAAAGGGACCTTCCCATTTGGGATTTAGTTTGTCCTTTTTCTTGTCCGGCAGGCATAGAACTAGCTCGCCAACATTGTAAGTTTTGGCCCGTACTTCTCTGCTTTGATATCTTTGAGCCTGCTATTGATAAAATGCGGAACGGGCTTTTGCTACGTCACGCTCCTCCTCCAAGGCGTCCAAACTGTCCTGCCAATCGAGCTCGACTTCTCTTTCTTCGTACATGCGCACGCGAGGTGAGTCATGAATTATGTCGCAGGGCAGAACTACCTCTGCGCCGTATACCATAAAGAATGGTGTGAATCCGGTCATGCGATTCAGAGTGGTCCTCAGCCCCCAGAGTACGGATTCGAGCTCCTCTACCCAGTGCGTGTTAGATTCCTTGAGGGACCGCACTAATCTGGGTTTGATGCCGCTCATAATTAGACCATTTGCTCGCTCAACTTGACCGTTAGTTTGAGGGTGATAGACTGAAGCGTAGTCGAGCTTAATGCCCATGTTTTTGCACCAGAGTTTGACCTAGTTGGCCGTAAAGTTCGTGCCGTTATCAGTGATGATGTTGTGGGGGACACCGTAATGGTGTACGACCCCTGATATGAAGTCTATCACCAGTCCGGATACGGCCGTCTTGACAGGCTTGGCCTCTATCCATTTGGTGAATTTATCCACCATGATCAGTAGGTATTTTTGCTTGTGGGTTCCCCCTTTAATTAAGGGGTCCGACCATGTCATGCCCCCAGACCGCAAAGGGCCAGGTGATGGGTATAGTTTTGAGGGTGGTGGGTGGCATGTGGCTTTGATTAGCAAAGAGCTGGCATCCGACGCATCGTTGGACTAAGTCCTAAGCATCTGCCCGGGCCGTCGGCCAATAAAATCCTGTACGGAAGGCCTTGCCTACAAGGGCCCGGCCTGCGGCGTGGTGCCCGTCGAGTCCGGCATGAATTTCAGCCAGAAGATTCCGCCCTTCCTCTTCGGAGATACACCTTTGAAGGACTCCGGTTGTGCTTTTCATATAAAGCTCTCCCTCATGGACTTTGTAGGCTTTAGATCGCCGCACTATGCAGCGGGCCTCGTTTTGGTCCTCGGGAAGTTCCTGCCTGGTTAGGTAGGCTAGGAATGGATTACATCCACGGGGCAATGACTGCCATTATTACATGGGTTTGAGGGTGTTATTTCGTTGGTAGAACCACCAAGCTGTGTCGAGAATGTTTGGTGTGGGGCGGTGTGGTTGGGTCCGGGTTGTTATTTCGGACTCTCCCTCCCATGTCTGGATGACTTGAACAGCCTCTCTAGGAAGATGTTGGGGGGGGGGGGACAGCATCGCGCTTTGCGCCGATGCATGCCAACACGTCTGCTGCCTGGTTGTTATCCCGGGCTATATGGTCAAATTCGAGCCCCTCGAACCGAGCTGACATTTTTAGGACGGCATTGCGATAGGCTGCCATTTTCGGATCCTTGGCATCAAAGTCTCCATTTATTTGGGATATCGTGAAGTTCGAATCCCCGCGCACCTCTAGGCGTTGAATGCCCATGGAGACTGCCATCCGGAGACCATGTAGAAGGGCCTCGTATTGAACTGTATCTCCTGTTGGGGACGTCAGAACGATGCCAGCTCCTAGGCCAGCCAACATTTTGGAGCCGTCGAAGTGCATTATCCAGTTGGAATATGCGCCGTACTCTTTAGGGAGTTCGGCTTCGGTCTATTCGGCGACGAAGTCGGCCAAAACTTGCGACATAATAGCTCTCCGTGGCTTATAGGTTATGTCGAACGGGAGGAGCACAATGGCCCATTTGGCAATCCGGCCCGTCACATCGCGGTTGTTTATAATGTCGTTAAGGGGTACTTCAGAGGCTACTATTATTGAACACTCTTGAAAGTAGTGTCACAACTTCCGGGATGCCATAAATACCGCGTATGCTATCTTTTGATAATGCGGGTACCGCGACTTGCATGGAGTTAGGACAGTGGACACGTAGTAAACTGGTATTTGAAGGGGGAACTTGTGTCCGTCCGTTTCTCGTTCGACAACGAGCACCGCGCTTACAACTTGATGAGTTGCCGCCATGTATAATAGCACTGGTTCGCCCATGTTAGGCGCGGCCAGGACCGGGTTTGTTGCCAATATGGCTTTTATTTCTTCGAGTCCGGCCGTGGCGGCATCCGTCCACTCGAAGTGTTCGGTGCGTCGGAGGAGGCGATAAAGGGGTAATGCCTTTTCTCCCAAGCGGGAGATAAAAGCGGCTTAGAGCCGCCATACGCATCGATCAATTTTGTATTTCTTTCGGTATTTTGGGATATCCAATTGTGACAGAGCTCGGATCTTGGCTGGGTTTGCTTCAATTCCTCTACCGGACACAATGAAGCCCAAGAGCTTTCCGGCTGGTACGCTGAAAACGCATTTTTCCGGGTTGAGCTTGATGTCATATGTTCGGAGATTATTGAATGTGAGCCTCAAGTCGTCTACTAGAGTTTTGACATGCTTGCTTTTGACGACCACATCATCTACGTATGCCTCCACTGTTTTTGCCGATCTAGTTTGCGGACATGTACGAATCATGCGGCGATATGTTGCGCCGGCGTTTTTGAGCCCGAAGGGCATTGTGTTGAAGCAGAATGGGCCATATGGAGTGATGAATGCTATTGTGGCTTGGTCAGGCTCTGCCATCTTAATTTGGTGGTAGCCGGAGTATGCATGGAGGAAACACAATGAATCGTGTCATGCGGTAGCGTCGATGATTTGATCGATGCGGGGGAGGGTGAAGGGATCCTTTGGCCAAGCCTTGTTGAGGTCCTTGAAATCGACGCATAGGCGCCAGGATTTGTCCTTCTTTGGTACCATCACTAGGTTTGCTAGCCAGTCCGGATGTTTTATATCTCTGATGAATCCGGCCTCCAATAGTTTGGCTAGCTCCTCTCCCATGGCTTTATCTCTTGGGTTCGGAGAAACGCCAAGAGCCTGTTTATGCGGCTTGAACCCTTTTAGGATGTTTAGGCTGTGCTCGGCCAGCCGGCTTGGGATTCCTGGCGTGTCTGAAGGGTGCCAGGCAAAAATGTCCCAATTTTCGCGTAGGAATTCTCTTAGTGCGGCGTCTACATCAGGATTTAATTGTGTCCCAATGGAGGCCGTTTTTGTAGGGTCCGTTGGATGGAATTGGAATTTGACTATTTCTTCCGCTGGTTTGAAGGACGTGGACTTGGATCTCTTATCGAGTATCACATCGTCCCTATTCACCGTGGAGCCTTGGTAGCGATGAGTTCCTCGACCGCTAGGAGCTTGGATAGTGCCTCAAGGGCCGGTGTGGCTGTCTTATTTTGGTAGCAGTGCTATATGCAGGTCACTAGCAAGAGTGATGATTCCATTGGGCCCGGGCATTTTGAGCTTCATGTACCCATAATGGGGTATAGCTTGAAAAATTGTGAATGCCTCTCGCCCTAAGAGAGCGTGGTATCCGCTGTTGAACGGGGCCACTTGGAACGTGACTTCCTCGGACCTGTAATTATCCGGGGTGCCAAACACCACATCCAGTGTGATTTTTCCTGTACAGCGTGCTTCCCGACTAGGGATTATTCCTCTAAAGGTTGTGTTGCTTCGCTCAATGCGGCTCCAGTCTATTTCCATTTTTTGGAGGGTTTCCTCGTAAATGAGGTTCAATCTGCTGCCACCGTCCTTGAGTACCTTGGTAGACTTCGGCAAGGCTACGGAGTGTTCGTTTCCGCATATTATTTGATGCGAAAGTCTCAAAGACTGTTAATACCGTACTGGTATCCCTGGGCTGGTGCTCTAGAGCTAGAAGCTCTTCGCCACTTTTGGCCACCTGCCGTAGTATCCAACATGCTCTAAGGCTATGAGTTGGAGTGGCGCCCTCTGTACTCTGAATTTTACAGGGTCCATTGAGACATCCCTCCAGTACGGTTCCATGCCCTATAGAGGGTTTTTTCTTTTTGGTATTTAACCCAGGTGCCTGGCGATGATGCACCCTTTTATTTCAGACTGGGGTTGTATTCAAGGCTGGATTGTCCCAAAATCTTGCTTCGATTTTCCAGGCGCTTTCCATCGCACAGTACTTTCGTACTATGGACGCCAAGTCAGCAAAGCGTGTAATGTCACGGTGGCTTATTGCGTTGAGGATCCCGTTGTCCGTGCAATTATTGCAAAAGAATGAGATTGCGTCCTCCTCGCGGCAGTCTTTTATCCTGTCCATAACCAGGAGGAATCTGGCCCAGTAATGGTGTACTGTTTCTGTGGACTCTTGCCGAATTTGAGATAGGTCGCTTATGTTTGGGTGGGCGGGTGGAATTAAATCCGGAACCGCGCCCAATCTGAGACTTAAGGGCCAAGGAGCTTCCAAACTTGGAAGCTTGGATTCTTGTATGTTGTCCAATGAATCTAGCCCGCTACCTGACTTTAGGTTCAGGACTTGAGTGACGTCCTCTCCTCCGCGGGAATCCGGCATGGAGGGATCGGGAATCCGGACATAGCTAGTCCTTAAGATAGAAGAAGGGTCGCCGTATTGTTCCTCTACCACAGCAATGTGCTGGGTAACCTGGGGAGAGTTAATCTCTCTCAGATCGGGTTTAGGCCCAATCTGATCATTGTCTGTAGCGACTCCCAGGGCGGCGATGCGATCCAAGAGCTCGTTTAAGGAAGAGAGCTCCATCGGATCTAACTGCTCGGCGAGCTCCGAGTTAACGTGAAGATTGCTTTTGATGACCCGAGAAGTCATCGTCGGCGCGGCGGCTGAACAGGCGGTCATAAGAAAAACGCCTAGCCGGAGAGTTTGACCGACAGCCAAAGCTTCTTTAGCAGCTTGATGCCGTCTTTAAAGGCGGGATGCGGCATCCTTCGGACGGCAATGACACGGAGGAACTCTCAATGAAAGCACCAATGTCGATTGTCAAAACCGGCGGATCTCGGGTAGGGGGTCCCGAACTGTGCGTCTAGGCGGATGGTAACAGGAGACAAGGGACACGATGTTTTTACCTAGGTTCGGGCCCTCTTGATGGAGGTAAAACCCTACTCCTGCTTGATTAATACTGATGATATGGGTAGTACGAGAGTAGATCTACCACGAGATCAGAGAGGCTAAACCCTAGAAGCTAGCCTATGGTATGATTGTTGTTCGTCCTACGGACTAAAACACTCCGGTTTATATAGGCACCGAAGAGGGTTAGGGTTACACAGAGTCGGTTACAATGGTAGGAGATCTACATATCCGTATCGCCAAGCTTGCCTTCCACGCCAAGGAAAGTCCCATCCGGACACGGGACGAAGTCTTCAATCTTGTATCTTCATAGTCCAGGAGTCCGGCCAAAGGTCATAGTCCGGCTATCCGGACACCCCCTAATCCGGGACTCCCTCAATCGTCGTCCTCTTCTTCGTCCTCCGACGGTTCCTCGTCCGCCTGGTTGTCATCTGACGACTCCGGAGGCGACGTCCCTTCCATGAACCGGATATAATCGAGGTCTAGGCTCGACGCCGGACTCATGGAAGATGAGCGGGATGATTCCGATGTTGACCTATCATCGGGCGCCAGACTGCTGGCCGAACTCTCGTCCTTGCTGTCACTCGACATGGCTTCACAATGTGTGCCAGTGTGTAGCACGGCCAGCCAGGGACGATGAAGATGGTGGACACTTAAGCGGGGTATGCAGAGAAGAGGAACTGCCAATTGAAGCGGGGATTGAAGCGGGGGTTGACGTATTATCTAACCGCTGATATAATCAACCGCAATTATTTGTACCCAGTCGCTCCAAATTCCCGGGGTTGCGCATGACTCCTATTGGCTATTTGGCTGGTTTCCTTTTTCAGGACAAAAACAAGGAACTAGTTTTGGGATTATGCACCGGTGCCGGTACGAACGGAGTAGGACAGTTGGCAAGCAATACATTGAGCTCTTCTTATTGATAAAGCCAGTAATAATCAAACTAGAAAGGAAAAGAAAAAAGACAAAGAAAAATATCTGCACGAATCTTCGCGTAACATCAATGGCATAGGACCTAGATGTGCATTACTTAGAGCACATCTAGATTTGCTTTAGCAATACTGTCAAACAAAACTCCTAATCATCATTGCAAACAACGCATAGAACATGGCTAATGCGACAACCACAACTACACATGCTAGTTCCTTCTTGTCTCTTGATTTCATCATTGCTGTGATTGATTCTTTCTTGCTTCATCGTACTAATTGTACATTCCAGATCAGCCAGCTTTCTTCTTCACCTTTACGTTATCTTCTCGCGAGCTTGGTGATAACACTACGAGCCCCGCCATGCCATTCTTACGTCCAGCCAGGTTAACAAAGGCACAAGCCTCATATCCCTGCCAATGTTAAATAGTATTACGGATGAGCGGTGGCATTAATCAAGTAAAATGACGAACTTAATTAGCACTAACCTCTAAGGGGCAACTGAGAAACCGCCTGCCAATGTCGAATCCCTTCGTGCATACACGTTGAGCGGGAGTGTGCCCGTGCACACAACTCAGCTTTTGGTACTTCTTGGTGGCGCAAAACTCGGAGTCGAACTTGTGTTGCGAGTGGAGGTCAAGCTCGAATCCGGCGGAGATCGCTTTCACAGGGGGTCATTCAGGACGGATTCAGCAAGGAACTATACTTTGGACATGCTAAAAAAGATCGGGATAGATTGGAACCTGACAGGACGATTCGGATCCGTAGTACACCTACCTTCTGATGACCTTAGGCAAGTGCTCGGCGGCGACCGCCGTCGTGGCAGCAATACAAGCAGGAGCAGCCGCACCGAAACCATCAGCCCCACTCGTCCACATTCCCCCAATGTCAGCGCGACGCGAGGGAATTTGGAGGCTATGTAGGGATTTGGGGGAAATGGGGAAACTGTGGAGATAAGCTAACGGTCGGGAACTACTAATGGCACTATATATATGTTGTATACGGCACACTGTTTGTACATGTCATTTATGTTAGGTATTACAATGTTACACACGATTTCCCCACCAAACCGTGTGACAAGACAACGTAGGTTAGACACGGTTGCCCTTACATAACCGTATGTGATGTGCTACCCTATCCATATAATTGAGTTGCGGTGAGATACCGTGTAAATAGCCGCTTCGTGGAAATCCATAAAAAAACAGCCGCTCTGCATACAGATATGGCGGCGACGGCCTAGGCAGCAGCTACCGGAGAAGAGGTCAATCCTCGGTCGGTGGGCGGTGGCAGCGTCATAGGAGGTGAATACTCAGTCTGCGACGGGAGATAGAAGGAGCTCAACCATCGAGGTCGGCGGCGGTGTGATTCAAGCACATCCATCGCGGTCGATGGCGGGATAGTGGAGGTTGAACTTTGGGCGGCAGCCGCACTAAGCTTTGCTACTCGACCCTGCTGTCTCGGCGTGCCGCCGCATCGCGCTTGTCTGTCTGCTGGGTGGATGTCGCCGCACGGCTAATTAATTAAGGTATTCTTTTTGTGAGTGGCTACATTAAGGTATTCAATTCCTAAGTGTAGTGTTGTACTAGCACTCTGCGTGTAAATTGACTGGCCATTAATTTTTGTCATTGCACGTCTGGATAACAACATGGAGCGCTCTTAGTAATTATTAAATTAAAACCTTGTGATTTATGCACGCATCTTTGGGCAGCAGTTAATCCATGTATTAATGTTGTTTTTTTGTTTTTAATTACCATTCATGTGCTGCAGGAACGATCTCGATGGATGAAGAATCGGAAAACCGCAAATTTTATCAGTGGCGTGATAGAGTTCATGAATTTGGCTGAAAGTACAAAGAGGAGAATTGGTGATGCGGATTACATCCTGTGTCCATGTACTAATTGTGCCAATACAGAGTCACATGAAGTTGCAGATGTCCGGATGCACTTAGTCTCTAGGGGATTCATGGATGGATATAAACGTTGGACCAGACACGGTGAAGAGGAGGTCATGGATGAAGATACCCAGGCAGCAAGATGCCAAACCCGATCGATGTCACATCGATGTTGAATCTAACATCGCGAAGGCGTCAAGCTACCAATGGAACACCAGAAAGCCGAAACGCCCAGATGACGATGATCTTGATATGCCAGATTTTGCTAGTATGATTCCAGATTTCGAGGGCCCAGAAAAGGATATGATTGGGTACAAGGATCTGCCAACCATTGATGCGGACTCCAAGAAAGAATTGTATCCAGGTTGCAAAAAGAAATATTCCAGGTTGAGGGCCACCCTGGCGCTTCTCAGATTTAAAGCAGCAAATGGTCTATCAAACAAGGGCTTCACAGAGATGTTAGGTCTTCTGAAAGAAATTCTTCCAGAAGATAATGTGCTCCCCAGAAGCACAAATGAAGCGAAGAAAATTGTTTGCCCATTGGAACTTGAAGTACAGAAGATACACGCTTGTGTGAATGATTGTATATTGTACCGTGGTGAGTACAAAGATTTTCGTTCATGTCCCACATGCAAGCATGCACGATACAAGCTGAGGAGAGCAAAGGACAAGTACAAATTGGACGACGAGATCAAGACAGGAATCCCGTTCAAGGTTGTTTGGTACTTGCCTTTAATTCGAAGGTTGAGGCGTTTGTTTGCAAACCCTAGAGAGGCAAAGAGGTTGCGGTGGCATCATGATGAGCGAATTGTGGATAGGTTTATGAGGCACCCGAAAGATGGGGCTCGGTGGGAATTAATCGACAATTTTTTTGAAAAATTTGCCAAGTATCCTAAAAGTATAAGGCTCAAGGAGTGTACTGACGGGATGAATCCTTTTGGCCATATGAGCACCAATCACAGCACATGGTCGGTGCTTCCGTGCATATATAACCTAGCTCCTTGGTTGTGTATGAAGAAAAAATACATTACGATGTCAATGATTATCCAAGACCCGAAGCAACCTGGAAATGACATCGACATTTACTTTCAGCTATTGGTAAAAGAACTACTGACAGTCTAGATAGATGCGCCTGCTGTAAAATGTTATGATTCTTATAGAAAGGAGATTTTCGATCTACATGCGATGCTGGTGCACACCATTCAAGATATGCCGGCATTAGGCAACACATCGGGGAAGAAAACAAGGGGAGATGTAGGGTGTGTCACATGCATGGATAGGATAGCTAGCAGAAGACTTCCCAACTCACGCAAAATAGTGTATCTGCGTCATCGTAGGTTCTTATGGAAAAATCACCCATACCGAAAGATGAAAGCTGAATTTGATGGTACGGCAGAGGCAGGTGCGGGCCCAAGACCCTATGAAGGGGAGGTGGTCCACAACATGGCTAAAAATTTAATGTTGTGCTTGGCAAGAACCACCCTTTGACGGTGAAACTAACACCCAAGGATCAAGTGTTTAAGAAGAAATCGGTGTTCTAGAAATTACCTTACTGGGAGATTCTACGCGTACGTCACTACATCGATGTCATGCACGTAGAAAAGAACATATGTGAAAGCATCCTTGGTACTCTACTCAAGATTAAAGGTAAAAGAAAGGATGGTGACGGTTCACGGCTCGATATGCTTGCTGATCAATCACAATGCAAGAGTGAAGCAGAAGATGATGAAAAATTCATCAAAGCTCGCCAGCGTTACAATTTCAGTACAAAAGAAGCAAGACAGTTCTTCACCTATTTGTTGTCAGTTAAGACACCCTCTTCCTACTGCGCAAACATCAAAAGTCTCGTGGATGTGAGCTCAGGTAGAATGAAGTTGGGACACATGAAGTCACATGATTTCCACGTAATGTTGACGGAAATCCTCCCGGTGGCCATTAGGAATCTGATGGACAAAGATATAAGAAACACACTCATTGACCTCTGTGATTTCTTAAAGAGTTGGATCATATGCAAGATGATATTGCAAGAATATTGTCCAAACTAGAGATGTTTTTCCCACCGTCATTCTTTGATGTCATGGTCCGTCTCACTGTGCACCTTGTCGATGAGAGAAAGTATTATGGTCCTGTGTTTCTTCGCAACATGTATCCCTTAGAGCGGTTCATGGGAATACTGAAGCGCTTTTGTTGAAACCGAAACCATCCAGAGGCAAGCATCCTACAAGGTTATACCGCGGAGGAGGTGGTTGAGTTTTGCACCGAATACATGAAACAAAGACCTATAGGTTTGCCCCTCTCTCGCCACGAGGGAAGGCTGAAAGGTAAGCCTGTCCTTGCTGGCACACAAATGGCTGCACCCGGAGAATTGGCAGAGAAAGCCCATTTGACGGTATTGCCTAACAGCCTAGTTCTCATCGCTTATGCCGAAGAACACTTGGTGGAGATACACGAAAGCTTCTTACCAGGGGTGCCTTCATCAGATGTGGATATGAAGGAGCACACTAAGAACTACGCCGAACGGCTGAAGAATCGTTTGGCACAAGGATCCATCAATGACATTGCTACGTGGTTGGCACAAAAGCCATCACCTACAGTGTTGACATACCAAGCATATGACATAAATGGATACATGTTCTACAATGAGGAACGTGATAAGAAGACCTCCTATCAGAACAGCTCTGTTCGAATAGAATGCATGACTATAAATGAAGCTGATAAAAGGGTATATGATGTCTACTACACAACCTTCTTCTTGTAGACGTTGTTGGGCCTCCAAGTGCAGAGGTTTGTAGGACAGTAGCAAATTTCCCTCAAGTGGATGACCTAAGGTTTATCAATCCGTGGGAGGCGTAGGATGAAGATGGTCTCTCTCAAGCAACCCTGCAACCAAATAACAAAGAGTCTCTTGTGTCCCCAACACACCCAATACAATGGTAAATTGTATAGGTGCACTAGTTCGGCGAAGAAATGATGATACAAGTGCAATATGGATGGTAGATATAGGTTTTTGTAATCTGAAATTATAAAAATAGCAAGGTAACTAATGATAAAAGTGAGCGTAAACGGTATTGCAATGCTAGGAAACAAGGCCTAGGGTTCATACTTTCACTAGTGCAAGTTCTCTCAACAATAATAACATAATTGGATCATATAACTATCCCTCAACATGCAACCAAGAGTCACTCCAAAGTCACTAATAGCGGAGAACAAATGAAGAGATTATGGTAGGGTACGAAACCACCTCAAAGTTATTCTTTCCAATCAATCCGTTGGGCTACTCATATAAGTGTCACAAACAACCCTAGAGTTCGTACTAGAATAACACCTTAAGATACAAATCAACCAAAACCCTAATGTCACCTAGATACTCCAATGTCACCTCAAGTATCCATGGGCATGATTATACGATATGCATCACACAATCTCAATTCATCTATTCAAACCAACACATAGAACCTCAAAGAGTACCCCAAAGTTTCTACCGGAGAATCATGACGAAAATGTGTGCCAACCCCTATGCATAGGTTCATGGGCGGAACCCGCAAGTTGATCACCAAAACATACATCAAGTGAATCACGTGATATCCCATTGTCACCACAGATACGCACGACAAGACATACATCAAGTGTTCTCAAATCTTTAAAGACTCAATCCGATAAGATTACTTCAAGGGAAAAATCAATTCATTACAAGAGAGTAGAGGGGGAGAAGAAACATAAGATCCAACTATAATAGCAAAGCTCGCGATACATCAAGATCGTGCCAAATCAAGAACATGAGAGAGAGAGAGAGATCAAACACATACCCTCAGCCCCGAGGGTGAACTACTCCCTCCTCGTCATGGAGAGCGCCGGGATGATGAAGATGGCCACAGATGAGGGTTCCCCCCTCCGGCAGGGTGCCGGAACAGGATCCCGATTGGTTTTTGGTGGCTCTGGAGGTTTTGCGGCGGCGTAACTCTCGATCTATTCTCTGCTCTGGAAGTTTTAGGATACGTAGGTATATATGGGTGAAAGAAGTACGTCGGTGGATCGAAGGGGGGGCCACGAGGCAAGGGGGCACACCCTAGGGGAGTGGCCACGCCCCCACCCTCGTGGGCACCTCCCTTCTTTCCTGACGTGCACTCCAAGCTTTTCCGGTAGCTTTCCTTCCAAAAATAACTTCTCCAGTTGATTTCGTTCCGTTTTGACTCCGTTTGATATTCCTTTTCTTTGAAACACTGAAATAGGCAAAAACTAGCAAATCTGGGTTGGGCCTCCGGTTAATAGGTTAGTCCCAAAAGTAATATAAAAGTGTAAAATAAAGCCCAATATTGCCCAAAACAGTAGATAATGTAGCATGGAGCAATCAAAAATTATAGATACGTTGGAGACGTATCAAGCATCCCCAAGCTTAATTCCTGCTCATCCTCGAGTAGGTAAATGATAAAAGGATAATTTTTGATGCGAAGTTCTACTTGGCATAATTTCAATGTAACTCTTCTTAATTGTGGTATGAATATTCAGATCCGAAAGATTCAAGACAAAATTTCATATTGACATAAAAATAATAATACTTCAAGCATACCAACTAAGCAATTATGTCTTCTCAAAATAACATGGCCAAAGAAAGTTCATCCCTACAAAATCATATACTTTAGTCATGCTCCATTTTCGTCACACAAGAATGCTCTCATCATGCACAACCACGATGACAAGCCAAGCAATTGTTTCATACTTTAGTAATCTCAAACCTATAAACTTTCACGCAATATATGAGCGCGAGCCATGGACATAGCACTATGGGTGGAATAGAATATGATAATGGGGGTTATGTGGAAAAGACAAAAAAGGAGTAGGGATTGCCATCAACGGGCTATGGAGATGCCCATCAATTGATGTTAATGCAAGGAGTAGGGATTGCCATGCAACGGATGCCCTAGAGATATAAATGTATGAAGGCTCAACAAAAGAAACTAAGTGCTTGCTCACGAAGACCTAGAGCATTTGAGGAAGCCCATTGAGGGAGTCCTGGACTAGGGGGTGTCCGGATAGCCGAACTATCATCTTTGGCCGGACTCTGGACTATGAAGATACAAGATTGAAGACTTCGTCCCGTGTCCGGATAGGACTTTCCTTGGCGTGGAAGGCAAGCTTGGCGATACAGATATGTAGATTTCCTACCATTGTAACCGACTCTGTGTAACCCTAACCCTATGCGGTTTCTATATAAACCGAAGGGTTTTAGTCCGTAGGGGCGAACAACAATCATACCATAGGCTAGCTTCTAGGGTTTAGCCTCTACGATCTCGTGGTAGATCTACTCTTGTACTACCCATATCATCAATATTAATCAAGCAGGAGTAGGGTATTACCTCCATCGAGAGGGCCCGAACACAGGTAAAAACATCGTGTCCCTTGTCTCCTGTTACCATCCGCCTAGACGCACAGTTCGGGACCCCCTACCCGAGATCCGCCGGTTTTGACACCGACATTGGTGCTTTCATTGAGAGTTCCTCTGTCGTCACCTATAGGCCCGATGGCTCCTTCAATCATCAGCAATGACGCAGTCCAGGGTGAGACTTTTCTCCCCGGACAGATCTTCGTATTCGGCGGCTTTGCACTGCGGGCCAATTCGCTAGGCCATCTGGAGCAGATCGAAAGCTATGCCCCTGGCCATCAGGTCAGATTTGGAAGCTTGAACTATACGGCCAATGTCCAAGGAGACTTGATCTTCGACGGATTCGAGCCACAGTCGAGCGTGCCGTACTGTCTCGATGGGTATGATCTAGCTCTGCCCCCGAACAGTGCCCTGGAGGCCGCACCAGTGCCCACTCCGACCCTTAATCCGGAGCCGGTTTCACCGACCAATGATGGTTGGTTGGACACCGCCTCGGGGGCTGAAATCTCTACGGCGATTGAGCCTAACACCATCCCTGTCCTTTGCAAAGCTCGTGACTCCCAGGTGCCGGACTCCTTTCCGGACTCCAAACATCCCGCGCCTCTACCAGTCGAATCCGACTGGGCGCCGGTTATGGAGTTCACCGCCACGGACATCTTCCAGCACTCGCCCTTTGGCGATATCCTGAACTCATTAAAGTCTCTCTCTTTGTCGGGAGCCTTGGCGAACTATGGTCGGGAAGGTTGGGATTCGTGACGAAGAAATTCAACGCCCACCCACCACCCACTTTGTAGCCAGCCGATGATTTAACCGACATGCTCGACTTCGACTCCGAAGACATCGACGGTATGGACGACGGTGCCAGAGACGATCAAGAGGGAGCGCCCACGGGGCACTGGAAGGCCACCTCGTCATATGACATATATATGGTGGACACACCTATGGGAAGCGATAATGAGGAACGACGAGACGTTGCGAAAGAAAATTCCCTCGGGAAACAGTCAAAGCGGCGGCGTAAGCGCCGCTCAAAACCCCACCTCGACAAAGATAGCGCCCACATAGACCCAGCCATAGAGCAGGGTGAGCCGCCGACGCATTTAACATGCCATTGAGCAACCATCCGAACAGGCCAAATTGGACAAACAACCCGTCCTCGACAAGGACAACAGTCTGGACGATCTCACGCCGGACACGTCATTGGATCAGAAGAACCTCCACAAAGAGCTCCTCGCTACTGCGCGTAGCTTGAAAAGGCAGAAAGAGAGGCTCAGAACAGTGGAAGACGCACTCCAAATGAGATGGAGTAAATTACTCAACACTGCAGACAAATATGGCGACAGCCGCCAAGCAAAGAGCTACCCAAAACGCAAACTACTGCCCGAATTCGATGAGGAGGCCGTGAAACCCCACGATCAAAAAACAAAGAGGCCGCCGGGTCGGATAGACGCGACCACATGGCAAACGTGAAGCGGCAAGCGGCGCCAAGACATAAGCCGGCACGCGATCCGCATAAGGATTCGCACCAAAAGGCTGGCCCAGTTAGATCTATCTACGGGCCAAGGAAACAAGTTACAGCGAGCAATACAACACGTCAAATATCCGAACATCACGGCACACCCAAATACAGGCGCCGCGCACCCTCTATGTTTCACCGATGAGGTGCCGGATCATGAATTTCCGGTGAGTTCAAGCCCGTAAACATAGAGGCATACGACGGAACGATAGACCTCGAGTGCGGATTGAGGATTATATCCTCCACATACACATGGCGAGAGGAGATGATCTCCACGCCATAAAATACCTACCCCTCAAGCTCAAAGGGCCAGCCCGGCATTGGCTTAAAAGCCTCCCGAAAACACCATTGGTAGTTGGGAAGAGCTTGAGGATGCTTTTCGGGCCAATTTCGGGGAACCTATGTCCGACCTCGGACGCAGACGATCTAAGTCACATAACCCAACAGCCCGAGAGTCAGCTCGAAAATTCTGGAACAGGTTCCTCACCAAAAGAACCAAATAGTCGATTGTCAGGACGCCAAAGCCTTAGCAGCTTTTAAACACAACTTCCAAGACGAATGGCTCGGCAGACACCTTGGCCAGAAAAGCCAAGAACAATGGCCGCACTAACAAGCCTCATGACCCGCTTTTATGCGGGAGAGGATAGCTGGCTAGCAAGATGCGATCAATGACCCAAGTACATCCGAAGTCAGGGATGGGAATGGGAAACCACGACGCAGCAAGGACCAGCGCCGGATTAAGGGGAATGGTCCAAAGAGCGCGACAGTCAATGCCGGATTCAAAAGCTCACAGCAGAACAATAAACAACTGCCCCTTAAGGACAATAGCGATGAACTATCCAACTTAAACAAAATCTTGGACAAGATATGCCAAATCCACAGTACTCCCGGGAAGCCTGCAAACCATACCCACAGAGATTGTTGGGTCTTCAAGCAGTCCGGTAGACTCAACGCCGAACACAAGGGGCTCGACATACCAAGTGAGGATGATGACGAGCACCACAAGCAGAGCCGGAAAACAAAAGAATTTCCCACAAGAGGTCAAAACAGTAAACTTACTTCAAGTAACAAAAGGGGAAAACAGAGCGGCACCCATTGAATTACGCGCCGCACAATCTACCCCAGCGGAGTCCCAACACAGGTTGTCAAAACCAATTACCTTCGACCATCAGGACTACTCCGAAAGTATCCGGAACGCAGGATGGACTGTCTTGATACTAGAACCTATAATCGACAGTCTTCAATTTACACAAGTCCTAATGGACAGCGGCAGTGATATAAACCTGCTATGTCAGGACACATCGCCCCATTTAAAAGTAGCCATCAAGCACTACTGGGACGCGAAGCTTTCGCCCGCTTTAACGCAATACCGCATTATGCATCTCTTAAACTTAAAATGCCCGGTCCACGAGGCATCATTTCATTAAAGGGAAGCTGCGCGTGTCCCTCAAGGAAAGAATGTGAAACTACCTTAACAGCCTCACACTAATACGGCCTTGCTGGCCAAAAGCGTCTAAAGCAGGTCGTTCAGACCCCGGACACGGTTAGGCGAGTCCGGCATAAATAAACATGATGCTTAATAGCCGCGTACCCCCCTTACAAGGGGCTCCACGCATGTACAACAAGAGACAATAAAGCTCAATTTTACTCATTTTTGAATCATACTCTATTTTATTTCCACTTACATTTTAGCGCGATCTTTTTCAAACTAAGTTCCTCTCTTTCACAGATGAACGCCGTGCTATACCCGTCCAGGATACGCAAGACAACGGAGACACAGCGCAGACGTGCGATGAGGGACCCGTTGCAAGGATTCTTTTCAGATTAAGACCCTGCGTAAACCTTTTTCACTGTCTCTTGTTGTTACTCATCCCTTGGTCTCTTATTATAACCGAGGAGGAGGCTGGCGTTTTGGCATCGGCTGCGTCAGAAGTTTGCACGTACCTGGACACCAGGGGCTTGTTACCAAGGGCATTATTCGGCCCGCTTTATAAAAGACCGAATACCTTAGGGAGTGTTTGGTGTCTCGAGTTAGGCCTTATATGCATCAGCTCCGAATCATGTCTTTGGTCAAATGTTGGGTTTGCCCGGCTCCTGTGTTTTGCTGCCTTACGTTCCGTTCTATCGGCTAACGCGACACCAGGAGAACTACTGCGATTGTGCCCCGGTTCGGCTGGGCGAGCACCTCAGTAGAGAAAGCCGAAAACAAACTGTCATGATATAGCGAGAGACTGGTCAACCACTCGATGACTCACCGGAATGTTTAGAATTCCTCCGCATTAACGAAGGACCGTTTTCCGGTCAGGCACATACGCACCCCGAATTCGGGAGTGCGGTGCCCCCAGGGGCTATATAGTAGCCCCACCATCGAACTCCTATGGCTAAGTGAAAGTGATAAAGCATTATAGTCCGGTTGCCTAGTTTGCTACGCTACCACCTCCTTTATAGGACCAAGATGTTGGATTAAGTGCGAAAGCGCGACTTTTTGCAAACACCCCCGCACTATGTGCGTGAATGTCAAGACTGCCATCTTTCAGGTTATATACATATATACATCAACGGCCGCACAGGAGGTAGTTTGCTACTTGAAGGCACAAGTATAAAAAGCTCTTACATTAAATTGAAACGTTGTTTCATAAAATTATACATGTCATTCAAACATAACATCCTTCGAGCACTGCGTCTCTATTAAACGAGCGCCCGGAAGAACTTCCTCAAAATAGCGCTCGACTGGTACTCGGCTGCCGTCCAAATCTGGGGACGCAATATCGGTGGCCTTCATCTCAGCCCAGTATGCCTTGACACGGGCAAGAGCCATCCGCGCCCCCTCAATACACGCCGACCGCTTCATTGCGTCGATACGCGGTACCGCACCAAGGAACTGCTGCACTAAGCCAAAATAACTCTTCGGCTGGGGTCCACCTGGCCACAAATGAGTCATGACATGCTTCATGGCAACTCTGGATAATCGATTCAGCTCGGCCCATTCGGCCACCGATCGGTCAACGGAAGAGGACGCTCCGGACTATGGAATTGCGACCAAAATTGCTCTTCCCTTCTATGCCCCTTCTGGCCTCGGAAGTGCTCAATCGCGTCATGGCGCTTCGCCGCTAAGTCCAGATAAGCATCCTCCGAACTCCACAGCTTGTCCAACCGAGCATACTGGATCCATATATTTCCTCCATGGTAAAGCGGTTTTCCAGCCGCAATATCCCCGGCCTGACTCAGCTCCTCCTTGGCAGCTCTCATAGTGGAACAGGCATCCTTGGATTCGGCGGTGGCCTTTTTCAGGTCCTCTTGTTCTGCTTGACGTTCTTTTTCAAGAACCTCACAGCGGTCGGTAGTATTCTTCAGTTTCAGGGCCAAATCGGCAATTTCCTCTTTGCTTCGGCAGTAAGCAGCCCATTCGGCTTTCAGCCCTTCGGCCGCCTTTAAAGCGGCCACATTACTCTTTCAGGCTTGCTCTTTAGCTCGGGAAAGTTCCGCCCGCAGCCTCTCCACAGCAGCGGCACCGTCTGCATCAAAGCATACAAGTAGTAAGGCATGGGCGTCAAGCTCCCTTACCAGGTGTCCGCGGAGAAGTCGCATACCTTGTGACTCGTCCAACCGTCTATTGACCAACGCGATGTCCGCATCTGCCTCGTCAAGTTGCCGCTGTAGTTCGGCAAATTCATTAGTCCGACTAGCCACCGGACGCCCCGCCACCTACATAGGAACGACGACATGTTAGTACTGGGATTATGATCCTCGGCACGATGTCAGTTGTGACAGCATACCGAGTCTCAGGGGCTACTATATATATAGGGCGCATTCTATATGCATAACTATCAGGAGGTACATCATTTTTTTTGTACCTCAAACCCCGTCAGTAAACTTCTGGCGGCTCCATGCAATCCGCTCTCAGCGGATGCAATTCTTTCAATTACCGTAGCCATTAGCGCACGGTGATCTTCTCGGATATACGCTCGCCCGAGCAGGTCCTTCAGCTCCTCCGACCGCACGCCAGTTGGCGCCGGACCGTCCGGCCCCGCCGGACTCGGGGAAACTCTCCGTGATGACACTTCAGGGTCTCCCACCTCGCACGAAGGCGTGATAGGTGGAGGCATTTCGCTATCTATCATCTCCGGACGAAGATCCCCCGAAGACGAGCTCTGCTGAGAAGGGCTGAGATCCGAACTACAAGGTACAATTTCGGTTATCTTCAAAAATAAATACAGGGATGTTCTTTATTCACAGGACCCCTTCTTTTTACTTACGGCTTGCTGGAGGGCTGATCCCCTTGGGGAAATAGTGTGGCTGGGGTATTTCCCGGCGCCGGACTTTCTGAGGAAGACTTCTTTCCCTGTTTTGAGGCCTTGGCTTCCGGGTCTTCGGAAGCGGTTCTCTTCTTCCCTTGGAGGGGAGGATCCCTGATCCCCTCTTCCTTGAAAGCCTCCTTCGCGGAGGCAGTTGCTTCCCTGCTCCCCCCTTTGCCTTCTTTAAAAGGCGCGCCCTTCAACATCTTGGTCAGCATGGGATCCGGCATGGTCTCTGGGAGGGGAGCCGGACACCTTATCAACTTTGCCTTGGCTACCCACTCATGTTCAAGAAACGGCTCCCTTAAAGGGCATATATATGATAAATGAATGAACAGCATGTCCGGTTATAGGGTTACTTACTTGAGTATCTGGGTGATTGTAGCTTAGACCTGCGTCCTCGGTCAAGTCTGGACACTTCTCTTGTGACCCGAAGAACAGTTGGTACATCTCCTTGGGCGTCGCGCCCATAAAATGTTGGAGAGCTCGTGGTCCCTCCGGATTAAACTCCCACAGACGGAGGGGGCGACGTTTGCAGGGCAGAAGGCGCCGAATCAGCATAACCTGCGCCGCCACGACCAGATTGATCTCTCTTTCTTGGAGGTCTCGAATACGGCCCTGCAACAGAGGAACGTCCTTGGACGGCCCCCAGTCGAGCCCCCGGTTGACCCATGATGCCAGCCGTTGTGGTGGACCTAAGCGGAAGGCGGGTGGCGCCACCCATTTGGTGCCCCTGGGAGCGGTGATATAAAACCACTCCCGTTGCCACAAACCAAGCTCCTCTTGAAAAGAGCCCTCGGCCACGGAGCATCAAAGACACTTGCTTAAGACCGCCCTCCGCACTCTCCTTGTTGCCCGTCGATCATCTTGGCTCCACCTTGAAGGTCTTGAGCCACAATCCAAAGTGAGGGGTAATATGGAGGAAGGCTTCACATACGACAATGAATGACGAGATATGGAGGATGGACTCCGGATTCAAGTCATGGAAATCCAGCCCATAATAAAACATGAGCCCCCGCACAAAGGGATCCGTCGGGAAGCCTAAACCCCGAAGGAAGTGACACACGAACAGCACGCTCTGGCCGGGCTCGGGAGTCGGAATGACCTGCCCTGGAGCAGGCAGCCTATGCGAAATATCGCCGGTTAGATACCTGGCGTCTCGCAGCTTTAGCACATCTTCTTCTGTGACGGAAGAAGTCATCCATCGGCCGAGCTGGTCGGAGCCGGACATCGTTGAAGGTCCAAAGCGCCTAAATCTAAAGCTTTGGGTGTTAGAACTCGAAGCGCGAGGCGAATTCGATGGAGGGTGGAAAAAAGAAGAGGGCCTTGGTCTCATTATAAAGAGGTTGAATACCAAGAGCCCTCCCCGTGGTCGATTGGGACTCGCCTTTGATAGAGGAGGCGTGCCAACGGGCACGGTTGGGTTACCCACGTCCGTATTGATGAGAATCCCGGAATAAGGGGGCACGATCTACGCTTTGATAAGACGTGCCAAGGAAACCGCCTCGCTAAGCGCTACCGAGGTGGGACAGTAAAAACGATTCGAATAAAGGCCTGGCGGTGGTGTGATGTCACGCCGCGGAATACGTCGGCAGATCTGTGCAAAAATTATTCTCTACGATGGTATGTGGAACTTGTTTTGCGAGCGGACACTATCCTTGTGTTCAAAACCTTCTATGAAGTATTCGGAGGAGGAACCCGCCTTGCAATGCCAAAGACAATATGCGCCCGGACTCATTGTCATTGAAGCCTGGTTCAGGGCTCTTGAGGAGTCTGGACTAGGGGGTGTCCGGATAGCCGAACTATCATCTTTGGCCGAACTCCTGGACTATGAAGATACAAGATTGAAGACTTCGTCCCGTGTCTGTGTAGATTTCCTACCATTGTACCCGACTCTGTGTAACCCTAACCCTATTCGGTGTCTATATAAACCGAAGGGTTTTACTCCGTAGGACGAACAACAATCATACCATAGGCTAGCTTCTAGGGTTTAGCCTCTCTGATCTCGTGGTAGATATACTCTTGTACTACCCATATCATCAATATTTATCAAGCAGGAGTAGGGTATTACCTCCATCGAGAGGGCCCGAACCTGGGTAAAAACATCGTGTCCCTTGTCTCTTGTTACCATCCGCCTAGACACACAGTTCGGGACCCCCTACCCGAGATCCGCCGGTTTTGACACCGACACCCATCGTTGGAATATACAAGCCAAGTTCTATAATGAAAAATTCCCACTAGTATATGAAAGTGACAACATATTAAACTCTTTATATGAAAATCATGGTGCTACTTTGAAGCACAATGTATGAGACTCGCTATATGAAGAACATGGTGCTACTTTGAAGCACAAGGGTGGAAAAAGAGATAGTAACATTGCCCCTTTTAATTTCTCTTTTTTTGGGCCTTCTTTTTTTTATTTTGGCATTTCTCTTTTTTTTGGGACAATGCTCTATTAAATGATGACCATCACACTTCTATTTATTTACAACTCAATGATTACAACTCGATACTAGAACAAAGTATGACTCCATATGAATGCCTCCCAGACTGCATCGGATATGCAATGAAACAAGAGTGACATGTATGAAGGAATTATGAACGGTGGCTTTGCCACAAATACTATGCCAACTACATGATCATGCTAAGCAATATGACAATGATGAATGTGTCATGATGAACGGTATGGTGGAAAGTTGCATGGCAATATATCTCGGAATGGCTATGGAAATGCCATAATACGTAGGTATGGTGGCTGTTTTGAGGAAGATATAAGGAGGTTTATGTGTGAAAGAGCGTATCATATCACGGGGTTTGGATGCACCGTGAAGTTTGCACCAACTCTCAATGTGAGAAAGGGCAATGCACGGTACCAAAGAGGCTAGCTATGATGGAAGGGTGAGAGTGCGTATAATCCATGGACTCAACATTAGTCATAAAGAACTCACATACTTATTGAAAAAATCTACAAGTCATCAAGAACCAAGCACTACGCGCATGCTCCTAGGGGGATAGATTGGTAGGAAAATACCATCGCCGTCTCCCCGACCGCCACTCATAAGGAAGACAATCAAATAACACCTCATGTTTCAAATTTGTTACATAACGTTTACCATACGTGCATGCTACGGGACTTGCAAACTTCAACACAAGCATTTCTCAAATTCACAACTACTCAACTAGCACGACTTTGATATTATTACCTCCATATCTCAAAACAATCATCAAGCATCAAACTTTTCTTAGTATTCAACACACTCATAAGAAAGTTTTACAAATCTTGAATACCAAGAATATTATTATTAGTAAGAAAATTACCATGCTATTTAAGACTCTCAAAATAATATAAGTGAAGCATGAGAGTTCAATAGTTTCTATAAAACAAATCCACCACCGTGCTCTAAAAGATACAAGTGAAGCACTAGAGCAAATGACAAACTACTCCGAAAGATATAAGTGAAGATCAATGAGTAGTCGAATAATTATACAACTATGTGAAGACTCTCCCATTTAAGAATTTCAGATCTTGATACTTTGTTCAAACAGCAATCAAATCTAAATAACATAAAATGATGATCCAAGCAAAACACATATCATGTGGTGAATAAAAATATAGCTCCAAGTAAAGTTACCGATGAACGAAGACGAAAGAGGGGATGCCTTCCGGGGCATCCCCAAGCTTAGACGCTTGGTTACCCTTAAATATTACCTTGGGGTGCCTTGGGCATCCCCAAGCTTAGGCTCTTGCCACTCCTTATTCCATAGTCCATCAAATCTTTACCCAAAACTTAAAAAATTCACAACACAAAACTTAACAGAAAACTCATGAGCTCCGTTAGCGAAAGAAAACAAAACACCACTTCAAGGTACTGTAATGAAATCATTCTTTATTTATATTTGTGTTAAACCTAATGTATTTCGACTTCTCGATGATTTATAAACTATTTTACTAGCCATAGATTCATCAAAATAAGCAAGCAACACAATGAAAACAGAATCTGTCAAAAACTGAACAGTCTCTAGTAATATGTATCAAACGTATACTTATGGAACTCCAAAAATTCTAAAATAAATTGGTGGACCTGAATAATTTGTTTAGTAATCATCTGCAAAAAGAATCAACTAAATATCACTCTCCAGTAAAAAGTTGAAGCTAATATCGTGAGCGCTAAAGTTTCTGTTTTTTACAGCATGATCATAAAGACTTCACCCAAGTCTTCCCAAAGGTTCTACTTGGCACAAACACTAATTAAAACACAAAACCACATCTAAACAGAAGCTATATGGATTAATTATTACTTAACAGAACCAAAAAGCAAGGAACAAAAATAAAATTGGGTTGCCTCCCAACAAGCGCTATCGTTTAACGCCCCTAGCTAGGCATGATGATTTCAATGATGCTCACACAAAAGATAAGAATTGAAACATAAAGAGAGCATCATGAAGAATATGACTAGCACATTTAAGTCCAACCCACTTACTATGCAAAGGGATTTTGTGAGCAAACAACTTATGGGAACAACAATGAACTAGCATAGGAAGGTAAAACAAGCATAACTTCAAGATTTTAAGCACATAGAGAGGAAACTTGATATTATTGCAATATGTAGAAGCATATGATCCTCTCTCATAATAATTTTAAGTAGCATCATGAATGAATTCAACAATATAACCAGCACCTAAATCATTCTTTTCATGAACTACAAGCATAGAATTTTTACTACTCTCCACATAAGCAAAATTCTTCTCATCAATAGTAGTGGGAGCAAACTCAACAAAATAACTATCATGTGTTTGAAAATTAAGATCAAGATGACAAGTTTCATGGTTATCATTATTCTTTAAAGCATAGGTGTCATCACAATAATCATCATAGATAGGAGGCATGCTTTCATCATAGTAATTTTGCTCATCAAAGCTTGGGGGACAAAAAATATCATCTTCATCAAACATAGCTTCCCCAAGCATGTGGCTTTGCATATCATTAGCATCATGGATATTCAAGGAATTCATACTAACAACATTGCAATCATGCTCATCATATAAATATTTAGTGCCAAACATTCTAATGCATTCTTCTTCTAGCACTTGAGCACAATTTTCCTTTCCATCATACTCACAAAAGATATTAAAAAGATGAAGCATATGAGACAAACTCAATTCCATTTTTTTGTAGTTTTCTTTTATAAACTAAGCTAGTGATAAACCAAGAAACAAAAAGATTCGATTGCAAGATCTAAAGATATACCTTCAAGCACTCACCTCCCCGGCAACGGCGCCAGAAAAGAGCTTGACGTCTACTACCCAACCTTCTTCTTTGAGACGTTGTTGGGCCTCCAAGTGCAGAGGTTTGTAGGACAGTAGCAAATTTCCCTCAAGTGGATGACCTAAGGTTTATCAATCCGTGGGAGGCGTAGGATGAAGATGGTCTCTCTCAAGCAACCCTGCAACCAAATAACAAAGAGTCTCTTGTGTCCCCAACACACCCAATAAAATGGTAAATTGTATAGGTGCACTAGTTCGGCGAAGAGATGATGATACAAGTGCAATATGGATGGTAGATATAGGTTTTTGTAATCTGAAATTATAAAAATAGCAAGGTAACTAATGATAAAAGTGAGCGTAAACGGTATTGCAATGCTAGGAAACAAGGCCTAGGGTTCATACTTTCACTAGTGCAAGTTCTCTCAACAATAATAACATAATTGGATCATATAACTATCCCTCAACATGCAACCAAGAGTCACTCCAAAGTCACTAATAGCAGAGAACAAACAAAGAGATTATGGTAGGGTACGAAACCACCTCAAAGTTATTCTTTCCAATCAATCCGTTGGGCTATTCCTATAAGTGTCACAAACAGCCCTAGAGTTCGTACTAGAATAACACCTTAAGATACAAATCAACCAAAACCCTAATGTCACCTAGATACTCCAATGTCACCTCAAGTATCCGTGGTCATGATTATACGATATGCATCACACAATCTCAATTCATTTATTCAAACCAAAACATAGAAACTCAAAGAGTGCCCCAAAGTTTCTACCGGAGAATCACGACGAAAACGTGTGCCAACCCCTATGCATAGGTTCATGGGCGGAACCCGCAAGTTGATCACCAAAACATACATCAAGTGAGTCACGTGATATCCCATTGTCACCACAGATATGCACGGCAATACATACATCAAGTGTTCTCAAATCTTTACAGACTCAATCCGATAAGATTACTTCAAGGGGACAACTCAATTCATTACAAGAGAGTAGAGGGGGAGAAGAAACATAAGATCCAACTATAATAGCAAAGCTCGCGATACATCAAGATCGTGCCAAATCAAGAACACGAGAGAGAGATCAAACAC
The DNA here is from genome assembly GCA_021605145.1 of Aegilops bicornis. Lineage (NCBI taxonomy): Eukaryota > Viridiplantae > Streptophyta > Magnoliopsida > Poales > Poaceae > Aegilops > Aegilops bicornis. The sequence continues at coordinate 532,285,810 of CM038670.1, forward strand.
ATAGCTACTGATACATACCCTCAGCCCCGAGGGTGAACTACTCTCTCCTCGTCATGGAGAGCACCGGGATGATGAAGATGGCCACAGGTGAGGGTTCCCCCCTCCGGCAGGGTGCCGGAACAGGATCCCGATTGGTTTTTGGTGGCTCTGGAGGTTTTGCGGTGGTGGAACTCCCGATCTATTCTCTGTTTTGGAAGTTTTAGGATACGTAGGTATATATGGGTGAAAGAAGTACGTCGGTGGACCGAAGGGGGCCACGAGGCAGGGGGCGCGTCCTAGTGGGGGGCGCCCTCCACCCTCATGGGCACCTCCCTTCTTTCCTGACGTGCACTCCAAGATTTTCCGGTAGCTTTCCTTCCAAAAATAACTTCTCTAGTGGATTTCGTTCCGTTTCGACTCCGTTTGATATTCCTTTTCTTCGAAACACTGAAATAGGCAAAAAAACAGCAAATCTGGGCTGGGCCTCCGGTTAATAGGTTAGTCCCAAAAGTAATATAAAAGTGGAAAATAAAGCCCAATATTGCCTAAAACAATAGATAATATAGCATGGAGCAATCAAAAATTATAGATACGTTGGAGACGTATCAGTATACTATGGAACCATCAAACAGATTTGGGAGCTTGACTATGTGAAAGTTAAGCTGGCATTATCACGCGGTCGGGTAAGGATTGATGAGTACAGGAAGACCTGTGGTAACAGGACAAGGATGGCATATCACGCGGACCCATTCATTCTTGCAAGCGATGCTACCCATATTTTCTTTGTGGAAGACTCCTTGCATAAAAACTGCCATTTAGCGATGCATGGGAAGAGAAGGGTACTGGGTGTCGACGATGTTGCCGATGAGGACGAGTACGATGAATTTGATGAGTTGCGAGCCAAGGGATCACGCACCCGTGTAAAGCAGCGTAAAATCATCAAAAACCCCAAGTTCATTCAGGGTCAACTTAATGATCCCAGTTCCCCCATGTACATGGGAATTAAGCCGTAAGACTAGTCTTTATGTCTACCCTGCAACTTAATTCGTTCACTTTAGAATTGTCGTGTGTACTGAATTTGTGAGTTATGCCTGGTTTTCTGTTGATGTAAGAACCGTTAATATGTTGACCTTGATATGCTGTCAGCTCAGGCATTGAATATGAACTGGTTTTTGTTGTTGTTGTTGTTGTTGTTGTTGTTGTTGTTGTTATTATTATTATATCACAGAGGTAGCACACTCTCACTACAGTATGTGTGAACAAAAATATGCAATCTGGTTTGTGAATAACACATGGTTTGTTGATGAAAGCCGTGTGCCGACCAAACCCCGCCACCCCGCCCATGATCTGAGTCGTGCTTTCTGATTGGCCAGAACCCAAAACCCACGGATCGTATGTCTGCAACGTTGGATGCTCCTAGATCGAACGACAATCCTCATCCCTTTTGACAACACATGCAGTTCAGGTTGTAATTTTATTTTTATGCACAAAATGCATGCTAATCTCAAAAAATGTCTTAAATATAGCTAACGATGCCTGAAATGTGTCAGAAAATCAAACCCATGGTATAATGGTGATGGCATACCATGGAAATTTTTATGAGGCCAAACGATGAAGTCGCCGACAACAGGAGTTTGAATTGACGCGTCTCCTTTTGGAAAACCATGATCCTTCATGTGAGTTGCTCAGGTTTGGAAGGAGCGGTCATCAAAACTTGTGCCAAACTTTACCAAATTTTTTCCACGGGGCCGTGAGAGCACGCCACAGGCACACATCGATTTTGATGATGTCCGAACTCCATTTGAATTTCATGTAATTAAAATACCAACTAGGCCTACGCCAGTGGCCGCACCTCGTGGCTAAAATGTTTGAAACTTCTCCCCGCTTCTCGAACAAACGAATGAAAACTCACAAAGCGACGCACAAATGATCTGTACACCTTTGCTAGGCTGATAGTAAAGGGGTATCATAGCTAGTATCATGCATGCCAACTAGGCAATTTTGATGAGCTGTCATAGAATTAATTAAATGAAGAAAGAGAGGGTTAAGTATCATATCATGAAACCGTATCATAATAAATGATATGCTACTATGTGTCATGCATGACAATATAAATAAAGTACTACATATGATACTAGCTACTCTATGATACTATGCATTAGAGCAAGTACACAATAGAGTGACATAAGACTAGCCACAATGGGTAGTAACATATAATGTTACTAATCTATGTTACTACCTCTATAGTGGGGAGTAACATATGTGTAGTAACATGTAACACTTAATTTATTAGGCTATGGACTCATCTTTCCTTGAGATGTGTGATGTTACTCATACTACTAGTAACTAGCTATGTTACCACTTTCCACTCTTTCTTCATTTATTGCTTGCCACATCATCTATTTTATCTAGATACGTGTGATGTTACTACCTATGTTACTCCCACTTTGGGTAGTCTAAGAAGGCCATAAGGAATAGAATAATATATATGTGCTTATTAGTTGGAGGAAAGAGAAGAGAAGCGGGCTTTTGGTTAGTAGAGCCAGCTGCAACACAAGACAAAAGACACTTTGTGAGGATGTAGGGTGGGCCAACTATTGATAAAATAGTACGTATATAAAACTTATTATTGTACATGCACGCTAAGAGGTTGGCTGTATATGACATGGCAATTTCTTATAGACGACCCTTGGTTGTATTATTAACCATGCATGCTCTTAGTGAGGTAGCTAGTATATCATAGACGACTAGCTAGTATCAGACTAGCCACGGTGGGAGTAACTTCAGCAGTAACATCGTATCCAACTCAGCAAACTTGCTTATGTGGCAATAATTTAATGAGAGAGATAGTTTTAGTAACTTAGCTAGTTACTGTAACATCACATGTCCCAATGCAATATTAGTCTATAACCTAATAAATGAGCTTTGCATGACACTACACTTATGTTACTACCCACTATGAAGGTAGTAACATATATAGTCTAGGGATATGTGTATGTTACTAGTGTACTCTCCATTGTGGCTAGTCTCATACTCCCTCCTTTCCGGTATAGGCTGGTTGCAATGGTATTATCATAAGCGGTATCATGCATGCCAACTAGACTTTCTAGATGATGTGGCACACAATTAAATGAAGAAAGAGAGGATGTGATATCATATCATGATACCGTGTCATATTAAATGTACTACTACTTTGTGTGATGCATGACAATTAGTAAGGCAACCTAAGATGCTAACTTATGATACTATGCATTATGGAAGTAGTATCCTACACTATCATATGCATGATACTAGTATATATGATACTCCCCATTACAACCAGCCTTATAGGGCTCAATTCAAAAATCTCACCAACCAAGGTAGATGGTGAGTGGTGGAATACTTTTTGTAGTTTGCAAAAACACCCAATTAATGCTTTTGTTTTCCTAGAAAAATTATGTTTTCCAATGTATTAATTGCAATACATGCATGCATATATAAATACATGCATTGGTCAACTTTCTCTTAATACTTGCATGCAATGATTTAATGCACCTTGGAATCTGGACATGTGATGGGGAACAACCAAATTGAGCCTTATAAAATGGAAAAACTAAAATTTTGAGATAAGCCTATAAACTGGAAAGGAGGGTGTCGGTGTCAAAACCGGCGGATCTCGGGTAGGGGGTCCCGAACTGTGCGTCTAGGCGGATGGTAACAGGAGACAAGGGACACGATGTTTTTACCCAGGTTCGGGCCCTCTCGATGGAGGTAATACCCTACTCCTGCTTGATTAATATCGATGACATGGGTAGTACAAGAGTAGATCTACCACGAGATCAAGGAGGCTAAACCCTAGAAGCTAGCCTATGGTATGATTGTTGTTCGTCCTACGGACTAAAACCCTCCGGTTTATATAGACACCGGATAGGTTAGGGTTACACAAAGTCGGTTAAAATGGTAGGAAATCTACATACCCGTATCGCCAAGCTTGCCTTCCACGCCAAGGAAAGTCCCATCCGGACACGGGACGAAGTCTTCAATCTTGTATCTTCATAGTCTTGGAGTTCGGCCGTGATGATAGTTTGGCTATCCGGACACCCCCTAATCCGGGACTCCCTCAGTAGCCCCTGAACCAGGCTTCAATGACGACGAGTCCGGCGCGCATATTGTCTTCGGCATTGCAAGGCGGGTTCCTCATCCGAATACTTCATAGAAGGTTTTGAACACCAGGATAGTGTCCGGCTCTGCAAAACAAGTTCCACATACCACCGTAGAGAGAATAACTTCTGCACAGATCTGCTGACGTATTCCGCGGCGTGACATCACACCACGGCCAGGCCTTTATATGAATCGTTTTTTTACCGTTCCACCTTAGCGCGTTTAGCGAGGTAGTTTCCTTGGCACGTCTTATCAAAGCATAGATCGTGCCCCCTTATTCCGGGATTCCCATCAATACGGACGTGGGTAACCCAACCGTGCCCGTCTGACGCCCTCCTCTATCAAAGGCGAGTCCTAATCGACCAAGGGGTGGGCTCTTGGTATTCAACCTCTTTATAATGAGACCAAGGCCCTCTTCTTTTTACACCCTCCATCGAGTTCGCCTCGCGCTTCGAGTTCCAACACCCAAAGCTTCAGATTTAGGCGCTTCGGACATTCGACGATGTCCGGCTCCGACCAGCACGGCCGATGGATGTATTCCTCCGTCACAGAAGAGATGTGCTAAAGCTGCGAGACGCCGGGTATCTAACCGGCAAGATCTCGCATAGGCTGCCTGCTCCAATGCAGGTCATTCCCACTCCTGAGCCCGGCGAGAACGTAGTGTTCGTGTCTCACTTCCTTCGGGGTTTAGGCTTCCCGGCGGATCCCTTTGTGCGGGGGCTCATGTTTTATTATGGGCTGGATTTCCATGACTTGAATCCGGAGTCCATCCTCCATATCTCGTCATTCATTGTCATATGTGAGGCCTTCCTCCATATTATCCCCCACTTTGGATTGTGGCTCAAGACCTTCAAGGTGGAGCCAAAGATGATCGAGGGGCAACAAGCAGAGTGCGGAGGGGCGGTCATAAGCAAATGTGTTGATGCTCCATGGCCTGAGGGCTCTTTTCAAGAGGAGCTTGGTTTGTGGCAACGGGAGTGGTTTTACATCACCGCTCCCAGGGGCACCAAATGGGTGGCGTTCCCCGCCTTCCGCCAGGTCCACCACTGGTGGCGTCATGGGTCAACAAGGGGCTCGACTGGGGGCCGTCCAAGGACGTTCCTTTGCTGCAGGGCCGTATTCAAGACCTCCAAGAAAGGGAGATCAACCTGGTTGCAGTGGTACAGGTTATGTTGATCCGGCGCCTTCTGCCCTGCAAACGTCGCCCCCTCCGCCTGTGGGAATTCAATCCGGAGGGACCACGAGCTCTCCAAAATTTTACGGGCACGACGCCCGTGGAGATGTATAAATTGTTCTTCGGATCACAAGAGAGGTGTCCGAACCTGACTGAGGACGCAGGACTAAACTGCAATCGCCCAGATACTCAAGTAAGTAGTCCTGTAACCGGACAAGCTATTCATTTAGTTATCATATATATATATGCCCTTTAAAGGAGCCATTTCTTGAACAGGAGTGGATAGCCAAGGCAAAGTTAATAAGGTGTCCGGCTCCCCTCCCGGAGACCACACCGGATCCCATGCTGACCAAGATGTTGAAGGCCGCGCCTTTTGAAGAAGGCGAAGGGGGGAGCGAGGAAGCGACTGCCTCTACGAAGGAGGCTATCAAGGAAGGAGGGATTAAAAGTCCCATCTTTCGAGGGGAGAAGAGGACCGCTTCGGAAGATCCGGATATCAAGGCCTCAAAGAGGGGAAAGGAATCTTCGTCAGAGAGTCCGGCGCTGGGAAGTAACCCAGCCGCACTATTTACCCAAGGGGGTCAGCCCTCCAGCGAGTCGTAAGTAAAAAGTAGAGGTCTTGTAAGTAAGGAACATCCCTGTATTTATTTCTAAAGATAACCGAAATTGTACCTTGTAGTTCGGATCTCAACCCTTCTCAGCAGAGCTCGTCTTTGGGGGATCTTCTTCTGGAGATGGTGGAGAGCGAAACGCCTCCACCTGTCGCACCCTCATGCGAGGCGGACGACCCTGAGGTGTCGTTGCGGAGGGTTCCCCCAAGTCCGGCGGGGCCGGAAGGTCCGATGCCAAGTGGTGTGCGGTCGGAGGAGCTGAAGGGTCTTCTCGGGCAAGCGGCTATCTCAGAAGATCACCGTGCTCTAACGGGTACGGTGATTGAAAGGATTGCATCCGCGGAGAGCAGATTGCATGAAGCCGTCAGAAGCTTACTGACGGGGTTCGAGGTACGCATAGATGATGTACCTTCTAACAGTTATGCATATAGAATGCGCCCTGTATAGATAGTAGCCCCTGAGACTCGGTATGTTGTCAAAATTGACAGCATGCCGAGGATCAAAATCTCAATTATAACATATCGCCGCTTCTAAATAGGTGGCGGGGCGTCCGGTGGCCGGCGGACTGATGAATATGCCGAACTAAAGCGGCAGCTTGAAAGGCGGATGCGGACATCGCTATTTGGTTAATAAACGGTTTGACGAGTCACAAGGTATGCGACTTCTACGCGGACACCTGGTAAGGGAGCTTGACGCCCATGTCTTACTATTTGTATGCTTAATGCAGATGGTGCCGCTGCTGTGCAAGAGCTGCGGGAGGAACTTGCCCGAGCGAAAGAGCAAGCCAGAAATAGTAATGCGGCTGCTTTAAGGGCAGCCGAAGAGCTAGAAGCCAAACGGGCTGCTCACTGCTGAAGCAAAGAGGAGATGGCCGAAATGGCCAGAAAATTGAAGGATACTACCGACCGTTGCGAGGTTCTTGAAAAAGAACGCCAAGCGGAGCAAGATGGCCTGAAAATGGCTGCCGCCGAATCCAAGAATACCCATTCGGCTTTGAGAGCTGCCAAGGAGGAGCTGAGTCAGGCCGGGGCAATCGCGGCTGGAAAACCGTTTCTGCTGCGGAGGAAATATACGGATCCAAAGTATGCTCAATTGGACAAGTTGTGGAGTTCGGAGGATGCTTATCTGGACTTGGCGGCGAGCGCTGCGGACGCGGTTGAGCACTTCCAGGGCCAGAAGGGGCACAAAAGGGAAGAGCTATATTGGTCGCAATTCCATAGTCCGGAGCGTCCTCTTCCGTTGACCGATCGGTTGGCCGAATGGGCCGAGCTGAATGGATTATCCGGATTTGCCATGAAGCATATCTTGACTTATTTGTGGCCGGGCGAACCCCAGCCGAAGAGTTATTTTGGTGTAGTGCAGCAGTTCCTTGGTGCGGTACCGCGTATCGACGCAATGAAGCGGTCGGCGTGTATTGAGGGAGCGCGGATGGCTCGCCCGTGTCAAGACATACCGGGCAGAGATGAAGGCCACCGACGTTGCATCCCAAGATTCGGACGAAGCCGGTACCGCTTTAACACTACTTTGAAGAAGTCCTGCAGGGCACTCGTTTAATAGAGACGCAGTGCTCGAAGGATATTATGTTTAAATGACATTTATGATTTGTGAAAACAATGTTTCAATATAATATAAGAGCTTTTAATACTTGTGCGTTCAAGTAGTAAACTACTCCCTGTGCGGCCGTTTATGTATATGTATATATAACCTGAAAGATGGCAATCCTTGGCTTCATCCCCCACGCACATAGTGCGGGGGTGTTTGCAAAGAAAGCGCTTTTTCACACTTAATCCAACGTCTTGGTCCTGTTAAGGAGGTGGTAGCGTAGCAAACTAGGCAACCGGACTATAATGCTTTATCACTTTCACTTAGCCATAGGAGTTCGAGGGTGGGGCTACTATATAGCCCCTGGGGGCACCGCACTCTCCCGAATTCGGGGTGCGTATGTGCCTGACCGAAAACCGGTCCTTCGTTAATGCCGAGGAATCCTAAACATTCCAGTGAGTCATCGAGTGGTTGACCAGTCTCTCGCTATATCATGACAGTCAGTTTTCGGCTTTCTCTACTGAGGTGCTTGTTGGGGAACGTTGCAGAAAATAAAATTTTTCCTACGGTTTCACCAAGATCCATCTATGAGTTCTACTAAGCAACGAGTCAAGAGAGAGAGTTTGCATCTACATACCACTTGTAGATCGAGTACGGAAGCGTTCGAGGGAGTGGTGATGATGAAGACGTTCCCAACGTGATTCCGATCACCGATGACCAAGTGCTGAACGGACAGCACCTCCGCGTTCAACACACGTACGGGACGATGGCGTCTCCTCCGTCTTGATCCAGCAAGGATGAAGGAGAGGTTGAGGAAGACAACTCCAATGGCAGCACGACGGCGTGGTGCGGTTGGTACGGCAGTTCTCGGCAGGCTTCGCCAAGCTTCGCGTGGAGAAAGAGAGGTGTTGGGGAGGGGAGGGGCTGCGCCTTCAATGGTGTTTGCAGCCCTTCCCCACCCTCTATTTATAGGAGGAAGGGAGAGGCGGCCCCCTCTAGATGGCATCTAGAGGGGGGCGGCGCCAAGGGAGGAGGAAAGGGGTCGCTTGCCCCCAAGCCAAGGGGGCGCCTTTGCCCCTTTAGGGTTTCCTCCCCAAGCCCTAGCCGCATGGGCCTAGGTGGGAGGCGCCCAGCCCACCAGGGGCTGGCTCCCTCTCCCACTTAGCCCATGTGGCCCCCTTGGGAGGGTTGGCCCCTCCCGGTGGACCTCCGGAACTCTCCCGGTGGCCCCGGTACATTACCGGTATACCCCGGAAACTTTCCGGAGTCCGTTTAACCACCTTCCATATATAAATCTTTACCTCCGGACCATTCCGGAACTCCTCGTGACGTCTGGGATCTCATCCGGACTCGAACAACATTCGGTAATCACATACTTGTCTTCCTATTAACCCTAAGCGCCACCGAACCTTAAGTGTAGACCCTACGGGTTCGGGAGACATGCAGACATGACCGAGACCACCTCGGTCAATAACCAACAGCGGGATCTGGATACCCATGTTGGTTCCCACATGCTCCTCGATGTTGTCATCGGATGAACCACGATGTCGAGGGTTCAAGCAACCCGTATGCTATTCCCTTTGTCGACGGTATGTTACTTGCCCGAGACTCGATCGTCGGTATCCCAATACCTCGCTTAGTCTCGTTATCGCAAGTCACTTTACTCAGACCGTAATGCATGATCCCGTGACCGGACACTTGATCACTTTGAGCTCATTATGATGATGCATTACCGAGTGGGCCCAGTGATACCTCTCCGTCATACGGAGTGACAAATCTGTCCTCAATCCGTGTCAACCCAATGAGACACTTTCGGAGATACCGTAATGCACCTTTATAGTCACCCGATTACGTTGTGACGTTTGGTACACCCAAAGCATTCCTACGGTATCCGGGAGTTACACGATCTCACGGTCTAAGGAAGAGATACTTGACAATGGAAAAGCTCTAGCAAAACGAACTGCACGATCTTTGTGCTATGCTTAGGATTGGGTCTTGTCCATCACGTCATTCTCCTAATGACGTGATCCCGTTGTCAATGACATCTGATGTCCATAGTCAGGAAACCATGACTATCTGTTGACCAACGAGCTAGTCTACTAGAGGCTTACTAGGGACGTATCGTAGTCTATGTATTCACACGTGTATTACGATTTCCGGATAATACAGTTATAGCATGAATAAAGACAATTATCATGAACAAGGAAATATAATAATAATGCTTTTATTATTGCCTCTAGGGCATATTTCCAACAGTCTCCCACTTGCACTAGAGTCAATAATCTAGTTACATTGTGATGAATCGAACACCCATAGAGTTACGTGTTGATCATGTTTTGCCCAAGGAAGAGGTTTAGTCAACGGATCTGCGACATTCAGATCCGTATGCACTTTACAATTTCTATGTCTCCATCACGAACATTTTCACGGATGGAGTTGAAGCGACGCTTGATGTGCCTTGTCTTCTTGTGAAACCTGGGCTCCTTGGCAAGTGCAATAGCTCCGGTGTTGTCACGCAGAAGAGTTTGATCGGCCCCGACGCATTGGGTATGACTCCTAGGTCGGTGATGAACTCCTTCACCCAAATTGCTTCATGTGCTGCCTCCGAGGCTGCCATGTACTCCGCTTCACATGTAGATCCCGCCACGACGCTTTGCTTGCAGCTGCACCAGCTTACTGCTCCACCATTCAACATATACACGTATCCGGTTTGTGACTTTGAGTCATCAGATCCGTGTCGAAGCTAAGCGTCGACGTAACCTGTTCTGACGAGCTCTTCGTCACTTCCATAAACGAGAAACATGTCCTTTGTCCTTTTCGGTACTTCAGGATATTCTTGACCGTTGTCCGGTGTTCCTTGCCGGGATTACTTTGGAACCTTCCTACCAAACTTACGGCAAGGTTTACATCAGGTCCGGTACACAGCATGGCATACATAATAGATCCTATGCTGAGGCATAGGGGATGACACTCATCTCTTCTTTATCTTTTGCCGTGGTCGGGCATTGAGCTGAGCTCAATCTCACACCTTGCAATCTGCAAGAACCCTTTCTTGGACTGATCCATTTTGAACTTCTTCAAAATCTTATCAAGGTATGTGCTTTGTGAAAGACCTATGAGGCGTCTCGATCTATCTCTATAGATCTTGATGCCTAATATGTAAGCAGCTTCTCCAAGGTCCTTCATTGAAAAACACTTATTCAAGTAGGCCTTAATGCTGTCCAAGAATTCTATATCATTTCCCATCAAAAGTATGTCATCTACATATAATATGAGAAATGCTACAGAGCTCCCACTCACTTTCTAGAAAACGCAGGCTTCTCCATAAGTCTGCATAAACCCAAACGCTTTGATCATCTCATCAAAGCGAATGTTCCAACTCCGAGATGCTTGCACCAGCCCATAAATGGATGCTGGAGCTTGCATACTTTGTTAGCGCCCTTAGGATCGACAAAACCTTCCGGCTTGCATCATATACAGACTCTTCCTTAAGATAACCGTTAAGGAATGCTGTTTTGACGATCCATCTGCCATATCTCATAATCATAGTATGCGGCAATTGCTAACATGATTCGGACGGACTTAAGCTTCGCTACGGGAGAGAAAGTCTCATCGTAGTCAATCCCTTGAACTTGTCGATAACCCTTAGCGACAAGTCGAGCTTTATAGATGGTGACATTACCATCTGCGTCCGTCTTCTTCTTAAAAATCCATTTGTTTTCTATCGCCGCCGATCATCGGCAAGTCACCAAAGTCCACACTTTGTTTTCATACATGGATTCTATCTCGGACTTCATGGCTTCTAGCCATTTGTTGGAATCTGGGCTCGCTATCGCTTCTTCATAGTTCGAAGGTTCATTGTTGTCTAACAACATGATTTCCAAGACAGGGTTGCCGTACCACTGCAGTGCGGAACGTGTCCTAGTGGACCCTCTGAAGTTCGGTAGCAACTTGATCCGAAATACCTTGATCATCATCATGAATTTCCTCTTGGTTGGTGTAGGCATCACAGGAACATTTTCCTGAGCTGCACTACTCTCCTGTTCAAGAGGTAGTACTTCATCGAGTTCTACTTTCCTCCCACTTACTTCTTTCGAGAGAAACTCCTTTTCCAGAAAGGATCCGTTCTTGGCAACAAAGATCTTGCCTTCGGATCTTAAGTAGAAGGTATACCCAATGGTTTCTTTAGGGTATCCTATGAAGACGCATTTTCCGACTTGGGTTCGAGCTTTTCAGGTTGAAGTTTCTTGACATAAGCATCGCATCCCCAAACTTTTAGAAAGCGACATCTTAGGTTTCTTCCCAAACCATAATTCATACGGTGTCGTCTCAACGGATTTAGACGGTGCCCTATTTAAAGTGAATGTAGCTGTCTCTAGAGCGTATCCCCAAAATGATAGCGGTAAATCGGTAAGAGACATCATAGATCGCACCATATCCAATAGAGTGCGACACTGACGTTCGGACACACCGTTACGCTGAGGTGTTCCAGGCGGCGTGAGTTGTGAAACGATTCCACATTTCCTTAAGTGTGTACCAAATTCGTGACTTAAATATTCTCCTCCACGATCTGATTGTAGGAATTTTATTTTTCGGTCACGTTGATTCTCTACCTCATTCTGAAATTCTTTGAACTTTTCAAAGGTCTCAGACTTGTGTTTCATTAAGTAGACATACCCATATCTACTCAAGTCATCGGAGAGTGAGAACATAACTTGATATCCTCCATGAGCCTCAACACTCATTGGACCGCATACATCGGTATGTATGATTTCCAATAAGTTGGTTGCTCGCTCCATTGTTCCGTAGAACGGAGTCTTGGTCATCTTGCCCATAAGGCATGGTTCGCATGTGTCAAATGATTCATAATCTAGAGACTCCAAAAGTCCATCGGCATGGAGCTTCTTCATGCGCTTGACACCAATGTGACCAAGGCGGCGATGCCACAAATATGTGGGACTATCGTTATTAACTTTACATCTTTTGGTATCCACGCTATAAACATGTGTAATACTACGCCGAGATTCATTAAGAATAAACCATTGACCATCGGAGCATGACCATAAAACATATCTCTCATATAAATAGAACAACCATTATTCTCGGATTTAAATGAGTAGCCATCTCGCATTAAACGAGATCCAGATACAATATTCATGCTCAAACTTGGCACCAAATAACAATTATTAAGGTTCATAACTAATCCCGTAGGTAAATGAAGAGGTAGCGTGCCGACGGCGATCACATCGACTCTGGAACCATTCCCGACGCGCATCGTCACCTCGTCCTTTGCTAGTTTCCGCTTATTCCGCAGCTCCTGCTATGAGTTACAAATATGAGCAACGACACCGGTATCAAATACCCAAGAGTTACTACAGTAATCGGCAAAGTACACATCAATTACATGTATATCAGATATACCTTTGGTGTTGCCGGCCTTCTTGTCCGCTAAGTATTTGGGGCAGTTCTGCTTCGATGACCCCTCCCTTGCAATAAAAGCACTCAGTCTCGGGTTTGGGTCCATTCTTTGACTTCTTCCGGCAACTTGCTTACCGGGCGCGGCAACCTCCTTGCCGTCCTTCTTGAAGTTCTTCTTACCCTTGCCCTTCTTGAACTTAGTGGTCTTATTGACCATCAACACTTGATGTTCTTTCTTGATTTCAACCTCGGCTGACTTCAGCATAGAGAACACTTCAGGAATGGTCTTTACCATCCTCGCATGTTGTAGTTCATCACAAAGCTCTTGTAGCTTGGTGGGAGCGATCGGAGGATTCTGTAAATGACCGCCTCATCGGGAGGTTAATATTCAGTGGGTCATACGGTTGTGCAACCTGAGACATCTTCAAGATGTGCTCACCGACGTAACTGTTTTCCTCCATCTTACAACTATAGAACTTGTCGGAGATGTCATATCTCTCGACCCGGCGTGAGCTTGGAAAACAAGTTTCAGCTCCTCGAACATCTCATATGCTCCGTGATGCTCAAAACGCTTTTGGAGCCCGGTTCTAAGTTGTAAAGCATGCCGCCTTGAAACGAGGGAGTAATCATCGTTGAGTTTGCCAAGCATTCATAATGTCTTGGTTCTTCCGGGACGGAGGCGTCACCTAGCGGTCCTTCTAGGACATATTGTTTCCTGGCAGCTATGAGGATGATCCTCAGGTTCCGGACCCAGTCCGTATAGTTGCTGCCGTCATCTTTCAGCTTGGTTTTCTCTAGGAGCGCGTTGAAGTTCAAGTTGACATGAGCGTTGGCCATTTGATCTACAAGACATATTATGCAAAAGTTTTAGACTAAGTTCATGATAATTAAGTTCATCTAATCAAATTATTTCAATGAACTCCCACTCATATTAGACATCCCTCTAGTCATCTAAGTGTTACACGATCCGAGTCGACTAAGCCGTGTCCGATCATCACGTGAGACGGACTAGTCATCATCGGTGAACATTCTCATGTTGATCGTATCTTCTATACGACTCGTGTTCGACCTTTCGGTCTCCGTGTTCCGAGGCCATGTCCGTACATGCTAGGCTCGTCAAGTAAACCCCAAGTGTTTTCGGCGTGTGTAAATCTGTCTTACACCCGTTGTATGTGAACGTAAGGATCCATCACACCCGATCATCACGTGGTGCTTAGAAGCTTACGAACTTTAGCAGCGGTGCACGCTTAGGGGAAACACTTCTTGAAATTGTTGTAAGGGATCATCTTATTTACTACCGTCGTTCTAAGCAAACAAGATGTATAAACAAAATAAACATCACATGCAATTATATATAGTAGTGACATGATATGGCCAATATCATAAAGCTCCATTGATCTCCATCTTGAGGCTCCATGATCATCTTGTCACCGGCATGACACCATGATCTCCATCATCATGATCTCCATCATTGTGCCTCCATGAAGTTGTCACGCCAACGACTACTTCTACTTCTATGGCTAACGCGTTTAGCAATAAAGTAAAGTAAGTTACATGGCGTTCTTCAATGACACGCAGGTCATACAAAATAAAGACAACTCCTATGGCTCCTGCCGGTTGTCATACTCATCGACATGCAAGTCGTGATTCCTATTACAAGAACATGATCTCATACATCACAATGTGTCATTCATCATTCATCACAACTTGTCCATATCACATCACATGACAATTGCTGCAAAAACAAGTTAGACGTCCTCTAATTGTTGTTGCATCTTTTACGTGGCTGCAATTGGGTTCTAGCAAGAACGTTTTCTTACCTACGAATAACCACAACGTGATCTTGTCAACTTCTATTTACCCTTCATAAGGACCCTTTTCATCGAATCCGCTCCAACTAAAGTAGGAGAGACAGACACCCTTGACCACCTTATGCAACTAGTGCATGTTAGTCGGTGGAACCGGTCTCACGTAAGTGTACGTGTAAGGTTGGTCCGGGCCGCTTCATCCCACAATACCGCGGAAGCAAGATAAGACTAGTAGCGGCAAGTAAATTGACAAGATCCACGCCCACAACTAAATTGTGTTCTACTCGTGCAATAGAGAACTACGCATAGACCTAGCTCATGATGCCACTGTTGGGGAACGTTGCAGAAAATAAAAATTTTCCTACGGTTTCACCAAGATCCATCTATGAGTTCTACTAAGCAACGAGTCAAGAGAGAGTTTGCATCTACATACCACTTGTAGATCGAGTACGAAGCGTTCGAGGGAGTGGTGATGATGAAGACGTTCCCATCGTGTTTCCGATCACCGATGACCAAGTGCTGAACGGACAGCACCTCCGCGTTCAACACACGTTCGGGACGATGGCGTCTCCTCCGTCTTGATCCAGCAAGGATGAAGGAGAGGTTGAGGAAGACAACTCCAATGGCAGCACGACGGCGTGGTGCAGTTGGTACGGCAGTTCTCCGGCAGGGCTTCGCCAAGCTCGCGTAGAGAAAGAGAGGTGTTGGGGAGGGGAGGGGCTGCGCCTTCAATGGTGTTTGCAGCCCTCCCCCCCACCCCTCTATTTATAGGAGGAAGGGAGAGGGGGTCGGCCCCCTCTAGATGGCATCTAGAGGGGGGGCGTGACCAAGGGAGGAGGAAAGGGGTGGCTTGCCCCCAAGCCAAGGCGCCCTTTGCCCCTTTAGGGTTTCCTCCCCAAGCCCTAGCCGCATGGGCCTAGGTGGGAGGCGCCCAGCCCACCAGGGGCTGGCTCCTCTCCCACTTAGCCCATGTGGCCCCCCTTGGGAGGGGTGGCCTCCCGGTGGACCTCCGGAACCCTCCAGGTGGCCCCGGTACATTACCGGTATATCCCCCAAACTTTCCGGAGTCCGTTTAACCACTTTCCATATATAAATCTTTACCTCCGGACCATTCCGGAACTCCTCGTGACGTCCGGGATCTCATCCGGGACTCCGAACAACATTCGGTAATCACATACTTGTCTTCCTATTAACCCTAGCGTCACCGAACCTTAAGTGTGTAGACCCTACGGGTTCGGGAGACATCTTGAACATGACCGAGACCACCTCAGGTCAATAACCAACAGCGGGATCTGGATACCCATGTTGGTTCCCACATGCTCCTCGATGTTGTCATCGGATGAACCACGATGTCGAGGGTTCAAGCAACCCCGTATGCTATTCCCTTTGTTAGACGGTATGTTACTTGCCCGAGACTCGATCGTCGGTATCCCAATACCTCGTTTAGTCTCGTTACGGCAAGTCACTTTACTCGTGCCGTAATGCATGATCCCGTGACCCGGACACTTGATCACTTTGAGCTCATTATGATGATGCATTACCGAGTGGGCCCGATGATACCTCTCCGTCATACGGAGTGACAAATCTGTCTCGATCCGTGTCAACCCAAGACACTTTCGGAGATACCTGTAATGCACCTTTATAGTCACCCAGTTACATTGTGACGTTTGGTACACCCAAAGCATTCCCTACGGTATCCGGGAGTTACACGATCTCACGGTCTAAGGAAGAGATACTTGACATTGGAAAAGCTCTAGCAAAACGAATCGCACGATCTTTGTGCTATGCTTAGGATTGGGTCTTGTCCATCACGTCATTCTCCTAATGGCGTGATCCCGCTGTCAATGACATCTCGATGTCCATAGTCAGAAACCATGACTATCTGTTGACCAACGAGCTAGTCTACTAGAGGCTTACTAGGGACGTATCATAGTCTATGTATTCACACGTGTATTACGATTTCCGGATAATACAGTTATAGCATGAATAAAGACAATTATCATGAACAAGGAAATATAATAATAATGCTTTTATTATTGCCTCTAGGGCAAATTTCCAACAGTGCTCGCCCGGCCGAACCGGGGCACAATCACAGTAGTTCTCCTGGTGCCGCGTTAGCCGATAAAACAGAACGTAAGGCAGCAAAACACAGGAGCCGGGCAACCCAACATTTGACCAAAGGCATGATTCGGAGCTGATGCATATAAGGCCTAACTCGAGACGCCGAATACTCCCTAAGGTATTCGGTCTTTATGGAAATGGGCAGAATAATGCCCTAAGCCCCACAGTGTCCAGTGCAGCGCAAAAAATTCTGGATGCGGCCAATGCCAAAACGCCAGACCTCCTCCTCGGTTATAGTAAGGAACCGGGGATGTATATCAACAAGAGACAGTAAAAAAGGTTTACGCGGGGTCTTAATCTGAAAAGAATCCTTGCAACGGGTCCCCTCTTGCACGTCTGCGCCTATGTCTCCGTTGTGCCGTATCCTGTACGGGTGTAGCACGTTGTTCATCTGTAAAAGAGAGGAACTTAGTTTGAAAGAAAAAGATCGTGCGAAAGATGTACTTTACATTAAATAAACAGAGTACGATTTGAAGAAGTGAAAAAAATTGAGCTTTATTGTCTCTTGTTGTACATGCATGCAGCCCCTTGTATAAGGGTATGCCGCTAGTAGGCGCCGGACTCGTCTAGCCGTGTCCGGGGTTTGAATGACCTATTCAGTTTCTTTGACTAGCGGAGCCGGATAGGTGTGGGGCTGTCAAGGTAGTCTCACGTTCTTCCGTGCTCGAGTAACACTTAATACTCCCTTTTAATGAGATGATGCCGCGTGGACCGGGCATTTTTAGTGTTAGAGATGCATAATGCGGTATTGCGTTAAAGCGGGCGAAAGCTTCGCGTCCCAATAGCGCTTGATGGCTACTTTTAAATGGGGCGACATGGAAGACTAACTTTTCAAGACGGAAGTTGTCGGATGAACCGAACACAACTTCTAACAGTAGGGAGCCCGTACAATGGGCATATGGGCCTGGCATTACTCCCTTAAAGGAGGTGTTGCTACGGCGAATTTTGGTTGGGTCTATCCCCATCCTGCGGATTGTGTCCTGATATATCAGGTTCATGTCACTGCCGCCATCCATGAGGACTTGTGTAAATTGGAATCCGTTGATTATAGGATCCAATATCAAGGCAGTCCATCCTGCGCTCCGGATACTTTCGGAATAGTCCTGATGGTCGAAGGTGATTGGTTTTGACAACCAGTGTGCGGCGCGCATTTTAGTGGGCGTTGCTCTGTTTTTCCTTTGATCACGTGAAGTGAGTTTACGGTTTTAACCTCTTGTGGGAAATTATTTTGTTTTCCGGGGCTCTGCTTGTGGTGCTCATCGTCATCTTCACTTGGTGTGTCGAGCCCCTTGTGTTCGGCGTTGAGTCTGCGGATTGTTTGAAGACCCAACAATCTCTGTGGGTATGGTTTACGGGCCTCCGGAATCTTGTGGATTTGACATATCTCCAAGATTTTGTTTAAGTTGGATAGCTCATCGCTATTGTCCTTAAGGGGCAGTTTTTTATTGTCCCGCCGTGAGCTTTTGAATCCAGCGTTGACTGCCACGCTCTTTGGACCGTTCCTTTTAATCCGGCGCTGGTCCTTGTTGCGCCGTGGTTTCCCGTTTCCATCCCTGACTTCGGATGTACTTGGGTCGCTGGTGCTGCATCTTGCTAGCCAGCTATCCTCTCCCGCGCAAAAGCGGGTCATGAGGCTTGTTAATGCGGCCATTGTTCTTGGCTTTTCTTGGCCGAGGTGTCTGGCGAGCCATTCGTCTCGGGCGTTGTGTTTGAAGGCTGCTAAGGCTTGGCGTCGAACGATCGACTATTTGGTTCTTTTTAGTAAGGAACCTGTTCCAGAATTTCGGGCTGACTCTCCGGACTGTTGAGTTATGTGACTTAGATAAATACGCATCCGGGCGGACATAGGTCCCCTGAAAATTTGCCCAAACGCATCCTCGAGCTCTTCCCGGCTTCCAATGGTATTTTACGGGAGGCTTTTAAGCCAATGCCGAGCTGGCCCTTTGAGTTTAAGGGTAAGTATTTTATGGCGTGGAGATCATCTCCTCTAGCCATGTGTATGTGGAGGATGTAATCCTCAATCCAGACTCTGTGGTCTGTTGTCCCGTCGTATGCCTCTATGTTTACGGGTTTGAATCCGCTGGAAATTCATGATCCGGCACCTCATCGGTGAAACATAGGGGTGTCTGGCGCCCCTATATTTGGGTGTGCCGTGATCTTCGGATTTTTGGCGTGTTGCATTGCTTTGTGAGCACGCTTTCTTGGCCTGAGATGGACCTAACTGGGCCATCCTTTTGATGTGAATCCTTATGCGGATCGCATATTGGCTTGTGTGTGGCGCCATTTGCCGCTCTCTTTTTGCCGTGGGGTCGTCCATCCGACCGGGTGGCCTTCTTACTTTTTAATTGTGGGGGCTCTAAGGCCTCCTCGTCGAATTCGGGCAGTAGCTTTATTTTTGGGTAGCTCTTTGTTTGGCGACTGTCGCCATACTTGTCTGTGGTGTTGAATACTTTGCTCCATCTGATCCTGAGTGCATCTTCCGCTGTTTTGAGCTTCCATACCTTTTTTCAAAGCTCAGCGATGGCGACGAGCCTTTTACGTAGGTTATTTTGCTCAAACAATTTGTCCGGCGTGAGATCGTCCAGGACTGTTGTCTTCGCCGAGGACGGGTTGTTTATCCAAGTTGTCTTGTTCGGACGATTGCTCGATAAGCGTGTTAAATCGTCCACCGGTTCGCCCTGCTCTATGGCTGGGTCTCTGTTGAGGCGGGACTTGGTTCGGCATTTACGTTGCCGTTTTGACTGCTTTTCGAGGGATTTATCCTTCGTAGTGTCCCATTGTTCCTCGTCTTCATTTCCTTTAGATGTATCCACCATGTATACATCATGAGATGAGGTGGTTGTCCAGCATCCTATAGGTGCTGGTTCATTGTTGTCTCCTACATCGTCGTCCATACCGTCGATGTATTCGGAGTCGAAATCGAGCACGTCGTGTAAGCATTCGACGGTGGCTACGAAGTGGGTGGTGGGTGGGCGTTGAATTTCTTCGTCGTCCGTATCCCAACCTTCCTGACCGTAGTCCGGACAGGGCTCTCCGGATAAAGAGAGATTTTAGTGAATTCAGGATGTCGCCAAAGGCGAGTCTTTGAAAGATGTCATGACCGTGAACTCCATGACGGCGCCCAATCCGATTCGATTAGCGGTAGCGGAGGGTTCGGAGTCCGGAGAGGAGTCCGGCACCTGAGTCGAGGTCTTCGCAAAGCGACGAGGATGGATTTCGGCTCAATCGCCGTAGAGATTGTAGCCCCAGGCGGTGTCCAACCACTGCGTCCTCGATCGGGGAATCCGGCTCCAGATTAAGGGTCGGAGCGGATCTTTGAGTGCGGCCTCCGTGGCGTTAATTGCTCGAGCTAGATCATGCCCATTGAGACAGTGCGGCACGCTTGGCTGCGGCTCGAGTCCGTCGAAGATCAAGTCTCCGCGGATATCGGCCGTGTAATTCAAACTTCCAAATCTGACCTGATGGCCAGGGGCGTAGCTTTTGATCTGCTCGGATGGCTGCTTAATTGGCCCGCGATGCAAAGCCGCGAATCTGAAGATCTGTCCGGGAGAAAAGTCTCACCTGGACCGCGTCGTTGTTGATGATCGAAGGAGCCATCGGTCCTATCGGTGGCGACAGGAGGAACTCTCAATGAAAGCACCAATGTCGGTGTCCAAACCGGCGGATCTCGGGTAGGGGGTCCCGAATGCGTCTAGGCGGATGGTAACAGGAGACAAGGGACACGATGTTTTTACCCAGGTTCGGGCCCTCTCGATGGAGGCAATACCCTACTCCTGCTTGATTAATATTGATGATATGGGTAGTACAAGAGTCGATCTACCACGAGATCAAGGAGCCACAACCCTAGAAGCTAGCCTATGGTATGATTGTTGTTCGTCCTACGGACTAAAACCCTCCGGTTTATATAGACACCGGATAGGTTAGGGTTACACAGAGTCGGTTACAATGGTAGGAGATCTACATATCCGTGTCGCCAAGCTTGCCTTCCACGCCAAGGAAAGTCCCATCCGGACACGGGACGAAGTCTTCAATCTTGTATCTTCATAGTCTTGGAGTCCGGCCGTGATGATAGTTCGGCTATCCGGACACCCCCTAATCCGGGACTCCCTCAGAGGGAGTATATATGCATGATACTAGTATATGATCGGCAATACCTCCATAATGCGCGCATGCATAGTATCATAAGTTAGTACCTTAGGTTCCTTATTAATTATCATGCATGACACAAAGTAGTACAACATTTAATATGATACGGTACCATGATATGATACCACACCCTCTGTTTCATCATTTAACTGTGTGTCACATCATCCAAAAAGTCTAGTTGGCATGCATCATACCGCTATACTCCCATATTACGACCAACCTTATTAGGGTGGCCATAGTGGGGGTATCATAGCTGGTATCATGCACTCGGGAATAGAAAATATGATGATGTGGCAAAGAAGCAGTAACATAGGTAGATACCATAATATATATATATATATATATATATATATATATAATAAATGCTATACTACTTTGTGTCATGCATGGCCATAAATACGGTCATCTATGATATATACTCCCTCCGTAAACTAATATTAGAGCGTTTAGGTCACTATTTTAGTAATCTAAACGCTCTTATATTAATTCTGAGAGGACCTAGTACTACTCTATGATAGTATATATGCACTATGAAGGTAATGCGTCGTAGTATCATACACTAGTATCATATGCATGATACCATATATATATAGTATATGATACTCCCCACTATATAAGGCTGGCCATAGTGGTGGTATCATAGCCGATGATGTCATGCACTCGGAAATAGCAAGTATGCTGATGTGGAAA
This sequence comes from Aegilops bicornis, assembly GCA_021605145.1. NCBI lineage: Eukaryota > Viridiplantae > Streptophyta > Magnoliopsida > Poales > Poaceae > Aegilops > Aegilops bicornis. The sequence continues at coordinate 532,307,439 of CM038670.1, forward strand.
AGAATTAAATATATATGAAGAGGGTTAGAGTAACATATAGGTAGATACCGTATCATGTTAAATGCGATGCTAATTTGTGTCATGCATGGCAATACATATGATCTATATATGATACTATACTATATGTATTATACTATGCGCTATAATTAATTAAAGGTAGTATCATACACTAGTATCATATATACTGTATATTCATGATACTAGTATATGACACTCTCCACTATACTCGTGCTTTCTTACCGTGGAAAAAAATTGGAGGCGAAACGATGAACTCATGTTTTCATTCGAACAAAAATATGATGTTAGGTAATGTAAATGTTTTCAAAGAGCACACGGTTCACTCACGAAAGCCGTGTGTCCGCTAAACCATGGCTGATGCACCCCCACCCCTCTGCCACACGTGCGATCTGAGTCATGCGTTCTGATTGGCCAAAACCCAAACCCCACAGATCGTTCGTCTGCACTGTTGGATTCTCCTTGATCGAACGACGATCCTCATCCCTTTCTACAACACATGTACATATTTTCAAATAGCCCCTCCCAAAAAATATTTTCAAATAGCACACGGTTCACACACGAAAGCCGTGTGCCTACCAAACCGTGGCCGATGCCCCCCTTGTTGCACGCGCGATCTGAATCATGCGTTTTGATTGTCCAGAACCCAAACCCCACGGACCATACGTCTGCACCGTTGGATGCTCCCAGATCGAACGGCAATCCTCATCCCTTTCGAGAGGAAATGCAGTCCGGCTAGGAATTGATTTATATGCCAACATGCACGGTAAATGCCAAAAAATGTCTTACATATAGCACACGAGACCTGAAATGCGCCAGCAAATCAAACCCGTGGTAAAGTTGTGATTGGTTTACGTGGGAAAAATTTAGAGGCGAAACAATGAACTCAGGTCTTCATTTCAAAATTAGTATGTCTTCATTTCAAACAAAATTATTCTGTTTGTGCACACGAGCGCTTAGAGGCAACCGTTTGCATAGGCATTCCCGCGCGCGCGGCCACCGAGCATATTTTTCACCCTTTTCACCTAGGCCGCCAACACCCGGAGTCCCCAACACCCCCATCGTCCACCCGCGTTTCACTCAACTAGTCCACCCAATCTCCTTCTTGACTCTACCCTCCCCGGATCCACAATGAGAACCCTCTCCGGCGCGCCGTGCTCACCCCTGACCGTGCGCCCGCTCTTGGCGTCAAGACTACCTCCTGCCCGTTCCCAACACGCGGCGCGCCTTCGCCGTCTTCATTTGCTGCTTGACCACCACCTCGATCATATTGATGCAGTAACCCTCGCCTCTCCTGTGGCCCGGCCAGGTTTGCATTAAGAAGCCTATTAGTTACTGCTCTCCATCACGGTGAGGCATATTTCCTCGCAATCCCTCTTCCAATTTCATTCCGTATGTTCTCAAAATGGCTATAAAATAATGGAGAGCGTATATATGTTCATTATCTACCTTCCTTACTACATATAAGTTCTATTTGTTCCAATATGTTTAGAAAGCTTGACACCAAGTTGTTAGTTTTATGCTTATCCTCCTTTCCCGAGTTTCGCATGTGTTCTCTGTAGATGCCGAGTAGCAGCGACAACACTCATTCAGGCCATGTATCTTCATCTGATTCGGATAACCCTAGGTCTTCAGCAGATTATGAGGGATCAAGTAGTCTTGAACGGGATAGAGCTGCAACAATTACCCATACGGTCGGGGACACGGAGGAACGCTCCAAGGAAGCCCACACACCAGCCTAAAGGTGTATATGAAGTAACCAAGATTGATTTAAAGTCATGGGCTCCAACTAAACCAGATAAAGCACGCATGATGTTCAGGAGTGTGTGTGGATTTGTTGGCAGGGCAAGGCTCAACATTAATCTGTCGGGGTTTTGGAAGGCTCACACAGAAACACGGCGAAGGATAGTCCGCCAGATCATGGATCACTTCAACGTTCCAGAGCAGCAGAGAATGCAGGTGGAACACGCTACACTGAAGAACGCTAGGGATGCTTGGAGAAACTGGAAGCACGTGCTGTACAAGAAGTACTTGAGTGAAGGCAAGGACCCAATCCCCGCATACCCCCAAATTACAAAGGCGGTCGGCAGAATTCAATAGGGTTAGGGCAACTCTGAGTTTCTTGAGAAGAGTTTCAAGCAATGAACTTCAGAAGAAGAACATACACCCCCTTGTATGGGTGTGGCAGGATACTCTGACATGAAACTGATATGGGAACAGGAGGACAAAGAAGCGATGGCGGCGGGTGGGAATCCGGCCTTTAGTGAAATCAGGCGAGCAGCGCCAGAGACTACTTGCGGGCATGTGCGAAGAGGCGTGATGACGAAACTTATTACTTTGAAAACGCACGTGACGCCAAACTGTATGAAGTAATGTTAGAGGCTTCCAAGATCCCTGGAAGGTTCTACAGGAACTCAGGGTCATGTGACATTGTCCATTGCTCTGGACACAAAATAGCCCCCTGGCCATGCAAGGGGTATAGGTGTTAATGTCCCGCACAAGAGGGCTTTCACACTCAGCAAAGAAGAGAGACTCAGCATGAAAAAAGCGAGGAGTGCAATGAAGCAGAATGCATTGTATGAAAAGTTGAAGAAGGAGATTTATCCGGCTGTTCGAAAGGATATTGAGGAGTCAATGATGATGCGGAAGACTCTAACAACGACGGATAGCGGCCGGATGGAAGGGGAGGCGGGCATGGAGGATGCTGCTTATTGCGCGACAACCTTTGCACAAGAGTAGTTGTGCATCGGTGACCCAATGACACTGAGATTGCAGCTGCTCGTGATGATGCTATATCTGATCTATCTGGAATGAAAGACAAACTTAAGGGCGTTCTTACACATTATGAAGATACATTAAAATGTGCAACAACCTGGGTTTGCCCACCCTTCCTGGAAGATGGCCTCTTCTTGGACAATGTGCCATTGAAGAAGGGCTGTGTGAAGTGCTACGTGATTGAAGTAAAGCCTGGATTCAATGAATTTGCCCTGAAGAATGTCCTAGGAGACTTTGACGAGCAAAGGACCTTGGGAGAAACACTGTTACATCACATCCAGTGGCCATGAAAGAAAATAGAGTTCATTGATGAGATTCCTGAAGCCCCGCCAAGAGCAACCACTTTCGCCCCTCAACCGGTGACGCTCTCCTTGCCACAGTAGCTCTAGCGGGCTGATGCATCAACCTGTGATCAGCCGGCCCGACTTTGTGCCGTACAAGCCATGTCATCCTCCGCCCCAAAGCAGCCAGTGGCAAGGCCTACAACTGCTGATGATGCACGACCGGTTCAGATGTCGGCCGCTGAAGCAGGGTGGGGAGACCCAGCTGCAGCCCAAGCTCAGCAGACCAACCTGGTGGAACAGGCGCTAAGCGATCGATGCTTCGAACCGCTGCTAAGTAGTGCAGCAGGTTCGAACCGACTGCTCATCGATCCATCGGTCCGGTAGCGTGATCGACATACCAATGCATCGACACTTCATGCTCAGCAAACCAACGCATTGGCACGGCCTCCTCAGCACACCGACAAGTTGGCACCACCTCCGCAGAAACCCGACATAGCTTCAACGCATGGTTAGCAGTCCGATGCCTCTGCTCCTATATCCCAGCAGTCCGTCACAGCAGCACCGCCAGCTCAGCGGTCCAGCATAGATAAACCATCTGCTAAGCAGTCCGTCCAAACTTCACTGTCTGCTCGGCAGTCTACCTTGCAGCCAACCAGACGTTCTGCTAGAAATGCTTCAAGTACCAAGAAGGAAGTGGCCAAAAAGGCTACACCCATGACCACGAGGAAGCACGGCGGGGGAGTGAAGAGGAAAGAGAACGAATGCCTCTTACTTAAAGCACTCATCGCCCAGAACCAAATTAACAGCAGCTTGTTTGAATCGGGGAGTAATATGATTTATGATGCCATAGATGATGAAGAAGTACGTTTGTTGCTTGCTAAAAGTTAAGCAGACGTACTTGAAGCACGCAATTACGTCCATGGCTAGCCATTTCTTGTTGGCGAATACTTTGATGAGTGTAGCTCCAGTTGCCGCGAGTTACATGAATATTGCATGGATCAAATGTTAGAAGGTCATCATGGTTTGCTAGTACAATACAACAGAGATCATTTCCGACACGATGCTGGTTACATCAATGTGAGTTTCGAGGACTTACATCTCTTCTTCAACTTCAACGTGCTCGATGCCACTCTTGTTAGATGCCTGATTTTGTAAGTACTTAACAAACTCGGATCAACTTCTCATACAAAGCTGTAAATGATAAACAGCTAACTGCATTTTATTCCTCTAGGGGATTGAACGCGCAGAGAAGAAAAAGGGAAAGTGTGTATTTCATAGATCATGCATTAGCAAATGGCATGTCATTAGATGGTAAGGACCGATGGGACTGGGCCGTTAACACGGTCGTTCGGATCTTTGAAAACACGTCCCATGCAGAATCTTTTCTCTGGCCATATCATGAATAGTAAGTCAAGTAAACAACCATGCATACACTGATTGTCTTTCAGATTTCAACATCATTCGTAAATTCATGGCTTTCTTAATATGTAGCAATCACTGGATATTGGTATTCTTTGTTCCAAACAAGAACACAGTTTACTACATCAATTCTCTCAGAGAGTCAACAAAGGCTCAGGATCTGACGCATGTTCAGCAATTCTTGGATAGGTATTGAATTCTATGATGTTGAAATTAATTTGCATTCATATCTGGGTCAATAATTGATGTTGTCAAAATCCATCATCATTTGCAGTGTGTTCGCATTATGGAAAGCTAAACTAGGGAACATGTTCAAGACCGAACAACCTCTACAGCACGAGATCGTTTCTCCGGTAACACACCGAAATCCATTATTTTCGGAAAGTTTATCCAACAATCTGCAAATACCTTTCCTTATGCTAGTCAAATGTTCAAGCTTCTAAATAAACCTCTTTCTATTTTGTCCAAAGAAAAAAATAATACATCTAACACCGGTTAGGTTGTTCCTAACAGGACAAATATATGACTAATTTTGTACAAAAATTTCGGTGTCCTCGGCAAGCGAGGACCAACCTTTGTGGATACTATGTTTGCGGACACATGATCTCCATCTACAAATCTGTTGATAGTTGTGACGATTCTCGCAATTAGTACCAGTAAGTCTATCTTAATTAATATCTTCTACTCCACTCATATGGCACATTCTCGATCTTAAAAATACATGACTCATCTTAAAACCGAGGACCCTGAACCGCGCTCTGGCTCGTGAATTGCTGATGGTTCGGAGATTTATTAGCGACTTCTTCCTGGATCACTACATCAATCCCACTGGTGATAATGAAGATTTCAGCATGCGTTCTCCTGAAACATTGAGTAAGAGTTAGCCGCTAAACATATAACGCATGGATCCATTGTTTTCCATCTGATGAGGTCTTCGTATTTCATACACTATGACTAATTATGTAATGCATATATGTGTGGACAAATCATTGGAATTTAGCTACCATATGTTCAAGTGCAATTGTTGCGAAATCTGATGAATGTTCTTCCTGTGGACACTATTTGTTCAATTGAATATTGTGGCGAATTTGCTTTTTGCGTGCTATTCAAAATGGGATATTTTTGTTTATTTGTCCAATTGAATATTTTGGCGAATTTGCTTTTTGCGTGCCGATTCAAAATGGGATATTTTTGTTTTAACCTGGCAATTGCTCTGCACACGGTTCAACTAAATGAGTGTGTGCGATCCACATCGGAAGCATACGTAAATCGTATCGGAACCGTCGGTGATACACAGCAAATCACAAATGATTTGCAGCATTACTATGTGTGCATAGGGTCTCCGGAACCGTTTGAGATATCGTGTTTTTGCACACGAGAACTGGGAGTAAACCGTGCCCAATGCAAAATACAATCCCAGTCGTAATTTTTCAGGAAACGTGTGGGATCCCAAACGAAAAGCACACGTCACTCTTGCGGCAACCGTCGGTGATACCCAACAAATCACAAACGGTTTGCAGCACTTGTATGTGTGCGAAGGGGCTCCTCAACCGTTTGTGATAGAACATTATCGCAGACGGTAATTGTTGGCAAACGTGTGCGATGGAGTCTAGCATGGTAGATGGGTTACGTAGAAAACTCGTGCGCGATGGGGCACAAATCACACACAGTTCATATGTTGGCCCGTGTGCCTTACATACTGCTTCCCAAAAGGTTCGTTACGACAGACCGTATGGTTTCACTGCGTCATTAGAAACGCTTAATCACCAATGCCACACGTGCGAAAGAATTTAGTGTGTGCTGCACCGCACAAGATTACATTTTGGAAGGCCTCTGGGTCACTGCTCCATATCCCCGACGGTTTCTGGGTCGTGTGGGAAGGACACCCTATCGCACACACTCACTTGGCGACGGTCCCAAATGACATCACGGAAAGGGATTAAAAACCATTTGTATAGAACCAACGTGTACGAGTGTACTGGTGGGAATTTTTCATTATAGAACTTGGCTTTTATATTTCAATGATGGGCTTCCTCAATTTTCCCTAGGTCTTCGTGAGCAAGCAAGTTGGATGCACACCCACTTACTTTTCTTTTGAGCTTTCATACACTTATAGATGTGCATCCGTTGCATGGCAATCGCTACTCACTTGCATCGATATCAATTGATGAGCATCTCCATAGTCCATTAATTTGCCTACTTGATGTGAGACTTCCTCTTTTTTTTTCTCCTCACAACCTCCACCATATTCTATTCCACCTATAGTGCTATATCCATGGCTCACGCTCATCATTGTGTTGGGGATATAACTATTTGAGTAAGCCGCCCTGTAGGGGCCGGGTTACGCAAAGAAGACTCATCAGAAAGAAGTCGAAGGCCAAGCATGAAGATGGCAGTTCAATAAAGGGGCTGAGGCCCACAGGCGGCTTAAGGCCCATGGTGATAAACCGCCATGATGACATGACTTGTATCATAAGGTAAATTAACTAGTCATCGAGCCGGACACTGTTTATGAGCCGGCCGAGACTCTGTAGACCGCAGGGCGTCCACTCGTGTATATAAGGGGACGACCCGCTGGCGGCTTAAGGGCAAGAAACAACTCATTGAGAGCCAGACATAGCGTATATCGCTCCCTGGTTATCGAAACCTCAAGCAATACCAACCCAACTAGACGTAGGCCTTACCTTCACCGTAAGGGGCCGAACTAGTATAACTCTCTCGTGTCCTTTGTCCCGTTTAACCCCTTTAAGCTTCCTAGTTGCGGTGGCTCCACGACTAAGTCCTTGCAAGAGGACATCTGCCATGACAATCCCACGACAGTTGGCGCCCACCGTGGGGCGGCGCGCAGTGGATTTGAGTTCTTGAAGGAAACTTGAAGGGCTCAAGGGATCTGTGATGGGCCGGATGACCAAGAGTCGTTGCGGCAAGATCTACATCGACGTCGAAGGCTGGGGCCCCGATGCCAGCTCAATTGAGTACGGGTACCGGGTCCCCTTTGGCGGAATCCACGTCTTCATCGGCCTGATTGGTGAGCCGGGCCCTGAGCCGGACTGCTGCACCGACCTCGTCGAAACGGCTCAGCGTGCAAGACCCACCCGAGCTCAACCCGTCGTGAAGCGTGCCTTCGTGGGTTGCATCCATGGAAGAGAAATTTCTGAAGGATCTATAGATGGTGGCGAGACGGCCATCCTCTCCAACGGTGATTCGTTCGCCGGTTCAACAGATTCGTTGTATCTGTTACAGGATGGCGGGCTTAGGGGCTATTCTGACGACTCTAGTATTCCGGACCCCTATGAGCCGCTAAGCTGGTCAGGAGTCTTCATGGCTGGTACTCAACCCGGTCAAAACTCAACGGCTGCAATAGCAATAACCTCCGGGTTAGGAGCGGCCGGGGCAGGAGGCCCTGTGCGCCCGCCGGCTCGGGTGTTGATGGATCTCATGGATAAGCTGACAGCCCTGTTAACCACCACAGACATCCCTGCAAATCAAGATGAGCATAACGCGGAGGTGGCACGGGTGCGTGAGGAGATAGCTCAGGCCAAGGAGGCCTTGGCAGCTGAGGACACCAGGTTAGCCATAGAACGAGCGGCTTTGGATGCACGGGCACAACAACTACAGTCAGAAGCCTTCCAGCTTACGATGAGCCTGAACGCATCTAACGAGGTGATGAGGAGGAGGCATCAGAAAACCCAATCCCGTTTACCTCCGGTTTATGATCCTCGGAATCTTTTCGCTACACCCGGAGCCGGCCCAAGTAACCCGCCAGATACAAATCAGTTTATAACAGCCAGAACAGGAGGACCGGCTCAGCCTCGGGAGATGGCACCCCCTCATGGAAACATGGCACCGCCCCGTTACGTACCGATACCGCCGGGTCACTTTTCCAACCCCATGGAGAACTTGATCGCAACATCAGCATGCTTGGCGGCTCTCCTAGTGGACGGTGACGATCCAACAGCAGTAGAGACCCGAAGGATCAGAGACCTCATCCAGACTGCCCTGGCTCAGCAAGAGACTTATTCTTACAGCCGGGACAGGATTCATTCAACTCCTCCGCCTTTGTTAGCTCCGGCTCATCCGAACCAGAGTCCGAGTTACAGCAGGCACATGGAGTCAGAAGCTTTGTCAAGCAACGCCCAGCGCCGTAACCAGCCCGGTGGGTATAACCCGGTGCAGGACCGAATACATCAGGAGGACGAGCGGGCGGCTCAGCTAGCGGCTCAACAAACGGCTCATCGGGACTTTCCAGATTATCCGACGACTTCTGTTGAGGCAGGAGTAGCTACCAGAACCGGCGGTGTTCCTTGTTTGGTGCCCGCTCTACGTAATGTACGTTTACCCAAGGACTTCAAGGGACCGCGGAAGGTGCCGAATTACACGACCGACTTACAGCCCGAAGCGTGGATAGAAAGTTATGAGATGGCCATGGAGCTGTTGGAGGTCAGCGATGCAGCGATGGCTAAGTACTTCACCATGATGTTAGATGGAATGGCTTGGTATTGGTTAAAGGGCTTACCACCCAACTCCATTGGTTTATGGGCAGAGCTAAAGGCCCGTTTCATCCAGAACTTCAAAGACACTTGCAAGCAATCTATGTCGTTTGTGGATTTGACAAATTGTAAGCAGGAGGTGGGTGAATCCACGACTCATTGGGTATGCCGGGTCAAGGAGATAATACATTAAATGCGACAAGATGGATGCCACTCTGCGATCTTCATGTTGGAGGAGAAGCGCCGCTTTGAGCGGCTGAGGCGAAGCAGGCGCCTTAAGCGTGATTGCAATGATATGGGTACGCTGATTGCGGCTTTATTCAAATATGTCAATTCTGATAGTACCAAGGATCCCGCGTCTGATGAGGAAAAGACAGGGAAGGAAAGAAGAACGGCAATGGAAAGGGTCAGCAGCATAACCCAATGAATCAAGGAGGCAATAAGCATAAGGCTTAGGGTAACCCGGAGTTTGTAGCCAACGCCAATGCAGAGGGTGACAATCAGAGACGTAAGGGCAAACCGCTTCCTCGGTCTGGCGGATTAGGCCCATCTCTTGAGCAGTTACTCAATGAGCCTTGCCCAAGACACGGCACTCGGGAACGACCCGCCACCCACTTATGGAAAGATTGAGCGATCATGAAGGCTTTTAAGAATTACAACAGGTTTGATGGCAATCATGGGTCGGGCCGCGGCTCAGGAGCCGGCGGCTTTCATGGCCCGGGCGGCGGTTCAAGTTCCGGCTTTCAGGGACATCAAGGCGGGTATAATCAACAGCAGTCTGGTCAGGGGGGACAACAGCAGCAGCAGTCGGGTTATCAAAGCCACCCGAAGCAGCTGAATAGTGGGCAGTATCATGTATTCACCACTAACTTGTGCAAACGTGACTAGAAGGTTCATAAGAGGGTCGTGAATTCTGTTGAGCCGGCGGTCCCCCGTTATTTGAGGTGGTCAGAACAGCCCATTGTATGGAGCAGGGAAGATCACCCCCTCCGGGTTGATAATCCGGGTCAGTTAGCCCTGGTGGTAGCACCTCAGGTTGGTGGATATAAATTCACTAAGGTACTCATGGGATTGAAAAAGTTGAAAAACACCAAAAGTTGCTGGCCCTGAAAGTTGAAAAAGTTTTAGAACACCAAAAGTATGAAACAATTGTTGGGCTTGTCATCGGGGTTGTGCATGATGAAATACTTTGTGTGATGAAGATGGAGCATAGCCATACTATATGATTTTGTAGGGATAACTTTCTTTTGCCACTATATTTTGGGAAGACATGATTGATTTATTTGTATGCTTGAAGTATTACTATTTTTTATGTCAATATTAAACTTTTGTATTGAATCTTATGGATCTGAATATTCATGCCACAATAAGAAGAATTGCATGGATAAATATGTTAGGTAGCATTCCACATCAAAAATTCTGTTTTTATCATTTACCTACTCGAGGACGAGCAGGAATTAAGCCTGGGGATGCTTGATACATCTCCAACGTATCTATAATTTTTATTGTTCCATGCTATTATATTATCTATTTTGGATGTTTTATATGAATTAATATGCTATTTTATATTGTTTTTGGGACTAACTTATTAACCTAGTGCCCAGTGCCAGTTTCTCGTTCTTTTTCCTTGTTTTTGACTTTTATAGAAAAGGAATATCAAACGGAGTCCAAACAGAATAAAACTTTATGGTGATTTTTCTTGGACCAGAAGAAACCTACGAGACTTGGAGAGGATGCCAAAAGACCTACGAGGCGGCCACAAGCTGTAGGGGCGCGCCTCCAGGGCTTATGGGCCCCTCGTAACTCTTGCAGCCCTAACTCCAGCACTACAAATTCCCAAATATCCCCCTACACCAGATTGCACACCAAAAATACTTTTCCGCCGCCGAAAACTTTTGTTCTCGTGAGATCCCATCTTGGGGCCTTTTCCGGCACTCCGCCGGAAGGGGATTCGATCACAGAGGGCCCCTACATCAACCTTGCTGCCCTTTCGATATTGTGTGAGAAGTTTACCACGGACCTAAGGGTCCCTAGCTAGTAGCTAGATGGCTTCTTATCTCTCTTTGCTCTTCAATAAAATGTTCTCCTCGATGTTCTTAGAGATCTATTCCATGTAATCTTCTTTTGCGGTGCATTTGCTAAGATCCGATGAATTGTGCATTTATGATTAGATTATCTATGAATATTATTTGAGTCTTCTCTGAATTCATTTATGCATGATTGAGATAGCTTAGTAATTCTCTTGATCTATCGATTTGGTTTGGCCAACTAGATTGGTTTTTCTTGCAATGGGAGAAGTGCTTTGTGATGGATTCAATCTTATGATGTCCTCTCCCAGTGACAGAAGGGGCAGTGAGGCACGTATTGTATTGTTGCCATTAAGGATAAAAAGATGGGGTTTATATCATATTGCTTGAGTTTATCCCTCTACATCATGTCATCTTGCTTAAAGCGGTACTCTGTTCTTATGAACTTAATACTCTAGATGAAGGAAGGAGTCGGTCGATGTGTGGAGTAATAGTAGTGATGCAGAACCGTTTCGGTCTACTTGTCACGGACGTGATGCCTATATTCATGATCATTGCCTTAGATATCGTCATAACTTTGTGCTTTTCTATCAATTGCTCAACAATAATTTGTTTACCAACCGTATGCCTTATTCAAGAGAGAAGCCTCAAGTGAAACCTATGCCCCCCGGGTCTATTTTGCATCATATATTTTCAGATCTATAAACCAAAAAATCAGAAAATATCTTGCTGCACTTTATTTTTATTTACTTTATTTTTATTTACTTTATTTTTATTTTTTCCTTATCTTTTAAACATGTCTCTATTAGATCTCACTCTTGCAAGTGAACGTGAAGGGATTGACAACCCCTTTTTCGCGTTGTGTGCAAGTGTTTGTTAGTTTGTACAGGTGCATATATTGGGGACTTGCTTGTGCCTCCTACTGAATTGATACTTTGGTTCTTAACTGAGGGAAATACTTATCTCTACTTTGCTGTATCACCCTTTCCTCTTCAAGGGAAAAATCAACGCAAGCTCAAGAAGTAGTAGCATAATATGGAGATAATTGACAACATGGCAAACAATGCATATCCGAAGCTAGGTGGTCATGGCATGGCATATGAGATAAATGATGCAAAGGGAGCATATCAATATCATCACAAGAAAAACAAATGTCAATAACCATGGGTTTGTCATCTATGCCATATGTGCAAATTGGGCTTATTTTAGTGGCATATGCATAGTCACTCTGATGAGATTGCAAATATGACATATGGGCGATCTCATACATAGCATATGACAAGTCAAGAGGATTGGCAAACATGATGTGACCGAGAGAATTATCACAAGAAATCCTATGCAACATGGCATCACAACTAATAGAATCCACATGACAATCATCAAACTCATCATAAATGGGTAAATCATCGCATTAGGAAGTCGCACTAGCATGAAGCATGTCAATATGAGGATAAACATCATGCAAGCAATCAATGTCAGCAATGTCCACTAGTGGGACTAGAGCATCACCATCACCTATGTTACCTTTGTGATTCCACTCATGTGGTGTAGGTGAGGTGCCAAGGACCAAATCATGGTCATCGTCATGATGGAACCATGTGGGGGTGCATCACATTCCACCATGGCCATTCTCTTGTCCAAAGGAAGGACGAAGTTGTCGAGGATCGAGGCGTCGTCGTATATGGGACCTAGCACCGAATGGGAAGATAAAATAGAGGTAGAGTTAAGTTGTTAGAAATCAAAATGGCCTCACATGCCCTATCAACTACCTCACTCTCTCTATGTGGTGGTGGCTCACTCACTCCCTCAAAATAGATGCGCTCAATGCCATATATGGCGGAGCCACTTGATACGTCTCTGACGTATCTATAATTTATGAAGTATCCATGCCATGTTTACAACAATTCTATATGATTTTGGTATGATTTGATTAGAACTAACTTGATCGACGCTGCTTTCAGCAGAACTACCATGGTGTCATTTTTTGTGTAGAAATAAAAGTTCTCGGAATGGGCTGAAAATTTACGGAAAATATTTTTGGAAAATATAAAAAATACTGGAACAAAAAGATACCAGAGAAGATTCCCGAGGCAACCACAAGGGTGGGGGCGCCCCCACCCCCCTAGGGCACGCCCCCTGCCTTGTCATCACCTCGTGGGCCCCCCTTGACTTGTCCCCGACGCCATCACCTCCTATAAATCCCAAAAACCTCAGAAATAAATATAGATCGGGAGTTCCGCCGCCACAAGCCTCTGTAGCCATGAAAAATCAATCTAGGCCCTCTCTGGCACCCTGCCGGAGGGGGCCATCATCACCGGAGGCCATGGAGGAGGATCCCGGAGGGGGTCATCATCGCCATGGAGGCCAAGGACCAGAGGGAGAACCTCTCCCCATCTAGGGCGGAGGCCATGGAGGAGGAAGCATAAGGGGGAGACTCTCTCACCCTCTCTCTCGGTGGCGCCAGAGTGCCATCGGGGGAACCATCGCCGTGGTGATCGTCTTCATCAACATCACCATCTTCATCACCATCCTCATCTCTTTTACGCGGTCCACTCTCCTGCACCCCGCTGTAACCCCTACTTGAACATGGTGCTTTATGCCACATATTATGATCCAATAATGTGTTGCCATCCTATGTTGTTTTGAGTAGATTTCCTTTGTCTTTGGGTTGATTGATGATCTAGATTGGTTTGAGTTGTATGTTTTATTTTGGTGCTGTCCTATGGTGCCTTCCATGCCACGCACACATGAATGATTCCTGATGTAGGGTGTTGCAATATGTTCATGATTCACTTATAGTGGGTTGCTACAGTGGCAGAAGCTTAAACCCGAGTAAGGGGGTTGTTGCGTATGGGATAAAGGGGACTTGATGCTTTAATGTTATGGTTGGGTTTTACCTTAATGATCTTTAGTAGTTGCGGACGCTTGCTAGAGTTCCAATCATAAGTGCATATGCTCCAAGGAGAGAAAGTATGTTAGCTTATGCCTCTCCCTCATATAAAATTGCAATGACGACTACCGATCTTGTTAACAATTGCCTAGGATAATTCCGCACACCGACCCATCATTACTCCACACTCGCTATTTATGATATATAGTAATATATCCTAACTTTATGATAACAACACCAATTTTTATATTTTAGTTCTCCGATATCATGCAAAGTTATCCTCTTCATACCCACATCGTAGTTTTATTTCTCGTTTCTAGATGTAAGCAAACGTTTGGTGTACGTAGAGTCGTATCAGTGGCAGATAGGACTTGAGAGAATATTGATCTTACCTTTAGCTCCTTGTGGGTTCAACACTCCATACTTATCACTTCCACCTTTGGAAAATTGCTACGATGATTCCTTGCACTTGGGGATTATCAAGCTCTTTTCTGGCGCCGTTGCCGGGGAGCAATTGTGTGGGGTTGATATTCTCGTGTGTTCTTGTTTGCTTTCTTCACTAAGTAGATTTTGTTTTCCCTTTTGTCTTTGTTTTCTTTAGTTGTGGGTGAAACATACAAAAAAATTACTTGCCTCTTTTGCCTCAAAACTTTTTCAAAAAGAAAAGTGATTGGAAGGTTATGCATTGGAAAAGTGAGGGTCGATCTTGAACACTTGTGTTTATGCTCATGGAAACAATGTAGGATTTTTCATGGAAGTTTCTCAAAAATAATTATCCCCTTGTATATATCCATTGTACTAATGTGCCAAGATTTGGTTTTAGGATGATTAGATTGCTTGTTTGCTATGAGAAGTGCAAAAACAGAAACTTTGGCTGTAGTGCATGAATTTACATTTTTTACTGGATTGCCAAATGCTTCTAAAACTCTTTGCACAGTACTCCTATGTAAATTATTTAGATTTTCCTAATTATTTAGATTTTTTAAGTTATAGAAGTATACGAAAGTTCCACATTGCTACAGACTGTCCCATTCTTGACAAATTCTGTTTTCTATGTGTTGTTCACTTATTTTGATGAATCTATGGGTAGTTCGGGGGGTATGAACCATGGTGAAGTTGGAATACAGTAGATATAATGCTAATATGAAATTGGAATGAGTTTACAACATTACCTAAAGGTGGTGATTTGCTTTATTATACTAACGGATCTCATGAGGGTTTTGTTAAGTTTTGTGTGGATGAAGTGTTCGAAGATCGAGGAGTTATCAATATGAGAAGAATAAAGAGAGGCAAGAGTTCAAGCTTGGTGATGCCCAAGGCACCCCAAGTAAATATTTCAAAGATACTCAAGCATCTAAGCTTGGGGATGCCCCGGTTGGCATCCCATCTTTCTTCCTCAACAATTATCGGTATACCTTGGTTTTTGTTTTGTTCATACGATATGCGTCCTTTCTGTTTATTTTTCTTTTCTTTTCCTTTATGCACCATGCTATTATGAGATAGTCCTTCATTGATTTATAGAATGCTTCATGTGCTTCACTTAAATCTTTTGAGTATGTCTTTATAGAATGTTCTTTGTGCTTCACTTAAATCATTTGAGTACGGCTTTATAGAATGCTTCATGTGCTTCACTTATATATTTTGAGCTTGGATGTTGGTAAATCTATATTAATTTTAGAATGCTCCATGAACTTCACTTATATCTTTCGGGGTACGAATAAGACTATCAATGGAATTGGGCTTGGAAGAGTATCGTTATAATATCATGCCTAGCTAAAAAGGCATTAAAGAAAAGCGCTTGTTGGGAGACATCCCAATATTTATCATTACTATTTTTGTGTGTTCACATGATTAAGCTACTGTAGTAATCATGTTTTATAGCTTTTGTTTCAATAAAATGCCAAGTAAGACCTTTCGGGTGGCTTACGGTGATAGTTGATTTGATCTTGCTGGAAGACAGAAACATTTGCGCTCATTGCCAGAATTTTAAAAAATCACAGAAGCGTGCTTTTGATCTGAAATTTTTACACAAGATTCATATACAAATTTCCTAGGTTTTCCGAATTTTTCAAGATTTTTGAAGTAGCAGAAGTATGATTGTTGTTCAGATCATTACAGACTGTTCTGCTTCTAACAGATTCTGTTTTCAATGCATAGTTTGCTTGTTTTCTAGTTTCTATGGCTTATATTGCTCAATATAAATTATAGAAATGATATGGTACAGTATGCATTGTGTGAGAACAATTATGAATGTTATCTTGACAGTACCAAAGTGAATGATTTGCTCTCTATCGTACTAACCCATCTCATGAAGTTCTATTAAGTTTTGTGTGATTGAAGTTTTCAAGTTTTGGGTGAGATATCGATACTAGGAGAATAAGGAGTGGAAATACCCTAAGCTTGGGGATGCCCAAGGCACCCCAAGGTAATATTCAAGGAAGACTCAAGCGCCTAAGCTTGGGGATGCCCCGGAAGGCATCCCCTCTTTCGTCTTCAAAACCATCGGTATACCTTACTCGGGGCTATATTTTTATTCGTCACATGATATGCGTTTTGCTTGGAGCGTATTTTCATTTTACTTGCTGCTTGAATAAAATCATTGGATCTGAAATCTTGAATCAGAGAGAGTCCTCCCATGGCTAGTTAATTATTTGACTACTCATTGTTCTTCACTTATATCTTTTTGGAGTAGTTTTGTCATTTACTCTCGTGCTTCGCTTATATCCTATGAGTAAATGGTTGAATGAACAGAATATCATAGATCTGAAATTATATATGCTTAATATGCTTATCCCATGTGGAGTAATGACTTCACTTATAAGAAGTATAGGTGGTGCAATTTATTGAAAGTTAGCAAACTCAACATTGGTCACTTGAACAATTCATGAAAGAATATTTAGGGAAGAGAGATTTCACATATAAATATACTATCTTGGACATCTTCTATGATTGTGAGCCCCATTAATTATTTTCAAACTTGAGCAAATTAGTTGAAGTTGGACAAGGAAGACAACGTAATGAGTTATGTTTGGGTATATTTGCATAGAAGTTATATTGTTATGGATCCTCTAACATGTGGTGCTTGCTTAGGATCTTTTGCTAGCCAAAATTTTGTACTAGGTAGAGATACTACTTGTGCATCCAAAACCCTTAAACCCAGTTTGGCGGATGCTATTTGTTCTAAAAATATTCTTTGAGTGTTAGCAATCATGGAAGACTATATGATAGTTGAGTATGTGGAATTTGCTAACCCTTTCTGAAAATAAGATGAATTGCAATTGTTTGGTGACTGAAAGCCTAGTTTGTTAGTCTTCAAGAAACTTTATGGTCTATACTTTAAACATGTGAATACCTCCTTACTTGATCATGATAAGTTTTATGAGACGAGCTATTGTTTATGATAAAGAATAATGCTAGAAAAAGTGTTTGGAACTATCATTGATCAAACTTGTGCACTTGCTAGCATTCACGCTTCATAAATTATTTCTTTTATCATTTACCTACTCGAGGACGAGCAGGAATTAAGCTTGTGTAGAAATAAAAGTTCTCGGAATGGGCTGAAAATTTACGGAGAATATTTTTGGAAAATATAAAAAAATACTCGAGGAAAAAGATACCAAAGAAGAGTCCCGAGGCAACCACAAGGGTGGGGCGCCCCCACCCCCTAGGGAGCGCCCCTGCCCCCTTGACTTGTCCCCGGCGCCAACACCTCCTATAAATCCCAAAAACACCAGAAATAAACCTAGATCGGGAGTTCCGCCGCCGCAAGACTCTTTAGCCATGAAAAATCTATCTAGGCCCTCTCTGGCACCCTGCCGGAGGGGGCCATCATCACCGGAGGCCATGGAGGAGGATCCCGAAGAGGGCCATCATCGCCATGGAGGCCAAGGACCAGAGGGAGAACCTCTCCCCATCTAGGGGGAGGCCATGGATGAGGAAGCACAAGGGGGAGACTCTCTCACCCTCTCTCTCAGTGGCGCCGGACTGCCATCGGGGCAACCATCGCCGCAGTGATCGTCTTCATCAACATCACCATCCTCATCTCTTTTACGCTGTCCACTCTCCCGCAACCCGCTGTAATCCCCTACTTGAACATGGTTCTTTATGCCACATATTATGATCCAATAATGTGTTGCCATCCTATGATGTTTTGAGTAGATTTACTTTGTCTTTGGGTTGATTTATGATCTAGATTGGTTTGAGTTGTATGTTTTATTTTGGTGTTGTCCTATGCTGCCTTCCGTGCCGCGCACACGTGAAGGATTCCTGCCGTAGGGTGTTGCAATAGGTTCATGATTCGCTTATAGTGGGTTGCTAGTGTGACAGAAGACTAAACCCGAGTAAGGGGGTTGTTACGTATGGGAGAAAGGGACTTGATGCTTTAATGCTATGGTTGGGTTTTACCTTAATGATCTTTAGTAGTTGCGGATGCTTGCTAGAGTTCCAATCATAAGTGCATATGATCCAAGGAGAGAAAGCATGTTAGCTTATGCCTCTCCCTCATATAAAATTGCAATGACAACTACCGATCTTGTTAACAATTGCCTAGGATAATTCCGCACACCGACCCATCATTATTCCACACTCGCTATTTATGATATATAGTAATAGATCCTAACTTTATGATAACAAAACCTATTTTTATATTTTAGTTCTCCGATATCATGCAAAGTTATCCTCTTCATACCCACATCGTAGTTTTATTTCTCATTTCTAGATGGAAGCAAACGTTCGGTGTACGTAGAGTCGTATCAGTGGCAGATAGGACTTTAGAGAATATTGATCTTACCTTTAGCTCCTTGTGGGTTCGACACTCCATACTTATCACTTCCACCTTTGGAAATTGCTACGATTATTCCTTGCACTTGGGGATTATCATCACTCAAATCACTCAAGTGGTGGTGGTGGTGGCTATCCTCACATGGGAATTGGGGCAACTCGTCATACATGGGGCTAGTGGTGAAGTCACTCTTACTCTTAATATGGTGGTGCAAGTCGCTCAACTCATGGCCATATGCCTCCTTGGTCGAAGGGAAAATCCCATGCTCAACCGTCTCGTAGTCGTCGTTGTGGATGAAGGCCGAAGATGGCGCATCATCACTCTCGCCTCCAAAGACGGAATCATCATCCTTGCTCTCCACCATGTCGCTCGCCTCCAAATATTGATCCTTGAGTTTCTCCGTAGTCGTAGTCGTTGCCATGACATCTTGAAAAAGAGTCATGGTAGACTCGGCATCATCAACGCCACAAAGAGAGATGGCGGTGAAGTCGAACTTTGGAGCGTCGTCTTGGAGCTTGTCAGGCTTGGACATCTCGATGGTACTAGCCTCATGCTTGCCGTCTTGGAGCGTGATAAATGCGTGAAGTGTCTTTGAAAGTCGAGTAGACTTGGACTTCATGAGTTCTTGCTTTGCCTTAAGAGCACGAAAGTACATGTCGTCAAGGGACTCGTAGTTGTTGGGGAAGAGAGTCTTGGTGATGTTGTTGTTCAATCACATCGTGAAGTAGAACTTCATCCAAATGGGTCGTCCACACCGGCTCGTAGCAAGGCTTTCTTCATGTTCTTGAAGTACTCACTGAGGGACTTGGATCCTTGTATGGTGTCCTCCAATTGGCGTTGAAGATGTTTCGTGTAAGTGGAAGGAACAAATTCACATCGCATCGCTTTCTTCGTCTTGGGCCAACTCATGTGGAAGCTTGTCGAAGGTGTGTGAAGCCACCATATCATCGTGTAGTTGTGGAAGGTACTTGTGGCGCACTTCACTTGATCTTTGGAGGGGACTTTATGTAGCTTGAGGTAGTCGTCCATCTTGCGCTCCCACTTGAGGTACTCTTCGGGGTCATTAGTACCAAAGAATGAAATCTCACCGGTGTTGGCGAAGCCGAAGTAGCTCATAGAAGTAGTGGACTTGAGCACATGGAGTAGGCGGAGATGTCGTACGTCCATAGGCGAAGATGCCTTGAAGTCACTTGGTGAAGATGCCAATGTAAAAGATGAGGCCGTTGTGTCTGGGTTGATGTCGCGGCTCTGTGTGGTCCGTGCGCACGGGGTTGTAGAAGGTCGTGTGCAAAGGGGTCGAAAGCTCGTGTGCACGGGTTGACAGAGAAGCCAACTCGCGTCCAGAAGGTCGCTCTTCCATTCTTGTGAAACGCCCTTGATGATCTTGAGCGGCCTGGTCTTGTTGGTGTTGATGTCGGGGTGTACTTGCTGAAGATGGTAGCTCGAAAGCATGTGCACTTGAGCATCTTCAGGAAGATGAGGAAGACCTCTTGCGGTTGTTGATGAGGACCTTGAGATCCTCTATGTGCTTGTCCATCTTGGCATCGACGAATTTCTTCATGGCAAAGAACTCGTCCTCGTGGTTGTAGACAGGAGATGATGTGCTTTGCCTATTCATCACAAGACTCGAGCAAAGGTGAGTAGGAAATGAGATAAACAATATCAAGCTACCTTTTCCCAGAGTTGAGGATGTATCTTGTTTCACTCAATGTGAAATGAAAGAATAGTGGAATTGGTACCGGACTTGTTCACTCACACCTACAAAGTAAAGCTTATCGAGTGGCTTGGTTAGGACAAGTGGAACAAATTCATGCAAATTGAAGTCCAAGATATGTAAATGTTGAAATAAATCCAAAGGACTCAAAATGCAAAGCAAGTGATCACAAATATAGAGGAGGGCAATAAAGAAACACACACGGTGGGATAATGGGGCCTAAGCAACTAAAGGGATGAGCAATACAAAATTGCCTAACAAAGACTAAGCTCGTCTTGCACAAACACTAGGAGAGCACTAGCTTGATTGTACGCTTGGGCGCCATTCACCACTTGGCACCAACCTATATGCATGCAACCAAAATGTTTCCTATTCCATGTATCCTCATGCGCAAGTATCTCTTTCTATGCTCAACTCTCTTTTGCTTATAAGCTTTTGATCTTTCTTTCTTGATTACAAGCTTTTTTTGCTCTTCTCTTCCTTTCCACTATGCTTATTGAGCCTCAACCACAAGCATGAGACAAGTATGGCAAGATATGCACGGGAGGGAGAAATGGCACTATATGTATCAAATGATGCAACAATATGATATCGTATCACTATGGTACACAAGTTTTCGCGAAGCCCGGCAGTACTCAGATAGCTAGTCTCAATAGGTATGAAGGTATTCGCAAAGATGGTGGGGCTATCAAGATGTAATGGCAAGGAAGGAAAAGGTTATGACGGAATGGATACCGTCGTCGCACTTGACCTTTCATTAAGTCGGAGGGTAACCGACCTTGCTTCTGATTTGAAGGTGGTCTCACAGGATGGATGGTGGTCGTCGATGCGAAATGTCGTGGTGGATGTAGTCGATGGAATGATACAAGTCATCGGTGCTTGATGAAGAAGTAATCGTCCCTAAGTAGCCGAAACACCTTAGGAGACTCAAATCACAACTCAAACAACCACAAATGTAATATGAACCATGGAAGTTATGGTGGAGGGGTATGCAAAGTTGCAAAGATGCAAAATTTTTGATGGAGTCAAATGATGGTAAAACTAAGATGATCAGCTCGGGCACATCGCTAGCTTTCAAACGAGCCAAAGAACACCCAAATCGGAGTTCAGACTTGGGAGATATGACCAAAACAGTGAGGCGGTGGCGGCTGATTCTCGGAGGGTTGTGGGCACGGGGTCCCGTGCACATGGTACAAGTGTCGTGGGAACAGGGTGTCCAGGAACTTCGCGGGCCCGTGGACACGGGGGTGGCAGAAATTTCGTGATTTCGAAGTCAGATCTGAATGGGATAAAGAAAAATTAGGCAATGGGGACGCAATAGGGGGTGGATCTACTTGCTAAACACCAGATCCAGGGATTGAAATCAACAAAAATACACTAGAAACAACAAATCACAAAAATGATATGGCTCTTTTTGGTGGGGATTTTCGAAATTGGACCAAAACAAGCAAAATTAGGCTAAAAATGGTGGGGACTCCAAATTCGTGATCAACGTGGCTCTAAATACCAAGATGTTGTGGGGTGGAACCCTAAGTGATGATCTTTCACGAATTGGAGGGGGGTTTCCCGAAGAACACGGAGAAGAACACGACGAAAACACATGAGGAACACTCAAGAACAAGTCCAATCACACATGCACTGGACTAACAAACACATGGATCCACAAGGTACATGAACAGCAATGGGAAAGATACAAGGTAAAGTTCATCGCAAATCCAGAGGAGATGAGGTCTTGATGATCTAGATAGATCCTTCCCACAAGGGGGTCTTGAATCCCTAAGGATCTTCCAATGGAGGCCTTGAACTCTAATGGAGTCTTCTCTCTCTCTCAAGAGGAATCCCACAAGGGGAGATACATGAGCTAAGCTCTAACGTCTAGATCTATTCTTAGCTATCCCTAAATGGAGGAGGTGGAGAAGTATATATACTCCTAAGGGATGAAGGGGTAAGCAAGGGCGAAATGGGAATACATGGGCAAATCCCAACAGTTGCACGCAGGAGGCCCCATGCGCACGGGGTAAGTGGAGCCCATGCGCACGGGGTATCCAGAGAGCCAGCAACTTAGCCCGTGTGCACGGGGATGTACCGTGGGCACAACGTCTAGGGCCCGTGGGCATGGGGTATCTAGAGGCTTCGAGTATGTCGCCTGCTCGTGGGCTCCCGTCGATGCACGTGGAACATCGCCTTCTTCTCGACAGTTTCTTCTCCGCTTCCAAGCCTCCCTATTGGATGGTGTAGTTGTTCTCTTGAGCTTGGACTCCTCCTCGATGAATGTGTAGCTCCACTCACACCTATGTATGCACAGGAGAGATGGGTCAAGTAGTATACCAGCATCGAAGGGCACAAGTGAGCACGTGTGAAGGAGATGATTCACCTTTATGTATGTGAAGTAGATGTGGTACGTGTCACTTGCCAAACGGACTCTTGACATGGTGATGTCCGTAGGATGCTCCGCATCGCACCCCGTAATGCCCCAAACACATCCACCGGTGGTCGTTACTCCTGGCAGGATCTAGAACTGCCCCACAGGTCAATACTAGTCTTTTCTGCGCGCTTTGTCCTCACCCAAGCGCACCCGGGACCAACTTCTCGGACGATCACCCACCTGAAATTACTCCAAGCTAAGCACGTTGAACTTTGGAGTTCTTTCTGAATGGACTCGCAGAAAATAAGGAACTCCTTATTGATACGAGTAGTCTAGCATAAGCCAAGCTATCACATACACCCCCACTCAGAGGAACTGACGTCCTCATTGGGCCACAAGAATGTTCCCTCTTGGCACATACATCTGTGTGTCCAGTCCGGCACATGTTTCATGCCGTGTGCCATAATGGGCCACAAACATCATGCACAACATGACCGCGCACCTGGCCCACAAACATCCGTGTAACGACGAAGATCGGCTCTAATACCAACTTGTAACGCACCGGACACAGCCGCCAGCGGTCGTTACTCCTAGCGGGATCTAGACTGGCCCCATAGATCAATACTATTCTTTTCTGTGCACTTTGTCCTCACTTGTGCTTGCCGGTCGGTCACCCGCCCTAAAATTACTACAATCTGAGCACACTTAGCTTTGGGGTTCTTTCTGAATGGGCTCCCGGAAAAGAAGAAATTCCTTATTGATACGAGTAGCCTAGCATCCCTATTAAGCAAGGCTATCACACACCCTAGATAAAGTTTTTCCCAAGATGAGGCATGACATGTTACCATAGATTTTCTTATGTGGAATTTATCTCTTAATCTTCTTCCTGATAGGTCTCCACATCATTGATCGGAAGGCCTACTACTCCATGTCTATGCAGGACAATGATCTGTGTTATTGCCGTTGTTTGTTCACCTCAGATTGAACTTTACACATTTGATTTCAGGTTATAATTTTCATTGAAACAATAACCCAACTCATTTTTCAGGATCCGTTCGGCAGGGAGGCACGACATGCCTCTTCCATAACACGGTCGCCTACTCTACTGTGCCGCTACATGTGAGATGTCATTCGGTATGTTGTCGCATGTATGCGGGATCCTCCTTCACCGTGCCGCTACGTCGACACACGTCGCCGATAATATGAAAGACAACCAAATACACACGTACATGACATTTTCTAATATTTGTTATAAAAATTGTATCCACATGTTTTCATTTATTTCTTTGTTTTCTTTCGTATTACGGACAATAAACATATGTTGCAATAAAATGTCTTGTACCTTGATAAGATGACTACTTTCCTTGCTAATTCCTTACATTTCAAAGAATCTCCAGCTTGCATTAATGGGTCATCTTATTCTCAATTTGTTAATAATTTTGCAAATAATGCCTGAGCTTCTACGAAGTTAACTTGGGACTTTTTGCCCAAATGTTACTATTATATTCACAAAAGTACAATTAGTGGGTCAAAATACTACATGCATGATCCTTTGTCGTGATCAATATATAATTATAACGCAATTGATTTGTAGCTTACTACTATCTGATGAGAAAAGAATGAATCAATTTTGTATCCCCATGTTTTTGTATTTTGAAGGCTACAAATATTACCAAATTTTGCATCTCTTATGCCACTAAGTCCTGCAACAACGTGAGGGGTGTCATCTAGTTACATAAACACATAACCTAGAGGCCATTTCAACAATGGAAGTAACTATTTCACCTAGGATTTAGGATTGGAATTTCTATTGGGTTTGCCGAGCAGCTACTTAACAATGGGGCAAATCTCAACTTGTTTCATTCTGAATTCCTCCTAATATTTATGGTTTTGGTGAATATTGCATTTTATTGTGCTGTTTGCTTCCTCAAGATGTCAACTTCATCTCGAACTACCTCTTTCCGCTGATAGTTCAACCAATGGAACATCGACACTTGACAATTCATGATGCAGGACTGGGTCGGTGGCACCGCTCTGGGATGAACCTACATCCAGAGGGACCTCGAATTCCATCTTAGGGTAACATGTTCTTTCGTTGAAGTTATGATTGGATCCGAAAAAGTTGAAGTTAGTAAAACATGTCAACATGAAGTTAGAAAAGAAAATCAGTTAAACAAACTTGGTGTTAAAGAGTTTCGATTGGATCTTAAAAAATAGAAGTTAGTAACATGATTATACAACATCAAACGATTTAGACAAACAAGTTTTTCAAAAGGTACCTGTTGTGCCATAGGAGTTTCGATTGGATCCGAAAACATTGCAGTTAGTAACATGATTAGAGCAACAAGTTATAACAACAGACCAGTTAAACAAACAAGTTTGTAAAAAGGCACATGTTGTGCCATTCGAGTTTCAGTTAGATCCTGAGAAGTTGAAGTTCGTAACACAATTAGAGTAACAAGTTACAACAGCAATCCAGTTAAACAAACAAGTTTTTTAAAAGGTACCTATTGTGCCATTGGAGTTTCGATTAGATCCTGAAACTTGAAGTAAGTAAGCATGACTAGGGCAAGAAGTTACAACAGCAAACCGGTGGAACAAACATGTTTGTTAAAAGATGCCTCTTGTGCCATTGTAGTTTCGAGTACATCCTGAAAAGTTGAAGTTAGTAAAACATGATTGGAGCAAGAAGTTAAAATAATAATAGAGTTAAACAAACAAGTATTAAAGGGCAACATCTAAATTATGTTGCATCCTACAACTAGATAATATCACCATTTATGTATGTTATTAGCACTAGCAAAACAACATTTGAAATGATATAGGAGTCGATACCGTGTGATTTCGTAAACACGGGCATCTCCATTAATGTACAACACCATCGGTGATGCGGTCATTCTTGGTGGATTGGGCTATGGTAACGCCATGAACTGAAAAAGGTTAGTATTACTCGAGTAGCTAGTAAGCCTGGTGCAATAATGGTAGCCATCTTTTCTTTCATCTCATCACGACTGGTAGTGGTAGTACCATGTCTTCCATTTTTTTTGTACCACAACTAACTTCCAGGTCTTTTGTTAGGAGAAGTTGGAAAGAAATAAAAGGAACATCGGCTTGGTATTTCCAAGGTAAACTTGTTGCTCAACATACTACTATCTGGTGATGTTGTTGTATTCCACACCAAAAGTTGGCCGCAGCTATGCCGCCAACTACTAGCCGAGTACAACATGCATACAGTCAATGTATGACACGGATGGGTCCACATACACAATGAAAACACAACAGACCAAGCAGTTTTCTCCTGCACTAGCAACCACCTCTCCACGTCAACTCGTAATAAGGGAGCAAGACCCTTGATGTCCTTGGCCACCACCGAAATATGAATAGAAAAGAAGCTTCCTAAGAAGGAATAGAATTATGGCAAAAAGAAGTTCCCCAAGAAGGAATAAATTAGTGGCACTAGATTACTCTCAAAGAAGAAAGAAAATAAAATTGAAATAATTATGTTTTCTAAAAAAGTATGAATTAGTGGGATTGGTATGATCCTTTCAGAAAAAACAAATAATGACAAAATTTGCACAAAATTGACAAAGAAACTGTATTTTTTAATAACATGTAAGAATAAGCTAATATTGTTTTTTGCAAAAAAAAGGAGGTTTCCTAAGAAGGAAAGAATTAGTGTTGTTGGAATTACCCTTAAAGAAGAAATAAAATGAAATAAACTAAAACAAAATCTTTTCTAAGGAAGAATGAATTAGTGCCATTAGTATTTCACCTTAAGGGAAAGAGATAACTAAAAACAAAAGTCTAAAACAAACAATGACAAAATTTCCACATAATTTACAAAAATGTGCTTTTTATAATATGCAAGAATAAGCATATAATAGTGAAATTTTGCAAAAAAAAATAAGTTTTCTAAGAAGGAATAAGTGGCATTGCTATTTCTTGTAAAACATAGAATCATCTAAAAATAACCAAAAATAAAAATAATGAAGTTTTCTAAGAACGAATGAATTGGTGGCACTAGTTTTGCCCTTAAAGAACAAATGGAATGAAATAAAAACTAAAAAACAAAATAATGGAGTTTTCTAAAGAAGAATGAATTAGTGGCATTGTTATTACCCATTAATAAGAAATAGAATAATAAAACAAATAATGACAAACTTTGCGCCAAAATTGTGTTTTTGTAATATGCAAGAATAATCATATAATAGTGAAATTTTAGGAAAAAAAGTTTCCAAAGAAGGAATGAATTAGTGTCATTGTATTACCCTTAAATAAGAAATAAAATGAAAACAGAATCTAAATAATTAAGTTTTCTTAGAAAGAATGAATTAGTAGCATTGGTAGTACCCTTCAAGAAAAAAGAAAATGTTTTTTTTCTAAAACAAACAATTGCAAAATTTGCACATAATAAAAAAAAGTTGTGCTTCTATAATGTGCAAGAATAATGCTATACTAGTGGAATTTCATAAAAAGAAGAATCTTACTCCCTCCTTTCCAAAATTCTTGTCTTAGATTTGTCTAAATACGGATGTATCTAAAATGCAACTAGATACATCAGTATTTAGTCAAATCTAAGACAAGAATTTTGGGACGGAGGGAGTACAAAGCAATGAATCAATTGGCGGCATTGATATTGCCTTTAAAGAAGAAAGAAAATGAAATAAGACTAAAACAAAATCAAAATAATGAAGTTTTCTAATAAGCAATGAATTAGTGGCATTATATCACCCTTTAACAAGAAACAAAACTGAAATAAAAACAAAAAATCAAAATAAGAAAAATTTCTAAGAAATAATAGATCAATGGCATCGATATTACCCTTTAAGAATAAAGGAAATAAAACAAGTAATGGCAAATTTTGGACAGATTTTACAAATTGTGATTTTTAATAATATGCAAGAATAAGCATATAATAGTGAATTTTAAAAAAATAAGTTCCTAAGGAGAAATGAATTAGTGGCATTGGTATTACCCTTAAAGAAGAAATAAAATGAAACAAAAGCTAAAATAAAATAAAAAATAAAGAAGAATGAATTAGTGGCATTGGTATTCTCTTTTAGAATAATAAAATAACTTGCACACAACTTTGCGTTGAAATCACACTATTCATAGTATGCATAATCATAAAATTGTGTAATTTTGGACATATTATATAGTATTTCGGTTATACATTTACACTCACTTAACATTCCAAAAGTACCCACGAAAAAATGGACTAATTAAGAAAAAGAAATAACAAAAGCAAAAAACACATAGAACTGGAAAAACTGGAAAAACGAAGGGATAGAAGGGAGAGCCGAGGGCTAGTTTGGATCGTGTCCACGGCTGCGTGCCTGGGCGATAGGGTTGCCTGACGCGGACACGGATTTAGATTATTTTTCTGCCTGGTGAGGCAACGTTGAATGAGAGGTGTTTGGTTACTGCCCTGAGCCTGGATGGCCATTAGGAATAAAAAAATCGAGTAAATAGCATAAAGCTACTACTTTACAGGCTAGGGTTCCAAAAAACTACCGGTTTTTAATTTTTCTCAGATAACTACCAGGCAAGCGGTCGGCTGTTTCAAAAAAACCCAAAACATTCGTTGCTAGCGATTTAAACTGTTTTATGACAGGTCGGGCCCACCCCTAAACACTCTGTTTGTTTGACCGTTTTGTTTGACTGTTACCTTACATGTGGGACCCACGTGTAAGTGGTCTCTTCTTCCTCTATCTTCTTTTCTCTCCTCTGGCTCTTTCTTCTTCCCCGCCTCGCCTGGATTACCCCCACTCACGACGGCCACCTCCACCATCCGTCTCGCGGTAGGACAAGGACGACGGCGGGAACGAAGGTCGCATGGAGGAGCAGTGCAGCAGCAGAGCACGGGTCGCCGCCATCCGTGGCGCCACGGCCAGAGCGTCGCGGCGCCAGAGCAAGGGTCGCCGCCAATCCGCTGAATGAGAATGGGCCGCCACCACCGAGGCAAGGAGCACGGCGACACCGCGCCATGGCCTGGGGGCTCGGCCGCCAAGGAGCACGGCCATCGCGCGCCATGGCTGGAGGCAATGGCGTGATCGGCAGGGGAACCCAGCCACCTGGTCGCCCGGCTCGTCTTGAGGAACGCGGCCGAGCCGCCTCGTTCGCCGCCACATGGTCAGCCATGAAGCTACGGCGTCGTCTATGGGCGAGTTATCCTCAAGGGCCCGATTGCTTTTTCTGAAAAAATCCAGGGACTTGATTGCTTTTTCTAAAAACATCCAGGGACCCAATTGCTTTTTCTGAGAATATGACAAAGGGACACTGACATGCGGACCCCACATGTAAGCTAACAGTCAAACTAACGGTTTTCTTACATGCGGGTCCCAACTGTCATAATCGCGATCAATTTCAAAGCACTCTATGATTAGGGTTTTTTGAAACAGCCAACCGCTCATTTGGTAGTTATCTGAGAAAAATTAAAAACCGGTAATTTTTTGGAACCCTAGCCTATAAAGTAGTAGTTTTATGCTATTTACTCAAAAAAATCAGCTCATGGGCCCATGTACAAGGAACAGTTTCTGTCATTAAAATCCAGGCATCTGTTTTGTGTGCCCAGGAGCCCGAATTCTCACGTATGGCTCAAGCTAATTACCTCCCTGGCTGCACCGCCCAGGCTAACCGCCTGCATGCAAACCCCAGGCTAAGGCTATACCAGGCATTTTCAAGACGTAAACCAAACAACTCACGTGTGACGTCCAGGCACGCGCCAGGCCAGGCTAGGCTTCCCCAGGACGCCAACCAAACTAGTTGTGAATCTTTGGGCTTCAACCCATTAAAGAATTGACTGACCTAGAAGAGAGCATAGTAAAAAAAATCCCAGCCGAAAACAAGACACTCCAAACAACATTAAGAAAAAAGAGCACCAATCTTGGAGTAGCAATCAACGGTCAGAAAAATCGACTGACCCAAATTTAATTTCCGGGCAACTTACATATAGCTAAACTAACCTTCTTTTTGATAGCTTGCGTGTAATGTCATGCTCATGTTCCAGGCTAGCCATAGTGGGGTAATTTAGGTAGTAACTTAACACATCTCGAGACAATTTTTGCTTATGTGATAAATATTTAATAAGGAAAGAGGTGCTTGTGGTAACATAATATGTTACTGTAATGTAGCGCTTTCCGAGGTAAAATGAGTCTATGAGCTAATAAATGAAGCAATCTATGACAGCACTACTATGTTACTTTGTACTATAGAGGTAGTAACTTATACTAGTGTTATGCATATGACACTAGTTTAAATTACTCCCCACTATGACCGGCCTGACAGCACTTAGAGGAAGTTGCTATCATTTGTCACTCAAATTTTTGTTAATTGATCGACCAATTTTCCTATTACGATTAACATAGGCAACATGCCATTGGACTCGAGTTAAAAATAAAATAAAATAAAACACAAACGGCACGAGGACACAACAAACAATGGCGACACCGCACTAGCACCTGATATTATTGGAACCCCTGGCTGCATTCCTGGACCCACGAAGCACTACCAATCGATGAGTCATAACATGACACCGTGACCGCATCTCAGACCATGTAAAAGGCCAATTTTGTGAAAAGAAACAACAGAACATCAAGTAGGTTGTTTTTTTTCGAGGGTACGTCAAAAACGTACCTTAGCTTTATAGAAGGAAGAAAAAAATACGTACAAAAGATTACACATGTGCTAGTTAGAGGTCACAAGTCGATCCTAACCAACCCTCCACGCCACTCCCTAATGATACTCGACTATTCTATGTCTATACATCCTTCAAACGCTCCTGCTCTTGCCCAAGTCCTGAGATCATCGAAGATCAGGTCCATCGTATCCCATTCGTTCTTGATCAATCCGGTGCCAAAAACCCTCGCATTCCTTTGCTTCCATAACGTCCAACAGATTAGCATCACGAAAGTGTCAAAGCCTTTCCAGGATTGCTTCTGTATTCGCTTTCTACCTTCTGACCACCACTGCACCAGCCTCGAGTTGTTGGATGGGCATAGGTCAGCCGTCAGACCCATCCTGACGATGCAACGGAACCACACTTGCCGCGAGAAGACGCATTGCAGCAATATATGATCAACCGTGTCCTCCTCCTGATCACACATGTAGCATTGTGAGATTTGGTCCTGCAACCCATGCCTAGCTCTCATGTCTGATGTTCAGAGACGATATTGCACCGCGAGCCACATGAAAATCTTGCACGCAAGAGGTGCCCAACACTTCCATATTGCTCCGAAGGAGTGGAATCTAATTCCTCCCTCACACAACATCAAGTAGGTTGTTAAGCAACACACAGAAACGACTTGTCTTTTTTGTTCTCTTATTAAGCTACGGAGTATTTGTGTTATGTCCACTTGTTTCGGCGCATCTTTGTATTCTAGTAGTACGAAGTCCTAGATCTGGCACGCCTGCCAGCGTGCAGCTTAAACATTTTCAGAACAAAGCATAGCCGAGCAAGATGCCAAGAGCAATCATCGCGAGCTAGCAAGCAAGTTAGGTGACGATGGCCGTTCGCGGCGGCAAGGCACCAGCATGGGCATCGGCGGCGGCCGTAGACGTCGACGCGGAGGTGGTCATCGTTGGCGCCGGGATCGCGGGGCTCGCAACCGCGCTGGCGCTGCGGCGGCTCGGCGTGGGCGCGGCTGGCGGTGGCGTCCTGGTGCTGGAGCGGCACGCCGAGCTTCGCTCCACCGGCGCCGCGCTCACCATCTTCCCCAACGGCTGGTTCGCGCTCCGCGCGCTCGGCGTCGCGCACAAGCTCACCTCCCGCTACGATGCCTTCGAAACGTGCGTCTCCGTTGCTGGCCGTGATTGTTGCTCCAACGATTTTGGTATGTCTGTGATTAAAATCAGGTATGTCTGCTGCATGCAGATCCCGCGTGACTACTCTTGAAACTGGAGCGACGCAGGTGTTCCGCTTTGCTGGGCGCAAAAGCAGGTTAGATGAGCGGATGCTTTGTCTGTCGTGCCAAATTTTTCTGTTGGATTCCACCGGAGCTTGAGCTAATCAGTCGGCTAAAGCAGCGGCGACGTGAGAGTGAGACCGATGCATCGGAAGGCGCTGCTGGAGGCGCTCGCGGAGGAGCTGCCTCCGGGCACCATCAGGTTCTCGTCCAAGCTCGCCTCGATCGCCACCGAGAAGGCACAGGGTTCCCCGGAGATCACCGTCCTACGGTTAGACGATGGTACAGTGATCCGATCCAAGGTACACCAATGACCGCAGCAACGCACTCACATGTGACATGTGAAGATTAGTATACAATACTAACTTTTTCCTTCGAAGAATGACAATCATAAGTGGGTTTGCATGTTCATTTGACCAGGTGCTGATCGGGTGCGACGGGGTGCACTCCGTGGTATCGCAGTGGCTGGGCCTGTCAGAGCCGGCGAGCTCAGGCCGGTCCGCAGTCCGCGGGCTCGCCGTGTACCCGGACGGGCACGGCCTGAAGAAGGAGCTCCGGCAGTTCCTCTCGGAGGGTCTGAGGGCCGGCATGGTGCCCATCAGCGACACCGATGTCTACTGGTTCCTCGTCAACAACACCGTCCCTGCAGAGCAGGAGGCCGGCACGGACCCCGCCAAGATCCTGCGGGAGGTCACGGACAACCTGGGCAGGCACATGCCGGCGGAGTACCTGGACGTGGCGCGCCACTCCCACTCCGGCAACCTGTCTTGGGCGCCGCTGCTGTACCGCGCCCCCTGGGCCATCCTCAGGGGTCCGGCGGCCCGCGGGCCGGTCACGGTGGCCGGCGACGCGTTCCACCCCATGACCCCAGACATGGCGCAGGGCGGGTGCTCCGCGCTGGAGGACGCGGTGGTGCTCGCGCGCGCTTTGTCTCGGGCGGCCACGCCCGCCGACGGCGTGGCCTCCTACGTGGCAGAGCGGCGTGGCCGGGCTGCCTGGCTGGTCGCCGGGGCTTACCTGTCGGGCTGGGTCCAGCAGGGCGGGACCAACGTCCGGGGCGTGCGAGGGTACATGGTCAGGCTGTTTCGCGACTGGATCTTTTACAGGTTCTTGTTCCCCAGGCTCGCCGATACAATGTGGTTCGATTGCGGCGACCTGGTGGAGCCAAACGCGGAGGGCAAGACCCACTCCGAGTAAACTAAATGCCATATTGCGTTATACTCCCTCCGCCAATGATGTGTTATATAGCCCGTGCAGACGTGAACCTTACCAATTCACATGAAAATATGTGTCTTTTCTATACTACCTTCAATCTATATTAATTATCGTTGATTTAATACAAGACTTCACTCTATATTACGTAATAATGTTCACTTATATTATCAAAGCATCTTAAGTTGGAGATTTTTCTGTCATTTTTCTTTATTGAGTTACAGATTTCTGAATCGTTATTTAGCTTCAGCGTGTTTTTGTGCGAGTTCTAGTACCGCCGGTGTTCATGTATGCTTGTTGTATGCATGTATATCGGAATTGCATAGGAACACTCGGTGACGCCGCGCACCGTAATCTCAATCCCCCATGCGTCTCGGGATCCTCAATCACTATATTAGCCTCATAGTATTCTGAGTCGTATCCTCTCGTCTTCTCCTTTATTATTTGCATAATCTGTCTTTAATTCCACGTGCTTTTGCACCCACATGCCAAAGGTTATGTCCCTTGCAGTGTACGAACTCACCTACCAGCAGCCAACTACCCCAAATCTAATTCAATGCATGCTTAGGAGCCCCTCTTCCTCCCAACTGCTCCATCCATCTCCCCTCGACTCCAGTTCTTCCCCATCATGGACACTGCTCATGTTCTTCTTCCACTCTCTACTTTTCGCTCTTGGTCTTCTCCTTCGGCAACGTGGACGTGGAAAAAACCAGGACGAAAGAGGAAGACTACGTCGCCACAGGGAACAGTGTTGGAGAGGGACGAGGTAGCTGTCCGAGCTTGCCGCACCCCGTGTGGACACGGCCAACTGCCAATGACACGATGTCCATCCTAGCCGCTGAAACCAAGTCTGGCTTTCACGCGGCCAGCGAGGAACGTCTTATGAAGGAAGCCAGCAGGACCTCTATGCCGCGACGACGAGCAAATTGATGGAGCCATCGTCCAAGCTTGCCATGTCCTGCGCGGCGATGGCCAGCAACACCGCGTTTTCCCTCGCTGCCAACACCATGGTTTGACTTCCTATAGACCCAACGGTACTGCATCCACGATAAGAATTGGTCGCTTCCCTAGTTGTGTATACGTCGTCTGCTTCCGGGTCGTCTCCGTCGCCGTCAAGCTCCGCGTGGACGTGCTCCTCCTCAACATCCGTGATTTGTACGTTGTGCTATTGGTCGATGACGTGAGCTTCATGCTCGTGGGCAACGCCCTTTGTCCCGAGTTTACACCTGGTTGACATCCCCTCACCATGACAACGGGTAGGCCAACTAGACGGCAAGGAGAACCTTGTCCAAGTCCAACATTAAGAGCCATGAGGCCACGAGGTGCCCGGGAACAGGCCGGGCAGTGACATCCCCTGGTGACCTGGTCCACAAATAACACGAGGTGTGTACAGTCGTAGAGAAACACCAATCCCATGGCCATTGGCCAGTTTCCGACTCTAGAGCCTCTTTACGACACAAAAATGACGTACTTCCGGCGACATCGTCAAGCTGATGCCCGTGTGGCTCGGAGGTCCAGCCGCTCGCCGGTATGCCTCGGTGCCCATGCCATACCATTTTGCAGAGCCTCGTGCTACCCACTCTTAACTCTTCTGTGTTCCTATTAAATGGAGCACAAACTGTTTCTTTCTACGTGTGGTTTGTGTATTCACACGTAACAAAACATTTCGTTAAAAGTGGCACTGATCCCGAGCGACTATTAAAGGAAATATGCTCTAGAGACAATAATAAAGTTGTTATTTATATTTTCTTATATCATGATAAATGTTTATTATTCATGCTAGAATTGTATTAACCGAAAACTTAGTACATGTGTGAATACATAGACAAACAAAGTGTCGCTAGTATGCCTCTACTTGACTAGCTCGTTGAATCAAAGATAGTTTAGTTTCCTAGCCATAGACATGAGTTGTCATTTGTTTAACATGATCACATCATTAGAGAATGATGTAATTGACTTGACCCATTCCATTAGCTTAGCATTTGATCGTTTAGAATATTGCAACTCCCGAATACCGGAGGAACACTTTGTGTGCTACCAAACGTCACAATGTAACTGGATGATTATAAAGGTGCTCTACAGGTGTCTCTGATGGTGCTAGTTGAGTTGGCATAGATCGAGATTATAATTTGTCACTCCGATTATCGGAGAGGTATCTCTGGGCCCTCTCGGTAATGCACATCACTATAAGCCTTGCAACTAATGAGTTAGTTGTGGGATGATGTATTACGGAACGAGTAAAGAGACTTGCCAGTAACGAGATTGAACTAGGTATTGAGATACCAACGACCGAATCTCGGGCAAGTAACATACCGATGACAAAGGGAACAACATATGTTGTTATGCGGTTTGACCGATAAAGATCTTCGAAGAATATGTAGGAGCCAATATGAGCATCCAGGTTCCGCTATTAGTTATTGACCGTAGACGTGTCTCGGTCATGTCTACATAGTTCTGGAACCCGCAGGGTCCGCACGCCTAACGTTCGGTGGCGATCGGTAATATGAGTTTACGTGTTTTGATGAAACGAAGGTAGTTTGGAGTCCCGGATATGATCACGGACATGACGAGGAGTCTCGAAATGGTCGAGACATAAATATCGATATATTGGATGACTATGTTTGGACTTCGGAAGTGTTCCGGGTAAGTTCGGACAAATACCGGAGTACCGGGGGGTTACTGGAACCACTACTGGAAACAGGGAATTTGCCATCAGCCAGCTCTTTGCCATCTGCCAGCTGATGGCAAAGAACGTCTTTGCCATCTGCTTATAAAAAACAGATGGCAAAGAACTGACAGACGACAAAGAACATGGTTGCCATCACCAATTCTTTACCATACGCTAGTGGATGGCAAATAATCTTTGCCATCTGCCAGCAGATGGCAAAGAGGTTGGCAAATCCTGTGGCCGTCAAGAGTGTAATGGCGTACCAGCCCCACCTCTTTGCCATCTGCCAGCACACGGCAAAGATTCTTTGTCATCTGCTGGCAGATGGCAAAGAGATGGGGTAATTTTTTTCCAGGTAAAAAAAACGGTGGGGTTATTTTTGTTCTCATCGGTTGAAATGTTTGTGTCATGGATTGATGGCATGGCATCCATCCATCCCATTTATCTAAACAAAAAAAAGAGAAAGAAAGAAAAAGAACCCCCACCCCCCGGGCAGCCCAACCACCCAAACCCTATCCCATCCCACTCCATCGTCGCCGCCCCCAGATGCATCTCGCCGCCACTCCATCCTCTCTAGCTTCGCGACGCCTTCGCGCCCGGCACGTCCGTACCCTTGTTGCACTTTCGGCGCAACGGACTTCCCTTTGGATCTCGCGTCACCGCTCTCCTCCGTTGCCTCCCGGACTTCCCTCGCTCTGGATCCAGTCTACCAAGAGCCTAGCCTCGCTGCCAAGTCCATTGCCGCCACCTACGTCCTATGTTCCTACAGCAGGCGCCGCCACATCGCCCCCCCTGCTCGACTTTTTTTTGTGAGGGGTTCCTCCTGCTCGACTCTGTCGGCTCTCCTCCAGCACGTGACCCAGGGTCGCATGGTGGGCTGCGCCAGCCTACCGGCATGAGCCCCTCGCCGACATGGGCCCGAGCCCCACAAGGTGAGGCAGCCGCCCCTCCTCGCCTGGCGAGGCAGCTGGAAAAGAAGCCGCGGGACCGGAGGCTGCCATAGGGCGAGATCCTCTGCTGCTGCTGTGTCTGGTGGTTGAAGAAGGGGTGTGCTGGGAAGAGGAGGCAGTGTTGAGAGTACTCGATCTGGAACAGGACGAGCTTGGGCTGCATCGGTGTGTTTGTTGCTGCTGAATTTGCTAACTACTACTGCTCCCTATAGCGTTATTACATTTGGCTTCGTGCTTTGCCAACGACCTCTCCTTCTAGACCTGGCTACGCAGGTCATCGGAGACGGAGAGGATAGTGGAGTATATAGTAAGTACTTTGTTTTACGTGTGTGGCTAATGGGTTGATTCCATTTTATGCGTGCTCTGGTTCTCAACCTCCAACATGAGTCCCTTTCTTCCGTGCCTCGAACCCCACGAGTCATCATGGGCACCGCAGATGCGGAGGAGTTTTTCCGGGCGATCTGCTTGTTCCCGGCTACCGGGTGTCAACTACCTCGAGCCACTGTGACCATCCCAACCACGCTCACCCCCCTGTAAGTCATGTGTTTCTCCTACCAGATAAAAACAATTGTCAATTTTTGGAGTACAGTTGTGTATCAGATCCGTTCATGATTGAAATCGTGGTCCCCTAAACATGTGATTTATGAAATGTTTAGGAATGAATTGTTTGTGGATCTGCAAAGGGGGATTCAATTAATTTTCAGTTGTAGAAAAGGGAGAAGGGGGATTCAATTAATTTTCCTCCTCAAGATCAAAGAAACAAAGTCTTTGTGGCGATGATAGAAGGGGTTCACGACTTCACGTTAATACACAGACTATTGGTAAGGGCATTAAAACATATATCTGGTGTGAAATTGTCGTACATGCTTGATTAGAATATTTTCAAGTGTTGTAGGTGTACGGCTGTGGGGAAACATTTTCATGGTCTAATTTTCTAATTAATGTATGCACGAGACATGAATCTTGGATTCTAAACTTTTTCCTCGATGTTTGGGCTTCCTCAAACTTTTCGTATATTGCACACAACACAACACATAAATTCATGTCTTCCATGCTTGCTGTCTTGTAACAAACAGATGTTGGGATGGATACTAATTTTCTAAATGATTTGAACTCATGTTGTTTTCTATTCTCTTGTCATTGGTTCATCATTACGAACCATTCAATTGTTGGAACTCCGGCATATATTGGTCCTGAAGTTATGCTGAAGAAAGAATATGACGCAAGCTACGATCTATCCTATTTTGTGCTTTAAACGGTCTGCTGCATATTCTGCCATCTGCTGCATAACTTAATTCTGTTTGGTCGGCCATAAAAGCCTTACTTGATTTCTGAATCTTCCATTCACCTTTCGTTTTCATGAGTGGTGAATGGTCTTGAGGAGTAACCATTTAGATACTGTATGTTTTTTTGCTCAAACACGATCTCGACATTGATAATAGCAGAGATAATATACGCCTTTATAATCTTGTAACTGTATGTGCAGAAGTAGTTGTGGTGTTCCTTCCACCTTATGAATTAGTCTGTGAAGAGGTGAATAGTCAGGAGCCCCATGGAGCCAAACAAACATTATGTTCAGCCTACAGATTATATTCATACTACAGCTTGAGTCTGAATTTGTATTGATACGAAAATGTCATGTGTGCCAAGAAAAGTATGTTAGCTGTACAATCAATTTTGGTGTGCATTTCTTATTTATTTTTGAGTCGGACGTGTGCATTTCAAATTAGAAGTAGAAGAAGAAAGATGTGACACGGACTTCCTAAGATCACACGCACATAGTTGAATAGTATAATTAGAATAATAATAATAAAATTCAAAAAGCTTATTTATTTTGGCTACAAATTTGCTGGAGTGTTATAGATGTGCATACCATTTCGTGAAGGAATAACATAAATGGTGGTCGGGACAAACGAAAATTGATCATTTTTAAAGCTTCTTGGAGCATCGATTTTGTTTAATATTGTGCAAAGCATCACAAATATTATTTCTTCATGAAATTTTGCACATAACCAAAAAAATGTAATTTTGTTGGGGGGCAGGATTGCACATCTGATGTAAGATAAAGATATAAGTACTGTTAGACATGAGACCTACTCGCGCACATGTCAATCTCAACATGCATCTGCATCTTACTAGTGTTATCCTAAAATTGGCTAACTGTGGCTCATATTGTTTTCCCCAGGTAGCTCATGGCGAGTGATGCGTGAGCCGTCTCGATCCTTTTGCTCTGTTATTATATTTTAGCCATGAAGGATTTACTGCTAGTCAGTTCGTAGTGGTTCCGGCTGTTTGCTGAACTTCTGTTCTTGCTTGTGCTATTTTTTTACTGTTTAGATGGCTCATATTTACTTCCAGTTTTACTCTTGAGTTTTCCCATGCATGCATACTCTGTTAATTTATTCCGAGTGCCCATAGTTCCCTCTCTAGCAGCACCACCTGTGCTCTTGTCTCACCCATCACAACAATTTACTAGTAGTATGTCTCTTGGCATGGGTGCTAGCTTAGGTCCCTTCTACTACTACTCCACTTAGTAACTTGTCTGTATTCTATTACTTTGTACCTATGTGTGTGAGTTGTGTTATATTCATCTTCCTCAAGTACTACAACACTGGTAGTTGTACACATATGATGGTGATTCGCTCCGGCCATTCCAGTTTTGGCGGTGGTGGTGGTGCTGCTCCTATGATGGTAGACTCGTCTGATTCCCCTAGCCGCATCCATGGTGATGAAGCTCGGCCTAGGCTAGAACCCCCTCCAGTGAGCTCCTCAAGTCCTCTTATACCCCTCCTACTTGCTTGTTGGTTCTATGCTCTGTCTTTGTGAGGTGTAATTGTTCAATTTTGTTCATAGTCGAGCATTGGATGATATTGTATTTGTCATGATGTACATGGTTCATGAACTATGCCAACCTGCAGCTTTGTTGTACTAGTGATAGTAGGATAATGCAAGTTTTGACAATCCATGCATATTTCCGCATCATAATAATCTTCTTCTTTTAGTCTTCTTCTTCTAACTTTCTTCTTTCCCATTTTACAGATATGCTTAAGATCACGGAAGCTTGGGTTGATGGAGTGCTTGTATTTAGTTTTTGTTTTAACGTTGTGAAACTTGCTACCTATGGATGAAACTGTGTAATATTGATGAAACTATGTAAATGTACGGATGAAACTTGCTACTATTGGTAACATGTGTTGGATATATATGTGTTCATGACTATTGGTAATATGTGTTGAATATGCTATATTGGTCATATAAATATATTTGTGTTTGATTTTACGTGAAAAGGAACTGATATAAGAAAAATCAAAATTAAATGGGGCAATATAGTCACTTTGCCATCTATTTGGCAGATGGCAAAGAGCTTTGCCATCACCGGCGAGATGGCAAAGAGGCCACGTGTCATCTACATGTAAAATTTGGGCTGGTTTATTTGGGCTCTTTGCCATCTGTTTGGCGGGCAGACAAAAGCATGCAACCTTGCCATCTGGCCGGGCAGACGGCAAAGAGTCAGACCTTTGCCATCTGGGCAGATGGCAAAGTATGCCTTTAGCCTTCTAACGGGCTAACCCGTTAAGAGGCTTTGCCATCTGCCGACTAATGGCAAAGGCACATGCTCTTTGCCATCGACCAAGAGACGGCAAAGAAGCCTTTACCGCGTGGTTTCGGACAAACTGTTTGCCATCTCACGGCAGATGGCGGTTTTGCCATCCGCCGACCACGCCTTTGCCATCTGCCATGGCAGATGGCAAAGTGCCAGATTCCAGTAGTGAACCCCCCGGGGAGTGTAATGGGCCTATTGGGCCTTAGTCGAGAAGATGAGGGGTGGCCCGGGCAGGCCGCGTGCCCCCTCCCCCTCTAGTCCGAATTGGACAAGGAAGGGGCGGCGGGGCCCACCTTTTTCCTTCCCCCTCTCTCCTCCTTCCTTCCCACCTACTCCTACTCATGGAAGGGGTGGAATCCTACTCCCGGTGGGAGTAGGACTCCCCTTGGGGCGCGCCTAGGAGGCCGGCCCCCTCCCCCTCCTCCACTCCTTTATATATGGGGGAGGGGGGCACCCCATAGACACACAAGTTGATCAGTTGATCTTTTAGCCATGTGCGGTGCCCCCCTCCACCATAATCCACCTCGGTCATATCGTAGCGGTCCTTAGGCGAAGCCCTGCGTCGGTAGAATCATCATCACCGTCATCACGCTGTCGTGCTGACGGAACTCTCCCGTGAAGCTCTGCTGGATCATGAGTTCGTGGGACGTCACCGAGCTGAATGTGTGCTGAACTCGGAGGTGCCGTGCATTCGGTACTTGGATCGGCCGGATCGTGAAGACGTACGACTACATCAACCGCGTTCTCATAACACTTCCGCTTACGGTCTATGAGTGTACGTGGATGACACTCTCCCCTCTCGTTGCTATGCATCACCATGATCTTGCGTGTGCATAGGAATTTTTTTGAAATTACTACGTTTCCCAACAACTATGGTAGCGGGCAGGATTTCAGAGTGGTGCGCCGCCGAGTGCTCCTAATCCACTTCCGCATGTATATCTACTATTAAAGGGGAATCATAGTCATTTTGTTTCATCACCTCCGCCGATTGATCCCACCTCCCCATCAATTCTCTTAGGAACAACCCTCAACTGATTTTTTTTCAACAGAAAACCCCACGTCCCATCATTTTCCATCTGTTCCAGACCTGCTTCATGATTCTGATTTTTCTTTCCAAACACGACTCCCATCCCACCTGATCTGGAGGAGTTGCCTGATGTCCATCTCATCTCGTCCCTTATGCTAGCCATGGAAGAGAGAAGAAGGGAGAGTAGAGAGAGCGCGATGTCCTCTAGTCCATCGTGCGGGAAAGGGAAAGGCCGGGGCACCACTTCTCGCCAGGCCGCCGTTGCTGCTTGTGTGCTCGTTCCCCTCCCTTCACTCCCACCTCCAACTCAATCTCTGGCTAATCGCATATGGCCAAGGCAAGTTACACGCTCCAGTCACCCATCATATAGGACATCGCCGCGCTCTCGCTCCCAGTGTTGTCTTGTACCTGGCTGAAAGGGCATGTAGCCCCTAAGTATGGTTTTGGTAATAATTATAATCTCTATGAACTAATGCTTGCACTGAGATATATTTGAAGGAACTTTACATAGGTGGTTCCATCAGGATGACTACCACAAACATGAAGATTTGCTCCAAGCTTTGGTATTGAATGACAATTCGTATGGAACATCAAGGTTATTGTATCTTATATGAAGAAATGTTCCATAGTTATGCATGAAGCATGTTGGATTTATTTGGTACAAGATCCATCAAAAGCCTCTCGAAGAAGTCCCTCAAGGTGTCCTTTGTCCTTACCTCGTACGCACGGGGTCCGAGGGCCGTGCCTACGGGGTCCAGGGAGATCTCTCTGGACACCCTGTGCGCACGGGCTTCTTGACACCCATGCACACGGGATTGAGTGTTAAACTCTTTGGATACCCCGTGTGCATGGGTCTCTGTCTCCCGTGCCCACGGGGTCTAGGGTTTGACTCTTAGGATCTGATGCTAGTGAGGATACTAGTTGGTCTTTGGATGTATCTAATGAATCCATCAAGATTGATTTCAATGTCTAACCAAATATGTTCAAGGTGGAGTTCCTTGGAGGATCTCAAAGGTTGACACATTTGGGAAAAGATCACGGTCTTGAGAGTATAATTAAAGGTAAGAATTCAAGCTATGACATCAAGAGAAGATCATGATGAACTCATGTGTTGGGTTTGGTTGATCATGTATTGAAGGCAGCAACGAGAGTGAAGAATTCAATGTGCCTCTCAAGAGGTTGTGATGAGGCATTTAGAAGAGCAAGTGATGACCAACATGATGTTCATGATGAAACTTGATATGATCATAAAAGAATCTTTGGTGATCTAGTCTTGAAGCAATGGAATAAAATGAATAGTTCATTGTGATTTTCAAGAAACCAATATCGAGCATGAAGTAAAAATATTCGTTGACCAAGATGAAGCTCAAAGATTGTATCTAGATGGTGAGCACACAAGCGCAAACAATGTAATGTGTGGGATCAAGTGATCAAGTGGCATGGTAAGTAATTGTGAATTGCATTTTCTGATGTAACCCATGCTACCTACCAAAAACACATATCTGTGATGATATATGTTTGTCACAGTAGGTCATGTTTTCTGTCATGCATGTACATCTGTGATGATTTTATGATAGAATCGGGATAGTTATACATGTGTTGTCGCATAAGTGTTCCATGACAATAATCCATTT
This sequence comes from Aegilops bicornis, assembly GCA_021605145.1. Classification (NCBI taxonomy): domain Eukaryota; kingdom Viridiplantae; phylum Streptophyta; class Magnoliopsida; order Poales; family Poaceae; genus Aegilops; species Aegilops bicornis. The sequence goes on from CM038670.1 coordinate 532,350,196, forward strand.
ATCATCACGGAAGTGTCCACTTCCGTGATGATAAATATTGCATCATGGAAGCGTTTTTGTTAATGGTCACTGACACATGGCAGCCACACCATAATCGACCGTCGTTAAGCTATCAGGTGCGTGTTCTGGATCAGATACACATTAACAGCCCCGACCAATGATGAATTTTCTCCTGTCAAAAGCTCTCATTCGCCAAAGGAACCACGTGTTAGCTCGGCATTCTGACAGGTGTTACCCACCCAACGGACGATATGCGCCAATGAATTGGCCACACGTGGCACATCTCAACAGTGGCCCATTTAGTTAAAAAAGGCCGGCCCAGTCGGAGGCCCACAAGTTTTAGGCAAAAGTTAGCGGGCCGGTCTACTAACGGCCCGCGTGGATATGGCCCGTCGATAGTTCTTACCCGTTATTAATCCACCATGTATATGGGCCCAATTATGGCCCGGTCTATTTTTCACCTGTTAATGGTCCATTGTGGAATTGGGACCTTTTTTGCCAGGTGTGTCCTTCGGCCTGTTAGCTGCCCATTGTAGACTTGGGCCATTTTCCAGCCTAGTGTGTCTTTCGGCCTATTAACGACCAACACTACACTTCGGCCATTTGTGGCTCGGTGTAACATTCGATCTTCTAATGGCCCATGCTCCCTATGGCACAATTCCATCCCATCCTCACTTTCGGCTGGTTAAAGGCCCATGTAGTACATCGTCCCATTTATGGCATGAGTCAGCTTTTCGCCTATTAATGACCTGCCTTGTAATTGGGCCCCCATGGCCTGAGATAGATTTGGGCCTGCTAATCGCCCGTGGGCTCTTTGGCACATTTCGGGACCAATCTTCTTTTCAACTTGTTAAAGGCCCTATTAACTTCTAGCTCAATTAAGGCCTGAGTTGTGTTTTGGCCTGTTTACCCAAAAAGGCCCGCAGCTTATTTCACCAAGTTAATGGCACGTTGTTAGTATGGGCCCACATTAAGTTTGTACCTACTAATGGTCCATGATGTTTATGGGCCTATTTAAGGACACTGGGCCCATCTACTGCATTAAGGTCCCATGTCGATTATGATCCACTTATTACTAGTGCGTCGGCCCAATAAAGGTCAGCTATGCCTATCGGGTTGTATATCCATTATGTTTTGATGGTGGTCCGGTAACGTTTTGGCACGTTGGTCTCCGTCAATGCTTTTGGCCTTTTCGGCAATATCATATACAGTAACTAAGAATTAATTAACATACTCTATACAATTCCCTAAAAAACCTACACTATACAACAAAGAAATTGGGGCATAGAAACTAAGAATTAATTAACATACTCTATACAATTCCCTAAAAAACCTACACTATACAACAAAGAAATTGGGGCATAGAAACTAAGAATAAACCTACACTATACAATAAGGAAATTGCGGTGTATAACATCCAGTAGGCATCGCCAACAGGTGATAATAAAGCGCAACCAAACAACAAATTACATATAGTGGGCACATACACCTCATCATAAAACATGGGCGCAAATCACCAAAGTTGCCATTTGAAACATGATATCTTCAGAAAATAGGATTGCCCAGATTCAGATGGCACAAACTACTGTCTGCTCAATCTGCACTTTCTTTCTGACTTCCTCAGTCTCTTGTTTGACATGACTAATGCATATGATTCCTGCATCTCCCTTCTTAACATGTCGACTACATCTTGGAGCGCATATGTACGCTGCCTTTTCCTCCTGTAGTAGATACTCTAGAATATCAGCACTTTCCAACTCCAATCCAGTATTGTTTGGTAATGGCCATACCGCACTGCTTTGAGAACTTTGTGTTGATATCACTTTATCCTGACTACCTGAGACGTTTCTGTTCTTACACATGACTAGGGTAAAATAAGCATGTGATATTGTAAAATTAAAAACATGGTAGTCTACGTAACACGTGTACAAAAATCTCTCTTTGCTCAGCAAAAGAACATGATGTTGGGGCCAAATCCAAAACATTGACAGGTTATAGGTTGAGACCACACGCAGGTACTGAAATTGGATATATCTTTTGTATAAGTAAGCAAATAGTTAGCCATTGTGTGCCTCGTATTAACTAGTTGAAACATTATGTGGCATGTTTTAAAAGAGTCTTAGGAAGCATAATGAACTGCAGGGGATTTCACACACAGATGAGTTCATACAAATCACTATAGCAAGCAAAACTATGCAATCATTAGCCAAGTCAGTCAGTTGCCGACAGGCATGCAAAATACAGTATGGCTCAGACAAACAAGCAAATATAATATGCCTCAAAGAAACAAGCAATTAAACTGCAGTGTGTAAGCAAGCGGTTATAGATTGTGAGCCTCATATAAACTAGATTGTGAGCCTCATGAAATAATAGATAATTAATGTACTTCAGAGCTTTAGGTACACTTTGCGAGACTAATGAAATGGTCAGGCATTTAATTGTGCCAACTAATATTTATATAAGTACACTACATCAGGCAGCATTGTTTGGGCATCTCATCAAGTGCAAGACAAACAAAGCAATTGAAACGAGAAATTTAACTATGGTTGAAGCAAACAAGCAATTAAACCATTGTGTTGGCAACTTGCATACATGCATGCCTTAGTAACATCCTTGGCCTGGCTATATTTGAATCAACTGATGTATCTTCTATATAATGGAACAAGTAATGTAACATTGCTTGCCTCCTGTGAAGTATCTCGAACAGTATGTACTCAAGATCCTAGTAATGATAGGGCGGCTAATGAAGTGAACATGTGTTGGTTATGCCATGTATGACATCAAGATATGTTGGGGAACGTAGTATTTCAAAAAAAATCCTACGGCCACGCAAGATCTATCTAGGAGAAGCATAGCAACGAGTGGGGAGAGTGTGTCCATGTACCCTCGTAGACCAAAAGTGGAAGCGTTTAGCAACGCGATTGATGTAGTCGAACGTCTTCGCGATCCAACGGATCCAGGTACTGAACGCACGGCACCTCAGCGATCTGCACACGTTCAGCTCGGTGACGTCCCTCGAACTCTTGATCCAGCTGAGGTCGAGGGAGAGTTTCATCAGCACGACGGTGTGTTGACGGTGATGATGAAGTTATCGACGCAGTGCTTTGCCTAAGCACTACGACAAACGAGGTGTAAAACTTTAGAGGGGGGCACCACCCATGGTTAAAGATCAACTTGTGTGTCTATGGGGTGCCCCCTCCCCCGTATATAAAGGAGGGGAGGAGGAGGAGGGCCGGCCACAAGGGGCGCGCCCAAGGGGGGATTCCTACTCCTAGTAGGAGTAGGTTCCACCCTTTCCTAGTCCCATAGTCCTATTCGGACTCCCCTTGGGGGGGGGGGGCGCCACCTCCTCGCTGCTGCCCTCTCTCTCCCCTAAGGCCCACAAAGTCCCATTACTTCCCCAGGAGGTTCCGGTAACCCCTCCGGCACTCCGGTTTTATCCGAAACCAACGCGAACACTTCTGGTGTCCGGATAACATGGTCCAATATATCAATCTTTATGCCTCGACCATTTAGAGGCTCCTCGTCATGTCCGTGATCTCATCTGGGACTCCGAACAAGCTTCGGTCATCAAATCACAGAAACTCATAGTACAAATCATCATCGAATGTTAAGCGTGCGGACCCTACGGGTTCGAGAACTATGTAGACATGACCGAGACACATCTTGGGTTAATAACCAATAGCGGAACCTGGATGCTCATATTGGCTCCTACATATCTACGAAGATCTTTATCGGTCAAACCGCACAACAACATACGTTGTTCCCTTTGTCATCGGTATGTTACTTGCCCAAGATTCGATCGTCGGTATCACCATACCTAGTTCAATCTCGTTACCGGCAAGTCTATTTACTTGTTGCGTAATGCATCATCCCATAACTAACTCATTAGTCACATTGCTTGCAAGACTTATAGTGATATGCATTACCGAGAGGGCCCAGAGATACCTCTCCGACAATCGGAGTGACAAATCGTAATCTCGATCTATGCCAACTCAACAAACAGCATCGGAGACGCCTGTAGAGCATCTATATAATCACTCGGTTATGTTGTGACATTTGATAGCACACTAAGTGTTCCTCCGGTATTCGGGAGTTGCATAATCTCGTAGTCATAAGAACATGTATAAGTCATGAAGAAAGCAATAGCAATAAACTAAACGATCATAGTGCTAAGCTGACGGATGGGTCTTGTCCATCACATCATTCTCTAATGACGTGATCCCGCTCATCAAGTGACAACACATGTCTATGGCTAGGAAACTTAACCATCTTTGATTAACAAGCTAGTCTAGTAGAGGCATACTAGGGACACTCTGTTTGTCTATGTATTCACACATGTACTAAGTTTCCGGTTAATACAATTCTAGTATGAATAATAAACATTTATCATGATATAAGGAAATATAAATAACAACTTTATTATTGCCTCTAGGGCATATTTCCTTCAGTCTCCCACTTGCACTAGAGTCAATAATCTAGATTACATAGTAATGATTCTAACACCCATGGAGTCTTGGTGCTGATCATGTATTGCTCATGAGAGAGCCTTAGTCGACGGGTCTGCAACATTTAGATCCGTATGTATCTTGCAAATCTCTATGTCTCCCTCCTTGACTTGATCGCAAATGGAATTGAAGCGTCTCTTGATGTTGGTTCTCTTGTGAAATCTGGATTCCTTTGCCAAGGCAATTGCACCAATATTGTCACAAAAGATTTTCATTGGACCCGATGCACTAGGTATGACACCTAGATAAGATATGAACTCCTTCATCCAGACTCCTTCATTTGCTGCTTATGAAGCAGCTATGTACTCCGCTTCACACGTAGATCCCGCCACGATGCTCTGCTTCGAACTGTACCAACTTACAACTCCTCCATTTAATATAAATACGTATCCGGATTGTGACTTAGAGTCATCCAGATCAGTGTCAAAGCTTGCATCGACGTAACCGTTTACGACGAGCTCTTTGTCACCTCCATAAACGAGAAACATATCCTTAGTCCTTTTCAGGTATTTCAGGATGTTCTTGACCGCTGTCCAGTGATCCACTCCTGGATTACTTTGGTACCTCACTGCTAAACTAATAGCAAGGCACACATAAGGTCTGGTACACAACATTGCATACATGATATAACCTATGGATGAAGCATAGGGAATGACTTTCATTTTCTCTCTATCTTCTGCAGTGGTCGGGCATTGAGTTTGACTCAACTTCACACCTTGTAACACAGGCAAGAACCCTTTATTTGCTTGATCCATTTTGAACTTCTTCAAAATTTATCAAGGTATGTGCTTTCTGAAAGTCCAATTAAGCGTCTTGATCTATCTCTATAGATCTTGATTCCCAATATATAAGTAGCTTCACCGAGATCTTTCATTGAAAAATTCTTATTCAAGTATCCTTTTATGCTATCCAGAAATTCAGTATCATTTCCGATCAACAATATGTCATCCACATATAATATCAGAAATGCTACAGAGCTCCCACTCACTTTCTTGTAAATACAGGCTTCTCCAAAAGTCTGTATAAAACCATATGCTTTGATCACACTATCAAAGCGTATATTCCAACACCTAGATGCTTGCACCCGTCCATAAATGGATCGCTGGAGCTTGCACACTTTGTTAGCACCTTTTGGATCGACAAAACCTTCTGGTTGCATCATATACATCTCTTCTTTAAGATATCCATGAAGGATGCAGTTTTGACATCCATTTGCCGAATTTCATAATCATAAAATGCGGCAATTGCTAACATGATTCTGAAGGACTTAATTATCGCTACGGGTGAGTATGTCTCATTGTAGTCAACTCATTCAACTTGTCGAAAACCTTTCACAACAAGTCGAGCTTTGTAGACAGTAACATTACCGTCAGCGTCGGTCTTCTTCTTGAAGATCCATTTTTCTCTATGGCTTGCTGATCATCGGGCAAGTCAACCAAAGTCCACACTATGTTCTCATACATGGATCCCATCTCAGATTTCATGGCCTCAAGCCATTTCGCGGAATCTGGGCTCATCATTGCTTCCTCGTAGTTCGTAGGTTCATCATGGTCAAGTAACATGACCTCCAGAACAGGATTACCGTACCACTCTGCTGCGGATCTTTCTCTAGTTGACCTACGAGGTTTGGTAGTAACTTGATCGTAAGTTTCATGATCATTATCGTTAGCTTCCTCACTAACTAGTGTAGGAATTACTAGAACTGATTTCTGTGATGAACTACTTTCCAATTCGAGAGAAGGTACAATTACCTCATCAAGTTCTACTTTCCTCCCACTCACTTCTTTCGAGAGAAACTCCTTCTCTAGAAAGGATCCATTTTTAGCAACAAATATCTTGCCTTCGGATCTGTGATAGAAGGTGTACCCAACAGTTTCTTTTGGGTATCCTACGAAGACACATTTCTCCGATTTGGGTTCGAGCTTATCAGGTTGAAGCTTTTTCACATAAGCGTCGCAGCCCCAAACTTTAAGAAACGACAACTTGGGTTTCTTGCCAAACCACAGTTCATATATATGGTGTCGTCTCAACGGATTTTGATGGTCCCCTATTTAATGTGAATGCAACCGTCTCTAAAGCATAACCCCAAAATGATAGCGGTAAATCAGTAAGAGACATCATAGATCGCACCATATCTAATAAAGTGTGCTTACGATGTTCGGACACACCATTACGCTGTGGTGTTCCGGGTGGCGTGAGTTGCGAAACTATTCCGCATTGTTTCAAATGAAGACCAAACTCGTAACTCAAATATTCTCCTCCATGATTAGATTGTAGAAACTTTATTTTTTTGTTATGATGATTTTCCACTTCACTCTGAAATTCTTTGAACTTTTCAAATGTTTCAGACCTATGTTTCATCAAGTAGATATACCCATATATGCTCAAATCATCTGTGAAGGTCAGAAAATAACGATATCCGCCGCGAGCATCAACACTCATCGGACCTCATACATCAGTATGTATTATTTCCAACAAGTCTGTTGCTCGCTCCATTGTTCCAGAGAACGGAGTCTTAGTAATGGTTCGCAAGCATCAAGTGATTCATAATCAAGGTACTCCAAAAGCCCATCAGTATGGAGTTTCTTCATGCGCTTTACACCAATATGACCTAAACGGCAGTGCCACAAATAAGTTGCACTATCATTATTAAACGTATATCTTTTGGCTTTAATACTATGAATATGTGTATCACTACAAGCGAGATTCAATAAAAATAGACCACTCATCTAGGGTGCATGACCATAAAAGATATTACTCATATAAATAGAACAACCATTATTCTTTGATTCAAATGAATAACCTGTAACGCCCCGGATCCGATGCGCCAGGCGTCTGCCAGTTATTCACCGTAGTTGCCATGTCATTTGCTTGCGTGTTGCATATTGCCATGTCATCATGTACGTTTCATTTTGCATACGTGTTCGTTTCATGCATCCGAGCATTTTCCCCGTTGTCCGTTTTGCAATCCGTCACTCCTATGTCCTCCGGCGTCCCCCTTTTTGTCTCCTGTTGTGAGCGGGTGTTAAACTTTCTCGGAATATCCCGAGGTTTGCCAAGTGGCCTTGGTATACCACCGGTAGACCGCCTGTCAAGTTTCGTGCCATTTGGAGTCCATTTGATACTCCAACGGTTAACCGCGTAACCATAAAAGCCCCTTTTGTCTTGCAGCCCAACACCCCTCCAAAGTGGCCCAAAACCCAGCGAACTCCCATCCATGCTCTCGATCGTTCGATCACGATCGTGTGGGCGAAAACCTCTCTCCATTTGGACTCTCTTAGCTCCCTCTACCTATAAATATGTGCATCTCCCCCGAAATCCCGGTCTAACCCTAGCCATCTTCATCCTCGCGCCGCCAGACACGTCCGCCCGCCGCCGGACATGTCCACCACCGCCTCCGCAGCCAACCGCGAGCCGCCACCTGTCCTCCCCGCGCCCCACTTCACCGTGGCCCGCGGAGCCCATCGAAACCCAGACGGGCCGGATCTCGCCGCCCGCTGCCCGCCGCCCAACCGGGCGCTCGCTCGCATCCGAGCTCGTCGCCGCGACTCCTCCCGCCGGCGACCTCCGGCAGCCGCGCCGGCGAGCCCGTCGCCGGACCTGCGTCCCGCCAGGTCACGGCCCCGTGCCCCGCTCTCCTTCTCCCGCCTGCTCTCTCTCTCCCTCGTTCTCTCTCTCCCTCACGCAGCTCTCTCTCTACCTGTGGCAGCACGAGCTTCCATGGCCGCCCCGATCTCCGCGCTCGTGCTGTCCCAAACCGCCTCAACGCCGGGAATGGGTTGCCCCGTGCCAGATCTACCCATTCAGAGCCTTCCCGGCGCTCGCCGGAGTCCCACGCCCCCTCCTCGTCGTCGTTGACTCCCGCCATGGCAGTTCTGTTCGAGAGAAGGAGCCAACCCCGTCCTGACAGTTTTTTTCGCGAGGTGAAAATCTGCTAAGTCCCTAAGTTTTCAACATTCTGTGCCCCTGTTCATGGCATCATAACTCTGCATCCGTAGCTCTGTTTCGTGCGTGTAATATGTCAAAATGTTTATTGTGAGATGCTATACATTTCATTACATTGCACCATGTTCATTTGAGCTCATATTGATGCCTGAATCATCATTGCAAGAGTGCTATATAATGTTGTCTGCTGTCTGTTAATAGAACATGTTCATTTGTCATTTTTGCCATGTTTGATGTGTGCATCCTATGAGGTTGATGTCTACATGTGTTTTGTGCTACATCATGCCATATTTACAGTGGTTTATGCCATGTATTTTTGTGATCAATGTGGTGACTAGAACAAGCATGCAAACTAGGCTTCGTGATGTTGCTGATTTCAGTCCCTGTTCTGCTGTTATTTTTATGCCATGTAAACTTGATGCTACAGAGATATTCAAGCATATTTTGAGATACTTCAGTAAGTATGTTTCTGTGCATATGGTTTTTCTCTAGCATTCATGGCCCTGTTTGCAATTATGGAGTAGTCTAGCATGTCATTTGCTTGCTCTACTTTTGCTATAAAATGTTTCCTGGCAGATTGTTTACATGTTATTCAATTTTGACAAGGTTGTTGTAGTTGATCCTTGCATGCTATGAACTTGTTATTGCCTTGTTTAGTTTCATAAACATGTATTATTACTGTTGGTTGGATTTTCATGCCATGTATTGCTCTGTGGTGAGTGGTACAAGCTCACCAACATGCCTACTTATCGTTGTTCCTCACATGTTCGAATATGTCATATAACTTACCATGTTTACATGGTTGCCATCATATCTTCTGATCCTTTTTGGCTCATGGTCAGTAAGGGACTTTTGTTCTATGCAATTAGTAGATTCATTCCTTTCCTTTGTTTGCCATGTTAAGTTTGTGTAACATGTTGTTTGATAGCTCTAAACATTGCAACCTGTTGTTATTTCTGCAAAGTCTGAAACTGTTATTATTTGCAATATTGCCATATCCTTTGGAGCATGTTCTACTGATTTCTGGAGATAGCTCAGTGTTCATGTTTTCTTATACTTTACCTGTTCATCATGTCCATGCCTTTTGTTCTTATGTTGAGGTGCTGTAGCATGTTGTTTTGATGCTTGCAATATGCCTAGTTGCTGTTTTGGACAGGTTGCTATAACTTGTTTCATGTGTGTGTGGAACTGTTGCTCCGTTTTGAGTGTGCTCTATATAAAACTTGCTTAGAATTGCATGTAGTTTCATATTATCATGTTGAATTCATGTTTTGAGGTGTTTGCTTGATGTTTGTATGCATTTTGCATCAATGCCATGTTTAACTTGTTTTGCTCATATCTTCTAGGCCGTAGCTCCGAATTAAATGAACTTTATATGTAACTTGACTAGAATCTCGTGTAGATCATCTTGGTGCATCTTAACTTGCTGTTTAACAACTTGAACATAAGGTTTATTCAGATCTGGACCAATTTTCGAAATTTGCATATGAGGACTTACCGGACTTGTTATATGTTGTTCCCGGCCTCATTTAAACTTGCCTTGATGTGTTGTTCTTGTTTGCATCATCTCTTGCCATGAGTAGCTTCACGTAGTCTTGCCTTGCATCATACTTGGTTGAGCATCATGTCTTGTATATGTGTGGTGTGTTTACCATGTTGTGTGCTTCTTCTCGATAGTTCCCGTTTCGTTGCGATCATGAGGATTCATTCGTCTACGCTTGGTTTGGCTTCATCCGTTCGTCTTATTCATGGACTCGTTCGTCTTCCTTGCAGGATTTCAGGCAAGATGACCGCCACCCTGGATCTCATTACTATCATTGCTATGCTAGTTGTTTTGTTCTATCGCTATGCTGCGTTACCTATCTTTTGCTCCTCAAGCCTCCCAAATTGCCATGAACCTCTAACCTTTGACACCCTTCCTAGCAAACCGTTGCTTGGCTATGTTACCGCTTTGCTCAGCCCGCTTATAGCGTTGCTAGTTGCAGGTGTAGTTGAAGATTGCTCATGGTGGACAGGATTATGTTGGGATTTCACAATATCTCTTATATTTATTAATGCATCTATATACTTGGTAAAGGGTGGAAGGCTCGGCCTTATGCCTGGTGTTTTGTTCCACTCTTGCCGTCCTAGTTTCCGTCATATCGGTATTATGTTCCCGGATTTTGCGTCCCTAACGCGGTTGGGTGATTTATGGGACCCCCTTGACAGTTCGCTTTGAATAAAACTCCTCCAGCAAGGCCCAACATTGGTTTACCATTTGCCTCACCACCACCTACTTTTCCCTTGGGAGTAATTAACCCAAGGGTCATCTTTATTTTAGCCCCCCCGGGCCAATGCTTGTCTAAGTGTTGGTCCGAACTAGAAACCCTTTTGGCGCCTCCTCGGGAAACTCGAGGCCTGGTTTTAGTTGTATGGACTGCTCATCCGGTCGTGGCACGAGACGAGTTATCGCGGCTACTATCGTGGTGTGTCGACGCCGGGAGGTCTTCTTGGTCTTGTTTTACCATTGTCGAAATGTCTTGTAAACGGGATTCCGAGACTGATCGGGTCTTCCCGGGAGAAGGAATATCCTTTGTTGATCGCGAGAGCTTATCATGGGCTAAGTTGGGACACCCCTGCAGGGTATAATCTTTCGAAAGCCGTGCATGCGGTTATAGGCAGATGGGAATTTGTTAATGTCCGGTTGTAGATAACTTGACACCAGATCCGAATTAAAACGCATCAACCGTGCGTGTAGCTGTGATGGTCTCTTTTCGGCGGAGTCCGGGAAGTGAACACGGTCTTTGGGTTATGTTTGACGTAAGTAGGAGTTCAGGATCACTTCTTGATCATTGCTAGTTTCACGACCGTTCCACTTGCTCTCTTCTCGCCCTTATTTGCGTATGTTTAGCCACCATACTTGCTTAGTCGCTGCTGCAACCTCACCACTTTACCCCTTCCATTCCCTTTAAGCTTTGCTAGTCTTGATACCCATGGTAATGGGATTCTTTGAGTCCTCGTGGCTCACTGATTACTACACCAACAGTTGCGGTACAGGTTGTGCGATGATCTTGACGCGAGAGCGATGTTTGCTTGTTTTGGAGTTCTTCTTCTTCCGCTTCTTCGATCAGGGATAGGTTCCGTGTCGGCACTGGGCTAGCGTGGTGGATGTCGTTTGAGTTTCTGTTTATGTTTCATCCGTAGTCGGATGTTGATCTCTTGTATGATGTTGTTGTATTCTTGGGGCGTTTGTGCCTTATGTATGTATCCCCACTATTATGTAATGTTGATGTAATGATCTCCACCTTGCAAAGGCGTCTTCAAGATGCGCTTCTATCCTTGGTGGGACCTTCGAGTTCCTTTAGGATAGGGTCGCATCTTGGGCGTGACAAGTTGGTATCAGAGCCTCGACCGACCCTAGGAGCCCCTTGATTGATCGTGTAGTTTGGCCGATGTTGAGTCTAGAAGAAAACTGTTTTCTGAGTCTAGTTATATCGGAGAGTAGGAATTCTTTTTACTCCTCAGCCCCTTCGTCGCTCTGGTGAGGAATCTTGACGTAGGTGTTTTGGATTACTTCTCTTCCCCTTCAAATTTTCTTAGGATCACGCAGTTGGTTTTTCGATAGTTGGTTCTCAGCTCTTTTCATCCGGTGCATTTCTCGTCAAGTTGACTCGAGCCTCTTCATCTTTGCAAGTTCAATCCTCAGTTGTTTTCTTTTCCCACCCGCCCACCCCTTCTTCTTCTTGGAACCGGAGTCCGTAATCGAGTATCCATCCTACTCGTGCGAAGTTTTTGCTCTCTCTCCTCAATGATTTCAACCGGTGTTTTCTCTTCAAGATATTCACGGTTCCCCTTCCAAGTTGCCTTTGTTTACCCGCCCTCCCACCCTTTTTCTTCCCGGAGACTGAGTCTCTTTCGACCATCTATCTCATTCGTACGGAACCTCTTCAGTCTTTCGTAAATCATTTCTACCGGTGAATTCTCGTCTCGGTGGACATTCTTCATCTCTTTTTCTTCTCCGGTGGATTCAATTCTAAATTTCGGTGTTAATCGCATTCTTTTCCTTGGATCAAGTGTTTTCCTTGTTCGTTCGCCTCTCGCCAGTTTATCATTCCGGAGCTCAAGACATCTCAAGAGATTCGTTTGTGTTACAATTAATTCGAGGTTGCCACCTCATTCAAATATTTCAATTGTTCCGGTGCAACATCTATCTGTTCAATAACCCTATCCAACGGTGTTTTCTCGTTAGTGGGCCCTAACCCACAGGTCTTTTCCCAGGATCTTACCTGACTCTTCTAATTTTCCTGGAATTATTCTCAATTCTTTTCAAAGTGTGACGTAAGAATGGATTTCATCAGTCAAATGACTTCTCCAACATCGATTTCAAATCATTTCATTGTTGGCTCAACCTCTTTGCTTTCCATTCTCCCGGAGTATCTCAGTAATTTTGGTGGTGTTTTCTCGTCGTCATTTGAAGATCGCAGAAGAGTTTTTCCTTTAAATCTCGTCCGTTCTCTCGAAGATTCGTGGTTCTAGCATCATGCTACCCTCTTGAATTTTTTTCCATTTGTCAGATATTCTTTTCTTAACCATCCGGAGTACGTCAGAAGTTGTTTCCAGTTTCTTTTCACCGGAGGCCATCGTTCCAGAAGAATTCGTCGCCCTCACATTTCAGCTACCGTTATCCAATTATCCCGGTGCTTTGTTCAAGTGTTTTTTAATCAGCTCATGATCCCTTTGTTCTTCTGAATCTATATCCTCTCTAGCATATTTGTTCCTCTAATTCGTCCCGGTGATTCATTCTCTTTCATCAGTCATTTTTTCTAATTCTTCGATGGTTCGTTGAAGATTCCTTTTCCGCTCTTATCATATCAATTTCATTCGTTCTTTCCAGTCCTACCGGTGGTTCATGAAGACTTCTCAAGTTTGCGACATGCCACTTCTCAATCCTTTTCAAGAAGAATAAGTAATATGCAAAATCCATTGCTTGTCATCAATTTAATTTGACGAAGGATAAGCATACAATAAATCTTATTCTTATTTCATCCAAGTGAGTAATCCTTTCCTTCGGAGTTTTTTCTTAATGAATAAATTCTAGTTCCAAGTCTTTTCATCTTTTATTTTCCGGAGTTCAAATTTCCCCGACCATTTCGTGGGAACCTCCATCTGGATCATCGCAAGGCTTTTATCTTATTTCTTTTCATCCTTCATTTCTATCTCATCATCTTTTGTTTACCGGAGTGCTTCATGGTGGTTCTTCATGATTTAATTCATTCTTCAAGTGTTCATCAAGATTCTTGTCGGTGGAGTTCAAGTATCTTTCCTTCTCGGCGTCTCGAAGTGTAATTAATTCTCCGTATTCTTTTGAAGTGGAGTTTTGCATTTCTTCGTTCTTCTAACCTATCCAATCATTTCCGTTTGTGGCCGGTTATCACCTTATGATCTTGAGATGTTACCTATAAGACCACAGCAAGCTTATTCTTTCGTTGTTGATTTTCTCAACAACTCCGTTCAATCCTTCCTTCTAAGTTTTTTTCATTCAATTCTTTCAATTCTTCCGGAGGTATTGCATGGTTCATCTCGTAAAGTGCCATCTCTTTGGGTGAAGTGCATGTTCTTTTCCTTCCATTTTCAGCCGGAGTGCTACCTAAATCCTTTCATTCTTATTAGTTTCTTATCTCGTTCTAACCGGAGTGGTTTCATAGTCTATCTGATTCCGTGAGATTTCGATTCTCGTCATTCTCGTCGTTCCTCTCTTCTTCTCGAGTGCTCTCGATTCTTTGCTTCTTCTCTTGAGTTTTTGTTTCACCTCATCCCTTTTTCCCTTCCGTCTCGGTCCTAAGATCTCGGGACGAGATCTCTTGTTAGTGGAGGAGTGTTGTAACGCCCCGGATCCGATGCGCCAGGTGTCTGCCAGTTATTCGCCGTAGTTGCCAGGTCATTTGCTTGCGTGTTGCATATTGCCATGTCATCATGTACGTTTCATTTTGCATACATGTTCGTTTCATGCATCTGAGCTTTTTCCCCGTTGTCCGTTTTGCAATCCGGCACTCCTATGTCCTCCGGCGTCCCCCTTTTTGTCTCCTGTTGTGAGCGGGTGTTAAACTTTCTCGGAATATCCCGAGGTTTGCCAAGCGGCCTTGGTATACCACGGTGAACCGCCTGTCAAGTTTCGTGCCATTTGAAGTACATTTGATACTCCAACGGTTAACCGCGTAACCGTAAAAGCCCCTTTTGTCTTGCAGCCCAACACCCCTCCAAAGTGGCCCAAAACCCAGCAAACTCCCCTCCATGCTCTCGATCGTTCGATCACGATCGTGTGGGCGAAAACCGCTCTCCATTTGGACTCTCCTAGCTCCCTCTACCTATAAATATGTGCATCTCCCCCGAAATCCCGGTCTAACCCTAGCCATCTTCATCCTCGCGCCGCCGGACACGTCCGCCCGCCGCCGGACATGTCCACCGCCGCCTCCGCAGCCAACCGCGAGCCGCCACCTGTCCTCCCCGCGCCCCACTTCGCCGCGGCCCGCGGAGCCCATCGCGGGCCCGCACGGGCCCGGATCTCGCCGCCGCTTGGCCCGCCGCCCGCAACCGACGAGCGCTCGCGCCCCGCATCCGAGCTCGTCGCCGCGACTCCTCCCGCCGGCGACCTCCGGCAAGCGCTGGCGAGCCCGTCGCCGGACCAAGGCCCCGCCAGGTCACGGCCCCGTGCCCCGCTCTCCTTCTCCCGCCTGCTCTCTCTCCCACGTTCTCTCTCTCCCTCACGCAGCTCTCTCTCTCTCCCTGTGGCAGCAGGAGCTTCCATGGCCGCCCCGATCTCCGCGCTCGTGCCGTCCCAAGCCGCGTCAACGCCGGGAATGGGTTGCCTCGTGCCCGATCTACCCATTCAGAGCCTTCCCGGCGCTCGCCGGAGTCCCACGCCCCCTCCTCGTCGCCGTTGACTCCCGCCATGGCAGTTCTGTTCGAGAGGAGCCAACCCCGTCCTGACAGTTTTTTTTCGCGAGGTGAAAATCTGCCAAGTCTCTAAGTTTTCAACATTTTGTGCCCCTGTTCATCGCATCATAACTCTGCATTCGTAGCTCTGTTTCGTGCTTGCAATATGTCAAAATGTTCGATGTGAGATGCTATACATTTCATTACATTGCACCATGTTCATTTGATCTCATATTGATGCCTGAATCATCGTTGCAAGAGTGCTATATAATGTTGTCTGCTGTCTGTTAACAGAACATGTTCATTTGTCATTTTTGCCATGTTTGATGTGTGCATCCTATGAGGTTGATGTCTACATGTGTTTTGTGCTACATCATGCCATATTTACAGTGGTTTATTCCATGTATTTTTGTGATCAATGTGGTGACTGGAACAAGCATGCAAACTAGGCTTCGTGATGTTGCTGATTTCAGTCCCTGTTCTGCTGTTACTTTTATGCCATGTAAACTTGATGCTACAGAGATATCCAAGCATATTTTGAGATACTTCAGTAAGGATGTTCTGTGCATATGGTTTTTCTCTAGCCATTCATGCCCCTGTTTGCAATTATGGAGTAGTCTAGCATGTCATTTTCTTGCTCTACGTTTGCTATAAAATGTTTCCTGGCAGATAGTTTACATGTTATTCAATTTTGCCAAGGTTGTTGTAGTTGATCCTTGCATTCTATGAACTTGTTATTGCCTTGGTTAGTTTCATAAACATGTATTCTTACTGTTGGTTGCCTTGTCATGCCATGTATTGCTCTGTGGTGAGTGGTACAAGCTCACCAACATGCCTACTTATCGTTGTTCCTGCCATGTTCAAATCTGTCATATCTTCTCATCCTTTTTGGCTCATGGTCAGTAAGGGACTTTTGGTCTATGCAATTAGTAGATTCATTCCGTGCCTTTGTTTGCCATGTTAAGTTTCTGTAACATGTTGTTTGATAGCTCTAAACATTGCAACCTGTTGTTATTTACAACCTTGCCATGTCCTTTGGAGCATGTTCTAGTGATTTCTGGAGATAGCTCAGTGTTCATGTTTTGTTATGCTTTACCTGTACATCATGTACATGCCTTTTGTTCTTATGGTGAGGTGCTGTAGCATGTTGTTTTGATGCTTGCAATATGCCTAGTTGCTGTTTTGGATAGGTTGTTGCTATAACTTGTTTCATGTGTGTGTGGAACTGTTGCTCCGTTTTGAGTGTGCTCTATATAAAACTTGCTTAGAATTATATGTAGTTTCATATTATCATGTTGAATTTATGTTTTGAGGTGTTTGCTTGATGTTTGTATGCATTTTGCATCAATACCATGTTTAACTTGTTTTGCTCATATCTTCTAGGCCGTAACTCCGAATTAAATGAACTTTATATGTAACTTGACTAGAATCTCGTGTAGATCATCTTGGTGCATCTTAACTTGCTGTTTAAAAACTTGAACATAAGGTTTATTCAGATCTGGACCAATTTTCGAAATTTGCATATGAGGACTTACCAGACTTGTTATATGTTGTTCCCGGCCTCATTTAAACTTGCCTTGATGTGTTGTTCTTGTTTGCATCATCTCTTGCCATGAGTAGCTTCATGTAGTCTTGCCTTGCATCATACTTGGTTGAGCATCATGTCTTGTATATGTGTGGTGTGTTTACCATGTTGTGTGCTTCTTCTCGATAGTTCCCGTTTCGTTGCGATCGTGAGGATTCATTCGTCTACGCTTGGTTCGGCTTCATCCGTTCGTATTCTTCATGGAGTCATTCTTCTTCCTTGCAGGATTTCAGGCAAGATGATCGCTACCCTGGATCTCATTACTATCATTGCTATGCTAGTTGTTTCGTTCTATCGCTATGCTGCGTTACCTATCTTTTTCTCCTCAAGCCTCCCAAATTGCCATGAACCTCTAACCTTTGACACCCTTCCTAGCAAACCCTTGCTTGGCTATGTTACCGCTTTGCTCAGCCCTCTTATAGCGTTGCTAGTTGCAGGTGTAGTTGAAGATTGCTCCATGGTGGACAGGATTATGTTGGGATTTCACAATATCTCTTATATTTATTAATGCATCTATATACTTGGTAAAGGGTGGAAGGCTCGGCCTTATGCCTGGTGTTTTGTTCCACTCTTGCCGTCCTAGTTTCCGTCATATCGGTATTATGTTCCCGGATTTTGCGTCCCTAACGCGGTTGGGTGATTTATGGGACCCCCTTGACAGTTCGCTTTGAATAAAACTCCTCCAGCAAGGCCCAACATTGGTTTGCCATTTGCCTCACCACCACCTACTTTTCCCTTGGGAGTAATTAACCCAAGGGTCATCTTTATTTTAGCACCCCCGGGCCAATGCTTGTCTAAGTGTTGGTCCGAACTAGAGCCCTTTGCAGCGCCTCCTCGGGAAACTTCGAGGCCTGGTTTTAGTTGTACGGACTGCTCAATCGGCCGTGGCTCGAGACGAAGTTCTGTGGCGGCTACTATCGTGGTGTCAGACGCCGGGAGGTCTTGCTGGTCTTGTTTTACCATTGTCAAAATGTCTTGTAAACGGGATTCCGAGACTGATCGGGTCTTCCCGGGAGAAGGAATTTCCTTCGTTGATCGCGAGAGCTTATCATGGGCTAAGTTGGGACACCCCTGCAGGGTATAATCTTTCGAAAGCCGTGCCTGTGGTTATAGGCAGATGGGAATTTGTTAATGTCCGGTTGTAGATAACTTGACACCAGATCCGAATTAAAACGCATCAACCGTGTGTGTAGCCGTGATGGTCTCTTTTCGGCGGAGTCCGGGAAGTGAACACGGTCTTTGGGTTATGTTTGACGTAAGTAGGAGTTCAGGATCACTTCTTGATCATTGCTAGTTTCACGACCGTTCCGCTTGCTCTCTTCTCGCCCTTATTTGCGTATGTTTAGCCACCATACTTGCTTAGTCGCTACTGCAACCTCACCACTTTACCCCTTCCATTCCCTTTAAGCTTTGCTAGTCTTGATACCCATGGTAATGGGATTGCTGAGTCCTCATGGCTCACAGATTACTACACCAACAGTTGCAGGTACAGGTTGTGCGATGATCTTGACGCGAGAGCGATGTTTGCTTGTTTTGGAGTTCTTCTTTTGCTGCTTCTTCGATTAGGGGATAGGTTCCAGGTCGGCAGCCTGGGCTAGCAGGGTGGATGTCGTTTGAGTTTCTATTTATGTTTCATCCGTAGTCGGATGTTGATCTCTTGTATGATGTTGTTGTATTCTTGGGGCGTTTGTGCCTTATGTATGTATCCCCACTATTATGTAATGTTGATGTAATGATATCCACCTTGCAAAAGCGTCTTCAAATGCGCTTCTATCCTTGGTGGGACCTTCGAGTTCCTTTAGGATAGGGTCGCATCTTGGGCGTGACATAACCGTCTCGCATCAAACAAGATCCAGATATAATGTTCATGCTTAACGTTGTCACCAAATAACAATTATTCAGGTCTAAAACTAATCCCGAAGGTAGATGTAGAGGTAGCATGCCGACCGCGATCACATCGACTTTGGAACCATTTCCCACGCGCATCGTCACCTCGTCGTTAGCCAATCTTCGCTTAATCCGTAGCCTCTGTTTTGAGTTGCAAATATGAGCAACAAAACCAGTATCAAATACCCTATGCACTACTACGAGCATTATTAAGGTGCACATCAATAACATGTATATCAAATATACCTTTCACTTTGCCATCCTTCTTATCCGCCAAATATTTGGGGCAGTTCCGCTTCGATGACGGTCCCTTTGCAAGAGAAGCACTTTCGATCGTGCTTAGGTCCAGACTTGGGCTTCTTCACTTGAGCAGCAACTTGCTTGCCGTTCTTCTTGAAGTCCCCCTTCTTCCCTTTGCCATTTTTTTGAAACTAGTGGTCTTGTTGGCCATCAAGACTTGATGCTCCTTCTTGATTTCTACCTCCGCAGCCTTTAGCATCGTGAAGAGCTCAGTAATTGTCTTATCCATCCCTTGCATATTATAGTTCATCACGAAGCTTTTGTCGCTTGGTGGCAGTGATTGAAGAACTCTGTTAGTGACACTATCAACCGGAAGATTAACTCCCAGCCGAGTCAGGTGATTGTGGTACCCAGACATTCTGAGTATATGTTCACTGATAGAACTATTCTCCTCCATTTTGCAGCTGTAGAACTTATTGGAGACCTCATATCTCTCAATCCGGGCATTTGCTTGAAATATTAACTTCAACTCCTGGAACATCTCATATGCTCCTTGATGTTCAAAACGTCGTTGAAGTCCCGGTTCTAAGCCGTAAAGCATGGCACACTGAACTATCAAGTAGTCATCAACTTTGCTCTGCCAGGCATTCATAACGTCCGGCGTTGCTCCTGTAGCGGGTTTGGCACTTAGCGGCGCTGCCAGGACGTAATTCTTCTGTGCAGCAATGAGGATAATCCTCAAGTTAGACCCAGTCCGTGTAGTTGCTACCATCATCTTTCAACTTAGCTTTCTTTAGGAAGGCATTAAAATTCAACGGAACAGTAGCACGGACCATTTTCTACAACAACATAGACATGGAAGATACTATCAGGTACTAAGTTCATGATAAATTAAAGTTCAATTAATCATATTACTTACGAACTCCCACTTAGATAGACATCCCTCTAATCATGTAAGTGATCACGTGATCCATATCAACTAAACCATGTCCGATCATCACATGAGATGGGGTAGTTTTCAAGGTGAACATCACTATGTTGATCATATCTACTATATGATTCACGCTCGACCTTTAGGCCTCAGTGTTCCGAGGCCATATCTGCATATGCTAGGCTCGTCAAGTTTAACCCGAGTATTCTGCGTGTGCAAAACTGGCTTGCACCCATTGTATGTGAACGTACAGCTTATCACACCCGATCATCACTTGGTGTCTCAGCACGACGAACTATAGCAACAGTGCATACTCAGGGAGAACACTTGTACCTTGAAATTTAGTGAGAGATCATCTTATAATGCTACCGCCGTACTAAGCAAAATAAGATGCATAAAGGATAAACATCACATGCAATCAATATAAGTGATATGATATGGCCATCATCATCTTGTGCCTTTGATCTCCATCTCCAAAGCACCGTCATGATCACCATCGTCACCGGCTTGACACCTTGATCTCCATCGAAGCATTGTTGTTGTCTCGCCAACTATTGCTACTACGATTATCGCTACCGCTTAGTGATAAAGTAAAGCAATTACATGGCGATTGCATTTCATACAATAAAGCGACAACCATATGGCTCCTGCCAGTTGCCGATAACTGTTACAAAACATGATCATCTCATACAACAATTTATATATCATCATGTCTCACTACACCACAACACCTAATTAGGGGCAGTTAACTGCCGAGAGAAATACCCGACCAAGGGCAAAGATACTGCCAGGAATTGAACAACTGCCAGGAGAATGACTTACCGGCAGAGAAACTGCCCGGAGAAGTTAACAAACGAGGGCACACTAACTGCCGCCAACGATGTCCACTTGGCAGGTCATCCTATCTGCCGGCCCAACTAAACTGCGGCTTGTTGTGTGCCGGGAACTTGTATGCGACGCGTAACCAAAGTAACTGGGCCGTTTCTAAAAAAAACAATTGGGCTGAGCGCAGTCGCGTGGGAGAAAGGGCGCGCGAGATCAAAATATTCACAAGGGGTTCCTTTGGTCGTCGGCTCGTCGCCCTGAGCCCCTGACTAGTTCTTCCCCAAATCTTCCAAAACCTAACCCTCAACCCCTACCACACCGCCGCCGCCGCCACCAACCACTCGACCGCAGCACCGGCTTCGTCCCCAAACACAGTCGCCGCCGACCGCCTAGTCGTCGCCGAGCACCCTTCTCTACCAAGGAAACCCTTCGTCGCTTCGTCCCCATCCCCCATGCACCCAGCGCCTGCTTCCTCCCGAGGAAAGCTGCCGACCGCCCTCCATCCCCACCACAACAACGACCTCCTCCACAGGTTTCCTCCGCCAAGCAGGCCTCCTCCTCCTCAAGATTTCTCCCCCGAGAAGGGCCTCCTCCTCCATGAGCATCCTTCCCTGAGCACTAAGTTGGGTCGCCTCTTGTTTCCCTCACCCGAGCAACGGGCCTTCCTGTACGGCCCCTCTACCGAGAAGCTCCACCTCCTCTACATCCTCCCCCAGGTGCAGCGCCGCCTCCTTGCTCACCGAGAGCACTTGGCCGATGAGATTTCAATCTTTGCAAACTTCTATTCCTTTTTTGTTCTGAGCAGTAACTAGAACGACTTCAGAAAGTGTTTGAGTTTATATGACACTACAGCTCTGAAGATAACGACTAGCTTTGTCATCCGATAGCCCAAGTTTTGCTTATGGTCAAGAGATCTTCCATTGCAGCAAATGGATGCTTCAACTACATACTAAATCAATGAATCCCAGTAGGGGTACTACATGCAAGCTTTGGGAAATTAAGTTTCAAGGTCGTGCTGCAAATATAGCGAGAGAACTTCTTTCTGTATATTTTTTTCTGCAAATGTAGAGTGAAAGTGAAGTAACGCTTCTAGAGTTTAATAGTTTTAACTAGTGAATGTGTTAGTTATATGAAAATTGATATATGGGGTTTGATCTGGAATTTTCTTCCATAATTTTCTATTGCCAGTTTGCCACTGCTCCCAGTCATGTGATTCTGGAATTTAATGATCAGTAGTTGTCTATCATAGTAGAAATCCCTTCAATTGTTGCAACCTTTATTATTGAATTGAAAAACATTTGTCTGATAATTTAATTTTCTAGAGTAAAATGAGAGCAATTGGTTTGTACTGTCGCCCCTACTGGAAATTGCATGGCATCATGACTTACTGAATTGTCAAATCCCCTGTTCTTAAAACTTTTTTATTTAGCTTAACACTTAAGAACAAATTCATCCATAGCTACGTTCACAGAGATGGTAAATAGCTTAAGATGTGCTTGTGGTTCAGATTTCAAAAAAGGCCTACTTGCAGTGCCACGTGCAAGTAATATAACCCTGGTAGTACAGTACCTTGTCATGTAGGGCCATGAGTAATATAAGACTATTGTTTTGTTGCTGGTAATTAGAATGTTTGGATGCTCGTTGTTTAGGTTTTGCGTCTAGTTTGGTAGTAGTGCTGTTGTGTGTGGCTTAGTTTCTGATGTTTTGAGGTACCCGTGGAGGGGGGCGAACTTGAGACATGTGATGTTTTCAGTAATGGAAATTGGGAGCTATGCTCCTAAGTAGATTTTTTTTTTTGAATAATTGGGTCATGCGGCTAGCTGAGTACCATGCTCTTTTCTCCTATATGTAATTCTTACAAACTGTTCCCTAAGTTTCATTTGATGCTTTCACTGAAATAATATTTTGGATTTTTTGTTTTGTGAGTAGTATGCACGTTGTTTGTCCTCTCCACCAAGCAGCGTCGACTACTCCATACAAGCACATAAGCTTATGCTCTTCTGATTATATATTTACCAATGACTATTATGGTTGATAGCTTAAAAGTCTTTGCTTCTATATATGCAGCTGAGAGTGACTTATAAGTTTATGGCAAAAGCAGCAACACGAGTACGCAACCACAAGCAAGCTGAGGAGGTAATAATCTTGGTAGTTAAGTCTTAGATTCAGTATTTTTCTTTTGGATACATGTTTGCTGCTATTTCAGAACATTGAAACTTATTTAGCATTTCGTTTCTTATATGCTTCATGCAAATAAAACTGCAGTAAACATATGAACCGAGATTTTTCTTGGCATGTGTATGTATGCACAGTCAGGCAACCGAATTGACCGAAGCACCAAGGCCCACCACTAACTGTCTCGTGCGTCTTCCATAAATTAGTTCCCATTTGTTCGCTCTGTGTTGCCAGCCAACAAACAAAAAATCAATTGTATTGATGGGATGGCGCGTTAATGTGATGAGTGGAAAACAGTGACGTAGGCTGGCCGGCTGGCCCCCTGATTCTCGTCACATGTACAGGATGCCCGCCAGCTATTTTTAGTGAACCTAGGTACTGTTTGTTGTTGCCTGTTGTCTCGCTCACCTCATGTATTTTTTTTCTTTGAGCATAACACGTGTTGTTATCTAGCCCCGCCGAGACAAAAGTGTAGCAGCCATCCCATCCACCATCCCATCCCGCCATCACATCCCGCCAACTGTTCGGCCTGTTCGGTGCAAAACCGAGTACCGAACCGATCGATCGGGGCACGATGATTAATGGATCATTCATGCAGGTTCCTGTCAAACTTTGCTATCAATTCTGTTCCCATATCCTCCGGCACGCAAATTCGCTCAAAGTCATTAAAAATCTGGGAGTTTCCAGGGAACACATATGGAACCGGGATATATGGGTTTCTACAAGTTTTGCGCTTCATATTTCAACTAGTTCCAGTCAAAGCCAATTTCAGGTTTCTTGTTACAAGAAAAATCAGTTAACACTTAACTAGGTTTCAACAAGTTTCTTCATACAAATAGATTTCTGGTTACCAGCAAAATCAATTAACACTTAACTAGATTTCAGCTAGTTTCAGATAGGTGTTGTTTTGCAATATGCTTGACCAAGGCCACCATAGTTACTGTGAATGTCTGCATTCAGTTAAACCTAAGATACACCCTTTGTTCTCAGGATTTTGTTAGCAGCTTGTTAATAACGCACTTGCCTCTAAATTGCCAGTTACCTCTGAGTTGATACATTTTACTGTCTCAAGATTCTTTTGGCATCCCTGAACAGTTTCCGCTGATCCAAATTATCATCCCTCATGTTATGGGCCTCAAAGAGCAGCTGAAAGACTAATTTAAGGTATGTAAAATCTTGACCATATCACGCATTAATGATCTATCAATGTGCTTGTTTTGTGCCCAGATCCACGATGCCAAATATTTGGCCAGACACAAAATTTTACCCTGGCTTGGGTGGTAACAATTTTTTTTGCATGCTCAATGCTTGCTCTCAATTTATTTTTACACCTTAAAAGTCTGCTTGTATGTATGCAGCTGCAAGTGGATAAGTCTAGGAAATGCAGTAATGTGACCACAAGCAAGTTGAGGAGGTAATATGCATCTTCAACTTTGATTTTTTGCTGTACAGTCCTCTGGTTTTTCAAAAAATATTTGTGGATTCTTTCTTTTGTTCTAGATTGACTTTCATATCAGATCTGAAAGTTTACTGATAAAATTAGTGCAATCTATTTCTTGGGTGAGCTTGGACTATAGAGTTTAGTGAAGCAAGCAACAATGTTACACATTCTTGTTTTGTCATATTTGCCCATGGAAGATTTTTGTATGTGAAGCGCAAATAATTTCTGCTTGATCTAATTATGTACGTAATAATCACTACTTATTGTGATGATGAAGTGCATAACATTCAGAAGAGTTATATGCTGACGTTAAACTGCAGCACATCAAAATCTTTAATATGTTGATTTAAAATCTGAAACGATAGCGCCATTTTCTGAGTTTTCGATTTGTTGCAGGTTTCTCAAGATACACAAGTTGATGGAGGTTTGGAAGATCTACAAGTTGCTGGAGGTTTTGAAGGTCTGACAAGTTGCTGGAGTGATGATATATATGTAATATGTCTTGTTTGTTGAACCTCCAGATATTGACAAGTTTTACACTGCTCATTTTGGTGGTTGTTTCAGCAGACAAGCCATTGTATGCCAATTTTGGTTGCGTGGCACGATTTCTTTACCTTAAACATATGTACTTTGCATTTTGAGGCATATAATGTCTATATATGTACGGTTCATGCATGTGTTAAAAACATATGTTTTTGGTCTATTTATGTTATTGCATGAGGTCTTACATCTAATCTGATTGAACTTATGTGTAAGTTGTGTGATCTGTCCTGACTGTTTGAACATAATGATTGGATATTTAATCAGGGATATTGCACACAGAATAATTTTGATTGCTTGTGAAAAAGCACGTGATGGCATATTACCTGCCGGGTAAATGTGCTTGTGCAGGCAGTGAAACTGCCGGTAAACTGTAGTTGCTAGCCACTATGAGTCTGCTGGGTGAAAGTAAACTGCCGGCAGATAAAATGGTCGGGGCAGAATAACTGCCAGGGATTATTTATCTGCCGGGACAAGTAATCCCCGGCAGCCGTTGATGTGGCAGTTCTATCTGCCGGAAAATCTCTCTCGCGGCAGTTTATCTGCCCTCTTAATGGTGTTCTCCCGGCAGATTATGTGCCATTGCATTGGTGTTATGGTGTAGTGTCTTGACCATATCACAGCACAGCAAGCCCTGCAAAAACAAGTTAGACGTCCTCTATTTTGTTGTTGCAAGTTTTACGTGGCTAATACTTGCTTAGCAAGAACCGTTCTTACCTACGCATCAAAACCACAATGATTTTTCGTCAAGTGTGTTGTTTTAACCTTCAACAAGGACCGGGCGTAGTCACTGTCGGTGTCAAAACCGGCAGATCTCGGGTAGGGGGTCCCAAGATGTGTGTCATGGATCGATGGGTAATAGGAGACAGGGGACACGATGTTTACCCAGGTTCGGGCCCTCTTAATGGAGGTAATACCCTACTTCCTGCTTGATTGATCTTGATGAATATAGAGATTACAAGAGTTGATCTACCCCGAGATCATATGTTGTGGTCTAAACCCTCGGGGTATGATGATTAATGTCATAATGATCTATCGACTAGCCTGGCCTTGGCTTATATAATGTACCAGAGGCCTAGGATAACAAGAGTCCTAGTCGAATATGCCGGTCGAGAGGAGTCCTTCTCTTGATCACCAAGTCTTGTGGAATCTTCCTTGTGTATACATCGGCTGTCCGAGCTGGCCCATGAGTGAATGGCATGGGGGTCCTCGGCCCAATCCAACTGATCGGTAGACGACGCGGTGAGTCCCCCATAATCCAGGACACCGTCAGTAGCCCCCCTGAACCATTCTTCAAGTTGGGGACACTCCTCGGTTCTTCTGAACTGTTCTTTGTCTTCGGTCGTCGGTCTTGAAAACTGGTTCAATAAATCTTCCCATCTTCTATCTGGAGGGTTGCCGAGCTAAATCTGAAGATTTCACACATCGGTTATCCGAGGAGCCCTTTAAGTCTTCGGCCTTTATCAATGCCTTGTTATTTTTATGCCGCACCTCGGGTTTGAAGTGTTTCCCGTGCGGCAGAGTCCTCTTGCGTCCGAGCTCCAACGCTGGATTGCATCCAAGCTCCAACGTCGGACTGTATCCAAGCTCCATAGCCGGACTGCGTCCGAGCTCCAACGCCGGACTATGTCCAAGCTCCAACACCGGACTATATCCGAGGTGCCATAGATTACCTTGGTTCAAAAAGTTTTAGCCGAACTTAATGCCGGAAATGCCCTCTAAGGAGCCAGCCACTTGCATCTGAGCTATATGCCGAACTGCTTCTGAGGTGGCTCAGCACCTCGGTCATGGGCTGATTGTTTACGGATTTTATTTCCGATGCGTATAAATTTATTTGCTGACAAGATGTATTGCCAGTAGCCCTCAAGGTGTCTGTCGGCCTAAAATCCGAGATGCACCTGCAGGAAAATATGAAACCGTTGATCCTAGTAGCTTCTGAGACTCAGGTCATAAAATCGGCCCGAGGGCCAACTCCTAGCTCGGCAGCATACATAGGAATAGAAATGCGGCGTAATATATTAGAGGTAATAGTGATCGGCGGACGGGCCCCTGAGAGAGGGTCGTGAGAAGTCGTCGTGATATATCAGCTTGATGCCGGATAAGTCCCATATGGTACTTATTGTCGTCCGAAGACGCGCTTGTCCAAAGTTCGGTTATGCCGAACACTGAGCACTTTGAATTTTCGGCATTGAATAGGCAATGTAGTAGGCCCCCAGCCACTGGTCGGGTGGCAACACCAGATCAGGGGATCGATGTGCCCCTTAATATTAGTAAATGACAAGCCCGAAGCCCAGTAGCTTCTGAGACTTAATGTGGGCACGGTGGCCGAATTAAGGATCGATATCCGATGTAAAATCACAAAGTATGTGTAATGATTCTATGTATCCAAGTACTTTACGTCATTAATGCTCGGATCCGCATTGTACAAAATTTTGTTAATCGACCATCGGCTTCCACCTCCTCGGCGATGGCGAGGAGTGTTTGTCCTACTTTATAAAGCCTTTATGAGGGCAAAGATTTACGACAAACAAGGCAATCCGGCCATACGGTTTTATAAATAAAGGTACGCGGAGAGATATGTTATATTACTTTTTAATGTAGGAAACATCTTCCAAGGAAAATAGTCCCGCTATCGGTTCCTTTCTTAGGGTTGTCATGCTGATCATGATCATGAAACCTCACCTCCGATCAATGTGGGTGGAAAATATTGAGGATTTAGTTTGGGGAAAGTTCCCAAACTATGTGGTCTATAGCGAACATAAATTTTCACTTCCGTCGTTGCCGACCAATTATATCCTTTAAGATCGCTAGCTTTTGGCTTCACCCAGTCCGAGGTACTAACTCGGATGACCCGGTAGCAACAATCGCAGAGGTGCTCCCTTTACTGCCTAGCCGAACAATCGGGAATGTAGGGGTAAGCACAGGAGCCAGGCAACCCAGCTTGGCTAAAATCTTAAGTCAAATTGATGCATATTTATGGCTTTATATAACGATAATTACAGAAGGCAACGCTTGTATAATGAATACAAACGCTGATGATATACACTTATTTTGACTCCATTGCGACCGTTTATCAGTTGAAAGTGGCCCATCGTCGGCTTCTACCCCTTTGTAGATACTATGCAGGGTGTTTCCGTAATAACAAGACAACCCTTAGCCGACTTCTTGGTGCCCGAAGGCGTTTATGTTAGCGGAAACGAGGCAATCAGATATGCGGCCTTTATAACTTTCACTTAGTCATAGGAGCTTTAAACTGGGGAAGCTAGCTATGAGCCCCCGGTTAGTGTTCAACGACAGTAGAGGTCAAGCCGTAAACACTTCAGCCAATATTATGAACGACCCGTCATTTAACATAGTCATCGGATCGCTGATCAGTTTACACTTATTGTGACAGTCAGTTTTCGGCTTTCTCCACTGAGGTGCTTAACCATGCGAGCTGGAAGCACAATCGCAGTGGTTCTCCCTTTGCACACCTAGCCGAACAAAGCGGAACATAGGAGGCAAGCACAGGAGCCGGGCAACCCAACTATTGACCGAAGACACAATTCAAAACCGATGCATATATAGCAATATCCGATAATGTTTTTGCCGAATCTCTAAAGGTGTCCGGCATTGCACTGCGAGACTTATGCTGGAAACACACAAATGTTTAAAAGTGCCGTAAGCTTGGAAAACTAAAAAACTTCAGTAAAAACTTGACGTCCGAACAAGATCAAGTGTTCGGTGCCAATCCAAAAATTCGAAAAAAAATTGTGCTTCTGTCGTGCTTTAACATGACACATCCGATCTCAAGACTTCACGCGGGCCAGCCTACGGCTTCAAGCTCCTTATCCCAAAGGCGGAGTACTTCTCCGAGGCCAGTTTAGCGAACTAAACTCAAGCGTCTTTTAGAGAGAAGACAGGCTACCCGGCTATTGACCATATTCTCGAGTCGAAAAAGGAGCGGTAGAAAAACACTTTGCAATGACCAAGAAGAAAACACATTTACTATAAAACAACTCATATAAATTTGAAGAGCCCCCAAGTGACTTGGGTAAAAGAATTTTATGTATAATGATTGTATGTACCAAGTACTTATATCATATCTGTGTTCACCCAAACTTTAAACGCGTCTTAACCGACCGTCGGCTTCTCCCTCTTCGGTCAAGGGCCGAAAAGTGTTATGTACTCCACCTATCGAGAATATCGACGGTGTTTTCGATAACTGAGCAATCAGGCCATAAGGCTGTAATGCATAAAGCACGCTCAGGGAACTTATGCTACATTACTGACGAAGTGTAAGAAGCATCTTCGAAGAAAATAGTACCCCCACCGATACCTTTATTCGGTTGCTCATTGTTACTATGAGACTTGTGCAACAAGTTTTCTGTACTCATGAGTTCCGTTGTGTGCCGACCATGATTGAAAACAATAAGAGTGCTAGCTTTCGGCTTCACCCAGTCTGAGGTCCAAGTTCGGATGACCCGATCGTGACAATCGCAGAGGTGCTCCCTATACTCCCTAGCCGAACAATCG
Organism: Aegilops bicornis; assembly: GCA_021605145.1. Classification (NCBI taxonomy): domain Eukaryota; kingdom Viridiplantae; phylum Streptophyta; class Magnoliopsida; order Poales; family Poaceae; genus Aegilops; species Aegilops bicornis. Next base: position 532,379,700 of record CM038670.1, read on the forward strand.
GGAACATAGGGGTAAACACAGGAGCAAGGCAACCCAGCTTGCGGAACACTTAAGTCAACATGGTGCATATTGTGGCATAATACACGAACAAGGAACGAAGCCATACAAGTATAATCATATGCAAGAGGAAAGGCTTCATAAAGGAAGCCCCCCAAATAAACGGGGTATTTGAATTTGTGGGTCACAAACAAAGTTTTGACAAGGAACTTTGTCACAAACAACTTTTTGCCAAAAAGTATAATGCTTGGTCGAACCGAACAAAATTTAAAACTGAAAGTTTTTGAGCATGAAAGTGACTTAGCTGGTTAATGTGCTCGGTGTTGTTGACGTGATTCAGGATTGTGGCGGGACGAGGACGCCCATTGATCCGTGACAGATCCGACAAGGTCCGCAGTCCTCGGCATGGCCGTGGTCCCAGCCTCCAAGCCCGAGGTGTCCAAGCAAGGAGTTCGGCACTCCAAAGTAGTGACACGGCTCGGCCAATGCAGGCCGACAGAGTGACGCCGAAGTCCCCGGCGTGGGTTAATGAAGTGATGGCGAAGCCCCCAGTCCAGCCGAGGTGACGTGGTATGTCAGTACACTGAGGAGACAACACTGCCCGACCCGGATCATTTACCTATGCACAGAAAATAGTGCAAACCCGAGATAATAGTAATAATAATAAATAAATAAAAATCGTTGCATAATTAATAATTTATGCAAAGTGAGTAATAAAATAAATATGGCCCGTGTGCCGAACACTCGATGAGGTAGAGCTCTCTCAGCGATGCCGAAGTCCTCAAGGCAACCGAGCATGTCGGTATGGCAATTCGACCAACAAGGTGATCATGCGAGCCGATTTATGCCGATTGGGACGACGGCGTCGGCTTGCCGAAGTGACCACGTGACGAGTCGATTACTTGCACATGTAAAATAGTGCAGGCCAACAATAATAATATAAATATATAAAAATCCTTGCGTAGTTAATTTACGCAAAACAATTTATTTAAAAATATGTGTCCTGGCGCCGAAGTCAATGTCGATGTATGGCGTCGGCGTGACGCAGTGAAGGCGTGGCAAAGCCTGAATTCACAGGTCGGTTTGAGTTCCGAATGCGGCGTTCACCGAACTATGTATGAAAACTGACCGAACCACCACGCGACCGTCGTTAATGCGGCCGCCATTTGATAGACCTGGTTTATTTGTTGTAGCAGTTCGAAGAAAAGTCACTTCCAAAATTGGGAATCGATCCGCACACCCATTGCCTGATGGACGGTGAAGCGACGGGATGGAGATGCTGGTAAAGGTTGGCTCGCCAAGGCAAAGCCCCCGGTCCAGCTAATGTGACGAAGCTGGTCGGCGGGCGACGCCGAAGTCTCCACAGTAGGTTGATGAAGAGATGGTGAAGCCCCCGGTCTAGCCGAGGTGACGGAGCGGGTCAGTAAGGAGATGTTGCAGCTGCCATGTCAGCACAGGTGTTGAAGCAGTTCGGCGTGACGGACATCGTCTTGAAAAAGCAACAGTGTGGTCATGCCGACGCTAGTCATAGCTTGTGACGCGGTCAAAGCCGGATTGATGAAGTGACCGAACGGCGATGCCGGTGTGCCCGTTCCGTGTAATCTGTGGGGCGGCGTTGTTGTTGATGATTTATCCTTCGCAATGCCGAACTCTTTTTTGGCTCGCCGAGATGATGATCCGAAGAATATGAGCCCGGCTCAACAAAGCGACGGCGTGTCTAGCACAGGCCGGCAGCCGTGGAGCAATGTTGTCGAGCTGGTTTGGCACCGGCGCGATGGTGAAGATCATATTGGAAAAGACTTTAAAATTCGTGGGATGTGTTTGGGGACAAAACACAATACCCCATACAAAACTTCCTTCAAAAAGGATGTCCGAAATCCCGTTCATAAAAAAAGATGAACTCGGGTCGGATTTGTTCTCGCGCAGAAAACAGATCTGAAAAGTGATGCACTAATCGGAAGGTTCCCGGAGTTTGGACGGTCGGATCGAGCTGAAATTTTGAGGGGTGGTAGATATGGGAATTCCGCAGCAGTTGAACGGTTGGATCTTCCAAAGGACCTCCGAGATTGGCTCTGAAGACCACGCCCTAAACTCGTCCAGATTCCTATCCAGATTTGACAGGGCTCCGGTAAATCGTAGATTGCCGGAGATTCCTCCATCGGAACTCGACAAAATTTTGCATGGTTGTTGTAGACTTAATTCCGCACAATTCCACTGAAGCAATCGTTAAAACGACACTGGAGGAGGCGGTGGTGGTGGATACAAGTTCGTTGTCCAGAAAAATAGCACGGTCGCTCAAGGGCAATGTTGACGTTGAGTCCCTGAGCTCCATGGATGATTCCTCCATGATCATGATAGAGATCGGAGTTGATGTTGATGAAGGCCCTCGTCCGAACATGCCGATCGGAGGTAGGGCGCAGTCCTCGGTCAAGCCAAGGTGACCAGTCGAGCCGGCGACGATGATGCCGACGTCGCAGTTGATTTGCAGTCGAGCCACTGATCTTTTGCCGATCACACAGCGGAACTCTCAATGAAAGCACCATTGTCGGTGTCAAAACCGGAAGATCTCGGGTAGGGGCTCCCAAACTGTGTGTCATGGATCGACGGGTAACAGGAGACAGGGGACACGATGTTTACCCAGGTTCGGGCCCTCTTAATGGATGTAATACCCTACTTCCTGCTTGATTGATCTTGATGAATATATAGATTACAAGAGTTGATCTACCCCGAGATCATATGTTGTGGTCTAAACCCTAGGGGTATGATGATTAATGTCATAATGATCTATCGACAAGCCTGGCCTTGGCTTATATAATGTACCAAAGGCCTAGGATAACAAGAGTCCTAGTCGAATACGCTGGTGGAGAGGAGTCCTTGTCTTGATCACAAAGTCTTGTGGAATCTTCCTTGCGTATACATCGGTTGTCCGAACTGGCCCATGAGTGAATGGCCATGGGGGTCCTCGGCCCAATCCAACTGATCGGGAGATGACGTGGTGAGTCCCCCATAATCCAGGACACCGTCAGTCACACTCGATTCAACTAAAGTTGGAGAAACAGACACCCACTACCTACCTGTGTGCAAAGCACGACGGTAGAACCAATCTCATGAACGTGGACATGTAATGTCGGTCTGGGCTGCTTCATCCAACAATACCGCCGAATCAAAGTATGACATGCTGGTAAGTAGTATGACTATTATCGCCCACAACTCTTTGTGTTCTACTCGTGCATATAACATCTATGCATAGACCTGGCTCTGATACCACTGTAGGGGAACGTAGTATTTCAAAAAAAAAATCCTACGGTCATGCCAGATCTATCTAGAAGAAGCATAGCAACGAGCGGGGAGAGTGTGTCCATGTACCCTCATAGACCGAAAGCAGAAGCGTTTAGTAACGCGGTTGATGTAGTCGAACATCTTCGCGATCCAACCGATCCAAGTACCGAACGCACGGCACCTCCGCGATCTCCACATGTTCAGCTCGGTGACGTCCCTCGAACTCTTGATCCAGCTGAGGCCGAGGGAGAGTTTTGTCAGCACGATGGCATGTTGATGGTGATGATAAAGTTACCGACGCAGGGCTTCGCCTAAGCACTACGACAATATGAACGAGGTGTAAAACTGTGGAGGGGGGCACTGCACATGGCTAAAGATCAATTTGTGTGCCTATGGAGTGCCCTTCCCCCGTATATAAAGGAGGGGAGGAGGAGGAGGGCCGGCCACAAGGGGCGTGCCCAAGGGGGGGGGGGATTCCTACTCCTAGTAGGAGTAGGTTTCCCCCTTTCCAAGTCCAAGTAGGAGAAGAAGGAAGGAGAGGGAGAGGGAGAGGGAAATAGGGGCCGCGCCCCCCTCCCCTAGTCCTATTCGGACTCCCCTTGGGGGGCGCCACCTCCTGGCTGCTGCCCTCTCTCTCCCCTAAGGCTCACTAAGGCCCATTACTTCCCCGGGGGGTTCCGGTAACCACCCCGGCACTCCGGTTTTATCCGAAACCAACCCGAACACTTCCAGTGTCCGAATAACATGGTCCAATATATCAATCTTTATGTCTCGACCATTTCAAGACTTCCCGTCACATCTGTGATCTCATCCGGGACTCCGAAAAACCTTCGGCTATCAAATCACAAAAACTCATAATACAAATCGTCATCGAACGTTAAGCGTGCGGACCCTACGGGTTCGAGAACTATGTAGACATGACCGAGACACATCTCTGATTAATAACCAATAGCGGAACCTGGATGCTCATATTGGCTCCTACATATTCTACGAAGATCTTTATCGGTCAAACCGCACAACAACATACGTTGTTCCCTTTGTCATTGGTATGTTACTTGCCCGAGATTCGATCGTCGGTATCACCATACCTAGTTCAATCTCGTTGCCGGCAAGTCTCTTTACTTGTTCCGTAATGCATCATCCCATAAATAACTTATTAGTCACATTGCTTGCAAGGCTTATAGTGATATGCATTACCGAGAGGGCCCAGAGATACCTCTCCGACAATCGGAGTGACAAATCCTAATCTCGATCTATGCCAACTCAACAAACACCATCGGAGACACACAGAGAGCATCTTTATAATCACTCAGTTACGTTGTGACGTTTGATAGCACACTAAGTATTCCTCCGGTATTCGGGAGTTGCATAATCTCATAGTCATAGGAACATGTATTAGTCATGAAGAAAGCAATAGCAATAAACTAAACGATCATAGTGCTAAGCTAACGGATGGGTCTTGTCCATAAATTAATTCTCTAATGATGTGATCCCGTTCATCAAATGAAAACAGATGTCTATGGCTAGGAAACTTAACCCATTTTGATTAACGAGCTAGTCTAGTAGAGGCATACTGGGGACACTCTATTTGTCTATGTATTCACACATGTACTAAGTTTCCGGTTAATACAATTCTAGCAGGAATAATAAACATTTATCATGATATAAGGAAATATAAATAACAACTTTATTATTGCCTCTAGGGCATATTTCCTTCAAGATATCTACCATAGTAGGAAGGAGTTACTCCCTCTGTTGACTATTATATGATGTTTTAGATATATAAATATAGACTACATCGAGACTAAAATAAGTGAACAAACACACTAAAATGTGTACATACATTCGATAAGAAAAAGGCTAGAACATCTTATAATAGTGAGCACACAGAGTATTGATCAATGGCCCCATGACTGGGTCACAGGTGAAGAACGCTAGCCAAGCACAATGGCAGACAAATAGCATATGTCCTGGTATTTGAAAGAAGTGACTTACAATTACTAGTTGTACAGGCCGCACCGCTCCTCCTTTTCTTGCGCGGCTCTGTAAAGTTGTTCCTAAAATCCTATACTTGGAAACCTTGACTCTTTTCTTCGTTGCACCCCCTCTGAAGGGGACACAAACTAGTTACAGATCTTACATTGAAGATAAATATATGGCACATGTCTTGCACACCCTAAAATGAGCGTTCACTTTGCATGAACTAGCTACAGATCTTCTTGCGTACTTTCAAGTCTCTGGGCAACACCAAAGCATGAGTTCATAACACATACTTTACATCAATCTTGGTAACATTTAATTTGATAAGAGTATGGGTAGGGGAAGCCGAGGAAAATTTTGATTTAGTTGAGATTTTGATAAGATTAATCAAATTTAATTGATTTAATGCAGGACGTGATTTTGAGAAAGTATTAATTTATATTGGTTGTTATTTTGTGCGGCATCGGTTGGGGTTAAAAAAACCAAATAACCAAAGGGGAGGACAACATGGGAGAAAAAAACCTGATGGGAAGTGAAGGCGATGGAATGAACTCTCCTTCAATAGTAATAAAGCTAGCTAATTGGCTGTGCGTTGCAATGGAGCATGCATATTCTACTGGTTCAATTTCAGACCTGTCGAAATACGAAACTGCAGCACACAAGATCTGTGGATGGACGATTTTGCACAACGTGATTAGATGCCACACATATCAAAGAAACGAGGCAATCCAATGGTCTAGATACTTGACGTGTGTGAATCGTGCACAAATCCGGCGTGTGCCTAGCACTGCTCATCCAAATATACCTTATATCGACCATGTTATAGATTTTGATAAGATAACTATATTATATATTTTGATAATATATGATTTGTTTAGTATGGGTAAGGAAGGAAAGAAAAGTTTAGTTTTGATTTAGTTGATAAGAGTTGATTTGATTTGGGTAGTGTAAGGCAAAGAAAGAAAGTATTGATTCGGTTGAGGTTTTGACAGATTGTATTTATTTTTACTGAGTTAATGCATGACATGTATTTGATAAGTATTAATTGAGTTACTGTAGAACATGGTTTCTGATGGGGAGCATCCCAAGGTCATCCCCATGGACCTACCTACATCTCCCACGACACCACTTGGACCAATGAAAAGGGCTCGAGCAAAGGCTATCGAAGATAAGGTGAACTCGCTCCTCTCCGAACTACAACTTTCTACACGTGCGACATGGCTACTGAAGGAAATATGCCCTAGAGGCAATAATAAAGTTATTATTTATTTCCTCATATCATGATAAATGTTTATTATTCATGCTAGAATTGTATTAACCGGAAACATGATACATGTGTGAATACATAGACAAACTTAATGTCACTAGTATGCCTCTACTTGACTAGCTCATTAATCAAAGATGGTTATGTTTCCTAACCATATACATGTGTTGTCATTTGATTAACGGGGTCACATCATTAGGAGAATGATGTGATTGACTTGACCCATTCGTTTGCTTAGCACTTGATCGTTTAGTAGGTTGCTATTGCTTTCTTCATGACTTATACAAGTTCCTATAACTATGAGCTTATGCAACTCCCGTTTACCGGAGGAACACTTTGTGTTCTACCAAACGTCACAATGTAACTGGGTGATTATAAAGGAGCTCTACAGGTGTCTCCAAAGGTACATGTTGAGTTGGCGATTTCGAGATTAGGTTTTGTCACTTCGATTGTCGGAGAGGTATCTCTGGGCCCTCTCGGTAATGCACATCACTATAAGCCTTGCAAGCAATGTAGCTAATGAGTTAGTTATGGAATGATGAATTACGTAACGAGTAAAGAGACTTGCCGTTAATGAGATTGAACTAGGTATTGAGATACCGACGATCGAATCTCGGGCAAGTAACATACCGATGACAAAGGGAACAACGTATGTTGTTATGCGGTTTGACCGATAAAGATCTTCATAGCAGATGTAGGAGCCAATATGAGCATCCAGGTTCCGCTATTGGTTATTTACCCGAAATGGTTCTCGGTCATGTCTACATAGTTCTCGAACCCGTAGGGTCCGCACGCTTAAGGTTTCGACGACAGTTATACTATGAGTTTATGAGTTTTCATGTACCGAAGTTTGTTCAGAGTCCCGGATGTGATTACGGACATGACGAGGAGTCTCGAAATGGTCGATACATGAAGATTGATATATTGGAAGCCTATATTTGGATGTCGGAAGTGTTTCGGGTGAAATCGGGATTTTACCGGAGTACCGGGAGGTTACCGGAACCCCCCAGGGGCTTATTAGACCTACATGGGCCTTAGTAGAGAAGAGGAGAGGAGGCAAGGGCTGGGCCGCGCGCCCCTCCCCCTAGTCCGAATAGGACAAGGAGAGGGGGGTGGCGCCCTCCCCTTCCTTCCTCTCTCCCTCCTCCTTCCCCCCTTCTCCTAGTCTAACAAGGAAAGGAGGGAGTCCTACTCCCGGTGGGAGTAGGACTCCCCTTGGCGCGCCCCTCCTTGGCCGGCCGCCCCCTCCCCCTTGGCTCCTTTATATACGGGGGCAGGGGGGCACCTCTAGACACAACAATTGATCTCTTAATCTCTTAGCCGTGTGCGATGCCCCCCTAAACCATAGTCCTCGATAATATTGTAGCGGTGCTTAGGCGAAGCCCTGCGACGGTAGAACATCAAGATCGTCACCACGCCGACGTGCTTACGGAACTCTTCCCTGACATTCTGCTGGATCGGAGTACGAGGATCGTCATCGAGCTGAACGTGTGCTAGGACTCGGAGGTGCCGTAGTTTCGGTGCTTGATCGGTCGGGCCGTGAAGACGTACGACTACATCAACCGCGTTGTTCTAACACTTCCGCTTTCGGTCTACGAGGGTATGTGGACAACACTCTCCCATCTCGTTGCTATGCATCACCATGATCTTGCGTGTGCGTAGGAATTTTTTTGAAATTACTACGTTCCCCAACAGTAGCATCCGAGCCTGGTTTTATGCATAGATGTTATATGCACGAGTAGAACACAAGTGAGTTGTGGGCGATACAAGTCATACTGCTTACCATCATGTCATACTTTGGTTCGGGCGGTATTGTTGGATGAAGCGGCCCGGACCGACATTACGCCAGACGCTTACGCGAGACTGGTTCTACCGACGCGTGCTTTGCACAATTGGGTGACGGGTGTCTGTTTCTCCAACTTTAGTTGAGCCGAGTGTGGCTACGCCCGGTCCTTGCGAAGGTTAAAACAACACTAACTTGATGAACTATCATTGTGGTTTTGATGCGTAGGTAAGAACGGTTCTTGCTCAGCCCGTAGCAGCCATGTCAAATTTGCAACAACAAAGTAGAGGACGTCTAACTTGTTTTTGCAGGGCATGTTGTGATGTGATATGGTCAAGACGTGATGCTATATTTTATTGTATGAGATGATCATGTTTTGTAACCGAAGTTATCGGCAACTGGCAGGAGCCATATGGTTGTCGCTTTATTGTATGAAATGCAAAGGCCCTGTAATTGCTTTACTTTATCACTAAGCGGTAGAGATAGTCATAGAAGCAATAGATGGCATAAACAACAACGATGCTACGATGGAGATCAAGGTGTCGCACCGGTGACGATGGTGATCACGACGGTGCTTCGGAGATGGAGATCACAAGCACAAGATGATGATGGCCATATCATATCACTTATATTGATTGCATGTGATGTTTATCCTTTATGCATCTTATCTTGCTTTGATTGACGGTAGCATTTTAAGATGATCTCTCACTAATTATCAAGAAGTGTTCTCCACGAGTATGCACCGTTGCAAAAGTTCTTCGTCTTTGAGACACCACATGATGATCAGGTGTGATAGGCTCTACATTCAAATACAACGGGTGCAAAACAGTTGCACACGCGAATACTCGAGTTAAACTTGACGAGCCTAGCATATACAGATATGGCCTCGGAACACGGAGACCGAAAGGTCGAACATGAATCATATAGTAGATATGATCAACATAGTGATGTTCACCATTGAAACTACTCCATCTCACGTGATGATTGGACATGGTTTAGTTGATTTGGATCACGTGATCACTTAGATGACTAGAGAGATGTCTGTCTAAGTGGGATTTCTTAAGTAATATGATTAATTGAACTTAAATTTATCATGAACTTAGTACCTGATAGTATTTTGCTTGTCTAAGTTTGTTGTAGATAGATGGCTCGTGCTATTGTTCCGTTGAACTTTAATGCGTTCCTTGAGAATGCTAAGTTGAAAGATGATGGTAGCAATTACACGGACTGGGTCCGTTACTTGAGGATTATCCTCATTGCTGCACAGAAGAATTACGTCCTGGAAGCACCGTTGGGTGCCAGGCCTGCTGCAGATGCAACTGACGACGTTAAGAACGTCTGGCAGAGCAAAGCTGATGACTACTTGATAGTTCGATGTGCCATGCTTTACGTCTTAGAACCGGGACTTCAACGACGTTTTGAACGTCATGGAGCATATGGGATGTTCCAAGAGTTGAAGTTAATATTTCAAGCAAATGCCAGATTGAGAGATATGAAGTCTCCAATAAGTTCTATAGTTGTAAGATGGAGGAGAATAGTTACGTCGGTGAACATATACTCAAAATGTCCGGGTATAATAATCACTTGATTCAACTGGAGTTAATCTTCACGATGATAGTGTCATTGACAGAATTCTTCAATCACTGCCACCAAGCTACAAGAGCTTCGTGATGAACAATATGCAAGGGATGGACAAGACTATTCCCGAGCTCTCCGCAATGCTAAAGGCCGCGGAGGTAGAAATCAAGAAGGAGCATCAAGTGTTGATGGTCAATAAGACCACCAGTTTCAAGAAAAAGGGTAAAGGGAAGAAGAACAGCAAGCAAGTTGCTGCTCAAGAGAAGAAACCCAAATCTGGACCTAAGCCTGAGACTGAGTGCTTCTACTGCATGCAGACTGGACACTGGAAGCGGAACTGCCCCAAGTATTTGGCGGATAAGAAGGATTGCAAGGTGAACAAAGGTATATGTTATATACATATTATTGATCTGTACCTTACTAATGCTCGCAGTAGCACCTGGGTATTTGATCTCGGTTACATTGCTAATATTTGCAACTCAAACAGGGACTACGGATTAAGCGAAGATTGGCCAAGGACAAGGTGACGGCGCGCTGTGGGAAATGGTTCCAAAGTCGATGTGATCGCAATGGCACGCTACCTCTACATCTACCATCGGGATTAGTTTTAGACCTGAATAATTGTTATTTGGTGCCGCGTTGAGCATGAACATTATATCTTGATCTTGTTTGATGCGAGACGGTTATTCATTTAAATCAGAGAATAATGGTTGTTCTATTTATATGAGTAATATCTTTTATGGTCATGCACCCTTGAAGAGTGGTCTATTTTTATTAAATCTCGGTAGTAGTGATACACATATTCATAATGCTGAAGCCAAAAGATGCAGAGTTGATAATGATAGTGCAACTTATTTGTGGCACTGCCGTTTGGGTCATATTGGTGTAAAGCGCATGAAGAAACTCCATACTGATGGACTTCTGGAATCACTTGATTATGAATCACTTGGTACTTGTGAACCGTGCCTCATGGGTAAGATGAATAAAACGCCGTTCTCCGGAACTATGGAGCGAGCAACAGATTTGTTGGAAATCATACATACTCATGTATGTGGTCCAATGAATATTGAGGCTCATGGTATATCGTTATTTTCTCACCTTCACAGATGATTTGAGCAGATATGGGTATATCTACTTGATGAAACACAAGTCTGAAACATTTGAAAAGTTCAAAGAATTTCAGAGTGAAGTGGAAAATCATCGTAACAAGAAAATAAAATTTCTACGATCTGATCATGGAGGAGAATATTTGAGTTACGAGTTTGGTTTACATTTGAAGCAATGCGGAATAGTTTCGCAACTCACGCCACCCGGAACACCACAACGAAATGGTCCGAACGTCGTAATCGTACTTTACTAGATATGGTGCGATCTATGATGTCTCTTACTGATTTACTGCTATCGTTTTGGGGTTATGCTTTAGAGACGGACGCATTCACGTTAAATAGGGCACCATCAAAATCCGTTGAGATGACACCTTATGAACTGTGGTTTGGCAAGAAACCAAAGTTGTCGTTTCTTAATGTTTGGGGTTGGGATGCTTATGTGAAGAAACTTCAACCAGATAAGCTCGAACCCAAATCGGAGAAATGTGTCTTCATAGGATACCCAAAAGAGACTATTGGGTACACCTTCTATTACAGATCTGAGGGCAAGATTTTTGTTGCTAAATTCGGATCCTTTCTAGAGAAGGAGTTTCTCTTGAAACAAGTGAGTGGGAGGAAAGTAGAACTTGATGAGGTAACTGTACCTACTCCCTTATTGGAAAGTAGTTCATCACAAGAACCGGTTCCTGTGACAACTACACAAATCAGTGAGGAAGCTAATGATAATGATCATGAAACTTCAGATCAAGTTACTACCGAACCTCGTAGGTCAACCAGAGTGAGATCCGCACCAGAGTGGTACGGTAATCCTATTCTGGAAGTCATGTTACTTGACTATGGCGAACCTACGAACTATGAGGAAGCGATGATGAGCCCAAATTCTGCAAAATGGATTGAGGCCATGAAATATGAGATGGGATCCATGTATGAAAACAAAGTATGGACTTTGGTTGACTTGCCCGATGATCGGCAAGCCATCGAGAATAAATGGATCTTCAAGAAGAAGACCGACCGATGGTAATGTAACTATCTACAAAGCTCGACTTGTTGCGAAAGGTTTTCGACAAGTTCAAGGGGTTGACTACGATGAGACTTTCTCACCCATAGTGATGCTTAAGTCTGTCCGAATCATGTTAGCAATTGCCGCATTTTATGATTATGAAATATGGCAAATGGATGTCAAAACTGCATTCCTGAATGTATTTCTGGAAGAAGAGTTGTATATGATGCAACCGGAAGGTTTTGTCGATCCAAAAGGTGCTAACAAAGTGTGCAAGCTTCAGCGATCCATTTATGGAATGGTGCAAGCCTCTCGGAGTTGGAATAAACGCTTTGATAGTGTGATCAAAGCATATGGTTTTATACAGACTTTTGGAGAAGCCTGTATTTACAAGAAAGTGAGTGGGAGCTCTGTAGCATTTCTAATATTATATGTAGATGACATATTATTAATTGGAAATGATATAGAATTTCTGGATAGCATAAAGGGATACTTGAATAAAAGTTTCTCGATTAAAGACCTTGGTGAAGATGCTTGCATATTGGGCATCAAGATCTATAGAGATAGATCAAGACGCTTAATTGGACTTTCACAAAGCACATACCTTGATAAAGTTTTGAAAAAGTTCAAAATGGATCAGGCAAAGAAAGGTTTCTTGCCTGTATTACAAGGTGTGAAGTTGAGTCAGACTCAATACCCGACCACAGCAGAAGATAGAGAGAAAATGAAAGATGTTCCCTATGCTTGACCATGTGCTCTATCATGTATGCAATGCTATCTACGGACTGACGTATGCTTAGCGATAAGTTTGGTGGAGGTACCAAAGTAATCCAGAGTGGATCATCGGACAGCGGTCAAGAATATCTTGAAATACGAAAAGGACTAAGGATACGCTTTCGCTTTATGGAGGTGACAAAGAGCTAGTCGTAAATGGTTACGCCGATGTAAGTTTTGACACTGATCCGGACGATTCTAAATCGCAAACCGGATACGTGTTTATATTGAACGGTGGAGCTGTCAGTTGGTGCAGTTCTAAAACAAAGCGTCGTGGCGGGATCTACATGCGAAGCGGAGTACATAGCTGCTTCGGAAGCAGCAAAAGTCTGGATGAAAGAGTTCATTTCCGATCTAGGTGTCATACCTAGTGCATCGGGACCAATGAAGATCTTCTGTGACAATACTGGTGCAATTTCCTTGGCAAATGAATCCAGATTCCACAAGAGGACCAAGCACATCAAGAGATGCTTAAATTCCATCCGGGACCAAGTCCAGGTGGGAGACATAGAGATTTGCAAGATACATACGGATCTGAAGGTTGCAAACCGTTGACTAAGCCTTTCCACGAGCAAAACATATCAGCACCAAGACTCCATGGGTGTTAGAATCATTACTGTGTAATCTAGATTATTGACTCTAGTGCAAGTGGGAGACTGAAGGAAATATGCCCTAGAGGCAATAATAAAGTTATTATTTATTTCCTCATATCATGATAAATGTTTATTATTCATGCTAGAATTGTATTAACCGGAAACATGATACATGTGTGAATACATAGACAAACTTAATGTCACTAGTATGCCTCTATTTGACTAGCTCATTAATCAAAGATGGTTATGTTTCCTAACCATAGACATGTGTTGTCATTTGATTAACGGGATCACATCATTCGGAGAATGACGTGATTGACTTGACCCATTTCGTTATCTTAGCACTTGATCGTTTAGTATGTTGCTATTGCTTTCTTCATGACTTATACAAGTTCCGATAACTATAAGATTGCTTTCTTCACAACGTAACTGGGTGATTATAAAGGAGCTCTACAGGTGTCTCCAAAGGTACATGTTGAGTTGGCGTATTTCGAGATTAGGTTTTGTCACTCCGATTGTCGGAGAGGTATCTCTGGGCCCTCTCGGTAATGCACATCACTATAAGCCTTGCAAGCAATGTAGCTAATGAGTTAGTTACAGAATGATGCATTACGTAACGAGTAAAGAGACTTGCCGGTAACGAGATTGAACTAGGTATTGAGATACCGACGATCGAATCTCGGGCAAGTAACATATCGATGACAAAGGGAACAACGTATGTTGTTATGCGGTTTGACCGATAAAGATCTTCGTAGAATATGTAGGAGCCAATATGAGCATCCAGGTCCCGCTATTGGTTATTTACCCGAAATGGTTCTCGGTCATGTCTACATAGTTCTCGAACCCGTAGGGTCCGCACGCTTAAGGTTTCGATGACAGTTATATTATGAGTTTATGAGTTTTGATGTACCGAAGTTCGTTCGGAGTCCCGGATGTGATTACGGACATGACGAGGTGTCTCAAAATGGTCGAGACATGAAGATTGATATATTGGAAGCATGTATTTGGATGTCGGAAGTGTTCCGGGTGAAATCGGATTTTCTGAGTACCGGAGGTTACCGGAACCCCCCGGGGGCTTATTGGGCCTACATGGGCCTTAGTGGAGAATAGGAGAGGAGGCAAGGGCTGGGCCACGCGCCCCTCCCCCCTAGTCCGAATAGGACAAGGAGAGGGGGGCGGTGATGTGGACACAAACCTAGGGTAGGGTAATAGGCCTGACCTATACGTCCTACCTAAGGTCCTTGTCTTAAGAATGAAGAAGTTCAAGAATCAGAAGAAGAGATCCAGCAAAGGTGTCGAGTGAAGTCCACTCGACCTACCATCCACTCGGAGACCTCACTTTATCCAGGTCACTCGACCATCAAACCACTCGACAATAAGAAGACATAAAGCCGCTCCGCGCGGCAACGGTCGGGCATTTACTCAGATATTTAATGATCATGTGTAGCACTTCAATACAGGCGTTATTTGTAACGCCACCTCTTTATGTACATTGAATCCTATGTAACGGAGGGGAGCTGGGGTCCTGGCGCACTCTATATAAGCCACCCCCTCCTCTGGGTCAAGGGTCCGCACACCCTGTAACTCACATGCTTATAATCCAGTCGACCGCCTCCGGGCTCCGAGACGTAGGACTGTTACTTCCTCCGAGAAGGGCCCGAACTTGTAAAACTTGCGTGTACAACTCCTCCATAGCTAAGATCTTGCCTCTACATTCCTACCCCCCTATTCTACTGTCAGACTCAGAACCACGATAGTTGGCGCCCACCTTGGGGCAGTTGTCTTAGCGACTTGTTGGAGAAGTTGCAATCTTTCCGATCCCCTTCATCATGGTTTCAGGCGGAGGTTTGGCTGAGGGCCGCGAGATCCGTCTCGGCGCGCTCGTGTTCATCACCGACGACTCCGCTTGGCTTCGTGGAGGCTCCACTCGACATCGATGCACTCCCCGTCCATGGGCAACGCACTTCCGCTGCAGGCGTCTGTCGGCTTCCTCCTGCGTGTAGTGATCGACCCAAGATCGGTCGGCACTGTGGCGTCCTCCCCGCATTGCCGCTCACGCAAGCGCTCCGGCCGGTCAAGGCTTCAGCGATGGGTGAGGCACGCGATGGATCACCAGACGGCCACCCCCCAAGTCGTGGCGATCGAGCCCGAAGAATCTCTCTACGGCCTGTTCGACCCGTCGACTGGCTCCGCAGAGACCGCATCCGAGTGCGACAGCAGTGATCCAGCGGTGGAGGTCCTGATGGTCGATGGACCTCGCAGTCCTCCTGGCTTCCCTCGCGTCGACGGTGGCGATGGCAGAGGCGATCCGTCGCATGCTCATGAGGAGTACCTCCCCGAGCCCCTCTCTTCGGAGCAGAGGGAAGAACTTCGCCGCCGGAACATGGATGCTCTTCACACTCCTATCGTTGGAGAAACCCCCGAGGCCCGGGCCTTGGAGGATGCGCGCCTGGCCAATCTGGCTGAGTGCACTCGATTGGAAAATCTCCAGCGAGTACTTGACGAGCGTGCGCGGCAAAGGGTTCTAGAATCCAGTCGACGCTAGCTTTTTCCACCTCCGACTCAGGTATATCAAATTCCGATCCAAAATCTGACACATGCAGCTCGAATAGCAGATCAATTCAGCCCTCCCAGTCAGAAGCTGGCAGAGGTTTAATGCAGATCAGAGCTTTACTCCGGGCAGCAGGAGAGCAGAATACGGTCGTGTCACAGTCACGGAATAGGATCCATAGCAGGTCCATTGTTGCGACATATCCGGTCGGCTCACAGCCCAAGATCGCCCCCGAGGCATGAGGGACATGGTGACCGGTGTGATCAGTATAGAAACCGTGAGCAGTATGATCACCGACTCGATCGTGATGATCGTCGTCGAGTGCCCACACCTCCCCCAAGGAGTGGATCATACGTGCCTCGGCAGCAGGATGACAGACGCCCTCATAGTGTTGGGCGAAGGATTCCGTCGACCCTGTGGAGCCGTGCTT
Source organism: Aegilops bicornis (assembly GCA_021605145.1). Taxonomy (NCBI): domain Eukaryota; kingdom Viridiplantae; phylum Streptophyta; class Magnoliopsida; order Poales; family Poaceae; genus Aegilops; species Aegilops bicornis. Next base: position 532,396,035 of record CM038670.1, read on the forward strand.
TGATGCGAGATCCATTCTCGCTCGTGGTTTGGTCGACAGAACAGAGCTCACCGAGAAGGTCATGGCGTAGATGTACCCACCAGCAGCAGAGTGCACATCTCAGGTCCAGAGTCCTTCAAAGAGCCATCGTGGTGCGGTGATTCCTCCCAACTTCAGGTTGGCGACTGGAGTCAGTAAGTTCACTGGTGAGTCCAAGCCTGATACTTGGCTTGAGGATTACCGAGTGGCTGTTCAGATTGGCAGCGACAATGATGAAGTGGCCATGAAACACCTGCCTATGATGTTGGATTGCTGGGCCAGAGCATGGCTGAATCAATTAGCACCCAGCAGCATTTACACATGGGAAGATCTTGCCCGAGTGTTTGTCAGAACGTTTGAAGGGACATGCAAACGACCAGCAGGGTTGACAGAGCTGCAATCTTGTGTGCAGAAGACAAACGAAACTTTGAGGGATTATATCCAGAGATGGATCACACTGCATCACACAAAGGAGAACGTGTTTGATCACCAAGTTTTGTGCCTTCAAGGAAGGCGTCAAATATCGAGAGTTGAACTTGAAGTTCGGTCGGACCGGAGACATGTCTCTGAGTCAAATGATGGAGATTGCCACCAAGTATGCTAATGGTGAAGAAGAGGATCGGCTCCGGAGTGGCAAGCACAAATCAGTCGCCCATGAAACCGAAGGAGGAAACTCCAGTCGGAAGCAGAAGCGCAAAGCCGAGCCAGCTGCTCCTGGAGAAACCTTAGCCGTGACTCAAGGAAAATCCAAAGGGAAGCCCAAGGGGCCATGGAACCCTAAGAAGATAAAATATCAAGATGGAAATGATGTGCTAGATTTGCCATGCCACATCCACACAAAGAAAGATGAAGAGGGTAAAATCATTTATCCGAAGCATACCACTCGGCAGTGTCGGCTCCTAATCCAGCAGTTCCGAGAGAAACAGCCCAAAGACAAGGAAAAAGAGTCAGACAAGGTTGAGGACAAGGAGGAGAGTTATGATGGTTACCCTCACGTCAATTCCACTCTGATGATTTTTGCTGATGTCGAGAGCAAGAGTCGACTGAAAGTGATCAACAGAGAAGTGAATATGGTCGCTCCGGCGACACCCAGTTATTTGAAATGGTCTCAGACTTCCATCACATTCGAAAAGTCCGATCACCCGACGCACATAGCCACCCCTGGGAGGCATGCTTTGGTGGTCGATCTAGTTGTTGAAGGCACTCGACTGACTAAAGTTCTGATGGATGGTGGCAGTGGCCTGAACATTCTATATGCAGAAACGTTGAAAGGGATGGGCATTCCGATGTCCGGACTCAGTGAAAGCAAGATGAGTTTCCATGGAGTCATTCCAGGCAAGAAAGCTGAATCACTCGGCCAGATTGCTCTTGACGTGGTTTTTGGTGATTCCAAGAATTACCGCAAAGAAAAGTTGACATTTGAAGTTGTGGATTTCCAGAGTGCTTATCACGCCATTCTGGGCAGGCCAGCTTATGCACGTTTTATGGCTCGACCATGCTATGTGTACCTCAAATTGAAGATGCCTGGTCCCAAAGGTGTGATCACTATCACTGGCAATCGAAAGAAGGCAGAAGAGTGCTTCCAGAAGGGCTCGAAGATCGCTGATGTGCAGATGGTAGTAGTGGAATTGCATGGGTATCAGAAAAATGCAGATCCGAGTGATTTGCTGCGAGCTAAGAAGCCTGCAACGGATTCAACATTTCAGTCGTCCGGTGAAACGAAACCGATTCATATCCACCCGACTGACCCCAATGCTGCTCCGACCCACATTTCAACAACTCTCGACTCCAAATAGGAAGAAGCGCTCATCTAGTTCCTCCGTGAGAACTGGGACATCTTTGCATGGAAACCTTCTGACATGCCGGGTTTTCCCAGGGGACTGGCTGAGCATCATTTGCGAGTCGACCCAAAGGTAAAACCGGTCAAGGAACATCTTCGACGGTCCGCCGTACAGAAGAGAAAAGCAATCGGTGAAGAAGTGGCTCGGCTCCTGGCAGCTGATTTACCACTCCGAGTGGTTAGCTAATGTTGTCATGGTCCCTAAGAAGGACGATTCACTTCGCATGTGCATCGACTTCAAGCATATCAATCGGCCTTCCCGAAGGATCACTTTCCTCTCCCTCGCATCGATAAGATAGTCGATTCGACTGCGGGGTGTGAGCGTTTGTCCTTTTTGGACGCCTATTCCGGGCATCATCACATCCGTCTATATGGACCCGATGAAACTAAAACAACTTTCATCACCCCATTCGGGTGCTTCTGTTATGTCACTATGCCATTCGGTCTGAAGAACGCTGGAGCCACATTCATGCGGATGATTCAGAAGTGTTTACTCACTCAAATCAGTCGGAATGTGGAAGCGTACATGGATGACATTATGGCCAAGTCACGTAAAGGTTCCAACCTACTGGCTGACCTTGCTGAAACCTTTGCCAACCTCAGAAGGTATAATATCAAGCTTAATCCATAAAAGTGCACGTTCAGAGTTCCAGGAGGAAAGTTACTCGGTTTTTTCGTTTCCGAACGAGGGATCGTTGCTAACCCCGAGAAAGTTGGTGACATACTCTGAATGAAACGCCCTATGCGTGTGCATGATGTCCAGAAGATTACTGGTTGTTTGGCCACCCTAAGTCGATTCATTTCCAGACTCGGTGAGAAGGCGATGCCTCTCTACCGACTGATGAAGAAGTCAGATAAGTTCGAGTGGACTCCCGAAGCTGATGCAGCATTTGCAGAGCTAAAAGCCCTGCTTTCCACCCAGCCGGTGCTTGCTTCCCCAATCAGCAAAGAGCCTTTACTGCTTTATATAGCAGCCACTGGACAAGTCGTCAGTACAGTACTTACGGTCGAGCGAGAAGAAGAGGGAAAAGCCAATAAAGTTCAGCGCCCGGTTTATTATGTTTCTGAAGTTCTGACTCCGTCGAAACAGAGATATCCGCACTATCAAAAGCATGTTTATGGGATTTACATGACCACGAAGAAGGTTGCACACTATTTCTCTGACCACTCACATATTGCCACGACGCCTCCATTATCGAGAGATTCTCGCACAATGTAGATGCAACTGGTCGAGTGGCAAAATGGGCGATTGAACTCCTTCCCTTAGATATTAACTTTGAGGCAAAGAAAGCTATCAAGTCCCAAGCAATAGTTGATTTCCTTGCCGAGTGGATCGAATAGCAACTGCTGACTCAAGTTCACTCGGAGCACTGGACCATGTTCTTTGACGGTTCCAAGATGCTGAATGGTTCTGGTGCCGGGGTGGTACTAGTATCCCCCCGAGGAGACAAGCTCAGATACGTACTCCAGATTCACTTTGATTCCTCCAATAACGAAGCAGAATATGAAGCACTCTTATATGGGTTGCGCATGGCCATTTCACTTGGCGTCCATCACCTCATGGTCTATGGCGACTCAGATTTGGTGGTCAATCAAGTGATGAAAGAGTGGGACGTCAGAAGCCCAGCCATGACTGGCTATTGCAATGCGGTGAGAAAGTTGGAAAATAAGTTTGAGGGGTTAGAGCTCCATCATATACCCGACTGAAAAATCAAGCAGCCGATGATTTGGCGAAGATAGGTTCCAAGAGAGAAGCCATTCCCAGCAATGTGTTTCTGGAACACATTCACACATCGTCAGTTCAAGAAGATCCTTTTACAGAAGAGCCCCGCAACCTAAGAGCGCCACAGATCCGATCGAAGTCGAGATCCCGCCGTGGTCGACCTAATCATGGAAGTTCTGGTCATCACTCCCGATCGACAAGACCTTACATCACGTACATCCTTAGGAAAGAACTCCAGAAGATGAAGAAGAGGCTCGGCGGATCATCCGCCGATCCAAGGCCTTTTACCGTGATAAGAGGACAATTGTTCAGGAAAGTGTGACTCGCTACCGTAAATGCATAACGCCGTAAGAAGGTCGAATGATCCTCAATGACATCCACTTTCGGGGACTGTGGCCACCATGCGTCTTCTCGGGCCATAGAGGCTAAAGCATACCCATCCGGGTTATATAGGCCACGAGCAAACGAGAAGGCGAAAGATATAGTCGACACAAGAGAACGCTCCCAGTTTTACTCTGATATATCTCACAAGCCAGCGTCAGCCCTGAAGACCATTCCCCTCGTCTGGCCCTTTGCTCTTTGGGGATTGGGTATGATTGGACCACTGAGAACTGGTAGAAGCGGCTTCACTCATGTGTTGGTAGCAGTCGACAAGTTTACCAAATGGATTGAAGCTAAACCAATCAAGAATCTTGAAGCGGCACATTGTCAGCTTCATCAGAGAATTGCCATTCAGATATGCAGTTCCACACAGCATCATCACTGACAACGGGTCGAACTTCGATTCTGATGAGTTCTTTCTGCGCTTCTCAAGGCACACGAGTCGACTATGCATCAGTCGCTCACCCGCAGTCGAATGGACAAGCAGAAAGGGCAAATGGCCTAATTCTCAAAGGACTGAAACCCCGGCTGATGCGCGATCTCAAACACGCAGCAGGCGCCTGGGTCGATGAAGTTTCATCAGTTCTTTGGAGTTTGAGGACAACTCCCAATCGGTCGACCGGACGAACTCCTTTCTTTTTGGTCTATGGAGCCGAAGCTGTTCTGCCAAGTGACCTGCTCCACAACACACCCCGAGTCGAGCTCTTCTCTGAAGAGGAAGCAGAACAAGCCCGAAAGGATTCAGTCGATCTCTTAGAAGAGGAAAGAGAGATGGCATTGATCCGGTCGACCATCTATCAGCAAGACTTGCATCGATTCCACGCCAGAAACGTGAGGGGTCGAGCCTTTCAAGAGGGAGACTTGGTTCTTCGAGTGGATCAATAGAAGCCACACAAGCTTGCCCCTGCTTGGGAAGGCCCCTTCATTATCACCAGAGTTCTCCACAATGGAGCATACCATCTTTACAATGTCGAGCATCAGAAAGACGAGCCACGAGCTTGGAATGCGGAGCTGCTCCGCCCCTTTTATACTTAAGTACTCACTCGGATGAGATGTAATAAGAAATACCTTTGTAGTTTATTTATCAAAGACAAGAGCTTTATAATCTTCCTAAACGATTGTTGTTGCTTTTGTTTCTGTTTGAAATCCCCCAGTGGGTGACTTCGCTGCGAATTCGTTTCGCCCATGTCTACAAAATCCTACCGAGTGGTTGCTACGTCTTGAGCTTGCGTTGGTTTTCCTCGAAGAGGAGAGGGTGATGCAGCAAGTGTAGCGTAAGTATTTCCCTCAGTTTTGAGAACCAAGGTATCAATCCAAAGAGGAGGCTTCTCAAAAGTCCCACGCACCTACACAAACAAGCGAGAACTCGCAACCAACGCAATAAAGGGGTTGTCAATCCCTTCACGGCCACTGTCGAAAGTGAGATCTAATAAAGATAGTATGATAAGATAAATATATTTTTGGTATTTTATAATATAGATGAAGAAAGTAAAGATGCAAATAAAAGTAGATTGGGAGCAAATATGATAAGAGATAGACCCGGGGGCCATAGGTTTCACTAGTAGCTTCTCTCAAGATAGCATAAGTATTACGGTGGGTGAACAAATTACTGTCGAGCAATTGATAGAAAAGCGCATAGTTATGAGATTATCTAGGCATGATCACGTATATAGGCATCATGTCCATAACAAGTAGGTGACTCACTCTGCATCTACTACTATTACTCCACACATCGACCACTATCCAAAGCATGCATCTAGAGTATTAAGTTCATAAGAACAGAGTAGCATTAAGAAAGATGACATGATGTAGAGGGATAAACTCGTGCAATATGATATAAACCCCATCTTGTTATCCTCGATGGCAACAATACAATACGTGCCTTGCAACCCTTTACATCCTTTGGGTAAGGACACCGCAAGATTGAACCCAAAGCTAAGCACTTCTCCCATGGAAAGAAAGATCAATCTAGTAGGCCAAACCAAACTGATAATTCGAAGAGACTTGCAAAGATAACTTAATCATACATAAAAGAATTCAGAGAAGATTCAAATATTATTCATAGATAAACTTGATCATAAACCCATAATTCATCGAATCTCGACAGACACACCGCAAAAAGATTTTACATCGAATAGATCTCCACAAGAGAGGGGGAGAACATTGTATTGAGATCCAAAAAGAGAGAAGAAGCCATCTAGCTAATAACTATGGACCCGTAGGTCTGTGGTAAACTACTCACAACTCATCGGAGGGGCAAGGATGTTGATGTAGAGGCCCTCCGTGGTTGATTCCCCCTCCGGCAGAGTGCCGGCGAAGGCTCCAAGATGAGATCTCGCGGATACAGAAGGTTAAGGCAGTGGAAATTGTGTTTCGTGGTGCCCCTGGATGTTTTCAGGGTACTTAGGTATATATAGGAGGAAGAAGTACGTCGGTGGCCTCCCGAGGGGCCCACGAGACAGGGGCGCGCCCTATGGGGGGGGGGCGCCCTCCGATCTCGTGGAGGCCTCGGCTGCTTCTTGACTTGCACTCCAAGTCCTCTGGATCACGTTTGTTCCAAAAATCACGCTCCCGAAGGTTTCATTCCGTTTGGACTTCGTTTGATATTCCTTTTCTTGAAATCGAAATAGGCAAAAAACATCAATACGGGATGGGCCTCCGGTTAGTAGGTTAGTCCCAAAAAGGATATAAATGTGTAAAATAAAGCCCATAAACATCCAAAAGGGGTAATATAATAGCATGGAACAATAAAAAATTATAGATACGTTGGAGACTTATCAAGCATCCCCAAGCTTAATTCATGCTCGTCCTCGAGTAGGTAAACGATAGAAAGAGAATTTTTGATGTGGAATGCTACCTAGCATAATTCATAATGTAATTTTCTTTATTGTGGCATGAATGTTCAGATCCAAATTAATACAAAATAAAAGTTCGTATTGATAAAAGAAATAGTAATACTTCAAGCATACTAATCAAAGTAATCATGTCTTCTCAAAATAACATGGCAAAAGAAAGTTCATCCCTACAAAATCATATAGTTAGGCTATGCTTCATTTTCGTCACACAAAGATGTTCCCAATTTCTATACCCGATGACAAGCCAAGCAATTGTTTCATACTTAAATAATCTCAAACTTTTTCAACCTTCATGCAATACATGAGCGTGAGCCATGGATATAGCACTATGGGTGGAATCGAATATGATGATGGGGATTGTGTGGAGAAGACAAAAAAAGAGAAAGTCTCACATTGACGAGGATAATCAACGGGCTATGGAGATGCCCATCAATTGATGTCAACATGAGGAGTAGGGATTTCCATGCAACGGATGCACTAGAGCTATAAATAAATGCTCAACAAAAGAAAACTAGTGGGTGTGCATCCAACTTGCTTGCTCACGAAGACCTAGGGCATTTGAGGAAGCCCATCGTAGGAATATACAAGACAAGTTCTATAATGAAAAATTCCCACTAGTATGAAAAGGACAACTTATGAGACTCACTATATGAAAAACATGGTGCTACTTTGAAGCACAATATATGAGACTCACTACATGAAGAACAAAGTGCTACTTTGAAGCACAAGTGTGGAAAAAGAGATAGTAACATTGCCCTTTTTATTTATTTTCTTTTTTTGGGCCTTTATTTTTTTCTTTTTGGCCTTTCTCTTTTTTTTTGATTGGGCAATGCTCTAATAATGATGATCATCACACTTCTATTGATTACAACATAAGGATTACAACTCGAAACTAGAACAATATATGACTCTATATGAATGCCTCTGGCGGTGTCTGCAGGGATGGTGCAATGAATCAAGAGTGACATGTATGAAAAATAATGCATGGTGGATTTGCCACAAATACGATGTCAACTACATGATCATGCAATGGCAATATGACAAAAGTAAAGTATGTCATGATGATGATGAACGGAACGGTGGAAAGTTGCATGGCAATATATCTCGGAATGGCTATGGAAATGCCATAATAGGTAGGTATGGTGGCTGTTTTGAGGAAGATATAGGGAGGTTTATGTGTGATAGAGCGTATCGTATCACGGGGTTTGGATGCACCGGCGAAGTTTGCACCAACTCTCAAGGTGAGAAGGGCAATGCACGGTACTGAAGAGGCTAGCAAAGGCGGAAAGGTAAAAGTGCGTATAATCCAGGGACTCAACATCAGTCAAAAGAACTCATATACTTATTGCAAAAATTTATAAGTCATCAAAAATCAAGTACTACGCGCATGCTCCTAGGGGGGATAGATTGGTAGGAAAAGGCCATCGCTCGTCCCCGACCGCCACTCATAAGGATGCACAAGCCAGGTACACTTCATGTTTCAAATTTGTTACACAACTTTAACCATACGTGCATGCTACGGGCCTTGCTAACTTCAACACAAGCATTCTTTAAATTCATAATCACCCAACTAGCATGACTTTAATATCACTACCTCCATTTCTCAAAACAATTATCAAGTATCAAATTGATCATAGCATTCAATTCACTTCCTATGGTAGTTTTTATTATACCCAACTTGGATGTTCATCATTCTAGGACCAACCTTATGACCATAGCAAATACCATGATGTTCTAAAAGACTCTCAAAATAATATAAGTGAAGCATGTGAGACTATCAATTTCTTCAAAATTAAGACACCGCCGTGCTCTAAAAGATATAAGTGAAGCACTAGAGCAAAAACTATCAAGCTCAAAAGATATAAGTGAAGAACATAGAGTATTCTAGAAAATTCTAATCAAATAGGCTTCTCCCAAAAGGTGTGTAAAGCAAGGATGATTGTGGTAAACCAAAAAGCAAATACTAATATAATACACGACGCTCCAAGCAAAACACTTATCATGTGGTGAATAAAAATATAGCTCCAAGTAAAGTTACCAATGATCGAAGACGAAAGAACGGATGCCTTCCCGGGGCATCCCCAAGCTTAGGCTTTTGGATATTCTTGAATATCTTGGGGTGCCATGGGAATCCCCAAGCTTAGGTTCTTGCCACCCTTTATTCCATAGTCCATAAAAGTTTTACCCAAAACTTGAAAACTTCACAACACAAAACTCAACCGGAAATCTTATAAGCTCCGTTAGTGAAAGAAAACAAAACCACCACATAAGGTACTGCAATAAACTCATTCTTTATGTAATTTTGTGTTAAACCTACTGTATTCCAACTTATCTATGGATTATAAACTATTTTATTGGCCATAGATTCATCAAAATAAGCAAAAAACACACGAAAAACAGAATCTGTCAAAAACAGAACAGTCTATAGTAATCTGTAACTAACGCAAACTTCTGGAACTCAAAAACTTTAGCCAAAATATGAAGACCTAGGAAATTTGTTTATTGATCAGCAGCAATTGGAATCACTATTTTATCACGTTCCGGTGATTTTTAACAATTATTTTCGTGAGCCAAAAGTTTCTGGAAATTACAGCAAGATCAAATAACTATCATCCATGAAGATCCTATAGGTTCTACTTGGCACAAACACTAATTAAAAGATAAAACCACATCTAAACATAAGGTAGATGGATTATTTATTCCTAAACAGAAACAAAAACAAAAAACATAAATAAAATTGGGTTACCTCCCAACTAGCGCTATCGTTTAAGGCCCCTAGCTAGGCATAAAAACGAAGATAGATCTAAGTGGTGCCATCTTTGGCACTCGAAGAAGAGGATCTCCTTTCCATGGCATTAATTCTTCTATTTAAGGTAAGCATATGGCCATTTATGGAAGAGGTAAGATTAAGCACATTACGGAAGTTTGCCTCTAAACTAGATTTCATCTCTTTAATAATTTTATTTTGATAAAAGCACAAGAGAGTAGTTGATTCAACCTTATCATTCATGGGGTGACCAAATATAGTTTTCATTCTTTCATAGGTATCTATAGCATCCCCTTCAAGAAAACCTTCATCAAAAATAGAGTCTAAAACTTGTTTGAAAGAAGCGGGCAATCCAACATAGAAACTCTTTAAGTAAACCTCAATTTGATATTGTGGTACATAGCTAGCCCGAATCCTAAGTAACCTATCCCAAGCATCTTTTAAAGACTCATCAAGTAAATAGCGAAAAATTCCAGGGTCATCCTCATCAAAATTATTCAAGCTCTCATTGGAGACCCCGGTGGGTCTTTCTATAGCATCACTATTTATGAGCTTAGAGAGGATAGAAGGGTTATCCAAGGTACTAAAGCCCTGGAAAGGACCCTTAGCTCTTTTTGACTCGGCCATGGCAACGGGAAGGCAAACGGGAAAGAGAGGGCGAATAAAATGGCAAGGATGAAGTGGGGGAGAGGAAAACGAGAGGCAAATGGTAAATAATGTAAATGCGAGGGAGATGGGTTTGTGATGGGTACTTGGTATGTCTTGACTTGAGCGAAGACCTCCCGACAGCGGCCAGAAATCCTTCTTGCTACGTCTTGAGCTTGCGTTGGTTTTCCTCAAGAGGAGAGGGTGATGCAGCAAGTGTAGCGTAAGTATTTCCCTCAGTTTTGAGAACCAAGGTATCAATCCAAGAGGAGGCTTCTCAAAAGTCCCACGCACCTACACAAACAAGCGAGAACTAGCAACCAACGCAATAAAGGGGTTGTCAATCCCTTCACGACCACTTCTTGAAAGTGAGATCTAATAAAGATAGTATGATAAGATAAATATATTTTTGGTATTTTATAATATAGATGCAGAAAGTAAAGATGCAAATAAAAGTAGATTGGGAGCAAATATGATAAGAGATAGACCCGGGGGCCATAGGTTTCACTAGTGGCTTCTCTCAAGATAGCACAAGTATTACGGTGGGTGAAAAAATTACTGTCGAGCAATTGATAGAAAAGCGCATAGTTATGAGATTATCTAGGCATGATCATGTATATAGGCATCACGTCCATAAAAAGTAGACCGACTCTCACTGCATCTACTACTATTACTCCACACATCGACCGCTATCCAAAGATGCATCTAGAGTATTAAGTTCATAAGAACAGAGTAACGCATTAAGCAAGATGACATGATGTAGAGGGATAAACTCATGCAATATGATATAAACCCCAACTTGTTATCCTCGATGGCAACAATACAATACGTGCCTTGCAACCCTTTACATCCTTTGGGTAAGGACACCGCAAGATTGAACCCAAAGCTAAGCACTTCTCCCATGGCAAGAAAGATCAATCTAGTGGGCCAAACCAAACTGATAGTTCCAAGAGACTTGCAAAGATAACATAATCATACATAATAGAATTCAGAGAAGATTCAAAAATTATTCATAGATAAACTTGATCATAAACCCACAATTCATCAGATCTCGACAAACACACCGCAAAAAGAGTTTACATCGAATAGATCTCCAAAAGAGAGGGGGAGAACATTTTATTGAGATCCAAAAAGAGAGAAGAAGCCATCTAGCTAATAACTATGGACCCGTAGGTCTGTGGTAAACTACTCATGACTCATAGGAGGGGCAAAGATGTTGATGTCGAGGCCCTCCATGGTTGATTCCTCCGCAGAGTGCCGCGAAGGCTCCAAGATGAGATCTCAGGATCTGAGAAGGTTACGGCGGTGGAAATTGTGTTTCGTGGTGCCCCTGGATGTTTTCGGGGTACGTAGGTATATATAGGAGGAAGAAGTACATCGGTGGCCGCCCGAGGGGCCCACGAGACAGGGGGCGCGCCCTATAGGGGGGGGCCTCCTATCTCGTGGAGGCCTCGGCTGCTTGTTGACTTGCACTCCAAGTCCTCTGGATCACGTTTGTTCCAAAAATCACGCTCCCGAAGGTTTCATTCCGTTTGGACTTCGTTTGATATTCCTTTTCTTCGTAATACTGAAATAGGCAAAAAAACAGCAATACGGGCTGGGCCTCCGGTTAGTAGTTAGTCCCAAAAATGATATAAATGTGTAAAATAAAGCCCATAAACATCCAAAAGGGGTAATATAATAGCATGGAACAATCAAAATTTATAGATACGTTGGAGACGTATCAGTGGTCAGCAAACCTCTCACTCGGGGGCTTAGCTGCGAATCCGTTTCGCCTAAGTTTGAAAAATCCTACCGAGTGGTGAGCAAGCCTCTCACTCGGGGGCTTAGCTGCGAATCCTTTTCGCCTAAGTTCGAAAAATCCTACCGAGTGGTGAGCAAGCCTCTCAATCGGAGGCTTAGCTGCAGTCCAGTACTCGCCTAAGTTTGAAAAATCCTACCGAGTGGTGAGCAACCCTCTCACTCGGAGGCTTAGCTGCAGTCCTGTACTCGCCTAAGTTTGAAAAATCATACCGAGTGGAGAGAACCCTCTCACTCGGAGGCTTAGCTGCAGTCCAGTACTCGCCTAAGTTTGAAAAATCCTATCGAGTGGAGAGCAACCCTCCCACTCGGGGGCTTAGCTGCAGTCCAAGTACTCGCCTAAGTTTGAAAAATCCTACCGAGTGGAGAGCAACCCTCTCACTCGGGGGCTTAGCTACAATCCAAGTACTCGCCTAAGTTTGAAAAATCCTACCGAGTGGTGAGCAACCCTCTCACGCGGAGGCTTAGCTGCAGTCCAGTACTCGCGTAAGTTTGAAAAATCCTACCAAGTGGAGAGCAACCCTCTCACTCGGAGGCTTAGCTGCAGTCCAGTACTCGCCTAAGTTTGAAAAATCCTACCGAGTGGAGAGCAACCCTCCCACTCGGGGGCTTAGCTGCAGTCCAAGTACTCTCCTAAATTTGAAAAATCCTACCGAATGGAGAGCAACCCTCCCAATCGGGGGCTTAGCTGCAGTCCAAGTACTCGCCTAAGTTTGAAAAATCCTACCGAGTGGAGAGCAACCCTCCCACTCAGGGGCTTAGCTGCAGTCCAAGTACTCGCCTAAGTCTGAAAAATCCTACCGAGTGGAGGAGCAACCCTCCCACTCGAGGGCTTAGCTGCAGTCCAAGTACTCGCCTAAGTTTGAAAAATCCTACCGAGTGGAGAGCAACCTCCCACTCGGGGCTTAGCTGCAGTCCAAGTACTCGCCTAAGTTTGAAAATCCCACCGAGTGGGGAGCAACCCTCCCACTCGGGGGCTTAGTTGTAGTCCAGTACTCGCCTAAGTTTGAAACCCATCCTTATCCGCAAGGACGACGAGGTGCAGGTCGACTGCAACCTTCTCCTTCGGAGCTACGCCACAAATACAATGTGCGCTCCATCCCTATCCGCAAGGACGACGAGGTACAAGTCGACTGCAACCTTATCCTTCGGAGCTACGCCACAAATACAATGTGCGCTCCATCCCTATCCGCAAGGATGACGAGGTGCAGGTCGACTGCAACCTTCTCCTTCGGAGCTACGCCACAAATACAATGTGTGCACCATCCCCACCCACAAGGACAACGAGGTGCAGGCCGACTGCAATGCGCACCCCATCCCTGCCTGCAAGGACGATGAAGCGCAGGTCGATTGAAATTACTACCTCAGAGCTGCATCTCAAACATAAAGATTATTCCGAGTGAAGAACAAATTCCACTCGAAGGCAAACGCAGGCATATTCGGAAATAAACCAAGTTCGGATAAAAGCTAAGGTTCCGGACGACGGATCAAAAGTATTCGAGCATCAAGCCCGAAGAAGTTTAACGGTTACACAATCACTCGGCATTCCGAGGCAAATAAAGGTGAAGCTTAATGTTTTTTCGGTCACGCATCAGGAGAAGGACTGGCTGGGTCGTAGAAACTGTCAAGGTCAATGGTGTCTGCAATGCGAGTGGCGGCGGCAAGGAAGATGTCCATGAAAGACTGGAAAGTGTGCCTCTTCGTGTTAGCTACCTTGAGCTCCACCAGCTTGTCTTCTTTGGCATCCTTGCAGTGCACTCGGACCAGAGACAGAGCGACGTCAGCACCACAGCGAGCGGATGACTTCTTCCATTCTTGCACGCGCTCAGGGATTTGATTCAGTCGAGCCATCAGGGACTCGAGATCTTGAGACAGTTCCGCCTGAGGCCAAAGTTCTGCATCAACCCGGGTCATTGCAGCTTTCACACAGGCCAGATAAGCAATCGCGATGTCCATGCGAGACTCCAACCGCATCACGTTCATCGCAACATCATCCTTGACTGGACAGTTGATGGGATCAAGACCCGTCTCGACCCGCCCAGTTTCTGCTTCAAAGTCTTGGCAAAATTCTGCACGATCGAGTGAATGATGAGTCGACAGCAATTAGAATTGTCGGTCGACGTAAATAAGACAGATTAATCAGTACCTTCAAGTTTCAAGACCACCGTAGCAAGTTGGCTCAGATAAGACTCTAGCTTCGCCATTCTTGGCCTTGAGACTTCCAAGTTCGTCGGTCAGTTTCTCCTTGTCCTTCTTCACCGCGACCTCTTGATTGGCGTCAGAAATAGCAGTCTTCAGTTTGGAGTTTTCTTCTTCTAACTTGCCGACTGAAGCAAGCTTCTTGTCAGCAAGCGATGTCTTCTCGCGCGCCTCCTTCTGAGCTGCTGCTAGATCCAAATCCTTCTTCTCCAAAGCCTGCTTCATTTTCTCTAAAGAAATAACGTTCTTCAGACGGGCTTGGAGTTGGCGGTTTTCACTACATACATCTGCTCGAGTGGAGTCACTCGGTTCAAGAAATGAAAAGGAAAAGTGCCAGCAGTGGGATAAACAGTCGGCGATTGATTACCTCCCGTGGCAGCTACTTCGTCACAAGCACTCTGGAGATTCTTCTTGGCCAATTCCAGATCAAGGTTGAGGCTGATTTGCTGCTTGTTCATTGCAGAAAGCTGAGCCCCAAGATCACAAGGTTTCTGCAGTCACAAGCCATATCAGTCGACAGATATAAAAAGACATCACAATGCTGGCTACACTAAGACTACCACCGAATCAAACATTCAATGGCAGTCTCGGGGACTACACCCAGTAGGTGCACTTAGCGTGCCCCCACTGATTTTGCAAAAAAAAAAGAAAAAGAAGGTTCTCGAGACCACGATCATTGCCTGCAGTCACCTATGGTCTCGGGGACTACACCCAGTGGGTGCACTCAGCGTGCCCCCACTGGTTTCGATTCCACTCGGCATGGTCTGCCTAGCTCGAGTGGCAAAAAAAAGAGGTTCCCATTCTCAGACCACAGTCGACTGCCTGCAGTCACCTATGGTCTCGGGGACTACACACAGTGGGTGCACTCAGCATGCCCCCACTAATGCAGAGATTCAGTTTGAATCGACACAAAGAGACATACAACATCAAAACAACCACACCCCAGTGGGTGATCAGACAAGAAATACGGTCAATCGGAAAGTCAACTAACCTGGACATTGGTCTGCAGAGCAGCTCCGGCGTTGAAGGCTACCTGACTAGCCTCATGCACCATTTTCATCTGTCCCATCACAAGATTCAACTGTAGAAGAGCTTCCTTGGCAGCAGCTGGCGTATCGTCTGGAGTTTGATATGCAGTGAAAAGTGATTGAGGCAGAGCAATCGAAGCAGCCGCCAGATCTGAAGCAGGGAGTTGTATCGGCGCAGCAGAAGTCTGAGCAGCTGATCCTGAGGGACAGTCAGTCGACAGCAGAACCGCGAAGGTGACGTTGGTTCGAGCTTGATCTGTCGATCGCTCGACCGTCGTCCCAGGCATCATAGTCGGCCGGGGAACCTGGACTTCAGGTGCTTTCCCACTCGTTTCCTTGTCCTTCTTCCTCCTCCCTGTCAGCGGCACTTCTTCATCATCGTCCGGAAGCACAACAACATCTTGTGGACCTGCAAGGAACAGAGAAAGCCATAAGGATAACTGACAAATCATTCAGTCGACCAGACGAATTCAAATCGACTAGAGTTACTGGCTTTGGAGGTGACAGCGTCGTCAGCTTCCTCGTCGGCTGGAGTCTTGTCAATATCCACGTCGTTCGCAGCTGAGGTCGGGCTACTCAAATTCATCGTCCACTCGGTCAGAATAAGAAAACCGGTCGGAACAGAAAAATTGATCGGAATAAGAAGATATGAGAAGAGCGTTTACCCAGAGGCAACAGGGACGTGCATCTTGATCCTAGGCAAGGTCTTCCGAGCCTTCGAAGGATTAGCTTTGGGCTGCTTGGTGACCTTCTCAGCCAAATCTGGAGTCGGGGACCGAGCGCGCTTGTGAGATGGAGCACTCGACGCCACAGCTTTGCCGCGCCTGTTCGCGGGATCGTGGCGCTGCTTGGATCGACGTTCGGAGCGAGGCAGTGAGTCGGCTTCCTCCTCATTTTCTGACTCGTCGCTCTCATCTTCATCATCATCACCGGGACTCCCACTCGCTGCTCTCCTCGGCACTGTCCTCGCCCTCTTGGTCTTGCTCCAGAGCTTGTTCACCATTGGGCATCGAATACATCTCCGTGTAGATCTGCAAAACAAGAGACCGATCATAAGTCAGTCGGAACAAAAATCACTCGGAAAATACGTTCAAAAATTCAGTCATGACGACCAGACCTTCTACGGTAGGTTGCTATTCTTGAAAGGGTCGACTCTCCTAAGCGCCCACAGGTTGTCCTTGTTCGGTGATACCCATCAACCACTCGGCTACGGTTTTGGCCTCCACCTCCTCCGGATGAACCCGAGCAGTGTCACCAGCGCCAGAGTACATCCACATGGAATGGTCACGAGCTTGGAGGGGTTGGATCCGCCGACTGAGGAACACCTCGAGCAGGTCCATACCGGTGACAACTTGCTTGATCAGCTGGACTACTCTCTCAACTAGCATGCCTGTCTCTGCCTTCTCCGCAGCAGTCACTTTCAAGGAAGATGGAGTTTGAACATGGTCGAAAGAGAAAGGAGGAAGCCCGGTCGACTGGCCTGGGGACGCGATGTCCTGGCAGTAGAACCAGGTCGTCTGCCAGTGTCACGCCCAAGATGCGACCCTATCCTAAAGGAACTCGAAGGTCCCACCAAGGATAGAAGCGCATCTTGAAGACGCTTTTGCAAGGTGGATATCATTACATCAACATTACATAATAGTGGGGATACATACATAAGGCACAAACGCCCCAAGAATACAACAACATCATACAAGAGATCAACATCCGACTACGGATGAAACATAAATAGAAACTCAAACGACATCCACGCTGCTAGCCCAGTGCCGACACGGAACCTATCCCTGATCGAAGAAGAAGCGAAGAAGAACTCCAAAACAAGCAAACATCGCTCTCGCGTCATGATCATCGCGAAACCTGCAACTGCAACTGTTGTTGTAGTAATCTATGAGCCACGAGGACTCAGCAATCCCATTACCATGGGTATCAAGACTAGCAAAGCTTAATGGGTAAGGAAGGGGTAAAGTGGTGAGGTTGCAGCAGCGACTAAGCAGAGTATGGCGGCTAACTTACATAAATGAGAGCGAGAAGAGAAGCAAAGCAAGCGGTCGTCAACTAGTAATGATCAAGAAGTGATCCTGAACTCCTACTTACGCCGACATAACCCAGAAACCGTGTTCTCCTCTCGATCAACCCCGAAAAGAGACACTCACGGTTACACACACGGTTGGTGTATTTTAGAAGAGTTTACGTCAAGTTTACTACAACCGGATATTAACAAATTCCCATCTGCCACATAACTGCGGGCACGGCTTTCGAAAGTTCAAAACCCTGTAGGGGTGTCCCAACTTAGCCCATGATAAGCTCTCTCGATCAACGAAGGATATTCCTTCTCCCCGGGAAGACCCGATCAGTCTCGGAATCCCGGCTACAAGACATTTCGACAAAGAATAAAACAAGACCAGCAAGACCGCCCGATGCACCGACAATCCCGATAGGAGCTGCACATATCTCGTTCTTAGGGCAACACCGGATGAGCACGCCGTACAACTAAAACCAGCCCTCGAGTTTCCCCAAGGTGGCGCTGCAAAGGACTCTAGTTTGGACCAACACTTAGACAAGCATTGGCCCGGGGGGGGGCTGAATAAAGATGACCCTCGGGTTAGCTACTCCCAAGGGAAAGGTATAGGTGGTAGGCCAATGGTAAAACCAAGGTTGGGCCTTGCTGGAGGAGTTTTATTCAAAGCTTAATCATCAAGGGGGTCCCATAAATCACCCAACCGCGTTAGGGACACAAAATCCGGGAACATAATACCGATATGACGGAAACTAGGGCGGCAAGAGTGGAACAAAACACCAGGCATACGGCCGAGCCTTCCATCCTTTACCAAGTGTATAGATGCATTAATTAAATAAGAGATATTGTGACATCCCAACAAAATCCTGTCCACCATGGGGCAATCTTCAACTTCACCTGCAACTAGCAACGCTATAAGAGGGCTGAGCAAAGCGGTAACATAGCCAAGCAACGGTTTGCTAGGAAGGGTGTCAAAGGTTAGAGGTTCATGGCAATTTGGGAGGCTTGAGGAGCAAAAGATAGGTAACGCAGCATAGCGATAGAACGAAGCAACTAGCATAGCAATGATAGTAGTGAGATCCAAGGTGACGGTCATCTTGCCTGAAATCCCGCAAGGAAGAAGAACGAGTCCATGAAGAAGATGAACGGGTGAAGCCGAACCAAGCGTAGACGAACGAATCCTCACGATCGCAACGAGACAGGAACTATCGAAAAGAAGCACACAACATGGTAAACACACCACACATGAACAAGGCATGATGCACAATACTAATATGATGCAAGACAAGACTACGTAAAGCTACTCATGGCAAGAGATGATACATACAAGAGCAACACATCAAAGCAAGTTTAAATGAGGCCGGAAACAACATAGAACAATTCCGGTAAGTCCTCATATGCAAATTTCGAAATTGGTCCAGATCTGAATAAACCTTATGTTCAAGTTGTTAAACAACAAGTTAATATGCACCAAGAGGATCTACACGAAATTCTAGTCAAGTTACATATAAAGTTCATTTCATTTAATTCGGAGCTACGGCCTAGAAGATATGAGCAAAACAAGTTAATCATGGCATTGATGCAAAATGCATCCAAACATCAAGCAAACACCTCAAAACAAGGATGCAACATGATAATATGAAACTACGTGCAAAATCAAGCAAGTTTCATATAGAGCACACTCAAAACGGAGCAACGGTTCAACACATACACCCCAAACATGATATAACAATCTGATCAAAACAGCAACTAGGCCTCTTGCAAGCATCAAAACAACATGCTACATCATCTCAACATAAAAACAAAAGGCATGGACATGATGTACAGGTAAAGCATGACAAAACATGAACACTGAGCTATCTCCAGAAATCACTAGAACATGCTCAAAACATATGGCAAGATTGCAAATAATAACAGTTTCAGATTTAGCAGGAATAACATCCGGTTGCAATGTTTAGAGCTATCAAAAAACATGTTACAGGAACTTAACATGGCAAACAAAGGCATGGCATGAATCTACTAATAACATATAACAAAAGTCCCTTACTGACCATGAGCCAAAAGGGCACAGAAAATATGATGGCACCCATGTAAACATGGAAAAAGATATGACAGATTCATACATGGCAGGAATAACAATAAGTAGGCATGTTGGTGAGCTTGAAACACTCACCACAGAGCAATACATGGCATGACAAGGTAACCAACAGTAAGAACACATGTTTATGAAGCTAAGCATGGCAAGAGCAAGTTTATAGCATGCAAGTATCAACTACAACAACCTTGGCAAAATTGAATAACATGTAAACAATCTGCCAGGAAACATTTTATAGCAAAAGTAGAGCTAGATTAATACATGATAGGTCACTCTATAATTGCAACCAGAAGTATAAACGGAAAGAGCATAACCATATGTTAAAAACATCCTTATTGAAGTATCTCAAAATATGCATGGATCTCTCGGTAGCATCAAGTTTACATGGCATAAAAATAACAGCAGAACAGGGACTGAAATCAGCAACATCACGAAGCCTAGTTTGCATGCTTGTTCTTGTCACCAAGTTGGTCACAAAAATACATGGCAAGCACCTATGTAAAGATGGCATGTCATAGAACAAAACACCTGTAGAGCTCATGCACATAAGATGCACACATCAATCATGGCAAAAATGACAAATGAACATGTTATAACAGTTTCAGCAGATTAACATCATATAGCACTCTGGCAACAATGATTCAGGCATCAAGATGGACCCAAATAAACATGATGCAATGGAACGAAATGAAGTACTCGTCGAGACGAACAATTTGAGATATTACACGTACGAAACGGAGCAGTATGCAGCAAGTTATGATGCGTTGAACATGGCATGGTAATGTCAAAATAATCCGGGGACTTAGGAATATACGGGGTCAACCTCGGGCTGCACGGATTTCGAAGATCACCGGAGAGCTTGCCGGAGTTGATGCCGGAGAGGAGCGGAGATGGCCGGAGAGGAAGAAGGGGCCGGAGTTGGCCGGATCCGGGGGCACCATGCCCGGATCTGACCGGAGCAGGGGCGGCGGCGACCCTGGGGCTCCGGCGGCGGAGAGCTGCGGCTCCGGGGAGGGTTGACGGGCGGCAAGCCGGGCGGAGGCGCCATGACGAGGCCGGCGAGGCGATGGGGCCTGGAGGCGAAGGCGGCGAGGATCCGCGAGGGGCGACGCAGATCAAGGCGAGGAGAAGGCGGGGGCCTGGCATACAAGGGGCAGCGATGGCGGCGGAGAGGCGCGGCCAAGGAGGTCGGAGGGCGGCGCTGCCGGAGGCTCGCCGGGCGACGGGCAAGTGAGGGCTGTGGACTGAGCGGATCGGGCTGGCCAGGTCTTGAGCGGGCCGTGAGATGGCTTTCACAGGCCCGGGCGGGCTGGGCGCGGGGGAGGTGAGGTGGCGGCTCCAGATTGGTTGGGGAGGCGGCGGTGATGATGTGGCGGCTCCGGATTGGTCGGGCGACGTGGCTGAGGGCGACGGACACGTCCGGCGGCGCACGGACATGTCCGGCGGGCGAGAGGGAGGCTAGACTAGGGTTTCATCCGCGAAAATGGAAGGGGAGGGCCTTTATATAGGTAGAGGGAGCTAGGAGACTCCAAATGAGGAGCGGTTTTCGGCCACGCGATCGTGATCGAACGACCGAGAGCATGGAGGGAGTTGGATGGGTTTGATGGGCTGTGGGAAGAGGTGTTGGACTGCAAAGAGAAAGGGGCTTTTGCGGTTGCCCGGTTAACCGTTGGAGTATCAAACGACCTCCAAATGGCACGAAACTTGACAGGCGGTCTACCGGTGCTATACCAAGGCCGCTTGGCAAGACTCGGTCCATTCCGAGAAAGTTTAACACCCACTCACAACGAGAGACAAAAGGGGAACGCCGGAGGGCATAGGAGCGCCGGATTGCAAAACGGACAACGGGGAAAAAGCTCGGATGCATGAGACGAACACGTATGCAAAATGAAATGCACATGATGACATGCCAAAAATGCAACACGCAAGCAAATGACATGGCAATGACGGCAAATAACTGGCAGACACCTGGCGCATCGAATCCGGGGCGTTACAGCCTGCCCCTGACCGACTCAGGAAGAGTCATCAGAGGAAAAGAGCTCCTCTTCCTCTTCTGAATGCCCAGACCCCCACACATCTGAATGACATGGGTTTTCTCGTCTTCCGAGTTTGCTTTTTTCACAGTTTGGGATCGGATGGTAAAGATGTGCTTGAAAAGACCCCAGTGCGGTCGGCACCCCAAGAAATTCTCACACATGGAGACGAACGCAACAAGATATGTGATAGTGTTGGGAGTGAAATGGTGGAGTTGGGCACCAAAGAAATTCAGGAAACCGCGAAAGAAGGGATGCGGGGGAAGCGAAAAGCCACGGTCGACGTGGGTGGCGAGCAGGACACACTCACCCGGCCGCGGCTGTGGCTCCGTTTCTCCCCTCGGCAGGCGCGCGGACTTATGGATGATCAGCCCCAGCTCATCCATATCGTCCAAGTCCTCTTGCCGAAGCGAAGATCGGATCCAGTCTCCTTGGATCCAACCCGACGGCAACCCTGAGCGCGACGAAGACCCCCGATTCATTTTCTTGCTCTTCGCCGCTTCGCCGCCTTTCTTCAAGACGCTCTAGTGTCGCCGTTTTGTCCTTCCCCATGGCGGCGAGCGACGCGTCGAGAGTGGTTGGTCCGGGCAAAGCGGAGTTACGAGAGGAAGAAGAAGGGAATGGGCACGACAAGGTAAACGCTTCGGCCTCGCCGCTTTTAAAGGCCTACTTCCGAATGGCTGACGTGTGGGCCCGAGCGATCCTGTCAAATCCCCCCAACAGTTACGCACGGGATACGTGGCAAAAAAGGTGGCGCAGAAATCGAAAAGTCCTATTTATCTGCTCCACTTACCGCGGAGTGCTCCGCCTGGCGCGCTTCCACCAAAATTTCGAATCCCGGAAAATCCGGGATCCTTTGCAACCGGTCATGCCAAAGATTTCATGTCAAAAATATCATTCGATACATGCAATGATACAAATCAGTCGGCAATTTCTGAATCGATCAAGGTGACTGAAACGAAGCTGAAGTTCTAAACAGCTGACCTCCACTTGAAGACAAGGACAAGACAATCAAGATTAAAAGCAAGGTCAACTCCATCCTTATTTTTCACTCAAACCTCGATCCATTCAGGGGCTAATGATGTGGACACAAACCTAGGGTAGGGTAATAGGCCTGACCTATACGTCCTACCTAAGGTCCTTGTCCTAAGAATGAAGAAGTTCAAGAAACAGAAGAAGAGATCCAGCAAAGGTGTCGAGTGAATTCCACTCGACCTACCATCCACTCGGAGATCTCACTTTATCCAGGTCACTCGACCATCAAACCAGTCGATAAGAAGACCTAAAGCCGCTCCGCGCGGCAACGGTCGGGCATTTGCTCAGATATTTAACGATCATTTGTAGCACTTCAATACAGGCGTTATCTGTAACGCCACCTCTTTATGTACATTGAATCCTATGTAATGAAGGGGAGCTGGGGTCCTGGCGCACTCTATATAAGCCACCCCCCTCCTCTGGGATAAGGGTTCGCACACCCTGTAACTCACACGCTTATAATCCAGTCGACCGCCTCCGGGCTCAGGACGAGGGCTGTTACTTCCTCCGAGAAGGGCCCGAACTTCGTAAAACTTGCGTGTACAACTCCTCCATAGCTAAGATCTTGCCTCTACATTCCTACCCCCTATTCTCATCGGACTCGTAACCACGATAGCCCCCCCCTTTCCTTCCTCTCTCCCTCATCCTTCCCCCTCCTCCTAGTCCAACAAGGAAACGAGGGAGTCCTACGGCGCGCCCCTCCTTGGCCGGCCGCCCCCTCCCCCTTGGCTCCTTTATATACGGGGGCAGGGGGGCGCCTCTAGACACAACAATTGATCTCTTGATCTTTTAGCCGTGTGCGGTGCCCCCCTCCACCATAGTCCTCGATAATATTGTAGTGGTGCTTAGGCGAAGCCCTGCGACGGTAGAACATCAAGATCATCCTGCGCCGTCGTCTTGTAAACTGTTCCCCGACATTCTGCTTTGGATCGGAGTACGGGGATCGTCATCGAGTTGAACGTGTGCTAGAACTCGGAGGTGCCGTAGTTTCGGTGCTTGATCGGTCGGGCCGTGAAGACGTACGACTACATCAACTGCGTTGTTCTAACGCTTCCTCTTTCGGTCTACCAGGGTACGTGGACAACACTCTCCCCTCTCGTTGCTATGCATCACCATGATCTTGCGTGTGCGTAGAATTTTTTTTGAAATTACTACGTTCCCCAACAGCTACTACCTCAACTGGAAACACTATGTGTGATCAGGTACTTGGAGGAAGGCCATGGAGCAGCTACATCCAACGGACAAGATGGCGAGGACACCGAGTATGAGGGACAAGAAGAAGAGCTGCCAAAGAAGCTCCAGCCACCGGACGACCGGTCGGGATCGGACGTCCGGCACCTGAAGCCCTAGCCTACCCAAGTCCCAGCCAACGCAAGCTACAGCGAGTGGACGAACGGCGACCGGATGACCGACCACACCTCCCAGCGACCGGACATCCGATCTCCACCGAAAATCCGGCAGGTCCCCAACCAAGCGAAATCAGCGGAAGTCCGAGGCGACCGGACGACCAACAACTGGACGACCGGGCATCTCCAGAAATCCGATGCCACTTCATCCGAGCCGAAATAAGGGAATTCCGGCAACTACCGGACGCCCGTGAGCCACCAAACGACCGGTATCCACCGGACGTCCGGTACCTGTCTGCGCACAGTTTCGGGCCCGAGGCCCATGTACCCCTTCACTTCGCCCCATTTGCACTAAGACTATAAATAGACCTCCTCCTCCTCCTAGTTAGGGTTAGCATAGGTTTAGCTCATTTGATATAGAGCTTTGCTCATCCATACGGATCTACTCCATCGAGAGAGACCGTGCCTCTACGGAGAAGATCCACTTGGATTCAAGACCCCCAATAGGAAGAACTCAAGACCTCCTCATGGAGAAAAACCGATTACCCTATGTATCGTCCCTTGTTGATCGTGGATCACGTATCTCTTTGTGCTTCGAGGATCTAGCATATGTGTGACCAAAGCTTGTTGGTTGAGTGATTTCTCTCGCGTTTTCCCTCATGTTCCCCTCGTGTTCTTCATGTTCTTCGTAGGACCCCTCCATTTCGTGAAAGATCGGGCCCCTGGGGTTCTACCCTACATCATCTTGGTATCATGAGACACGTTTATCACGGATTTGGAGCCCCTACCCCTTGTTTTCTAGCTTGATTTTGTTGTGTTCTTCCCCAATTTTGAAAATCCCCACCAAAAATAACCCCAATTTTTTTCGTGATTTGTTGGTGTGATGAAGTTTTGTTGGATTTGATCCATGGATTTTCTTTGCCACAAGTGGATCTAGCTTCTCCCCATCATCTCCACCTTTTCCTTCCACAAAATCGCTCGAATTTGACCAATTTTGCCACCTCCACCACAAACCCTAGATGTTCATCCCGTGCCCGAAATCGCCCAGGCACCGGACGTCCGACCACCAGTCGTCCGACATCCATCGTACGTTCATCCTTACCTGACGAGACTAAAAAAGTTCAGTTCGTCCACCATCGCCTCTCCACCTCCGCATCCAAATACGCACTCCAATACCCATTCGACTTCCGCATACGCACCCCTTTACCACCATCGCTTTCCGCAACCACCATTGCTTACTCATTTTGCACTCCGACACAATTTCGACATATTTTATTTTGAGCATTTGAGTTGCGGTTTCCGTTTCCTAATGTGTTTCGGCTACTTAGGGACAGTTCGACATCAACATCACTGCCGCTCATCTTCGCCACGGATTCATTATTGACAACAACCGCTCAACAATTTTGACACCCTCAACCGTAAGCAAGGACGATAACTCAATGACATCTTGGTCTACTACTTGCCATTACATTGATAACCACCATAGCCCAATTTTGCGTATCTTACCCATCGAGACTAGCCTTTGAGTATTGCTGGCAATGTCACTTGTGCACATTAGTGGTCATACTTGCATAGCATACATACCATATCATTTTGGTACATATCTTGGTATCATCTTTTGTGTCACAAAGTTGTCACCGCATACACAATTGCTATCTTGGTTCGTCAATTTTTGCATGAGAAAAGAGCTCCAAAGAGAAAGAGCCAAACAAGCTATTAAGCAAAAAGGGAAAGATAAGCAAAGAGCTTTTAAGCAAGAAACATAGCATCATACAACATTAAGATTGTCATACTCGATCATCTTGGATCATATCATTGGAATACCATACATAGAGCATACTTGGGATAGAAGTCGTTGCATTTTTGCTTAGTAGGTTGTGCACAAGTTTCGTATCCGCCTATTGTGCAATCGTGCTAGCGTCTCTCTAGTGTTGTGCAACAAGAGCATTTTCGTGGATTCCACATTTTGGCTCATTCCTTGGTTGCACGACCCCATTTGTCTCTCCGTGTGTGCGTTCTCGTGTACCATATCTTGCTATTGGTCTACTTGTTGCATTTGCAAATTTGTGAATCTTTTCCAACATTTTTTAGGCTCACTAACAATTGCATCAAATTTTGTGCCACCATCCTAACCGAGTTCCACCATAAGCTTTTACTTGTGTAGGTGTGAGAACCGAAAAGAATTGGTACCGATTGTGCTATTTCCTTGTTACACATTTGAGTGATCATTGATCCATATTCAACATCGGTCAAGGTACATTTGGTATAAGTTCTTCTCTTTCTCCCACTCACATATTTGCTTGGAATGATGGATAGGCCAAGTACTTCTACCAACCCACTCTTCATCGAGCAAGACGACGACATGTACTCCTACGTCACAAAGAGACACCTCTTTGGTGCACAACGAGCTTTGCATCAAGAACAACAAGCAATGAACGAACGCATCGACAACCTCGCCACCGACTTGCAACTCTCCGAGCAACGTACAAGAGACTACTTCGACAACAAGATCGACTACCACAAACAAGAGAATGACGCAAGAATGGACGAGATTCGTGCTTTGTTGGTCAACCGCTCTTCTACCACTTCGTCCTACTCAAGACGGATCCACTCGAGTCGACAGTCCGACGACACCATCTCCGGCTCAAGTACTCCAACATCAAACACTCTTCGATGAGCCACGAGCCACGATCGTCAAGCAAACCGCAACCCTCTACACGACAACGACTCTCAAGAGCAAGCTCGTGTGCAAGAACATCAACACCGTCAAAACCAAGCTACTTTCGCGCAAGCACAAGACTGGCAACGCCAACGCCAACTATAAGAGGAAGAGCGAGCGCGACAACACTAAGATGCACAAGATGCAAAAGCACAATGTCAAGAACAACAACGACGAGCAGCTCAAGCACTTGAGGTGCAACGTGCCCTTCGATATTCAAGTCAATCCGTCGTCACATGCAACCGACAAAACCATGAGCACCAGGAAGCGCTTCACAAGGAAGTTCAAGAAAGACTATATCAAACTCGCGTGCATCACCAAGCTCCTCCACAAGCTCGACAAGCTCCTCCACAAGCTCGACAAGAACCTCAAGTTCACCTAGAGCAAGAAGACAATGGAAATCCTCCAAGACAAGGGCAAGTTGAGGGAGACAAGCCTCCTCGTCAAGGACGTCATCATCGTCGACCCCAACACAATGAAGAGCAACGTACGGCAAACTTAAGTTCACCATGCCCAAGTTCACCGGAAGCAATGATCCCGAAGAGTACCTTTCATGGGCATTGAAGGTTGACAAAATCTTCCGCTTGCACAACTATGAGGAAGAGAAGAAGATCGCGATGGCATCCCTTGAGTTCTAAGACTACGTCCTCATTTGGTGGGAACAAGTCATTGAGCGCCGTGAGGCAAGAGGTGAAACCACCCATAACTACTTGGGCACAAATGAAGGATGTCATGAGAGCATGTTTCATGCCAACCTACTATAACCACGACCTCTTGAACAAACTCCAACTTCTCAAACAAGGAACCAAGAGCGTTGAAGAGTACTACAAGTAAATGGAGGTTGCCATGATAAGAGCCAATGTTACAGAAGATGACCAGCAAACTATGGCACGTTTCTTGAATGGACTCAATCATCCTATCAAGAAGATCGCCGACTTCCAACCATACTCGAACCTCATCAAGCTAGTGCATAGAGCTACCAAGGCGGAACGTCAAGTGCAAGATGACTTCAAGTATGCCAAGTACTCTTCCAAGAGCTACGACTTCTCCAATAACCAAGCTTCAACGACTCCAACACCCTCTACCTCAACCAAGCCATCTATAAGAAACGGCGACAAGTCAAGTTATAAGAAAACTTTGACAACCTCAATTCGTCCTCCTACTACAAGCAACTTCAAACCGAGAGCTTCATCATCATCTTCTCCGACCGATGAGACCATCAAGGCAAGTTCCTTCAAATGCTTCACATGCGGCGGCCGAGGCCACAAGTCCTTCGAGTGTACCAACAAACGCACCATAATCTTCAACGACGATGGTACATACGACTCCATGAGTGAAGGATAAACGGAAGCCCTTGAGCAAGTTGCCATGCACCGGCAAGTGAACGAAGATGAAGATGATCAAGTCTTTTTTGAAGAAGATCCGAGCCCCGGTACATACGACTCCATGAGTGAAGGAGAAACGGAAGCCCTTGAGCAAGTTTCCATGCACCATCAAGTCTTTTGTGATGAAGATCCGAGCCCCGGTCTCATTGTCTCCAAGGTCTTGACACTTCAACATCAACAAGAAGAAGACCAAAGATGCCATATCTTCCATACCAAGGCCGACATCAATAGAAGGTCCGTCAAGGTCATCATCGATGGAGGGAGTTGCCATAACTTAGCAAGTGAAGAACTATGCTCCAAGCACCAATTGGTCAAGATGAAGCACCCGCATCCTTACAAGGTTCAATGGCTAAGCGACTCCGGCACTATCCAAGTCGAGCATATGGTACAAGTTTCCTTCAAGATCGGAGTATACGAAGACACTTTGGAGTGTGATGTCGTTCATATGTCCGTTTGCCACCTCCTTCTTGGATGACCATGGCAATTTGACCAGGGCGTCAGCCACAAAGGGCGTACAAATCACTATAGCTTCAAGATGAAAGGAAAGGAGTATGTTCTACGACCTATGTCTCCAAGCCAAGCGATCGCTGACAATCAAGCCACCCATCATGGAGAAAATAGAGAGAGAGCGAATCACCACAAAGAGAGTGAGCGCCACAAGCCCAAATTGAGTGCCTCCACGATGAGCGAAAAGAAAAACCTAGTCCTATTTTCCACCAAAAGTGAGATGAGAGAAGTGTGTGAGAACCAATCAAGTGTCATGCACTGTGTCCTTTTGTGCAAGGACGAGGCACCAAAAACTAACACCTCTCACAATCTACCTTTAGTGTTATCTTCTCTTCTACACGAATTCCAAGATGTATTCCCCGATGAGCTACCTCTGGGTCTACCTCCTCTACGAGGCATTGAGCACCGAATCGACCTCATCCCCAGAGCACCCCTTCCTAACAAGGCTCCCTACCGCGTCAACCCCGAGGAAACCAAGGAGATCCAACGACAAGTACAAGAACTCATCGACAACGGCCATGTTCGAGAAAGTTTGAGCCCTTGTGTCGTCCCGGTAATCCTTGTTCCCAAGAAAGATGGTACATATCGCATGTTTTTCGATTGTCGTCCTATCAATGATATTACCGTACGTTATCGTTACCCCATTCCACGCCTAGATGATATGCTAGATGAGCTTAGCTGTGCCACCATTTTCTCTAAGATTGACCTTAAGAGTGGCTACTATCAAATACGCATCCAAGAAGGTGATGAATGGAAAACCGCATTTAAGAGCAAATTTGGCTTATATGAATGGCTTGTTATGCCAATGGGTTTATCCGAAGCACCCGGTACTTTTATGCGAGTCGTGCATTTTGTTCTTCGACCCTATATTGGTGTATTTGGTGTGGTCTACTTTGACGATATTCTTGTCTTTAGCAAATACCTCAAAGATCATGTCACCCATCTTAGAACCGTGTTGCAAACTCTTAGGAAAGAGCGCCTTTATGCTAATATGGACAAATGAATTTTTGGTGTCGATAAGCTTGTTTTCTTGGGTTTTGTTGTGTCTTCTAAGGGTGTGCATGTCGATCGATGAATCTAAGATCAATGCTATTAAAGCTTGGCCCCAACCAACCAACTTGCAACAAGTGCGTAGTTTTCTTGGTTTAGCTGGTTTCTATCGTAGATTAGTGAAGGATTTTAGCACCATTGCTTCACCTTTGCATGCTTTGAGTAATAAAAATGCGCCATTTGTTTGGGGACCATCCCAAAATACCGCATTCAATGAGCTTAAGAATTTTCTTTCACATGCTCCTTTGCTTGCTTTACCCAACTTTGATAAACCATTTGAGATTCATTGCGATGCTAGCAGTTATGGCATAGCAGGCGTGTTAATGCAAGAGAAGCACCCTATAGCTTTCTTTAGTGAAATTTTTTTCAGAGCGCAACTCAATTATCCCATCTATGACAAAGAGCTATATGCTTTAGTGAGGGTCTTGCATGTTTGGGAGAATTATCTCTGTCCTCATGATTTCATTCTTCACACCGATCATGAAACACTTAAGTATCTTAAGGATCAAACTAAGTTGAACAAGCGTCATGCTAATGGAGTGAAATCATTGAGTCATTTCCTTATGACATCAAGTATATTAAAGGTAAGGAAAATGTTGTTGCGGATGCTCTTTCCCATAGATGCATGCTTATTATGCAACTTGAATTGAATGCAATAGGCTTTGAGCACATAAAAGACTTGTATGCGCATGATCCTACTTTTGCTACTCCTTATGCTCAATGTTTGACACATATGTCTTGGGAACGCTATTACATCAAATATGATTATATTATGAGAGCTAACAAACTTTGCATCCCCGAGTCTTCTCTTTGTTTGTTAATTTTGCAAGAATCTCATGGAGGAGGACTAATGGGACACTTTGGACGCGACAAGACATTTGCTACGCTCTCCAAGAACTATTTTTGGCCCAAAATGTTACGCGGCGTCTCACGCTTCACCAACCGATGTTCTACATGTCGCAAAGCTAAGTCTAAAGCTCAATCTCATGGCCTTTATATGCCCCTTCCAATTCCATATCACCCATGGGAGGATATTAGCATGGATTTTGTGCTTGGTTTACCTAGAACTAGAAATGGAAAGGATTTCGTGTTTGTTGTTGTTGACCGATTCTCTAAAATGGCACATTTCATTCCATGCAACAAGATAGACAATGCTTTACATGTTGCAAATCTTTTTTGTAGGAAAATCTTGCACCTACATGGAGTGCCAAAGACGATTGTCTCGGACTGCGACGTCAAGTTCTTGAGTTACTTTTGGAAAACCTTATGCGCCAAGCTCGAAATCAATCTTTTGTTCTCTTCGGCATACCATCCCCAGACCAACGACCAAACGGAGGTGACGAACCGAACGCTCTCCACTCTACTACGTGTATAGATCAAGAGGAACATCAAGGAGTGGAAAGAGTGTCTACCCATCGCCGAGTACGCCTACAACCGCACAAGACATTCGACTACCGGCAAGTCCCCCTTCGAGGTCGTCTACGGTTTCAACCCGTTGTCCCCATTGGACATTCTTCCTCTACCACTTCAAGAACGCATCAACATGGACGCGAGTGCACGAGTGAACTATCTCAAGAAGATGCATGAAGATACAAGGCACACCATCGAGCACCAAGTACAACAAATCACAACCAAGCTCAACTTCAACAAGCAACCCATGATATTCAATATTGGAGATCTCGTGTGGCTACACCTTCGCAAGGACTGCTTCCCCAAGGAACGCAAGTCCAAACTTCTACCACGAGCCGATGGACCCTTCAAGTTGCTAGCACGCTACAACAACAACTATTACAAGATCGACCTTCCCCGCGACAAGTACGACGTGAGCGACGTCTTCAACGTCACGGATCTCTCGCCCTACCATCGTGATGAAGATTTCGATCTAAGGTCGGATCTTTCCCAAGGGGAGGGGGGAGATGATGCGGAGCATCCCAAGGTCATCCCCATGGACCTACCTACGTCTCCCACGACACCACTTGGACCAATGACAAGGGCCCGAGCAAAGTCTATCGAGGATAATGTTGGGGAACGTAGCATGCAATTTCAAAAAATTGCCCACGCTCACGCAAGATCTATCTAGGAGATGCATACCAACGAGAGAGGGAGAGTGTGTCCACATACCCTCGTAGACAGAAAGCGGGAGCGTTAGGTTAACACGGTAAATGTAGTCGAACTTCTTCCCGATCCAACCGATCTAGTACTGAACGTACGACACCTCCGAGTTCAGCATGCGTTCAGCTCGATGATGTCCCTCGAACCTTGATCCAGCAGAGGATCGAGGGAGAGTTCCATCAACACGATGGCGTGGTGACGGTGATGGTGATGTGATCCACGCATGGCTTCTCCTAAGCACTACGACACTATGACCGGAGGAGTATACTGTGGAGGGGGGCAAAGCACACGGCTAAGAGAACAATTGATGTCCTATGGGGTGCCCCCTGCCCCCGTATATAAAGGAGGGGAGGAGGAGGTGGCCAGCCAGGTGAAGCCCTGCGCCCCTGTATATAAAGGAACCGAGTATTCTGCACGTGCAAAACTGGCTTGCACCCGTTGTATGTGAACGTAGAGCTTATCACACCCGATCATCATGTGGTGTCTCGGCACGACGAACTATAGCAACGGTGCATAGTCAGGGAGAACACTTATACCTTGAAATTTAGTGAGGGATCATCTTATAATGCTACCGCCGTACTAAGCAAAATAAGATGCATAAAGGATAAACATCACATGCAATCAAAATATGTGACATGATATGGCCATCGTCATCTTGTGCCTTTGATCTCCATCTCCAAAGCACCGTCATGACCTCCATCGTCACCGGCTTGACACCTTGATCTCCATCGTAGCGTCATTGTCGTCTCGCCAACTATTGCTTCTACGACTATGGCTACCGCTTAGTGATAAAGTAAAGCAATTACATGGTGATTGCATTTCATACAATAAAGCGACAACCATAAGGCTCCTTCCTGTTGCCGATAACTTCTACAAAACATGATCATCTCATACAACAATTTATATCTCATCACGCCTTGACCATATCACATCACAACATGCCCTGCAAAAACAAGTTAGACGTCCTCTACTTTGTTGTCGCAAGTTTTACATGGCTACTATGGGCTTCTAGCAAGAACCGTTCTTACCTACGCATCAAAACCACAATGATTTTTCGTCAAGTGTGTTGTTTTAACCTTCAACAAGGATCGGCCGTAGTCAAATTCGATTCAACTAAAGTAAGAGAAACAGACACCCGCCAGCCACCTTTATGCAAAACAAGTTGCATGTCTGTCGGTGGAATCGGTCTCATGAACGTGGTCTTGTAAGGTTGGTCTGGGCCGCTTCATCCAACAATGCCGCCGAATCAAAATAAGACGTTGGTGGTAAGCAGTATGACTATTATCGCCCACAACTCTTTGTGTTCTACTCGTGCATATCATCTACGCATAGACCTGGCTCGGATGCCACTGATTGGAAAGGTAGCATGCAATTTCAAAAAAATTCCTACGCTCACGCAAGATCTATCTAGGAGATGCATAGCAATGAGAGGGGGAGAGTGTGTCCATGTACCCTCGTAGACTGAAAGCGGAAGCGTTAGGTTAACGCGGTTGATGTAGTCGAACGTCTTCACGATCCAACCAATCTAGTACCGAACGTACGGCACCTCCGAGTTCAGCACATGTTCAGCTCGATGACGTCCCTCGAACTCTTGATCCAGCAGAGGGTCGAGGGAGAGTTCCGTTAGCACGATAGTGTGGTGACGGTGATGGTGATGTGATCCGCGCAGGGCTTCGCCTAAGCACTACGACACTATGACCGGAGGAGTATACTGTGGAGGGGGGCACCACACACGGCTAAGAGAACAATTGATGTCCTATGGGGCGCCCCCTGCCCCCGTATATAAAGGAGGGGAGGAGGAGGCGGCCGGCCAGAAGGGGCACGCCATGGGGGGGGGGAGTCCTACTAGGACTCCACTCATAGTAGGATCCGCCCCCCGTTTTCCTTTCTTACCGGAGGGGAAAAGGAAGGAGAGGGAGAGGGAAAGGGGGGCGCCGCCCCCTCCCCTAGTCCAATTCTGACTCCCATGGGGGGGGGCACCCCTTGCGGGCTCCCCTCTCTCCACTAAGGCCCATGTAGGCCCAATACTTCCCTGGGGGGTTCCGGTAACCCCTCGGTACTCCGGTAAAATACCCAAACCACTCGAAACCATTCCGATGCGCGAGTACTACCTTCCAATATATGAATCTTTACCTCTTGACCATTTTGAGACTCCTCGTCATGTCCGTGATCTCATCCGGGACTCCGAAGAAACTTCGGTCACCAAAACACATAACTCATAATACAAATCGTCATTGAACGTTAAGCGTGCGGACCCTACGGGTTTGAGAACTATGTAGACATGACCGAGACACATCTTCGGTCAATAACCAACATCGGAACCTGGATGCTCATATTCGTTCCTACATATTCTACGAAGATCTTTATCGCTCAAACCACAATAACACCATACGTTATTCCCTTTGTCATCGGTATGTTACTTGCCCGAGATTCGACCATCGGTATCATCATACCTAGTTCAATCTCGTTATCGGCAAGTCTCTTTACTCGTTTCGTAATGTATCATCCCGCAACTAACTTATTAGTCACATTGCTTGCAAGGCTTACAGTGATGTGCATTACCGAGAGGGCCCAGAGATACCTCTCCGATACTCGGAGTGACAAATCCTAATCTTGATATATGCCAACCCAACAAACACCTTCGGAGACACCTGTAGAGCATCTTTATAATCACCCAGTTACGTTGTGACGTTTGATAGCACACAAGGTGTTCCTTCGGTATTCAGGAGTTGCATAATCTCATAGTCGGAGGAATATGTGTAAGTCATGAAGAAAGCAATAGCAATAAAATTTAACGATCATTATGCTAAGCTAACGGATGGGTTTTGTCCATCACATCATTCTCTAATGATGTGATCCCGTTCATCAAATGGCAACACATGTCTATGGTCAGGAAACTTAACCATCTTTGATTAACGAGCTAGTCAAGTAAAGGCATAATAGGACACTATGTTTTGTCTATGTATTCACACATGTACTAAGTTTCCGGTTAATACAATTCTAGCATGAATAATAAACATTTATCATGATATAAGAAAATATAAATAACAACTTTATTATTGCCTTTAGGGCATATTTCCTTCCGATAAAGGTGAACTCGCTCCTCTCAGAACTACCACTTTCTACACATGCGACATGGCTACTACCTCAAGCGGAAACACTATGTGTGATCGGGTACTTGGAGGAAGGCCACGAAGCAGCTACATCCAACGGACAAGACGGCGAGGACACCGAGTATGAGGGACAAGAAGAAGAGTTGCCAAAGAAGCTCCAGCCACTGGACGACCGTACGTCTGGCACCTGAAGCCCCAGCCTACGCAAGTCCCAGCCAACGCAAGCTACAGCGAGCGGACGACCGACCACACCTCCCAGCGACCGGACATCCGATCTCCACCGAAAATCCGGCAGGTCCCCAACCGAGCGAAATCAGCGGAAGTCCGAGGCGACCAGACGACCGGCCATCTCCGGAAATCCGGTGCCACTTCATCCGAGCCGAAATAGCGGAAGTCCGGCGACTACCGGGCGTCCGGACGCCCGCGAGTCACCGGACGACCGGTATCCACCGGACGTCCGATACCTGTCTGCGCACAGTTTTGGGCCCAAGGCCCATGTACCCCTTCACTTCGCCCCATTTACACTAAGACTATAAATAGACCTCCCCCTCTTCCTAGTTAGGGTTAGCATAGGTTTAGCTCATTTTGAGATAGAGCTTTGCTCATTCATACGGATCTACTCCATCGAGAGAGACCGCGCCTCTACGGAGAAGATCCACTTGGATTAAGACCCCCAACGGAAAGAACTCAAGACCTCCTCACAGAGAAAAACCGGGTACCATATGTATCGCCCCTTGTTGATCATGGATCGTGTATCTCTTCATATTCCGAGGATCTAGCATATGTGTGACCAAAGCTTGTTGGTTGAGTGATTTCTCTCGCGTTTTCCCTCATGTTCCCCTCGTGTTCTTCGTAGGATCCCCTCCATTTCATGAAAGATCGGGCCCCTAGGGTTCTAACCTACATCAGTTTCCAAAGAAAGTTTGGATTATTCCAAACCAGCGGGGTGAGGAGGGGGACGATATCAAAATTGATGACGTACAAACACCAACTCCACTCTAAAAATAGAGATTCACATAGGTTCAGATCACACCCTAGATCACCAGCCTATTACATCATATTTATACAGATTCTCATACCCCAGATTTTATTTTTCAAACGGGTTAGCCCATTTTTCCATTACAACAGAGACAAGATATGTCCAGTAGAAAAAGTATAATAAAAAGTGAAAAATGATAAACGAGTTCGAAGCACTAGGGGGAAACCCACTGTCCAGCCGCATTCTGGAAGCCAGACTATGGGACCAAAACCCCCTTGCACCAGCCCTATCTACTTAAGCAAACTCACTACAGTACCCCGGATTACTTCATACTCATATAGGTTCGCAGCTCACAAGCTAAGATATATCTGTGAGTCCACATCTACTACTCCTACTCCTTAGTAGAGCATACTCTGCTAGTAGCCATGAGATGGCCCCCAGTGATCTGGAGATCTAGGATATCCCTGGTTGCATAGTTGAACAGGGACACCCCGATGCTGGCCCGCTAGGCTCGCGACATCTGGCACTTCTCTGTCAATGGAAGGAATGCGAAATCTCGAAGTTGAGGCAACTCCAGCACCATTGAGGAGGTCCTCATGCCCCACGTCCGGGGAGTGAAGGCCATACAGAGACGCCAAGGTCTTGACAGCTTTGAGGGCGCGACGAGCCTCGCATAACTCGTACAGGTATGCATGATATTCCCGATCCTTAGAGTGCATCGCCTGGACCATGGCCACGGTAGAGGGACTGTCCTTCGGGCTGAAGTTGTTGGGGTAGAAAACCTCGCCACTGGAAGAAAGGGCCGGCATAAACTTTAATGGCCCTTCTGCCATTTCAGGAAGGTCATGGCGAAGACGTGCCATGGCAACATGAGCAGCTTGTTGGATGGCCATCACCTTGTTTGTGCCGTGACCCAGGAAACAGTAGGGGCCGTTGCCGTTGTCCGCTTCTCTTGCATGGATCAGCACCTCGGCCACATAGTCCTCCATGCCAAATTGACGATCATGAAGGTAGATGGTGTACTTGGGCATCCAGTGGAAGTTGTGGTACCGAAGTGCGCGGCAGAGTGTCAGCGGATGACCAGGCACATCGACGCAGTGGCCGGACTGAACAGCTACTCCGAGACATCTCTACACATTTGAAAGAAAAGAGGCAAGAAGTAAACCATTTTGCAATCAAATGAGTAGAGCTGTAGAGGGTAAGGTAATGTAAGATCAACAGCGAATAAAGGAATTGATACTTGCAAATTACCAACAGCTTAATAATTTAAAACGGCATTTTGCAAAAACTTATTCACTGCAACCAAATCTATTGAATTTGGGGAGCTAAAATAAAGCATCACCATACATATCCTTTGGTAACTATGATCTTGGCGAGCTAGAACTTATCTCGTATGCTATGAACACTGACACGAACAGGGAACTAGGTGTCTCCGAGACGAATCCCTCAGTTTGGTGCTTTGCAGTACGGTAAACGGCATCCCTCTTTGGTCTAGCCGATGTACTAATGAGGACCATAAGTAGATCATCTACGATCGGGGAATTATGATCTCGCAGATCGATGTAAATTACTCCCTCTGTAAAGAAATATAAGAGCGTTTATAAATCACTAAAGTAGTGATCTAAACGCTCTTATATGTCTTTCCGGAGGGAGTACTAGTTTAGACAATACTGAACTTTGTAAGAGCCTCATTCAAAGGCCGGGCAAGTGCCTCAGTTCTAAAAAAAGTGATACAGTTAATAAACTAAATAATTTACCGACTTAATTACGGGCAGCTACAGAGAAAAGCTTAAGTAGGAATAAACTCATACCACTAGCAGGTAGTAGTATGCTAATTGCTACAGTAGTTTATTTTCAGACTAAATTAGGTTTACTAGCTCGTGGCCAATGCTATTCTGGATTGCGTGACGACTGACGACCTGGTCAGAGACTCAGGGAAGTGATCACTGCTCGGCCTCTGCTCACAGTACTTCGCCCTCCGTGGTCGCGTCGTGCAGGGATGGCGCTGAGCAGAGCGATAGCCGGAGCAGCGCCAGCGACGAGTTCCAGCGGCAGCGGGTGTCACGGCTCCGGCGAGGATGGAGCTAGGCCCGACGAAAGATCAAGCTGAAAGAATCAGATGGAACATGGGCTCACCATTTCAGAAGAATGGCGGAGCGGCGCCAGCGGGCTACCGGACTGTCAGCAGAGGACGGGCGTTCTTTCGTCGATCCTGTCCAGATCCAGAATCCAAACTGAATCCACATGCGAGATAAGAAAAGAGAGAAAAAAAAAAAGGACAGGGGCACGCGAAGGTGTGAGTTGGAGCCATCAGCTTTACCGGAACCGCAAGTGACGGACGGCGCTCGCTTTCCGGAAGCTGCAAGGTGTGAGCAGGGGAAGGATGAGGTCGGGAGAGTGGAGTAGAGGGAGAAGGGGATATGGATCAGAGAAACTGTCTGCAGGGGAGTTAACGGGGAGGGGTGGTGGCCATGGGCGGCGGTGGAGGGCTAGAGCTCAGACCAGTCGCCACGGCGCTTCCCCGTTGTTCGAGGTGGATATGTTTGGTTCCTGGTTTTCAAAAATAAAGGTGGATATGTTTGGTTCCTGTTCGGGACCGCCCGTGTGATTCGCCGATTCCTATGGTATAATCGCGTGTGAATTTCATCGTTTTGTGAGAGAGTATGGGCCACAGTAGCAAAGGTCTCATCGTAATCACGACTATGCTCCTCCTGAAAGCCACGAGGCACAAGACGAGCTTGATAACGCTCAAGAGAACCATCAGAGCGAGTCTTAATCTTATAGACCCCTTACAAGTGATGGGGCGAACATGAGGAGGAAGAGAAACTAGATCTCACGTACCGGTGCATTCAAGGGCAGCAATCTCCTCTGCCATGGCAAACTGCCATTCAGGATGAACGATAGCATCTCGATAAGAAGCCGGCTCAACAACGGTGGAAAGACCATAGCGAGAAGGAGAATATCGATCAGGGGGTGGACAAGGCCGAGGACGAAGACCATAAGTCGGCTGAGAGGAGGAAGACGACACATCAAAAGTAGAGGGCACATCAGTAGACTCATCCACAACATGTCGACGACGAGTATAATGGAAAGGAAAGGAGGAGAGAGGTGGAGACGGGGAATGTATCGGTGATGAAGGTGGAGAAGAGGAAGGTATCGATGATGAAGGTGGTGATTCATGCGACGAGGGAGGAGAAGAAACCATAGGAGAGGACGGTGTCGGATCTGCAACACGGGACGAGGAGTAGGAATACTGGGCATAAAGGGATGTGTATCCGAAAAGGTAAGAAAAGAGATGTCCTCCGTGGAAAAGGCCGAG
Source organism: Aegilops bicornis (assembly GCA_021605145.1). NCBI lineage: Eukaryota > Viridiplantae > Streptophyta > Magnoliopsida > Poales > Poaceae > Aegilops > Aegilops bicornis. The sequence goes on from CM038670.1 coordinate 532,435,001, forward strand.
GAGGATGGACAAGGGTAGTAGGGACGAGACTCATCAAAGGTGACATCCCGGGAAATACGCATCCGGCGACTGGCGGGATCCTAACAACATAGCCCTTATGCTCATCACTGTATCCGAGAAAGACACACTCAACAGACTGAGCGGTCAGTTTGGTGCGTTCACGAGGGGCAAGCAAAACGTAGCGAACACAACCAAACAAACGAAGCGCCGAATAACCAGGAGAACGGCCAGAAAGACGCTCAAGAGGAATACCACCCTGTAGAGCAGCAGATGGCTGAATGTTGATGAGATAGGTGGAAGTGGTAATAGCCTCAGTCCAGAAGTGAGAGGAAGAGAGGCAGCGATCATCATCGCACGTGACGTCTCAAGAAGGTGACGATGCTTGCGCTCAGCCACACCATTCTGAGCATGAGCACCATGACAAGAGAATTGAGCAAGAGTACCCTGCTCAGCAAGGAATCCTCGCAGAGCATGGGAGATATACTCACCAGCTGAATCTGCGTGAAAAACACGAATAGGAGTAGAAAACTGGGTATGAACCATGGCAGCAAATTTTTTGTATATAGATAAGACCTCACTACGGGAAGACATGAAATAGATCCATGTGTAAAATCGTCTATAAAGATAATATAGTAACGATGACCCCTTTTAGAAGCGAAGGCAGCCGGACCCCAAACATCAGAGTGAACGAGATCAAAAGGGAACTCGGACACTGACTCACTATGAGGATAAGGTAGCTGAATCTGCTTGCCAAGCCTACAACCTAGACAATCCAACGAAGCATTACCGAAGACAGACCCCAGAACACCGCGATGAACCAAAGATGAGAGACGAGAACCACATAAATGGCCAAGACGATGATGCCACTGTTGAAAAGAGCTGGTAGATGTAGTAACAGGGGCTGTGAGACCGGCGGCGGTGGCAGTGGAGGGATGATGAAGCCAGTCAAGCTCCCAGAGACCATCAGAGCGTCGAGGGCCAGCACCAAGCAGAGCGCCCGTGCGATGATCCTGAATAGAACACTAATCAAAGTCGAGAATGACCCTACAACTAGAGTCTACAATCTGACCACCAGATATGAGCTGCATGATAAGTCGCGGAACATGAGCTACAGAGGAAACATGAAATGAAGGAGTGCTAAGAGTGCCTCGACTTGCTACAGGGAGGGGAGTGTCATTAGCCGTAAGGACGCGAACAGGAGACTCGACAGGTCGAACAGAGGTCAAAGTGGAAGAATCATATGTCATATGAAAAGACGCTCCAGTATCAAGAATCCATGGGGATGTACCTGAATGGGTAGAAGGTGGTTTCTCATTGCTAGAAGAGTCAGTCACGGAACCTGCAGAAACTGTTGGTGAAGAATCCCAAGCATCAAGCAGGCATCGTAGTTGTGCAATCTCACGCGCAGATAGTGACACAGCAGAGGTCGAGGTAGAAACACTTGTCGACAATGAGCATTCGCCACCCCCCATGAAAGCCCCATATAGAGTCGACCGAGAGTAGCGACTCGACCCAGAGCTGCATGTGGAAACCAGTGGGGAAGTCGACACAGAGCGATCACCGCCGCGTACGGAAGCCGCGGGAGAAGTCGACGTGGGGCGACAATGTGCGGAAGTCATGGAAAGAGTCGATGAAAAGCGACCAACACCATCCAGAGAAGCGGCCAGAGGAGGCGGTGCAGCTGCCGAAGGAGCCGATGTAGAGCGGCCAACAGGACCGGTGGATGTCGCAAAAGATGCGGATGTGGAGCAACAACCACCACCTCCAAGCGGGCGAGCACCAAGCACCGAGGAAAGGCGCATGTGCAAGATGGGATCAATATAAGGAATACCATCAATAGGCACCGGGCAGCGAGGGGGAGGCGTACCCGACGAAAGCATTGTACCTCTCCTTTTCTTTTACTTTTTTCCCTTTTTTTACTTTTTTTTACTTTTTTCTCTCTTTTTTTAACTTCTCTTCTCTCTCTCTCTCTCTCTCTCTCTCTCTCTCTCTCTCTTTCTCTCTCTCTCTCTTTACAACAACAGAACTTTAGGGCGTCAAGCCAGGGAGCTGAACGAAGCCCACCATCAGCCCAAAGTAGAGCGGAAGCAGGGAGCACACACACACACACACGCAGGTGGATCGATTCACGACCCCGCAGTCAACGCACGCGACTGTGAGATGGGTAGCCGGCTGGGGAGAGCAGCAGGCGGCAGCCGCGGAATGACGGCTGGCGCTGGACCAGATCGCGCGCGAGACAAGAAGAAGGATGGACGGCGTCGGCCAGGCCGGGCGGGCGGTGGCGGCGGCGCACCAGGCGTGGCGGCAGTGCACCAAAGGGCGGGCTGCGGTGGCGGCACACCAGGAGGCGGGCGGCGGCACACCAAATGAGAGAGCAGACGGCGAGATCGAGAGACAAAGTGGAGCAATTCTTTGGGCGATTGTTTCGATCCGGATCGGCCAGGCGGCGGATCGTGAGAAGTGTAGTCCTTCGGATATGCAATAGTTGGAGGCGGAGTGGATCAAGCCTTGCAGATCGAGCGGCAGCCAAGTCCCGATCGGCAGCAGACTAAAAGCAGCCTGAACAACGGGGAGAAGGCAGCAGCGCCGGACGGAAAAACAGTGGCGTGGGATTAAATGGTAGCACAAGTTGCGCGTGCGAGAAAAAAGAACCTAAGCTCTAATACCATGTTAGGAATAGCAACTTAGTATTAGCAGGAGGCATACCACTACAAAAAAGGACACATCCGTGACATTTTGGGCCGAACGAATTTTTTTCCTGTCATACTTATGACACTTCTATGACGATAATTGTGACAAAACACGATATCGTCATAGATGTGGTGGGGTCCTACTTCTATGAAAAAAATCATGACAGAAAATGGGCTTTTCGTCTTGGGCGGGCCGGAGACGCAGTTGCATGACATTCTTTTGGCCCGTCCATGATGGAAAAAACCATGGTAGAAGCGAGGGCGAGGAAAATATCGGGGTGTTCCCGGTTACGGTGGGTGGTCGGGGCCGAGCGATGCGCGTTTTTCTCATACGCACGCTGGGCGTGAGAAGGCGGCGTTGGGCTCTAATCGAACCCGAGTGAGGCGTTGGGCTCTAATCGAACCCAGCGATCGACTGCAGCTACGTGTTATCGAACCCGAGCCTTCGATCGATGGTCGTTAATCGAACCCGATCGAGCGATTCTTCGCCATCGCCGCTAATCAAGCCGATCGATGTCGCCTCTAGATGAGCGATGGCGTTCTTTGGGGGTTTGGATGAACAATTCCTGGTGGGGGTGTGTGACGCCCAGATATTTAAGCCACAGTAATACCCTGCTAATGATGCCACGTCACCATGATCACTATTGCTAATCTCACATTAGTTCATAACCGATCCAAATTCAAATTTGAAATAGGGGCCAACAACAAAAGTTGTGAAACATTAAAACTAAAATGTTCATCATGTGGCAAATAATCCCTAACTAGTTTTGGTGGTGGAACCAACCTTTTCCAAAGTGTTTAAATGCCCTAAACTAATTAAAAATTGTGGCTAATATAATAATTTAATTGCTTTTGAAAATATAAAAATATTAAACTAAATTATTTTGGGTCCAAACTAGGTTTGGCACTGGCCTATTTTGATGGTACTAATTTAGGTGCTAACTTGTATTTCAAAGAAACTAAACTAACAAAAACTAAAATAAAAACAGAAAAGAAAAGAAAAAGAAACAAAGCCCCCCTCCCCCTGCTGGGCTGTAGCCCAGCCGGCCACCAGGCCACAACAGGCCCAGCCTCCCCTACTAATCCCCACCCCGGTCGAACCCTAACCAACACCTTTCACTCCTCGCTCTCCCTCCTCGACCCAGATCGGGATCGGGGGTGCTCAACCTCGCGCCTCGTCGGCTCGCCGGAGCCGCCCCCGTCGCCCCTCCTGCACGTCGACACCGCCGCCATTGAAGCCACCTCGCCGGACTGCCTCCTCGTCTCCGTCAACGCCGTCGTCCCCGTCGTCCTCCCAGAGCCCAGCTGCCCTTTCCCCACGACCGCCGGTGAGGCCCCGGCCTCTCCTCCTCTCTTCCTACCCGCTTCTGCTCCTCGCGTCATCGTGCACGTGCGCGCCCGCGCCGCCCCGCTCCTACTAGGTGATGCCGTCCGTGGCCTGGCCGAACACCCACGACGTATGTGCCCGGCGCGTGGCCGCGCCCCTACTCCTCAGTGAGCCGCTGCGCCCGCTGTGCTGCTCTCCCATGCGTGCCCGGACTGCTCACCCCTTCGAGCGCCCCTCGTGCAGGCCTACACCGTGCCTTGTGCCTCGCCGCGCATAAGCCCGCCCCTCCCCGTCTGTTGCCCGGCACCCGTCGCTCACCGACCCACTGCTCACCGCAGTAGCAAGCTGCGACGGCTGCGACGGCTCCTCCTCCTCCTCCTCTGTCGTTGCCCGCTTCGCGTCTCTCCCACGCGCTATACCGGCCGCCTCACGCCCACTTAGCATTCTTGCCCGCGCCCGGCCGCCTCAAATGGGCTACTGCCGCCTCCGTGGCCGGCCTTCTGCTGCCGTGACCGCCTTGCTCGATGCAGGCGCGGCGCCTTCGCTCGCATACGTTTGGCCCTAGGGGCCTATGACAAAGGGGCCCCACCGCCCTGGAACGTTTTTATATAAAAAACATATATAAAAAACTAATAAAAATATATTAATTAATTAGTTAATTAATTAACCCTAATTAAGTAACCTAATTAGTTAATTAAAACACTAATCTATCGCTGACTAATGGGGCCACACTTAATTAATTGTAATTAGTCTAAAACAAATCCTATTTCACCTCTGTCTGAATGACAGGTGGGTTCCACTGGACCCACATGCTAGGTTTGACTCTGGTCAGTTGGGTTTGACCTGCTGACGTCATGGTGATGTCATGCTGACATCACCTTTCACTGTTTCGGATAATGTTCGATTTAAATAATTAAATAAATTTTAAAAATGCATAAAACTTTGATAAATCATAGAAAATAATCCCTAGCTCGGATGAAAATACTTCGTACATGAAAGTTGCTCAGAACGACGAGACGAATCCGAATATGCAGTCCGCTTGTCAGCTACACATCCCTAGCATAGCAAACATGAAACTTTCCCCCTCTAGTCTGTCTGTCCGAAAACGCGAAACACCGGAAATACTTTCCCGGATGTTCCCCTCCTTCGCCAGTATCGCCTAGTACTACATTAGGTCACCCCTAGCACCGCGTATTTCCCTATTGTACTTTGTGATGCTTTGATCACTCTGTTATTTACTGTGTTCCCCCTCCGTTACTTCTTTCCGGTAGACTCCGAGACTGCTGCCGATACCCCCTTGATCGACTACATCGTTGACGACCCCTCCTTCTTGCCAGAGTAACCAGGCAAGCCCCCCCCCCTTGATCACCAGATATCGCCTATTCTACTCTCTACTGCTTGCATTAGAGTAGTGTAGCATGTTACTGCTTTCGTTTAATTCTATTCTACTGCATAGCCTGTCATTGTTGCTACAATTGTTGATACCTTTACCTGCTATCCTAATGCTTAGTATAGGATGCTAGTGTTCCATCAGTGGCCCTACACTCTTGTCCGTTTGCCATGCTATACTACTGGGCCGTGATCACATCGGGAGGTGATCACGGGCATATGTTATATACTTTATACTGTTACATTACTTATGATACTTTTCGGAGATGGGGGCTGAAGGGGCAGGTGGCTCCATCCCGGTAGAGGTGGGACTGGGTTCCCGACGGCTCCCGACTGTTACTTTGTGGCGGAGCGACACGGCAGGTTGATACCACCTAGGAGAGAGGTGGGCCTGGCCCTGGTCTGCATTCGCGGATACTTAACACGCTTAACGAGATTTGGTAGTTGATCTGAGTCTGGCCACTGGCCTATACGCACTAACCAACTACGCGGGAACAATTATGGGCACTCGACGTCGTGGTATCAGTCGAAGCCTTCTTGACGTCAGCGACTGAGCGGCACGCGCCGGATTGGAACGTAAGCCTGCTCTTGTATTAAGGGGGCTATTTCTGTTTCCGTCCGCCCTCGCAACGTGCAGGTGTGCAATGGGCGATGGGCCCAGACCCCTGCGCCATAGGATTTAGACCGGCGTGCTGACCTCTCTGTTGTGCTTAGGTAGGGCTGCGACGTGTTGATCTTCCGAGGTCGGGCATGACCCATGAAAGTGTGTCCGGCCAAATGGGATCGAGTGTGTTGGGTAATGTGGTGCACCCCTGCAGGGAAGTTTATCTATTCGAATAGCCGTGATCTTCGGTAACATGACGACTTGGAGTTGTACCTTGACCTTATGACAAATAGAATCAGATACTTAATAAAACACACCCTTCCAAGTGCCAGATATAACCCGGTGATCACTCTCACACAGGGCGACGAGGAGAGGATCGCCGGGTAGGTTTATGCTATGCGATGCTACTTGGTGAACTTACAATCTACTCTCTTCTACATGCTGCAATATGGAGGCTGCCAGAAGCGTAGTCTTTGATAGGATTAGCTATCCGCCTCTTATTCTGGCATTCTGCAGTTCAGTCCATCGATATTGCCCTTTTACACAGATACCCATGCATATGTAGTGTAGATCCTTGCTTGCGAGTACTTTGGATGAGTACTCACGGTTTCTTTTCTCCCTCTTTTCCCCCTTTCCTTTCTTTCTGGTTGTCGCAACCAGATGCTGGAGCCCAGGAGCCAGACGCCACCATCGATGATGACTCCTACTACACCGGAGGTGCCTAGTACTACGTGCGTGCGGCGGCGACTGTGAGTAGTTTAGGAGGATCCCAGGCAGGAGGCCTGCGCCTCTTTCGATCTGTATCCTAGTTGTGCTAGCCATCTTATGGCACCTTGTTCAACTTATGTCTATACTCAATATTGTTGCTTCCGCTGACTCGTCTATGATCAAGCACTCATATTCGAGCCCTCGAGGCCCCTGGCTTGTATTATGATGCTTCTATGACTTATTTTATTTTTAGAGTTCTGTTGTGATATCTTCCCATGAGTCCCTGATCTTGATCGTACTGCGTATGCGTGTATGATTAGTGTCTGATTGAATCGGGCGTCACAAGTTGGTATCAGAGCCGACTGCCTGTAGGAATCCCCCTTCCACACTCCTTGGCAGAAGTCGAGTCTAGACATTACAAAACTTTTACTGACATGGTTGTGTGTCTTACCATTACAAGAAATATGTCAACTAGTGACCTTCTCTTAGGGACCCTAGCTTAATTGGTCGTAAATCCACGGCCATTTCGCTTAGAAGGGCTCAAACCCTGAATTGCCTTAGACCAAATGGTCATAAAAGCAGACAACAGTGGTCCATGACCTTATTTCTACTGATTACGACCAATACAAATGGTCATGAGGTTGTGAACGTGGATGCATTAGTACTTATTGCTATGACTAGGCGCCACCTCATCGGTTTGCCTATGTGTCATGTCCATGTGGCGGTTTTTGCCCTAGGTTGTGAAGCAACCTATATTTCATCATTCCCAAAATTCCCAAAAAATCTCATAAATTCTTTGGGTCATATCTTCACAAATATGTAAAATCTTCCTTGCCTAGTTCAAAAATAATTAAAAATATTCATTTTCCTATTACATGCTCAGAGCCGACTTTGTGAAGGAAGTACCACTTTGGCATGTCCAAATGGTATCCATTTTCTACAAAGATGCTTTCCTATGCCCAAATAACCATCCTCCACCAAATCCAGCTCAATCCATTCATTATTTTGAGCCCGGCTTCAACATTCAGTATTTATGTCCGGTGTGGTAGTTTGTAAAGCAAGTACCACCTAGGCTCCTCCTTTGAGGTGAAAATTTGTGAAGACGGTCTTCTTAGTAACTGATCATCCTCACCAAAACTCACGCTCATTAGCCATGTGCATTTCCGTGCATCAAATCAAACACTTGGTCGCTTATTCATGTTTGAGCATCGATCGGTCTCCTCGTGAGAATCTTATGTTGTGATTTTCTTCCTAGCACCTACCTGGGGAGTGCCCAACCCACTAGACATGCCTAGGCCTCCCAGAACACATGGCAACGCCACGGTCACGCGGTGACCACGCGACGGGCATGCGAGCTTACACGCTCTAGAGTTGGGGCCCTCGGCCACCGTACAAACCTCGATGTCTCGCCATCAAACCATGTATTTCTGATTAAATAGATACTTATTTACCTAGAAATGATTTTTGGAAAAAATAAAGAGCAAACTATGAGGCATTGCAGTTCAAATTTGACCCGCTCCCAGCTGAATCGACGGGAATTTGTCTTTTTCACCAGAGGTGGATCAAAAATTTTGACACCCAACCATTTTGTCAATTGTGCATTATATATGGCCTAGTATTTTATAAAATTGATTAGGTCCAATTTTGCAACAATTATTTGGTAGTTCCTTCAAAAAAACCTCCTTTTGGGCACTCGGAAAATGAAAAATGAATTTTCCGTGCAAAGAAAATGAAAACTTCCTTAGGCAACATTGTTTGGAATTCCAATATGCACCCTCGTGCACAATATGAGATCATTTGAACAAACTATGCCATGAATGTGGCCATAAGATTGATCATTTGGCTTGAAAGCCATGAATCTTCACGCATGATAGCTCATTTCGAGAACACTTTTTAAAATAATTACCGTATTACAAGTTTATTATTTTCCTGGAAACTTGGTCACATATAATGACACAATGCGAAGGTTTTCCAATTTTTAATTTTTTAATTTTTATGCCCGTTTCAAAATGCGGTCAAAACGGCGGGCTTGACCGTTCCTAGCTAGTGGTTGAATCTTGGAATTTTTTGGTGTTTCTATGATTAAATAGATACTTATGTACCTAAATGATTTTTGGAAAAAATAAAGAGCAAATTATGAGGCAGCTACAGTTCAAATTTGACCCGTTTCCAGCTGAATCGACGACAATTTGTCTTTTTCACCAGAGGTAGATCAAAACGTTTTTCACCCAACCATTTTGTCAATTGTGCATTATATATGGCCTAGTATTTTATAAAAATGATTTGGTCCAATTTTGCAATAATTATTTTGTAGGTCCTTCACAAAAAAACCTACTTTTGGGCACTCGGAAAATGAAAAATGAATTTTCCGTGCAAAGAAAATGAAAACTTCCTTAGGAAACATTGTTTGGAATTCCAAGATGCACCCTTGTGCACAATATGAGATCATTTGAACAAACTATGCCATGAATATGGCCATAAGATTGATCATTTGGCTTGAAAGCCATGAATCTTCACGCATAATAGCTCATTTATGATATCACTTTTTTAAAATAATTGCCGTATTACAAGTTTGTTATTTTTCCTGGGAACTTGGCCACATATAATGACACAATGCGAAGGTTTCCCAATTTTCTGATTTATTTTGAATTTTTTATGCCCGTTTCAAAATGCGGTCAAAACGGCGGGCTTGACCGTTCCTAGCTAGTGGTTGAATCTTGGAATTTTTTTGGTGTTTCTCTGATTAAATAGATACTTATGTACCTAGAAATGATTTTTTGAAAAAGTAAATAGCAAACTACAAAGCAGCTACAGTTCAAATTTGACCCGCTTCCAGCTGAATCGGCAGAAATTTGTCTTTTTCACGAGAGGTGGATCAAATTTTTTTACACCCAACCATTTTGTCAATTGTGCATTAAATATGGCCTAGTGTTTTAAAAAAATGATTTGGTCCAATTTTGCAACAAATATATGGTAGGTGTTTCACAAAAAAACTCATTTTGGGCACTCAAAAAATGGAAAATGATCTAAAAAAACTCATTTCTCCTAACTCTTTTAAAAGATATTTGTCTTATTTCGATTTGTCATTATTCCTGAAAACTAAGGTCAAATTTGATGACACATGAGAGGGTATTCCAGTTTTATTTTATTTTTCAGGTCATAAAATAGTCAATATGATTTAGCACCTTACTTTTAGTCGGTTACGACCAATTTAGATGGTCAAAATGTGGTACTTGTATGCTGTGTTCTGATTGGTCCAGGAGCATCTCACGCGGATCGTGCCTAATCACCGTCGGATGCTCATGGATCCAACTGCCCGCCTGTCTCACCCACGTCGCCCAACCCACAACACGCACTCCTCCCACGCACCACCGCCTCTCTCTCTCTCTCTCTCAAGACGCCTTGAACCCCACCCAACCCCCTCGTGCCCTCCTCCTCTCTCTCTCTCTCGAACCCTAGCGCTCCACTCCTCTCTGGCCGCCGCCACCTCCGGTGAGATCCATATGGATCGATCCCCTCCAACCCACGACTCCACTCCTCTCTGGATCGATCCCCCTCCTCCTCCTCTTTGGATCGATCACCCCCAACCCACGACTCCTCCTCCTCTCTGGATCGATCCGCAACCGGTTCCAACACAGCCGCCGCTGCAGACCTCCCCCAATCTCGGCCTCCTACACGCCGAGCCGAGCGGCACTCCCCACATCCAGACCAAACCCTATCCTGCTCGATGGCCAACCCCTCCATGGCGGCAGGCGGCGGGGCCCGTTGGCGAAGGGGGTCCGCGCCGTCGGGGCCCAGATCCGCAACCGCTTCCGCGTGGCGCCCGTCGACCGCGTGGCTGCGGCCCTGGCGACGCCATGGCAGCGTCGACCTTGGTGGCGTCGGCGGCGAGCCAGTCCTTGAGAAACCGTGAGATCCTCGACGATTTGCTCCACCGCGGCGGCGCTCTCGCTCGTCGGCTCCTCCTTCATCGTGCTCTGCTACCTCCTCTTCCCGCCAATCCGACTCCGAGACCCTCAAGAACAACCCCTGCTTCTGCTTCTGCTTCTCCTGCCCTTGTCCTCAGCGGCGCGCCGCGCATCTCAATTCCGCCGCCTTGCCGCCCCGCTCTCGATTGGGCCTTCGCGTGTGCCGTGTCACGACTCGGCCCGATCATTGCCTGGCTCGCCATGGGGAAGAGTAAGTCTCTATTTCGCCGGCTGGTTGCTGCTCTCTTTCCTGCTTGGGTTACGATTACGAATGATTTTGGGGTGGCGCGTCTTCCTCGTGCAAGAAGAGCAAGGTCCATGGGCGCCGGAGGGGACGACCTTAGACGGCGGCGGGGCGGCAGTGGGCTCGTCGTCCATTGCGCTCTCAAATCTCTCCATCTCGTACGGCACCGAGAACGTCAACTCGCACGAGTTTGTTCTCGACAAGTACATCGACGCTCTCTACGAGAAGAGGTGGGGTTCTGTAGCATTTCTTTATTTATGCCATCACCTGCAGCAGTCTATGCCCAACGTGTGCTATGCAAATAGATGTGTCCTTACTGGTGTAGTGTGATAGCATCACAAATTCACAATAGAGTAGAATGATGGTTTGGCCATTCCCACAAGGGCCGCTCCAGTCTAATGAAACTAAGCAGTAGGATGTCTTCCACATATATACTTGAATGCGAAAAACTGGCATCGAGTAGGCATTTTTTAAATTGTTCATTTGCAAGAGATCACATTGCCCCCTAGCTCTATTTTCTTGTTGAATTTGCAAGTTGCAACCAGTGAGATTATGATCATACACCTACTTTTGGTTGAGGTACTGCCAGACATTGTTTCTAGGTCCTGCTCCACCTAAAAATTTGTTTGAATCGTAGGAAATGTTTGTGTGGAGAACTGATAGCACTTCATTAGAATGTAGAGAACTTTGAACTGTCCAGAATTTTTTAACATTACAGATCGCTGAAACTGATATCTAAATCTCTCTCTCTGCAGGCACCCATGAAGGCGAAGATGGATCCTCACCGGAGATGAGGACTACTCGGGTGGTAGCCGCCAAGGCCAAGGCCATGGAGTACATCAATTTCGCCGCCCATGCCACCCAGCTCTTCCGCCCGAGGGATGTCCGCCGCGCCGATCTGACCGCCCCGTCCCCTCCATCGCGGGTGCCTCCCGTCTCATGCCACCCCCCTCACTGGTTGTACCCCATCTTCTACCCCTGTGTAGTAAATGTGGTGCTTTTCTGGCTTAATTGCCTGTTTTTTTCAGAAAACAAACATAGCGTAAATGGAGAAGCTCCCTGTGTTTAGATTTACCTTTCCTGTGTGACAGTAATTCCATTCATCTATTAAATGTAACTAGTATAACTTTTCAGTTTCAGTTCAATTAATTAATTGTGCTTGTAAACTTCACCCATTATAAATGCTCTTATTAGCCTTCTATGCCTCTCTCTAGACCAAGAAGACCAAGCGATCCCAGTTTCTCAAGTAATTAGTAACGACATGCACACCCCACGCTTCAACATATCAACTAGATAAGTAGCTATAAGATTCAGAGCCTCCTTTTCCACTTTCCAGTTGAAGGTACCAATCTATTATGCATGTACACCATATATGAGGTCTAGCTAGGAACCTCTGGAGCATTTGCTACTGCTCCTAATCAAGTTGTAGTGTTAGTTAGTGTTCTTTCACCAGATTACTACTATTTGAAACTCACATACTAACGAAAAAACTTGCCCTTGCAGTACTACAAAATTCAGATTATTCTACTTCTGAATATCTGGCGTGTGTGGTGTGTGATCTGTCAAAAGAATTAGTACAACTTGCAGAACCATGTAATCCCGCAAATTTTTAAAGCATTCCTACTAGTGAAAGCATCATCTCAACTTACGAAGAATTAGGTGCTCACGTTTTGAGCTGGGCTGCGATAAAATTTGACTAAAATCAGAGTTACCTTGCGATGTGATTTTGCACGATAGGTGTTTGTGGTAATATCTCAGATATGTATTCCGGATCATTTACATTAACAATGATATATTTACGTAATGGTGAAGAAATACCTTCTTGAGTTTTATCTGAAACTTTCTTTATTAATTGAGTCGTTCTTGAGTTTCATGAACTTGATATGAACAAATTTGATTAAGAAATCCTGTTTCTTATTAATTTGATGAAGGCCATTTGAAATCTGGAGTAGTAAGTTATATCCTTTGTTTTGCTATATTAGTGAAGCGTCATCACTGATTTTCTGCAGGAGAATTTGAGATGCACCTCCAAAGCCTAAAAATCCAGCAGAAAATGTTTGGTTTTGCTCCTCCTACTCCTACTCTAGCTAGTTGTACATTGTCGCTACGCACTTCGCATTCCTGCCACCCATGGATGCCTAACGGAATCACAACCTCAACCAAAAAAAAAAATATTATCAATCTAGTTTGCTACTGATATGAAAATACAGTTGGGGATTCAGTTGTTGACTTGTGTAATCGTGGCATAAACTGGCACAACTTTGTGGGCTTACTAGTATTGTTAGATGCTGTCTTGAATGGATGGTCTATTGTACTTTTCTTTGGGTGAATTTGTTAGAGTGACATTCATTGCATGACCTGCACTTGTACCAATATACCATGCTGGCGCATGTAGGTTAGTATTGTTAGTTCCTAACATGAGCTTGAGTGTTGTAGTGGAAGTGTAGAACAATAACAGGTTAACGTGTTTTATTTCCCTTTCTAGTATTTGTACAAACTGATGCATTCCTGGCATAAACACAATATTATATAGAATATGTAAAAGCAAACATTTCACTATGCAACTATAAGATCTGTTTTAGCCCTCTCTAGTATTTTATAACGGGAAAGTCAAGTGGAACTGCCGCTTCTTACATTAGTGTTGCCATTGCATTAGTGTTGCCATCAAGCATACACACACCAGGACCTAACCAGACCTGCACTTGTGCCATGCATATTCATATTGTCTCTATTGTCTTGTATGAATATCTCATTTTAACTAGCTCGGCTAAAAAAGCTTGGTACTAGCTTAAATGTGTTTATCATTCTATAAAGAATTGTCCTTTACTCCTTTACACCTTTTTTTAATGGAATGTTCATAATATATTGGCTCCAGTTTTTCTAATTCTTCTAAGTTGATTCATGTAACAGGGTGATCATGTAACTGAGTCTGGCATTTGATCTCTATTGAAGGAGCTCCATGCTGAAGAAGAAAACACTTGTAGAGCTTGTAACATTACTTGGAGAGCTTGTAAAGTATTGTAGAGCTTGTAAAGTACTTGAGAGCTTTGCATTTGTAGAGCTTGTAAAGCACTTGTATATGTTAGAGCTTGTATTACGTGTCATTTGTAGAGCTTGTCTTGAATCTGGCCTATTTAAATCTTTGGTTAAATTATTATGTGTTTTCTGCTTGCCTATTTAAAATCTGGTTATTTTTTATTATCAAATTCAAATTTGATGTCAAACTGAAATATGAAGAATCTGAGCCTAATAGCTGGGACCCACTTATTAGAACCTGACAAGTGGGACCTGTTTGACTAATGGACCCATTTTATAAAGAAAGAAAACTAAAACTGTTGGTGCAAAAAGGCCATGGCCCAGAAAATAAAAAGGCCGAGTTGTAGGGCTTGGCCCATGTAGTTCACTAAAATTACCAGGGAAAAAAATTATAAATGGGCTGAATTAATGGGCTTGGCCCATGTAGAAAACTGAATTGGACCGGGCTGAATCTTGTGCCACATCAGCTTGCCACGCTGGATGCCTACGTGGCCTGGGGAGGTTGCTAGTGACCAAAAATTTGGTCAAAGAACCAACGACCTTTTACATATCACATGTAAGGTCGCTATAGTCGATTAACGACCCTCGACTTTTGACCTTCTGTTTTTGGTCACAAAAAGGTCGCAAATGAAAAACTATGACCTTTCAGTGACCAATAGTGGAGGTCACAAGATAGCATATTTCTTGTAGTGTACGCCCACGTCGCCATTTAGGTGGTATTAAGATCTTTTACTTCTGGATCCTTACTCTGGGACTCTGATCTCTCTTCTATTCGGGTTTAATGAATTTACTAAAAAAAATCTAACTTTAGGTTCTTGAAAATACTTTCTCCCAGAGAGCCCCTTAAGTCCAAATGATCGCCGGCTGCACCAGAAGATTTCGAAGATACTCTCCGATATTCTCTCGAGACCTTGTGCCCATTGCTTTTGCAATTCCCTACCACCGAAATATCCCTATTGATAAATGCTTACACCTGCCGTTCTTTCCTTTATTCCCAGTCGATCTTGTTATTACAAGATACCCCGAGAGTACTTTGCGCCACTGCCTTGTAGTTCCTTGCCGCAGAAATACCCCTACGGATAATTACTCGCACTTATCGAACATCTGCTCCTTCCTAGTTGTTCATGTGTTTTGCAGAAGTCTTTGAAATACCATTCGGTCTTCCGAAAATCCTGAGTAGCCTATTGCTCTTGAAATTCTTGCTTGCTTGCATTATGGTTAATCCCATAAGTCTCCTAATCTTATTGGCATCCCTTGTCATTATCATTTTGATTCCATTGATTCAATATGTTGCGAATGCTCGCGATCCTCAATCAGATCCAAGAATTCATCCTTCCAGCTCAGATGTCATTTTAAACATGAGCTGGATCTCGACCAATCAACTTGTCATTGATTGTACCCCTAAGCCTACTCAACTTATCCATCTGTAATCAGAGCGTTTGCTTCTGATCCCTTGACATGAATTCATAATTCCTGTGCAATTGAGCTTTGGATTAGTCAGTTGTTTCTATAATCTGATCTCCTTGCATTCCTTCTTCCTCTGGTTGAGTACCGATGCTCACATAAAATCCCTTGAGGACCATTGGATCCTTTTGTTGGATTCTATCCAGCGACGTCCATCATATTCAATCACTTTGGAAGTTCTTTCCCTAATACAAAATGCCATTGGTAAATCCTATTCCCGGATTTGGCCAAACCATGCTCTGCTTTCGAGCTGGTGATAATTACTCTCGAAGCTTGTGGTATAGGTTTCTAAGAAGCCCCGATGGGTTGAACCTGTGCATTCCTTAATCTATGTGAACCCGAAAGATTTCACGGGTCATACTTATCTGGTATTGCACCAGGTAAAACTTTCGACAACTAATGTCATTTTCAAAATATGAGAGGCGAATGGAAGGTTATGCATTGAAGAAGTGGGAGTCGACCTTGAATCTTGTGTTCATGCCCATGGACACGATGTAGATCCTATCATGGAAGCTTCTTGTAATAATAACTATTTCCTTGATATAATGTCCTTTGGTATCGGTAAATTGATCTTTTGCAATCATGGTTCCGACCATATGTTCTTCTTTGATCCCATTTCTCGGGCAAGTTTAAGCACTTGTTTTTCTGTGGATCAATACACCAGTCCAACCTTTACTTTTATTTTTCGTCGAGTATTACACCCTGGTATCTCAAAATTTCTCCATCAAGTACTATATTCTCACTGATTCCAATTTTTTTTCACGGGCTCTAAGTCATTAAACACTCAATGACATTGATAACTGAATCGAGTCCGCATCATGATTAAAAAACTGTTAGTAATCTTCTTTGCTTACGAGTTTGTACTCGACCACGTCATTCCTAGCCTGATTGGCTATATCATTATCATGCTAATTTTATCTGTGCTACATGGTCTTTATTCCCGAAACGCAACTTTCGACGATGAGCTAATCTTACGTCGATCTTCCTCGTCGTATCATTTCGCCTTGAACAACAAGCTTGATTTCGAGTTTGTGTCGTACCCTTGGTTCTAATAACCTTTCACTTCATCATTCCTTTGACTTGATGTCGTCACCGATCGATTACATCTTCATGAAATCTCGCGACAAATGAGTCTTGATCATCATCAACATTCTGAGCTCTTCTAGGATATCTATCGAACCCATGATGAGAAATACCATTCTTGCCCCTCGATGAATGGTGTTATCATCGACAACTTTATTGCCTTCCCTCCAACACAAACTTGTTCATGTTTTGTGTTGTACCTTGAGTTCCTTCCTATGCAACTTATGTTATGTTCTACCACGGAGTGTTATCATCTTTTATGTCAGGAATGTCGTGAGAACTTCACCACCTCTTAAGAATTCTTGATACAAGTGATACTTATTACCATCACCATTCTTTTCTTGGTCCCCGTTTTGTCTCTAACCGAAATATCGACAAATGGTGTGTGATGTGTAAATTCTATACTTCTAGCAACCCTATTGCTTTGAAGTTATTGGTCTATAGTTTCATTCTAAGACTATTGCTTATTGAATCATCATTCGAACATTGACCGTGCTACCTAGTCCAGATTCCTGGGTGCACCCTTCTATCATTGTTCAATTGTGTATGTTTCCCTCGAACCTACATCATTATATCATTTGATCTGACTAATGTTATCTCCTGGATTCACATAGTTGTGGAAATCCATCTTTAGGGAAATCTCGATGAATTGTTGCTGAGTCCATCAGCTACCTCCTCATCCTCTCCTTGGTTTAATGATGAACTCTTGTTTCAGAACTCGCTTCCATAGTTCATTTCCCGAGAATCTACAATGTCATCTCGTCTATTTGTGTTGCACCTCTTCTTCTCGTGCATCCTGAGTCTGAGGTATCCTGACACCAATCAGATCTGAATCTCGGCCAGATACGATGGTTGGAACATATTTCCAAGAGTTTTAACATTGGTCTTTATATGACCCGGTAATGTGGTGTCATGCCTACCATACCTAGCCGGAGGCCCTATTGTTATAGTTTCCTCTTTAGCAAGATTAACCATTCTTCCATGAGGAAATTGCAAGACTTATACTATAAGTTGTTCCTGATGAATTCTTTGTGTATCCGAGCTCGATCTTTGCTTGAAGACCATGTCAATGCTATCTCGAAGCATGTCTATGGTACTCCGATTTTCAACAAGAACATTTTAAACACATTTTCCTTTCCATTGTTCTGATTACTCTGATATCATATTTTCCTTTCCATTTTTTGGTTTAACCATTCTTGTGATCTATATGATCTAAGCAGTAATATTCTTCTGATTATGAAAACACCTCGGTGTACTATTTCGTCCGCAAGACGCTGTTACTATTGTTGATGACATTCCGGTAGCCACCGATGGACGAGAACTTTGCCTATTGGTCCGCCTCGTTTAGCGAGCAGGAAAATGGTTCTCTTCGTCCCTCTCCCTTGGTACCGATGTTGTTGCCGACATAACTAACATGCTATTCTCCGGCATGCCTCGCTATCATGATCATACAACATGACATCGCCCTTCCTACTTTTAACACACATGGCGGGCCCATAACCCACAGTTCCACAGGATCGAAACCTGACTCTCCTGTACACCCCCTGTTCGCAAGGTTGTTCCTCGTGCGTGGCCTCGTATGTAATTCACGGACCACCTTCCTAGTGATCTATTTTGGTAACACACGCAATACTTACTCTCGATTGCTTTGAGCCCCTTTCACGCCCTGTTTCAGGCATCGGACGGTTGCCTGCTCACTCGAAACTTCCCATGAAACCTCATTACTTTGCTCTCGATATTTTCTTAAGTTTCAATTAGAGAGTTACTTTCTGCCACCTTCCCCGATGTTATCGACCAGATAGTCAACCTTGCAGAGGTCCATTCTCCCGGAATACCCCCCTTATTCTGTCGTAAGTACGATGGAGATCCTGAAGAAAGGATGCCGGCTTCGTCATGATGACTTGAAGCAGAGAAATGAAGACAACAATGTAATGGATTGACCTCTTCGAGAAGAGTAACCAAGACCGAGAAGATTCGTTAGAATTTTGTAACCAAATCTTTCCCCCTTACACAACCTCTTAAATCTCGGGACGAGATTTCTTGTAGTGGAGGAGAATTGTGACGCCCGGATATTTAAGCTATAGTAATACCTTGCTAATGATGCCACGTCACCACGATCACTATTGCTAATCTCACATTAGTTCATAACCGATCCAAATTCAAATTTGAAATAGGGGCCAACAACAAAAGTTGTGAAACATTAAAACTAAAATGTTCATCATGTGGCAAATAATCCCTAACTAGTTTTGGTGGTGGAACCAACCTTTTCCAAAGTGTTTAAATGCCCTAAACTAATTAAAAATTGTGGCTAAAATAATAATTTAATTGCTTTTGAAAATATAAAAATATTAAACTAAATTATTTTGGGTCCAAACTAGGTTTGGCACTGGCCTATTTTGATGGTACTAATTTAGGTGCTAACTTGTATTTCAAAGAAACTAAACTAACAAAAACTAAAATAAAAACAGAAAAGAAAAGAAAAAGAAACAAAGCCCCTCCCTGGCTGGGTCAGTAGCTCACCGGCCACTGTGCCACAACCGGCCCAGCCTCCCCGACTAATCCCCACCCCGGTCGAACCCTAACCAACACCTTTCACTCCTCGCTCTCCCTCCCCGACCCAGATCGGGATCGGGGGTGCTCAACCTCGCGCCTCGTCGGCTCGCCGGAGCCGCCCCCGTCGCCACTCCTGCACGTCGACACCGCCGCCATTGAAGCCACCTCGCCGGACTGCCTCCTCGTCTCCGTCAAGGCCGTCATCCCCGTCGTCCTCCCCGAGCCCAGCTGCCCTTTCCCCACGACCGCCGGTGAGGCCCCGGCCTCTCCTCCTCTCCCCCTACCCGCCTCTGCTCCTCGCGTCATCGTGCACGTGCGTGCCCGCGCCGCCCCGCTCCTACTAGGTGCTGCCGGACGCGGCCTGGCCGAACACCCACGACGTCCGTGCCCGACGCGTGGCCGCGCCCTCTGCTCCTCAGTGAGCCACTGCGCCCGCTGTGCTGCTCTCCCCTGCGTGCCCAGACTGCTCACCCCTCCTCGCGCCCCTCGTGCAGGCCTACACCGTGCCCTGTGCCTCGCCTGCGCGCACGCCCGCATCCCCCCTCCCGTGCGCTGCCCAGCACCGACATCGCTCAACGACCCACTGCTCACCGCAGTAGCAAGCTGCGACGGCTGCTCCTCCTCCTTCGCCATTGCCCCGCTCCGGCGTGTCTCCTCTGCCCGCGCGCTATACCGCGCCGCTCCCCGCGCCCACTTCCGCAGCCCGCTACTGCCCCGCGCCCCGACGCCGCCCCTCCGTGGGCTAGCCACTACCACCTCCGGCGGCAGGCCTTGCTGGGCCCGTGACCCCCCCACCCCGGTCTATCGATCTGGGCGCCAGCGCCCGTTCGCTCGTGCCCATTCGGCCCTAGGGGCCTATGACAAAGGGGCCCCACCGCCCTGGAACGTTTTTATATAAAAAACATATATAAAAAAACAGTAATAAAAATATATTAATTAATTAGTTAATTAATTAAACCTGATTAAGTAACCTAATTAGTTAATTAAAACACTAATCTATCGCTGACTAATGGGGCCACACTTAATTAATCCTAATTAGTCTAAAACAGATCCTATTTCACCTCTGTCTCAATGACAGGTGGGTCCCACTGGACCCACATGCCAGGTTTGACTCTGGTCAGCGGGGTTTGACCTGCTGATGTCATGGTGATGTCATGCTGACATCACCTTTCACTGTTTTGGATAATGTTTGATTTAAATAATTAAATAAATTTTAAAAATGCATAAAACTTTGATAAATCATAGAAAATAATCCGTAGCTCGGATGAAAATACTTCGTACATGAAAGTTGCTCAGAACGACGAGACGAATCCGAATATGCAGTCTGCTTGTCAGCTACACATCCCTAGCATAGCGAACATGCAACTTTCCCCCTCTATTCCGTTTGTCCGAAAACGCGAAACACCGGGAATACTTTCCCGGATGTTTCCCCCCCTTCGCCAGTATCGCCTAGTACTGCGTTAGTTCACCCCTAGCACCGCGTATTGCCCTATTATACTTTGTGATGCTTTGATTGCTCTGTTATTTATTGTGTTCCCCCTCCGTTACTTCCAGTAGTAGGAAAACACTTACCAAAGAGCTACCGGTTTTTATTATTAGTAGCGCGGCAGCGCCATCGCTACGGCGCTTCTGACTATTTTTTAGCAAGAGCGCTTGTTTGAACCAGCGCCATCGCTATCTCGTATCTAGCAAGATAGCGCCTCTGTCCATCGCTACTACTAATACTAGTAGCGTGGCCCTTCAAAAAACGCTACTGGTAAGTAGCGCTGCTACTACTCCAATACCCCACGCTACTGCTAGTATTTTCCATTTTTATGTTGCTGTATTCGTATTTTTTCAGGTTTTATAGAGTTACAACATACACATACACTGGAACTATATGAAAAAGGAATGTCTCATCATCATCATCGAAGTGGTACAACATAGTCTCATCATATCAACACAGTCTCAACACAAATGATGTCGATCTCATCATCATCTTGAAATAGCGATACAAGTTAATGATCACATGTCTCTTACATTGTCACCATAGACACATGTTTCATCATCTACCTAAACTAAGACATACACGATAAGATCGATCACGATGATCAAAAGCGGTATGATGTAGTAGTTTTTGTAGCGGCTGATTACGAATCCTGTTGTGCTATGAATCTCAAGTAACTAGCTTCGCTTCCGCTCTGCTATCAAACCCTTTACGGCTTCCACGGAGAAGCGAGACTTGGGCTGACACTCGGCGCTCATCATACACACGGAACATGCCCTACATACACGGCATACCACTTCCTCGCCATCGTTGATCTGTATACCTGTCAGAGATGCACATATATATACCATGAAGCAAATTCAACAAAACAGTTATGAAATAGAAGCAACATATATAGTAAACGTAGTTAAAAAAATTCATCGTACCGAAAGTAATTAACTAGAGCGCGGCACCATACATCTAATAGTTTCGTCGTACTGAGAGATTCAAGTTTAAATGCGTACATAAAGTAACAAGTAACTAAACAGACACATTGTTTTTAAGCAGTGCACTCTTCCCATCTGTCCATATCCGGAAGGGTGCGCCCAAGCTTAGTGAAAGGCGTCATGTCCTGACGCTGTAGGGAAATGCAGGTTCGGACGTCAGCTCGCGACATTGGGCCGCCGTAGAACATCCCATTCTCTTCGAGGACATCTTTGATGATGATGGACGCAATTTCCTGTTGGATCCGGTAGAAATCATTTCGAAGTTGATTATCCGGCACGGCTCCAAAGGCTTCGGCCCATCTCTGGATATGGGTATCGGATGAAGATTTCATGCAAAGTGATTGCACATCCCTTCAGACTCCATCATTAGATGGATGACGTAGAATCCATCATTCTCACTTCTTGCGGTTCTTTGGATGCAACGAAGTCGATGTTGTGGCTGAAACAAAGCCCGGCCTTATTTGTTTTTTGCATTGGATGTAGCCACCCGCATCTTTGAAGCCCAGCATAGCTACATCCCGAACATACTTTATGTGTGTGTAATCTTTCTTCTGTATGGTCTTCGACTTGTCCAAATATAGAGCGCGGGAGAAACGCGGG
This sequence comes from Aegilops bicornis, assembly GCA_021605145.1. Taxonomy (NCBI): domain Eukaryota; kingdom Viridiplantae; phylum Streptophyta; class Magnoliopsida; order Poales; family Poaceae; genus Aegilops; species Aegilops bicornis. The sequence continues at coordinate 532,457,139 of CM038670.1, forward strand.
TAAAGAACAATGAGAACGGCACGACACCCCCCGCTGCGCAAAACACACGATCAAGTTTAGCCTCCATGCGTGCAAAGTAACTATTGAAATGCACGAAAGGATGTATGTGTTATAGTGCTATCCGCGGATGACTTACCTGGGATGATAAGGTAGGAGAATCGTTTCTTTGTCCTTATTGCTGAGCAAGAATTCTTTGATGTACTGAATCGCATATTGACGGTTGGCGTCGTTGATTGACAAGAAGCCCTCATGCATGTAGTATGGGTCCGCGACCGCAAGACCGGTGACTTGCTCTCTCCTGACGATGTAGTTCATGTGCAGCGACATCTGGTGAGACGAAGGTAAAATCGAGTGTCCTCATTTGAAACATCTGGAAGATGTAATCAAACCTCAAGAAGAAGAGGTCCGCGGGCATGTGTGGACATACATCTTGCAACCTGCTCGGCACATGAACCGTATAAAGTGGGTATCTGGATCATCCGAGGTGAGGAGGCTTCTCTCTGTCGAAAGCACATGGTCATGGAGTCTCCTGAGATCCCCTTCTATGGCAGCTAGTGCATTCGCCGGTACCATTGGATCTCCCGTGACATGGATTAATGGCCCATGGTCGTGACTTCTCCTTCTCCAGGGATTACGATCTTTCGTAGGTAATGTAGTCTTCATTCTTATTTTGACATATGTTTCGTCGTCATCAGCATCATCTTCCCTCATCGGATCACCGTACTGGTCATAGTCTTCCTCGTTGGCGACTCCATCCATTCCGGCGGTGCTCCTTTTGCTTCTCCTCACGACAACACGGCTGGGATTGATCGGATCAGTTATGAAGAAACATTGTGTCACGTGTTTAGCGTGTACCCATGGCTCATTTTTGGCGATGGCGTTGACAGTACCGCTATCATCGGAGTCGGGTATACACATGGTAGTGAAATGTTGGTTTTCTCTGTGTACATTTTTTGCCCATCTGACACGGAACATCGTCGCGCTATGCAATCCAGAGTAGTTAAGCTCCCATATCTCTTCAACCCTTCCGTAATATCTTTCAATTACATTCCTGGTCATGGCTTCCATGGTCACCCCTGAGTTTTGGTCATCACAACTTTCTCCTCTGTGTAGAACGTGTATTCGTTGATATTGTATGCTTGATAAGTCGCGAGGTTGGTCGAGGGGCCATGTGCTAAGGCGTATATGAGTGTTCCGGTCGGACAACCCTCTTCCCGGGGATTAGCCAGAACTCGCTCTTTGAACCAATGCACGAAAGTGGAGTTGTGCTCTCTAATAACTTCTGGTCATTCGTCTCTGTGCACCCCACGGTCACGGTATTTCTTTGCGATGGTCTCTTTGTGCAGTGTCACGAAATCTTCTAGCACATCTAGGTGTTGTAGCACTACTAAGTTTGCCCTGTCAATGTCGTTTTGTCGGCTCGAGCGCAACACATTCACATCCCTATGACCGTTGGTGTGACCATCGCCTTCGAGCCTTCCACAGTGCTTGTTGACGGGCAAACCAACAACACGGTCCTTGGTCAGATAGCTCTCACAGAAAGAGATGCACTCTTTGGTCAGATATCCCTGGGCTATGCTTCCATCTGGACGGGACATGTTACGAGCGAATCCTTTGATGACCCCATTCATCCTCTCGAACGACATCATGCTAAGCAGGAATGTCAGCCCTTGGTCAATGATGTCGTCAATGATGTGGACACATAGATGCACCATTACATCAAAGAACGCGGGTGGGAAGTACATCTTTAGCTCATTCAGTATGACAACGATCTCTTCCCGTAGCCTATGGAGTTGCTTCACACTGATCGACTTTCGAGAGATAGCATCAAAAAAGTGGCATAGGTCGATGGCGTCTCACGCACATTTGTGTCCATAATCCCTCTAAGTGCAACCGGAGTGCTGCGTCATCATCACATGACAGTCGTGTGACTTCATCCCACTGAACCTTTTTTTCTTAGTGTCCAGATATCTGCTTATCTTCCCACTGTATCCGGAACTAACTTTGATTCCGGCAAGGAACTTGAACAATTGATCGACCTCCTTCGTATCTAAGGTGAAGCAAGAGGGGGGGGGGCAATATTGTTATTCCTTCTTGTTTACTTTCTTGCCACTATCTTCCGTCTCCGTCTCCGTCTCCGTCTCCTTTGACAACCTTTTACCGGGCATTTGGAGATCTTTCCTGATTTTCAAAAATTCCAAGTCTTTTCTTGCCTTCGGCCCATCCTTGGTCCTCTCCGGCATGTTCATCAATGTTCCAAGCAAACTCTCAAGGATATCTTTTGTGATATGCATTTGATCAAGGCTATGAGGCGTGTCGAGTATGGGCTAGTATTCCAAGTCCCAGAAAATAGATCTCGTCTTCCATACCTTCAGCAGGGGCTCCGGCGCCTTTTTCTTCGTCTTTCCCGGCGAGGGGCACTCTTTCTAGTTCTTCAATAGCTCATATATTTCTGCATCGCTATGCTTACGTGGAGGACCTCGATGCTCAGCCTTACCATTGAATAGATCTCCACGCTTTCTCCATGGGTCATCCTTCTCGAGCCATCTTCGATGCCCCATCTACATGATTTTTGAAGACCCGCCATCTTTCGGTAGCTGCAGAGAAGTTGTATCATACATGCACCTCGTGCATCCGCAATATCCGTGGCACACCTGGCCGGAGAGATAGCCGTAACCGAGATAGTCCTGCACCGTCGTGATCAGCGCGGCTCTCATGTAGAAATACTCTCCTTTGCTTGCATCCCATGTCTTGGCCGACGTTGTCCATAAGGTCTGTAACTCCTCTTTCAGTAACCCGAGATACATATTTATATCCTTTCCCGGTTGTCTCGGCCCTTGCATAAGCATAGCCATGTGTATGTATTTTTCCTTCATGCAAAACCGGGGGGGAGGTTGTACATCCATACAAACACGGGCCATGTGCTATGATTGGTGTTCTGGTTGCCAAATGGATTCATGCCATCACTACTAGCGCCAAGCACGATGTTCCTTGGATCATTTGCGAAAAAAAATCAAATTCAGCATTTAATGCTCTCCACTGCCTAGCATCTACGAGGTGTCTCAGCTTCGGCTCATCTCCGTCATCTGGCTTCACCCTCTCCACGTGCCAGCGCATAAGCTTTGCTTCCTTAGGATCTCTGAAAAACCGGCTGTAGACGCGGAGTGATCGGAAAAGTACCATACTGACTTTACGTGGAGCTTTCTTTCCGGCCTTTTTATATCGTGAAGCATTGCACTTTGGATAGATGGTTTTTTCCGCGTGCTCGTTCCGATATATGATGCAATCGTTGATGCATGCGTGATATCTAATATGTGGCAGATCAAGAGGGCACACGATTTTCTTTGCCTCCTCGACACTAGTAGGACACAGGCTTCCCACGGGAAGAACCTTCTTTAGGTACTTCAGAAGCTCATCCGGGCTTGTATCTCATCCATTTGTTTTTGCCTTCATCTTTAGAAGTTCTAGTGTGAAACTCAAGCGGGTCACCTCAGGATTATTGCAACCATCATACAAAGGAGTCATCGAGTCTACCTCCGATTCCGCCAGTTTGGCCTCCTCTCTAGAAGCAGCTCTGTCGCTAGTCGTCTTCTTGCGAAGCAGGTCTCGAACATGCGGGTCCCGCATGGCTGAACTTAGTAGCGATGAAGACGGTGGCGTGTCCGCGTCTTCTTTGCCATCGACATTTCCGAGGCCGTCTTCCTCTTCGGGCACATAATCGGTCATCTCTTCGTCTGGTGGCCCCATGTCGTTATTTCCTGCCCCGTCGATGTCCTCATCATCATCATCATCATCATCATCATCATCATCATCATCATCTTCACTTATCCACCGAGTATGGCCATGCATGAAACCATGCATGAGAAGGTGCGCCTTGAATTTACCACCCTGAAAGGGGTCGAGCCTGACTCTTCCTTTGCATTTTCGACACGGACATAAAACATCCTTCAGTCTTTTTTCATAGATGTCATCCACAGCGGATTGCGAGTATCTTTCCACCATCCTTCCATTGATCTTCATGATCACCTGCGCGTGGAGCGAATTTTATAACCACGTATATATGCATGCATGGATCAGATTCATACAAAAATTCGGCATGGCCTTCCCTAAACATAGGACATATTGAGTTTGCCCGAAATTCGCCGAAACGGAAATGAATCGATATTTCGGCAAAACATAGGCAACTCATGTCACTCACATTATTTCATCAAATACACAATGTAGGCAACTCAAATTATGCCACACACAATTCGGTATATTCTCATATCGCCCATATATATATATATAGTTTTGGTCCTATCCACACAAACACTTTTTTTGCTCACCTATGTGTCGAGAGGGATATCGAGCACCTTTCTTCTTAATTACCTAGTAGCTCTATAGATATATAGCTCTAACTAGCTAGCTAGCTAGGGAGAGAGTGGGAGGAGAGGGAGAGGAGAAGAGGGAAGGCATTAATGGAAGGGGTGGTGGAGGGAAAAGAAGAGGGGGAGGAAGGGCATTAATGGAGGGGGTGGTGATGGAGGGCAAAGAAGAGGGGGTGGTGGAGGCAAAGAAGAGGGGGAGGAGGGGCTCTAATGGAGGGGTGTGGTGGAGGGCAAAGAAGAGGGGGTGACGGAAGGGCAAAGAAGAGGGGAAGGGAGGGCTCTAATGGAGGGGTGGTGGAGGAGCAAAGAAGAGGGGGCTGATGGAAGGGAAAAGAAGTGGGGAAGGGAGGGCTCTAATGGAGGGGTGGTGGAGGAGCAAAGAAGAGGGGGCTGATGGAAGGGCAAAGAAGAGGGGAAGGGAGGGCTCTAATGGATGGGTGGTGGAGGGGGAGCATTGGAACAAGCAAGGTGCAAGGAAAAGGGGAGAAAGGAAGGGGGAGGAAGAAGAAAGGGGAGGAAGGAGGGGAAAGGTGGTAGGTGGGTGGCGTGCATAGCAGTAGCGCGGGTCTCCTATGCGCGCTATTGCTATGGCAGCTTGCAAAATATCTACGGCTGGTGGTGCACTATCTATAACGCGGGCTAAAAAAACACGCTACTGGTAAAATTTTATAGATAAAAAAATAGCATTAGCGCGTTTATACCAACAGGCGCTATAGATCCAGAACTAACAATAGCGCTGGTTGGGCGACAAGCGCTGCTAATATTTATTGATCAGATATTGTGGTATGTTACACTTAGCAGTAGCGTGGGTTTATGTAACAAGCGCTACTGCTAACTTATACCAGTAGCGCTCTTTCTAGCCAGCGCTACTACTAACTACTAGTAGCGTGGGGTCATAAACAAACGCTACTGGTAAACTTCTATCTATAAGCGTTTTCCTAGTAGTGTTCTTTCCGGTAGACTCCGAGACCGCTGCCGATACCCCGTGATCGACTACATCGTTGACGACCCCCCTTGATCACCAGATATCGCCTATTCTACTCTCTACTTCTTGCATTAGAGTAGTGTAGCATGTTACTGCTTTCGTTTAATCCTATTCTGCTGCATAGCCTGTCATTGTTGCTACAATTGTTGATACCTTTACCTGCTATCCTAATGCTTAGTATAGGATGCTAGTGTTCCATCAGTGGCCCTACACTCTTGTCCGTCTGTCATGCTATACTACTGGGCCGTGATCACTTCAGGAGGTGAACACGGGCATATGCTATATACTTTATATTGTTACATTACATATGATACTGTTTGGAGACGGGGGCTGAAGGTGTGGCTCCATCCCGATGAGAGGTGGGCACAGGCGGAGGCGGCAGGCAGGTTGATACCACCTAGGAGAGAGGTGGGCCTGGCCCTGGTCGGCATTCGCGGATACTTAACATGCTTAACGAGATCTTGGTATTTGATCTGAGTCTGGCCACTGGCCTATACGCACTAACCAACTAAGCGGGAACATTTATGGGCACTCGACGTCGTGGTATCAGCCGAAGCCTTCTCGACGTCAGCGACTGAGTGGCGCGCGCCGGATTGGAACGTAAGCCTGCTCTTGTATTAAGGGGGCTAGTTCTGCTTCCGGCCGCCCTCGCAACGTGCAGGTGTGCAATGGGCGATGGGCCCAGACCCCTGCACCATAGGATTTAGACCGGCGTGCTGACCTCTCTGTTGTGCCTAGGTAGGGCTGCGACGTGTTGATCTTCCGAGGCCGGGCATGACCCAGGAAAGTGTGTCCGGCCAAATGGGATCGAGCGTGTTGGGTAATGTGGTGCACCCCTGCAGGGAAGTTTATCTATTTGAATAGCCGTGATCTTCGGTAACATGATGACTTGGAGTTGTACCTTAACCTTATGACAACTAGAATTGGATACTTAATAAAACACACCCTTCCAAGTGCCAGATATAACCCGGTGATCGCTCTCACACGGGGCGACGACGAGAGGATCGCCGGGTAGGTTTATGCTATGCGATGCTACTTGGTGAACTTACCATCTACACTCTTCTACATGCTGCAAGATGGATGCTGCCAGAAGCGTAGTCTTCGATAGGATTAGCTATCCCCCTCTTATTCTGGCATTCTGTAGTTCAGTCCACCGATATTGCCCCTTTACACAGATACCCATGCATATGTAGTGTAGATCCTTGCTTGCGAGTACTTTGGATGAGTACTCACGGTTGCCTTTCTCCCTCTTTTCCCCCTTTCCTTTCTTTATGGTTGTCGCAACCAGATCTTTGGAGCCAGGAGCGACGCCACCGTCGGCATTTACTCCTACTACATTGGAGGTGCCTACTACTACGTGCGGGCGGCGCAGCGACCATGAGTAGTTTAGGAGGATCCCAGGCAGGAGGCCTGCGCCTCTTTCGATCTGTATCCCAGTTGTGCTAGCCATCTTATGGCACCTTGTTCAACTTATGTCTGTACTCAGATATTGTTGCTTCTGCTGACTCGTCTATGACCAAGCACTTGTATTCGAGCCCTCGTGGCCCCTGGCTTGTATTATGATGCTTGTATGACTTATTTTATGTTTAGAGTTGTGTTGTGATATCTTCCCGTGAGTCCCTGATCTTGATCGTACACATTTGCGTGTATGATTAGTGTACGATTGAATCGGGGGCGTCACAGGGTGGATGAACAGGACCCCGTGGCGTTTCCTCTGGATGAACAGGACCCCGATCGATCGAGCCGGTTGGGGCTGGATGAACAGGACCCCGTGGAGGGTAGGATGAACAGGACCACCACATGGAGGCGGGATGAGCGATGAAGCGGTGGAGGGCTGGATGAGCGGTAGGCCATGGAGGGGTGGTTGAACAGGAGCCCGTGGAGAGGGCTGGTTGAGCGATGGCTGGTGGAGTAGCGCGCGGTGGAGGCTGGATGAACAGGAGCCCGTGGATGAACAGTCGCAGGTGGAGGCTGGAGGAGGTCGACGGTGGATGAACAGTAGCCCGTGGAGGCTGGAGGGGGTCGACGATGGAGATGAACAGTATCCCGTGGAGTCCCGTTTTGTGGTACGCCACACCCCTCCCGATGAACAGGACCCCCGTTTCGACCGTAGCGCTCCAACACAAGTCCGTTTTCCTCCGTTTTGCGGTACCACACCCCTCCCGATCAACAGGACCCCCGTTTCGATCGTAGGAGGTCCGTTTCCTCCGTTTTGTGGTACGCCAGACCCCTCCCGATGAACAGGATCCCGTTTCGAACGTGGCCGGTCGAACACAATGCCGTTTCCTCCGTTCTACGGTACGCCAGGCCTCGTTTCCATCGGCTGTTCCGTCCAAGCCGGTTGGCTCCCACGCGTTCCGTTGCCTCCCGATGAACACGACGCATCCTGTTGCCTCCCCATGAACACGACGACGACGTTGGTTCTCCATTCCGACCCAGCCATGTACACGAGCCCTGGTCGTATGTACGCGCGAGTAGGCGTTCGAGACCCCGCCTGTATGTACATACGTGGCCATATTTACTTTCTTGCACCCTGGCCGCTGTACGTACGTGTACATGCTATGTGCGCGCCTCTACTAGGACACGTGCGCGCCCCTACATCGACCAGTATATCCGTACACATTCGCGACCAGAATGACAACGCTACGTACGCTTCGACCAGGTGGGTCCCGACTGTCAGGCACTTCCTTGCGTGCGAAGATGTAGCTGGTGGGTCCCATCAGTCAGGGGGCAAATCATTTTTTGCGGGACGCACTTCCTTGCATGCGAAGATGTGGCTGGTGGGTCCCAGCGATCGAGAAAGCGTTTTTTCGCGAAATATGGTGGCCCGTCTGGTGGGTCCCCGCTGTTCGGTGGAGGAATAATTATTTTGCCCGTAATAAGGAGGCACTTCCTTGCTGCGGCCGTGGACCCAGCTGTCAGCCTCTCCACGTACATTCCACGTCCGATGGAAGCCGTTCCTTGACCACGTTGACCACACCGTGCCGAGAGAACCAGGGCGGTGGACGACGGCGAGGCCTAGGAAGGGGACGACGTGGAGCCTGGGAAAAGGTGGTAGTGGATGCCCACGCGTAGAGGAGTATGAGGGTTCACTGGTTCGCTGCGGTGTGAGGCTGCCGTTGCCGCAGAATAACAGGGGCTGTGGGTGAATAGAGGGATGGCCTGGCCAGCGGTGGGAGTAGTAGGGGGTGGTGAGGCCTCCGCCGCATCGCAGCTGACCACGGGAGACAGGAGCACGAGGCACGACCGGCGCTGGTTTGGGCAGCTGGAGCAAGAAGACCAGAGGTTGAAGAAGCACTACGGCCGTTGGATGGACATCGTACGGTCACTGGAGCTAGAATCGTGCTTATTGACTAAGTTAACAAAGCCCTCCATCCCCGTCAACTTAGTAGGCCCACAAGTCAGCCTGCCCCTATACTGGGTCCTAGCTAGCAGGGGGAGTATTCATTTTTTTGTGCGTAATAAGGAATATCTTCCTTGCGTGCGAAGATATAGCTGGTGGGTCCAAGCTGTCAGCGGCGGTAACGTTTTTTTTCATGAAATACAGAGGCCCTTTCGGTGGGTCCCAGATGTCAGGTGGAGGAATCATTATTTTGCGCGTAATAAGGAGGCATTTCCTTGCGTGCGGCCGTGGACCCAGCTGTCAGCCTCTCCACGTACAGTCCATTTCAGATGCATGTCGGTCGTTGACCACGTTAACCAGGCCGCGCCGAGAGCACCAGGGCGGTGGACGATGGCGAGGCCTAGGAAGGGAACGACACAGAAGCAGGGAAGACTTGGCAGTTGTTTCCCACGCGAACGGTTCGTCTGCCATCGCCGGAGAATAACAGCAGGTGTGGGTGAGTAGAGGGATGGCTAGGCCAGCGATGGGAGTACGATGGGGCGGTGAGGCTGTCGCGGCAACCTGGCAGCTCTTGAGGGAGGAGGGAGCTGGCAGGCCCACTGACGCTTGTTTGAGCGGCTGGAGCAGGAAGAGCAGAGATTGAAGAAGCACGACGACCGTTGGATGGAAATCCAACGATCCTTTGCTGTCGTCAACCTTTTTTAGGAAAGCCTCAAATCTGTGGAAAACATCATACATCCCATCTGCCATTATTTCTAATAATTTACAGCCCATTTGCTAATTCTTAAGGTTTTTTTGGAGCCCATATTCTTTTTGTTAGCATTATAGCCCATATTGTGGCCACGGTTATAAAATTATACGAAATTTTGCATATTACGGTGCGGTCCGAACTGTTTTTAATCCTGAAATTTCGAGTCACATTCAAACTGATTTAAAAAATAAATGTACATCAATATAAAATCCAACAAATTGTCCGCGCATAAAAATCAATGCAATTTAAAATCTCGAAATGAAAAAAAGAAATTTGAAACTAATTGCCGGTTTGATGTGTTTTAAAAATGTACAACCCATTTCTCATTACTGACAGGCCATTTTCTCGGCCAGCCGAATGAAGCTCTCCTCGTCTTGAAAGATTTGCAGCACAACAGGCCTGACAAAGCGACTTACTTGGCAAATCACAAAAAAACTGGGCTGTGATCGTGGACCCAGCTGCGGCCGTGGACCCAGCTGTCAGCCTCTCCACGTACAATACTCTTTCGATGGAAGTCGGTCTTTGACCACATTGACCACGCCGCGCCGAGAGCACCAAGGCGGTGGACGATGGCGAGGCCTAGGAAGGAGACGACGCGGAGTCGGGGAAGACGCGGCAGTGGATGCCCACGCGGAGAGGAGTGCGAGGGTTCACTGGATCGGCTGCGGTGTGAGGCTGTCGTCGTCGCAGAATAACAGGGTGTGTGGGTGAGTAGAGGGATTCCCTGGCCAGCTGTGGGAGTAGTAGGGGGCGGTGAGGCCTCCACGGCATCATAGAAGGCCACGGGTGGTAGGAGTACGCGACACGACCGGCGCTGCTTTGGTCAGCTAGAGCAAGAAGACCAGAGGTTGAAGAAGCACTATGGCCGTTGGATGGACATCGTACGATCACTGGAGCTAGAATCGTTTATATTGACTAAGTTGATAAAGCCCTCCGTCCCCGTCAACTTAGTAGGCCCACAAGTCAGCCACCCACTATGGTGGGTCCCAGGTAGCAGGGGGTATTCATTTTTGTGTGCGTAATAAGGAGGCACTTCCTTGCATGCGATATAGCTGGTGGGTCCGACCTGTTAGCAGGGCGAACATTTTTTCACGAAACACAGAAGCCCTTCCCACGTACAATCCACGTACAGTGCATAATAAGGAGGAACTTTCCTTGTGTGTGACCATGGACCTCATGGGTCCCAGCCGTCAGGCTCTCCACGTACAGTCCTCTTCCGATGACTCTCGTATGTTGACCACGCCACGCCGAGCGCACCGAGGCGGTGGACGACGGCGAGGCCCCAGACTGGAACGACTCGGAGATGGGGAAGACGCGGCAGTGGAGTCGCAGACGGAGAGGAGTGGGAAACTTGACTGGTTCGAGTGCGGGGTGGGCCTACACTCGGCAGAGAATAACAGGAGGTGCGGAGTGGAGGGATGGCCTGGCCGTCAGCGGGGTAGCGTTTCGCTAGGAGCGCAAAACAACGCCGCTGGACGCCAAAGGCTAGAGTAGGCGGTCCCGGCAGCACTGGGGGGAGAAGACGAGAGATTGAAGAAGAATGCCGGCCGTTGGATGTAAATCCAACGCCTTCTTAGGCTTCGACCTACTGGCCCACATGTCAGCCAATCCATTTGCTTTTTAGTTCATTTGGTGGGCTGGGTGAAACAATGATGTAGCATCTATGCAGCTCGTTTATATATATGGTAGAATTTAAAGCCCATTTGCATTTTTCTCTAAATCTGCGGACTTGCTGGGCTAGGTGAAAATATCATGTTGGGCTAGACGGAGAAATGTTATAAAAACATAAACACATGATTGCACGTCTATTACTGCATTGGTCAGTAAAATCTTTGCAAGCTTATGTACGCAATCACTAGGAGTTAACTTGCCAAGTTATATATAAACAATTATTATTATTATTTTGTAAGAACTTTCAACTTACGAAATAAAATATAATTTAAATTTGAAGAGTTAATAGTACATAGGGTATTATTATTTTTTAGGCTAGACGTGGGACAGTTGAGTTGGTTCTAGGGAAAAGTACTGGGAGAAAACTCAGTTTACGTCAAAAAAGAAAGTGGGAGAAAATTCAGGGCAAATTTTAGCATGGTCCCTCTTACCTCCCCTTTTCACATGAGAGGTAAGAGTACATAATAGATCTGAGCCATTGATTTGATTAAATAGTGGTCTGATTTACGCTTACCTTCTTACCTCCCATGTGAAAAGAGGGGGTAAGAGGGAGCATGTTAGAATTACTCAAAATTCAGATATAGGATTAATGAAAATGAAAAAATAGAACTAAGCTATATAGGAAGAGGACGAAAGGTTGAACAAAATAAAGAAATACAAATGGATAGGTGGTTGGTCCCATATGTCTGGTACGAGACCTGCTGGGTCCACCTGAGGAGGGGAATATGTTGGGAGGAAGGAGATTCAAAGCACGACAGCCGAGTGAACTAGTTTTTTTAACGGACAAGTGAACTAGTTACATACATAAGCAAATAGCCACTAAAAAAAGCAAACATGTTAATGGGTTCTTAAAAGAAATATTTCGAACAAAACAGATAATTCCGACACTTAGGCTAATGCATGAAACACTCTGATGATAAAGGTGCTTATAAACAGATAAAGTACAACATCTAGACCTTCCTGGCACTCTTGATCATGACGCTGTCGTTGTCCATGTACTCATCGGTTACGGGAAGCAGACACGCCCTCATGTCCAAGATCTGCCTGTACATGTCGTAGCATGCGTATGCGTCCTTGGCCGCGTAGGTTATTTAGGCTAGATTCAGAGGTAACTCCCACGTGTTCAGGTCCTTGGTATCATTGTCTTCTTTCATGTTGGCGTATAAGGGGTCGATGATGGTCTCGGCGAGGTCAACCACAGAGTCCTTCTCCTTCCATGCCGATGATCTTGTATTGCTTCTGGATGTCGACAAGCTTGTTGCACCAGATGGCTGAATCGTCGCGTTCTTCCTTCTCTCCACCGTAGCGAAGGTGCAGTCGGCGCTGCCGATGAAACGGGCGAATGCTCCAGAACCTCTGATGGCCCTACAGAAGTGGTAGATGAGAACCTCGTCACGCACACATACCTGGGCAACGGCGATCCGTTGGTCCCTGTCAGGAGACGAATGGATGGGCACAAGGTCTAGTCCTGCAACCTTGTGCTTTCTCGTCCTGTAGGTACTGCTTGAACTCGGCGAGGCAGAGCTTCACCGAGTCTGGATCATTGATGTACATCACATTCAACTTGGTGCAGCCATAGGACTGAACGGCAAACTCAAAGGGGAACTCCTTGCTAAAGTCCATATCCAGCAGGCTCACCCCTCGCATCGCCATTGGAGTCTCTTCAAGTGAACGAGTATGTAGGCGGCGACAGCAGTTCGTTTTTCAGCTCTTGGGGAACTGGATTCAACAGTAAACTGAGTGTGTACAGGCGACAACAATTACTACCCCTCCCTCGTCCGCTGCACGCCCGGCAGAAGATGCACCCTCGGCGCATTCAAACGCCTCCATTAAGAAACATACTCCGGCTACACGTCGGTTCAAGAGCGGGTCTGTATTGGTACTGTAATAACATGAGTTAGTGGTCACTTTACTTAAATTTAATTAGCTTTAATAGAAATTTTTACTTAAAACAAGCAATGCATTGGCTCGTTCTATCAGTGCCACAGGATCAACACGCACAACAATTAGAATTATTATTCTCAGGACGCACACGATCAGCACATTTGTCGCACTTTCACAAAGATAATACTACCAAGTTTGAACTATTTGTTATGGTTGTTGTCCTCTGCATCATCATGCCGTGTTTCCCAGCTTGCAAGATTCAGAACCAACAAATAAGATCCAAATAAAAAGTACAACAAAGATGCCTACACATCTCATTGATTCCCAGCTTGCAAGATTCAGAACCAAGAAATAAGATCCAAATAATAAGTATAACAAAGATGCCTACACATCTCATTGATTCCCAGCTTGCAAGATTCAGAACCAACAAATAAGATTCAAATAATATGTACAACAAAGATGCCTACACATCTCATTGATTCCCAGCTTGCAAGATTCAGAACCAACCCATTAGAGCCTTTTGATAAAGTGAATATCGGGATTACATCCATGTTGGCTAGCCATGTCATACAATCGAAGAACTTGGCGAATGCTCTTGACCGTCACAACATCTATAGTTGAGTATTCCTGTTTGCACAGCACAAACCAGGAGGGCATGATTTCACTTTAATAGTGGCCTCCTTTACCCAACCTGCAGCTCCACTCGGATGAAGCCTGCCTGGAGTTCCATGATTCAATTCATGCGCCTTTTCTCTGATTCACTGAAATGAAGCAAAGATTGCATCATTCAGCTAGCAAGAAGTACTTGCTCTCGTAAATGGCAGGTTCTTCTTTAGTAGTTGCACTAAAATTGAGGAACATTAAGGTTGGCTGTCCGGCTCATGTAAGGTGCAACTATAATTTTCTTATCCTTTTGTGCAGTTCCACTAAAATAAAGTGCCATTGTGGTGACAATGACGGCTCATCTTGCAAAGGCTAATAAAATGTTGCATGAGATTACCAGCAGAACTTGACGGAGATTTTGGAAACTCCAATCACCATTTTGTGCAGTTCCACCAAAATTGAGAGATGTTGCCCACGTGACATTTTAGTTGAACTGCACAAGACACTCATTCCAAAAAAAGTGTTTTGTGCAGTTCACCAAAAGGTCACAATAGCAACAAGGTGAAATGGATATCCCTATCTGCACAAAAAGATAGAAAGTAAACAGTTGCTGGTCAATAAGAATATGTGAAACAAATACGAAATGAAAAGAAGCATCTTAATTATGTTCATGGCAATCACGCAAGGACAGTAGAAATTTTAAAACGTCAGCAATGCTTCATGTTACCAGAAGCATTACGATCAACAATGAGATTCCTCAAATATGGGAGTACTTTAATGGTGGCATTGCTTGTTTACCAGATACAGTAAATCAACAACAGCTAAAGAGTTGGTTTAAGGGCACGGGACCATGGGGACACCAGGACACTCGGCGTAAAGAAGGAGCAACTTACTTATCATAGTGGGGAAAAGCAGGAGTGCCATTTGTAACACAGTTTAATTGCATCTTATCACTGGAGGCATTAGATTAACAATAACACTGGTTAGACATGTCCCTAAGGTAAGAGTGTGATCGCTTCATTTTACATGCACCCTTACATTAACAAGAGCAAAAGGTTGGTATAAGGACATGCGGCAGTGGACACATCAGCACAACGTACCTACAAGGAGGCATAAAGTGGTGATGAGTTTGTTCATGCTATGTGAGGGCAGCAAATCTAATCCTGGAGACCTTTTACTATGTGAGGGCAGCAAACCTAATCCTGGAGACCTTGTACTATGTGAGGGCAACAAATCTAATCCTGGAGACCTTTTACTATGTGAGGGCAGCAAATCTAATCCTGGAGACCTTTTACTATGTGAGGGCAGCAAATATAATCCTGAGACCTTTTACTATGTGAGGGAAGCAATTCTAATCTTGGAGACCTTTTACTATGTGAGGGCAAGAAATCTAATCCTGGACATACTCTGTTGACTTGTCCACCAGCCGCCACTTTCTATCCTTTTTTCAACCAATAATAGATTTGTTCCTTATCCAGTTTGTACTGTGTTTTCCCATTATTTCCCTTTTCAACCAAGAGACCGGTTGGGTATCCGGTCTCTACTACTTTCACCATATTATTTCCTCTTTGAATCAAGTCCTAGATTCATGCTACAACTTTCCCCCTTTCTTCATTGTTTGAACAAAGCCCGAGATTCAATGCATGAAGTAGCTTTACCTCTAATAATACTAAAAATTTAGGTGGCTTTGGAAGAGCTGATGGGAGTAGAAAAAGATGCACATGCAGACACGTGGGGAGCTGGGGCAGTAGAGCAAGGCCGCTTTCGAAGAACTTATACCTGAGGGCGGCGGCAGGTCGGATCTGCGGACAATACGGCAGGGAGGAAGAAGGGTCGGAAGACCTCCCGAGCCGGCGCTGTGTCGGAAAGAACGGCACGGGCAGAGGATCTGGCCCGCCCCGCAGCTGTGGGTTTCCTCCCTCGCTGGCGATGAACACGTGAACGATGCACCTAGTCCTCTACACACACCAGCCGAAGGGATCCGGTCGGATCTGTGACCAGCGGTGAGCAGAGAGAAAATGTCGCTACCGCTATCTTGTTTATATCTGGAGAGGATGAGAGAATGAAGAGAGCAACCCTAGTAAAGCAAGCGCTCGGGCCCCTGCGTACATATATAGTGGAGTGATTATATTTTTCTCTCCACAAAAAGCGTTTCAATTTGTGTACGTGGCATTAAAGAAAAGAAACTCTCTATTTAAGGTGACTACCTGTACGACTCCTACTTACTACTACTAGTAGTAGTATTGTTCACTTGTGCTCCCCGGCCCTCCATTCATTGAACGACCCCACGGGTGAATAAACATACAGTACTAGTATTTATATAGAACAAACAAGCTCGGACTATTTTCGCGTAGTTAAAAGTTGAGGGCGGGGCTTTTCCCGGGCAGTACGCGCGGCAGTTTTCGCGTAGGCGGTTTGATAGAGAGGCGAGGAGGGTGAGGGAGTAGCGGATTCAACTTACTTACTGCTGTAAAGATCGGGCTGTGCGATTTGAGGGCGCGTTACTGTTTGGATCCATGTGTTAGAGTAAGCTTGGGTTAGTTTTAACTCAACTAACCCAAAAATATCCAAACAGGAGGGTTAGTTTGGGTTAGTTTGAACTCAACTAACCCAAAAATATCCAAACAGGAGGGTTAGTTTGGGTTACTGTTTGGATCCACGTGTTAGAGTTAGTTTGCGTTAGTTTGAACTCAACTAACCCAAAAAAATCTAACCCACCCAAGAGGTGCTTATTTGGGTTAGTTCTTCTTGAGACACTAAAAAACACATTTTTCTCTCGCTCTCCCGCAGCAGATCCCTGCCCACTTCCTCGAAGCTTCTCGTCCTCTCCCTCCCTCCCTCCCTCTCGCACCGCCCATGAAGGCACCTCGCCGTATCCGTGCTCCATCTAACCCTATCATCCAAACACCTCTTTCGCTAGAGTTACTTCAGGGTTAGTTCAGGACTAGAATCTAACTCTAACATTTAACTGAGTTAGAGTATCCAAACATGGCCTTTGGGAGAGACGAGGAGGGAGAAACGATACGGGCTACTGGATTACTAGAGATAGGTGTCGCACGGAAGCAAAGAAATATGGTGATAGCGTAGGTTAGCCATGTACTAGTATGATGTAACTACACTGGGCTGCCGTGTTTCGTACTCTTCCAGTCCACTCTGGAGATGATTGGTTGATTTTATATCGCTGAATAATATAAAATATTATGAGTGCAGACGCTCCACCCCGAGGTTCCTTGCTCCTTCTAAGGTCGTCGGGAATCTATGTTCTTCCACTCTATTTTTTTACGTGAGCTTTGTTCATTCTTTTGCCAACACGCGACACATCTAGCATCAAGGTGCACGTGTCATGCAAGGATCGTTCCATCTATATGAAGAACACATGAGACTGGAACTATGAGACGGACATGTACCCAGGAGTGGACGTGCGGACCTGTGTAACGTAGCGCAGTAAATGAAGTAGAAAGACACAAATAGTATGAACATGCGTGGCGTATAGGCATTTGTCTCTTACTACCACTAAATGTTGTACGTGCAATGCCCGGTGATGTTATGGAGTATGTGACTAAGTACTCTACTACAACTATATTAATTGGAGGCACATATTAGGTTTTATATTTGTTTACGTGTATGCCCCGAGACCTTCCAACTAGACGTGTCTCTCTCCGGTCGCACTTTGTATCGTTCATACCACTAGTACAGTAGTACTACTACGTGTGGTCTCCGACCCAGAAGTGGAGACGCTCTACCACGCTGTTCATGTCCCACTCCTTTCGCTGACGTGTGCGACATCCAGCACGTGCCGTGTGTTTGGCACTCCTTCGTCGTAAGAGTTGAAACGCTAGCATTCATTAGAAATAAAAAATAAATATAAATCACCAGTGATACTATACCACACGGTTTCCTTGCTCCTCGATATCGGAAAGAATACTTCCGCTAAATCGACATGTAGGACGTCGACCATCACAGTCCACTTGCCATGCCCGAGAACTCCAAGGAGAGTCACCCCGGTCGTCGCTACCGCAGTAATTACTAATGAGCCATCAAATCACAGGCCCAACCTTACCTTTGTGAAGTTGCTCGGACAAAGGAACCATCATGACTTTGAATTCCGCTTCTGAAGAAAATTACTGTATCAGTGATCTTGCTAGCTACATGAGTTACTCCAGCAGAGGCCTCCTTTGGTTCATAGGATAGGAATTTTATAGGAATATGAAAATCATAGGAAGTGAGATGACATGCATCTCAATTCCTATAGAGAAAGATATGCCATTTTATGCATAGGATATGAATTTTTCCATTGAGTCTAGGCTAATGTACTAGTAATTTGGTCTAAAAACTACAGTAGTAACTAGTAGTACTGTTACATGCTCATAATTAATTAAACAAACGTACGGGCGACACAGACACACACACTAACTACTACCTCCGTTCCTAAATATTTGTCTTTTTAGAGATTTCAAATGGATGTACATAGGCATATTTTAGAGTGTAGATTCACTCATTTTGCTCTGTATGTAGTCACTTGTTGAAATCTCTAGAAAGACAAATATTTAGGAACGAGGGAGTAGTACTAATACTTCTCACATGCTGGCCAGACGCCGTCGTTCTCCTTCCCGGCTTTGTCGGCAACACCTCACCATGCTTGGATCTCCGCCGACCTCTCCGCAGCAGCGCGTGTGTCCTCTTCTTTCTTGCGGCGGCGGGCCTCTCTTTTCTTGAGTGCTTTCTGACTTTTCTGCTCTCTCTGTGCGGCTTTGGCCGCCTCTTGCTCTACCTCCCATTCGGCCTTGACAGCTTCAAATTCCGCCCGCATAGGTGTGAGGTCGCGAGCGGTGATGAACTCGGCACGGCGGCATGCCACCGCTTGCCTACCATTCTGTGTGCGGTCGTGGGCGGTGAGGAACTCGGCGCGGCGGGATGCCATCGCTTCCTTACCGGTTAGTGTGCGGCACGGTGGCATGAACGACGCTTGGTGACAACTCTGGGGTGGAGTGGCCGGACAACCGTAAAGTGCATTGGTTTGTCAAGAGCTCAAGGACAGAAGACGAAGGAAATATGAATTCCCCTTCAATCCTGGTCATTTATTACCGAGTAAAATGCATTGGCGGTCATTCAACTTGTCTTGATAGCTCACTTTGATCATTGTATATGAGATATGGTGATTATACGGTCACTGGCTCAACGTATAGCTCCCTATTTTCCCAGTTGACCAGTCAAACAGTCCGCATGCGCCTCATCAGCTCGTGTTCTTTATCTATCTATCTATGCGGGCCTACCTGTCAGTGGAGAAAGAAATAAAAACCAAAATTATGCGTATGTGACATTACTGTTTAGACGTTTGCTGGAGGCCTCCGCGAACACCGAGCATGTATTCACCTAGCTCAACACCAACGGTCATACTCGTGACTCGGCGCCTTGCTCATGTATATCGTCCATCACAATGACAATCTATAAAACAGCCTAGTTAGAGAGGGTACTATGGTGCGGAATATGTACTATCATGAGCAACCGATCATAGTGCCACTGCACACGAGTGTGTGTCTGATCGATTCGTCCATTATTCGTAAGTTATGTATGGTTGTGTGGTATCTAATGGTGGTCGTCGAATGGTAGCTGGCGACAAGAGGGGTTGCATGGACGCCTGGTTGTCAATACGTGTCGCATACGCTTCAAAGGCTCGTCATCCATGAGTTCAAATTTTACCACCACGCTTGTCGACCGCCACAGCCTACAGAAACCCCTTCCATCGCAAGCGCGCGCTTCCCGCCTGAAACGATCACCATCTCTCCAGAACGTCAATGCCGCATTCACCGGCCTTAAATGCAAGTGTAGTTGGTGTGTCACTAACATGCAGGCTTGCTGCCCGTTGGGCCCACATGTCAGTGAGAGAACGCACCTGCGGTTAAGTAACTGAAGCAGCATCCGCATTCACACCCGACGCGGCCTCTCACTGGTGCCGGCATTGCAGCAACGTGACGGCCGAGAGAGCGCCACCCGCGCTTCTGTTGGGGAACGTAGCAGAAATTCAAAATTTTCCTACGCGTCACCAAGATCTATCTATGGAGAAACCATCAACGAGGGGAAGGAGAGTGCATCTACATACCCTTGTAGATCGCTAAGCGGAAGCGTTCAAGAGAACGGGGTTGAAGGAGTCGTACTGCCGTGATCCAAATCACCGGAGATCCTAGTGCCGAGCAGACGGCACCTCCGCGTTGATCCACACGTACAGCCGGTGGCGTCTCCCATGCCTTGATCCAGCAAGGAGAGAGGGAGAGGTTGAGGAAGACTCCGCCCGGCAGCACAACTGGGCGTGGTGGTGGTGGAGGCGTGGCAATCTGCGCAGGCTTCGCCAAGCACCGCAAGAGAGGAGAAGGGAGAGACGTAGGGCTGCGCCTGGAGAGGTGAAAACTCATCTGTATGCAGCCCCAAATACCTCAACTATATATAGGGGAGAGGGAGGGCTGCGCCCCCACCTAGGGTTCCACCCCTAGGGGCGGCGGCCAGCCCTAGATCCCATCTAGGGGGGTGGCCAAGGGGGGGAGAGGGGGAAACTTGTCCCCCAAGCTAGGTGGGGCGCCCCCTCCCCAAACCCTAGGCGCCTTGGGCCCTTGTGGGGGGGGGGCGCACCAGCCCACCTGGGGCTGGTACCCTCCCACACTTGGCCCATGCAGCCCTCCGGAGATGGTGGCCCCACTTGGTGGACCCCCGGGACCCTCCCGGTGGTCCCGGTACATTACCGATAAAACCCAAAACTTTTCCGGTGACCAAAACAGGACTTCCCATATATAAATATTTACCTCCGGACTATTCCGGAACTCTCGTGACGTCCAGGATCTCATCCGGGACTCCGAACAACATTCGGTAACCACATACAAACTTCCTTTATAACCCTAGTGTCATCAAACCTTAAGTGTGTAGACCCTACGGGTTCGGGAACCATGCAGACATGAACGAGACATTCTCCGGTCAATAACCAACAGCGGGATCTGGATACCAATGTTGGCTCCCACATGTTCCACGATGATCTCATCGGATGAACCACGATGTCAAGGACTCAATCAATCCCGTATACAATTCCCTTTGTCTAACGGTATTGTACTTGCCCGAGATTCTATCGTCGGTATACCGATACCTTGTTCAATCTCGTTACCGGCAAGTCTCTTTACTCGTTTCGTAACACATCATCCCGTGATCAACCCCTTGGTCACATTATGCACATTATGATGATGTCCTACCGAGTGGGCCCAGAGATACCTCTCCGTTTACATGGAGTGACAAATCCGATCTCGATTCGTGCCAACCCAACAGACACTTTCGGAGATACCTGTAGTGCACCTTTATAGCCACCCAGTTACGTTGTGACGTTTGGTACACCCAAAGCATTCCTACAGTATCCAGGAGTTGCACAATCTTATGGTCTAAGGAAAAGATACTTTACATTAGAAAAGCTTTAGCATACGAACTACGATCTTTGTGCTAGGCTTAGGATTGGGTCTTGTCCATCACATCATTCTGCTAATGATGTGATCCCGTTATCAATGACATCCAATGTCCATGGTCAGGAAACTGTAACCATCTATTGATCAACGAGCTAGTCAACTAGAGGCTTACTAGGGACATGGTGTTGTCTATGTACCCACACATGTATCTGAGTTTCCTATCAATACAATTATAGCATTGATAATAAACGATTATCATGAACAAGGAAATATAATAATAACTAATTTATTATTGCCTCTAGGGCATATTTCCAACAGCTGCATCCCGGTGCAAGCGACTGCTCCGCGTTAATGACACCACGGCTATCGACGAACCTACTCTGGTGCCAGGCGTCCATCCGTCTACCGCGACTCATTGCCATTCACCCGCTATATTAACTTGAGCCCCAGCTCCCAGCCATAGCCAAAGACCCACACTCATTCTCTTCTGGTCCCTTCCTTCTGTTGGCACCACTCCAACCATGGCCTCCGGGCACTCCAAAGCTCTCTTGGACGTACTGTCGCAGGAGCAGACGAAGGACATCGGTGGCTCCGCTCCGGGCGCGCTCCAAAGCTCTCTTGGACGTACTCTCGCAGGAGCAGACGAAGGAGATCGCTGGCTCCCCCCGGCCGCCCTCCGCCGCCACGACCACGAAGCCGGCGCGCGTGCGCGGGCGCAGCCGGCAGCGAGGAAGAGTAGTACACGGTAGGTCGCCACCGCTCTGGTCCCAGGAAGGCCACCGCTCCTCCACTCGATCGGCCTTAAGCTTGGTGGGATAAAATCGTGACCGATTAGCTGCTTGACGGCGACGTGGAGGCGGAAATCTAAATAACCTTGTGCTCCGGAGGAGGAGGTTATCGAGGCGGATAAGGAGGAGGCAAAGGCAATGGCTGGCTTTATCGGGTTCATGGCCGGACATGGTGGTCGGGGCCCGGCGATCGTTTAGATTAGGTTTACAATAGATTTTAGTACGGTTTGTGCGAAATTTGTAATGAATTTCGTCTAGTTTATAGGAAAAGTTCTCGAAATGTAATGAATTTCATCCGGTCAATTTGAAATTTTCTTTGTTTGCATGAATTTCGTCCGGTTAGTTCATATAGTTGTCGAAAGGTATGCGGGCAGCATTGGATGGCATCCACCAGTGTCCTCGGACATATGCCGGTGTAAATTTGAGGGTGACCTTTGGAGATGCCCTAACTATCATGCTATAATAGCTAACAGTGCTCCATTATTTCGCAGGGAACAGTTATCCCTCGATCAAAATCAGATCCGCCGTGTTTCGCACTCCTCCCATGTAAGAGTGTAGACTCTTTCTTACATAAAAATGGAGCAAGTGGACCGCACTGTAGCATGTCATATCACTCAAACTAGCCCGCCTAACGCACGGGAAAGCACCACCCTCGTCATTTTGTTCTGGATTTCTATCAATCGATCGCACGAAAATGTTACGCTTTGCAAGTTCAAAAGGAAAAGGCGACATACTTACAACTCGTACGCGTCGCGTTCACGTCGCACCTCCGACAGTCCAGCTCGCACGCCGCTCACCAGAGCGCGTTGTCTTGCATTTTCACTGACATGTGGGACTGCAATTGAATAAACCATCGATAGCCGAAATCTAATCGCTCGGCGGGCGTCGGCTGATAGGAGAGACGGGGGAGGGAGAAGAGATCGCCCGCCCGCCGTGCACGGACTCCAAGAAATATGTGGTGATAATGTGAGGTGGGCCATGCGGGAGTCCGCACCGCTTCCAATCCCGCTTCTTACCGCCCTGGCCCACCAGAACCCCTCCCCCACCCCACCACCTCCCCGCGCGCGCTCCCCCCTCAGAGGCCAGCTGCCCGCATTCACAACAAGTAGTACCAGTAAAATTCTGGGCTATAAAGGGCATGTACAATGGTTGATAAGATAGTCTTATCATAAGTCTTGCATGTAATTTAGAGATGACAAAAAAACATGTGTACAATGGATCATCTCTTAGCCTTATCTAGTTATTCCTAAAAACATGGTGAAACATATTGTGCTAAGATATCATCTCTTGTCTTCTCGACAAGCCCGCTTATGTGGAGGAGAGAGAGGCATTGACAAAGTCAAGGAGTGGGATCTGCAGGAGCTCGTCTCTACACGTGCTCCTAGGTATAAAAAAACTAATTCTAAAAAAAGAGGCATAAAAAAATTGTGTCTAAAGAAAGAAAGGTAAAAAAAATTTGAGAGGAAATAGATAGAGAGAAAGTGAGAAAAAGTTGTAACCTTATATTCAACACTATGGTAGTATTACATGAGGAAGGAGGGAGTGGTGCACATGCCAAGTTCACTGGGCTGCCGTGTTTCACACTCCTCCGTCGTAACAGTGGAGACAATAGGTTTCATAAAAAACAAACAATGAATACTCGTTGCTCGTCCACTATATCGTAAAGAATACTTTCATTCACCGACATGTGGGACATCGACCATCCTGGTCCACCTGCCATGCACAAAATTATCCTGCTCCACCCCGGTCATAGCGCAGGCTCAACCTTTCCCACTGTAAGTTAGTCGGACGAAGGAACCATCATGACTTCGTTGAGTTCTGCTTCTTCAAGAAAACTTCCTCTACCCGCAGTACTGCTACCACACGCGAAGACTGGACGACACTGTACCACATCATGTCACTAAAACCCACTAGGCCAAACTAGCCCGCCTAGGATCTGTACTCCCTCCGTTTCAAAGTTAGTAGTACAAAGTTGGCTCATCTATTTTGAAATGGAGGGACGTCTCTGTACTGCTATGACTTTGTGTTGTACGTCTCTGTACTTTTGCTACGATTTTCCTAACCTATGAACCAAATAAGGCCTGAATGTATCTGTGCCGACTATTGTCTGATCGATCGCTAAGCCTACAATTTAAGGAGCTTGGGCTATTGGCCGATCGACAACGGATCAGTATAAGCGTACCACGAGCTCAATAGTCCCAACATTTCTCTTCGGTGAGTGTTTTGCAAGTACTATAGCTCGCACAGTAGCTAGCCTACTAACACCAAGAATCATCAAATAAGCCCTGCTGATATGATAAACAGTTCAAACTTACATCTAAGCATGCCATATATTACATCAAAAGCTGGTGAGGATACATCTATTTCCATAACTCGGAGAGGGTTCGCACGATTCACTATCAAACAAAAGTAGCAAGTACCGCCCACACAAGACACTGCACTAGCCCTAAGATGGTTTGATAACATGCATCATTCTGGTAATTAAACACAGGGCAATGCAAACTACCCTGAAGGATTAGCGCGACCAACTATTTCTTGTCATCGATCTCTCGGGCAATGACCACAACACGGACAGCGACATGGGAATCGATCTCTGGGGCGATGTCCACAGGACTGACCGCAACATTGGAATTGATCTCTGGGGCGATGTCCACAGGATGGACAACGGCATCGGAATCGATCTCCGGGGCGATGCCAACAGGACGGACCGCGACATCGAAAATGATCTCTAGGGCGTTGTCCACAGGACGGGCCGCGACATCGGAATCATCAAGGACGTCCACTGGCACCTGCACAACCCTAACATATTAGCAAGCACATTGCAAATAATCAAAAACCACAACTTTCGGTAATAAGACATTATTTTTTACCTTGTGTAGCTCACCGGGGGATCTGATCCCTCCGGGGGCCATCTCCTCGTCCGCGATGGGGGCCATCACCTTGCCAGGGGAATACTGCTTCTCAACGGCGACTATCTCGTCAAACTCAGCCTTGAGCCTCACAAAGGTGGCCATCAGAGTTTCTGGGGTAGGCACAGTGGGGCCCTTGTTGTTCTTCCAACTTTCTTTGAGGAGTTCGTCCGCCAACGTCGTCAACTCTTTGGCCAGTGCTTGTTTCTTGGAGTTCTTCGTTTCCATGGGCTGACCCGCCAACATGGCCAACTCATTGGTCGGTACTCACTTCCTAGAGATCGCTGTCTCCAGTGGGTTGTCCGCCGGCAACTCTTTGCCTAGTGCTCCAGGATCCATCAATGAACTGACAAACAAAAAGCAATCGAAAGGAAACCACAATCGCAATAAAAACGGGAAAAGAATAGGCTGCGAGAATCGGTCGGTGCTTCACAAAAATAAGATTCTTGGAATGAAAATATAGCAGCATCACTGATTCGCCCACCTTTCCTTCGTCGGTACAGAAGAAAAATGGCAGAAATGAGTAGCACAGGTGAGGTTTTCTTCAAGAAAGGGGAGAAAGGGCTTCAATGAGGCGTTCGGTGAAATGATGGTTGCTTCATCTAGTCCAACTTCGAGGCCACTTTACCACTGCTGGTAAAGGTGTGGGTTTTGTGATATGACGGGTCATGACGGCCACACGGGGGTGACCGGTGAGTTTCGACTGTAGCACCTCGCTGTGATTTGGTGGATGGCACGCGGGCTCGGATGCTTTGATGTCCCGCATGTAGATAGAGCGGCTAGTCATATAGGAGTGGTAAATATTGTGCACCGCGACCAAGGCGGAGAGGAAAATGACAGAACTACGTAATTAATGCATGAATTTAATTAGGGTAGTTTTGTAAAGTACGAGATACATTCCTCCAATCGCAAAATGCCTTGGTTGATGAGATTTGAGATTTGAGCCCTATAAACCGGAAGGGAGATTTGAGATTTGAGATACTGCACGCGGTGTAGTCTAGTCACTTGTTGGAATCGCTAGAAAGACTTATACCGCATGATTGTTTGCTTCTTACTACTGCGTACTACTTCGCCGACATGTGGGACAGCCAGCAGCATCCGGGTCGATGTAATACGTGTCATGCACCAGATTAGAGTGCGGAACGGAAGGGCGGCATCACCCCGGTCGTTGGCCAGCCTCGGCGCGGAGCAGTCGGTGCACCGGGAAGCGGCACTGTCTCGGCCATCGCGCCGCTTCAAAGCCGGCACCAATGAGAGGTCGCCTTCGCTCTAGCCGTGCATTAATGCGGCACTTACGCTCCAGGGCGACACTGACCGTTTCACGCGGGAAGTGCGCGCTGGCAAGGGAGTATAGGTTTTGAACCGTTTCATGTGTAGTACTGGTAGTTTGCAAAACTACTCAATTATTGCACTCAGTTTCCTAAGAAATTGTGGTAAAAAACGTTACTCCACAGCCCGCTTCCCTTCTCCTTCCTCTTCCACCGCCCGCGCATGTCTGCGGGAAGTGACCGGTCAACCCTTATATAGGAGTGCTAGCACAAAAAGATGCATGCATGACCACTAAAATTTCCAGATTAAACAGCCGCTCCGGCGGGAGTATGGCGTATGTTGTTACCTTCGGCCATGCCATGGCTACCGGGCGACGGCGACCAGAGAAGAGGCGGCGGGAGGGGAATGAATGCAGCTACTGTTTGGGTTCACCGTCCGGCTTAAATAAAGGTGCAGCATCACGTGTACCCGCGGGTGCACAAATTCTAACATACATGTCTGCTTAAGTGAGCGTCACGTAACTGGTGTGTGTGTGTGTGTGTGTGTGTGTGATTCTGAGAGACAGAGTGCATGTGTGCGACTCTACTCTTCAGACATGTACACAACCTTTTGCAAAATTACCATAGTTTGCTTTCTATCCGTCAGATATAGATCAGACGGTCTATATTACAAGATGGCAGGCACACCATCATCGCCAACTCGGTTTTTTCTAAGGGTACAAATGATAAGTTTGCTAAATACTAAAGTAAAGTGGAATTTGTCCATGTTATACAAGTAAATTAAGGTGATTGTTTATCATACGGGTAAGGGTGGTAGGAACAAATGCTCCGCCTAGAGCATGTGTATGTGAGATGGAGTCTCAGTGTGTGCGTATTTTTGTGTGTGGGGGAGAGATAGAGAGACAGATGGAGTCTTAGTGTGTGTGTGTGTGTGTGCGCGTGTGTGTGTGTGACGGAGTCTTACTGTATGTGTGTGTGTGTGTGTGTGTGTGGGTGGGTGTGTGCGTGCATGCGTGCGTGTGTGCATGTGTGTGTGTGTGTGTGTGTGTGTGTGTGTGTTTGTTTGTGTGTGTATGGGTGTGTGTGTGTGTGTGTGTGTCGCGGGGTCCTCGGTGGCGGATGTAATTTAAGTGTGCATGGCTTCATCATAGAGAGGTGATGTGAGTGTCAGAGGCCACCAACGATGGGGTGCGAGAGAGAAAATGCCTGAGAGAGGGAAGAGAAGGTGTGCGCGTGAGAGTAGTCGACATCGAGAGAACGTATTTGTTCGAGAGACACCAAGGAAGACTACTATATATCGATGGTGCATGTAGGCGGGAATTAAACGAAGGGATGGTCTTATTGGTTTTGGGGATATAGGGGAAGAGTGAGGGGGGGGGGGTAGGTACAAGGAGATTGTTAAGTGTGAGTGTATTTTACCCATCCAGGCGGAAGTTATGTGCACACAAGAAGAGAATGATTCGATGTGGCGTTAGGGTTGAGGGTAATTAACAACGTATGGAGACATAGAGACCTTCAACGTGCATGTGTGAGAGGTATACATGTATACGTGGGATGTGTGTGTGTGTGTGTGTGCGCGCGCGCGCGCATGATCGAGATAAAAGAAAGAAGACATAAGTCATAAGCTAAGATCAACTGCATGGGAGAGACGGATCGGTATGACAATATGCATGCATGCGAGAATGCAGGGAAGAAGGCCCGACAATTGAGCATGTGTTTTTGTCTTTAAGAGATAGTGGCGTGGGCTGGAGCATGCATCTATGGCGAGCAGAGGGAGTGAGGCACAACGATTGTGCAAAAGAGATCAACCTATAAATGAAAGAAGGTTGATGGAGAAACAGATAATAGAAAGATAAAGATGCTAGCTAGTGTGCGTTAGAGATAGGAGTCGAGTGGATCAGAAGGCTGAGTTATGGGTGTGGGTGTGAGAGAGATGAAGAAAGGGTGCATGTGACTCACATACAAACAAATATCGGAGAGAAATGAGATCCCGAGAGGCGGAGTTTTGTGTCTGAGAGAGAAAGATATTTCAAAGCGAGAGTGATAGCTAGAGAAACATATGATGGAGCATAAGATATCTCTAGGGAGAGACAAGGTGTGTGAGCGACATGCAAGAGAACAGTGGAGAAATATGAGACCCTGGGAGACAGAGTTTGTGTTTGTGTGTGAGAAAGAGATATTTAAGAGGAAAAGTCGTAGGTTCTCATACCTAAGGAGCGAAAGACATATCTGTATTAGGGGTGTGCTAGTGGCACATAGGGGAATAGTAGAGAGAAATGAGACCCCGGAAGACAAAGTTGTGTTTTTGTGAGAGAAAGAGATTCCACATGGAGAATCATAGTTAGGGACACATAGCAGGGAGTGAGATATACTTAGAGAGAGATAGAGTGATGAAGGTCGAGGGAGAGAGTACCATCAGTGTGTTACGAAGAGAAAAGATCATTGTCGACATACAGGAATACCCGAGAGACGATGAACGTGTACAGGTCTAGAGAGATAGTCCTATATAAGCATGCGTGATAGTTATATGAGATGAATATCTGGATTAAATGGGATTCTAATATTTAAAATGGAGATCACGACATCGATAATATCATAACGCAAATTGGTGTATCAGACATGCATATTCATTTGAATTTGGGGACACGTGTAATGTTATATAGTTTATCAATATTGGTGATCCATATATTCTTTAATTAGAAACAATGCATGGTTTGTATGCAATTAATGTCTAAACGAGATACATATATGTTGCGTGTGTGAAACACATTATACATGTTTGAGAAGTAAAAAAACCCGCATGAAACACACATTAATTGGAGACAGTTAGCGAGGAATGCATATATTGGATTTCAAATATTTGAAAATCCAAATTGATGGATACAACCTTATGAATCCGAGATCATGCCATTTGTAAACCATATTTATCTATAAAGGGTGTTGTGATTTTGAAAGTATATATAAAAAATGATGTATATAGAATTTTATTCCAATCGAAAATGGATCCCTTGAAAAATAGAATACAAACGGGATTCGAATTGAGTTGGCACTGTAAACGTGCACTCTGCAAAATTTGAACGAAGCCGGGAAAGTCGCAGTAACCGCCCGAAACCAAAATCTGCGAGATGGAAATTACTACTGCCTATCCCTGCCACGCAAAGCCTATCTGCTCGATTTATATAGGTTTCGATAGGGGTAGGTTTGTAATTTCACTCAAACGTGACATAACCGCCTCTCACGCGGATTCATACACGGTGGGCACCAAAACACAGTGTGTCCTCGGCCAAAATCGACTCCACCCCGATTCATACACGGTGGGTGCCAAAAACACAAACTCTCGTCGGCAAATATTCGGTGTATGCGAGATTACCGTCCTATCGCCAACCGACTAATATTGCTGTGATGTAGGAAATTTGAAACGGGGGCTAAGTTTGTAAATTTCCTCGCATTTGAGACAAGCGCACCCTGAAGACATGGTCCCCCCTTCCTCTCCACCTCCATTTCCCCATTCGTACTCCATGGGCGCCAAAACACCCTCTCCACCCCAGCCTCCTCCGTCCGCCACCCCATCCACCGCCGTCCTCCTCCACCATGCCGGAGCTGATACCTCGACGTCGCTGTCCATTACAAGAGGTCGACCTCTCTCATCCACGGCTTCGGTCCGGGATCCTTGCATCCCGTCCTCTCGCTTCATCCCCGCCGTCGTCCACCTTGCCGGCGCCGCTCCTACGATCGTCTCGTCCACCGCGCCCCGCCGCCACCGTTTACCCTCCTAGATCTGCTTCCACGCCGCCGACAGCCATCGCTACCGCAGCACCGTCAAATTCTCAGCAGATGCATACACGGCGTCGCACCAGAGGCGGTACTCTTTCGTATCTGCTCAACTTATTTATCGCAGCAAGAAAATAGATCGCCACTGCTTTACTCTGATTTCTTGTCCATCACTTACTTGCTAGTTGAGAGCAAACATTGGTTGTGAAGTTGCCTTTGTCCGGTTTGCACCTTCAGATCCGCCATGGCAGGCTCAACACTATACTCCCAATGCTTATGCTTTTCGCCTTTTATATTCCACACAGTTAAATCACAGTAGACTAAATTTCAAAATTGGGCCAGTCGATTTTTCAGAGCTCGCCGGAGTTTGCCGGTGCGAACGAAGGGGCTCGGGTGGGGACTTTGGGTATTGGGGGGGGGGGCGGTGGTGGGTCCTCGCCGAATGAAGAAAACTCGACGCTGGTGGGGGTGGGGGGTGGGGATGGGGGTGGGGGTGGCGGAGGAACACAGGCGGTGGGTGCCGATGGTCCAGTCGGCGGCCCGTGCGGTGTTCTGTATGGGAAGAATCAGAGACGAGGAAGAATAAGGGTTAGGAGACGTAGGATCTTCATCCAACCGCCTGAAATGGTCGACTGACCCAAATGCAGACATGCCTTTATATTCAGTACCATCATCATACCTGCTTAGCACTGCTCGTGAATCCATCAAGCTAAACAACGTGCCACTCATAATTCTAAACTTGTTGCTCAAGTACGAATCTGATATGATGCTGATATTACTAAAACGGATAATATTTAATTGGTCAGCTAATGTTCCTACTTTACTTTTGAAAAAGCACGTGGACCACATATAGAGAGACAACAGGGAGTTGCTTTGTTAATGCGCTCTAGTTCATCATGTGTGGGCACTGCGCAACGGACATTTTATTATCCAAAATCTGCTTGCTCTTCTTTACCATGTTCCTCTTCCGTTCTTCTTTAATAAGTACTCTCTCCGTTCCTAAATACAAGTATTTGTATAGATTCCACCATGGACTACATATGGAGCAAAATAAGTGAATCTACACTCTAAAATGTATCTGGATACATCTGTATGTGATCCATAGTGGAAATCTCTACCAAGACTTATATTTTGGAACGAACGGAGTATGATAGTAGTACAGTATGTTCCTTGTAGTGAAGATGAGCAGGGACATTTGCAGTGTAGAGGTCTATACAGTCGGTTGGTATGGACATTTTGAACTCGTCGGGCCTCTTTGATTTGTAGGATTTTGTAAACATGGGAATTGGATTTGTAGTGGCCTGCCCACTTGAATCCTATAAGAATAGTAAGGAAATGCGAGGAACCGTGTCGCCTTTGAGAGTTACACTGATATTAACAGTAGCGCACCTTCAGTTGAAGAGAGCTGGTATCCGAAGCCTTTCTAGCCGTACCGTCAATACTAGCACATATATTCCAGCAAGTTCCACTTTGCTGATTTTACTCCGATGCTTATGGTTTTCCCGTTATATCTACACTATGATCTGTGTAGCTGTTTGTGTCGCACTAGCAGCAGTCCACTCTTGAAGCTAAACACCGCAATGACTTACAAAATTGGCACCAAGGCATTGAGTGCCATTCTGGATGCAATGAAACTCATACGCTCCCCACCTGTTTACTCTTGTTGAGAATACGATCCTAATGACTCTTGTTCAAAATTGCCACATATAGAGAGACAACATGGAATTGCATTCCTTTGGGCGCCGTGATTCATCATGAGTGGCCAACCAACATTGTATGCAATTAAGCAAAACCTCAAGAATATGCTTCCTCTTCTATTCTTTAACATGTTCCTCTTTTGTTATTCTGTATTTAGTACGTACAGTATGTTCCTTGTCAGGAAGGGGAGCAGGAACATCTGCAGTCAACAGCTGATAGAGCTGGCATGTACTTGATCGATAGGCTTTCAATTACTAGCGGCAATACAACACCGTATTTTCAAGCCAGTTCCACTTTCCCGATTTATATATCTTGGTTATGGTGTACCCCTTTTATGTACACTATGATCTGCCTAGTTGCTGTGTGCTCTTGTTATCATGGTTTGGCAATAAACTCTCTATACAGCATATTTTGAACCTATCATCTGCCAAATCCTTACTTCTGGAGCTTATTTTTTTTTGTGTTCTTGTGCCAGATTATATAAATGCATGCACCATATTACAGCACACATGAGCTCTCTCATAAGAATCCAGTGATAGCACACAAGTGTTTACAAGGGCGCCCCTATATTAGAATATCCTCTGCATTACAAAGATAATCTCACAATTGTTTATGTTTTCATGGTTCTCAGGTATTATACATAATTATAGTGAATATCAGAATCCGCGCATCAGAAGAATATTGTGGAACACTGCAATGACTTACAAAATTGGCAGCAAGGCATTGAGTGCCATTCTGGATGCAATGAAACTCATACGCTCCCCACCTGTAGATTCTTGTTCAGAATATGATCCTAATGAATATTTTAACCTCGAGGAGTCAAAGGCAGATGGCCTGTCATGTTCACCCATCAAGGTGTCTGCTCTAATTTGGCAAAGTTTTATTGATTGCGCGTATCTTGCATATGTTGTCTTGCATTTCTTCTACTTTGTTGCACCGCCATCTGCTTAGTTTACTCATCATATATGTCGAGATGACATGCCCATCCATTATCAATACATATTTCATCTGTCATCATACCATGTTTTTTCACTCAAATGTTGTTCTTGTGCATCAGACATCAAAAAGGAAGAGGGTGATTGCCGAACCTGAAGGAGCACCAGCAAAGTCCTTGAAAAACGTGGTTGTGCCGGAGAAATTAGACGGCACCGCACTTATATTGGTTGTACAACCAGTGACACAAAATGTAGGACCGACTCCAGCAGACTGTACACATACTCCACTGGCCACACCACTAGCCCCACCACAAGGACCTGCACTCCAGCAAAAGGTATGCCAATTTCAGTTGCCATAGCACCAGCCGTACCACAGAAAAATCCCACTCCTGCAAAAAGTACAGCAAGTCCACCGGCCGAAGACCTATCCCAACTTCAGAGACGGCCAATTCCTGTAGATTGGTACCCCATTCCAGTTATTCCCAGTTTAAAGGACAATGCTTTCAATGTTGTTAGGGACTACGTGCATATATTCCCATCATGGGAAGATTATAGTGAAGACAAACACCATTTTCACATCTTCCTGCCCCACTTACGTGTAAGTGCTATTATTCATGGTGATTATTTTCCTGTTTTCTACTGATTGAACACATCAATGATTTACATTACATTGTTGTAAGTAGGCGAGGGTCAATCTGGATAGTTATGACGAGCAAAGCTTGCTTGCGCTTTTCAAGGAAGCATTGCAATAGTACCGGTGTTACCTGAGGAAATCACACTCTGATGGCAAGTCTATAAACAAATTTCTGGTGATGTCTCCTGTGCTAAATTTAGAAGACGTTGAATGGAAACACCTTGTTATGCACTGGTCTCATTCCAAGGATGAGGTATTGTCTATGATATCACATGATAATTTGAACTTCTACTTTTCCGCATGTGCCTTACGGATCTTTTTTGCAGGAAATCTGCTCAAAAAAGAATTCCGGTTTGAAAAGAACGACAGGATATCGCTAATATGCTGCCCGCTGCTTTGCTCTTGTAGTACCTGTTGTCCTGTATCACTGTACTTGCGTACATACCTGGTTCATTATGTGACAGCAGTATGCATGATAGCTTGCTTATCAATTGCTCGCTCCAAATTACGTGATCTATATGAATGGTTACATTAGTGTAGAATATATCCAATGCCAATGAATTTTTTTAGCTCTGCATTGTTCTTGTAAGTACCTGTTGTCCTTTATCAGTGTACTTATATTGACAGGTAGTTGTTCATGTACCATCACTTTGCAGCTTATTTTCCTTTGCCCTCCATTTTCTACACATAAGATCTATATTTACTCTTACCATAAGGTTGGATAACACCGATGATACTGAAGAAGTTTAGCTCTAAATTGCTCTTGGCTGTACCTTTTGCCTGTATCGCTGTACTTACATTTATAGGTACTTGGTTATGTGGCATCACTCTTCATGTTATCTTAAATATTCTCCATTTTTTCTTAATTGTCACATCTATATTTACTCTTAACAAAATGTAGAATAAAGGCAATGCTTATGAAGAAGATTATGTGGTAAACTTCTTGAATTGCCCCCCCATCAGCATGGACAAGGGCTTTATAGAGCCTGCCTTCACCAATAATGTAAGTTTGTCCTTCTCAAGCCTTCAAACTTTGTTGTGTATATTTGGTTAGGCATGACTGCAAATTTGTTTATTTTTGGTTTTTGCATCAAATTGAATGTTTAAAGTTTATTATGTACTCCAGTTCATAAAAAAAGTTTGTCCTTCTCAGTTTAAGTTTTTAGTTGTACAACCAAGTTCCTTCTTCATACCATGTAAATTAAACTATACAAAGCAAGTGATCTTATTTGGCCAATCTGAAATGGGATAAATTGACAGCACACTAACCATTGATACTTATGAGTTCTTAATCTGTAATCTAGTGGTGTCGTGAAGCTGCCAACTCCTTCACAATGTCATTTCCTGCCATGTCTTGACCTGAACAATACCATATTGTGTTAATGCTATTTTAAACAGTGTCACTTTATTAAATCGAAGAAATGTGATGAATTGTCAAAGACCGATACTTATATGTGCAAAACTGTCATCGATCACCTTGTTTATCTTTCAGAGTGAGGAGGATATAAGTGTCAAACAAGTGCAGTCTCACCACTTGCTTTCATTGCTTATGCTGCAGCTCCCGGCAGGGCTAACCTTTCTTGAACTCTATTGAAGTGTTGTCGGTTTTGTATATTATTTTGTCGGCGTGTTTAGTTGCCTTTGGTGTCGATCTTTGATGACCATTGTATGTAATCTGCTGTCTGCTTGTGCTTTATTATCATAGTGGCGAACTTTGATGCCCAGTGGATGTAATATGCCGTAATTTCTTTATTGTACAGTCTAGTTTTTTTCTTATTCATGATGCTGCAGTTATTTTACTGTATATATATATATATATCCTGTCTTCGCAGTAAACCAGCCAAACCGTAAAATTACGGTACATAATCGGGCCGTCATCCAAATCACCATGTATGATCCGCATCATGGGCCCCGTCATCTTGGTCCGTTGACAGGTCTAAATGTAAACTGTCCCACTAGTAGATTCGGGCCTTTAATAGGCCGAGTAAACCGCCGGCCCTATTTTCCCAAGAAAACTCAATGGGCCTTTAGGAGGCTGAAAAGAAACGTGCCGAACAGCTCACGGGCCGGCAGCAGGTCAAAATAGACCCCGGCCCATGAATGTGCCAATCAAATCGTGGGCTTATAGCAGGCCAAAATTATCTCGGTCCTTGTTTGGCCCAATCAGATTATCGACTGCGAGCAGGCCGGATGCAAACCGGTCCGTAGTTAGGCCCAACTATATGACGGGCTTTTAACAGGCCGAAATTAATATAGGGCCAAAATGTTAAACGAGCCCTTAACAAGCCAAAACTAATATCAGGCCGAACTACTAAATGAGCCTTTACCAAATGGGCCCAAAAGCGTAGCGTCCAGTTGACGGGCCGAATCTGATATGGGCCGTAATTTAGCCAAAAGCCTCTTAAAGGGCCGGACCTGATCTAGGCCGTAATTTGGCCCAGAACGTGTTAGGCTTTTAACGGGCCGGATCTCATATGGGCCATTATTAGGCCCGGAACGTGGCAGGCCATTAATGGACCGGATCAAATATGGGCCGGCATTTGGCCCAAAACATGGCATCCAGTTAATGGGCCGGCCTACTAGGGTCCTCAAAATCTTGTGGGCCTACAGTTGGGCCGACCCATTAATGTCGGCGAAATCTCGTGGGCCTTTAGCTGGGCCGGCCCATTATGGTCCACAAAAATCTTGTGGGCCTTCACAGGCCAGCCATTATGGCCATAAAAAATCTTGTGGGCCTTTACAGGGCGACCCATTATGGCCCGCAAGATCTTGTGGGCCTTTAGCTGGGCCGACCCATTATGGTCCGCAAAATCTTGTGGGC
The DNA here is from genome assembly GCA_021605145.1 of Aegilops bicornis. Lineage (NCBI taxonomy): Eukaryota > Viridiplantae > Streptophyta > Magnoliopsida > Poales > Poaceae > Aegilops > Aegilops bicornis. Next base: position 532,493,003 of record CM038670.1, read on the forward strand.
CTTTAGCTGGGCCGACCCATTATGGTCCGCAAAATCTTGTGGGCCTTTAGTTGGGCTGGCCCATTTAAACTTTATGGGCCACTTTTGGGCCGATCCACGTGTTAACATATCATAGGCGCATCTCGCCCATTGGATGAGTAACACCTGTGCCAACACGGAGCTGACATGTGTTTCCTCCAACCAATGAGGATTTTGCAAGTGGAAAATCCCCATTGGTCGGGGCTGTTAACGGGTTATCGGATCCAAAACCGGACCCAATAGCTTAACGGTGTTCTATTACGGTGGATGCCACGTGTCGGTCACCCTTGACGAAAGTACTTCTGTGACGCACGATTTATCGCCATGGAAGTGGACACTTCCGTGATGATAATTTTGGTAATGTCATGGAACACTTCTCTGACGGCCACGGTATGACTATCTTAATTCTGTCATAAATTTGTCATGGATGTACATGCATGACAGAAAACGTGACCTACTATGACAAACACGTATCATCATGGAAGTGTATTTTTTTGTAGTGAACGCCATCATATATACATGTACAGGGGAGGCCAAAGGCTAGAATGCAAAAGGCTAAAAGCCACCATAAATATAACTCTAACAAGAGCAACTTCAACAGAGCGATCCATTAAAAAAAGACTTTCACCTCGCTTTATAGATAAAATAAACCACCACAGTCACAAGGTCCAACCAAGTTCATAGCACACACAAGTCCACACACACGAACACACACCAAGTGCTAAAAGATTCAGCTAAGGGCACAACTCAACAAGCCCTAAAGAGAAAAAACAAATGCGGCATGCGGGGCCTTAGATGGCTAATCTGGCTACAATGGCGGCGGAGGGAGCGGCGGCACCAAGCGGAGAGCCAGCACACGAAGATCTGCAATGATGGAGTTGATGGCTTCCCGGTCCGGGGGACGGCTAAGCGGCCGCCAAAGCTACAAGTACCCACACATTTTAAAAATTGCGTCAGTGGCACGTCGGAGAGGCACATGCTGGATGACTAGACGATTGCGGAGGACGCGAAGGGGGGTGGCCTGGATTTCCCCGAAGAGGTGGGGAAGTTGGTGTTGCACCAACACCCTGTGACCTCATGAGCGACTCCACGGAATTGGGCCTTCATGCAAGAGAATAAGATGTGGTTCGAGTTTTCTACAGTCGCACATCAGGGGCAAATACCGTCACCAGGATCATTCCGCTTGAGTACCTCCATGCCAGAGGGAGTACGGCCCCGGATCCACTGCCAGAGGAATATTCACATATTCAGGGGAGGTCAGATACGTCCATTTTGCATCATGCTTTTATATCGATATTTATTGCATTATGGGCTTTTATTACATGTTATGTCACAATACTTATGCCTATTCTCTCTTATTTTACAAGATTTACATAAGGAGGTAGAATGCGGCATTTGGAATTCTGAAATTTGGAAAAGGAGCAAATATTAAAGACCTATTCTGCACATCTCCAAAAGTCCTGAAACTCCATGAAAGTCATTTTGGGAAATAATAAAAAATATCCAGCGGAAGAAGTTCACCAGAGGGGGGCCCCACCTGGCCACGAGGGTGGGGGGCGTGCCCTACCCCCCTGGGCGCGCCCCCTACCTCATGGGCCCCCTGGTGGCCCTCCGATGCCCATCTTCTGCTATACGAGGTCTTTCGTCGAGGAAAAATTCATAAGCAACCTTTCGGGACGAAACTCTGCCGCCACGAGGCGGAACTCATGGCGGAACCAATCTAGGGCTCCGGAGGCTGTTCTACTGGGGACACTTCCCTCGGAGGGGGAAATCATCGCCACCGTCATCACAAACGCCTCCTCATCGGGAGAGGGCAATCTCCATCAACATCTTCACCAGCACCATCTCCTCTCAAAACCCTAGTTCATCTCTTGTATCCAATTCTTGTCTCCATGTCCGGATTGGTACTAGTAGGTTGCTAGTAGTGTTGATTACTCCTTGTAGTTGATGCTAGTTGGTTTATTTGGTGGAAGATCATATGTTCAGATCCTATATGCATATTAATACCCTCTGATTATGAACATGAACATGCTTTGTGAGTAGTTACGTTTGTTCCTGAGGACATGGGAGAAGTTTTGCTATTAGTAGTCATGTGAATTTGGTATTCGTTCGATATTTTGATGAGATGTATGTTGTCTATCCTCTAGTGGTGTTATGTGAATGTCGACTACATAACACTTCACCATTATTTGTGCCTAGAGGAAGGCATTGGGAAGTAATAAGTAGATGATGGGTTGCTAGAGTGATGTAAGCTTAAACCCTAGTTTATGCGTTGCTTTGTAAGGGGCTGATTTGGATCCATATGTTTCATCCTATGGTTAGGTTTACCTTAATAGTTTTGTTGTAGTTGCGGATGCTTGCAATAGAGGTTAATCATAAGTGGGATGTTTGTTCAAGTAAGAACAGCACCCAAGCACCAGTCCACCCACATATCAAATTATCAAAGTACGGAACGCGAATCATATGAACGTGATGAAAATTAGCTTGATGATATTCCCATGTGTCCTCGGGAGCGCTTTTCCTATTATAAGAGTTTGTCCAGGCTTGTCCTTTGCTACAAAAAGGATTGGGCCACCTTGCCGCACTTTATTTACTTTTGTTACTTGTTGCTCGTTACAAATTATCCTATCACAAAACTATCCATTACCACTTATTTCAGTACTTGCAGAGAATACCTTGCTGAAAACCGCTTATCATTTCCTTCTGCTACTCGTTGGGTTCCACACTCTTACTTATCGAAAGGACTACGATAGATCCCCTATACTCGTGGGTCATCAAGACTCTTTTCTGGCGCCGTTGCTGGGGAGTGAAGCGCCTTTGGTAGGTGGAATTTGGTAAGGAAAAAATTATATAGTGTGCTGAAATTACTGTCACTTGTTACTATGGAAAGTAATTCTATGAGGTGGCTTGTTCAAGGTATCTTCATCCCGACCAGTAGAGCAAAGAGTTGCTCCCCAACCTAATGAACCTACTGAAAATGAATATGAAAATGTTCCCTTTGAATTTCCTTCGGGTATGCTGGAAAAACTGCTAGCTAATCCTTTTGTAGGAGATGGAACAAAGCATCCTGATGAGCACCTAATATATGCGGATGAAGTTTGTGGACTATTTAAGCTTGCAGGTATACCCGATGATGTTGTTAAGAAGAAGGTCTTCCCTTTATATTTGAAGGGATATGCATTGACATGGTATAGGCTATGTGATGATACGAGATCATGGAACTATAGAAGATTGAAATTGGAATTTCATCAAAAGTATTATCCTATGCATCTTGTTCATCGTGATCGCAATTATATATATAATTTTTGGCCTCAAGAAGGAGAAAGCATCGCTCAAGCTTGGGGAGGCTTAAATCAATGTTGTATTCATGCCCCAATCATGAGCTCCCAAGAGAAACAATTATTCAAAATCTTTATGCTCGGCTTTACGAAAACAATCGCACCATGCTCGATACTTCTTGTCTTTGGCTCTTTTATGATGAAGACTATTGAATTCAGATGGAATTTATTGGATAGAATTAAATGCAACTCTGAAGATTGGGATCTCGACGAAGGTAAGGAGTCAAGTATTACACCTAAGTTTGATTGTGTTAAGTCTTTTATGGATACCGATGTTTTCCGTAAGTTTCGCACTAAATATGGACTTGACTCTGAGATAGTAGCTTCTTTCTGGGAATCTTTTGCTACTTATGTTGATCTCCCCAAGGAGAAGTGGTTTAAATATCATCCTCCCATAGAAGTAAAAGTAGCTGCACCTTCTAAAGTTGAAGAAAAGATTGTCACTTATAATGATCCTGTTGTTCCTACTTCTTATGTTGAGAAACCACCTTTCCTGTTAGAATAAAGGATCATGCTAAAGCTTCAACTGTTGTTCGTAAAAGTAATATTAGAACTTATAAACCTCCTGACCAAGTTAAAGTTGAACCTAATATTGCTATTGTTAAAGATCTCTTGGCTGATAATATTGATGGGCATGTTATTCAATTCTGCGGTAAAACTGATAGAATTGCCAAACCCTGTGCTAAAGATAAACATAGACCTGTGGTAGGCGTGCCTGTTATTTCTGTTAAAATAGGAGATCACTGTTATCATGGCTTATGTGATATGGGTGCTAGTGCTAGTGTTATACCTTATGACTTGTATAAAGAAATTAAGCATGAAATTGCACCTGCTGAGTTAGAAGATATTGATGTCACAATTAAACTTGCCCATAGAGATACTATATCAGCAGTGGGAATTGTTAGAGATGTTGAAGTCTTGTGTGGGAAAACTAAATATCCTGCTGATTTTCTTGTTCTTAGTTCTCCACAAGATAGCTTTTGTCCCATTATATTTGGTAGACCCTTCTTGAACACTGTTAATGCTAAGATAGATTGCGAAAAGAATGTTGTTGCTATTGGCTTGGATGATATGATTCATGATTTTAATTTCTCTAAATTTAGTAGACAACACCGTGAAGAAGAATTGCCTAGTAAGGATGAAATTATTGGACTTTCTTCTATTGCCGTACCTCCTAGTGATCCTTTAGAATAATATTTGCTAGACCATGAAAATGATATGTTTATGAATGAAAGAAGGGAAATAGATGAAGTATTCTTTAAACAGGAACCTCTTCTGAAACATAATTTGCCTGTTGAAATCCTAGGGGATCCTCCTCCACCCAAGGGTGACCCCGTGTTTGAGCTTAAACCATTGCCTAATAATCTTAAATATGCTTATCTTGATGAAAAGAAAATATATCCTGTTATTATTAGTGCTAACCTTTCAGAGCATGAAGAAGAGAGATTATTGAAAACTCTGAAGAAGCACCGTGCCGCTATTGGATATACTCTTGATGATCTTAAGGGCATTAGTCCCACTCTATGTCAACATAAAATAAATTTGGAAGAAGACGTGATCATCAACGAAGGTTGAATCCTAAGATGAAAGAAGTGGTAAGAAAAGAAATACTAAAGCTTTTGGAGGCAGGTATAATTTATCCCGTTGCTGATAGTCAGTGGGTAAGTCCAGTTCATTGTGTCCCTAAGAAGGGAGGTGTTACTGTTATTACAGGTTATAGGATGGTAATTGATTTCCGCAAATTAAATAAAGCTACTAAGAAAGATCATTACCCTTTACCTTTTATTGATCAAATGCTAGAAAGATTATGCAAACATACACATTATTGCTTCCTAGATGGTTATTACGGTTTCTCTCAAATACCGCGGTCGGCTAAGGATCAATCAAAGACTACTTTTACATGCCCTTTTGGTACTTTTGCTTATAGACGTATGCCTTTTGGTTTATGTAATGCACCTGCTACCTTTCAAAGATGCATGATGGCTATATTCTCTGACTTTTGTGAAAAGATTTGTGAGGTTTTCATCTATGACTTTTCCGTCTATGGATCCTCTTTTGATGATTGCTTGAGCAATCTTGATCGAGTTTTGCAGAGATGTGAAGAAACTAATCTTGTCTTGAATTGGGAAAAGTGCCACTTTATGGTTAATGAAGGTATTGTCTTGGGGCATAAAGTTTACGAAAGAGGTATTGAAGTTGATAAAGCCAAGGTTGATGCTATTGAAAAGATGCCATGTCCCAAGGACATCAAAGGTATAAGAAGTTTCCTTGGTCACGCCGGATTTTATAGGAGGTTCATTAAGGACTTCTCAAAATTTCTCGACCTCGACTAATTTATTACAAAAAGATATACCATTTGTCTTTGATGATGATTGTGTAGAAGCATTTGAAATACTTAAGAAAGCATTGATCTCTGCACCTATTGTTCAGCCACCGGATTGGAATTTACCCTTTGAAATTATGTGCGATGGTAGAGATTATGCTGTAGGTGTTGTTCTAGGGCAAAGAGTTGATAAGAAATTAAATGTATCCATTATGCTAGTAAAACTTTAGACAATGCTCAAAGAAACTATGTTACTACTGAAAAAGAATTCTTAGCAGTTGTATTTGCATGTGATAAGTTCAGACCTTATATTGTTGATTCTAAAGTAACTATTCACACTGATCATGCTGCTATTAAATACATGATGGAAAAGAAAGATGCTAAACCTAGACTTATTAGATGGGTTCTCTTGCTACAAGAATTTGATTTGCATATTGTTGATAGAAAGGAGCTGAGAACCCCGCTGCGTAAAACTTGTCTAGGTTAGAAAATGTTCTTGATGACCCACTACCTATTGATGATAGCTTTCCTGATGAGCAATTAAATGTCATAAATACTTCTCATAGTACTCCATGGTATGCTGATTATGCTAATTACATTGTTGCTAAATTTATACCACCTAGTTTCACATACCAGCAAAAGAAAAAGTTTTTCTATGATTTGAGACATTACTGCAAACGTTTGCCAGCCGTGGGTCAGGGCCACACTCCCGGCGGCGGAGACCTCCAGCGAAGCTCAGGAGGCCCGGCTGCAGCAACCGTCCGCCTGGAGCCAGAGGCCACCCGGGGCACCGGCCGGAAGTTCACCTAAAAGGAAGGAGGGAAGCTGGAGCCAGGTGCTGGTCAGCTCCACCGACCACACGACAAACTCTGGCAGCACCTCTGCCGAGTGGGAGCGCGGCCTAGGAGGTCACGCGGACGTAGCGCGCCCCCCATCAATGGCCCGACGCCTGTCGCCACGTGGGAGATCGCCTCCACGGCCGCGGGAAGCCGCTACGGGAGCCACAGGGTGCTTGCGAGGACGGCCTCGACCGCGCTTGGCCGGGGAAGAGTCAGGCTCCACCTGGCGGGCCTTTCCTTTCTCCGCGGCCGAGAACCTCTTCGACGGAGCCATGGAGAAGAAGGAGAAGCAAGAAGAGATGGACTGGAAGGGCACGCGCCGTTCCGTACTTATAGCCGGAGAAGGCCAACCGTCGACCTCCACGATCACAGGTAATCATGACCCGCTTTGCATGCAGGGACTCGTCAATTCGTGCAGTTGCCGAGGCATCGTGGGGAAGTGGAGACGCCCACGTCCAATCAACCACCACGCGACGCCCAAGGCCGCATGCTGTTAGAACCCGCGACGCTTCGCACTTGCCCCTTTGCTTCTCTGCTAAGCCAAGTCCAGGCGCGCCTTGGGCCCAGGGGCTACTGTCGGTGTTCTGGGAACGGGTACCGGACTTGCTCGCTCGCTGCCCGCGGCATGGCTCAAGGGGTGGCCCAAGACGGCCCATCTTCATCGACAAGCTCAAGACCCTCGCGAGGGGCCAAGCCTCATGGGCGGACGGCTGTGAAGCTTCCTCGAGCACGGCCTCGTCGGTGGCTCGCGAGGAGGTGGAGAGATCAAGGCGGGGTACCTCACGAGGCGCCCATGACGCAAGCCATGACGACCGAGGGAGCAGGGCGCCAGACCCGTGCAAAGGTCCCTCATTTCCCCTTGGTGCAAAGGAGGCAAGCGCAGTAGAGAATCAAGCAAAGGCAGCCATTTGATTGCAACAAGACCAAGACCGGCTGAGCAGCGGGAAGGAGGTCATCGTGGAGCCCAAGCCGGCGTCATCGTCGGAGCCTTTGGCAGGAGAGGACCGACTTTAGTCAGGATAAGTGTACTAGATATTCCCCTTCAAAATGGCCAATTGTTGGCGCCCTTCCTGCTCAATGTTTGGGAAGAGGCCCAGGGCCTCTGCCTGTAAATAGGACTAGCCACCCACAGGGTAGAGGGAGGCCGGATCGAATCAGAAAGAGAGTAAGAAAGAGAGAGAGAGAAGCGACTGAACTCCCCTTAGCAGTTCGTCGCACCGGCCAAGAACAGACCCTCGCGAGGCTGTTCTTCCTTGTATTGTTCATCATCAGCCCCAGAGGCAATCCACCACACCACACACTGGAGTAGGGTATTACACCACAATGGTGATCCGAACCAGTATAAACCTTGTGTCCCTTGTGTTGCTCTTTGTGTAGTTTAGATCCTTGCGAGGCGACAAGGTGTAGGTAGGTTGGAGGTGAGATCTCCGCGTGCACCCCAGAGTTTGAACCTAGAGGGTCTGCCGGAACCGAAATCCGACATTTGGCGGCGCCAGGAAGGGTGCACGGAATCCGCCTTCGCCGCTTCTCTTCGCCGCCCCTCGCATCCATGTCAGACGCTCGTCGAACCCGCGCCGAGCGCTAGGCCGCTCTCGCTACTCGCGTCGCCCAGACGGCCCCCGTCGGCGGCCGCCCCCGCCGTTCCCCGTCGCCTGCCGTCAACGCCGCTACCGGCCCGGCGGGTAACGAGCAGCAGGCATCGTCCCAGCATCCATTCGTGAGGTGAGACGGCCGCACCGCTACTCCTTCGCTCGCCCCAGCTGGTTCTTCGTCCCGCACGCTCCGCGCGCCCATGGAGGCTCGAGCCGCGCTCATCGCGGAAAACGAGCTCCTGCGCTACCGCCCGTCGGCAGCGTCACGAGGAGTGGCTCGACCGCGTCGCCCGAGCTTCGTCCGGCGCCAGGGGCTCCCCGCGCCATCCTTCTCCTGCACGCGCCTACGCCTTGCGCAGCGATGAAGCTCGAGGCGCCTCGGCCGCCTCCCCTCAAGAAGGCGCCACAGCCCCAAAGGCGCGTGGCCTGGCGGAACCCACTCCGTCCGGCACCAGCGCAGCAAGAGCAGAAGCTGCCCGAGTGCTCCCTGCACCGGCCCGTCACGACCGCGCTCCTGCTCCAGCATGCCAAGACCCCGCGCTGCTCCCAACGGCAGCGCACGGGGACCCGCAAGATCAAGCCCTCCGTCACCAAAGGCCTCCTATGGCGACTGCAGGCTGTCGCGCCTTCACCACCGAGCTATGCAGCATCGCATGGTCCGGCAAGTTCAAGCTAGACCTGCCTCCTCGCTACGACGGCACCGCCGATCCTGCAGAGTTCCTTCAGCTCTACGAGCTGGGCATCGAAGCTGCCAACGGGGACGAGAAGGTCATGGCGAACTGGTTTCCCATGGCGCTCAAGGACGGTGCCCGCACCTGGCTCCTGAACTTGGCTCCTGGAACGATCTCCTCCTGGGACGAGATGCGCACCCGCTTCATCGCCAACTTCCAAGGCACTCGCGACCAGCCTCCTGCCGTGAGCGACATGCGCCGCATCAAGCAGCAGCTAGGAGAGACCCTGTAGAAGTACATCCAGCGCTTCAACAACGCACGCCTCAAGATTCGCAAGGTGACCGAGGAGGCCATCATCTCAGACTTCTCCGACGGTGTGCGTGACGTCAAGATGAAGGAGGAGCTGGCGATGCATGAATACCTGTGCACATCCCTGGAGCTGTTCAACTTGGCGACCAAGTGCGCCAGGGCTGAGGAAGGACGCCTTTCCCTCCTCGAGCTGCCGGCTGCCGACCCAGAAGAGAAGAAGCCCAAGGTCAAGGACGTGAAGCGCAAGGGGGCTGTCGTGCTCGCGGCAGAACCAGACACCAAACGAGGCAGGGATCAGCCCGAGTCTTCCAAGGGCAGCCGGTACTGCGTGTACCACGACCTCCACACCCACAACACCAACGAATGCCAAGAGCTCAGAGCCGTGCGAGAAGGGCGAATCGGTCGACGCCCCGACCGCAATGATCGAGGCTACGACTGAGGAGGAGGAAGAAGCGCAGGAATATTTGGGAAGACCGTGCCCCTCGCCAAGGGTGGCGTGACCGACCTCGCGAGGACCCGGCTGGCAGGATCAGCCTCATGAGGAGGTTGGGGAGACCCGCCTCATGAGGAGGTGGAGGGATCGGCCTCGCGAGGATCGCCCACAAGGCAACACAGGCCTCCCTCCTCTGCCACCGCAGCCAAGGAGAAATGAAGACCATCATTAGGACAAGGGGGCTGGGGGGCTTCCAGGAGCCACGCGCAATCGCTTGCATCCTGGGCGGAGCTCAAGCCCCAGCCTCTTAGCGCATCTTCAAGCATTTCGCCCGCAAAGTGAATGCAGTCCTTCCCAAGCTCGAAGCCACGCGCCCTCTCAGGTGGTCAGCGTGCGCCATCAAGTTCAGCTCGGCGGATCAGCTCAAGTGCGCAGCCACAGCCGGAGTCCTCCCGATGCTTTATTCCCCAATCATCAGCAACGTGCAAGTCATCACGGACCCTCGTTGGCAAGGCGTTCCGCAGCAGGTTTTACTGGCCCACTGCGCTCAATTATGCCGTGGAACTGGTAAAGGCTTGCGAGGCCTGCCAATTCCATGCCAAGCAGATCCATCAGCCGGCGGGAGGTCTGCAAACTATACCCCTCTCGTGGCCATTCGCGATGAAATTTGGATATCCTGGGCCCGTTCCCTCGGGCACCGGCAGGCTATCGCTACCTCTACGTCGCCTGGACAAGTTCACCAAGTGGGCTGAAGTGGAAGCCGTCCGCACCATCCCCGCAGGTTCTGCGGTCAAGTTCATCAAGGGCATCGTGAGCGGTTCGAGTCTTGAACCGCATCATCACCAACAACGGATCGCAGTTCACGATAACCTCTTCAAAACATACTTGTGCTAACCTTGAACGCAGGTATGCTACGCGGTAAGCGCACCCACGAACAACGATCAGGCGGCGGGCCAACGCAGAGGTCCCGAGGGGCCTCAAAACCAGGACCTTCAAGAAGAAGCCGGAGGTCCGGCGAGAGGCTAATGCGATAAGCTTGATCCGTGTTGTGGTCCATCCGCACGCACCGCGACCAAGCCGACCGGGCGAGACCCGTTCTTCCTGGTCTATGGAGCTGAAGCGGTCCTCCCTCACGAGGTTAGACATCGTTCGTTCCGCGGGTCCCGGCATTCAGCGAGGCCAGCGGGGCGCCATGCGGGGCGGACCTCGTCTTTGGGGAGGAGCATCGTCCGAAGCAGCTTCTGGCGGCGAGGTAGCAACAAGCATTGCGGCGATACCACTTCCGCAACATTTGCCCCAGGATTCTTGAGGTAGGGGACCTCGTGCTCAGACGGGTTCTCTCCAGGGAGGGACTGCATAAGCTCTCTCCCATGTGGGAGGGCCCATTCAAGGTTGTTCATGTTTCCAGGCCCGGCTCCGCGCGCTTGGAGACTCAGGAGGGGGTGTCCATCCAGAACGCGTGGAACATCCAGCAGCTCCGGAGGTTTTACCCCTAAAAAGGCCCGGTGCATGTGAAGAAGGCAAACGCCTATGAAGCTTATCTTTCTGAGAAAGGCCCGGTGCCTGTGAAGAAGGCGAATGCCTGTGAAGTTGTTGCGTTTTGGAAAAGGTCCAGAGCCTGTGAAGAAGGCAAATGCCTGTGAAGCTTATCTTTCTGAGAAAGGCCCGGAGCCTGTGAAGAAGGCCAACGCATGTGAAGTCCGCTTCCCCAAGAAAGGCCCAGAGCCTGTGAAGAAGGCCAATGCCTGTGAAGCTCGCCGCCCGTGACACTCTCACGTAATAATGAGTTGGGGTTGTACACGCCCCAGAGTCTCAGGAGCGCCGGCCTCAGGCCACAGGGCTCCCTCCCACGCCAGTGGCAGCACTTAGCTCAGCGCTGGTGAGAAGACGTCGAAGACTAGATTAGAGTCTTTGACGCGGCTTTTTCATTTGCTTTCTGCAGTTGGCTTGTTCATTCCCATTTGAAGTTTTATTGAAGTTGTTGCCGTCTTTGGCTTGTGACTCTTTGCTTCTTCGCTCTCCTGCCTCGATTTCTCTCGCGCGAGTCTCACGAGGGAGCAACGCGGGCACCCTCGCGAGTGTTTTCTGCCCCTATTGTTTGAGGCTTCCCTAACCGGGTCCACTACGGGAGCACCCCTCTAGTCCGTGCCCCACGAGCACCGCAGCGAACACGGGACCTAGGTCGGTCACCTCCACAACCGAGGCGGAAGCTACCTCTCCTAGCTAATCTTTGCAGGGCATGAAGCGTTCGATGAGGCCTCGGCCTCGGGAGGCGAAGACCGCGACAGGCCGCCCCCAAGCTAAGTAATTTATACGCACAGGCGTGTGGCAGAGAAGCCTAATACAGAGATAGCGGAAACAGTACAATAATTAACAGCAACAGTCCAAGCACGCCCCCGCGGGGCCCTACACTACTGTCTCTTTGCGTAGGAAAAGGAAAATAACAAAACAGGTGCGGCTCGTTTGACACCAACTCGCGGCGAAGGCTCGAACTGCCTCCGGAGCTCAGGCGGACTCCCTCCCGTGCTTCACTGAGGCGCGACAGCGGGCAGACCCGCTACCTCCCTCCAGGAGGGCGCGGTGGCACGGAGGCTGGTCGCGGCCACCATTGGAGGAGCCGCTGTCCGAAGAAGAGTCGCCGAAGCTCGACGAGCCCCGAGCGCCGCCGACCACGCGCGCCCTGTCATCTTCATCCCGATCGTCGACGGGGCTAGGCCTGACATGATCGTTGTCCTCGGGCAGCACCCAAAGACGGTGACCGTCTTCCCGAACACCCTCACGTGAGGGTGGTATCACTGTCGAACTTGAAGTGCAGGGTGCACCACCGGCTTAGACCACGCAGCTGGCAAACGCTTGCCACCGCGGGTCAGGCCACACTCCCGCGGGCGGAGACCTCCAGTAAGCCAGGGAGGCCCGGCTGCAGCAACCGTCCGCTTTGGAGCAGAGGCCACCCAGTGCCGGCCGGAAGTTCACCTAAAAGGAAGCGGGAAGCTGGAGCCAGTCTTTGGTCGGCTCCACCGACCACACGACAAACTCCGGCAGCACCCCTGCCGAGTGGAAGCGCGGGCTAGGAGGTCGCACGGCCGTAGCGCGCCCCCCATCAATGGCCTGACGCCCGTCGCCACGCGGGAGATCGCCTCCACGGCCGTGGGAAGCCGCTACGGGAGCCACAGGGTGCTTGCGAGGACGTCCTCGACCGCGCTTGGCCGGGGGAGAGTCAGGTTCCACCTGGCGGGCCTTTCCTTTCTCTGCGGCCGAGAACCTCTTCGACGGAGCCATGGAGAAGAAGGAGAAGCAAGAAGAGATGGACTCGAAGGGCACGCGCCATTCCGTACTTATAGCCGGAGAAGGCCAACCGTCGGCCTCCACGATCACAGGTAATCATGACCCGCTTTGCATGCAAGGACTCGTCAATTTGTGCAGTTGCCGAGGCGTCGTGGGGAAGTGGAGACTCCCACGTCCAATCAACCACCACGCGGCGCCCAAGGCCGCAGGCTGTTAGGGCCCGCGGCGCTTCGCACTTGCCCCTTCGCTTCTCTGCTAAGCCAAGCCCAGGCGCGCCTTGGGCCCGGGGCTCTGTCGGCGTTAGGAGCAGGGGTACCCAGACTTGCCTGCCTGCGGCCTGCGGCGTGGCTCAAGGGGTGGCCCAGTACGGCCCATCTTCATCAGCACAAGCTCAACACCCTCGCGAGGGGCCAAGCCTCGCGGGGCGGACGACAGGAAGCTTCCTCAGGCACGGCCTCGTCAGGATGGCTCACGAGGAGGCAGAGAGATCAAGGCGGGGTACCACACGAGGCGCCCATGATGCAAGCCATGCCGACCGAGGGCGCCAGGCGGGCGCCAGCCCGCGCAGTGTCATCATTTCCCCTTTGGTGCAAAGGAGGCAAGCGCAGGCGAGAGCATCAAGCAAAGGCAACCATTTCGGTGCAACAAAACCAAGACCAGCTGAACGGCAGGAAGGAGGTCATCGTGGAGCCCAAGCCGGCGTCATCGTCAGAGCCTTTGGCAGGCGAGGACCGACTTTAGTAAGGATAAGTGTACTAGATGTTCCCCTTCAAAATGGCCAATTGTTGGCGCCCTTCCCGCTCAATATTTGGGAAAGAGGCCCAGGGCCTCTGCCTATAAATAGAACTAGCCACCCACAGGGTAGAGGGAGGCCGGATCGAATCAGAAAGAGAGTAAGAAAGAGAGAGAGAGAAGCGACTGAACTCCCCTTAGCAGTTCGTCGCACCGGCCAAGAACAGACCCTCGCGAGGCTGTTCTTCATCAGCCCTAGAGGCAATCCACCACACCACACACTGGAGTAGGGTATTACACCACAATGGTGGCCCGAACCAGTATAAACCTTGTGTCCCTTGTGTTGCACTTTTTTTAGTTTAGATCCTTGCGAGGCGACGAGGTGTAGGTAGGTTGGAGGTGAGATCTCCGCGTGCACCCCAGAGTTCGAACCTAGAGGGTCTGCCGGAACCCGAAATCCGACAAAACCAATGTTATTGAAACCTTAACCCCGGAGGAATACATAAGGGACACTTTCCTGGACGTTTCAGACTCCGAAAAGGAGTAGGTATGTGGTACGGTAAGTAAACCGACTCCAAAACAATTTTTTAGGCAATATTTCTCCGTTTTGGAATATTTAGAAAAATAGAAAAATAAGCAGTAGTCCGGGAAGGACACGAGGGCCCCACGAGGGTGGAGGGCGCGCCCCCTACCTCATGGGCACCTCGTGTGCCTTCCGGACTCCGTTTTAATGCATGATACGTATTTTGATCGGTAAAAAATTATTATATATTCTCCCGAAGGTTTTGACTCCTGTATCACGCAATTATCCTTTGTTTTTGTTTCGAGTTGTTGTTGCTGCAGATTAGAGCAAGATGTCTTCTCAAGAGTCAGTCGGGGAGAGCCGGGTGTCTCATCCGGCATTGGAACCAAGGGCAAACAGCGACGCTGACCACTTTGGGCCAGCAACGGAGGAAGAGATGGAGGCTGACTTGATGAGAGTAGATGCCATGGAGGATCAAGAAGTCACTTCTCGCTTCCGAGCTGGGTTCACGATGGGGGAACTACAGAGCTCAGCTATTCCAAACTCGGTTATCCCTTCCAATGTTAGATTTCTTTCTTACGAAAATATGAAGAGGAGTGTCACTTGTTCTCCTGCAGCTATGCAACACCCTTGGGTGCAAGGAGCCTTAGCTGTTACAGGGAAGCTTCGCAAGGAAATGATGGACCTCAAGCAGCAAGTCAATAAGCTCGAGGAGGAGAATCGTATCCTTAAGGGCATCATTGCCAAGAATATTTCACCAACAACAAAGGAGACATAATCACATGGGTATGGGCACTCCCCTTGGCAACTGCCAAGCTTGGGGGAGGTGCCTCGGTATCGTATCACAACCACATCTCCTATCTTTACCGTTTTTCTTAGTTCGATCCTATTAGTAGTATCTTGATCTAATAGAATAAAGTTTATGACATGATCTAGTTTTTGAGTTTTGCTTTATGATCTCTCTATGCAATCGAGTCCGTGAGCTATATAATAAAGATTAGTGTTGAGTCAAGGGCTTAATTATTTTGCCATGATCTCGAGTGAATAAAAGAAAAGAGAAAAAGAATAAAAAGAAACAAAGAGTTCATATTGATCTTATTGAGAGTAATGACTTCACATAGAAAGGGTATGATGATTGAAAGTTGTTGGGAGTTGGCAAACATAGTTTTGGTCATCGTTGAAATTAATAGGAAGTAATAAGGAAAGAGAGGTTTCACATATAGATATACTATTGTTGACATCTTTTATGATTGTGAGCACTCATTAAAATATGACATGCTAAAGAGTTGATGTTGGACAAGCAAGACAATGTAATGGGTTATGTTTTCTTATATCTGAGATAAAGTATATTGTCATGGATCTCCCAACATGTTGAGCTTGCCTTTCCCCCTCTTGCTAGCCAAATTCTCAGCACCAAGTAGAGATACTACTTGTGCTTCCAAAAACCCTTAAACCAGTTTTTCCATGAGAGTCCACCATATCTACATATGGATTGAGTAAGATCCTTCAAGTAAGTTGTCATCGGTGCAAAGCAATAAAAATTGCTCTCTAAATATGTATGATTGATTGGTGTGGGAGAAATAAGCTTTATACGATCTTGTGATGTGGAAGAAATAAAAGCGACGGACTGCATAATAAAGGTTCGTATCACAAGTGGCAATATAAAGTGACGTTCTTTCGCATTAAGATTTTGTGCATACAACCATAAAAGCTCATGGCAACCTCTGCTTCCCTCTGCGAAGGGCCTATCTTTTATTATTATCCTCTACCTTATGCAAGAGTCATGGTGATCTTCACCTTTCCTTTTTACATTTTATCCTTTGGCAAGCACAGTGTGTTGGAAAGATCTTGATTGATATATCTAATTGGATGTAGGGGGCATCAGTTATTATTGTTGACATTACCCTTGAGGTAAAAGGTTGGGAGGCGAAACTATAAGCCCCTATCTTTCTTTGTGTCCGATTAAAACTCCATAAACACAAGTATCCCGTGAGTGTTAGCAGTTATGAAAGACTAAATGATAGTTGAGTATGTGGACTCGCTATTAAGCTCTGACATAGACTCTTTCTAATGTTATGATAAATTGCAATTGCTTCAATGACTGAGATTATAGTTTGTTGGTTTTTAATAAAGTTTATGATTCAGTGATTCGCATTGTGAATGGATTATTACTTGAACATAAGAAATCATATGACAATACCTATATATGTTGCTGTTATGAGAATAATCATGATGCCTTCATGTCCGTATTTTATTTTTATCGACGCCTCTACCTCTAAACATGGGGACATATTTATCGTTATCGGCTTTCGCTTGAGGACAAGCGAGGTCTAAGCTTGGGGAGTTGATACGTCCATTTTGCATCATGCTTTTATATCGATATTTATTGCATTATGGGCTGTTATTACGTTATGTCACAATACCTTTTCCTATTCTCTCTTATTTTACAAGGTCTACATAAGGAGGAGAATGCAAATTTGGAATGCAGAATTTGGAAAAGAAGCAAATATTAGAGACCTATTCTGCACATCTCCAAAAGTCCTGAAACTCCAGGAAAGTCATTTTGGGAAATAATAAAAAATATCCAGCGGAAGAAGTTCACCAGAGGGGGCCCCACCTGGCCACGAGGGTGGGGGGCGCGCCCTACCCCCCTGGGCACATCCCCTACCTCGTGGGCCCCCTGGTGGCCCTCCGATGCCCATCTTCTGCTAATGAGGTCTTTCGTCGAGGAAAAAATCATAAGAAACCTTTCGGGACGAAACTATGCCGCCTCGAGGCGGAACCTTGGCGAAACCAATCTAGGGCTCCAGCAGAGCTGTTCTGTCGGGGACACTTCCCTCCGGGAGGGGGAAATCATCGCCACCGTCATCACCAACGCTCTTCTCATCGGGAGAGGGAAATCTCCATCAACATCTTCACCAGCACCATCTCCTCTCAAAACCCTAGTTCATCTCTTGTATCCAATTCTTGTCTCCAAGTCTGGGATTGGTACTAGTATGTTGCTAGTAGTGTTGATTACTCCTTGTAGTTGATGCTAGTTGGTTTATTTGGTGGAAGATCATCTGTTCAGATCCTATATGCATATTAATTCCCCTCTGATTATGAACATGAACATGCTTTGTGAGTAGTTACGTTTGTTCCTGAGGACATGGGAGAAGTTTTGCTATTAGTAGTCATGTGAATTTGGTATTCGTTCGATATTTTGATGAGATGTATGTTGTCTATCCTCTAGTGGTGTTATGTGAACGTCGACTACATAACTCTTCACCATTATTTGGGCCTAGAGGAAGGCATTGGGAAGTAATAAGTAGATGATGGGTTGCTAGAGTGACAGAAGCTTAAACCCTAGTTTATGCGTTGCTTCGTAAGGGGCTGATTTGGATCCATATGTTGCATGCTATGGTTAGGTTTACCTTAATACTTTTTTTGTAGTTGCGGATGCTTGCAATAGAGGTTAATCATAAGTGGGATGTTTGTTCAAGTAAGAACAGCGCCCAAGCACCGGTCCATCCACATATCAAATTATCAAAGTACCGAACGCGAATCATATGAACGTGATGAAAATTAGCTTGACGATATTCCCATGTGTCCTCGGGAGCGCTTTTCCTATCATAAGAGTTTGTCCAGGCTTGTCCTTTGCTACAAAAAGGATTGGGCCACCTTGCTGCACTTTATTTACTTTTGTTACTTGTTGCTCGTTACAAATTATCCTATCACAAAACTATCCGTTACCACTTATTTCAGTACTTGCAGAGAATACCTTGCTGAAAACCGCTTATTATTTCCTTCTGCTCCTCGTTGGGTTCGACACTCTTACTTATCGAAAGGACTACAATAGATCCCCTATACTTGCGGGTCATCAAGGTCTTATCTCCCACACCTGAGAAAAGGGTGGTGGGGCAGGCGTGGGCAGAATGGCCTGGTAGAGGGATTTCATGGAGAACCGCCCGGAGGACTCCAAGCACCAGGAGATTTGGTCAGCCGGATTGTCCACCTCCGAGGAATGGAGCACAATGCAATCCAAGAGGTCTTGCCACTCGGCCAACTCCGATGGTCAAAACGGTCTACGGAACGCCAGGCGCCCTAAGTCAATAAGGGCCAACTAGACGGACACATTAGGCACAACCGCTATGGACAACAGCCCGGGAAACGTAGCGGCAAAGGGTGACCCCCTGCCCACCTATCAAACCAGTACAGGATCGTCGCACCCGACCCTATTGAGATTGAGGTCCCAATGCGGAGGACCGGAAGGAGTTGAATGATGGACTGCCATAAGTACGAGCCACCAGACCGCTGATAGAAGGCGAGCGACTGACCGTGGAGGTATTTATTCTGGATGAGGTCAAGCCAGAGGCCGCCTTCCCCATTCATAATCTGCCACAACCATCTGGTCAGGAGAGCGATGTTCATGCGTTTAGACGACATGATCAAAGCCTGCCTTGGTCGCGGGGTCTGCAAATGTCGGGCCATCTCACCATATGATGCTTCTGCTTATCGCCCTCCCCGGTCAAGTAAATCTGGCCTGGTACTTGGCGATCTTGTCATGAAAGGTCTCGTGGAGGCTGTAGAATCTCATGATGAACAGGAGCTGGCTGGAGGGAGAGGAGTTAATAAGTATCGTCCATGCCGCCTTTGACAACCATATGCCCTACCAGGGCTTTGCGCCGCTGGAGTTTGGTCACGTTGGCCGAATGTCTGCGACGGAGAGCCGCGAGTCACTAATGGGGATCCCTAGATAAGTCGTGAGGAAGGTCCCGATTGGTAGTTAAGTCGATCAGCAATGTCCTAATATTCGGCATGCGAGTATCCATCACCATCACTGCACTCTTGTCAAAGTTGATCATGAGGCCCAACATCTGTTGGAAACATAGTAGGAGGAACTTTAGGTTCACGAAGTCCTTCGAGAAGTCGTACACCATGATAATGGTGTCATCGGCGTACTACAAGAATGATACTCCACCTGAGCCAATGAGGTGGGGAAAAACACTGTGGATGTGTCCCGCGGCCTTAGCCTTGTTGAGGATGGCAGCAAGAGCGTCGACCACCATGTTAAACAGTAGCGGGGAAAAGGGGTCACCCTGCCTCACCCCACAAAAGGGTGGGGAGAAGGGGCCAATGTGGCACCCCGGCTCAGAGAAAACCGGAACGCCATGTATTCCAGCCCAGAGATCGAGGAGAAGTCTTCTGGAATACAGAACTGCTTAGCATAGAACAAACCAACTTTCTATTATTACAGGAATATGATTACAAGGTCTCCGATATTACAATGAATAACATCGGCATGGCGACACTACGCCATCTTCAGTTGCTCTATGCAAGAAGTAGAACAACTCGAAGCAGCGGAATAACTCTAGCAGCGGAACAACGACGATAGTGGTGAACTCCACTCCGCAGGGACTCTGGCTGGAACGCTTATCCTAGCTCGCGAACACAGGAACAACACCAAACAAGCAAGCAATCCAGGCATGACCTGCAAGCTGGCATGACACGCCAGGTCAGTACATTGAATGTACTTGCAAGCTCACAATAGACCAGAAGCATTCAAGACAAACAACATCATGGCAATTACAGGTTAAGCAAGAATTAACATGAGATCATCAGAATAACAAGGCATGAACAACATGAACATGATACAGGTAGAACAACATGACCATGGCATGAACATATAGATCTGACGCTACTAGCATGCAACATGATGACACTATATGCACTATTTATTCTGCTCGGGTTACTACGTAATCATCACATGCATCAGTTACCAACCTCGGACATCACACGATCATCTCAGGATCAAATCAAGCTTGGTATAAACAATACCACAATAATCATTAAATGAACACAAGGAGCTTGATCTTTACCCAGGATTCTCGCACAATATCACGAATATCCAGCAACTCGGTGTCCTTGATGCCGCGGTGATCATTCCGGCGATCACAACCATGACCAACTTGGTCTCAAACGGTGATCTTTCCGGCGATCACAAGCAACTTATCTCATCGTCTAACTGGGGTTGTCATTAATCAAGTTATTATTATTAATACTGTTGACTCATAGTGTGACCGACATGAACTGGGCCCTCATCCGCGGGCGCGGCTATCGATAGATTTAATATACACTCTGCAGAGGTAGCACACTGTACCCACACCACGGAACCCTGGCCTCGCACTCCCATTCGGGTGGACCAAAGCGTTCCGATAAAAAGCGACCCTCTTGCCATGGCTCCCCGACCACTCCGACCAACTCCCCTTTGGGCTAAGTCATGGGTGGCCCTGTGCCTACCAAAGGCACCAACAACCACCGTCGTGGCAAAAATGGTCCCAAACGGGGACATGAGCTCAAAACCAAACACGAGAACACAAGGCTTATGTCGTCCTACCTGATCAGGGTAGCGCCCGCGCATAACCTTCCCTCGCGTGAGGAACCGGTGAGAGGCATGACAATAGACCCAGTTAGGACCCCCCTATAGGGTAAGCGTGGTTACACTGGTCAGGTCGATTTGGTGGCACCATGACTCAACCAACAGTTGTTCAAGTTTAATTTAATCCGGTTAAACTTGAATGCAATATGCTGAGTCATGATAAAATAACATGATGCATGTACAAAGCATGAGCATGATGTCAACATAATTACGGGATGTAACATAACTATCCACCACATCAACAATGAATAATCTCCAACTGAACATGGCATAACGACGAGCATAAATATTATAAGTGCAACACTACTTCTAGCAGAACATGACCACTAGCATCAACCATAAATATCATGCAAGAACTCATCAATAACATTACTGAGTAAACACTTAACCAACTAGTAGTAAAGCGACAATGCATATTAACAGTACTCGGTAACCGATGTTAGTCATGCACCAAAGAACATGACCAACCCAACATGTACGACTATCAAGCATGGCAATATGAAAGTAATACTAGCAACTAGCAGGGCATGATAACCAGGTGCATAACAACATAGCAAGGAAGTAAGCACTAACCCAGAAACATTACCGAAACAACGATAACACTATTTTAAACAAGAAATCATTTAATAAATATTCAAGTTGAAAACCATGGCTACTGCATGACTATCATGCAAGTCGGTATCGTGGCTTGCCTGGGAGTGAAGAAGGCACCGGGGAGAAGTGCGGTGAAGCCGCGGAAAGATTTGCCGGAACAGTTCTCTCTCGGAGGGGCTGTTTACGTGCAAGGAAAAAAGGACATTTTCACATTGTCAAACCATAGTGAAAATGAAACCAACAGAACGGGCTCGACGAGACGAAAAAGTGGGCTTTGGAATCACCTCATTTGGAGTTGTGGTTAAAAAGATATGAAGTGTTTTCTACGAGGGACCTTTTTGTAATGAAAATATTTTCAAACAGGGACTGGACAGAAAAAACAGAAAGCGCCTTTTAACAGAGTACGCCTCCCGACTGAGAAAACGTAAACTGGACCGCAATAGAGCCCGAGTACGCTTTCGGATAGGGAGACGTATTCCAGCGGAATACGCTTCCACTTATCCTAGTCAGCAGAGGCGGGGCAAGGGCTTGAGCAACTGACGTGCGGGTCCCACGGGTGGGGCCCGTCACTTATCCAGGTCAGCCGCCTGGGTAACGCATGCAGGGGCGGGACCGGCCGCCTGGGTCGTTGCCAGGTGGGGTCCACGGGGAGGAGGGGCCCGCCTGGCCTGGCTCCTTCTTCTTCCTTGCTGCGCCCCGACGGAGGCGAGGCGAAGCGGCGGCTCTGGCGGCAGCCCGGCGACTCTGGCCACGGTTTCCAACGCTCCGGGCACCGACGAGCTCGGGGAAGAGTGTCACGTCCATCTAGGCTGGACACGGATGCCGAGGAGGACCGGAGCGACGAGGGCGTGGTCTCTGGCGGAGATGGCTTCGGGTGGGGTTGGGCATCGTGGCCAGGGTGGATCCAGCGAGGGTGAGAGGGCATGGGGAGAATCTCCGGAGTGAGGGGATCTCACTGGTGGTGACTAGCGGCACGGATGAGGTGCGGACCGCCGGAATCAAAGATGACAGAGGCGGTGGCCATGGTGGCCAAGGGCAGCGAAGAGAGGCTCCGGAGCTCGTTTGAGTAACTAGATGGGGCACTGGGAGGTGGTTGAGGCGAGTGGTGAGCTCGGAGAGGCTCGGGGATGGCTATTTATAGCCTGGCGAGGGAGGCCGTGGCTCAGTGCCACCGCTCGAGCTCGGTCAAAGCTCTGGCGAGGCTCAGCGAGCACGGGAACACGACGAGGGGGAGTGCGGACGAGCTACAGAGGTGCATAGTGCAATAGGGGCCGAGGACGCAGAGGAGAAGCGGCCAAGCGCCATTAAAGTCTTGGTCGGCCACAACGCGTCCGCGGGCGGGGGGTGACGAGAGCTGACGGATGCTACGTCTTGAGCTTGCGTTGGTTTTCCACGAAGAGGAGAGGATGATGCAGCACAGTAGAGTAAGTATTTACTTTAGTTTTTGAGAACCAAGGTATCAGTCCAGTAGGAGGCCACGCGCAAGTCCCTCGTACCCGCACAAAACGATAGCTACTCGCAACCAACGCGATTAGGGGTTGCCAATCCCTTCACGATCACTTACGAGAGTGAGATCTGGTAGAGATAATATTTTTGGTATTTTTGGTATAAAGATGCAAAGTAAAAAGTAAAAGGTAAAGTAAAAACAAAGCAAGTATAAAAGTGATGGAGATTGATATGATGAGAATAGACCCGGGGGCCATAGGTTTCACTAGTGACTTCTCTCAAGAGCATAAGTATTCTACGATTGGGTGAACAAATTACTATTGAGCAATTGATGAATTGAGCATAGTTATGAGGTTATCTAGGTATGATCATGTATATAGGCATCACGTCCAGAGACAAGTAGATCGAAGCGATTCTGCGTCTACTACTATTACTCCACTCATTGACCGCTATCCAAAGCATGCATCTAGAGTATTAAGTTAAACACGAGTAACGCCTTAAGCAAGATGACATGATGTAGAGGAATAAATTCATGCAATATGATAAATACCCCATCTTGTTATCCTCGATGGCAACAATACAATACGTGCCTTGCAACCCTTTACATCCTTTGGGTAAGGACACATAAGATTGAACCCAAAGCCATGCACTTCTCCCATTGCAAGAACTACCAATCTAGTTGGCCAAACAAAGCGGATAATTCAAGAGACTTGCAAAGATAACTCAATCATACATAAAAGAATTCAGAGAAGATTCAAATATTATTCATAGATAAGCTGGATCATAAACCCACAATTCATCGGTCTCAACAAACACACATAAAAAGAAGATTACATCGAATAGATCTCCACGAGAGAGGGGAGAACATTGTATTGAGATCCAAAAGAGAAGAAGCCATCTAGCTACTAGCTATGGACCCGAAGGTGCAAGTAAACTACTCACACTTCGCCGGAGGGGCTATGGTGTTGATGTATAAGCCCTCCGTGGTGGATGCCCCTCCGTGAAGCTCCGGACAGGCCCCAAGATGGGATCTCGTGGATCTGAGGAGATTCTGGCGGTGGAATTAGGTTTTGGCTCCTGTTTTGATCATTTGAGAATGCGTAGGGTATATATAGGAGGAAGAATGCGTCGGTGGAGCTTGAGGGCCACGAGGCGGAGGCGCGCCCGGGAGGCGCCCCACCCTCGTGACCACCTCGTGGCTTTCTTGATGGAGGGTCCAAGTCTCCTGGGTCTTATCTGATGAGAAAATCTCGTTCCTGAAGGTTTCATTCCGTTTGGACTCCGTTTGATATTATGTTTCTTCGAAACACTAAAAAAAGGCAAAAAACAGCAATTCTGGGCTGGGCCTCCGGTTAATAGGTTAGTCCCAAATGTAATATAAAGCCCATTATAGTCCAAAACAGTAGATAAAGTAGCATGGAGCAATCAAAAATTATAGATACGTTGGAGACGTATCAACGGAGGGACTGACGGAGGGGGAGAAGGCTCTAGGAGGACGGCGATGACGCGGTAAAACGGTGAGACATGGTCAAGGCCTTGAAGCCGGCAGGAGGAGGAGGGCCGAGCACAAACAACGTTACGGCGCGCCTGCTTGCATGCCAAAGCGGTGGTCACCGTGTGCCTTTGGTGCACCACAGTGCCTAGCGATGCCAAAAGATGTGCAGGGTGGAGTCCTTCACAGGGAGGTTGCATATGAGGTGGTAGATTGGTTAAAAGTGACACGCAGTTAAATGGCAGTTAACACTGAAGTTTCTTGCAGTAAACTTGATCGTGTCTTGCTGCTCAACGAGGAGGTGATTGGGTCAAATGGAGTTATGCAGGAGGTTGAGGTAAAGAAGGACTTACATCCTGGTAACTATGGAGGGGTTTGGATCAAGATTTAATGTAGTTGCTTAACAACCACATAAACTGGTCTTGAATCAAGATTAGGATGATGCACTCACATGGAGTTATGGAATGGGATGAAACTTGGCAAATCCTCATGATATGGACATATAAAGATGCTGTAAAAAGCTCATA
This sequence comes from Aegilops bicornis, assembly GCA_021605145.1. Lineage (NCBI taxonomy): Eukaryota > Viridiplantae > Streptophyta > Magnoliopsida > Poales > Poaceae > Aegilops > Aegilops bicornis. The sequence continues at coordinate 532,517,543 of CM038670.1, forward strand.
CCATATGGACCATCCAAAATGGTACTTGCTTCGCAAACATCATTTCTGTCCAGAAACTTGGAAAATTCTAGAGGACAAATGGCTTGATGAAACATGCCCAAAATGGCTGGAGTTAGGTTATATGGATAACAGAAGGCCTAGAAAAATTGGCAGCCATAATGGAGCAAGATAAAATATACTTGCTTCACAATCTGAAATTTTGGACAGAATCAAAGAATTGAAGGTGAGCTCTCATGGACGCATGCCATGAGCTCTAATTTGGTGGAGGTCTATGACATGATGATATCAGGGATCATGCAAAATGGCAACTCATTTGGATATGCCTAGCTTGTACTTCCTTCACAACCACTTCCCACAGACAGGAACTTTGAAAAATTGCTCAGGAATATTTACTAGGCAAATGAGGTTGCACTTTGGCATGTGGCAATGATACGGACAGGATAAGGTGTCCAAGGAGTTTTAGGTCAATTGGGAAAAGATCGATGGCACTTGCTTCACATTCTGCCATTAGGGCAGAATAGGAAATGAATTAATTGAGCATGATAAAGAACATGGAAAATTAAATATTTTGCCATATTTGATGAAGATATGACCCAAACAATTTATGAGAATTATTTGGGAATTTTAGGAGTGATATAAATATAGGTTGCTTCACAACCCTAGGGCAAATTGGGTTATTCCTTTAATAGAAAAGGAATATTCCCAAGGAAAAGAATATTGGGATTTGGGCTAGGATGAAAATGACAGGGTCTAAGGAAGGATTTGGGTATGACAAGCCACTTTGGAAGCAAAGAAGAGTTCATCTTCTTCACTTTACATACCACAAGGCCACGGAAAAAGAAAACTCAAGCAAAAACCTCAGAAAAATAAAAGAAAACGAAAGGGCCAAAAATCAGGCAATTACAAACCTTACCCCCTTAAATAAATCCCGTCCTCGAGATTTGGTTGCTCAGGGAACAAGTATGAAGATACTGACTTAAGGAAACCGTTTCCAACTCGGGTATCCTTTTTCTTATTTTTGTTCCCACTAAATTTTTATCTGACTGGCCCTGGGGTGGTTTGCTTTAATATATCCATATTCTATCAGATCTTACCTTGCTTGTTCATACTTATACAGGCTCTAAATTTCTTTTTAGATATGCTGACTTAGCTGACTGTGATTGATCCTCACGACTGAAATATATGTCGGCCTCACAAATTCAAGAGTGATTTCCGCTGGGTGTGTCATCCGGCACTGACAATCTTTCATGAGGTGGTGATCAGATTTTTCTAGTAGACTCCCAAGCTCTAACTCCTTGCATTGGGTTTCTCCACTAAATGCAGGTCCTTCGGGTTCCAAACAGTGAGTTCGATCATAACCGCTTTCCCGACAGCTTCTAGCTTATCGCGGAAGTTTCTGAATCATATTAACTGATTCCATTGTCTTGAGTATCGAATCCATACCGAATATTTGATTGTCGCCTGTCGTGGCTAGCATAAGAGTTTGACCTGTATGATAATGTCTGCAGACTTGACTGACGGTGGTTCTGCACCACGCGGGTCTTGCAGCAATTTTCATACCCACATCACTGGTCTTGCTCCTTCATTATCGTTTTCATGGCCTGGATCCTTGGCTGAAAGAGCTGGGTCATATTGCTTTTTTGTATCACCATAGGTACTATCGGTGCAATTTTCGGCAATTGCACCTTATCCTCATTTTTCTGACAGGGTACCCCATTAAATGGCAGGTTCAACACCCCTCATGTTCTGAGTGCAGGAAAATGATCATCCGAACCAGGATCATTTTCCAGGTTCACAGGTACTTGCATTGAGCTCATTGATGTCGTCAATCCTCATAATCCTTTGTCACACTGCGGTGTATACTGGCTTTCTTCTCTTAGTCATCCTCACGTGGTTGTCAGATCCTCATCCGAGTGACTTGTAAGATCTTGGTGGTATGCTCACCGCATATATATGAGAATCTGATTCCCGAGACAGACGTGTATTCCGACTGATTCTTGCTTTTGACCAAAATGTTGTGGATCTGATTCTTGGGATTCACTGCCATATGCTTTCAATTCACAGTGTACTACCTTGTACCAATGTCTTACTCAGGAAGATTGACTGGCTTGTGATCGAAACTTTCATCGGACAGCTTGCTGAAGAAGACTGGGTATCGTGCTTCAGAAGCTTACCCTCTTAAAGACTTTGCTAGGGAAAGAGTCAGTACCTTATGCCGGAAGCTTTTCTGGTTACCTATTGAGGAAGGCAGAGTACCTTGTACGGGAAATCATCCTTGTGTCGTACTGAGGAAGATAGATGAATCTTGCGTTAGAAGCTTCTCGGGTATCTTGCGAGGGAAGGTCGGGTTGCCTTTGATAATATTCTATCAACCTTGCACATAATTTATCTTCTTGCTGATTTGGTCATTTCTGCTATGAGGAGTGCACGCCGAGGGAGACTTGACACTCAGTAACATGATCAGATATCCCCCAATCTGAATGCGATCATTGAGAATTCCATCTTGTTGTGAGGAGTGCACGTTAATGCAAACTTTATCTTGACATTCCAGCCATGATTTCTTTTGTATTCAGACGAGCTATTTCCAATTTCACTGCGATCTGTGACAATTCCATTCTGTTTAGCTGAGTTTCCAAATATATGCATTTCTTGCGACTCTTGGTCCGATTAATGACTAACGAGCAACTTTAATAGGGAAATTTGTAACACCGAAGGCCCAAAGAAAGAAACAAAAGAAACGACTAAAACAAAAGCACACAAGCATACTACTAATATAGTTAATCAAGCAATCATCACATATTACTGCTACTCACACCATAATGTGCATGCACACCTAAGCACACAAATCACGCAGAAACTCCAGTATTACGGTCTAATATGCTGTGGAGGTGTGCACGAAAATTATATCCATGTGTGGAAGGAGTTGGCATAACCGAAGCTACACCAAGCACTGGCTGAATAGTGGCTGGATCTGGATGAATACACAGGTGAGGACGGACTTGACGATCAAGTAGCGAGACACAAAAGTCACGACCACCTCATCATCAAGCGCACGAAGGGAATCGTACCCGTCCAAAGAATGAAATGACCAGGCAAGATAACAGTGGAAGACGGGGTTTAATGGCATTGCTCTTTTTGATAACCAAAATCAGTAAGGGTTGCCAGTGGGACGAGATGGATGGCATGATTCGGGATAGAAACAAGTCTATCACCGAAATAATATGGGTGGGTGGCGGAAAAATATACACGACACCTGAGCATAACTCCTGCAAATGGTGTCTGGAACTCTGGGTACCAGGGCATCACTCTGCTGGGACAGAGATGACGCTGAACACCAAAGAGCAGACATGCTAAGAAGGAGGGTGCAGGCGGTGGACCGAAAACGATGCCACCCACACTCACAAGATCAACTGTTAGTGACAAAATAATAATTTATATGCATGTTATGCGACAAACAAATGCAACAATCACGTGCAACAAACCAACTGGGGTCTATACTACCGCTTTCTAACGTTCACGCGGGCTAGAGCATCCTACAACCAGACCTGCTCTGATACCAAGCGTTGTGGCACCCGGCTCAGAGAAAATCGGAATGCCCCGTATTCCAGCCCAGAGATCAAGGAGAAGTCTTCTGGAATACGGAACTGCTTAGCATAGAACAAACCAGCTTTCTATTATTACACGAATATGATTACAAGGTCTCCGATATTACAATGAATAACATCGGCCCGGCGACACTATGCCATCCTCAGTTGCTCTATGCAAGCAGTAGAACAACTCGAAGCAGCAGAATAACTCTAGCAGTGGTACAACGACGATAGTGGTGAACTCCACTCTGCAGGGACTCTGGCTGGAACGCCTATCCTAGCTCGCGAACACAGGAACAACAATAAACAAGCAAGCAATCCAGTTATGACCTGCAAGCTGGCATGACACGCCAGGTCAGTACATTGAATGTACTTGAAAGCTCACAATTAACCAGAAGCATTCAAGACAAACAACATCATGGCAATTACAGGTTAAGCAGGAATTAACATGAGATCATCAGAATAACATGGCATGAAAAACATGAACATGATACAGGTAGAACAACATGAGCATGGCATGAACATATAGATCTGACGCTACTAGCATGCAACATGATGACACTATATGCACTATTTATTCTGCTCGGGTTACTACGTAATCATCACATGCATCAGTTACCAACCTCGGACAGCACACGATCATCTCAGGATCAAATCAAGCTTGGTATAAACAATACCACAATAATCATTAAATGAACACAAGGAGCTTGATCTTTACCCAGGATTCTCGCACAATATCACGAATATCCAGCAACTTGGTATCCTTGATGCCGCGGTGATCATTCCGGCGATCACAACCATGACCAACTTGGTCTCAAACGGTGATCTTTCCGGCGATCACAAGCAACTTATCTCATCGTCGTACTGGGGTTGTCATTAATCAAGTTATTATTATTAATACTGTTGACTCATAGTGTGACCGACATGAACTGGGCCCTCATCCGTGGGCGCGGCTATCGATAGATTTAATATACACTCTACAGAGGTAGCACACTGTACCCACACCACGGAACCCTGGCCTCGCACTCCCATTTGGGTGGACCAAAGCATTCCGACAAAACCGTCCTACTGCCATGACGCTCCCCAGCCACACCGACCAACTCCCCTTTGGGCTATGTTCTGGGTGGCCCCGTGCCTACCAAAGGCACCAACAGCCACCATCGTGGCAAAACGGTCCCAAACGGGGACATGAGCTCAAAACCAAACACGGGCACACAAGGCTTATGCCGTCCTACCCGATCAGGGTAGCGCTCGCGCATAACCTTCCCTCGTGGGAGGCACCGGTGAGAGGCATGACAATAGACCCAGTTAGGACCCCCCATAGGGTAAGCGTGGTTGCCTTTGGTCGAGATCGATTTGGTGGCACCATGACTCAATAGCAGTTGTTCAAGTTTAATTTAATCGGTCAAACTTGAATGCAATATCTTTGAGTCATGATAAAATAACATGATGCATTTACAAAGCATGAGCATGATGTCAACATAATTACGGGATTTAACATAACTATCCACCACATCAACTATGAATAATCTCCAACTGAACATGGCATAACGACGACCATAAATATTACAGGTGCAACACTACTCCTAGCATAACATGACCACTAGCATCAACCATAAATATCATGCAAGAACACATCAATAACATTACTGAGTAAACACTTAACCAACTAGTAGTAAAGGGACAATGCATATTAACGATTGCTCGATGGCGATGTTAGTCATGCACCGAAGAACATGACCAACCCAACATGTACGATTATCAAGCATGGCAATATGAAAGTAATACTAGCAACTAGCAGGGCATGATAACTAGGTGCATAACAACATAGCAAGCAAGTAAGCACTAACCCAGAAACATTACCGAAACAACGATAACCATATTTTAAACAAGAAATCATTTAATAAATATTCAAGTTGAAAACCATGGCTACTGCATGACTATAATGCAAGTGGGTATTGTGGCTTGCCTGGGGGTGAAGAAGGCACCGGGGAGAAGTGCGGTGAAGCCGCAGAAAGATTTGCCGGAACAGTTCTCTCTCGGAGGGGATGTTTACGTGCAAGGGCAAAAAGGACATTTTCAAAGTGTCAAACCATAGTGAAAATGAAACTAACAGAACAGGCTCGACGAGACGAAGAAGTGGGCTTTGGAATCACTTCATTTGGAGTTGTGGTTAAAAAGATATGAAGTGTTTTCTGCGAGGGACCTTTCTGTAATGAAAATATTTTCAAACAGGGCCTGAACAGAAAAAACAGAAAGCGCCTTTTAACAGAATACGCCTCCCGACTGAGAAAACGTGTACGCTTTCGGATAGGGAAGACGTATTCCGAGGAAATACGCTTCCACTTATCCTAGTCAGCAGAGGCGGGGCAGGGGCTTGAGCAACTGACGTGCGGGTCCCAAGGGTGGGGCCCGTCACTTATACAGGTCAGCCGCCCGGGTCAACGCATGCAGGGGCGGGACCGGCCGCCTGGGTCGCTGCCAGGTGGGGTCCATGGGTAGGAGGGGCCCGCCTAGCCTGGCTCCTTCTTCCTCCTCGCTGCGCCCCGACGGAGCAGAGCAGGGCGCGGCTCTGGCGACGAGCCCCGGCGACTCCGGCCACCGTTGCCAATGCTCCGGGCACCGACGAGCTCGGGGAAGAGTGTCGCATCCATCTAGGCTGGACACGGATGCCGAGGAAGACCGGAGCGACGAGGGCGTGGACTACGGCGGAGATGGCTTCGTGTGGGGTTGGGCATCGTGGCCAGGGTGGCTCCAGCGAGGGTGAGAGGGCATGGGGAGAATCTCCGGAGTGAGGGGATCTCACTGGTGGTGGCTAGCGGCAGGGAGGAGGTGCGGACCGCTGGAATCGAAGATGACAGAGGCGGCGGCCATGGTGGCCAAGGGCAGCGAAGAGAGGCTCCGGAGCTCGTTTGAGTAACTAGATGGGGCGCTGGGAGGTGGTTGAGGCGAGTGGTTAGCTCGGAGAGGCTCGAGGATGGCTATTTATAGCCTGGCGAGGGAGGCCGTGGCCAAGTGCCGCCGCTCGAGCTCGGCCAAAGCTCTGGCGAGGCTCAGCGAGCACGGGTGTCGGTGTAAAAACCGGCGGATCTCGGGTAGGGGGTCCCGAACTGTGCGTCTAGGCGGATGGTAACAGGAGACACGGGACACGATGTTTTTACCCAGGTTCGGGCCCTCTCGATGGAGTTAATACCCTACTCCTGCTTGATTAATATTGATGATATGGGTAGTACAAGAGTAAATCTACCACGAGATCAGAGCGGCTAAACCCTAGAAGCTAGCCTATGGTATGATTGTTGTTCGTATGAGAGATTATCTATCGACTAGCCTGGCCTCGGTTTATATAATGCACCAGAGGCCTAGGATAACAAGAGTTCTAGCCGAATACGCCGGTGGGGGAGGAGTCCTTGTCTTGATCGCCAAGTCTTGTGGAATCTTCCTTGTATGCGGCAACTGTTCGGACTGGCCCATGAGTATACGGCCATGGGGATCCTCGGCCCAATCCAACTGATCGGGAGACGACGTGGTGAGTACCCCCTAGTCCAGGACACCGTCAATGGGCGAGCACGGGAACACGACGAGGGGGAGCGTGGACGAGCTACAGAGGTGCATAGTGCAAGAGGGGCCGAGGGCGCAGAGGAGAAGCGCCCGAGCGCCATTAAAGCATCGGTCGGCCACAGTGCGTCCGTGGGCGCAAGGCTACGAGAGCTGACGGAGGGTCTGACGGAGGGGGAGAAGGCTCCAGGAGGACGGCGACGACGCGGTAAAACGGTGAGACATGCTCAAGAGCACGAAGCCGACGAGAGGAGGAGGGGCCCGAGCACAAACGGCGTTCTGGCCGCGCACACTGCATGCCAAAACGGTGGTCACCGCGCGCACTAGTGCACACCGTGCCACAAGCGATGCCAAAAGATGTCTGGGGTGGAGTCCTTCCTGGGGAGGTTGCATCTGAGGTGGTAGATTGGTTAAAAGTCACAAGTTTAAATGGAAGTTAACACCAGAAGTTTACTACAGTAAACTTGATCGTATACTGCTGCTCAACAGAGAGGTGATTGGGTCAAATGGAGTTGTCTGGGAGGTTGAGGTAAAGAAGGACTTACATTCTGGTAACTATGGAGGGGTTTGGATCAAGATTTAATGTAGTTGCTTAACAACCACATAAACTGGTCCAGAATCAAGATTAGGATGATGCACTCACATGGAGTTATGGAATGGGATGAAACTTGGCAAATCCTCATGATATGGACATATAAAGATGCTTTAAAAAGCTCATACCATATGGACCATCCAAAATGGTACTTGCTTCACAAACATCATTTCTGTCCAGAAACTTGGAAAATTCTAGAGGACAAATGGCTTGATGAAACATGCCCAAAATGGGTGGAGTTAGGTTATATGGATAACAGAAGGCCTAGAAAAATTGGCAGCCATAATGGAGCAAGATAAAATATACTTGCTTCATAATCTGAAATTTTGGACAGAATCGAAGAGTTGAAGGTGAGCTCTCATGGAGGCATTCCATGAGCTCTGCTTTGGTGGAGGTCTATGATATGATGATATCAGGGATCATGCAAAATGGCAACTCATTTGGATATGCCTAGCTTGTACTTCCTTCACAACCACTTCCCTCAGACAGGAACTTTGAAAACTTGCTCAGGAATATTTACTAGGCAAATGAGGTTGCACTTTGGCATGTGGCAATGATACGGACAGGAAAAGGTGTCCGAGGAGTTTTAGGTCAATTGGGAAAAGATAAATGGCACTTGCTTCACATTCTGCCATTAGGGCCGAATAGGAAATGAATTAATTGAGCATGATGAAGAACATGGAAAATTAAATATTTTGCCATATTTGATGAAGATATGACCCAAACAATTTATGAGAATTATTTGGGAATTATAGGAGTGATAGAAATATAGGTAGCTTCACAACCTAGGGCAAATTGGGTTATTCCTTTAATAGAAAAGGAATATCCCCAAGGAATAGAATATTGGGATTTGGGCTAGGATGAAAATGACAGGGTCTAGGGAAGGATTTGGGTATGACAAGCCACTCTGGAAGCAAAGAAGAGTTCATCTTCTTCACTTTCCAGACCAGAAGGCCACGAAAAAAGAAAACTCAAGCAAAAACCTCAGAAAAATAAAAGGAAAAGAAAGGGCAAAAAATCAGGCTGTCACGGCGAATCTACCCGTTAATGTTAACCACGGTGCACCGCAGGACACCATCTGCATCACACGGGTGACCCATCTATCGTCGAACCCTTTAGGAGGAGGACTTCCTGAAGGAAGGATGAGTAGACAACGTTGTAGGCCTTATGGAAGGCAATCTTCAGGAAGACCGCCTTCTGATGTCTGGCTCGGACCTCGTGAAGGACTTGATGGAACACTAACACCCCATCAAGGATGTATCTGCCCTGGCTGAAGGCCGGCTGATCTTACGGGTGATGTGGTCCATGAGCAGGGTCACCCTATTGGCGTACCCCTTCACCGGAATACGGAAGATCACATTGATCACCGTAATAGGGTAGCATTGGCGGATGTCCGAGGCCCCGCCCACCTTAGGGATGAGAGTGATGATCCTGCTATTCAGCCGGGTCAGGTCAATCACACTGGCGTAGAATTCCTGAAATAGCACCATCACCTCCGGCTTGATGACCGACCAGAAGGTCTAGAAGAACTTGACTGGGAGGCCGTCTGGGCCCGGGGCAGAAGTCGGGTTCATGCCCTTGATGGCGGCCCAAAGCTCCGCCTCGTCGAAGGGATCCATGAGGATGGCGTTGGCCGCTGCCGAGACATGGCAGCTGTCCTGCCATATATCCGGGGCAAGTGCCACCCCTCCCCGAGGGGAGGGGCTGAGAGGGGAAGAGAAAAATGGTTCAATACTCTTGCTCCTGGTTGTGTGCGTAGTCTCCAGGATATGATATATTACTTTACTGGAAAAAAATCTGGTCATAAAAAACAAGCTGCCTTACAGGAAATATACAACTTTGTGCAATTTAAGGAAGAGCATCTTCCTCAAGCTTGGGGAGGCTTCTTCAAGTATCAAGTGAAAACACTCATTCAGTGAAAACTTGAAAACCATCCTCGTGGGCCGTCAGATTGCAAATGTATGGTACAAATTAGAGGCGGGAATCCCACCAACTACTTAACAATAGTTTTCCCTATAACCCCCTACTAACAATAATCCCAGTTTTTCTCCGGTCGTGGCGATTCAACGGTGATCGTTGTGGTGCCGCTTCCTTCTGACAACTCAAAGGCAGCGGCTTCCCAGCCTAGCGCATCTCGGCACTGACCACATGTGCGGGCGGCGCGGCGCTCTGCCCATACAACTATGACCCACGACCATGGTGATGACCCTGCGCGACAGTGACCTCCGCAACACGTACTACATCCACACGCGAGGGAGACCAAGCGGCCGAGACACTTCATCCATGAGACGCCGACCCGGTGCTGCCTCCACACGAGGGAGACTGAGTGGCCACGACACCGCAATCATTCGACGGCGACCCGACAGCTTGCTTGCCCTTCAAAACTGCTCCACGAGAATGTTTTCTTGGTGTTTGACATAGAAATTGCTGAGGTTTTGCTTTAACTGAATAAACGTAGATGTATAGATAAATCCTAGTTGTTTTGCTACAAGTGAATAAGTGTGGATCTACGAAAGATATTTGAATGAATGTTGACGTACAATAAATCTTAAGAAATGTTTTCTGTTATTTCAGTGACATGGATAACACAAACGTATTCATAGTACCGGTGTACTGACACTACAAAAAAATACACTTCCGTGATGATACGTGTTTGTCACAGTAGGTCGCGTTTTGTCATGCATGTACATCCATGACAAATTTATGACAGAATCAAGATAGTCATACCTGTGCTGTCGTAGAAGTGTTCCATGACATTACCAAAATTATCATCACGGAAGTGTCCTCTTCCATGACGATAAATCGCGCATCACAGAAGTGCTTCCGTCAAGAGTGACCGACACGTGGCATCCACCGTAACGGAACGCCGTTAAGCTATCGGGTCAGGTTTTGGATCCGATAACCCGTTAAAAGCCCCGAACAATGGGGATTTTCCACGTGTAAAATCATCATTGGCTGGAGGAAACACGTGTCAGGTCCGCGCTGGCACAGGTGTCACTCATCCAATGGGCGAGACGCGCCTATGATATGTTGACACGTGGACCGGCCCATCAAGTTTAAATGGACCGGCCCAACTAAAGGCCCACAAGATTTTGCGGACCATAATGGGCCGGCCCAGCTAAAGGCCCACGAGATTTTGCGGGCCATAATGGGCTGGCCCAGCTAACGGCCCACAAAATCGCGGGCCATAATGGGCCGACCCAGGTAAAGGCCCACAAGATTTTTGTTTGCCATAATGGGTCGGCCCAGGTAAAGGCCCACAAGATTCTTGCGGATCATAATGGGCCGGCCCGGCTAAAGGCCCACGAGATTTCACCGACATTAACGGGCCGGCCCAGCTGTAGGCCCACAAGAATTTGAGGGCCCTAGTAGGCCGGCCCATTAACTGGCTGCCATGTTTTGGGCCAAATGCCGGCCCATATTTGATCTGGTCCATTAATGGCCTGCCATGTTCCAGGCCTAATAGTGGCCCATATGAGATCCGGCCCGTTAAAAGCCTACCACGTTCTGGGCCAAATTACGGCCCGGATCAGTCTGACCCTTTAAGAGGCTATGGGCTCAATTATGGCCCATATCAGATTCGGCCCGTCAACTGGACACTATGCTTTTGGGACCACTTGCTAGAGGCCCACTTAGTAATTCGGCCTGACATTAGTTTTGGCCTCTTAAGGACCCGTTTAACATTTCGGACCTATATTAATTTCGGCTTATTAAATGTCCGTCATATAGTTGGGCCTAACTACGGCCCGGTTTGCATCCGGCCTGCTCGCAGCCGATATCTGATTGGGCCAAACAAGGACCGAGACAATTTTGGCCTGTTAAAAGCCCGTGATTTGATTCGCACAATCATGGGCCGGGGTTCATTTCGGGCTGCTGCCGGCCCGTTAGCTGTTCGGCACGTTTCAGGCCCAACCTACATCGTGATTGCATGACGGCCCGATTATGTATCGTAATTTTACGGTTTGGCCGGTTTACTATGAAGACAGTAAAATAACTGCAACATTGTGAATAAGAAAAAACCTAGACTATACAATAAAGAAATTACAGCATATAACATCCACTGGGCATCAAAGTTCGCCACTATGATAATAAAGCACAAGCGAATGACACATTACATACCTTTGGGCATCAAAGATCGCCACGGTGCAAATAAACACACCGACAAAATAATATACAAAACCGACAAAGACTTCAATAGAGTTCAAGAAAGGTTAGCCTATTTGAGCTGCAACGCATAGCGGCTGAACAAGATGATGAGGCTGCGCTTGTTCAACACTTAAATCTTCCTCACTCTGAAAGATAAACAAGCAGACAGATGACAGGTTTTGCACATAAAAGTATCAGTGCTGACAATTCATCACATTTCTTACTGACGAATAAAGTGACACAGTTTAAAATTGCATTAAGACAATATGGTATTGTTCAGGTCAAGACATGGCAGGAAATGACATTGTGAAGTAGTTGGCAGCTTCACGACACCACTGGATTACAGATCAAGAACTCATAAGTATCAATGGTTAGTGTGCGGTCAATTTATCCCATTTCAGATTGGCAAATAAAGAGATGGTTTAAATAATACTCCCTCCGTCCGGAATTACTTGTCATCAAAATGGATGTGTTTAGAACTAAAATACATCTAGATACATCCATTTCAATGACAAGTATTTTCGGACGGAGGGAGTAGTAGAATGATATGACATTGTTCATAGTTAAGACATTGCAGAATATGACATTGTGTTGTAGTGGGTAGGTTCACCACACCACTGGATTATGGATGAAGAACAAAAGCATACATGCAGTGCAAAAGAAGATCACTTGCTCTGTATACTTTAATTTACATGGTATGAATAAGGAACTTGGTTGTACAACTGAAAACTTAAATTGAGAAAGGACAAACTTTTGTTTATGAACTACTCCCTCCGTTCTAAAATAGATGACCCAACTTTATACTAACTTCAGTACAAAATTGGGTCATCTATTTTGGAACGGAGGGAGTACATAATAAACTTTAAACATGCAATTTGATGCAAACACCAAAAATAAACAGTTGTTGCAGTCATGCCTAACCAAATATATACAACAAAGTTTGAAGGCTTGAGATGGACAAACTTACATTATTGGTGAAGACAGGCTCTATAAAGACATTTCAAGAAGTTTACCACAGAATCTTCTTCATAAGCATTGCCTTTATTCTACATTTTGTTAAGAGTAAATATAGATGTGATAATATACAAAAAAATGGAGAATATTTAAGATAAGATGAACAGTGATGCTACATAACCAAGTAGTTATAAATGTAAGTGCAGCGATGCGGGTAAAAGGTACAACCAAGAGCAATGCACAGCTAAACTTCTTCAGTACCAACCTTATGGAAAGAGTAAATATAGATCTGATGTGTAGAAAATGGAGGGCAAAGGAAAATAAGCTGCAGAGTGATGGTACATGAACAACTACCTGTCATTATAAGTACATTGATAAAGGACAACATGTACTTATAAGAACAATGCAGAGCTAAAAAACATTGGCATTGGATACTGAAGAATTTGGAGCGAACAATTGATAAGCAAGCTATCATGCATCTTGCTGTCACATAATGAACCGGTATGTATGCAAATGCAGTGATCTGGGACAACAGTACTAACAAGAGCAAAGCAGCGGGCAGCATATTTGCGATATCCTGTTGTTCTTTTCAAACCGAATTCTTCTTGAGCAGATTTCACGCAAACAAGATCCGTAAGGCACATGCGGAAAAGTAGAAGTTCAAATTGTCATGTGATTTCATAAGCGATTACCTCATCACAGGAACGAGACGATTGCATAACAATGTTTTTCCATTCAATGTCTTCTAAATTTAGCACAATGAGACTTCACCGGAAATTCGTTTATAGATTTGCCACTAAAGTGTGATTTCCTCAGGTAACACCGATACTGCTGCAATGCTTCCTTGAAAAGCAGAAGCAAGCTTTCCTCGTCATGACTATCCAGATTGACCCTCTCCTAGTTACAACAATGTAATGTAAATCATTGATGTGTTCAATAGCAGAAAACAGGAAAATAATAACCATGAATAATAGCACTTACACGTAAGTTGGACAGGATGATGTGAAAATGGTGTTTGTCTTCACAATAATCTTCCCATGATGGGAATATATGCACGTAGTCCCTAACAACATTGAAAGCATTGTATTTTAAACTGGGAATAAATGGAATGGGGTTCCAATCTGCAGGAATTGGCCGTCTCTGCAGTTGGGATAGGTCTTCGGCCGGTGGACTTGTTGTACTTTTTGCTGGAGTGGGATTTTTCTGTGGTACAGCTGGTGCTATGGCAAATGAAATCGATATACCTTTTGTTGGAGTGAAGGTCCTGTGTGGTGGGGTTAGTGGTGTGGCCAGTGAAGTATGGGTACAATCTGCTGGAGTCGGTCCTACGTTTTGTGTAACAACTCTATCGAACATGGTAAAGAAGAGCAAGCAGATTTTGGATAATAAAATGTTGGTTGCGCAGTGCCCACACATGATGAACCAGAGCGCATTAAAAATGCAACTCCCAGCTATCTCTCGACCATTTCAGGCGGTTGGATGAAGATCCTACGTCTCCTAACCCTTCTTCTTCCTCGTTTGTGATTCTTCCCATCTGAGAACACCCAAGACGGGCCGCCCGGCGGACCACCGCCCCCACCGCATGTGTTCCTTCGCCACCCCACCCCCCCACCTGCGTCGAAGTTTTCTTCGTTCGTGAGGCCCCACAACCACCCGAGCCCCTTGGATCGCACCGGCGAACTCCGTGAGCTCTGAAAAATCGACTGACCCAATTTTGAAATTTAGTCTACTGTGATTTAACTAGTGTGGAATATAAAAGGGGAAAACCATAAGCATTGGGAGTATAGTGCTGAGCATGCCATGGCGGATCTGAAGGTGCAAACCGGACAAACGAAACTTCACAACCAAGACAAGAAATCAGAGTAAAGCAGTGGCGATCTATTTTCTTGCTGCGATAAATAAGTTGAGCAGATACGAAAGAGTACCGCCTACAGTGCGGCGCCGTGTCACGATCTGGTGCGGCGGCGATGCATATCTGGTGAGAATTTGACGGTGTTGTGGTAGCGATGGCTGTCGGCGTGGAAGCAGATCTAGGAGGGTAGACGGTGGCGGCGAAGCGTGGGCGAAGACGTTAGAGAGGCGGCGCCCGGCAAGGTGGACGGCAATGGGATGAAGCGAGAGGATGGGATGCAAGGATCCCGGTCGAAGGCGTGGATGAGAGAGGTCGATCTCTTGTAATGGACGGCGTCGGGGTATCAGCTCCGACATGGTGGAGGAGGACGGCGGTGGATGGGGTGGCCAGACGGAGGAGGGTGGGGTGGAGAGGGTGTTTTGGTGCCCACGGAGTACTGAATGGGGAAAAGGGAGGTAGAGAGGAAGGGGAACCATGTAGTCGGAAGCCGCTTGTCTCAAATGCGAGAAATTTACAAACTTAGCCCCCGTTTCAAATTTCTACTACATCACAGCAACATTAGTCGGTTGGGGATAGGACGGTAATCTCGCATACACCGAATATTTGCCGACGAGAGTTTGTTTTTGGGTCCCACCGTGTATGAATATGAATCGGGGAGGGAGTCGATTTCGGCCGAGGGCACAATGTGTTTTGGCACCCACCGTGTATGAATCCGGGTGAGAGGCGGTTACGTCACGTTTGGGTGAAATTACAAACCTACCCCTATCGAAACCTATAGAAATAAAGAGATAGGCTTTGCGGCGAGGATAGGCGATAGTGATTTCCATCTCATGATTTTGGTTTCGGTGATTCGCGACTTTCCCCGCTTCGTTCAAATTTTGCACAGTGCACGTTTACCGTGCCAACTCAATTCGAATCCCGTTTGTATTCTACTATTTTTTTCGGGCGGGATCCATTTTCAATTGGAATTACATTCTATAGACATCATTTTTTTTACATATATACTTTCGAAAACACAACAAAGAATTTTGCTCCTTTATATGTATAATATGATTTACAAATACAACGATCTCGAAATCTTAAGGTTGAATTCGAAAAAATTTAACCAGATTATGTTCTACTAAAATGTATGGATCAGTAATATCTACATATTAAATAACATAGATGTGCGTGAATTCATATGAGTATGCATGTTTGATAGATCAATTTTGGTTCGAGTATGGATTACATGTATCATCATCTCGAATTCAAATATTTGAATCCCTTTTATTTTTCACTCCTTTCACGCCCATCTCTCTCGCATGCATGCTCCTTCAGGTAGCCATCACTCTCTTTTCTCCAGCTCACCCGCACACTCACTTCATGTTTCTCCTATCCTCGCAAACATGGTCTCTCGACATCTCCCTTGAGAAGTGTCACACTCTCCCTATCATTATATATTACACGGTTTTCATTATCTCTCACGTCTCTACTGTTCTCTGGTATCACTCGGTACCTAAGCTCTCTTTTTCACCGCCACACACACAGTCTCCACTCGTCTTTCACTTTGTCTTTCTCTCTATGGGATTCTCTCACACACCCTATATGTCTCTACATATGACTCATACCACTAAAATTACTCTCTCTCTCTCTCCTGTAGACACAACATTTGTTACGGTCTCCTTTTCGTCTCCATCCCTGAATGACACCGATCAGATAACCCCGACTACCGTCTCCTCTCTCTCTCACACACAGACACACACACACAACTCCTGCTTCCACCCCCTTCCCGACTACCGTCTCTCTCTCACACACACAAAACTCTCGCTTTCGCACCCCGACTCGTATTTCTCTCACAAGCATTTATTGACTAGCTAGCCTCTAGATAGGTTTATACACCCGCACACTCATGCTTCCACCATCGCATACACGTCTCTCTCTCGCTCCTTGTATCTATGTAGCTTTTTCTTCCTTTCTTGAGACACGCCCTCTCGATCATGCACACACACACTATCGCCTCATTTTAAGCTGATACCTATCGCACACACACTACTTGTGTCTTTGTCACACATGCACTCCGTCCTCCTCCACTCTCCCTCTCTCTCACACACACATGGGCTTTTTGCAACAACTAGCAAGATGCCATGCGTTACCTGGAACATAAAAGATGCATTTGTATGAGTAGTTTATCTTGTGGGGAAAAGGATGAATGAGTGAAGACCTTATTTGCAAATGTGGAGAGGGTGTGGGTATCTTTACAAAAATTGCCATAGTTTCCTTCCTATCAAATGAGATATAGATCGGACGGCCTATATTCTTGAGGATGGCAGGCACACGATCATCACCGACAATGCTTTTTATAAGAGTAGGGTTAAAAAATAGAGTTGGTGATGATGGTGGGCATGCCATCCTGCAATGTAGGTCGTCCTATTTATATCTCACGGATAGGAAGGAAAATATGGCAATTTACCCACACTCTTCACCACATTTGCAGATAAGGCCTTCCCTCGTTCATCCTTTTCTCCCACGAGATTTTGATGTTCCGTGGAACGCACGGCATCTTGCTAGTAAGAGTAGAAATTAGACATATACCACTTCTCGAATCTTGAAACCAACAACATGCCTCCCTTATCTCATCAAAACCGCCAAAGGGATATATTTTGAGTGAAACATAACATATTTTTAGTGATATACGTATTTCAAAACTAGACTTTTTTTCTATCAAATCGGTGAATATGTATTAATCTACTTTGATCATGTGGCAACGCATTGGCACATTGCTAGTAGTTATTATAATTTTTGGACACCATACAAGCGGTGGAGTACATATCTGAAGAGAAGAGGCGCACGCCTTGAGTCGACCTCTTGCTGTCTCGCACACATGAGTGTTACGTAAAGCGGCGTTAACAAATAAACCCTAAAACCCTATGTGCATGATTGCTGCATTCGCGGGTACCGGGTATGTGGTGGAGCACCTTTGTAGGAGTTGATGGTCGGGACCACAGGTGAACGACTTCGAGCGTGGTGGCTCGCCAGTTGCCACAGACCGAGTAGCCACATTTAAAATATCGTTTTTTTAGCGGGGTTAAGAGTTCCGATTTTAAATGGCACGTTATAAGTAGTAAGTAGTTTTTAGAACGATTGGTATGGAGCGAAAATGGAATTCATAGTACTACGTACCTCCTTGGTGTATGGTTGTATGGGTTTATGTTACGAGATGTTGAACCTGGTAGTTCTAGGGCAAATATTATGGTTTAGATTTAGATGCTAGTTTTCGATGTCGGAAGGAAACCCTTCTTTGATTAAAAAAACTACTACCTCCATTCTGGTTTACTCGTCCCCATCGTACTTTGGGTCAAAGTTTGTCCACGAATTTACTTGTAAAATGTGAATGGAAAATGAGATTTTGTTATACCCAAACAAAAAGGACTGGAGGGAGTGATTGCTCTGACACGGATCACGACCTCTCATAAGCGCGGGCATTGAACCGCACGCCCGGCCAAGAGGGCCGCACTTTTCGCTGAGGCCGGATGAGCACGCCTCCTCGCCCGCGTGCAACTAGCTTAAGACTTCCCGCCTACCTTCATTGAATCACGCGTGTGCGGCAACACGTCCTTCATGAGCAGCAGGCATTTTAGAACACAAAAATGACTAAAATATAATTAATTTACGCATGGTCTTGACTTGTTGTGCTCGACCTGGGTAGCAGGAACTAGTAGAGGTTTTTCTTTATTTATAACTCTCCTCACATTTTTTTGGCTTTGAAGTGAATCATGGTTGTGGACATTATGTATGAATGTGCGGATATCTGTGAACATGAGTTTGATGTGGAAGTTGGACACGGAATGTCGGGCCTGTAGCGTGAACTATACCATGTCCAATGCTTAAATGCATTATTGTTTGGAAAGTAATTGTTGTTATTACATGACCCAACAAAACATTTTGTGCCACATCGGTAGATGCACAGACATCATAGCAGGCATCTTGTTGGATAAACATTTGAACCTAGCTATTATGAAGGAAATTTTTATTGACAACAGTTTTAGATAGCAGGAGACACCTAGCCTGCTCTGCCTCTGCTAGCTTATTTCTGGCTTCTTCCATCTCTTCTTTGGCTTGGGTGAAGAGATCATCTGATTGCTCTTTTCGCTTCTTCAGGAACTCAGCTACATTCTCAAGGGTCTCTGCACGCTTTCTTTCAGCCTTTACTAATTCCACGAGGACACGAACAACTGACGACTCCACCTGGCTTGTGTGTAATCCAGCATCATCTGGGAATTTGCACCTTGTGTCTAATCCAGCATCATTAGGGGCGGCACCTTGTGTGTAATCCAGCCTCATTTTGGAAACATGATCTCGAGGTTGACCATACTTCCCTCCTCGCAGAACTGCATCCCCGACATGAAGTTACTTCTTTTTTAGATCAATACTTAGAGAAACCTAGATCCATTTAGTAGAAGCCAGATAAACAGAACTCGGAGAAGTGAATTCAAAAGGAAAAGAAATATAAAAATAGACTACACAGTGAGAACACCCACTTCCTATATCAAGTTAAAAACGAAAGCATTAGGACGACTAAGACTCTTCTTATTACACATCGAAGAACACCACGCTTAAGAGAAACAGAAACTACAACATATACACATCGAAGAACACGAGGCTAAACGAAAGTAATTGAAAGGGTGTTACTTACCAAAGCTCGTTTTACAGGTTCGGTGCAGCTCCTCTTTAACTTGCCACGCTCCTTGAAGATGTCCCGAATATCCCGTGTTTGGTCTTCATTGCTCCTCTGCATGTTCACATTAGTGGTTTCAAAATCTCAACATGGAAAGAAAAATACTACTAGTAATACTCGCGCATCTTGTGGGCAACATTAAAGCACTAAATGCCATGTTAGAGCATCTCCAACAGAATCGCAATGCGCGGCGCTTTAAAAAAGCGTTTATAGTGCTGAGATCGAGAAGTAGATACTAGAGAGTAGAGGATAGTTCTCAGCATAGATAGATACAAAAAAGATAATTCAACTACTCCTCGTCGTCCGACTGCTCCTCGGTGATGTCCTCCTCCGACGTCTGACTGTAGGCGTGAAGATACCGATCATCGTCGGATTCCCAGGGCGACGCTGCTCCTAGCCTCATGTTGAATTGAGCGTCCGCTTTTCGCCTACGCTTGTCCTCGCGATAGGCGGCTCGCTCCGCCCTCCTCTTATCCCTCTCCGCCCTCCTTTGCGCGTAGAACTCGCGCTCGTTGATGATGTCCTGCGGGAAGTGTTGGCCCCACAGCGCAATGGCTTCCTCGTCCATCTCGGCGATGCCGAGACGATGCTCCTGCCTCCGGTTGTCGCGACGATCCTCGTCGGTGCTAAGCTGCTGCAGAGGCGCGAGCTTCTGCGCCCGCTCCCGCGTCGGCACGTTGGGGAAGTTCAATGTTCTATGAGGCCACCGGAGGCGCCAAGCCGCCGCGTCGTACGCGCGGGCGGCCTCGGTGCCGGTGTCGAAATTGCCGAGGCCGAGGCGCATCCCGCGGAACCGGATCTTGGCGGAGAAGCCGCCGGAGGGGCGCGCGCGGACGCCGTGGTATCCCCAAGTTTCCCGGCGACGCGGTGGCATGGTGGTGCGGAGGCGGCGAGGTGAAAAAGAGCGGGGAAAGAGCGGTGGCGAGGCACAGAGCGGTGGCAAGGCACAGAGCAATGGGAGGGTGTTGGATTTTATAAAGCGCGTCAGACGCCGTGCGCCAAAACTAGCGCACGCCCGGCCGCTTTTTCCCGCGCGTGCGCTATCCTTTCCCGACGTCTCTGCTATCTCTACTGTCTTCTCTACGGTCATATTTATTTTATATTTAATATTTAATATTTATCTCTACTTACTTTACTGTCTACTTTTTTTCTCTATACTTTTTTTCTTGCAATATAGGTCGTCCGATTTATATCTGACAGATAGGAAGGAAACAAATGGGACTTTTCTAAAAAGATACCCATACCCCTCTCCAGATTTGCAAATAAGGCCTTCCCTCGTTCATCCTTTTCTCCTACAAGATAAACTACTCATACAAATGCATCTTGATGCGTGCAACGCATGGGCATCTTGCTAGTTCTAAAAATATTTCCATCATTTGCCACACTGCTGGTTGCAGATGAAAAACCTACCCAAGCACAGCGCGATACAGGAGCGACGCACAATTACAAGCTGATATTCTGTTGGACAATGGAGGCTATAACCAATTACTTTTACGGGAACAATAGCACCCAGGAAAATTGAAGGTTAGGTATGAAAAAATTTGGAACTGCACATGTACTGCTAAGTGATTCAATACACACATTACCAATCGAGGAAGAGAACGATGGTCACGACGGCCTCTGTGAGTCATGGTCGGCAACGGGAGTCAGTTCATTGTCCACGACGGTGGTACTTCTGCGCTCGGCGTCGGCTTCCAGGAAGCAGATCCGAGACCGTGGAAGACGATGCCGGGGAAGAGGCTCCGTCTATGACGACGACGATGGACCGGCTCCAGTGCGGCGTACGAGGTCGTCGATGAGGCAGATGCGCTGCGGTGGACGAGTGCGCCGATGTAGAAGGGAAGGAGCACGAAGGGTACGGTGCCGTGGAGAAGTCTATTTTGCGGTGGGGATAGAAAATGGGGAGTATTCAGGTGTACTACTCTGGGTGCCGGGTGGGGCTGCCTGGGTAGGGTGAACTGAAGTTACGAAAACAGCCCCTACCAAGCGTCGTCGTAGGCCTATTCCGAAGGCTATGATGGTAACTTCCTTTGCTCGAATCAGGGTCGGGGAGATTTTCCCGCCGACCTCAAAATTTTGTGACCTTTGGACACCCCGTGTGGCGTGTTGAGTGATTCGGCTAAGCAACTAGCGAGTAGTAGTAGTAAACTCTGCATATTAGGTTTGACCGAAGTCAAACTTCCTAAAGGTTGACCAAGTTTATATAAAACTATAAACATTTACCATAACAAATATGTATGATGTGGAAGTACATTCAATAATGAATCTAATGGTATTTATTTGTTATTGTATATGTTAATATTTTTTGTTATAAGCTTTACGAGAGTTTACAAAACTTGACTTTGACCAATGCTAATATCACGGACTTAAATAAAAGCGGAGGGAGTACACATTTGTTTTCTTAGTTTGTAGTGAACTAATCATTCGTTGAAATTGTGAAATAAATATATTAGGCTATTGACTTGAATGTAATGGTCTATACAATTCAATACTTACATTCATTATGAATCCCAAGATGTATACAAGGTCTATAGTACTTCACAACATGCTCAAACTCACATAATCCCAGTCAAATGAGAATCTAAATGCATTTCATAGTTATTACTTTGTAGGATGCAACAAAAACAACCAAAACTCTACATCAGCCATTATAGAAGCAACATTTTGACATATCCCATTGTGTGAATGAAAGCGTGTAGAGAGAGCTTTTGAAGATGGAGCAGATAGGGCGGGAAAGATTGTATGTATGTGGACGAGAGAGTAGGAGACAAACCTAACGAGACACACACACACACACACACACAGAGAGAGAGAGAGAGAGAGAGAGAGAGAGAGAGAGAGAGAGAGAGAGAAAGAGAGAGGAAGAAGTTAGGTCTGTGAGAAAGATGGAGAAATGTAATATACGTGATTCTGTATACGTGGAAGGAGATGAGACAACATGTTTGATGAGAGAGCTGGAAAAACATGGACGAGAGGGGAAGGATCTCATGGGTTGAGGGATTGACAATTTTGTGCGGGGGAGAGAGGGATTGGTAATTTTGTGCAAGAGAGAGAGAGGGTGGGGGGAGGAGTCAGTCAGCCGTCGTCACATCACCCTGCTTCCAAATGACCCGCATTCTCTAGCGCGGTGTGGTCGCCGTCTTCGATCTGCTCGATGCCCTCTTTGAAGATTGAGGTGTTGTGCATGTTGGGGTGGAAAGAAGCACAAGCGAGAGTGGTCGCCATATAACCTTGGACGGGGATGAATTGTGTGCTCGGGGGAGTGTGTGTGTGTGTGTTGTGCTGCGTGCGTGCGTGTGTGTGTGTGTGTGTGTTGTGCTGCGTGCTGCGCGTGTGTGTGTGTGTGCGTGTGTGTGTGTGTGTGTCAGATATTGAGCGAAAACAAACGTAAGGAGAGAAATGGGTATTCACGAAGAGATTGCGTGGGCCTTGAGGTGGGCAGGGGCCGAGTGAGGGTGTTAAAATGTGCGCGTTGATGCATATGTTGCATGCGATCGTGCGAGGAACGGACGAATCGAGAGAGATGGTTGTTGTGTTGCGGATGCTCCTCTCTCTCTCTCTCCCTCTCTCTCTCTCTCACACACACACACACACACACACACAAGTAAACTAGAAGACCGTTCTCTCATGTAAACACAACGTATCGGCATGTGTCTATGTCTCACTCATGCATGATCGTTTGCACATTCACACCTCTCTATGTCTGTATCACACGCACACCGTCTCCACATTGCCCTTCCGCCACAACACACATATGGACACACACAAAAAGGTCCAAATCCAAATAAACACAAACTGGAGCTAAATTCAAATATATGGAAATATTGCAGCGTCAAGAACTTTCCCAGGAAAAAAAAGTTGAGTAATATTCGAGGATTGTTTTCACACACACAAAAAGGTTCGGTGGATGTACTTCGAGCGCGACATGGTGACGCACCGTTCGATCGACCGCGCGGCCGTGGTTCACACGCTTGCACAAGATTCCGTATCGTGGTTGTGGTACTAACTTAAAAAAAAAAGCGCTGCCTAAGTCTAATGTTTATGTGTACTAGTACGGTTTTCTTTTAAGTTTGACCAACCTCATATAAAACTAAAGTAAGCTCCCATACGCGCACTCATCAATATGCCGCCGCCGCCGTTGCGCATGCCGGCGCCCGCCAGCTCCGGCCAACAATTTCTCGCCCATCACCTCCGTGTCACCGCCATCCCTGTGCCATGAAGCCGAAGGCTCGCCCGCTCACGTCGTCTGCAGTCCCTCCTCGCCATGCCGCCGCGCTGCCAAGCACGCGAGCAGCTGGTGGAGCCGCGTCTATGCACGCAGCGTACGAAGAGGAGGACGAGCACGTGATCCAAAGACGCCGGCGAGGAGGAACTAAGCGTGTCATTGTCGTCTCCACCCAGCGGAGGAGGCGCGCATGGTGGGCTGTCGCGGCGGAAGCGGTCAGTAGCGTCGAGCTTGCAAACCAGGTGCGGATGCGGAATCTACCTTCAAGACCTTGAATGCCACGTGGATCCTGCAATCTGAAGGAGCAATTTGGGTCAGTCGACTCATGTGAGTCGTTTGATGCAACATGGATGGCTAGAAGGGCTTCTTCCACCTCTTTTGCCGTCTTCTTCCTTCGCTCCGTCGAACTTCTTTCACAAATCGACTGACGCAAATTATACTACTAGTACGAACGTATTAAGTACAGTGGGAACACAAAAGGTACGAGCGATAGTACCAAGCGCAAGAAGAACAATAGTAAGACATAGTACTAGTACTACTCTCACGTACTAAACAGTTCAAATAATGAGAAAGAACATAAACATAGTTATGTTGGGGCCTCGACACAACACACCCTTGAAAATAAACTAAGCAACTAGTCAGCTTGACAACTGCAGTAGAACCAGCATGAGCGGCAGCACTGCCACCTACTCGAGTCCGAGTCCACGTCCTCGACTTCGTCCTCGTCCCTCTTCCTCTTCCTCTTCGCGGCGCTTCTTTGCTTGAACCGGACCTTTGGGCTCGCTTCTTCATCCAACCCATGTAGATATCTAAACAAAGGTAGGCATCCATTGCTGCATACAGGATGTGATCTTCATCTAATGTCTTACGACTCCCATGCATGATTAAACTTCGTGATGAGGTTTCTTGATTTAAGCGTCTGAAGGATAAATCATGGCTGCTGCCAGGGTCAGCATTGAAGGTTGAGAGGAGGACACCAGGCTTGCCTTCTGGAGATCGACGGGCTGGCCTACAATGAGACCTATTCGACGCAGGACTTCTTTGTCGTTCTTAAAGCCTACAGTAACGAATTTCACTCTTTTGTCCTTGAGGAAGTTCTTAAAATCCTGGCACTCAAAGTCGGCATGGCATATGTGGTAGACCAAGCAAACGTTATGTATGCAAACCTGGATCACGGTGGGCTTCTTCCTATCTTCGTCCTTTAGATCCTTCGCTTGTCCCAGGACTGTGGTGTACTCAACATCTAGCCCAGCGACCCACTCATCCATTGAACTGTTGAACATGCGTAGGAAGCGAGGAAGCCATGCTTTCACCGTCGCGGATCCACGTGTGTAGATGACAATGAACTGGTCGTCGGTGATGGATCTAACCTAGTACTCAGCGGTGATCATGGAGATTTGGGAGGCCATGGATTTTGGAGGAGGGTTAGGAGAAGTTGAACTGTTGTACCTCGCAAAAACTGGGAGCGAACTAATGTGAAAGGACGGGAGACACTGGGAGCAAACTGTTGTGAGGTAGAAGACGGGGACGAGTAGGGCGTGTGAACGGCGTGGGGTTGCTGGCTTGCCCGGTGGATAAACGGCTGCAAGCCCCCAAAGATTTCTCGAGAACTATGCAGGACCCACTAGATTTCATGTCTACTAGACCCATATGGTAGGCCTGACGGTATAGCTTCTACCTGTTCGCACGCCATGCCGGCGCGTTGATGTAACTTCACTTAATTCTGTCAACCGTCGCGCCTCCCACGACCTTCCACGCCTTTCGCCATGGCAGTCGCGCTTCTTTGAGACTTCGACCGGCTAAAAATGAGCAATTTTTTTCCTACTCCGCATGCATGATACACACTTTGGTCCTTTTTACTCCCGTCAACCGTTTGCAAAGTGTTTGACGAAATATATACTTTTTTTAAACACCACCTTATATTAGTTAACCAGCCACACCAGTACACTCATTCGATACAATATTCACCACACAGGGCGGTACGTTATTTACAAGAATACCAATTGTCAAAGCTATACTTAGCGATTAAGTGTGCCACCTTATTGGCCGAACGGCTAATCTTTGACAATTGAAGATTGTTGATCAACTTCGAGATGCTCAACGCTTTTATCTTCAGGTCATGCATAGCAGACCTGTCATAGTCCCCCGATGCAAGAGACGCTACCACAAAAGCGCAACTGGTCTCTAAAATTACATGATTATGAAGAGAAATACCTATGTAGAGACCGGCAATGCAAGCCCTAAGCTCCGCTTCCTCCACGCTTTAACAGGCATCAATGAAATCCCACGACCAAATTTATACTAAAAATATCAATATCTACAATACTAATTATAATGAGTATAAGAACTACGTTTTATAATGAGTGTAAAAATATTGATTTGACATTGTGAATGTTGATACTCCCTCCGTCTAGGTGAGTAAGTCATCTTAGGCTGTGCACCCTGACCAAGGAGGAGGGGAAAACGAGAGACGTTAATGTTTATTTGCTAATTAAATATTATTGCATTCAATGAACTAACCACTTCATGTCATGTTTGATAGTCTCGGGTCATTAAAAGCATGCACACCCTCATCTCTTATTGGTTGATATGTCAAGAAATAAGAAACGAGGTAGAAGTTAATGCACCACGCCTACGTGTTTTGGGATTATTTGGTTTTGGTAAGATGACTTACACACCTAGCTATTAGAGTACCACTACCTCCCTTCTAGTTTAAATGGATCGACTCAAAAATTTCACCTACTCTTAGCAAGATAGTAGAGGCGGTGGAATAGTTTTTGAAGTCTGCAAAAGTACTCAACTAATGCTGTCGTTCTTCACAAAAAAATGTGTTTACCGATGCATGCATGAACACTAGTTAGTCTAACCCCCCTCTCTTCTTTAATTCTTTGCCACATTAGCATGTTTGCTATTCCCGTGTACCAGCTAAGATACCACCATGATGGCCAGCCTTAATCATCGCATGCAATAATTTAGTGCACCTTGAAATATGAACATGTGTGGGGCGTGTATGTTTTAATGACTTGAGACTATACCTAGCCCGGCATGCAAGATGACTTATTATGCACCGTTCCCCATACCTGCAGGAAGCCCGTTCGTCTCCAAATCTTTTCCTCTCCATGTGTGGAAACAATATGCCTGCCAAACTCTCCTTCTCCCTCCTGCGGTCCCACCACTCCACCCCGTGTGAAAAAAATCTACATGCATGACTCTCCTCCCCCACGCTCGTCCAATCCGTTGTGACCAGCAATATTTCCACCCCTTTGCTCCCCCGTAATTTACTCCAACAAATATGCCCACGTAGCTTTTACTTAACTTCAGGTGCATTGGGTCAGCGACATACGGGCCCAAAGGTGTCTTGGCCCACATGTCGGTGGCATAGCTGAACCTCTGATTAAGCTCAGTCTGGCTTCGATCCATATCTTACGCAGGTGTGCCATTGCTCGCTATAAATACTGCGCCTCCCACGACATCGCTATCTCCTCCGCCTCACATTCACGTTCATCGCTATCTCCTCCCCTCCCTCTCACGTCGACCACCATCGCATCTCCCCTCCCAAGCCCTAGGAGCCCCTCGCTGCACCGCGCGGACGGTCACACGTCACCTTTCCATTCCTCGCTGCCACTAGTCGAGGAGGATGCGTCGGCATTCTGCTCCTCGCCGCTACGCGACGCGTCGCTGTTCCGTTCCTCGCCGCCACTAGTCGAGGAGGACGCGTCGGCGTTCTGCTCCTCGCCGCGACGCGACGCGTCGTCGTTCCGTTCCTCGCCGCCACTAGTCGAGGAGGACGCGTCGGAGTTCCGCTCCTCGCCGCGACGCGTCGAGGTGGACGCGTCGGCGTTCTCAATCTCGTCGGCTGCAGCAGCGTCCGGAGGATGCGCTGCCCCCGCCACGAGGAGAACGCCACGCCCGCCGAGCCCCCCCAGCCTTGAGGAGCTTTGGAAAGAAATGGATGTCTCCTTGTGGGAGGCTTTGCCTCAGCAGAGCGCCAAAATAGAGGCGGAGAAGAAGGCCGGGGAAGAGAAGCTCACCGCGCAACAAGCTTTACGGGAGATCTATGTCGGCGTCCGAGAGAGTCAAGCAATTGGTTCTTTGGCGAGAAGGCTTGTGCGAGGGCCGTGAGGGTGGCGGAGGGCGCCCCGTCTTAAGCGCATACGAGTGCGGTCGGGCCCAAGCGCCTCATCTACGCTTGGCGATGCGTGGACCGGGTGCACGCTTCCAGCCAGGAGGAGTACCTGTTGGCGCCGGATCACCACACCGGTGAGATCGCTCTCGCCCGCCGGCAAGCCGCCAATCATCACCTCGTGAGTTGCGAGGCTGAGGAAGAGGCGTTGTGTCGGGGCGCTGGGAAATGGTCGCGCACCAGGTCACTCGTGGCGCGCTGCAAGCGCTCCTGCAAGCGCCGTGGCTTTTAGGAGGAGTATAATTTTTGTTTCGTAAGGCGATCTCATTAGTTTTGGGATGCAAATGATAAATCCCGAACGTTCAGGAATTTTTAGCGTCCTTAATTAAGTATGTAAAAGGGAAAGTTTGGAAGTGTTGTGTATTATTACGCATTTTCCAAGTACATGCATATAGCACAAACTTTACTATATACTATCGGACTACACTTCTCTCTCGATACATGCTTGCAGATTGTGCTACTCACTCCGTCTAGGTCAATAATTCATCTTTGGTTGTGCACGGTGACCAAGAAGGAGGGAAGACTTGTACACCTAGACGGAGGGAGTACTACTATTACTTATGTACGTGCAAATGCACGTTTGAACATTACGATGCGGTTTTTGTAAAAGTGGATAAACAACACTAGTCAAGCTTGTGAAACGATTCAATGCAAAACAAATGAAAAAATGCTCGTTTGATTGTTTACTTTTAGTTTCTTTCTCTGTGGTTATTTCTCTGTGCACCGTGACCAAGGAAGAGGAGAAAACGAGAAATGTTAATGTTTATTTGCTAATTAATAGTATTGCATGCAATGAACTAACCACTGCATGTCGTGTTTGATATCTCAAGTCATTAAAAGCATGCACACTCTTTATCTCTTATTGGTTGATATGTCAAGAAACAAGAAACGAGGTAGAAGTTAATGCACCGCGCCTAAGTGTTTTCGGATTATTTGGTTTTCGTAAGATGACTTACACACCTAGATGCACAGCGCCTAAGTGTTTTGAGTAACATTTTATCGATTAAATCTTTGGTCAAAATTTAGCACAAATTACAATGGTGATGAATAAACCAGGACGGAGTAGTAGTTTAGAAGCCCAAATAAATGAGTGAGGCGCCTTATTGTTACTCTCCACTGTGAATAGTCTTGTGGGAAAAGCTGGGGAAGCCGCAAAAGAACTGGCCCTAGGAGTAGTAGCTAGGGATCGAGCGTCGGAGATGAACTGGAGAAAGTAAATGCAGAGAGATGAAATGCAAAAAAGGCGGAGGGATGTGATGGTTGCTTGACCGTTTATTTTACCAGGCCATTTATTCTTTGGGAGTGGTTGGGTTTTGTGATATAGCGTCTTTCTTTGCCCGGCGCCACGAGCGGGGTGAGAGGTGAGACTCTCGTGCAGCGCCGCCCTCTACACTTGTACTACATCGTCGTGGTTTATTAGTCCCCCATTGAATTTGACTGAAGATTTAACTAACAAAATGTTAGTGCATGTCAACAAAAACTATATCGTTGGATTCGTATTTGAACATAGTTTTGAATGATATAGTTTTAGGTGACATGCATTAGTATGTATCATACTATATATAATGTTAGTTCAATTTTTGGTCGTACTAATCTATAGTAGTAAGGTGCCCGTGCGTTGCACCGAAGAGTGAAATGCATTGATCGGGGAGTTGTTTATTTTGACAAAGTATGTGGGGGTCATCTCATGTGTAACGGGTATCGATAGGTTTCTTCGGATATTATCTCATCTCTAGAGCTCACAAACATCCGGGTGAAATAGATAAAAAGGTATCTTTTGCAAACAAAAGCGTTCAACCTGCATTCAACCTGCATCCAAAACTTGTGAAGAAATAACACTTATTGTGCTTTGCAAGAAATGATCTTTAAGAATTAGTTTTTGAGTATCGATTCTTATACATGTTGGCTATAGATGACATGGCACTTTCTTATATTCAACAGTTGGTTATACTATTAAGTAATATTAACCATGCCCTTATACACCTAGACAGAGGGATTAAATCAGGATGACTTGCAAGGGGGCATAGGAGGTGTAAGGAATGGTTCATCGTAAGTCTTTCACCAGTACTGTAGTAAAAATTCATACATGGAAGATTCTAGACTAAACCATAAACGGATACACTTTTATTCATGTGCGATACTCCAATAGAGCAAGATCCTGCATGGAAGTCTCCACATGCTTAGACATCGGATTACAATGAGTGAAGACTAATGATCAACATTTAACTTGATAATGCATCTTTTTTTAGAAGAACAGGGAGGCTCCTCCCCGGTTCCATTATCAAATGAAACCCAAAGTGTCTTAGATCAGCTCACTGAGAGGAGCAGTTCAAAGGAAGGACTGCGGCGAAAGCCACTCAAGTTTAACGACAAGCTTACAGAATCAAAAGCAGCAAAGACACGGGCCATAAGCACCCACACACACACTACATGTTTTCTAAGTGCACTTGATAATGCGTATGTCCAGGTGAACCTCCTTGGAGTCCCCGTGCACCGAGTCGGCGGGTAAAGGATAGAACGGATGCCATGGGTTTTCCAAGTCCACATTGGCGGGATAGTCCCAGCTCCTCAGATTCCAAGTCTGTCCGATGAGGCCGGTTGCGCCGCCCACGTGACCCGGAGGGGTAGCAACATTGACCTTGCACCCGTACATCTGCCTCGTGTCAGTGTCAGCGTCATGGCAGCGCCTGACGACGCTACAAAGACGGGCGGCGGCTGCGGGCCTCGGGTGCCACGATCAAGAGGAAGACGCTGCTGTCCTCCTCCGAGACTAGCAGGCCGCGGTGATCCTCCAATGACTCCGGCATGGTGAACCGGGAGCACGTGTCGTACTTGATGTTCTCGGCCAAGGGCCAGCAGTGACCGCTGCACGCATCCGTGAGGTGATGCACCATGTCCGCCGGCGAGCCACAAAACGGCATCGGGCACTCATAGCAGTGGACGAAGGGCTCCTTGGAGGCATCGACCAGGCCGTCCATGAAACGGGAGCCAGTTGAATATGTGAGCAAGTTACTACGAGATTTAATCCGAATAAGCACAAAATAAATCATGACGGCTATAACAGAGATGAAACTAATCATGTGGACTAGCATAGTAGTAGGATACATAGTAGAAACATGAATTCTACCACGATCTCGAACAGGAAGGACATAAACACATACGGTGCAACGGGAGCAGCACCATTGGCGTAGAGGTTGTCGCCCATGTCGTTGAGGAAGAGGTTGCCGAGGTTGGGGAAGAAGTCGTCGTCGGTGAAGTCGTGGCTGCCAGCAGTCGCGAGAGTGCGCTCCCCAGATTTCAACAGCGCCCGCCGAATGGAGCGCAGGAGGGAGTGGCTGTAGGGGACGTTGCGGCCGCTGAATGGAGCGCAGGAGTAGCACACGAAGCAGTAGATGGTGTCCTTACTAGTACTCCCTAGTCTCTATCTATCTATATCTATATATATCTACTCTTATAGAAAACCGAGTTGGTGATGATGGTTTGCCTACCATCTTGTAATATAGACCGTCCGATCTATATCTGACGGATATAAAGCCAACTATGACAATTTTACAAAAGATACCCACACCTCTCTGCACATTTACAGATAAGGCCTTACCTCGTGCTCCTCCCTATGTCTCTATCTCTACAAGTACTTTTCTTTATAACAAATCGAATAGTGCTGCGCCGTCCGCTGCATGCCCCGCTGAACACGCCTCCTCGCCTCCATCATCACCAACTGAGTCTTTAATAGGAGTAGGAGTAGAGAAAAAACCGAGTTGGTGATGATGGTGTGCCGTGCAATGCACGGGCATCTTGCTATTTTTTGCATATAAGTCCAAACACCACGTAGACACGGTCTTTGAGCACGGTTCGTAGTTGTTCCACGATCGAGCATCGAAGTTTGTAACTATTTTAGATTAGAATATACTACTCCTCCGGTGCTAGTAGTAGAGCAGAGTCCTACTCTACTACTCTACTCTAGCAAGCTAGGGCATAGTACTGTAGTAGGTACTGTAGGGAGTACCAGTACTGTGATCACTCAAGCAAGTTGTCTGGCATCGATATGACCCTACGCTGCTGGTATGTGTCTCATAAGTCAAGCGGCGTGCTGTAGTCATCATCACCTATCCACTTCCCGCAGCACATATTCGCTTCTCCATCTTTGTCCGCACATAATCTCGTCCAAGCTTCCATCCCCGCCAAGGTGCCTCCCCCCCTCGTCCGAAACCCAAGCACTAACAATGGCAGAACCGAGCAGCGTCCGCGCCCGAAAAGAGTGGCGGAATTCGCTCCTCACAGAGGTAATCAAGCTCATTGTTTGGCGTGTGGACAATCTCGATACCATGCCGCTCGCGGCGTGCTCGTCGAGGCTGTACCGTTTACTCAAAGCCCTCGGGCGGAGCTTTTAAGCCAGCTCCTTGCTTTGCCGATGCCGCTGATCTTTAGAAAGCGGCGTGTCATGCAGCATAACGATCGTAGGGTGGCGAGCATCAACCCCTTCATCGCGATCCGATCCCGTCGACCTCGGCTACATTAACGGTATGTCTTTGGGTCGACATGAGCACGTCTTAGATGGTGCTGCGTCGGGGTCGCGGCAACTGGATGCTCGTGGAGGTCTACACCGCGATTGATCCCCTTCCTTGATTGATCCCCTTCCTTCGATTAACCTTTGCCGCTTTGGCACCGCGGCCCAGAATACTCTGAATCTTACAGTAGCCAACATGATACCAAGTTTGATTTGCTCAAGGTTGTAATCTGCCAAGTGCCCACAAGATCTGGGAATTATAAAGATTTCAGGCTAATTGCGTTCTTCAACCGCGGTCTCGCCTATCTAACAGGTCACTGCGGTAAGTGGATAAATCTGCATGTCCATCGCAGGATCATACATCCTCCATGGTTCTCTGATGCCATTGAACACAAGGGCTTCATCTACGCTGTCGACTCCTTCTATGGCTGGACGTATTGCTGGCCTACTCCAGTCATCGCTACAAACGGCTGTTACATTACGGTATGTTACTTTCCTATGATATCATGATGGCTTGCTTATATTACTGTCAACATTTACAGAAAAAATATTCATGCTCATAACATGTTGTTCTTAAGATTGACTAAATCAAGAGCCCTTTTTTATTTGACTCCAACTTGATATGATGTTGTAGGCCGCCTGGTGTCCCTACCCTTCCTAATCCCAGAACCTTTTAAAGAAAAGCGGCTTGGCAGTTTGCAGGTGGTTCCTGGCTCGATCAGACGACGGCAAAAGATTTATGATCGGTCGCACGTACCGGACGTGTTGTTTCACGGAATACAATCACAATCACTGCAAGGTCTTTGAGCAGGATCCCAACTTCTCTGGGCCTTCAGGAATTTTTGACTGGAGGCTGGTAAGTAGCCTTGGCACACGCTCTTTGTTTGTCGGACGGAATTATCCGATTAACTAGGAGATAACCGACGGCAAGGATCATGATGGCAGCGTGGTTTCGTTCATCAGGAAAAATTGTGTGTACACAGCATACCATGCGTCTCTACATGCACCATACCCTGATATGTGCTGCCACGCTCTGTAGTCCAAAGTAGGAGAGAGGGTCGCAAGTATCAGACTTCGACCTGATGGCTGGAGTTTCCCCCGTCAGGCACCCATCTGGTTCAAGCCGTCAGCCAATCTCCACTGCTTAATAAATAGTAACGTCTAACTGAGCCAGTTAGTTAGATGCGTACACTTGGTGTAGTAGGATCTTAATCTAGTTTGATGCATACACTTGTTCTTTTTTGGTAGCCTTTTTGTAATGATGGCTGATGTTTGGTTTGGAAGAGAGAGTTGCGTCTTCACTCTTACGGCCTGCTTATCGCTGTACATTGCACCCCGATACTGGTTGCTGCTGCTGCTGTTTTCAATGTACAATCAATAGTATATCTCGTCTATTGGTTGAATATAAATGTGTTGTTAGAACGACAAACACAATGTTTTGGAAGTCATTGCACGGTTCGATCCTTTAGTGCCCCGTACCGTACGTAGCTCATACTATTTTCCGTATGGAACACATTTTCCACTTGTTGATAACATGCAGCCCACTGATGAAGGTGTTGGGGAACGTAGCAGAAATTCAAAATTTTCTTACGTGTCACCAAGATCTATCTATGGAGAAACTAGCAACGAGGGAAGGAGAGTGCATCTACATACCCTTGTAGATCGTTAAGCGGAAGCGTTCATGAGAACGGGGTATGCATCAAACTAAATTAAGCGGAAGCGTTCACTTGAGCTTTTTAAGCCAGCTCCTTGCTTGCTGATGCCGCCTGATCGTTAAGCGGAAGCGGTTGTCTCTAATGCCTAACCCATGAACGATAGTGGTAATTCGATAAGAGATATCATGGTACGCACCATATCCAATAGAGTGCAACTATGATGTTCGGACACACCATCACACTATGGTGTTCCAGGCGGTATTAATTGTGAAACAATTTGCACAATGTCTTAATTGTGTGCCAAAACTCGTAACTTAGATATTCATCTCTATGATCATATCATAGACATTCTATCCTCTTGTCACGAAGATCTTAAACTTCACTCTGAAATTACTTGAACCATTCAATAATTCAGACTTGTGTTTCATCAAGTAAATATACTCAACATCTACCGAATCATCGTGAAGTAAGAACATAACGATATTCACTTTGCATGCCTCGGCACTTATTGGACTGCACACATCAAAATGTGTTACTTCCAACAAGTTGCTATCTTGTTCCATTTCTTGAAAAGCGAGGCTTTTAGTCATCTTGCCCATGTGGTATGATTTGCATATCTCAAGTGATTCAAAATCAAGTGAGTCCAAGCGATCCATCTGCATGGAGTTTCTTCATGCGTATACACCAATAGACATGGTTCGCATGTCTCAAACTTTTCAAAAAATGAGTGAGTCCAAAGATCCATCAACATGGAGCTTCTTCATGCGTTTTATACCAATATGACTTACATGGCAGTGCCACAAGTAAGTGGTATTACTATCTCATATTTTTGGCATGAAAATGTGTATCACTACGATCGAGATTCAATAAACCATTTATTTAGGTGCAAGACCACCGAAGGTATTATTCAAATAAATAGAGTAACCATTATTCTCTTTATGAATAACCGTATTGCGATAGACATAATCCAATCATGTCTATGCTCAACGCAAACACCAAATGATAATAATTCTAGTTTAATACTAATCTTGATGGTAGAGGGAGCGTGCGATGTTTGATCACACCAAATTGGAAACACTTCCAACACATATCGTCAGCTCTCCTTTAGCTAGTCTCCGTTTATTCCGTAGCTTTTATTTCGAGTTACTAACACTTAGCAACCGAACCGGTATCTAATACCCTGGTGCTACTAGGAGTACTAGTAAAGTACACATTGACATAATGTATATCCAATATACTTCTATCGACCTTGCCAGCCTTCTTATCTACCAAGTATCTAGGGTAATTCTGCTCCGGTGGTTGTTCCCCTTATTACGAAGCACTTAGTCTCGGGTTTGGGTTCGACCTTGGGTTTCTTCCTTTGAGCGACAACTGATTTGCCGTTTCATGAAGTGTCCCTTCTTGCCCTTGCCCTTCTTGAAACTAGTGGTTTCACCAAACATCAACAACTGATGATACTTCTTGATTTCTACTTTAGCGGTGTCAAACATCGTGAAAAACTCAAGGATCATCATATCTATCCACGATATGTTATAGTTCATCACGAAGCTCTAGCAGCCTGGTGGCAATGACTTTGAAGAAACATCACTATCTCATCCGGAAGATCAACTCCCTCGATTCAAGTGATTGTTGCACTCGGACAATCTGAGCACAAGCTCAACGATTGAGCTTTTCTCCCTTAGTTTGTAGGCTAAGAAAATCGTCGGAGGTCTCATACCTCTTGGCGTGGGCACGAGCACGAAATCCTAATTTCAGCCCTCGAAACATCTCATATGTTCTGCGACATTTCAAAAAGCGTCTTTCGTGCCTCAACTCTAAACCGTTTAAGCGAACTATCACGTAGTTATCAAAAGCGTGTATGTCCGATGTTCGCAACATCCACAAGCGACGTTTGGGGTTGACACTGGCGGCGCATTAAGGACATAAGCTTTCTTTTGTCCGCATAATCGCTACTTTCAACTTTCAACTATATTTTCTCTAGGAACATATCTAAACAGTGGAACTAAAGCGCGAGCTTACGACATAATTTGCAAAAGGTCTTTTGACTATGTTCAAGATAATTAAGTTCATCTTATGAACTCCCACTCAGATAGACATCCCTACGGTCATCTAAGTGATTACATGATCCGAGTCAACTAGGACGTGACCGATCATCACGTGAGACGGACTAGTCATCATCGGTGAACATCTTCATGTTGATCGTATCTACTATCGACTCATGCTCGACCTTTCGGTCTACGTGTTCCGAGGCTATGTCTGTACATGCTAGGCTCGTCAAGTTAACCCTAAGTGTTTGGCGTGTGTAAATCTGTCTTACACCCGTTGTATGTGAACGTAAGAATCCATCACACCCGATCATCACGTGGTGCTTAGAAGCGACGAACTTTAGCAGCGGTGCACAGTTAGGGAGAACACTTCTTGAAATCGTTGTGAGGATCATCTTATTTACTACCATCGTTCTAAGTAAACAAGATGCATAAACATAATAAACATCTCATGCAATTATATATAGTAGTGACATGATATGGCCAATATCATATAGCTCCATTGATCTCCATCTTCGGGGCTCCATGATCATCATCGTCACCGGCATGACACCATGATCTCCATCATCATGATCTCCATCATCGTGTCTTCATGAAGTTGTCTCGCCAACTATTACTTCTACTACTATGGCTACGGTTAGCAATAAAGTAAAGTAATTACATGGCGTTGTTTAATGACACGCAGGTCATACAATAAATAAAGACAACTCCTATGGCTCCTGCCGGTTGTCATACTCATCGACATGCAAGTCGTGAATCCTATTACAAGAACATGATCAATCTCATACATCACATATCATTCATCACATTCTTCTTGGCCATATCACATCACATAGCATACCACCGCAAAAACAAGTTAGGCGTCCTCTAATTGTTGTTGCATGTTTCTACGGCTGCTATGGGTTTCTAGCAAGAACGTTTCTTACCTACGCAAAACCACAACGTGATATGCCAATTGCTATTTACCCTTCATAAGGACCCTTTTCATCGAATCCGTTCCGACTAAAGTGGGAGGCGGCACCGCTAGCCACCTTATGCACCAAGTGCATGTCGGTCGGTGGAACCTGTCTCACGTGGAAATGCGTGTAAGGTCGGTCCGGGCCGCTTCATCCCACAATACCGTCGAAACAAGATTGGACTAGTAACGGCAAGCATATTGAACAACATCAACACCCACAACTACTTTGTGTTCTACTCGTGCAAAGAATCTACGCAATAGACCTAGCTCGATACCCTTTGTTGGGGAGCGAGCAGAAATTCAAAATTTTCTTACGTGTCACCAAGATCTATCTATGGAGAAACTAGCAACGAGGGAAGGAGAGTGCATCTACATACCCTTGTAGATCGTTAAGCGGAAGCGTTCATGAGAACGGGGTTGAAGGAGTCGTACTCTTCGTGATCCAAATCACCGGAGATCCTAGTGCCGAACGGACGGCACCTCCGCGTTCAACACACGTACAGCCCGGTGACGTCTCCCACGCCTTGATCCAGCAAGAAGAGAGGGAGAGGTTGAGGAAGACTCCATCCAACAGCAGCACAACGGCGTGGCGGTGGTGGAGGAGTGTGGCAATCTTGCAGGGCTTCGCCAAGCATCACAAGAGAGGAGGAGAAAGAAGAGGCAGCAGGCTGCACCAGAGAGATAGAATTGCGTGTCTTGGGCAGCCCCTTGGCCTCAGATATATAGGGGAAGGGGAGGGCTGCGCCCCATCTAGGGTTTCCACCCCCAAGGGGTGCGGCCAGCCCTAGATGGGGCTTGGGGAGGCGGCCAAGAGGGGAGGGAGAGGGAGGCGCCCACTAGATGGGCCTTAGGGCCCATCTGGACTAGGGTTTGCCCCCTCCCACTCATCCTTGCGCCTTGGGCCCCTTGTGGGGGGCGCACCAGCCCTCCTAGGGGCTGGTCCCCTCCCACACTTGGCCCACGCAGCCTTCTGGGCAGGTGTCCCCACTTGGTGGACCCGGGACCCTCCGGTGGTCCCAGACATTACCGATATCGCCCAAACTTTTAGGTTACCAAAACAGGACTTCCCATATATAAATCTTTACCTCCGGACCATTCCGGAACTCCTCGTGACGTCCGGGATCTCATCCGGGACTCCGAACAACATTCGGTAACCACATACAAGCTTCCTTTATAACCCTAGCGTCAAGAACCTTAAGTGTGTAGACCCTACGGGTTCGGGAGACATGCTGAACATGACCGAGACGTTCTCCGGTCAATAACCAATAAGCGGGATCTGGATACCCATTTTGGCTCCCACATGTTCCACGATGATCTCATCAGATGAACCACGATGTCAAGGACTCAATCGATCCCGTATACAATTCCCTTTGTCTAGCGGTATTGTACTTGCCCGAGATTCGATCGTCGGTATCCGATACCTTGTTCAATCTCGTTATCGGCAAGTCTCTTTACTCGTTCCGTAACACATCATCCGTGATCAACCCCTTGGTCACATTGTGCACATTATGATGATGTCCTACCGAGTGGGCCCAGAGATACCTCTCCGTTTACGGAGTGACAAATCCAGTCTCGATTCGTGCCAACCCAATGCAGACACTTTCGGAGATACCGTAATGCACCTTTATAGCCACCCGATTCACGTTGTGACGTTTGGTACACCCAAAGCATTCCTACGGTATCCGGGAGTTGCACAATCTCATGGTCTAAGGAAATGATACTTGACATTAGAAAAGCTTTAGCATACGAACTACGATCTTTGTGCTAGGCTTAGGATTGGGTCTTGTCCATCACATCATTCTCCAATGATGTGATCCCGTTATCAACGACATCCAATGTCCGTGGTTAGGAAACCGTAACCATCTATTGATCAACGAGCTAGCCAATAGAGGCTTGCTAGGGACATGGTGTTGTCTATGTATCCACACATGTACTTGAGTTTCCTATCAATACAATTATAGCATGGATAATAAACGATTATCATGAACAAGGAAATATAATAATAATAACTAATTTATTATTGCCTCTAGGGCATATTTCCAACAGAAGGCCCAATAGAGAAGCCCATAATTAACTGGAAGGGACGCTCTCACATGAATCCGACCCAGGCACATGCTCATGGTCCCCTAAACATAAATAAGTAAATAAATAAATAAAGCTAAATGCTCATGCACCAGTTCTTTGGGAAAATAGGTAGCCCAGTATTTCTGTTTGAAGAATACCCAAGCTCGGCCTATTTGTTTTCTCACGAATCTTGGGCTGCAAATCTTTCAAGACGAGCAAATGGGATATTAGTTTTTTGAATTTTGTTCTTCTTGATATCTTATCGTATTTCATTGGATTTAACATGACATAGTACTAACTTATTTTTAAATTTGTTTTAGTATGGCTATTAATTTTTGGATTAAGAATATTTCATTCCCCAGCAAAAATTTCCCACATATTTAGTTAATTTTTTGACCCTGGTGCTGACCAGAAAATGGCCGGCAATTCTAGAAATGGAAAATGGGCTGCAATAAATTCCATATGAATTAGAAAATGAGTTAAAATTTAATAAAAATAATAGCAAATGGGCTGTACACGCCACAGATTTCGAGGCTGACTTGTTTACGCAAGGCTTTGTCAGTGAACACACGATTCTAGCCGCCGTGCTTCTTCAATCTCTGATCTTCCTGCTCCCGCCGCGTAAACTAGCGCCGTCGAGACTGCCTGCTCCCTCCTCTTGTGGCCCGCTATGATGCCGGGCAGGCTTCCCCGGCCCACCCTACTCCCTCCGCTGGCCTAGCCGCACGCAATCAACTACCTCCTTATTATGCAAAAAAAATGATTCCTCCCACTGACATATGTTGACGCGTACACAAGGCTTGTCAACTTAGTCAACAAACGATTCTAGCAGCAGTAACCGTTGGATTTGAATCGAACGGTCCTGCTGCTTCTTCAATCACTGCTCTTCTTGCACCAGCCACCCAAACCAGCGCCGGGGAGACCGCCTGCTCCTGCCTCTAGTGGCCGGCTGTGCTGCCGTTGAGGCCTCACCGCCCCCTACTACTCCCATCGCTAGCAAGGCCCTGCGGCGACGACAGCCTCACACCGCAGCCGAACCAGTGAACCCTGGTACTCCTCTCCGCGTGGGCATCCACTGCCACGTCTTCCCCGGATCCTCGTCGTCCCCTTCCTAGGCCTCGCCGTTGTCCACCGCCTTGGTGCTCTCGGCGCTGCGTGGTCAATCTGGTCAACGACATTCCATCGGGAGAGTACTATACGTGTAGAGGCTGACAGTTGGGTCCACGGCCACAACCCAGTTTTTTTGTGATTTGCCAAGTAAGTCGCATTGTCAGGCCTGTTGGGCTGCAAATCTTTCAAGACGAGGAGAGCTTTCATTCGGCTGGCCGAGAAAATGGCCCATCAGTAATGAGAAATGGGATGTACATTTTTAAAACACATCAAACTGGCAGTTTGTTTCAAATATCTTTTTTTTCATTTCGAGATTTTAAATTACATTAATTTTTATGCGTGGAGAATTTGTTGGATTTTATATTGATATACATTTATTTTTAAAATCAGTTTGAATGTGAGTCGAAATTTTGGGATTAAAACCAGTTCGGACTGCACCGAAATATGCAAAATTTCGTATAAGTTTTAACCGTGGCCGCGATATGGGCTGTAATGCTAACAAAAAGAATATGGGCTCCAAAAAAACCTTAAGAATTAGCAAATGGGCTGTAAATTATTAAAAATAATGGCAGATGGGCTGTTTGCTGTTTTCCACAGATTTGAGGCTTTCCTAAAAAGGTTGGCGACAGCAAAGGATTGTTGGATGGCCATCCAACGGCCGTCGTGCTTCTTCAATCTCTGCTCTTCCTGCTCCAGCCGCTCAAACAAGAGCCGGTGGGACTGCCTGCTCCCTCCTCCCCGCGGCCGGCTCTGACAGCTCGAACCCACTAGTTATATCTTCGTATGCAAGGAAGTGCCTCCTTATTACCGACACAAAAAATTAATACTCCCCCTGTTAGCTGGGACCCAGTATAGTGGCAGGCTGACTTGTGGGCCTACTAAGTTGACGGGGATGGAGGGCTTTGTCAACTTAGTCAATATGCACGATTCTAGCTCCAGTGACCGTACGATGTCCATCCAACGGTCGTAGTGCTTGTTCAACCTCTGGTCTTCTTGCTCCAGCCGCCCAAACCAGCGTCGGTCGTGCCTCGTGCTCCTGCCTCCCGTGGTCGGCTGCGATGCGGCGGAGGCCTCACCGCCCCCTACTACTCCCACCACTGGCCAGGCCATCCCTCTACTCACCCACACCCCTTGTTATTCTGCGGCAACGGCAGCCTCACACCGCAGCGAACCAGTGAACCCTTGTACTCCTCTACGCGTGGGCATCCACTGCCGCGTCTTCCCCGGCTCCGCGTCGTCCCCTTCCTAGGCCTCGCCGTCCTCTACCGCTATGGTGCTCTCGGCGCGGCGTGGTCAACGTGGTCAAGGAACGGCTTCCATCGGACGTGGACTATACGTGGAGAGGCTGACAGCTGGGTCCACGGCCGCAGCAAGGAAGTGCCTCCTTATTATGCGCAATATAATTATTCCTCGACCTGACAGCGGGGACCCACCGGACGGGCCACCATATTTAGCGGAAAAAAACATTCCCCCCTTGACTGCTGGGACCCACCAGCTACACCTTCGCACGCAAGGAAGTGCATCCGGGCACAAAAAAACAAAACGATTCGCCCCCCTGACTGCTGGGACCCACCAGCTACATCTTCGCACGCAAGGAAGTGCGTCCGGGCAAAAAAAACGATTCGCCCCCTGACTGCTGGGACCCACCAGCTACATCTTCGCACGCAAGGAAGTGCGTCCGGGAAAAAAACAAAACGATTCGCCCCCCTGACTGCTGGGACCCACCAGCTACATCTTCGCACGCAAGGAAGTGCCTGACAGTCGGGACCCACCTGGTCGAAGCGTACGTAGCGTTGTCATTCTGGTCGTGAACGGTAATGCATATATATATCTTGGTGGATGTAGAGGCGCCGCACGCGTCGTAGTAGAGGCGCGACGTAGCATGTACACTGCATACATCTGTAGGGTGCAAGAAAGAAAATACGGCCACGTACGTACATACAGGCATGGTCTCTAACGCCTATCGCGCATATGTACATGGTTGGGTCGGAACGGAGAAACAGCGTCGTCGTCGTGTTCATGGGGAGCCAACCGGCTGGGTCGGAATGGAATGCATGGTCGTGTTCATCGGGAGGGCTTGGACGGAACAGGCGATGGAAACGAGGCCTGGCATACCGCACCACGGAGGAAACGGCCTTGTGTTCGACCGGCCACGTTCGAAACGGGGTCCTGTTGATCGGGAGGGGCCTGGCGTACCGCAAAACGAAGGAAACGGACCTCCTACGGTCGAAACGGGGGTCCTATTGACCGGGAGGGGTGTGGCGTACTACAAAATAGAGGAAACAGACCTCCTACAGTCGAAACGGGGGTCCTGTTGATCGGGAGGGGTGTGGCGTACCGCAAAGCGGACGAAACGGACTTGTGTTGGAGCGCTATACGGTCGAAACGGGGGGGAGGGGTGTGTCGTACCGCAAAACGGGACTCCACTGGATACTGTTCATCTCCACCGTCGACCTCCTCCAGCCTCCACGGGCTACCGTCGACCTCCTCCAGCCTCCACGGGCTCCTGTTCATCCAGCCTCCACCGCGCGCTAATCCACCGGCTACTGTTCAACCACCCCTCCACACGGGCACCCCTCCACCGTCTACTATTCATCCAACCCTCCACACCACGGGGTCCTGTTCAACCACCCCTCCACGGCCACCCCTCCACCGTCTACTGTTCATCCAGCCCTCCACACCACGGGTTCCTGTTCATCCAGAGGCAACACCACCGCTCACTGTTCATCCAACCCCCCCCCCCCCGGCAACGCTCACTGTTCATCCCAGAGGCAGCATCGATCGGCTTCAGTTAGCAGCAGTAGCGAAGGAATCGCTCCATCGGGTTCAGTTAACAGCCATCGATCGATCGCTCGGAGTTCGATAGCGTAACTGATCTGTCCTTTCGGGTTGATTAGAGCCAATGCCTCGCTGCACAGCGTCGACGTCGAGAGAAGCAGCGCATCGCTCCGCCCCGACCTCCCACCATAACCGCAACTCCTCAAATTTTCCTCCCCTCGCTTATACCACTGTTTTTTCCGTCATGGACGGCCCAAAGAATGTCATGCAGCTGCGTCTCCGGCCCACCCAGGACGAAAAGCCCATTTTCTGTCATGATTTTTTTCATATAAGTAGGAGCCCACCACATCTATGATGATACCGTGTTTTGTCACAATTATCGTCATAGAAGTGTCATATGTATGACAGATAAAAAATTCGTTCGGCCCGAAATGTCACGGATGTGTCTTTTTTTTGTAGTGTGAATTTCATGTGTTAATGTTAGCTCTCTATATTTGTACTTCCACTGATGCTAAAATATGTACTTTTTTTGAAAGGAGGATAGTCCCTGGCCTCTGCATCCGACAGATGCAT
The DNA here is from genome assembly GCA_021605145.1 of Aegilops bicornis. Lineage (NCBI taxonomy): Eukaryota > Viridiplantae > Streptophyta > Magnoliopsida > Poales > Poaceae > Aegilops > Aegilops bicornis. The sequence continues at coordinate 532,561,041 of CM038670.1, forward strand.
GCGGCCATATTATTAAACCAGTTGCAGCAATCACGAGGTCTGGTTTCCAAGTACAGCTCGCAAAAGGAGAATAAATAAATAAAAGCTAAGAAAGAAAATCATAGCCACAACCGGCTAGACAATAGGACATAGTGACTAAATACGTATCCTATTATGCGACTGCCATCCAAACCGGTTGAAGATAGCCCGTGCTACCATCTCCCATCGGTTGCACCCAGTAGCCAAATGCCCCCTGGAGTCCATAGGAGTGAGTAACAACCACGTACCGGTCCATGTCGTAGCTCTGAAAATAACCTGAAAGAAGTTTAAAATATTTTTTCTGTTAAAAATCATATTGTTCCTGCAGTTCCATATAGCCCAAAGTAGTGCGCATATTGCAATCCAAAATAAGTGACACAATAGCAGGTTGCACTCCAGTTAGCCACGTCCCAAACAACGCATCTATGCTAACTGGAGGAGTAATGTTCACTAGTAGAAAACGGGGTACTAGTCCTGGTTCCAGAGGGCCTTTAGTCCCAGTTCTGGAACCGGGACAAAACAAACGGGACTAAAGCCCAAAACCATTAGTCTCGGTTTGCTTACGAACCGGGACAGAAGGGGCTCCACATGGCTATTGCGGGGCACCCAAGCCGGAGGACCTTTGGTCCTGGTTGGTAACACCAACCGGGACCAAAAGTCAGCCACGTGTTAGCATCTCGCGGGCACTGGGGTTTTTGTTTTTTAAAGGGGGGGGGGGGGGGGTTAGGGGTTTTGGAGGGTAAATTTAGGGATTTCATATCGTGTTAGCTAGCTAATAGAGAGAAGTGACCTCTCTTTCTCCGTGCTTGGTCGACGCTAGCTACTATACATATAGAGAGAACTCGACACACTAGCTAGTAAGCAAATGAAGGAACCATTATAATTACACAAGATCGTCATGAACATATACAGAGAGAAGTGACCTCTCTTTCTCCGATATTGGTCGAACAACAAGTTTTCGTATATCTATCTGACACTACTACATATATACAATATAACATTTGTTACAATCCCTAACATCTAAAATCCATTTCAATTTCCACATGGTATTCTCCGTCTTTTTGTATGACGTGGTCAAGAAAGAATCCCGCCAATTCCTCTTGAATTGCTCGTATGCGATCATGTGGTAGGAGTTCATCCCGCATCTGCCCCATCTAGTTTAAAGAAGGGGGTTAATACATATATATGAATGAAACTCAACACAACTGATGGTAATAAAATAAAATTGTGAATATTGTTTACATACTTCATATTGTTTGTCAGAGTAGCCCCGCTGAGAGGTCGAGTTGTAGATGAACTCGCAAATGTAGTATCCACATAAATTATTCCTGCCTTCATGCCACAAGCACTTTACAAGAAATAGAGTTCAATCAAACTAATAACCATGCATGATAAATGGTATTGATGAAACTAGAATCAATGAGAGACGCGCGGAACTAGCTAGTACTACTTACTTTCGGGTGTGTAAATTGCAGCTCCCTCTGCAGACCCGTAACCATTCCGGTGAACTGTTTCCAAACCCTGCCAGGCAAAGAAAATGATTACTTGATATCAGGAAATGAACAAAAGTTGACGACATGGTGTGATAATGATCGATTCAACTTACTTCTGGAGCATTGCAGTTATGTCCACATACTCTTGGGGATCTTTACATCTTGAGTCTAAGACAGTTACTACTCCCCGGTCAATCTTAATCTCTAGCAGAATAAAGTGGAACCTGCGCACGCATAACTCATCAATTACATTACTATAACCTCGAGTAAGCGAAACCGAATATGCACAAGATAGTAACACTCACTTGAAGTTGTAAGGAAAGAGTATTTTTCCTTTGTTTTGATTTCGAAGTAACAATTGTAGCAAGTTCTCCTTAGTATCTTTGACTCTGTTTTTAACCGACCATTCATTTATGGTATTTGGGTTAATGAACCCAATGTCATAGATTTGTCCTTTTTTGCATTCGATGATCTTCAATCTGCATAATATAGTGAGGATAATTATATATACATGCAATGAAAGAGCTGAGCTATAGAGACTTAATTACAGAAGTAATACTTACATACAGTAGCAAGTCATGAGTTGTTTGTCGAGGGCATCTTGATTGAATAACTGAAATAACTCCACAAATTCAACAGGCATCAGGTCGACTCCAATGAACTCATGCTCCTTTTTAATTCTCACCATCAAACTATCCTTCCTAGACTTCCTGGAGGTATCCATGTACCATTCATGCAATCTTCGCATCATCGTTGTTAGAGGAGGATGATCAGGTTTGATGAGAGGCTTCTCGTACTCGTATCTGAAGATCTCTACTACCTCTAACTTTTCAAACTATACATCATCACCCAGATAATCACCAAGATTGGTACCGGGCACAAGCCCCGGAAGATTAGCGATGATATCGCTAGACACCTCGAGCGAGGGACACGATTGCTTCGCCTGTTCGCCGAGATGGGGAATTGTTTTCCCGCTTCTTCATTGTGCTAATCTTGCATCACTGGAAGTACTTCCCGACCGCCGCACTTCATCATATGTCTTTTTAATATAGCGGACATACTTGGAATCCGGCGGAGGCCATGGTGGTCGCTTCAGGGCATCCAGAGTGCACTTCGCTTTCACTAGATCTACCGTTTCCTTCGGAGGTGGAGGTTTCCGTTCAAAATGGGATCTCACTTCAGCAGCACTGAGGTCCGTGTTTTCCTTGTCGGTCCTCACATATGGTAACTTTTCTGGAGCCTTGAGGCTTGGACGGTATCTGAATTTCTTCCCGCCTCTGCTTCTACTACTAGCCGCCGGAACAGCGTCGTCTCTCTTTTGATATTGCTGACGCGGCGGAGTCTGCTAACACACCGAAGGAGGAGGCGGAGGAGGCGGAGTGCCCTGACTCGCTGGACGAGGAGGAGGAGGAGGCGTCTAGTTTGGAAGCTTGATGTACTCCTTTCTCCATAAACAGGTACTCCTTAAAGCATTTTCCAGATGAATCTCCCCTTCACCTGTAGGGCAGTTGCCGGTGTCAAAACCGGCGGATCTCGGGTAGGGGGTCCCGAACTATGCGTCTAGGCGGATGGTAACAGGAGACAAGGGACACGATGTTTTTACCCAGGTTCGGGCCCTCTCGATGGAGGTAATACCCTACTCCGCTTGATTAATATTGATGATATGGGTTGTACAAGAGTAGATCTACCACGAGATCAAGGAGGCTAAACCCTAGAAGCTAGCCTATGGTATGATTGTTGTTCGTCCCTACGGACTAAAACCCTCCGGTTTATATAGACACCGGATAGGTTAGGGTTACACAGAGTCGGTTACAATGGTAGGAGATCTACATATCCGTATCGCCAAGCTTGCCTTCCACGCCAAGGAAAGTCCCATCCAGACACGGGACGAAGTCTTCAATCTTGTATCTTCATAGTCTTGGAGTCCGATCATGACAATAGTCCGGCCGTGACAATAGTCCGGCTATCTGGACACCCCCCAGTCCGGGACTCCCTCAGTAGCCCCAGAACCAGGCTTCAATGACGACTAGTCCGGCGCATTGATTGTCTTCGGCATTGCGAGGCAGGTTGCTGCTCCGAATACTTCATAGAAGGTTTTGAACACAAGGATAGTGTCCGGCTCTGCAAAACAAGTTCCACATAACACCGTAGAGAATAATTTTTGCACAGATCTGCTGACGTATTCCGCGACGTGACATGACACCACGGCCAGGCCTTCATACGAATCGTTTTTACTGTTCCACCTCAGCGCGTTTAGCGAGGCGGTTTCCTTGGCACGTCTTATCAAAGCATAGATCGTGCCCCCTTATTCCGGGATTCTCATCAATACGGACGTGGGTAACCCATCTGCGCCATTGATTACGGCGCTTGGGAAATAAGCGAGTTTTACCAGGCTGGTGGGGGACGCATAACTTCGTCCGTCTATATAAGGGGATAAGGACCCACCTTTTCACCCACGCCTTCTTCCTCCTTTGCTTATCCATTTCCGTGCACTCGAGCTCCAGCGCCCAAGTTCGCACATCCCACCTCAACCTTCTCCAACCATGTCGAGGCGGGAGGCAGGTGGATGGCCTCCTCCGTCACGGAGGGCACATCAAAAGATCAAGGAGGCCGGATACTTGTCCGGCGACATTGCGCCTGAGCTACCCAAGTGGGGCAGCTTATTCCAACCCCCGGGCCCCATGAGAGGGTAGTGTTTCTCCCCCACTTCCTCCGCGGACTAGGTTTTCCACTTCACCCATTTGTCCGGGGGCTCATGTTCTACTATGGCCTGGACTTCCATGACCTGGCCCCGAATTTCATCCTCAACATCTCGGCGTTTATCATCGTGTGCGAGGCCTTCCTCTGCATCCAGCCCCACTTCGGCTTATGGCTGAAGGTCTTCAACATCCGGCCAAAGGTAGTGGGCGGCCGTCAAGCAGTCTTGAAAGGCGCCATGGTTGGCAAGATGGCCAAAGTCCCATGGCTCGAGGGTGCCTTCGTGGAGACAATAAAGGGGTGGCAATCGGGGTGGTTCTACATCACCGAGCCCCACAACACCGAATGGGTGGCGGCCCCCGAATTCAGATCTGGCTTCCCCACACTGCTCTCGTCATGGAAAGAGACGGGCCTGACGTGGGGGAATTCGGACGAGACATCCGGACTTCAAACATGCGTCCGAAACCTGGTGGCCAAGAATCTTAGGCTTGTCGACGTAATCCAGGTGATGCTCATCCGTCGGATTCTCCCATGCCAACAACGGGCTTTTAACTTGTGGGAGTTCGATCCGGCACAACACCAAACCTTGAGCCGGCTCTTCGACACTACGTACGAAGACGCCTGGAAGGTGCTGTTCAAGGGCGCCGAAGCCCCAGCATCCGCTACCAAAGATCGCGGATACAGCTCGCAGCGTCAAGCCGGCGAGGTAAGTTATTTTACCCTTTACGGGACTCTTTTTTCATAGATTGACTCTACGAGGGATCTAAAACTTCCTAATCTTTGACAGGACTGGCTGAAGACGTCCGGACATATTAACTGTCCGGCTCCTTTGCCGGAAGACCCGGAGGACGCCCGATTAACGGGGCTGCTGGCTCCGGCGCCCCATGTGGTGCCGGAGAAGAAGGCCAAGAAGGAGGCCACGGGAACTCGAAGGAGCTCCCAACGCCAGGTGCTGTCAGATTTCGAAGCGGAATCTCCTCCTGAAGACGAGGAGGAAGAAGAAGAAGCTCCTCCCCCGGCGGGGGAGGAGAAGAAAAGGAAGGCCGCCCCAACGTGGGAGGCCGGATGGTCCAAGAAGGGAAGAACCCTTCCTCCGGACTTCTCCACCAACGTCGACGACAACGAGGAGGATTGGCCTACAAGGGCCAAGCCCCTGGCGAGATCATAAGTGTCCGGATACCCATGGCTTTTTATTATTGTATAGTGTTCTCTAATGTGGAACAACCGTGCAGCCCTCCCAAGGGCGAGTTCGCCGATTTATCGAGCGGGTCCCTAGGCTCGTCGGAAATGGAGAGTACTTCGCTTCCGACCGCCTCCTCGCCTCACGCTGCGGACGACGCCGCCGTGGGGCCCCAAGAGGGGCTTGGTCAAGAGGAGGTAGTGCAGGAGGTGCCACAAGGCGACCCCCCGGACTCCAGGCGCGCGGGGGGCAAGACCCCCAGGGGCTCTAAGCCCGACCCTCGTCCGGACTCCATGCCGGAACCATCAGCGGTTCCGAAGTCCGGATAGCGGATCCTTCGCAAGAAGGGTAAGACGCCGGTGTCCTCCGTCCAACCGGAGGCACCGGATAGCTTACTGGAGGCGCTCAACGGCGCCTCCATCGAGGAAGGAGGAGTACCGCCTTGTTATGAGTGCGGTGATCTGACAGATTCAGTCCGCCAAGAGCGGACTGGCCGAAGCTTGTACCAGCCTTCTAACAGGCTTTGAGGTAAGTTTAAAACATATAAAAATATTACCGCTTAGACATTAGCACATGATGCTTAGTTCGGTGTTCGGAAAGAAAAGCCGGACTAAGGATCTAAAAAGATATACGCAGGAGTTTAACATAAGTATGTCAATATGGGAATGCAGGCTGCGCTGCTGACCTCTGCCGCACTGACTGCGGAGGTCAATGCATTGAAGCAGAACCTCGAGCGGTCCAAGAACGAGCTCGGACAAGCCAAGAAGGAGCTCGAGGACAAGGAAGGTAAGTAATACCTTATTAAAAAAATACCTTATAGAAAAGGTTTTGATTGCGAAAAATAATAGGAATAACATGGGTACTGCAGGGGCCACGAACGAGGTGGCGACCCTGAGGGGAGCGGTGTCCGTGGCCGAAAACAAAGTGGCTGCGGAATGCACCGAGCAAGAGAAAGGGGAGGCGCAGCTGGCAGAGGTGCGGCAAGAGCTCCAGATTCTCGTGAAAAAACACGAGGGTTTGGAGCGTGACTCGAAGACTCGAGAGTCCGAGCTTGCCTCGGCTCTTGAGAGTGCCAAAGCTGCTAAGGCCGAGGCCCAAAAAGCCCTCCAAGAAATTGAGTCTTTAAAGAAGATAGCGGCGGGTAAGGCATTCTTTATGCATAGCAAGCATGTGAAAGTGAGTTACCTATTACTTACCCGAATTCGGAGCTCTCCAGGAGCATTCGCAGAGTTGCCCCGTAGTGTGTCTGATGCTGCCGCATTCTACCGCGCCAAGGAGGGGAGCTGGACGGAAAAGGTGTTCTGGTCTCGATCTTTGAGGCCGACCATCCGGTGCCCCTGAGCGACCAGCTGAAGCAGCTGGTCGAGCTCCATAAGGTCACCGAACAGGCCATGAAGGGCCTTGTAGCGCGGCTGTGGCCATTGGGGGCCATGCCCGGGAGCTACTTCGGCTTGGTGCAGCGGCTAGTGGATGCCTGTCCGCGGCTTGAAGTCATCAAGCGCTCCGTCTGCATTGAAGGTGTCCGTCGGGCCCTTGCTCGTGCTAAAGTGCACTGGGGCAAGCTGGATGCGGAGAGGCTTGTGACGGATGGGCCACCGAAGGGCCATGAGCATCGCACGCCCGAAATGTACTATGAGGGCCTCCTGAAGGGTGCCCGCCGAATAGCGGATGACTGCTCCAAAGATGTAATTTTTGAATAAACTCGCATTTGTTGTCCTGTACGCTGAAAACTTGTTCATATGCGCTGAGCAATGCGTATTAATTTAAAATATTACCTTCTGTGCGGCCGTTTATCAAATTTGAGAGATGGCAAGTCGTTGGCTTCAGCCCCCATGCCACGAAAGTCTTTGGGGTGTTCGGGATAAACTTGAGCACTATTGTTCCCATTCTTGGGTCCATCTAGGGAGGCGCTCAACACATTGAACAAGGCAACCGGACTTATAATGCTTGAACACTCTCACTTAGCCATAGAATTCTATAATTTTAAATTTCGGCGAAGCCCCTAGTATTCGGAAGACCGAGTTCGGGGCGCTATCCACGCCTTGGCCGGATAATTCCGGTTCCACGCTCTAAGCGGCATAAGTCTTTAGGGACCCGGAAAACCTCTCGAACAGCGACCGGCTCTCGCCTATCATGACGGTCAGTATTAGCTTTCTCCATCGAGGTGCTCGACCCGGCATAAGCGGGGCACAATCACAGTGGTTCTCCCGGTGCTACCTTAGCCGATATAGCGGAACGTAAGGTACCAAAACACGGAGCCGGCAAACCCAACTATTGACCCAAGACATGATTCGGGGCCAATTCATATAATGCTATAAGTTCGGGTGCCGCACTTGTGAAAGCGTTAGGACTTATCACACCATAATTTTGGGATACTTAAGCCCTCGGTGTATTGGCCGTACCAAAGTGTCACGGTTGCAACATGTCATGAAATGAACATATGTATATATAAAGGAAGTAGAGCAATAGTAAGCAAAAGCTATGTATTATTTATTCAAAAGGTACTACAATGGAAGCGAGCGATACAAATAGTGCAATAAGCAAGGGATGGGACTATCTAACATGTCCCCCTCCGAGGGTAAGGCTATTTGGATGATATGTAAAACAGGTATAATGCTCGTAATAGAGACCACACGAACACTCGACGTGGCTTTCCGCTTAGTGGCTGTTGCATCGTGAGTTTGGTGATTCAAGTGCGGACAGGACTTCTCAAAGACGGAGTCCTGAAAGTAAAAAAAGGAAGAAAAAGGAAAAGAAAAGGAAATGACACAAACGGAGCCTCAGTGCGGTCGAGCCGCATTCTTGGCGTGCCGTTGTCTTGCCCCTCCCCATATGCCCATGGTATCTCCAGGCGTAATTATGTACGCGTAATACTAGCTTCGCAATTTCGCGAGGGCTGGGGTTGGGGCCGGGTTGCTACCGTGCTTGAATCGTGCTGTGTGGTCTTGTTGCAGGTTACTCCGGGCGGCGCTTGGCGGTTTCGGCGCTTAGTGGCGGACTCGAGAATTGCCGTGAGAGGCTGCTTTGCACCTCCGCGCGAGGGTCGCCGTATGCTCCTCCGTTCGAGAGAGCGTTCGGTGTTTCCATTGACCGTGATTACTCCTCGAGGGCCTGGCATCTTGAGCTTGAGGTATGCATAGTGCGGTACCGCATCGAACTTTACCGTAAATGCGGTTCGTCCGAAAGCAAAGTGCATGATAGCCGCCATGAATGGGACGATGTCGAAGATTAACTCTTCGCTTCGGAAGTTATTCGGAGATCCGAAGACCACTTCGAGTGTGACTGAGCCTGTACAATTGGCCTCTACACCCGGTATGACGCCTTTGAAGGTCGTCTTTGTAGGTTTAATCCTTGAGGGGTCTATGCCTATTTTGCGCACTGTATCCTCATAAAGAAGGTTTAGGCTGCTACCGCCGTCCATCAGGACTCTGGTGAGGTGAAATCCGTCAATAATTGGGTCAAGAACCAATGCGGCGAAGCCGCCGTGACGGATGCTAGTTGGGTGGTCCCTTCGATCAAAGGTGATCGGGCAGGAAGACCATGGGTTGAACTTTGGGGCGACTGGCTCCATCGCATATACGTCCCGTAGTGCACGCTTCCGCTCCCTTTTGGGTATGTGGGTTGCGTATATCATGTTCACCGTCCGCACTTGTGTGGGAAAACCTTTCTGTCCTCTATTGTTCGGTAGCCGGGGCTCTTCCTCGTCATCGCTATGCAGCCCCTTGTCATTGAGTTCGGCACTTAACTTGCCTGCTTGCTTGAACACCCAACAATCCCTGTTGGTGTGATTGGCTGGTTTTTCGGGGGTGCCATGTATCTGGCACAAGCGATCGAGTATCCGGTCCAAGTTGGACGGGCCCTGGGTATTTCTTTTGAATGGCTTCTTCCGCTGACCGGGTTTAGAGCCTCTGAATCCGGCATTGACGGCCGTATCTTCAGTGTTATCGCCGTTAATTCGGCGCTTGTTCTTGTTGTGACGCGACCTGCCATTGTTGTCCTTGGTATCCGGACTATCGGGATGTTTGGCCAAGTTGTTGCTTCGAGCTAGCCAGCTGTCCTCTCCCGCACAAAAGCGAGTCATGAGGGTTGTGAGGGCAGCCATAGATTTCGGCTTTTCCTGTCCTAGGTGCCGGGCAAGCCACTTTCGTCATGGATGTTATATTTGAAGGCTGCAAGGGCCTCTACATCCGGACAGTCAATGATTTGATTTTTCTTTGTTAGGAACCGAGTCCAAAATTGTCTGGCCGATTCTTCTGGCTGCTGAATTATGTGGCTAAGGTCATCGGCGTCTGGTGGTCGCACATATGTGCCCTGGAAGTTATCAAGGAATGTGGCTTCTAGGTCCTCCCAACAACCAATTGATTCTGCTGGCAAGCTATTGAGCCAATGTCGAGCTGGTCCTTTAAGCTTGAGTGGGAGGTATTTGATGGCATGTAGATCATCACCGTGGGCCATGTGGATATGGAGGAGATAATCCTCGATCCGCATCAAGGATCTGTGGTACCATCGTATGATTCGATGTTTACGGGTTTGAAGCCCTCGGGATTTGATGATCCATTACTTCATCCGTGAAGCATAGTGGGTGTCTTGGCGCCTACGTATTGGGCTATATCACGACGTAGCTCATATGAGCTTTGTCTACTTTGTTCGGCCCGGCCGGTTTTGCTGGATCCGGCGCGACGGTAATCATCCCGCATTGTTGGGCGCCCACGCGATCCGTAGATCGATCTTGTATGTTTTGCCTTATCCTCCAATATATCTCGCAAGTCCGACGCATTTTCCCGTGCCTTGTTACTTTTTGAGAGGCGTCGGCGTGTGGCTTGAGCGGAGGGCCGAGAGGCTTCTCTGTCGCGGCCACGGGGTGGCCGGTCTGCCATGTCATGCGCTGGTGACTTGGGTGCTTCCTCCTCTAGTCGAGGCAACGGCCTGCGTTTGGGGTAGCTTTTGGAGGGGCGTTCGAGTTCATACTCCTCGGCTGCAAGGACTTGATCCATCCGCCACCTAGCAGGTCTTGATCAACTCTAAGCTGTTTCGCTTTTCTTGAGGCTGCTTGCCGTGGCTATAAGCCTGCGTTTGAAACGCTCCTGTTCGGGGGGATCCTCGGGTATGACAAATTCGTCGTCGTCGAGGCTTGCCTCATCTTCGGAGGGAGGCGCATAATTATCGTCCTCAACCTCTCTTTCTGCCGCACTATCGTGCGGACTTTCTTCTCCCTCCTCCTGCGCTGAGTCCTGCTGGAAGGGGTTCTCTTGACCTTTGTCCGGTGTTATTATCTCCGTGCCGGAATCACCGCTTTTATTGTGGCGGGATTTAGTGCGGCGCCACGACGCCGACGTCGGAGGCTGTTTCTTGGAGGGGTCATCCTCCGTTGTTCCATCGCCGTTCCCATCTTTTGGGATGTCCACCATGTATATGTCATATGACAAGGTGGCCTTCCAAAGGCCCTCGTAGAGGCGCTGGTCTTGGTAAATCTCCGGCATCGTCGTCCATACCGTCGATGTCTTCGGAGTCGTAGTCTAGCATGTCGGTTAGATCATCGACAGTGGCTACAAAGTGGGTGGTGGGTGGGCGTTGAATTTCTTCGTCGTCCGCATCCCAACCTTCCTGTCCGCAATCCGGCCAGGGCTCTCCGGATAAAGAGAGAGACTTTAGTGAATTCAGAATATCGCCAAAGGGCGAGTGCTGAAAGATGTCCGTGGCAGTGAACTCCATAACAGGCGCCCAATCGGATTCGATTGGCAGGGGCGCGGAGGGTTCGGAGTCCGAAGAGGAGTCCGACACCCTGGAATCGAGGTCTTCGCAAAGGACAAGGATGGAGTTCGGCTCAATCGCCGTAAAGATTGTAGCCCCCGAGGCGGTGTCCAACCACTCGTCCTCGATCGGGGAATCCGGCTCCGGATTAAGGGCCGGAACGGGTGCTGGTGTGGCCTCCAGGACACCGTTCGGCTGTAGAGCTAGATCATGCCCATCGAAACAGTGCGGCGCGTTTGGCTGCGGCTCGAATCCGTCGAAGATCAAGTCCCCGCGGATATCGGCCGTATAGTTCAGACTTCCAAATCTGACCTGATGGCCAGGGGCGTAGCTTTCGATCTGCTCCAGATGGCCAGGCGAATTGGCCCGCAGTGCAAAGCCGCCGAACACGAAGATCTGTCCGGGGAGAAAAGTCTCACCCTGGACCGTGTCGTCGTTGATGATCGAAGGAGCCATCGGGCCTATCGGTGACGACACAGAGGAAATCTCAATGAAAGCACCAATGTCGGTGTCAAAACCGACACAGAGGGGGTCCCGAACTGTGCGTCTAGGCGGATGGTAACAGGAGACAAGGGACATGATGTTTTTACCCAGGTTCGGGCCCTCTCGATGGAGGTAATACCCTACTCCTGCTTGATTAATATTGATGATATGGGTAGTACAAGAGTAGATCTACCACGAGATCAAGCAGGCTAAACCCTAGAAGCTAGCCTATGGTATGATTGTGTTCGTCCTACGGACTAACACCCTCCGGTTTATATAGACACCGGATAGGTTAGGGTGTCACAGAGTCGGTTACAATGGTAGGAGATCTACATATCCGTATCGCCAAGCTTGCCTTCCACGCCAAGGAAAGTCCCATCCGGACACGGGACGAAGTCTTCAATCTTGTATCTTCATAGTCTTGGAGTCCGGCCGTGACGATAGTCCGGCTATCCGAACACCCCCTAGTCCGGGACTCCCTCAGTAGTCAAGCTCCAGCTCCTCAAATCCCTCCATTATTTCATCTACCGTCACAACAGCATAGCCATGTGGAATCGGACGACACTGAAAAGTTCCCTCAGCTTGAGGAGGTGCAACAGAGCCGGCCCCTGCCTTCAAGGTTAGGTTCCGGCTTTTTGTCATTAGCTCGCAATGTTCAGCCTCAGTGATAGTATCCACGGGGTAGCGAGGAGCCGTGAAATCAGGATGAACGAGCTCCGTGGAAGCCATGCTGCTTCTTCGCTAAGATGGTGGGGTGGCTTCTGGGGCAGCGTTGAAGCAAGGATCTTCGTGCCGCTTAGATGGTTGGCCGGTAGCTCACTTGCTCTAACGTTCCTCTAGCTTTGAAAATCTTGCATTGATCCTCTGCATTTCAGTTGCTTCCTCTTTCCTCCTTCTCTCTCGGCTTTTGTAACCACCGCTGCCGGGAAACCCATGCACCCATGGAACGGAGCCTGGTGTGCCTCGTGTTCGTCCAGGGTGCTTTGGATTCCCGAGGGCCTCTGTCAGCTCATCCTTCTCTCTGTCGAGAATGAACGTCCCTTCCTGCGCTGCCTTGATTGCTTTCTGAAGCTTCTTGATGGGTATTGGAAGTTGCTCGTCCGTCCAACGACACTCCCCTGTTTCTGGGTCCAAAGTTCCCCCAACCCCGAAGAACCAAGTCCTTGAACAATTTGGCCAATGCAATGTCGCTGGTTGGATCCCTTTAGCAAGCAGGTCTTGCTCAACTTTGTCGCACAACGCCCGAGCTTTGTAGTAGCCACCTGAGCCCGTGTGATGGTGATACAGCTTCTTTGCAACATTTTGCTTGTTTGTCAATGACCTTTTCTGACCCTTCTTCGATTTCTTGTAGGCCACAAATGCGGGCCAGTGATCTCTTATCTTCTCATATCGACAGATGAATTCTGGAGTCTTCTCTTTGTCGACAAACTATGTGTTCAACTCTTTCTTCCAGTTCACAAATAGTGCTGCCATCTTCTTAAGAGCATATGCCTTGACCTTTCGCTCTATAACTGGGTTATACGACTCCTCCTCTGGCGGTAGGCTGAAATTTGTCATCAGCGAGGTCCAAAGATCATCATCATGTCTATCCTGGACATAATATACTTCAGGGTCGTCCTTACTCTTATTCCATTGCCAATACTGATCGGGACGCTGTCCCTAACAACAACTCCGCACTGATGTACAAATGCGTCCTTGGTCCGCTTGGGAGCAATCGGTTGGCCATATTTCGTGATTTCTGTGATCATGAACCTTTCATCCTGGCGCAACCTTTTCTTCGGGCCTCGTCTCCTTACGGAAGTCTGGCTTGATCCGGAGGGCTGAAAGAAGAAAGAAGCATTAATATATGTACATACCAAAACAATTAATGCATCAAGTCAGCATAGGCTTAATTAATATATATACCTCACCGGACTTTGCAATAGCTCCCTCCTCCGTTCGGTCACCAGAGCCGCCATCACGATTTCCTTCCTCAGCCATTCGATCACCGAGGCCGTCATGATCCCCTTTCTCCTCCATTGTTGGATTAGCGGAGCCGTCATCCTCTCCTTCCTGACCATCGATGTCGTTGAGAAACGACAACGGATCACCTCCGGCGAGGATTATATCCCCCAACAACTATTCTTGTTCTAATTCTCTTTCCATAGTTTTTGCAAATATTACAACATCGCAATATACAAACATGAGAGATGGATTAGTGGCAAACATAGACCTAGCTAATCACAACAAGGAATCATATGCATATATGAGCAATGGATTAGTTGCGGACCACCTCTCTCATTCATGTCCAACGTCCCCCCTCATGTCAAAGTTATTGCGGTTATACTTTTAGGACATGACACTTTGCAAAAAATATTCGCTATGCAGGGAGGGGGTAGATCGACAATGCTCTTTCTTCTAGGGTTTGGGTGGCCTCGAGAGTTGGTCGGGCGAGCGGACCGGGAGTAAATTAATAACTTTTGACTTAGTAAATTTGGGTGGCCTCGACAATGCTCTTTTAACTCATTTAAGTTGGTAAATTTGGGTGGCCTCGACAACGCTTCTAGGGTTTGGGGTGGCCTCGACAACACTCTTTTAACTTGGTAAATTTGGGTGGCCTCGACAACGCTTCTAGGGTTTTGGGTGGCTGAGGGAGTCCTGGATTAGGGGGTCCTCGGACAGCCGGACTATATACTTTGCCCGGACTGTTGGACCATCAAGATACAAGATTGAAGACTTCGTTCCGTGTCTGGATGGGACTCTCCTTTGCGTGGAAGGCAAGCTCGGCAATTCGGATATGTAGATCTCCTCCCTTGTAACCGACTGTGTAACCCTAGCCCCTTCCGGTGTCTATATAAACCGGAGGGTTTAGTCCGTAGGACAACAACAATCATAATCATAGGCTAGCTTCTAGGGTTTAGCCTCTACGATCTCGTGGTAGATCAACTCTCGTAATACTCATATCATGAAGATCAATCAAGCAGGAAGTAGGGTATTACCTCCATCGAGAGGGCCCGAACCTGGGTAAACATTGTGTCCCCCACCTCCTGTTACCATCCGCCTTAGACGCACAGTTCGGGACCCCCTACCCGAGATCCGCCGGTTTTGACACCGACATTGGTGCTTTCATTGAGAGTTCCACTGTGCCATTGCGATAAAGGATTGATGGCTCCTTCGATCATCAGCTACGATCTGATCCAGGGTGAGGTTTTTCTCCCCGGACAGATCTTCGTATTCGGCGGCTTCGTACTGCGGGCCAACTCGCTTGGCCATCTAGAGCAGATCGAGAGCTACGCCCCTGGCCGTCAGGTCAGGTTTGCAAACTTAAACTATACCGCCGACATCCATGGAGACTTGATCTTTGACGGATTCGAGCCCATGTCAGGTGCACCGCACAGTCACGGCGAGCATGACTTAGCTCTGCCGTTGGACGGTGTTCGGGAGATCATACCTGCGGCTACTCCGGCGCTCAATCCGGAGCAGATTGCGCCGTCCGAGGACGGGTGGATGGACCCCGGCAAGGAGGCCGCACACTCAGTGGCGATAGAGCCGAATACTGACTTCACCTCCTACGAGACCTGTGTTGCCGGACCCTTGGATTCGTCCCCGGCCACGGGCTCCGAACCGCCTTTGTTGCTCGACCCTTGGATTCGTCCCCGGCCACGGGCTCCGAACCGCCTGCGTTCGTGCCTATCGAATCTGATTGGGTGCCGATCATGGAGTTTTCCTCCATGGATATCTTTCAGCACTCGCCCCTGGGCGACGTGCTGAATTCATTAAGGTCTCTCTCCTTGTCAGGAGGCCCTTGGCCGAACTATGTCCGGCTCGAGTGGGAAGCGGACGACGAAGAAATTCGTTCCCACCCACCACCCACTTAATAGCCACTGTCAACGACTTAACCGACATGCTCGATTTCGGCTCCGAAGACATCGACGGTATGGACGACGATGCAGGAGAATAACAGGAACCACCGCCCACGAGTATACTGGACTGCCACCTCATCATATGATATATACATGGTGGACACCCCCAAAGAAAGCGATGGCAATAAGGCAACAGAGGATAATCCCCTCGAGAAGCAATATAAGCACCAGCGTCATCGGCGCCGCTCTAAGCCCCGCCATAGCAAAAGCAGCGATACAGGCACAAGACACAATAAAGCAGCAGATAGTGCCGAAGACGAAGACAATCCCCTCAAGCCAGGCTTCGAGAGGGAGGATGGGCAAGCTAGCCCTAAGGAACAGGCAGCAGACGGAGAATCAGAGGATGACAATTACATGCCTCTCTCCGAAGACGAGGTGAGCCTCGACAATGAAGAATTTATTGTGCCTGAGGATCCCGTCGAACAGGAGCGCTTCAAGCTGGCTTATAGCCACAACAAAAAGCCTGAAGAAAAAGCAACAACAGCTTCAAGCTGACCAAGATCTGCTAGCGGATAGATGGACTGAGGTCCTGGCGGCCAAGGAATACGAACTCGAGCACCCAACCAAAAGTTACCCAAAGCGCAGGTTGCTACCCCAACTGGAGGAGGAAGCATTAAAACCTATGCTTCCAGCGTACGATGCGGCTGACCGGCCACCTCGTGGCTGAGACAAAGCGGCATATCAGGCCGAAGTCTAGCCCGCACCCCGTCGCCAATTAAAGAAATACCAAGGCCCGGGGTAACACGCAGGACCTGTGAGACGTATTGGAAAACAAAGCACGACATGCAAGATCGATCTACGGATCACGGGGGCGCACCCCAACGCGTGAAGACGACCGTCACGCCGGATATACTAAAAGCAAATCCAGCAGGGCCGAATATAGCACACAAGACTCAATTTAACTGCGTCGCGACATAGCCCGGCACAGAGGCGCCGCACACCCCCTATGCTTCACTGACGAAGTAATAGATCACGAATTCCCAGAAGGTTTTAAACCCGTGAACATTGAATCATATGATGGTACAACAGACCCCGCGGTATGGATTGAAGATTTCCTCCTCCACATCCACATGGCCCGCGGTGATGATCTACATGCCATCAAGTACCTCCCACTAAAACCCAAAGGGCTGGCTCGGCATTGGCTGAATAGCCTGCCGGCAAACTCCATTGGCAGTTGGGAGAATTTGGAAGACGCATTCCTTGACAACTTCTAGGGCACTTATGTGCGACCACCGGATTCTAATGACTTGAGTCACATAACCCAACAGCTGGGGGAATCAGCCAGGAAATTCTGGACTCGGTTCCTAACAAAAAAGAACCAAATTGTCGACTATCAGAATGCCGAGGCCTTAGCGGCATTTAAGCATAACATCCGCGACGAGTGGCTCGCCCGACACCTCGACCAAGAGAATCCGAAGTCCATGGCAGCCCTCACGACACTCATGACCCGCCTTTGTGCGGGCGAGTGAAAGTGCAACTATCCCTAGGTGGTTTTGGTAATTCATAACAACATATAGCTCATTGAGCTAATGCTATTCCATGACAAATATTTCAGGAAAGATGAATGAATGGCATGGCATGGATGATGAAAGTCGATCCCTCAAAATATTAAGGACAAAGGATTGGCTCAAGCTCAAAAGCTCAAGACTCTACATTTTACATTTTAGTGATCCAAGATCACATTGAGTCTATAGGAAAAGCCAATACTATCAAGGAGGGATGAGGTGTTGCTTAATGAGCCTCTTGCTTCATGTGCTTAGTGATATGCTCCAAAAACCCTCGACTACTTTCTCACATCCACATATGACCTAAACCTAAAGTCAAAATCGGTCCTACCGATTCTTTCTATCCAGCGCCACCGAGTTCAAATGTCATAGCCACTGCCACAAACCCTAGGCAAATCGGTTTCACTGGTAGGGATCTTGGTCTCACCGAGATGGGATTGTAATCTCTCTATTTCCCTTCGTAACGTTTCGGTCTAACCGAAGTGAGCGATCGGTCCCACCGAGATTGCAATGTAAACTCTCTGTTTCCCATTCATAACATTTTGGTCTCATCGAAAAGAGGGAATCGGTCCCACCGAGTTTACCCGACCAACTCTCTGGTTAGCTAATTACCAAAATCGGTCTCACCGAGTTTGTGTAATCGGTCTCACCGAGATTACATTATGCCCTAACCCTAACCATATCGGTCCTACCGAGTTGCATGTCGGTCCCACCGAAAACCCTAACGGTCACTAGGTTTACTGAATCGGTCCGACCGAGTTTGTTGATTCGGTCCCACCGAGTTTGGTAAATTGTGTGTAACGGTTAGATTTTGTGTGTAGGCTATATATACCCCTCCACCTCCTCTTCATTCGTGGAGAGAGCCATAAGAACAAACCTACACTTCGAACTTGCCAGTTCTGAGAGAGAACCACCTACTTATGTGTTGAGGCCAAGATATTCTATTTCTACCATATGAATCTTGATCTCTAGCCTTCCCCAAGTTGCTTTCCACTCAAATCTTCTTTCCACCAAATCCAAATCCTGTGAGAGAGAGTTGAGTGTTGGGGAGACTATCATTTGAAGCACAAGAGCAAGGAGTTCATCATCAACACACCATTTGTTACTTCTTGAGAGCGGTGTCTCCTAGATTGGCTAGGTGTCACTTGGGAGCCTCCGACAAGATTGTGGAGTTGAACCAAGGAGTTTGTAAGGGCAAGGAGATCGCCTACTTCGTGAAGAGCTACCGCTAGTGAGGCAAGTCCTTCGTGGGCGACGACCATGGTGGGGTAGACAAGGTTGCTTCTTCGTGGACCCTTCGTGCGTGGAGCCCTCCGTGGACTCGCGCAACCATTACCCTTCGTGGGTTGAAGTCTCCATCAACGTGGATGTACGATAGCACCACCTATCAAAACCACGACAAAAACATCCGTGTCTCCAATTGTGTTTGAATCCTCCAATCCCTTCCCTTTAAATTCTTGCAAGTTGCATGCGTTAAATTCCGCTGCTCATATACTCTTTGCATGCTTCCTTGAATTGTGTGAAGATTGCTTGACTTGTGCAAAGATAGCTAAAATCTGCCAAAGGCTAAAATTGGGAAAAGGTTAAGTTTTTAATTGGTCAAGTAGTCTAATCACCCCCCTCTAGACATACTTCAAGGTCCTACAAGTGGTATCAGAGCTTTGGTCTCCATTTGCTTTGATTTCCATAGCTTTTGGTGGTCATAGCCTTGGTTTCACAACCTAGGAGAGTATGGCATCTAGAGAGGGAAATTATCACCGTAGAGGTCCTTACTTTGATGGCACTAATTTTGCTAGTTGGAAGCATAAGATGAAAATGCATATTCTAGGACATAACCCCGCCGTTTGGGCTATTGTGTGTATTGGCTTGCAAGGTGAATTCTTTGATGGGAGAGAACCGAACCGTGAAGCTAGTGCGGAGTAATTGAAGATGCTGCAATACAACGCTCAAGCTTGTGATATCCTCTTCAATGGCTTGTGCCCCGAAGAATTCAACAAAATCATCCGTCTTGAGAATGCAAAGGAAATTTGGGATACTTTGATTGATATGCATGAAGGTATTGACTCCGTCAAGGAATCCAAGTTGGATGTGCTCCAAAGTCAGCTTGACAAGTTCAAAATGAAGGATGGTGAAGGTGTCGCTGAAATGTACTCTAGGCTTGCTCTTATCACAAATGATATTGCCGGCTTAGGAAGTGAAGAGATGACCGACAGATTCATCATCAAGAAGATCCTAAGAGCATTGGATGGAAAATATGATACGTGTGCACATTGATCCAAATGATGCCAAATTACAAAGATCTCAAGCCAACGGAAGTCATTGGAAGAATTGTTGCTCATGAGATGTCACTCAAGGATAAGGAGGAACTTCACAACAAGTCAAGTGGTGCTTACAAAGCCTCATATGAAGCCCCCACATCATCAAGTGAGAAACAAACCTTCAACAAAGAATTGAGCTTAATGGTGAAGAACTTCAACAAATTCTAAAAGAGTAGAAGCAAAGAAAGAAGCTCCAAGTCAAGGTCCTACAATGACAAAAGATATTCTAGTCGAGAGCGCAATTGCTACAATTGTGGGAGACCCGGACACTATTCCAATGAGTGTACGACACCCTACAAAAGAAGAGAAGATTCTCCAAAAAGAAGAAGTAGAAGAGAAGAATCACCACCAAGAGAGAGAAGGAGTAGAGATGATCGTTATGAACGAAAACCCTCACGGAGGAGCAAGGATTCGGAAAGGAAGGACAAGTCATCAAAGAGCTACACAAAACGAATACATCAAGCTCATGTTGGTGAATTGGTATCCGGCTCCGACTCCGACAATCACTCCGAGAGAAGCTATCACTCCGACTCCGAATATACTCAAGATGAAGGTGTTGCCGGTCTAGCACTTGTGTCAACCAACTACTACGACATATTTGATTCACCAAATGAAGGAATTGGAAGATGCTTCATGGCCAAAGGTCCTAAGGTAACACACCAGAGTATGTTGATTTTAATAGTGATGAAGATGACTTGTTAGGTGATGATGATTTACTTATTGACAACTCTAGTGATGAATACTATGATGGAACGTCAATTAATCATGCTAATCAAGATGAAACGAATGACAATGATAAGGAGAAGATTGAGCTTCTAACTAAAGAACTAAACACTCTTAAGTTAGCTCATGAAACTATTTTCGAAGATCATCGAGAAATTTTAAGGGCTCATGAGAAGTTTCGCTTTGAAAAGCTCAATCTTGAGCAAGAGCATGAGTTCCTAAAGGAAATCAATGATGATCTCCGTAAGAAAAGTTCTTCTTACATTGCCAAGCGTTTACTCTTATCTACTTACATGCCTCAAGTCAAGTCTAGTAACCAGAACAAGAAAGATTCTTCCTCTAGTAGTAAAAATAACAATGCTAAATCCAATATTGTTGCTTCTAGTAGTTCTCTTGATTCCACTAATGATTCTCTTAGCCAAGTTACACTTGAGCAAGAAAACAGCTTATTGAAGGGAATTATAGAGAAAGGTGTATACAAGAGCCTTGCCGGGAGTAAGAAATTCGAGGAAATTGTACACAAGCAAGGAAGGCACCGGAAGAATCAAGATGTTGGTTTTGAACGAAAGTTCAATGCCAATGGAGTTGAGTGGGAAGAAGATCAATACCCCAAGACGAAGTTTGTTCCTCAACAAGAGAAGTGATCCTACTTCCTTCAAGGGAACACAAGCACAAGATGATCTTTCCACCACAAGACCACAAGAACAGAGGCAAGGACAAGCTTCAAGAGGAGATTGCTGCATTTGAAGAAGCACCTAAGGCCTTGGTCAACTGGGTTCCCAAGACTACGTCAAGTTCTACTTCATCAAGTACAACTACAACACCAAGGATTCCCATCAAGATGATGTGGATCCCGAAGAAGAAGAACTAGAGTGTTCTTGAGGGTGACTCCGCCAACATTCCTCACTCATATCATTATGGCAAGGACAAGTGCAATCATCTTCTATATCTTGCACTAGTTCATGTTGGTAAGGCAAGGGACAAGGTAACCTAATGTTTTCATGGACATCATCTTGTGTGTGCATCACTCTATGTCTATGGATATTCTTCTTTGTTCCTTGTGGGACTAACCCATGTAGGTATTGAAAGTGCAACTCACTCCAAAGGATTTCTCCAAAAGAACTACATCAACATTGAGCATCCACATCTTCAACACCTACATGAAGTCATCAACGACAAAACCCAAGGTTAGTTCATCCCTCTAAGGGGGCATCTCACATCTAGGGGGAGCTTAACTCTAGGAATTGAGTCAAAGCAACTCTAGTGATGTGAACACATAAATGCTTTATGAAAAAGTGGTAACCCCACTTGAGCTTAAACGATGAGTATGACCTATGATCAAATGTTCTCATTTGACTCCTAAGTCAATATACTCATATATAGATGACCTAGTCATCGCCAATTGTTTGATAGATGCTAGAATTGTTTGTGCATGCTATGTCACATATTTCATTTGTCATTTTATTGTGTGAGCATGTTGGTAGCATATCTTACTCATTCAAGGATCCACTTGTTGTTTTGATTGATTTGATTATTTTCTTTGGCCAAGTGGATGGACAAGAATGCCTAAGAACCTTCTTTAGCTATCTATGCTTTACTCGTCTCAAACTCTATTCATGCTACATCACAAAATTTGATCAAGTCAGATTCGAACCACTCTGTGTGAGGAGCGCTCGGAGTCCCTGATTCGTCATAGACTTAAACTTCCAAAACTTCTTTGTGCTTTTCGGTCTGACCGATTCCTCCATTTCGGTCATACCGAGATCACTAAGTCGATCTAGGTTTTCATCTCGGTGCAACCTATTTGAACTTTTCTGTCACACCGAGTTGCTGTAACTGTCAACAGTTATCCATCTCGGTGCCACCGAGTTGTTCCACTTGGTCACACCGACAGTGTTGGGCTATATATTCACATGGGCAAATTTTGGAAAAATTACTCCAAACCTATTCGCCCGCGCATAGCTCGCTCTGCCTTCTAGGTCTCCGGACCGTCGACTTCGTCGCCAGCCGCCTCCTGTCGCTGGTCTCCGCCGCCATCAACGGATTTCATCTCCACCGTTGTTACCAGAAGCGAGTTCATCGCGAACTAGGGTATGAACTCGATCACAGTGCTATCCTCGCCTGATTCTCAGCACATTGTGTTCATTATGATTCTTCCCATGATTGAAACACCTCTATCCAGTCAAAACAATCCTTAGAATAGATGCGATACGAAAATTTAGGGTTAGGTTTCCGCCGAAACCATCTCAGACCCACCGAGTTTTTCAACTCGGTCCCACCGATTCGGCTAATGCCATTGCACTAGTAACTCTCGGTCTGACCGAGAATTGCTAATCGGTGTGACCGAGAATTGCTAATCGGTGTGACCGATTTTAGAACTTTGTGAAACCCTAGCAGTCTCGGTTACCGAATCCGTGACTCGGTGCGACCGAGTTCACTAGTTTAGGTTCCAAAACTGCTTCGGTATCACCGAGTTTGAAAATCGGTTGATTCGAAATGCTTTATGTGGAAAACTAAAACTAAGTTTTTGAATCATTATTTTGCAAAAATATCTGCAGTTTGTGATGCTCATCCACTCTATCTCATCTATAACTATTCACAGGGTCAGCAGTCAGTGTGTGCAGCATGTCAGACCAAAGTGAAAGCTAGAACAAGTCAGAGGAGCAGATACAGATGAGTGAGGGCACTAGTCCCTCTAGCAGCTCAGATGATGGAAGCAGAAGCACTCCATGCAATTTGCCCAAAGCTGCCACCAGGACAAGGAAGAAGAGAACCTCAGAATCTGAGGATAAGGATTATGTGGCAATAGAAGATGAGGCCATATCAAAGAAGAAAGTGCTCAAGAAGGAGTATAGCTCAACTACAGTAAAGCCAGGGATGAAGATCAAAAGGCCTACAGGAAGACAACCAATGTCTAAAGCCAGAGTCTCCACTCAAGCATCATTGGAATCCCAACCCAAAGAGCCTGCTGCAGAAGGAAAGAAAAGGAAGGAAAGGGTCAAGAAGACCATGGCCAGAGTGATTGGAAAGCCTTCCATGATGGAAGAAGAAGAATAAGAGGTTGTTGCACCAGCACCCAAGGTACAAAAGTTGATGGGTGATGCTATAAAGTCAGGGGCTGCAACATCAAAGCCCAAAGTAGCACCCAAAGCCGCCTCCAAGCCCAAGAGTGCACCTAAGAGGAATACCAGGAGTATACCAGCTGCTGAAAAGAATAAGGCACCAGTGCCTGATGTTGCTGCTGAGAAAGATGATGAAGGACAAGTCCAAAGGAAGCTCAAACCCAAGATTCCAGACCACAATGATGCTCATCCTGTGGCTGATAACATGAAGATCAGGAGAGATTTAGGGTTGAGGCTATGGAGAGATTCAGATCCATATGCCACCAGGAGAAGGACTGCTGTTGATTATAGGTTCCACACAAAGGAACAACAGGATTTCTATGAGACAATCTTGTTGGACAAGAAGCCCATAGTGTGTGATATGAGGTGGGTCGACTGGACCTACATAAAGGAGAATGAGGAACATTATCCTGGAGTATATGACAGCTTCAGTGCGCGTGGAGTTGCAGACTTTGTTGGGCAGAAGCTCACAAACTGGAATGATGAGCTCATTATGCAACTCTACTCCATAGCACATTTCTATCCAGATGGAAGGATAGTTTGGATGTCTGAAGGAACGAGATACCAATCAACCATTGAGGAATGGGCAAGTCTGATCAATGCCCCAAAGGAGAGTGAAGATGACTTGGACGTTTATGCCAAGAAAAAGATGGATCACAACTCTATGTCACATATGTACAAGAAGATCCCAGACAAAGCTCTTGAGACTTTCAAGCTTGGGTCAGTCCATTTTCTTCTGTCAGGGCTGCCAACGATCAGCTGGATCCTAAGGCACACTCTTTTGCAAAAAACAGGTGGCCACAACATGATCAGAGGGCATGCAATTAATTTGCTACACATATTTGATGTGCCACAGAAATTCAAGGTCATGAGGCTCATGGTTGAGACTATCAAGAGGACAACAGCAGACCAAAAGAGAAGTTGTGGATATGCCCCACAAATTCAGGAGTTGATTACCTCAAAGATGGGCACAGGAAAGTATACATTGGATAAGGAACACTTTGTTCTCTATCCAGACTTTGAGGACAATCAAGTTGTGATGAATGAGAATGAACCATCATCAGTACAAGCTGAAGAGAAGAAGGAGAAAGCAAAGAAAGAGAAGGCTGCCAAGATGCCAACACAAGAGGAGGCATCTGAGTACTTTTTGAAGAGAAAGCAGGACCAGCTTAGTTACTTGATAGCATCAACTCCGAGGATTGAGAAAGGGTTGGCCACCCTAACTCAAAACCAGGAGAGCCTGGAAAGAATCATGGAACAAAAATTCTATGATCATGATGTCAAAGTAATTGAGATTGATCGATTTGTGGAGCAGCTACTGAGGATGACATGCGGAGAGGAAGGGCGGGACAACCATCGATGCATTTGCTAGAGTGCCTCGAGCTCGGAGATCACTGCAGAGCCGATGCAGACACCAGAGTCACTTCATCTGCTCCAGCGCAACCAGCTCCAGCACCAACTCCTTCAGCTCCTTCCACATCAACTGAAGTCTTCGTCCAAGGATCCATCTCTACGCCACCAACTGAAGACCAAGCCTGAGAGACGATATAGTACTATGCATTTTCTAGGAACTTTTTGGTAACTTGTTGCCAAAGGGGGAGAAAAATGTATAGATCATAGGCTTCGAGAGAGAGAGAGTTTGCTTTTGTTCTCTCTTGTCTTCTTGGTTGAACTTTGTTTCCTTTTGATTGCTTAAGATACTATGCTATTATCTGTGAGACATTGATGATCATGTGTTTGATCATAAGCTACACTTATGCTTGTTAGATGATATTATCTTACTTATCCTTATATGATCATTCACTTTCCTTGGTGATGAGTGCATGTATTCAATCTTTATTATTTTGAGCGCTCCACCAAGATGTATGTGACATGGAAGAGTAACCCATGAGCCTAATTCCTTGTGCATTTGCAGTCCAAAGCAAATCTTAAAATATGCACAAATTTAGGGGAGCTCTTGCTTATCACATACTTCTCAAAGCGACGATGTTTTTCAATCTTATTATCATTTGTCGAAGCTTTGATCTATATGTTGTCATCAATTACCAAAAAGGGGGAGATTGAAAGTGCAACTATCCCTAGGTGGTTTTGGTAATTCATAACAACATATAGCTCATCGAGCTCTATTCCAAGACAAATATTTCAGGAAAGCTCAATGAATGGCATGGCATGGATGATGAAAGTGGATCCCTCAAAATATTAAGGACAAAGGATTGGCTCAAGCTCAAAAGCTCAAGACTCTACATTTTACATTTTAGTGATCCAAGATCACATTGAGTCTATAGGAAAAGCCAATACTATCAAGGAGGGATGAGGTGTTGCTTAATGAGCCTCTTGCTTCATGTGCTTAGTGATATGCTCCAAAACCCTCCACTACTTTCTCACATCCACATATGACCTAAACCTAAAGTCAAAATCGGTCCTACCGATTCTTTCTATCCGGCGCCACCGAGTTCAAATGTCATAGCCACTGCCACAAACCCTAGGCAAATCCGTTTCACCGATAGGGATCTCGGTCTCACCGAGATGGGATTGTAATCTTTCTATTTCCCTTTGTAACGTTTCGGTCTAACCGAAGTGAGCGATTGCTCCCACCGAGATTGCAATGTAAACTCTCTGTTTCCCTTTCGTAACATCTCGGTCTCATCGAAAAGAGCGAATCGGTCCCACCGAGTTTACCCGACCAACTCTCTGGTTAGCTAATTACCAAAATCGGTCTCGTCGAGTTTGTGTAATCGGTGTCACCGAGATTACGTTATGCCCTAACCCTAACCATACCGGTCCTACCGAGTTGCATGTCGGTCCCACCGAAAACCCTAACAGTCACTAGGTTTACTGAATCGGTCCGACCGAGTTTGTTGATTCGGTCCCACCGAGTTTGGTAAATTGTGTGTAACGGTTAGATTTTGTGTGGAGGCTATATATACTCCTCCACCCCCTCTTCATTCGTGGAGACATCAATCAGAACAAACGTACACTTCCAACTTGCCAGTTCCGAGAGAGAACCACCTACTTATGTGTTGAGGCCAACATATTCCATTCTTTCCATATGAATCTTGATCTCTAGCCTTCCCTAAGTTGCTTTCCACTCAAATCTTCTTTCCACCAAATCCAAATCCTGTGAGAGAGAGTTGAGTGTTGGGGAGACTATCATTTGAAGCACAAGAGCAAGGAGTTCATCATCAACACACCATTTGTTACTTCTTGGAGAGTGGTGTCTCCTAGATTGGCTAGGTGTCACTTGGGAGCCTCCGACAAGATTGTGGAGTTGAACTAAGGAGTTTGTAAGGGCAAGGAGATCGCCTACTTCGTGAAGATCTACCGCTAGTGAGGCAAGTCCTTCGTGGGTGAAGGCCATGGTGGGATAGACAAGGTTGCTTCTTCGTGGACCCTTCGTGGGTGGAGCCCTCCGTGGACTCGCGCAACCATTACCCTTCGTGGGTTGAAGTCTCCATCAACGTGGATGTATGATAGCACCACCTATTGGAACCACGACAAAAACATCCGTGTCTCCAATTGCGTTTGAATCCTCCAATCCCTTCCCTTTACATTCTTGCAAGTTGCATGCTTTAAATTCTGCTGCTCATATACTCTTTGCATGCTTGCTTGAATTGTGTGAAGATTGCTTGACTTGTGCAAAGATAGCTAAAATATGCCAAAGTCTAAAATTGGGAAAAGGTTAAGTTTTTAATTGGTCAAGTAGTCTAAGCACCCCCCTCTAGACATTCTTCAAGGTCCTACAACGAGGAGAGCTGGCTGGCTCGCAGCAACAACACATCAAGAAACCCTGGCAATTCAGATGCCAAAGATAGCAACGCCAGGCCGCATCGCAACAGACACAAGCGCCGCAACAACGGCGACAACGCCGAAGACACGGCAGTTAATGCCGAATTCAGTGGCTCTAAATCCGGTCTGCAGAAAAAGCCGTTCAAAAGAAGCAATCCGGGCCCGTCCAGTTTGGACCGCATACTCGATCACTCGTGTCAAATTCACGGCACCCCCGATTAACCAACCAACCACACCAACGGAGAATGCTGGGTCTTCAAACAAGCCGGCAGGTCAGGCGCCAAAAACAAAGATAAGGGGTCTCAAAGCGATGATGGCGACGAGGAGCCCAGATCACCGAATACATGAGGGCAAAAGAAATTTCCCCCGCAAATGCAAACGGTGAACGTGGTAAACGGCACCCACACTCCCAACCCGGACCAGATGCGCACCCCTAGGGATGTCGACTTAACGGAACCAGTCGCCCCACAATATAAACTAGGGCCGATCACCTTCAACCGCACAGATCGTCCGGTTAACACCAATCAGGGCAATCCAGCCGCACTAGTCCTCGACCCAATAATTGACGGGTTCCACCTCACACGAGTCCTTATGGACGGAGGAAGCAGTCTAAACCTGCTTTACCAGGACACGGTGCGCAAGATGGGCATCAATCATTCGGTGATCAAGCCCACTAAAGCCAACTTCAGAGGTATTATACCAGGTCTGGAGGCCAGCTGTACAGGCTCCATCGCCCTTGAGGTAGTCTTCGGATCACTAGACAATTACAGTGCCGAAGAGTTAATCTTCGACATCGTACCCTTCCGCAGTGATTATCAGGCACTGCTCGGAAGAATCGCGTTTGCTCGATTCAACGCGGTGCCACATTACGCCTACCATAAGCTCAAGATGCCCGGTCCGTGCGGCGTCATCATGGTTAATGGCAAGGCCGAACTTTCCCTCGGCTCCAAGGAGTATACCGCTGCTTTAACAGCAGAAGCAACGAGTGGCACCTTCGAATCGAACCTCGAGTCGACGGCCAGGCTCCCGGACACCGTCAAAGGACTCCGAACTACTTCGCGGCTGGATAGCCCGGCTCGTCCAGAGATCAATTAAACACTCCGGCGAAGGCCAGGACAGGCCGCATACCACGGCTCAACCGCTCTCCGGCACACGAACATTTCTTACATTCCCTTTCCAGGTTCACCCTTGCGCCGACCAGGACTGGCGATTTGGAAGCAGCTCGAATGCGCAAGGGAATCCTTAGATATTCCACGCAATGACCATCCTACTATACTCCGGATCGGCACACAGCTTCTTCCCCCTGATCTCAGCAGGTTCCACAGTCATATCTCTTTTTTATCACATTACTTGTACTCATACGCATCGGCGTACCATTCAAATATAACATGTGGATTTATATGACGCTTATCTGCTATTATTTCTTATTGAGATTCTTTTGTCAAGTGGCATCCGTATGCCGCGATATGCCTTAAATATGCCAGGGGCTTCATTTTACCCATAATACGGCACTAAAGTCCAAACACCTTCATGGAAGTTCGGCACCCGAACTTATATCATTATATGCATCAGCTCTGAATCATGTCTTGGGTCAAATGTTGGGTTTGCCAGGCTCCCATGTTTTGCTGCCTTACATTCCGGTATATCGGCTAAGGCGGCACAGGGAGAACTACTGCGATTGTGTCCCAGTTCTTCCGGACGAGCACCTCAGTAGAGAAAGCCGAAAACTGACTGTCATGATACGGCGAGAGCTGGTCAGCTATTCAAGAGATTGTAAAATCTTTAAGGATTTCTCCCGCATAATGCCATAACCAATGCAGCGTGTGATGGATCGGTTTTTCTTCCGATTAGTTGCTTATAGAGCCCCTCGTGCAGTCTTCCGAACACCAGGGGTTGCGCCTGCCTTCCTTTTCTAAAGCTCCTCTGGCTAAGTTAGAGTGATAAAGCCCTATAGTCTGATTGCCTGATTCGTCGTGCTAACACCTCCTTCGAAGGACCCAAAACTGGGATAAAGAGTGATCAGGTTTATCTCGAACACCCCCGTACTTCCTACGTGGGGGCAGAAGCCAACGACTGGCAAACTCTCAGGATTAATATATAAAACGGCCGCGCAGGAGGATAAACTTTCATATAACACGCAATAAATAATAGAAATGACCTTGTTCAACATTACAAAGGACAACATGATTGTATTCATGGAAATATAACGTCCTTGGTGCATTACTCCGCCGCAAGGCAGGATCCTTTCATGACACTTTCATAATATAATTCGGGCTTGCGGTGCTCCTTCCCCTCTGGCGGTCCCTCGGTCATCAGCTTTTTAGCATCCATCTTCCCCTAGTGCACCTTTGCGCGGGCGAAGGCCATTCACGCACCCTCTATACAGATCGACTGCTTGATGACGTCAAGTCGAGGGCAGGCACTTACAAGCCGCTTCACGAGCCCGAAGTAGCTGCTTGGAATCGGCTCGGCGGGCCATAGCCGGATAATCAAATCCTTCATGGCTAGTTCGTCCACCCTATGCAGTTCGATCAGCTGTTTCAGTTGATCGGCAAAAGGCACCGGATAATTCGGTGCCAGATACTGTGACCAGAAGAGCTTATCTGTAGTTTCCCTTTCTTCGGCTCGGTAGAATTGGGCGGCATCCGATATGCTGCGGGGCAGCTCCGCAAATACCCCTGGAGAAATCCGAATTCAAAATTAGAAACATGATTTTCTCCTCAAATACTTGCTTTACATGGAAAAAAGCCTTACCCGCCGCGATCTTCCTCGCCTCTTGGATCTCCTACAGGGTGCTTTGGGTTTCCCCCCAGGCATCGCGCGTGGCCTGATGAGCCCTGGTGAGTTCGGATTCTTTCTCCGTTAAACTCTGCTCCAAGGTCTCGCATTTCTTCATGGCCTCTTGAAGCTCCTGCTCAGCTTCAATAACTCTGGCCTCGTTCTTCTCACGAAGAGCCTGCTCCGCGGCTGCCTTTTTCTCGGCCTCGGCCACATCCTTCTTAAGAGCCTCGACTTCGGTCATCATCCCTAGCGCAAATCATGAAACATATTTTATCATACTGGAAATTCGTTCGCAATGAACGCGAACAGGGCTTGTGCATACCTTGTTTATCTTCTAACTGCCTTTTCAACTGGCCAAGTTCTTCTTTGGCCCGCTCCAGACTTTGATTCAGTCCGGAGACCTCCACAGTATGAGAGGTAGCAGTCGCTACAAATGCCTGCTTATAAAAGAAGAGAGATAGATGTCATCAATAGAGTCTCCCTGCAAACATAAATTTGATCCTCTATCCGGTTCTTTCTTTCACCGAACAGTGTATCAGGGGCTACTATCCATACTATGACACTCTTAGAAACCTCATAGAGCATACCTCAAAGCCTCTTATAAGGCTCATACAGGCTTCATTCAGTCCACTCTCAGCAGACTGAGTCTTCTCAATCACCGCACCCATAAGGGCACGGTGTTCATCGACGATGGAGGCGCTCTTCAGCGCCGCCAACAAAGCGTCCGGCACCTCTGGTTGGACAGCGGTTGACGGTGGAACAGGCACACTCCCTCCAGCCGAGGGAGGCCGGCTGCTTGATTCTAGAGTCGTATTGGTCTCCGGAATTGCGTCCGGACGGGGGCTGAATTCAAGATGGCCCCCGCAGTCGACTCCTATGGGAATCTTCTCCCCCATGTGTCCGGCCCCTAAAGTTTGACCTCCAGGCGCCGCCTTCACGATCTCCCCCCCCCCCCTCCTTGGCTTGGGTCCTTCTGGGACGAAACCTCGGTGTTATTCACATATATGGGGGAAGGGGCCTTCGGGGGGCATCCCGCTCTCCATAGCATCCGAGCTCAGTAAATCCTCTGACGAGGATTGTTCTGTGCGGGACCTCGCCGGACTACAAAAAGTATGGCTCGGGTTAAAATATTATGCCATGATGAGTCTGGACGCATAATCGTGTTCGGATACTCACGAGTTCACCAGGGGCTGGGCCCTGGGATTCCACTCCGGGCGGCGGCAGTGGACTCCTCCGGAAGAGGAGTTTTCCCCTTTTAGGCGACTCGGCCTCCAAGTGTATGGAGGCCGTCCTCTTCTTTCTTCCTCCCGCTGGGGATTCATCTTCCTCCTCCTCCTCCTCGTCCTCTTCGGAGGCAGAACGGGCATTGGAGCCTTCGGATATTGTGTCCGAAGTGCCGCAGCGACGAAGGCCGCCCCGGGTCTTTTTGGCCTCCTTCTCGGCCTTCTTCTTTGGTGCCTTGTAAGGCGCCGGGACCAGCATCTTCGTCAGAAGTGGGCCAGCTGGTTCTTCTGGTAGAGGGGTCAGACAGTGGATCCGCTCCGCCTTCTTCGTCCAGCCCTAGGAGAGTTGTAGAAAACACATTAAGCATTTCCCTTGGGTTATGCGGATAAAACGTATGATGACTTACCGAGCTTGCAGGGCGGGACAGTTGGTACCCGCGGTCCTCGGCTAAGTCCGGCCATGATTTGCCAGACTTGAAAAGCACCTTCAATATGTCTTTGTGCGAGGAGCCAAAGAGCTCTCGCAGGGTCTGGTGCTTGGCCGGATCGAATTCCCATAGATTGCAAGTCCGGTGTTGACAAGGCAGGATCCGGTAAACTAACATCACCTGGACTACATTGACAAGTTCGATGTTATTGTCTTCCATATCTTTAACGCGCGTCTGGAGCACCGACAGTTCGTCGGACGAAGACCAGTTTAGGCCCTTCTTGGGCCAGGACGTAAGCCGCAGAGGGGCTCCAGAGCGGAACTCAGGAGCAGCGGCCCATTCCGTGCCGCGCGGCTTAGTGATGTAAAACAACTGCTGTTTGCTACCTCTTGAGCTTGCGTTGGATTTCCCCGAAGAGGAGAGGATAATGCAGCAAAGTAGCGTAAGTATTTCCCTCAGTTTTTTAGAACCAAGGTATCAATCCAGTAGGAGGCCATGCGCAAGTCCCTCGTACCTACACAAAACAAATAGCTCAACGCAACCAACGCGATTAGGGGTTGTCAATCCCTTCACGGTCACTTACGAGAGTGAGATCTGATAGAGATGATAGATAATATTTTTGGTATTTTTGGTATAAAGATGCAAGGTAAAATAAAAAGCAAAGTAAAAAATCAAAGCAATAATAAAATGATGGAAGATTAATATGATAGAGAATAGACCCGGGGGACATAGATTTCACTAGTGGCTTCTCTCAAGAGCATAAGTATTTTACGGTGGGTGAACGAATTACTGTTGAGCAATTGACAGAATTGAGCATAGTTATGAGAGTATCTAGGTATGATCATGTATATAGGCATCACGTCCGAGACAAGTAGACTGACTCCTGCCTGCATCTACTACTATTACTCCACTCATCGACCGATATCCATCATGCATCTAGAGTATTAAGTTAATGAAAACAGATTAACGCCTTAAGCAAGATGACATGATGTAGAGGGATAAATTCATGCAATATGATAAAAAAACCATCTTGTTATCCTCGATGGCAACAATACAATACGTCCCTTGCTGCCCCTTCTGTCATTGGGAAAGGACACCGCAAGATTGAACCCAAAGCTAAGCACATCTCCCATTGCAAGAACTACCAATCTAGTTGGCCAAACCAAACGGATAATTCAAAGAGACTTGCAAAGATAACCAATCATACATAAAAGAATTCAGAGAAGATTCAAATATTGCTCATAGATAATCTGGATCATAAACCCACAATTCATCAATCTCAACAAACACTACAAAAAAAATACACTTCCGTGATGATACGTGTTTGTCATAGTAGGTCGCGCTTTTGTCATGCATGTACATCCATGACAAATTTATGACAGAATCAAGATAGTCATACCTGTGCTGTCGTAGAAGTGTTCCATGACATTACCAAAATTATCATCACGGAAGTGTCCACTTCCATGACGATAAATCTCGCGTTATAGAAGTGCTTTCATCAAGGGTGACCGGCACGTGGCATCCACCATAATGGAACGTTGTTAAGCTATCGGGTCGGATTTTGGATCCGATAACCCGTTAACAGCCACGACCAGTGCCGATTTTCCATGTGTAAAATTCTCATTGGCTGACGGATCCATGCGTCGACTCGGCGTTAACACGGTGTCACTCATCCAGCAGTCGAGATGGGCCTATGATATTTTGACATGTGGACCGGCCCAACAGAGGCCCACAAAGTTTAAATGGGCCGGCCCAACCGAAGGCCCATAAGATTTAGCGGACCATAATGGGCCGGCCCAGCTAAAGGCCCACAAAATTTAGCGGACCATAATGGGCCGACCCAGCTAAAGGCCCACAAGATTTTGCAGACCATAATGGGCCGACCCAGCTAAAGGCCCACAAGATTTTGCGGATCACAATGGGCTGGCCCAGCTAAAGGCCCAACATTGTTTGTCAAATCGGCCCGTCAACGGCCTGTCCTAAACTTGTCATCAACGCGTCCCATGGTCACTTCTGGCCCATTAACAGTTCGCTAAGTAATTGGGCCGAATCACGGCCCGATGTATTTCCGGCCTGTTAAAGGTCTGGCTTCATTTGGGCCCATTTACAGGCCATCAAAACTTTCGGCCCATATACGACCGTGAAGGATTTGGGTCATATTCGGCCATGTCTGACATTCGGCCTGTTAGGGGCCCACTATAGATTTGGGGCACTTTCTTCCTGTTGTCATTTTCGGCCTGTTAACGCCGGACATAAACCATGGGCCATATGTGGCCCAACGTCATATCGGGCGCATTAACGGCCCATATAAAAATGACGATAATCTAGCCCGACCGAAGTTCCGGCCTGCTAAAGGCCCGTGTATTAGGTCGACGCATTTATGGCCCGTCCGAATTTCGGCCTGTCAAAGACCCGCGTCGTAAATGGGCCACCATTTCGGCCTGCTAAGTCCAGTGGGTTATTTGGCACAATCAGGGCCCAATCTCACTTTCGGTCTATTAAAGTTCCATATTTTTTATGGGCTCGAGATATTTATACCTGTAAACGGCCTATTTTTACTGAGGGCCCAAATCATGTTTAGGCCTGTTAAAGGCCCACTATGGGCACATGCCTACCAGAAAAATATGAAAGCTTATGCTGATTTAGGCCCGGATATTTTTATTGGGCTACATGTCAATTTCGGCCCGTAATCGTTTTTAGCCCAATTGGAATGGGCCCGACGAACGTTGGCATGTTGGGCTCCTACGAAGCTTTCGGCCGAATACATTACTAAGATAAACCTACACTATGCAAAAATAGCGTCGTAATTACTGCAGCCTGGCGCAGCATCATAAATGTTGTATCACAACAAAATAAATTCCAACCATACAACAAAAGGCCTATTGGCATAAAGTTTACTGATCCTTCGGATAAAAGCACCATCAGATGTATAGAAGCACATATCATTTAACCTGAGTGCTAATGTTGCAGGCTGTAGAATCTGATGGAGCAGCACGATCTCCACCTTTTTTCCGCCATTGCTCTTGAACAACGAAGCGAATGTCTGATAGTCTGGTTTCAAAACCATTAATATCTTGACGAAATTTCTCAACCACCATTCTTGTTTCCGAAACAACGTCCATTAGGGATTGGACTTGTGTCTGGAGCACAGATATATCACTCTGTCTAGCAGGAAGATTTTGTTCAGTAGGCGATTTGGATGAGGCTACCTTACAACCAACACAGAATTACGCAGGAAGGTGCTTTTTGCCTTTGTTAGTGGAGAGATCTTGACGCCTTTGCATCAAGAGGTGACATTGTGCCTGTAGTAGCCTCGTCACCTTCGTGTGGTTGTGGCTGTTCAATCATTTGTTCCATAGCTTCCTGAAAGTTTGAACTTGTAGATTAGTGTACCGGATAAGTTACTAATGAGATAAAAACAAACAAAGTAGGTTAAACGTTTATACATAGCTTATTTTGGTGAACTACTGTAATACATTAACATGTATTGTAGTGCCAACTACATAATAAAATCACTTTCGGAACATATGTCCATGTAGCATGCCCTCTTGTATTGTCTATTTCCTCACATTCGTTGACATCTAAGGATAAAGAGACATGGTTTAAAGTAGGATGAACATAGTATAACATCATTCATATCATGGGCAAACAGATATAAAACAAACAGCCTATTTTATCATTGTGTGCACACGTGAACATAACAACTAGATTACAGATCAAGACCAAAAGAATATCCTTCATCTCTTTTAAACCATGTAAGGTGAAATGATACGTTAAGACAACTATGTATAAAAGTGAACATAGTAACTGACATTGGCTGCAAACCAAGTAGTTAAATGAACACATCACAGTTTCAATCATTTCAAGGCAGGAGGAGTAAGGACTTACACCAGCGGCTTGAACTGGTGTGCTCATGCCCTTTATCTTGCTGGTGTGGCAATCCTTGAAGATTTGCACTGCATTCGGTTCAGGTTCTTTTTGGTCCGCACGGGCTTTCCTCTGTATTTGGAACAAGTCAATATAGATACGATAATATGGCACAAAAAAATAAGGAAGTAGCAGCTATTTACAAAAGCCTCGCAGTGTGCAATATAGCTACGAGATCATGTTGTCTGTTGGAATTTCACTTTAGAACGGTTGGTTTTGTTCTTCAAACAGTTAGCCTAGAAGAAGATACATTTGTAAGGCACATACATAAATACAAGTTCAATATGTGGTCTGATCAAATACATATAGCCTACCTGATACTTTGGAACGGACCAATTTTTAACGAGGGCTGTCGGTCTTCATCGTAATATATTCCACTTTGGAGATGTTTGGGCGATTTCATTGTTAGCCTTGCCTTCAAAGTGAGATTTTCTAAGGTGGTACCGACATCGTCAGAGATCGACCGAAAAACATGAGTGCATGCTTGTTTAGTTGCATCATCTTTCGGATCCAACTTGAACCTCATCTCATTGAAAAAGAATGTGAGTCTTATTAGGAGGAAGCTAGAAAGTATGGGACGGAGCAAGACAATATTACTAATTGCGATGAATAACATTACTTACGGATAAATGGTCAAGGAAGGTGTTAAACTGGGTATTGTCTTTCTCATTCCTGTAGTGGATCCACGTTGGGAGGATACGTGCATGACACCTAACGACAACGGCTGCCACTGATACTAACGTGGCTGACTCTGTAGCATCACGTGGCCTTTTTAAACCTGCCTCAAAATGGATCTCCATTCTTCCTCCTTTAGATTATGTTAATCTATCAAGCATTATCCACGATGTACATTTCCGCTTGCGCCCGTGGTGCTAGTTCAACAACGAATATGGAAAGTGTTAGTGTACATCAAACCGTGAGAGTACATATAAAGGAGCATGCAACAGCAACTAGACACGGTCAGGTACAGTCTTGGTGTTGATGCTCATGAGGTTCATCTGATCTTGCCAAGTCTTGTTGTGTCAGCAGTGCTTCGGAAGTAGTGTTAGGTGTGAAGGCAGCTTGGGAACTGGCCAGTTCTGGAGCAAACGAACGAGTAACTGGTTGAGATGCTGGTACAGTTGAAGCGGATGTTGCAGCTGGTGGAGCAGGTGATGTTGTGTTTGTAGATTTAGCCAGTGGACTTGGACCTTCTACTGCTCTATAAGTACCAGCAGAATCTGGACGGCGTAACCTTTTCCGCTTTCACCCGACGAGTAACAACACTCCCTACTATATTATTTTCCTTGCTCTTTTTGACTTTGCCATGTCAAGCTGTACCACAACAAAAAGAATAAAATCACTCTTGAGAACTCATTGATGCATGATCTGCATAAGCTATACTTTGATGTAAGACAACCGTATGAGAATGGAATATGTAAGAAAAACAGGACGACATGACATATTCACAGCTACGATGTGCAAACTAAGCAGAAGGATTTTCAAGAAAATAGAAGTAATGCAAGCTAGACACCATATGAAAGATGCAACCAATATTACTCTGCCAAGTTAAAAGTGTCTTGTCATAAGTGGCAATTCAAAAAATTAGAAGCAGTACAACGTAGAAATCAATGCAAGATGCAACCGCTATCAAACTGCCATGTTAAAAGCGTCCAATCATGAGTGGTGATGCAGGATACACAATAGCGATACTTTGATGTAAGAACATGGTATGATAGATAGATGCGGTGTATTCTAGACACGAAAGCCATGTCATATGCACATGTATAACGTATAAACTCAGCAGGTGCAATTTAATCAAAATAGAAGAAATACAGGCTAGACAACATATGCAACATGAAACCAATTATCACACCGACAACTTAGAGCAAGCACTGCGATGGTGGAGTACGGAGATGAACTCATCATGTAGACTTGGGACTTCAACTTCATTAGCGATAGCGAGGGCAAATCTAGAGAGTCTACATTTGCGTCGCAAGGAGGACCACCAACATCCCTAACTTACTCTTTTCCTTCCTATTTTCTCGATATTGCCTTATGAAGTCAAAACCACAAGAAGATGAATAAAATTAGCTCTGCATAACTGGTTGATGCATGATACGCATTTAACACTACTTTGATGTAAGGCAAGCGCAGGATAGGAGGATGGAATAAATACAAAAAAGACAGCATTTCATATTCACACGCACGATAGGAGGATGGAATATGTATGAAAAAAAGATGGCGGAAGACATTTCAACAAAATTAGAAGAAATGAAAGCTAGGCACCATATGAACATGCAACCAATATCACTCTATCAGGTAAAAAGTGTCTCGTCGTAAGTGCCATTTCAAGAAATTAGAAGCAGTACAAGCTAGAAGAAAATGCAAGATGCAACCTACATCACATTCCCAAGTTAAATGTGTCTTATGGGTAAGTGATCGTTGCAGGTATAAGTTGTAAGCTACGCAGATGCAATTCAACATAATCAGAAGCAATACAAACTAGACATCATACGGAAAACGCAACCACGTATAACAGTTCCAAGTAAGAGCAAGCACTTGTGATGGTGGAGTAGGGGAGATGTGCTCATCATGTACACGTATGTTCTAGAAACAGGAACACGTGTCATATTCACAGGCATTATGTGTAAAGTAAGCAGATGCAATTCAAGTTAGAAGCAATACAAGCTAGACATCATATGCAACATGCAACCACATATAATAGTGTCAAGTTAGAGCAAGCACCTGTGATGGTGGAGTAGGGGAGATGTGCTCATCATCTACACATCTACGTTGACTGTCCAGCCTTGTGTTGTCTTGCGAATCTTGTTGGGAGGATGGCAGAGTAGAATCTGTAGAGACCCCCTGTTTGAGTTGCTCCGAAGGACCACCATCATCCACTGCCGGACTAATTTCCTTCAGCTGTAATGATTTGCATTGTGAAGTCAAACCGATAATAAAAAGGAATAAAATTTGCTCTTCAGAACTCATTCATGCATGATACTGACGAACACTACTCGGATGAAAGGCAAACACATGATGCAAGGATGGAATATGTATGAAAAATAGGATGGTGTGACATATTCACACCTATGATGTGGCAACTAAGCAGAAGGCATTTCAACAAATTAGAAGCACTGCAAGCTAGACACCATATGAAAGATGCAACCAATGTCACTCTGCCAAGTTCAAACTGTATGGCGTTTCAACAAATTAGAAGCAGTACATGCTAGAAATCATATGCAAGACACAACCAATATCAGAGTGGTGACTTAAAGGTGCCTTATCATAAGTGACTGATGCGGGATATGCAAGAATAGTAGTCTGATGTAGAAACAGGAACACATGTCATATTCACATGCATTATGCGTAAAAGTGGCGAGATGCAATTCAAGAAAGTTAGAAGCAATACAAGCTAGACATCATACGCAACATGCAACCACATATAATAGTGCCAAGTTAGAGCAAGCACCTATGATGGTGGAGTAGGGGAGATGTGTTCATCATCTACACAGCTACGTTGACTGTCTAGCCTTGCGTTGCCTTGTGAATCTTGTTGGGAGGATGGCGGAGTAGAATCTGTAGAGAACCTCCGTTTTAGTTGCTCGGAAGGACCACCATCATCCAATGTCTTGCCAATTTCCTTCAGCTTTATTGATTTTGCATTGTGAGGTCATACCGACAAGAAAAAGGAATATCATTTGCTCTTCAGAACTCATTCATGCATGATATCTTGACGAACACTACTACGATGAAAGGCAAAGTCATGATACGAGGATGGAATATGTACGAAAAATGGACGGCTTGACATATTCACACCTATGATGTGGTAACTAAGCGAAGGCACTTCAACAAATTAGAAACACCTGCAGGACACCATATGGAAGGTGCAATCAATATCACTCGCCAAGTTAAAACTGTCTGCGTCATAGGTGGCGTTCATCAAACTAGAAGAAATACATGCTAGAAATCATATTCAAGACGCAAACCAATATCACATCATGAACTTAAAGGTGTCCCATCATAAGTGATGAATACAGGATACACAAGAAGAGTAGTTTCATGTAAGAACATGGTGTGATAGATGAGATATAGTATGTACCAAAACAGGAAAGCGTGTCATATTCACATGTATCATGTGTAAGCTAAGCAGAATGCTGATTTACACTAATTAGGAGCAATACGAGCTAGACACCACATGCAACATGCAACCAGATATCACACTGCCAAGTTAGAGCAAGCACCTTCGATGGTGGAGTAGGGGAGCGGAGACTTGGACCTTGTAATGCACTATCAATACAAGGAGAATCGGTACAGATGCTCCGTTTACGTTGATGCTGAGGACCACCATCATCGCCTTCCTTACTCTTTTCCTTCCTGTTTCTTGATTTTGCCTTGTCAAATCAAACCCATAAGAAAAAGGAATAAAATTTGCTCTTCAGAACTCATTGATGCATGATACTGATGAACACTACTTTTATGTAAGGCGGCAGCATGATAGGAGGATGGAATATGTATGAAAAACAGGACGGCGTGACATATTGACATGTATGATGTATAAAATGTAAACTAAGCACAAGGTGCTTGAACTTGTTAGAATCGATGCAAGCTGGAAACCATATGAAAGATGAAACCAATATCACTCTTGCCAAATTAAAAGGGTGCCCTAACAAATGTATTTGACCAAATTAGAAGCAATACATGGCAACAGGATAGAAATAATATGCAATATGCAGCGAATAAAGGTGACTCATCGTAAGTGATTGATGTAGGATCTGTAAGAGAGGTAGTTTCATGTAAGAACAAGGTTAACACATAGATGTAGTGTGTACCAAAAATAGGAAGGCATGTCATATTCACAGGTATAGTGTGTAAACTAAGCAGATGCAATTTACCCTAATTAGAAGCATTACAAGCTAGACACCGTACGCAACATGCAACCACATATCACACTGCGAAGTTAGAGCAAGAACCTATGATGGTGGTGTAGGGGAAGTGCGGTCTTTAGGTACAGAGCTACGTTCAATGTCTTTATTTAGGCTTGCTGTTTCTTGAGAATCATGTGGAGAGGATGAAATTGCATTCTTTATAAGAGTATTGTGTCTCATATTAACCCACGTGGATGTTGTCTCATCATAAGCGATAGACGCAGGATACACAAGAACAGTAGTTTGATGTAAGAACATGGTGTGATAAGCAGATGTAGTATGTACCAAAAACGGGAAGGCGTGTCATATTCACATGTATAATGTGTAAGCTAAGGAGATGCAATTTAACAAATTAGGAGCATTGATGAGGGATACACAAGAAAAGTAGTTTGATGTAAGAACATGGTTAATAGAAAGACGTAGTATGTACCAAAAACAGGAAGGCATGTCATATTCACAGGTATAATGTGTTAACTAAGAAGATGCAATTTACCCTAATTAGAAGCATTACAAGGTAGACACCATATGCAACATGCAACCACATATCACACTGCCAAGTAAGAGCAAGCACCTGCGATGGTGGTGTGGGGGAATTGTGGTGATCGACTAGAGAGCTATGTTGAATATCTTCTTTTAGCCTTGCTGTTTCTTGAGAATCATGTGGGGAGGATGACACTGCACTCTTTAAACGAGTAGGGCGTCTCACAGTAACCCACCCGGGTGACTGTCTCATCATAAGTGATTGACGAGGGATACAAAAGAGCATTAGTTTGATGTATGAACATGGTTAATAGACATATGTAGTATGTATCAAAAATAGGAAGGCATGTCATTATCAAAGGTATAATGTGTAAAGTAAGCAGATGCAATTTAACCAAATTGGAAGCAATACAAGCTAGACACCATATGCAACATGCAACTACATTTGACGGTATGGGTTAAAGCAAGCACACAGGATGGTTGTGTGTGGCAATTGAGATCATCAATCGCAGAGCTACGCCATTGTCTCCAACCGCCGACATCGCACCCATTAGAGCGCTCAAACGCTTAGTGCTTGTCTTCAAATTACACCGAGGCGACTTACATCTTTTCTTTTACGCATTCATCAACACTGCGCCGGAGTCTGAAATACCCATGCATAAAAAACAATAGTGTGAGTATGGGTGAAGTGTGTGCACAATTAGTACAAAGTGTAAAGGTAGCGTATAGCAGGTCGGTGAGAAATAAATGACGGGAGCCATATGATAGCTCTACAACATGCATGGCACACTAAATTACTACAGGATTCTATGAAAATAACAGTCGACTGAAAGCAAATAGGTCAGTCCATTTTTTTGCACCATTTGATGTACAAAGAACGGGCAGATCGCCTTCATCTACCTCCAGCTAGTCAGTGTTGACGATCTTCCTCGAAACGCCAGCGACCACCGGCCCAGTATTCCTCCCCTGCATGCGGCCTCCCCTCGACCTCACCGCACTGCCGTGCTTGGCACCACCCCCAGCCATCCATTCAAGCCCTGCCGACCTCCAGATCGGGCGCAAGCAGCTCCTGCGCCCCACACCCCTATGATAGACACCGATGCGCCGCTTCCCCGGGGAACAGGCGGACTAGGTGCTCCGCGCGCCTAAGCGGGTGCTGCTTATTTTAATTGCGGTTCGACTGACCCTGAATTGAAATCCAGGCAGGCTACTGACCTCTAGCAAAGGGGAAATAGTAAAAGGGAGGAAAACTTGTGCATTTAGTATCACGAAGAAGATGCAGTAAGAAGCGCTCAACTAGTTTCTTTCGTGGGATGAATACGGTGTGAGAGGAGACGTAAGATTTGCACGAATAAGGGAAGAGGAGTACCTCTTTCTGCTGGCAGTGCTATGTCCTCCTTCTGTTTTTCCGATAATCTTCTTGTTGTCCGCCGGAAACCAGAAGTTGTGGAGGACGGTGCAGCCTTGGACGAACCCATGGCCAAGTTGTTGAGTGTGGTGCGGTGGCCGTCTGTCGGCGGCGGGGAAGCAGATCCAAGGCGGCGAACAATGGCGTAGCGAGAACAGCTCCGATGCGGTGGACGGTTGCGACAGTGGAGCCGCAACAGTGAGGCGCAGGACGGCGTGGTCGGAGTGGTTCTGGTACGGCGCGCATCGGCGTCGGCATCATGGAAGCAGCTCTGCCTCGGCTTCAGCTGCTAAGTCCTTGAGGGCGTTGCGGTTGCGGTTGTGTTGGACGACGATGTCGGGGTACCGGCTCTGGCGTGATGGAGGAGGGCGGCGGTGGATTGGCCGCTATGGGGTAGAGGACGGACCGACGGAGCAGGCTGGGGTTTCGCGGCTGGTGGAGAGGGCGTTTTCGCGCCCACGGAGTATGAATGGGGAAACGGAGGGAGGCGGGGAACTAAGGGAGAACAATGTCCGGTTTGAGACGCGCTTGTTTGAAATTTGGGGAAAGTTACAAACTTTGCCCCCATCTAAAATTTCGGACATATTGCGGGTTGGGGGTAGGACAATCATGTCAGGTGTCCCAAATGTGGGCGGGATAGATTTGATCGAGCGCATGGGTGTTTAGGCGCCCACGGCGTATGAATGCTTCTCGAGGCGGTTGAGACTGGCGTCTTGGTGAAGTTACAAACCTACCCCGGTTTAGACCTTTGGACATCAGGCCGATAGGCTACACGGGCCAGAGTCAGGACAGTAATTTCCTACAACCAAAACATTAGTCTCGCGCGATTTCGGATGACCAGAGGCCTATTTGGCGCTTCGTTCAATATTTGAGAGTAGAAGCATTAATGTTTTCGGTTCTCTTGAATTGAACTTTCAGGATTTGTCAAACTTCACAAATCTTTACTCTTGAAAATCCTAAAGCTAAGATTATTTTGGAATGGAGGGGGTACATTTGAATATACATTGTACACGATTATATATTAAAAAATATGCAACTTACTTCAGTTCATGCATGGTTCCACATATAATCTCCTTGGTTGCAAAAAAAAGTTAGATATGCGTATGAATATATATAGCATGTTCAAACTCACAACAAAGATTGATGCCTTTTACATCTGATTTACAAATGCCATTATCTCGGGTTCAAATATATGAATGCACTTCCTATGAATTCAATCTTGAAACCCCTTTAAGTTGAATTCGACATGTATTCTATTTCGTAGCTAGCAATTTGGAATGTATCCATGCAAGTGACAAATGTATAAAGTGCTTCACACTAACAACATGGAGTGCACTAATTAATGTTTATATATGAATTGCAAAAGCATCCATTGATTGTATTTAAAACCGCTCTCACTCTATGGATCGATAATATGAAATAAACACATGCACATGCTAGAATTCAATAGAGTATGGGTGTCTGATAGACTGATTTTCGTCCATACGCAATTTGCAAAATTCATGATCTCATCCAAAAATAATAATGTCATTTATATTTTAATTAAATGCGTAGAACCGCCTTTTACACGTACATGCACTATGCCTCGCCCCGTTCTCACAGACGCGTTATATATCTCTCTATCTAACGCATAAGTGCACACACTTTATATGCATCGGCATTTCTCTTTCACACATGTTCACAATCTCTCTCAGGGTGTCAGGGTGTCTCACGCACATGCTCTCTCTGTTTCTCTCTCTC
Organism: Aegilops bicornis; assembly: GCA_021605145.1. Taxonomy (NCBI): domain Eukaryota; kingdom Viridiplantae; phylum Streptophyta; class Magnoliopsida; order Poales; family Poaceae; genus Aegilops; species Aegilops bicornis. Next base: position 532,604,916 of record CM038670.1, read on the forward strand.
TCTCTCTCTCTCTCTCTCTCTGACTACTATGTACCACTATTTTCACTAATCTCAGTTGGAAAACTCTATTTTCTCACATGCATATATACACATGCACAGTTTCTACTAGCCCTCTATACGCACATATATGTGCCTACGTGTCTCCCGCACGCACATTATCTTTAGGCCTATCTCGCACACATTGCCCCCCCGACACACCTCTCTCTTAGTAGTTTGCAGATATGATTTCATCATATCGTCATTCGGTAGGATATCCCTGGTTGTTAGGCTGGATGGTAATACGAGGCAAAGTTTTACCCAAGTTCGGATCGGACCCTTGCAGTTGAAGAAAGAGCCTACTCCTGCAACTCGTATATTAGTGATAGGGGTGTGTACAAAGTATACGTGAATACCGGGCATTGTGCGTGTGTATATACTATCGACGAACTAGCCCCCAAGCTTGTATAACATACTAAGGGCCTAGGGTTACAAATCATATATAGTCGGCTTATCACCAGTGGGGATAGAGTCCTCCGTGACTCTGGTAGCTTCGTGTTGTACGCCGAGTCCTCCACATGGGTCTTTGTATAACACGTCTCGGTCCAACCTATATGCGGCGCAGGATGGAACCGACCCATGAGTCTTGATGTTGACCCACCACAACTAGAAATGATGTGCCCACCACACCACACACGCAATGGGCCACTAAGAAAATAAGCATATACAATAGTACAACGGTATATAGCTCACGATACGTGTCCATATTTTGTTGATGACGTTGACGGACTTTGCATTTGATGCATGCTCCCTATTTTGTTGACGACACTTACGGTCATTGTATTCGAAGCGAAAGCACGATATGGTCACTGGACTTCAGAATAAGCTCATCACGGTCACCACATACATTTTGTCGTGCTAACCAACATGTGGTTGGATGGTTAGAGGACAGTGATTTCTCGAGCCCACCAAGGTTGAAGTCCCGGTGCTCGCATTTATATTGTGTTAATTTCAGTATTTTCCAGCGATGTACGTTCAGTGGGAGGAGACGTTCCACTCGACTACAAGGCACCTATGGTGACTTCATAAAATCTCAAGATCATATATGCTGGCCCACTCTCTCGAAGGTGCTCATAGGGGTAGGGTTCGCGTGTGTGCGCTTATAGCGGTGAGTGCTTGCGCATATATATGAGCCATTGCGTCTGTACCGTGTAAAACAAATACATGGAATGATTATACGGTCACTGGCTCACCCGTACAACTCCGTATTATGTTGATGACACAATCAATTGACCAGTCAAACGTTCCACGCGGTGCAACTAGTGTTGCACCATCGGGGCGCGTAATCGTGGGGCCCACCTGTCAGCTCGTATATGAAAGAAAGAAATGGTAGTTTGAGTCTGTACTGTGTTAATAAAATAGGAGTACATTTTAGGGTGACCATACGGTCACTGGCTAACCATACAGCTCTGTAATTTGTTGATAACACGATCAATTGACTAGTCAAACGGTCCACATTCAGCAGCGCACATTACCATAGGGCCCACCCGTCAGCGCGTATATGAAGGACATAAATGGTAATAAATTAGTGGTCGGTGGGTATTCGAAGTCGTGAGACCTCTGGTTGGCAGTCACCGGCGGTTGGGGGGGGCGTTCATTGGGCGGTGGGGTGGGGATCCCCGAAGAAAAAGCTCGGCGCGGGGGGGGGGGCTAGAGGGATGGCCGGTGCGGCGGCGGACCGGCGGTGGGGAGTGGTTTCGGGGAGGGCGGGCCGGCCGCGAGCGGCGGGGGCTGGCGGTTCGACCGGTGGTGGCTGGTGGCTCAGGGGCTGGATTTGATGATAAACTGGAGGCCCTTCATTTCGTATCCAACGGCTGGAAAATCTAATGACCATAGATGAAAAAGTCAGTCGACTAACGTGTAGCCTCACCCCGCACGTACACATGCACGCACGCAAGACACACACGCATGTAGGCGTGCAACACTGACACGTACACATAACGTGCACATGCACGCATGCTGGCGTGCAACACTGACACGTACACATGCACTCACGAACACACACACGTACGCACCCATGCATGCAACACTGAAACGTACCCTTGCACGCACGCAACTCTCGCACGCCTACATGCACACAGCACACGACGTAAGACACACACTCAACCTATACGTGCATGCACCCTTTGTTAAGGACATGGACTGTTACGGCTATTAATCAATCTTCCGGATAATTCGAAGAGACTTGCAAAGATAACCAATCATACATAAAAGAATTCAGAGAAGATTCAAATATTGCTCATAGATAATCTTGATCATAAACCCACAATTCATCGGTCTCAACAAACACACCGCAAAAAGAAGATTACATCGAATAGATCTCCACGAGAGAGGGGAGAACATTGTATTGAGATCCAAAAAGAGAGAAGAAGCCATCTAGCTACTAACTATGGACCCGAAGGTCTGAAATAAACTACTCACACTTCATCGGAGAGGCTATGATGATGATGTAGAAGCCCTCCGTGGTGGATACCCCTTCCGGCGGAGCTCCGAAACAGTCCCCAAGATGGGATCTCGTGGATACACAAAGTTGCGGCGGTGGAATTAGGTTTTTGGCTCCGTATCTGATCTGTTGGGGGTACATAGGTATATATAGGAGGAAGGAGTACGTCGGTGGAGCTTCGGGGGTCCACAAGGTAAGGGGCGCGCCCTAGGGGGGCGCCCTCCACCCTCGTGGCCGCCTCCCTCCTTTCTTGACCAAGGGTCCAAGTCTCCTGGATCATATCTGATGAGAAAATCACGTTCCCGATGGTTTCATTCCGTTTGGACTCCGTTTGACATTCCGTTTCTTCGAAACACTGAAATAGGCAAAAAAAAGAATTTCGGCTGGGCCTCCGTTTAATAGGTTAGTCCCAAAAATAATATAAAAGTGGAAAATAAAGCCCAATATGGTCCAAAACAGTAGATAATATAGCATGGAGCAATAAAAAATTATAGATACGTTGGAGACGTATCAATGCCTTGTTTATATGTATTTGGTTCTTAGTTTGGTTGCAGTGAGCATTTCTCCAGTTATCAAGCAGATGCCTTGTTTATCTGTATTTGGTTGTTAGGTTGCTTTTTTTAGCATTTGTCCAGTTTTCAAGCAGATGCCTTGTTTATCTGTATTTGCTTGTTAGGTTGGTTGCAGTGAGCATTTGTCCAGTTTTCAAGCATATGCCTTCTTTATCAGTTTTTGCTTGTTAGGTTGGTTGCATTGAGACTCTGTCCAGTTTTCAATGGCTATATTTGGTTGTTATACTGATCATTTAAGCCTTGTTTATTTTAGTCACTCACAATGTGTTGTTCATTATGTGCAAGTCGGAACTGTGTCGCTCGACTGCATCAATACCAGCTTGAATGGCTATATTTGATTCCAGTTATGCCTAGTGTAGTTAAAACATGCCCTTTATTTCAGTTTTACACATTTATCCAATGTGATGTTTAAGCATTGCCTACGTTCTATTCATTTTCAGCAATACCAGTTTGAATTGCAATATTTGATGGCTGTTGAGCCTGTTGTCGGTAACATTGCCTTCATTTTATATATGCTTTAACAGCATGCTGAAACCAACACATTCAAGCTATCAATTGAAGATGATGTTGTTTACCTTTGCTATATTTGTTTGATGTTAAGGTTGTTGTACTTATCATGCCTTTCTACTACTTATGCAGGATAACAACGGGAGTGGCCACCGTTTTCCGCCGAGGTTAGCTTCATCCCTCGGCTTGTACTCCCCCCGTCGTTCCATAATGTAGTGCATATAGATCCAGGCCTGGACACTTGTTAGCTCCTAATATTGACTTGTTGCTTGTAGGTACATATGCCCTTGGCCAGGATCCACACATCGACCCTTTTTGTGTATGGGGCAATGAGATATTCATGAACAAGCATCAAGTGAGGAAACTGATAAGGATTATTAGCAAAAAGATATGAATGGTGGCAAGCAAATTATTTGTTTATGCTCTATCCAACACAACAGTGAGCTGTAGGATGGTAACTACAAACTCTACAACCTTCTTCTTTTACTACCCATAATGAGTTGTTAGACAACAATATCTGAATCTTTTTCGTTTCCAGTGGTTCCCGAAGCAGTTCACTCAAGATTACCTCGCAAAGTATATGATTGGTGGACACACAACGAAGGTTAAATTATTTTATCTAGACTACAATGAGCACCGAGAAGTCGTAATGAAGACAATGAAGGATGGACGGGCAGGCATCACAAGGGGTTGGCCTAGAGTCGTGCGCGCATTACACATGGAGGAGGACACAATATGAGCATTCCGCTTCACCTTCTCCAAAGAACTGTAATGTCTTTCGCCTCTCTCTTTACAGTCTTTAGTACAACTGTGGTTCATCATTCTTTACTTGGTGCTTCTGTAGTTCTTCAGTATATGTACCTGTGCATCGATTTATGGATTCGTGGTTGAACCTATATTTGTAATAAACATGGTTGGATATGAAATAAGTGATTGCCTACTATCAAATTCAAAACATATGATTTTTAAATTAGGGATTAATTAAGGATTATACCGCACACGGTTGGTGAAAGCGAAACGTCTGCGATAGACATGGAGATCAGACACGTTTCTAGGATCCGCTCTGTGTGCGATCAATCTCCACTGCACACACGATCAACCAAGAAAAAATGTGTGCGATTAACAACAGCATCGCACACAGTTCTTTCTTATTAAATGTTTGTGATAGTCACCTTATCACACACACTTTGAAATTATGGACTGTTTGTGATGTTGTGCGCATCGCAAACGTTTGGTCATAGAAGAACTAAACGTTTGTGATAGTTGCCTTACTGTACACGATTTGAAACCATGAACTGTTTCTGATGAAGTTTGCATCGTAAACGTTGCACCACAGAATAGTGTGTGCGATAATTGTCGTGGTAATGACGATGTTACGTTACGACGGTCCAACGTTTCGTAGTCCTATCCGACACTCGTACGATGATTAGCTAATCTTCTTAATTAGTTATCGCATATGGTTTGGGACAAGCGATTGTGTGTGATTGTATGCTTATCATACACGTTCTATAATAGTGTAGGGGATCGCAACAGCTTTCAAGGGTAGAGTATTCAACCCAAATTTATTGATTCGACACAAGGGGAGCCAAAGAATATTCTCAAGTATTAGCAACTGAGTTTTCAATTCAGCCACACCTGGATAACTTAATATCTGCAACAAAGTGTTTAGTAGCAAACTAGTATGATAGTAGTGGTAACAGTAACAAAAGTAACGGAAGCAAAAGTAATGTTTTTGGTGTTTTATAGTGATTGTAACAATAGCAACGGGAAAGTAAATAAGCGTAAACCAGTATATGGAAAGCTCGTAGGCATTGGATCAGTGATGGATAATTATGCCGGATGCGGTTCATCATGTAGCAGTCATAACCTAGGGTCACAGAACTAGCTCAAATTCATCAATGTAATGTAGGCATGTATTCCGAATATAGTCATGCGTGCTTATGGAAAAGAACTTGCATGACATCTTTTTTCCTACCGTCCCGTGGCAGCGGGGTCCTAATGGAAACTAAGGGATATTAAGGCCTCCTTTTAATAGATAACCGGAACAAAGCATTAGCACTTAGTGAATACATGAACTCCTCAAACTATGGTCATCAACGAGAAGTATCCCGATTATTGTCACTTCAGGGTTGTCGGATCATAACACATAATAGGTGACTATAGACTTGCAAGATAGGATCAAGAACTCACATATATTCATGAAAACATAATAGGTTCAGATCTGAAATCATGGCACTCGGGCCCTAGTGACAAGCATTAAGCATAGCAAAGTCATAGCAACATCAATCTCAGAACATAGTGGATACTAGGGATCAAACCCTAACAAAACTAACTCGATTACATGATATATCTCTTCCAACCCATCACCGTCCAGCAAGCCTACGATGGAATTACTCACACACGGCGGTGAGCATCATGAAATTGGTGATGGAGGATGGTTGATGATGACGACAACGACGAATCCCCCTCCTGAGCCCCGAACGGACTCGGATCAGCCCTCCCGAGAGGTTTTAGGGCTTGGCGGCGGCTCCGTATCGTAAAACGCGATGATTTCTTCTCTCCGATTTTTCTCTCCCCGAAAGCCAATATATAGAGTTCGAGTTGGCGTCGGAAGGTATCCAGGGGGCCCATGAGGTAGGGGGGCACGCCCAGGAGGGGGGGGGGCCCCCCACCCTCGTGGACTGGGTGTGGGCCCCTGGTCTTCATCTTTGGCGAGGATTTTTTATTATTTTTTCTAAGATGTTCCGTGGAGTTTCAGGTCATTCCGAGAAATTTTGTTTTCTGCACATAAAACAACATCATGGCAATTCTGCTGAAAACAACGTCAGTCCGGGTTAGTTCCATTCAAATCATACAAGTTAGAGTCCAAAACAAGGGAAAAAGTGTTTGGAAAAGTAGATACGACAGAGATGTATCACTCACCTATGCCACCAGGGCAAAGGTCAAAGATTCACATGAGGTAGATTTTAATGAGGAACGTGATCAACAAGCCTTGTACAAACTCTTGATTCATTCACATATTAAAGGCTCTAAAGTGATTCCTAACCACCTAGAGGATACACACCCTACAAAACTAACAAGCAACGTAAAATTACTAGGATGAGGTCCTTAAAAGATCTTCAATCAACTCTCTCAACAACTTATAGGATTTCCTCTCTCACCGTGATAGGCTTGAAGCAAATAGAGATGAAGAACAAAAAATAGTTTTAGAAAGGGAGGAGTTTGGACTTCAAACTCTCAAGATTCTACTCTTAAAGCTCTCTTAGAGGCTCTAAAAATCTGACATCCACTCAAGGGGTGTAGAGGTCCATTTATAGAGGAATCAAAAATCTAACTGTTACCTAGATGTCCCAAAATTTTCCTTTTGTACTACCAGAATCGTATAAAATTTGGATGACCTGGTGGGAAACTAACATTCCTGAAAGTATGTTGCACCCATAGGTATCAGAATATAAGTCAAGTGTCTCGAGGATCCAAATATCCGGAGCTAACTAAAACAAAAATGTTGAAGGTACGGGACATAAAGGAAGCTCATTTCCACCAGAAAGGGAGCATGCTTAGAATCTAAGAATCGTAGATAATGATTCTCGAAGGTACTATGGTCAACATAGCAAGCATCATAATGGAATCGGTGCAGAAACAAATAAGTGTCATCTAAGAGGTACCCGATAGAACTTTACTCAGAAGCACACAACATGTACGAAGACATCAGGCTCAAGCTAATTGACAGGTGCTCAAAAGTGTTGGAAAGAGTTAGAATCAATGGTACCAGAGCTAGTAGAGAAGGTCTTGGCTAAAACAAAGCTTTTCGGTACTGTAGAAAATCTTGATGGTTCCAAAGCAAACTTAGATAAGTAGGTCGGCGTAGTAGAAACACTTATTCAATATAGGCTCGGTAGTATCGGGTAGGAAATACTCGAAAGCACCATGGAAACAGAAAACTTAAGCAATTGAGTGAAAGTTGTGGAAAATATGAGATTTGATTTAGTATCTTGAGATAAAGTTCATCCCTACTTAATTTGCATGCGCCCATATTGATAGTACATCTCTACTCCTATAAAAAATCTGAGTTGGTGATGATGGTGTGCCTGCCATCCTTCATTTACAACCGTTCGATTTACATCCAACGCATCTGAGACAAACTATGTCAGTTTTGTAAAAGACCCCCGTACTCCACTCCTCGTTTGTAGATAACCCCCTGCCTCTCACGTTCAACCATCTCTCCCCCTCACCTCATCTAGCCATCTCAGGAAAAAAATAAGAAGGATCTGGAGAGGTCGCTGCTTTCAGCGCCCGTCTGCCCCCAATTCCTCTCATGCCTTCTCACAGGCTGCATAGCCGACCATCACCACGACCCGCTCCTCCTCGCCATCTCCTATGCCCCCCTTCCAAGTCATTCCAAGTTACATTCGTGGTGGTCTAGAAAAAATAAACAAATTCGATACTCAAAAAATCACTCTTAAATATCATTTTTGGCAAAGCACAATAAGTGTTATTTCTTCAAAAGTTTTGGATGCAGGTTGAACACTTGAACTCTTTTGTATGCAAAAGATATTTTTTTATCTATTTTGCCTACATTTACTATTCACCCAGATGCTTGTGAGCTCTAGAGAAGAAATAATATCCGAAGAAACCTATCGATATTTGTTACATATGAGATTACCCCCACATACTTTGTTAAATAAACAACTCCCGGATCAATGCATTTCACTATTCCGTGCAACGCACGGGCATCTTACTAGTTATCCTTGAAGTCAATGAGAATTTTGGATCCACTGAAGTCCTATAAAAGTATATACTATGATCTTCCTCTTCTTGCCCGTGAGGTGTTCAATGAATTTTCCCCAAGGTAAATTGTTTTCCATTCTCTCACTTTATCCCCATTACACACTGAATTTGATCATAGGAATTTGCCGTGTGTAGATGAAGAGTCTATGGGAAAAGTTCTTCGATGACACTTCTTGAGAGGAAAAAGAAGAAGATGAGGATTTTTAGATGGAATGGTTCATGATCATTTGATAGGAGAAGGGGAGGAGACCGCGGCGTGGTTCTCAGTTTGGCCGCATTCTCGTCCACCAAGATAGGCTAGATGGACATGCAAAACTTGTCAATAGTTACGTTGTGCCGAATCCAGTGTATATGTAGAAACTCTTTATGCATCAATGCACACAGTACCTTTGTGTGCATTGCGCAAGCTGTGGAGTGACATGATCCTTGGTTCAAGTTGAGCAAAAGTTCATCGACGAAGTATACCTTTGTCGTTTGAGAGCTTGCATATAGAATTGTAACTACCCACATTCATTAGTACATTCACTTTGGGAAAGATGGCATGCTTGAGTGTGTGAATAGATACACAAAAGTAGGATCGGTATATTTAAACCCGAGTACTTGAGGGCACCCGGCCCACTGATGAAGATACTAGTACTTGAGGGCACCCGGCCCGCTGATAAAGATAATGTGAGGCTTATGGCTATAGGTGAAGCGACAGGTTGGCCATGGATGCTTTGATCCATTAATTGTATGCATTGAACATGGAAGAATGGTCCTACACCACATGGCATGGACAATACATACGACATTGTCATGATCTAACCATCATTGTCGAAGCAGTTGGATTAGAGGATCTGTGGATTTGGCATTTGTACTTTCAAATGCCTGGCTGTCACAATGTCCTCATTATCCAGCCGAGATTTCTAACATTCGAAAGGCTTGCTGCCGGTCAAGATTCAGCTTGCAACTATGTTGTTAGAGCATCTACAGCCGGACTTGGCAAATCCGGCCCCTCAAACGCTCGTGGACGTGTCCGGGCACGTGCGCGGGCACTGATCGGGCACCCCTCAAGTGTTGCGCCGCACATCCACATACCGCAAATTCCGATCCTCAAATCCATGCAATCCATGCACGTTGATCATATGATACAAACTGTCCGAATGCCAAAGTTTGAAACAAAGCAAAGAAAATCATAGTTCATCCGCGCCCGAACGAGCTGCGGCAAGTCACACACGTCAACCGTCGGCATCTGCGTGGGCGGAAAGCTCTCCGGAATGGCCCACCCGGCGCTCGGATCATCCTGTGTCCTAAAGGGGGCGGACAGCGTAATCCGCTTAGGCGCTCTGAGGGAAGGGGTGCGGGATCCGGGCGCGGCGGAGGAGACAACTGCTCCACCACGTCCGAACCTCCCCGCGCCGCCACCGCCTCCCTCTCTCGCTGCCGGCGTCGCCGCAACTTGTGGGCGACGTTCTCCGCCTTGCAAGTCGCCGCCTACGACACCACACCTCCCACAGACGAGGCGGACCGCGTCTCCGTTACGGCGGTGTGGCTTGGGCTGGACGACATCTCCGGCGGTGGATCGGGACCAGAGGTGAGAATTGGGAGCAAGGGTGGAGGCCGGCGAGGGTTCGGGCGCGGGAATGGTTGGAGGGCGGCGGGAGGAGGAGGAAGGGTTTGATGGATTTGGTGCAATTTGGAGTGGGGTCGTGTTGTCGGGTCTGACATGGCGGGCGTGCCCGGGCGCCCCCATATCCGCCCCATATTTGGGCTGGATATGGGGGGTGCCGGTCAGCCCGGGCGTTTCAGGGCCGTTTCAGAGGCCCGTCTCGGTCAAATATTCGTGACCGGGCGTTTGAGATGGGTTTGAGGGGTTGGGTTGTAGATGCTCTTAGTGACCACAAGTACAACATAACCTTGAAGATGACATCTATTCTTCATGAGGCATGTTTGTGAAGACAATTCAACATCCCAAAGGCAAGGGTTCTTCCAACAGTTGTAGCCTGTGATATTGAACAAGGCCGGCAAAGAAATATTAGGTAGGTGAATTAAGCTCTTTCTAGCTGCCGTGCTAAGGGGATGCATGCCATGCCATCTATTCTTGAGAGCTTCTGGTGCCTTTCTCACCGGTGCTGTGTCTTCTTATGTACGTGTGCCTGAACCGAATGTGCAAAGTGCATAGGTTGTACTTACTCTGCAAAAGCTCCAACAGAGGAGATGAGAAGAGTGCTGGAAAGGCCATTACCGGCTCCCTCAAACTCGTCAAGATAACATTATCAGATTATTACGATAGCAACTTAATTTCTCATCATCCCGTTGCATATGTGTGCAGTATGCTTCTATAAATACCTAAGCAATCCTCTTAACTCCTCAATCAAGCCAACACAGAGTAGCTTGCCATCTCTACTGTGAGTGTGATCGAGCTACTGATCAAACGCGAGAAGATGGCGTTGCACTGGAGCAGCGGCCTCGCGGTCGCCGTCGCGGCGGCGCTGGCCGTGTCCGCGCTCTTCCCGGCGGGCGCTGCGGGTCACCCGCCACTCCCGGGCCTCTTGATCCCGCAGTTCTACGAGCACACGTGCCCGCAGATGCAGGCGTTGGTGGGCGCCATCGTGGCCAAGGAGCACGCCAAGGACCCCCGCATGGCGGCGTCCCTGCTCCGGCTGCACTTCCACGACTGCTTCGTGCAGGGCTGCGACGCGTCGGTGCTGCTCGACGCCGACGGCAGCGGCAGGTTCACCACCGAGAAGCGGTCCAACCCGAACCGCGACTCGCTGAGGGGCTACGAGGTCATCGACGAGATCAAGGCCGCCCTCGAGCACGCCTGCCCCCACACCGTCTCCTGCGCCGACATCGCCGCCGTCGCCGCCAGGGACTCCACCGTCCTGGTATGCAGCAATCCATTCAAACACACTAATAACAAAACAATGTGAGCATTGTTTTCTCGAAAACGAATATTGATTTGCCCTGACGAACTTTACCCGGCCGGTGGAGCAGACGGGCGGGCCGGGCTGGGAGGTGCCACTGGGGAGGAGGGACTCGCTGACCGCCAGCTTGAGCGGCTCCAACAACCTCATCCCTGCTCCCAACGACACCCTCCCCACCATCACCGCCAAGTTCCGCAACCAGGGTCTCGACGTCGTCGACCTCGTCGCGCTCTCAGGTATACACGCATGTCGAAGGTGTTTGATTTGATCGCCATTCCGCATGGGCATGTAAGTAACATGTGGTGTATGCAATGAACAATCCAGGAGCACACACCATTGGCGACTCGCGCTGCGTGAGCTTCCGGCAGCGGCTCTACAGCCAGAACAACGACGGCCGCCCGGACCCGACGCTGAACCCGGCCTACGCGGCCAAGCTCCGCGGGCGGTGCCCCCGGTCCGGCGGCGACCAGATCCTGTTCGCCCTCGACCCCGCCACCCAGTTCCGCTTCGACAACCAGTACTACAAGAACATCCTCGCCATGAACGGCCTGCTCAACTCCGACGAGGTCCTGCTCACGCAGAGCCACGAGACCATGGAGCTCGTCAAGAGCTACGCCGCCAGCAACGAGCTCTTCTTCGACCACTTCGCCAAGTCCATGGTCAAGATGGGCAACATCTCGCCGCTCACCGGGCACAACGGCGAGATCAGGAAGAATTGCAGGAGGGCCAACCACTTCTAAGCAGACCGAGGGACTGTTCGAAGCTGGTGATTGCGTCGTGCTTCGAGCTCCTTGATTTGCAATGTTTCTTTCAAGTACTGTATGTGTGTGATTATTGCATTTCCTTATTCGTGTTGCACCGTAAAATGGTTGCGATCGTGTTTGTTCCTCTTCTTGCACTGCTTGTTGATATTCATCTGTGCGACGTGCTGAACTTGTACCAAGAAATGATCCAATAAAGTGCTTACGAGTTGTCCCTGGCACTTCTTCAACTGGATATCTCTGTTCCACATTCTACAATATGTCTAGTTGTTCGCAATTCAAATTCCACATTCAACTTCCAGAGCTTTTATGAAACCATAAGAGTCAAAATATCATGCAAGGACCATAGAAGAATTCCACAAGAAAAAGTATTTGGGATCCAAGGGAAGCTGATCCAAGTTGAGGTGGAACCCCCCAGGCAGATGCAGATGTAGTGGTGCAAGAGCCTCCAAAAACCAATAGCTCTGTCTCTATGGATACTGATAAAGGGAGTGAAGGGGCATCTGGGGGCACAGAGGTGCAAAAAAGTTTCAAGACTGTATCTGACAGTGGCTCCAATGTTGGAGTGGGAAGGGAATAAAAAACTCTACCCATAACCAGCTGTCAGTGTTCCCTGAACCACCCACCCCCACCTCCCTCTTGAAGTCACAGGCACCAGAAACTCTGCAACAGGCCAGGAGAAGTGCACTGGACTGTTTCATGGACAACAACAATGACAATATAGATGGTTTTAGTCTGCTAAGAGAAATGGAGGGATGGAATAATGATGACATTGACATTGAGGATGAATGGGATGAGTTGCAGGAGGAGATGCAGATCAAGGAGCCCCTGGGTCAGGATGAAGATATGCAAACCAAACAGTATGAGGTAGATTACCCACCCCTTCAGACTAAAGAGATTAAGAAGACTGAGAAATGGGGCCCTACTCAGGCTACTAGGGCCAGTGCAAGGAATGTTGGAGACACCAGAACCATCTTACAAAAAGCCCAACAACTCGAAGAGACTCAGGATGCAACAACAAAAAAGGAGCAAGGTAAAAAATCCACACCTTTCTCCCTATTCAATAACCCCCATTTTATTTCAGTAGCCTCCAAAATAAGAATTGATATAGACCCCAAAGAAGTGAACATGGTTAGTTTACCTTTTTCCAGTACTTTGAATCCTTCCAGGAATGTTGATCCTGATTCATGATTCACCCCCCCCCCCCAAAGGTAGTATGGATGGTGGGGTGGAACATAGTGGTAGCTTTGATTCTGATGAAGTGTGGAACCTGGTTTGCAATCACAAGCGGGGCAAGCACCCCAAGACCAAAGGTTTCCCATGAACGCTATCTTTTGGAATGTTAGGGGCATCACTGCTCCAGGGAGGAAACACTTATTGTAGATACAATTAGGAAATTACAAGCCTCTGTCCTTGGTTTCCAGCAAACCAAGAAAGAAGATTTCTCTGACTCCTACCTTAAATCCTTAGTAGGGAGCAGGAACTTCTCTTGGCACCACCTCCCATCAAAAGGCTCTGCTGGAGGCATCCTGATGGGGGTGGATGCTGATCTTTTTTAGATCATCTCCTGGTCTCACCTTGATTTCTCGATTAGCTGTGTCCTTAAGCTAAAGAGTAATGATGTAACTTTTAGAATCATCATTGTTTATGGGTCTCCCTATGAGGAAGGAAAAGAAGCCTTTATCTCTGAGCTTCACTCCTTGTTCATAGAGTGTCCATACCCCACTCTAATTGGGGGGGGGGACTTTAACTTGGTTAGATATGCCATAGAGAAAAGCAATGGTGTTGTCAACCACAGATGGTGTGACAACTTCAATGCTTGGATAGAAATCTGGAGTTTGTTGGAAATCAAGCTGTCCAGCAGAAAATTCACCTGGGCTAATAACCAGGTATACCTGATCATGTCAACAATAGATAGGCTTTTCTGCACTACTGAACTTGACAAAATATTTCCACTAGCCTCCTGTATTGCTTTACCTAGATGTGGCAGTGACCATGCCCCAATTATTTGGGAATCAGGGATAGAGCAAATGCCCAAAAGTAACAGTTATAGGCTGAAAAAAATGGTGGCTACTTAGAGAGGACTTCTCCAATCTAATTGCCAAAATTTATAATGAACCCACCTCTAGGGGCAATCCCTTGGACAATTGGCAAGAAAAGATGAGAACACTTAGAAGAGTGACCAAAGGGTAGAGCTCAATTGAGGAGGCTCAACTTAGGAGATACAAGAAAATCTTTCTAGAGGAATATGACAAGCTAGATATCAAATATGAAACGATAGTGCTCTCTGACTCTGAGTCCTCTAGACTCAAATTTACCCATAGTGAGCTCCAGAAAATTTGGCTACAAGAGGATATTAAAGCAAAACAGAGATCTAGAGATAGGGACAATAAGTAAGGAGATAGGAATAGTTAGTATTTCCATGCAGTGGCAAACCAAAGGAGGAGGAAAACTGCTATCCATTCCTTGGATGACCCACAGGGGCCGGTCACTGATACTAAGGAAATGCTTGGAATTGCATGTAACTTCTATAAGGATCTTTTCAAGAAAGAGGAGAGGAGTGGATACCAGTTGGATCCATCCTTCTTCTCTGATGAAGATAAAATTAATACTGCTGAAAATGAAGCCCTTGAGGCCCATTTCTCGGAGAAGGAAATTAAAAGGGATGTATTTGAATCATACTCTGATGGTGCCTGTCGGTGTCAACACCGGCGGATCTCGGGTAGGGGGTCCCGAACTGTGCGTCTAGGCGGATGGTAACAGGAGACAAGGGACACGATGTTTTTACCCAGGTCTGGGCCCTCTCGATGGAGGTAATACCCTACTCCTGCTTGATTAATATAGATGATATGGGTAGTACAAGAGTGAATCTACCACGAGATCGAGAGGCTAAACCCTAGAAGCTAGCCTATGGTATGATTGTTGTTCGTCCTACGGACTAAAACCCTCCGGTTTATATAGACACCGGATAGGGTTAGGGTTACACAGAGTCGGTTACAATGGTAGGAGATCTACATATCTGTATTTCCAAGCTTTCCTTCCACGCCAAGGAAAGTCCCAACCGGACACGGGACGAAGTCTTCAATCTTGTATCTTCATAGTCCAGGAGTCCGGCCAAAGGTCATAGTTCGCTATCAGGACACCCCTAATCCAGGACTCCTCAAGAGCCCCGAACCAGGCTTCAATGGCGATGAGTCCGACGCGTAGATTATCTTCGGCATTCTGAGGCGGGTTCTTCTCCAAATTCCATATACTTGTCGAATAGTGTCTGGCTTCTGATAAATGCTGCGCTCCTTGGCTTCCACGCCCAATAAAGGCCATCTTCCACGTGTTTGAATGAATGCGAAAAGCTAGGGTATTTTTACACTTATCCCCCTAGCTGCGCAAATGAGCCACCTATAAAAGGGACGAGGATCTAGATCTGAGTCACACCATCCCCCCTCCGCGAGCTTTCATCAGAGCGCCTTTGACAAAAATCCATTCCATCATGGACAGTCGACGCAGCTCCTCCTCTCCCGCTCCTAGCCCTCAGCCTGGAAATTGGGAGAGATGCTCAGTCCCGCATAGCGAGCTAGTGACACTCCAAACCAAGGGATTTCTTCCCCCGGCCTTCATGGTTCCGGTTCGAGCTGGACTTGCCACCTACAAGGGCGGAAAGAAAGCGGAGAGTGTCCCCGATCCCTCTAAAGGAGAGCAGGTATGCTTTGTCTCTTATCTAGTAAGAGGACTTGGATTTCCAATTCATCCGTTTCTCCGGGGGCTCTTGGAGTTCTACGGCCTCCAGTTGCACCACCTTACGCCTGCCTCCATTTTGCACATCGCGGGCTTCGTGACCCTTTGCGAACTGTTCTTGGGCGTCGAGGCTCATTTTGCGCTGTGGAAGAGATTATTCTGCCTTGTACCCCATTCTCATGAGGGGTCAATATATCAAGTGGGCGGAGCCGGACTATGGCGCATCGTCGGGACCGAATATCTATCCGGAACCCCGAAGAAGGCGTCCGAAGACTGGCCTTCGGAATGGTTTTATATAGAAGACGTCCCGCTGTCGGATCCTGTTAGGATCGGTCTCCCGGAGTTCAGCAATGCTCCTTTGAAGAAACGCCTGAGTTGGCGCCCGAGGAGCTCCGGAGGGAAGACGACAGCGGGGCGTCCTATACCGATGAGCCGGATAAGAGTGTTAGCTCATTACGGGTGACCATGATCGGTGTCATGGCCACATGTATTATGCGGGGTGCAGCCGCAAAGATAGGGGCCACCCCATGTGGGATTTCAACGGGGAGGACGATGCCACCCGTCATGGCCGTAAGGGGCCGGGATCGGTCGCCGATCTGGTGAAGATCTTGTCTGCGCTGTACAAGGGAGAAGAGGAAGATTTTCTCCGCGTCATCCCATTGAACGGATTTTCTATGAACAACCCTCGAAGCTGGGTAAGCGGACGTTTCTTCTCTGCACATCCGCTCCGTATTCCCATGGTTAGGTATCTCATTTTGTCATTTTGACGCAGGAACTGCGCCAGGCCGTAAAGGACATAAACAGCCCGCCTCCACAACCCGAGGATCCGGAAAGGCTCCTCGATCCGGCCTCCCAAGAGGATCCGGACATATTGGTGGAGCTAATTGATGGGGTATATCACCAACTGAGCATCGATAACGCATACAGTTGCCATTACGGCCGATTACCCCGGAATACTTCCAGCCTCACAGTAATCGAGACCGAGGTCCCAATACTCGATAATGGCCCATCCGTGCTTATTTTTTATCACCGTATACCAATGGTGTTTCGCAGGGGGTGCCTTCGAGGCAGGAGGCCGAGCCCGCGGCGGCTCTTCGGCGAACAAGGGGCAGCACGGCCCCGCAGGCTGAAAAGAAGTGCGGTCCGGATCGAAACGCTGCCGCAACGGTATGGCGCGTCACCATATTCCCTGGATTGATTCCTGGAAGGCGTACTAACGCTAGTGCCCTTTTCAGGAAAAACAGCGCTCGCCGGACTGTGTCCGGAGAGGTTGCCAATCGAGCCTCCGCCAGCCCGGCTCCAAAGCCGGGTCGAAGCGAGGCGAGCACGAGGCGTCGTCGGGACGTTCCTCCAACAGAGGATGCCGACAGATTGTCCGCCACCAACTCCGAGGTGGAGAGCGCCATGAATCACAGGCGCCGACACGGTTCTTCATGACGCATGTTTCTCCCAAGAGGCCTTGAATGCCTTCAATTGGAGATGCGCACCTCCGTGCCGCTCAAGATGGTCTAGCGAGCCACGGAGCGGTATGTAAAGGACATACTGGTGAGGAAATTTGTGGTTATATATGCCAGTAGCCCGAGACTTAAAGTAGTTAGAATAACTGATTTAAGGATCACTTGTTATGCAGGATCTTACGAAAAAGAATACCCGACTGTCCCAGGAGCTTGAAGAATGCTAGGCCCAACTTGAGGCCGCACTAGCCGCTATAGGGGGAGCCACAGAGACCCCCTCTGGTAATATATGCTTCAAAATATAAGTAATTTGCGAAGAGCGGCGTGTGTGTAAATCTGACAATAATATTGCAGATGGCGCCGGACTAGATCCGGACAAGCAACAGCTCTTGCGCCGGTTGAAGGCCGGCGAGAATGTGCTTACAAGGGTGAGGCAAGAGAAAAATAATCTCCAAGATGTTAACACCCGGCTGGGTGAGGAACTAAAGGAAGTTCGTGCTCAAATTGCCGACTCCGTGAAGGAGAATCGCGACTTCGTCGCGGCATTTATAGTAAGTGCTTGAGCGAACTTTGAAAAAGAGTTCGGCGAGGAAGTCAACTAACAGAGTTATGTCTGTAGGTATGCTCACGGGTCGTCCTGAAGAGGAAATGCCCAGTTCTACGGGTGACCTTCTGCCCGAGCTATTGCAACTGCATGAACGAGTTCGGCAGGTGATGAAAGGCATCGGCCAGGCCTTGTGGCCATCTATCTCCCTGCCCGAAGGCCTTGGAGACCTTGCAGAGAAGCTTCATGGAGCACGGCGGCGCTTCCGACTATGGAAGATATCCGCATGCCGTCAGGGCGCCAGGGAGGCCTGGGCCATGGTAAAGACGCGGTACACGAAGGCGGACCCAAACCACATGGCCGAGGTCGGACATGTGGGGCCCGACGGGAAGGAGATCCCTATGAGCTTAGTGTACGGCCAAGTAGAGTTGGCCGCAAAGTATTCCCAAAGAGGATCAAACTAGACAGCCTATTAGGCGGCATTGAAGAGGAATACAATCAGTCAATTTGACTATGTAATTTAAAATGACATGTAAAATGCCTTCTAGCCGGATTGTAGATCGTTTGTCATAGCGGACCTTTTCGCTTCAACCTCGGGACCCAATAGTGCAGGTGTGTCCGAATACCCTCGCGGTTATGTAAAAACCGGGGCATGCGTGGAGACCAGGCGAGGGGTCATGAGTGCTTTATCGGACAAGTGCCCAACTAGTTATGTTATATTACATGGTTAGTAAGAAAGATCTTCCGGGGAGAATAGTTCCGTTAGGGGTTCCTTTCCACAGGAGGCATGCCCTAAAGTGCATGTCCGGACTGCGAAAAAGCAGAAAAAGCATCCGGGGGCAGATAAATGAAAAATAAAAATCGTATTTTAGTTCACCGACCGAATATTCCCTTAAGAACGCTAGCTTTCGGCTGCACTCAGTCTGAGGTACGCGTCCGACTGACCCGGCGGTAACAATCGCAGAGGTGCTCCCTTTACCACCTAGCCGAACTGTCAGGAACGTAGGGTAAGCACAGGAGCCAGGCAACCCAGCTTGGCCAAAACTTAAGTCATATCGATGCATATAATGGTGAATAAAAGGTACATGCGGAAGTGTGACACATGCGTTGGGCATAAAGCCCGTATAAATAAGCTTTTGTTAAAGAAGCCCCCAGGTATAATGAGCGCGGATAGCGCGTCAAGTGTGTGCGAACAATGCGCAAACGAGCCTTTAACAGCTTGGGAAAAAAGGAGGGAGAAGGAGAGAAATAAAAGACAGCTGAAAGTATAAAATATAGACGGAGGAAGGAGACGAACTCAGAATCCGGCGCTAGGCGTAGAATCTTCAGAGACGGGCTGCGTTCCATGGGTTCGGCTCGAGTCGGTTATCCGATGCGTTTCGCAGACGGTACGCTCCGCCGGTCAGGACTTGGTCGATGATGAAGGGACCCTCCCATTTGGGCTTGAGTTTGTCCTTTTTCTTGTCCGGCAGGCGTAGAACTAGTTCGACAACATTGTAAGCTTTGGCCCGTACTTCCCTGCTTTGATATCTTCAAGCCTGCTGTTGATAGAATGTGGAACGAGCTTTTGCCACGTCACGCTCCTCCTCCAAGGTGTCCAAGCTGTCCTGCCGATCGAGCTCGGCTTCTCTTTCTTCGTACATGCGCATGCGAGTGAGTCATGAATTATGTCGCAAGGCAAAACTGCCTCTGCGCCGTATACCATAAAAAATGGTGTGAATCCGGTAGTGCGATTCGGCGTGGTCCGCAGCCCCCAGAGTACGGAGTGGAGCTCCTCAACCCAGTGCGTGTTAGATTCCTTGAGGGACCGCACTAGCCTGGGTTTAATGCCGCTCATGATTAGACCGTTTGCTCGCTCGACTTGACCGTTAGTTTGAGGGTGATAGACTGAAGCGTAGTCGAGTTTGATGCCCATGTTTTTGCACCAGAGTTTGACCTCGTCGGCCGTGAAGTTCATGCCGTTATCAGTGATGATGCTATGGGGGACACCGTAACAGTGTACTACCCCTGATATGAAGTCTATCACCGGTCCGGATTCGGCCGTCTTCTGAGCTTGGCCTCTATCCATTTGGTGAATTTATCCACCATGACTAATAGGTATTTTTGCTTGTGGGTTCCTCCTTTAAGGGGTCCAACCATGTCAAGCCCCAGACCATGAAGGGCGGTGATGGGTATAGTTTTGCGGGCGGTGGGTGGTATGTGGCTTTGATTAGCTTAGAGCTGGGAACCGACGCTTGATTGGACTGAGTCCTGAGCATCTGCCCGGGCCGTCGGCCAATAAAATCCTGTACGGAAGGCCTTGCCTACAAGGGCCCGGGCTGTGGCATGGTGCCCACCGAGTCCGGCATGAATTTCAGCCAGGAGATTCCGCCCTTCCTCTTCGGAGATACACCTTTGAAGGACTCCGGTTGTGCTTTTCTTATAAAGCTCTCCCTCATGGACCTTACAGGCTTTAGATCGCCGCACTATGCAGCGGGCCTCGTTTTGCTCCTCGAGAAGTTCCTGCCTAATTAGGTAGGGTAGGAATGGTTCTGTCCACGGGGCAATGACTGCCATTATTGCGTGGGCTGACGGTGTTATTTCGTTCGCGGGACCACCAACTATGTCGGAATGTTTGTTGTGGGGCAGCGTGGTTGGGTCCGGGTTGTTATTTCCGGACTCTCCCTCCCATAGTACGGATGGCTTGAAAAGCCTCTCAAGGAAGATGTTGGGGGGGACGACATCGCGCTTTGCACCAATGCGTGCCAAAATGTCTGCTGCCTGGTTATTATCCCGGGCTATATGGTGAAATTCGAGCCCCTCAAACCGAGCTGACATTTTTAGGACGGCATTGTGATAAGCTGCCATTTTCGGATCCTTGGCATCAAAGTCCCCATTTATTTGGGATATCGCGAGGTTCGAATCCCCGCGCACCTCTAGGCGTTGAATGCCCATGGAGACTGCCATCCGGAGACCATGTAGGAGGGCCTCGTATTCGGCTGAGTTGTCGGAGTCCATGTACATTATTTGAAGTACGTATTGGACTGTATCTCCGGTTGGGGACGTCAGAACGATGCCAGCCCCCATGCCGGCCAACATTTTGGAGCCGTCGAAGTGCATGATCCAGTTGGAATATGCGCCGTACTCTTTAGGGAGTTCGGCTTTAGTCCATTCGGCGATGAAGTCAGCCAAAACTTGCGACTTAATAGCTCGCCGTGGCTTGTAGGTTATGTCGAATGGGAGGAGCTCAATGGCCCACTTAGCAACCCGGCCCGTTGCGTCGCGGTTGTTTATAATGTCATTAAGAGGCACTTCGGAGGCTACTGTTATCGAACACTCTTGGAAGTAGTGTCATGGCTTCCGGGATGCCATGAACACCGCGTATGCTATCTTTTGATAATGCAGGTACCGTTACTTGCATGGAGTTAGGAGAGTGGACACGTAGTAAACTGGTTTTTGGAGAGGGAACTTGTGTCCGTCCGTTTCTCGTTCTACAACGAGCACCGCGCTTACAACTTGATGGGTTGCTGCGATGTATAATAGCATTGGTTCGCCCATGTTGGGCATGGACAGGACCGGATTTGTTGCCAATACGGCTTTGATTTCATTGAGTCTGGCCGTGGCAGCATCCGTCCACTCGAAGTGTTCGGTGCGCCGGAGGAGGCGATAAAGGGGTAATGCCTTTTCTCCTAAGCGGGAGATAAAGCGTCTTAGAGCATACGCATCCGATCAATTTTTTTATTTGTTTGAGGTCTTTGGGGATATCCAATTGTGACAGAGCTCGGATCTTGGCTGGGTTTGCTTCAATTCCTCTACCAGATACAATGAAGCGCAAGAGCTTTCCGGCTGGTACGCCGAAAACGCATTTTTCCGGGTTGAGCTTGATGTCATATGTTCGGAGATTATTAAATGTGAGCCTCAAGTCGTCGACTAAGGTTTCGACATGCTTGGATTTGACGAACACATCATCTACGTATGCCTCCACTATTTTGCCGATCTGGTTTGCCAGACATGTCTGAATCATGCGCTGATATGTTGCGCAGGCATTTTTGAGCCCAAAGGGCATTGTGTTAAAGCAGAATGGGCCGTATGGAGTTATGAATGCCGTTGCGGCTTGGACTGGCTCTGCCATCTTAATTTGGTGGTAGCCGGAGTATGCGTCGAGGAAACACAATGAATCGTGTCCTGCGGTAGCGTCGATTATTTGATCGATGCAGGGGAGAGGGAAGTGATCCTTTGGGCAGGCCTTTTTAAGGTCCTTAAAATTGACACATAGGCGCCAGGATTTGTCCTTCTTTGGTACCATTACCAGGTTTGCTAGCCAGTCCGGATGTTTAAAATCTCTGATGAATCCGGCCTCCAATAGTTTAGCTAGCTCCTCTCCCCTGGCCTGTCTCTTGGGTTCGGAGAAACGCCGAAGAGCTTGTTTGACTGGTTTGAATCCTTTTAGGATATTTAGGCTGTGCTTTGCCAGCCGGCATGGGATTCCTGGCATGTCTGAAGGGTGCCAGGAAAAAATGTCCCAATTTTCGCGTAGGAATTCTCGTAGTGCGGCGTCTACATCAGGGTTTAATTGTGCCCCGATGGAGGCCGTTTTTGTAGGGTCCGTTGGATGGACTTGGAATTTGACTATTTCGTCTGCCGGTTTAAAAGAGGTGGACTTGGATCTCTTATCGAGTATCACATCGTCCCTGTTCACCGTGGAGCGCAGCGCAGTGAGTTCCTCTGCCGCTAGGGCTTCGGATAGTGCCTCAAGGGCAAGTGCGGCTGTTTTATTTTCGGCGCGGAGCGGTCACTAGCGAGAGTGATAATTCCGTTGGGTCCGGGCATTTTGAGCTTCATGTACCCGTAATGGGGTATAGCTTGAAAAATTGTGAATGCCTCTCGCCCTAATAGAGTGTGGTATCCGCTGCTGAACCGGGCCACTTGGAACGTGACCTCCTCGGACCTATAATTGTCCGGCGTGCCGAACACCACATCTAGTGTGATCTTTCTGTCTGACAAAGATGCTTCCCGACCGGGATTATTCCTCTAAAGGTTGTGCTGCTTCGCTCAATGCGACTCAGTCTATTTCCATTTTGAAGGGTTTCCTCGTAGATGAGGTTTAATCTGCTACAGCCGTCCATGAGTACCTTGGTAAGGCGAAAGCCGTCCACTATTGGACTGAGGACCAATGCGGCTGGTGCTCGGGCTGTTCGGAATTTAGGTTCGTCACTGGCGTTAAAGGTAATAGTCGTGTCACTCCATGGATTTATTGTTGGGACAATTGCATTTTTACCCCTAATTGGTTCCTACCCACGGGTTTTGCCCTTACTTTCCGAACTTGCTCAGTTTTGCCCTTACTTTTTCCGTTGAGGTCCCTCGAATGCCCTTTGACTGTTTGACCAAAACTTTGAAAATTCATAACTAATTCATATGAACTGAGAAAAATGCAAACAAGATATAAAAATGTTGAGATAAACATTACCTTTATGTGCATATCATTTGCATTAGGACAAACGCACCCTTTAAACTACTTGAGTTAATTAATATTATTAACATTATTAAAAATAAAAATTATAAACAATATTTATTTCATGAATAAAAATTACATGCAAATGTAGGTGATGTTTTACGAACATCCACGATATCTTATTTACATTTTTCTGAGTTCGTATCAACTTGTTATGAAGTTTCCAAATAATGGTCAAAGTCGTTAGAACATTCTTAACAAGATGATACGAACTCAGAAAGATGCAAGTAAGATATTTGGATGTTCAGAAAACATCACCTACATTTGCATGTAATTTTTATTCATGAAAAAAAATATTGTTTATACCTTTTTATTTTTAATAATGTTGATAACATTAATTACCTCAGGTAGTTTAAAGGGTGCTTTTGTCCTGAATGCAAATGATATGCACACAAAAGTAATGTTTATCTGAACATTTTGATATCTTATTTGCATTTTTCTGAGTTCATATGAATTAGTTATGAATTTTCAAAGTTTTGGTCAAATGGTCAAAGGGCATTCGAGGGACCTCGAAAGAAAACGTACGGACAAAACTGAGCAAGCTCGAAAAGTAAGGGCAAAACCCGTGGGTAGGAACCAACTAGGGGTAAAAATGCAATTGTCCCTTTATTGTTGCTATCTGGTAGACTTTGGCAAGGCTGCGGAGTGTTCGTTTCCGCATATTATTTGATGCGAAAGTCTCGAAGACTGTTAATACCGTACTGGTATTGCTGGGCTGGTGCTCTGGAGCTAAGAGCTCTTCGCCACTTTTGGCCACCTGCTGTATTATTCAACATGCTCTAAGGCTATGAGTTGGAGTGGCGCCCTCTGTGCTATGAATTTTGCAGGGTCCATTGAGCCATCCCTCCAAAGACGGTTCCATGCCCTTTGGGGGTTTTTGCTTTTTGGTATGTAACCCAGGTGCACGGTGATGATGCACCCTTTTATTTCGGACTAGGGTCGTATTCGGGCGGATTATCCCAAAATTTGATTTCGGTTTTCGAGCGCTCTCCATCGCAAGAAGATTTTCGTACTATGGACGCCAAGTCAGCGGCGTGTAATTTCAATGACGACTTATGGCGTTTAGGATTCCCTTGTCCATGCAATTATTGCAGAAGAATGAGATTGCGTCCTCCTCGTGGCAATCCTTTATCCTGTCCATAACCAGGAGGAATCTGGCCCAGTAATGATGTACTGTTTCACCGGGCTCTTGCCGGATTTGGGATAGATCGCTTATGTTCAGGTGGGTGGGTGGAATTAAATTCCGAACTCCGTCCGATCTAAGATTCAGGGGCCAAGAAGTTTCCGAACTTGGAAGCTTGGGTTCTTGGAGGTTATCCAATGAATCTAGCCCGTTGCCTGACTTTAAGTTCAGGGCTTGAGTGGGGTCCTCCCCTCCACGGGAATACGGCATGGAGGGGTTAGGAATCCGGACATAGCTGGTCCTTAGGGTAGAAGAAGAGTCGCTGTATTGTTCCTCTACCACAGCAACGTGGTGGGTAGCCTCGGGTGAGTTGATCTCTCTTAGATCGGTTTTAGGCCCAATTTGATCGTGGTCTGTAGCGACTCTCAGGGCGGCGATGCGATCCAAGAGCTTGTTCAAGGAAGAGAGCTCCATCGGATCTAACTGCTCGGCGAGTTCCGAGTTAATGTGAAGATTGCTTTTGATGACCCGAGAAGTCATCGTCGGCGCGGCGGCCCAACAGGCGGTCATAAGAAAACCGCCTAGCTGGAGAGTTTGGCCGATGGCCAAAGCTCCTTTAGTAACGGTGCCGTCTTTAAAAGACGGGATGAGGCATCCTTCTGACGGCGACGGCACAGAGGAACTCTCAATGAAAGCACCAATGTCGGTGTCAAAATCGGCGGATCTCGGGTAGGGGGTCCCGAACTGTGCGTCTAGGCGGATGGTAACAGGAGACAAGGGACACGATGTTTTTACCCAGGTTTGGGCCCTCTCGATGGAGGTAATACCCTACTCCTGCTTGATAATATTGATGATATGGGTAGTACAAAAGTGGATCTACCACGAGATAAGAGAGGCTAAACCCTAGAAGCTAGCCTATGGTATGATTGTTGTTCGTCCTACGGACTAAAACCCTCCGGTTTATATAGACAAGGATAGGGTTAGGGTTACACAGAGTCGGTTACTATGGTAGGAGATCTACATATCCGTATCGCCAAGCTTGCCTTCCACGCCAAGGAAAGTCCCATCCGTACACGGGACGAAGTCTTCAATCTTGTATCTTCATAGTCCAGGAGTCCGGCCAACGGTGATAGTTCGGCTATCCGGACACCCCCTCATCCAGGACTCCCTCAGTGCCCCTGGCCCAGATGGTATTCCCTTCTTTTTTACCAGCATTTCTAGGAGATGATTAAAAAAATACCTGATAGCCATGTTTGAAGTTTTCCATCAAGGAGAACTGGCTATCCATAGGCTCAATTTTGTTATGCTGACATTGATCCCAAAAGAGGTTGATGCTTCCAACATAAAAAAATATAGGCCCATTAGTTTGCTTAATTGCAGCTTTAAGATCTTCACTAAGGTCCTCACTAATAGATTAGCTGATAGCCTGCAAAGCCACATAGCAAGTAACCAATCTGCTTTCCTAAAAGGCAGATGTATCTTAGAGAGTGTAGTTACAGCCATGAAATCCTGCACTTCATCCACTCTACCAATAGACAAGGCCTAGTACTTAAACTAGACTATGAGAAGGCCTTTGATAAGGTAGATTTGGAATTCCTTGAAGAGCTGCTTAGGAAAAGAGGCTTTGGGGATAAATGGATCCATTGGATTCTGCAAGTAACTAGAGGAGGCTCAGTGGGTGTGAAGTTGAACAACACTGGGAGTGATTTTTTTCTCACTGGAAAAGGGTTGAGGCAGGGGGGCCCTATTTCCCCCCTACTGTTCAACCTATTAGTTGACATACTTACTAGAATGTTAATGAAAGCAGCAAATCATTAGTTGATACAGGGGCTGTGTGTTGAGATCTGCCCTGGAGGGATTATTTGCCTTCAATATGCTGATGATACTATTTTGTTTTTAGATAATAACCTGGAGCATACGAGAAACCTTAAATTGGTTCTCTCTTGTTTTGAGATGATCTCTGGCATGTGAATCAATTATAGTAAAAGTGAGCTCATTCCAGTTAACATAGATGCAACCGAGGTAGGAGAGTTCCTAGACATACTAGAGTGTGCAAAAGGTTCCTTCCCAATTATGTACCTTGGGATACCACTGCACTATGATAAACTTAGAAGAGAAGATATTCAACCACTTATTGATAAGATTATGAAAAGGATTGCTGGATGGAGAGGAAAACTTCTATCTTATAAGGGAAGGATTATCCTCATCCAGGCATGTGTAGCCAGCATTCATGTGTACCTACTTTCTTTCTTTAAATTTCCTAAATGGGCAATAGATCTTATAAATACTCAAATGGCAAATTGTTTGTGGAATGATTTTAAGGGGCACAGGAAATTGCATTTGGCTAACTAGAAAACGGTCTGCATGAAGAAAGAATTTGGGGGGCTTGGTGTCGGTGTCAAAACCGGCGGATCTCGGGTAGCGGGTCCCGAACTGTGCGTCTAGGCGGATGGTAACAGGAGACAAGGGACACGATGTTTTTACCCAGGTTCGGGCCCTCTCGATGGAGCTAATACCCTACTCCTGCTTGATTAATATTGACGATATGGGTAGTACAAGAGTAGATCTACCACGAGATCAAGGAGGCTAAACCCTAGAAGCTAGCCTATGGTATGATTGTTGTTTTTCCTATGGACTAAAACCCTCCGGTTTATATAGACACCGGATAGGTTCGGGTTACACAGAGTCTGTTACAATGGTAGGAGATCTACATATCCGTATCGCCAAGCTTGCCTTCAACGCCAAGGAAAGTCCCATCCGGACACGGGACGAAGTCTTCAATCTTGTACCTTCATAGTCCAGAGTCCGCCAGCGGTGATAGTTCGCTATCCGGACACCCCTAATCCGAGACTCCTCAAGAGCCCCGAACCAGGCTTCAATGACGGTGAGTCCAAGCGTTGATTGTCTTCGCATTGCGAGGCGGGTTCTTCTCCAAATTCCATATACTTGTCGAATAGTGTCCGGGCTCGATAAATGCTGCGCTCCTTGGCTTCTACGCCCAATAATGGCCATCTTCCACGTGTTTGAATGAATGCAAAAAGCCAGGGTATTTTTACACTTACCACCCTAGCCGCGCGAACGAGCTGCCTATAAAAGGGGCGAGGATCTAGATCTGACTCACACCATCCCCCCTTCGCGAGCTTTCATCGGAGCGCCTCTGACCAAAGCCCATTCCATCATGGATAGTCGACGCGGCTCCTCCTCTCGCGCTCCTAGCCCTCAGCCTGGAAATTGGAAGAGATGCTCAGTCCCGCATAGCGAGCTAGTTATACTCCAAACCAAGGGATTCCTTCCACCGGCCTTGTTGGTTCCGGTTTGAGCCGGACTTGCCACCTACAAGGGCGGAAAGCAAGCGGATAGTGTCCCCGATCCCTCTAAAGGAGAGCGGGTATGCTTCATCTCTTATCTAGTAAGAGGACTCGGATTTCCAATCCATCCGTTTCTCCGGGGGTTCTTGGAGTTCTACGGCCTCCAGTTGCACCACCTTACGCCTGCCTCCATTTTGCACATCGCGGGCTTCGTGGCCTTTTGCGAACTGTTCCTGGGCGTCGAGGCTCATTTCGGGTTGTGGAAGAGATTATTCTACCTAGTACCCCGTTCTCATGAGGGGTCAATATATCAAGTGGGCGGAGCCGAGATATGGCGCATCGCCGGGACCGGATACCTATCCAGAACCCCGAAGAAGGCGTCCGAAGACTGGCCTTTTGAATGGTTTTACATGGAGGACGTCCCGCTGCCGGATCTTGTTCGGATTGGCCTTCGGAGTTCAGCAATGCTCCTCTGAAGAAGCCCTAACCTGGCGCCCTCGGAGCCCCCGGAGGGAAAATGACCGGGATGTCCTCTATTTGATGAGCCGAATAAGGTTACTGGCTCATGCCGAATTGACCATGATTGGAGTCATGGCAATCTTCATTATGAGGGGAGTGCAGCCGCTCCAATATAGGGGCCACCACATGTGGGACTTCAACGGGGAGGATGATGCCACCCGCCATGGCATAAAGGGCGGGATCGGTCACCGAACTGGTGAAGATCTTGTCCGCCATGTATAAAGGGAGGAGGAGGATTTCCTCGCGTCAATCCGCTGAAGGAGTTTTCTTCGAATAATCCTCAAAGCTGGGTAAGCAAACATCTTTGTGACCTGTCCGATCCATGTTCCCGTGGTTAAATATCTCATTTCATGGTTTCTGCGCAGGAACAGCGCCGGACTGTGGAGAAGATACACAGCCCGCCCCCACAACCCGAGGATCCAGAATGGTCCCTCGATCCGACCTCCGAAGAGGATCCGGAATGGTCCCTTGATCCGACCTCCGAAGAGGATCCGGATATAAATGTGGAGTTGATCGACGGGGTATTCCACCAACTCAGAATCGACAATGCTTTGGTTGCCATTACGGCCGATTACCCCGGAATACTTCCAGCCTCGCAGGTAACTGAGACCAAGGTCCCAATATTCTGATAATGACCCATCCGTGCTTATTTCTCGATCACCGTATACCAATGGTGTTTCGCAGGGGGTACCTTCGAGGCAGGAAGCCGAGCCCGCGACGGCTGGCCAACAAGGGGCAGTACGGCCCCACAGGCTAAAAAGGAACGCGGTCCGAATCGAAACTCCGCCGCAACGGTATGGCGTGTCACCATGTTCCTAGGATTGATTCCTGGAAGGCATACTAACGCTGACACTTTTTTCAGGAAAAAGAGCGCTCGCTGGACTGAGTCCGGAGAGGTTGCCAATCGAACCTCCGACGGCCAGGCTGCAAAGCCGGGTCCAGAAGCGGAGGCAAACACGAGGCGTACGTCAGATGCTCCTCCGATAGAGGATGCCGATAGATTGTTCGCCACCAACTCCGAGGTGGAGAGTGCCTTGAATCACAGACGCCGCCGGACAGTTCTTCGTGATGCATGTTTCTCCCAAGAGGCCTTGAATGCCTTCAATTGGGGAGATGCGCACCTCCGTTCTGCTCAAGATGGTCTAGCCAGAGCCACGGAGCGGTATGTAAAGGACATACTGGTAAGGAAATTTGTGATTATATATGCCAAGAGCCCCGAGACTTAAAATAGTTAGAATAACTGATTTAAGGATCATTTGTTATCTGAGATCTTCTGAGAAAAGAATACCCGGTGTCCCAGAGCTTGAAGAATGCAAGGCCCAACTTGAGGCCGCACTAGCCGCTACAGGGGGAGCCACAGAGACCCCCTCTGGTGATATACGCTTCAAAAGATAAATAGTTTATGAAGTGCGGCGGGTGTGTAAATCTGACAAGAACATTGCAGATGGCGCCGGACTAGATCCGAACAAGCAGCAGCTCTTGCGCCAGCTAAAGGCCGGCGAGAGCGTGCTTAAGAGGGTGCGGCAGGAGAAAAATAACCTCCAAGATGCCAACACCAAGCTGGGTGAGGAACTAAAGGATGTTCATGCCCAGTTGTCTGACTCCGTAAAGGAGAATCGGCGGCTTCATCGCGACATTTTCAGTAAGTGCTTGAGCGAACTTTGAAAGAGTTCGGCGAGGAAGGCGACTAACATAAACATGTATGTAGGTTTGCTCACAGGTCGTCCTGAGGAGGAGATGCCCAGTTCTTCGTGTGATCTTCTTCCCGAATTGCGTCAGCTGCACGAACGAGTCCGGCAGGGGATGAAAGGCATCGGCCAAGCCTTGTGGCCATCTAACTCCCTGCCCGAAGGCATTGGGGAGCTGGCAGAGCGGTTTCAAGGGGCACAGCGGCGCTTCCGGCTATGGAAGATATCGGCCTGCCGTCAAAGGCGCCAGGAGGCTCGGGCCATGGTAAAGACGCAGACACGGGTTGTGACCCAACCACATGGCGAGGTCGGACCTGTGGGGCCTAATGGGATGGAGATCCATGTAAGTTTAGTGTACGGCCAAGTAGAATTGGCCGCCAAGTATTCCCAAAGAAGATTGTAAATTAGATAGCCTATTAGATGGCATTGAGGAGGAATACAACGAGTCGAGTTGACTATGTAATTAAATATGACATGAAAAATGTCTTCTAGCCGGATTGTAGATCGTTTGTCATAGCGGACCTTTTCGCTTCGACCTCAGGACCCAATAGTCCGGAGTGTGTCCGAATACCTTCGTGGTTATATAAGAACCGGGGTATGCATGGAGACAAGGCGTAGGGGTCATTATTGCTGTATCAGACAAGTGCCCAACTAGTTATGTTATATTACATGGATAGTAAGAAACATCTTCCAGGAGAATAGTTCCGTTAAGGGTTCCTTTATTTGGGATGCATGCCCTAAAGTGCATGTCAAAGCTGCTATGAAAGAAAAAATCTTCTGGGGGCAGATGGGTAAATAGTTAAAAATCATCTTTCAGTTCACCGACCGAATATTCCCTTAAAGAACGCTAGCTTTCGGCTTCACCCAGTCTGAGGTACACATCCGACTGACCCGGCAGTAACAATTGCAGAGGTGCTCCCTTTACCACCTAGCCGAACAATCGGGAACGTAGGGGTAAGCGGAAGCCGTGCAACCCAGCTTGGCCAAAACTTAAGTCATATCGATGCATATAATGGTGAATAAAAGGTACATGCGGAAGTTTAACGCATGTGTTGGGCATGAAACCCGTATAAATAAGCTACGGTAAAGAAGCCCCGGAGTATAATGAGCGCGACACAGCGTCAAATATGTGCTTGAACAAAGCGCAAAGCGAGCCTCTAAAGGCTTCATGAAGAAGGAGGGAGAAGGAGAGAAATAAAAGACAGCAAAAAATAGAAAATGTGGACGGAGGAAGGAAACGAACTTGAAGTCCGGCGCTTAGGCGTAGAATCTTCGTAGACGGGCTGCGTTCCATGGGTTCGGCTCGAGTCGGTTATCCGATGCGTTTCGCAGACGGTATGCTCCGCCGGTCAGGACCTGGTCGATGATGAAGGGACCTTCCCATTTGGGCTTGAGTTTGTCCTTTGTCTTGTCCGGCAGGCGTAGAACTAGTTCGCCAACGTTATAAGCTTTGGCCCGTACTTCCCTGCTTTGATATCTTCGAGCCTGCTGTTGATAGAATGCGGAACGAGCTTTTGCCACGTCGCTCTCCTCCTCCAATGCGTCCAAACTGTCCTGCCGATCGAGCTCGGCTTCTCTTTCTCCATACATGCGCACGCGAGGTGAGTCATGTATTATGTCGCAGGGCAAGACTGCCTCTGCGCCGTACACCATAAAGAATGGTGTGAATCCGGTAGTACGATTCGGCGTGGTCCGCAGCCCCAGTACGGAGTCGAGCTCCTCAACCCGGCGTGTTAGATTCCTTGAGGACCGCACTAGTGCTGGTTTAATGCCGCTCATGATTAGATCATTTGCTCGTTCGACTTGGCCGTTGGTTTGAGGGTGATAGACTGAGGCGTAATCGAGCTTGATGTCCATGTTTTTGCACCATAATTTGACCTCATCGGCCGTGAATTTGGTGCCATTATCAGTGATGATACTGTGGGGGACACCGTAATGGTGCACTACCCCTGATATGAAGTCTACCACCGGTCCGGATTCGGCCGTTTTAACAGGCTTGGCCTCTATCCATTTGGTGAATTTATCCACCATGACCAATAGGTATTTTTGCTTGTGGGTTCCTCCCTTAAGGGTTCCAACCATGTCAAGCCCCCAAACCGCGAACGGCCAGGTGATGGGTATAGTTTTGAGGGCGGTGGGTGGCATGTGGCTTTGGTTAGAAAAAAGCTGGCAACCGACGCATCGTTGGACTAAATCCTCAAGATCTCGCCTGCCGTCGGCCAATAAAATCATGTGCGGAAGGCCTTGCCTACAAGGGCCCAGGCTGCGGCGTGGTGCCCACCCAGTCCGGCATGAATTTCAGCCAGGAGGTTTCGCCCTTCTTCTTCGGAGATACACCTTTCAAGGACTCCGGTAGTGCTTTTCTTATAAAGCTCTCCCTCATGGACTTTATAGGCTTTAGATCGCCGTACTATGCAGCGAGCCTCATTTTGGTCTTCGGGGAGTTCCTACCTAGTTAAGTAGGCTAGGAATGGTTCAAATCCACGGGCGATAACCGCCATTATTCCATGGGCGGAGGGTGTTATCTCGGTGGCAGAGCCTCCGATTGTGTCAGAGTGTTCAGCGTCAGGCAGTGCGGTTGGGTCCGGATTGTTATTTCCGGACTCCCCTTCCCATAGTACGGATGGCTTGAATAGCCGTTCCAGGAAGATGTTGGGCGGGACAGCATCGCGTTTTGCACCGATGCGTGCCAATATGTCCGCTGCCTGGTTGTTATCCCGGGCTATATGATGAAATTCGAGCCCTTCGAATCGTGCTGACATTTTTAGGACCGCATTGCGGTATGCTTCCATTTTCGGATCTTTGGCATCAAAGTCTCCGTTTATTTGAGATATCGCGAGGTTCGAATCTCGCGCACCTCTAGGCGTTTAATGCCCATGGAGATCGCCATCCGGAGGCCGTGCGAAGGGCCTCGTATTCAGCTGCGTTGTTGGAGTCGTATACATTATCTGAAGGATGTATTGATCTGTGTCCCGGTTGGGGACGTCGTAACGACGCCAAATTTCGTGCCGCCAACATTTTGGAGCCGTCAAAGTGCATTATCCAATTGGAGTATGCGCCGTACTCTTTAGGGAGTTCGGCTTCAGTCCATTCGGCCAAAACCTGCGACTTAATAGCTCGTCGTGGCTTAAAAGTTCTGTCGAATGAAGGAGCTCTATGGCCCATTTAGCAATCTGGCCCGTTGCGTCGCGGTTGTTTATAATGTCGTTAAGAGGTACTTCAGAGGCTACCGTTATCGAACACTCTTGAAAGTAGTGTCACAGCTTCCGGGATGCCATGAACACCGCGTATGCTATCTTTTGATAGTGTGGGTACCGGGACTTGCATGGAGTTAGGACAGTGGACACATAGTAAACTGGTTTTTGAAGAGGGAACCGGTGTCCGTCCGCTTTCGTTCCACAACGAGCACCGTCCGACAACTTGATGTGTTGCGGCGATATATAATAGCATTGGTTCGCCCACGTTAGGCTGCCAGACCGGATTTGTTGCCAAAATGGCCTTTATTTCTTCGAGTCCGGTCGTGGCGGCATCCGTCCACTCGAAGTGTTCGGTCTTGTGAGGAGGCGGTAAAGGGGTAACGCCTTTTCTCCCAAACGGGAAATAAAGTGTCTTAGAGCCGCTACGCATCCCGTCAATTTTTGTATTAGTTTGAGGTCTTTTGGAATATCCAATTATGACAGAGCTCGGATCTTGGCTGGGTTTGCTTGGTTCCTCTACGGACACAATGAAGCCAAGGAGCTTTCCTACCGGAACGCAAGACGCATTTTTCCGGATTGAGCTTGATGTCATATTTTGAAGATTGTCGAATGTGAGCTGAAGTCGTCTACGGAGTTTCGGCGTGCTTGGTTTTGACGACCACGTCTTCTACATATGCTTCCTCTGTTTTGCCGATTTGGTGTGCCAGACATGTCTGAATCATGCGCTGATATGTTGCGCCGGCGTTTTTGAGCCCAAAGGGCATTGTGTTGAAGCAGAACGGGCCGTATGGAGTGATGAATGCTGTTGCAGCTTGGTCTAGCTCCGCCATCTTGATTTGGTGGTAGCCGGAGTACGCGTCGAGGAAGCACAATGAGTCGTGTCCTGCTGTAGCGTCAATAATTTGATCAATTCGAGGGAGGGGGAACCGATCCTTTGGGCAAGCCTTATTAAGGTCTTTAAAATCAACACATAGGCGCCAGGATTTATCCTTCTTTGGTACCATCACCAGGTTTGCTAGCCAGTCCGGATATTTTATATCTCTGATGAATCCGGCTTCCAAAAGTTTGGCTAGCTCCTCTCCCATGGCCTGTCTCTTGGTTCGGAAAAGTGCCGAAGAGCCTGTTTGACTGGCTTGAATCCTTTTAGGATATGTAGGCTGCGCTCGGCCAGCCGACGTGGGATTCCAGGCATGTCTGAAGGGTGCCAGGCAAAGATGTCCCAGTTTTCTCGTAGAAATTCTCGTAGTTCGGCGCCTACATCAGGGTTTAGTTGTGCCCCAATGGAGGCCGTCTTTGCAGGGTCCATTGGGTGGACTTGGAATTTGACTATATCATCCGTTGGTTTAAAAGAGGTGGACTTGGATCTTTTATCAAGTATCACATCGTCCACATTCACCGTGGAGCGCATCGCGGTGAGTTCCTCGGCCGCTAGGGCTTCCGATAGTGCCTCGAGGGCTAGTGCGGCTGTCTTGTTTTCGGCGCGGAGTGCTATGTTCGGATCACTAGCAAGAGTGATGATTCCGTTAGGTACGGGCATTTTAAGCTTCATGTACCCATAATGGGGTATAGCTTGAAAAATTGTGAATGTCTCTCGTCCTAATAAAGCATGATATCCGCCGTTGAACGGGGCCACTTGAAATGTGACCTCCTCGGACCTGTAATTGTCCGGCGAGCCGAACACTACGTCCAGTGTGATTTTTCCTGCAGCATGCTTCCGGCTAGGGATTATTCCTCTAAAGGTTGTGCTGCTTCGCTCAATGCGGTTCCAGTCTATTTCCATTTTCGGAGGGTTTCCTCATAGATGAGGTTTAGTCATGCCGCCATCCATGAGTACCTTAGTAGTAAAGCAAATCCACTATCGGACCGAGGACCAATGCGGCTGGTGCTCGGGCTGTTCGAAATTTAGGTTAAATCGGCATTAAAGGTAATAGCCGTGTCACTCCATGGATTTATTGTTGCTACTTGGTAGACTTCGGCAAGGTTGCGGAGTGTTCATTTTCGCATGTTATTTGATGTGAAAGTCTCGAATAATGTTAACACCGTACTGGTGTTGCTGGGCTGGGATTCTGAAGCTAGAAGCTCTTCGCCACTTTTGGCCACCTGCCGTAGTATCCAACATGCTCGAAGGCTATGAGTTGGAGTGGCGCCCTCTGTCTTGTGAATTTTGCAGGTGGTCCGTTTAGCCAACCCTCCAAGACGGTTCCGTACCCTTTAGGGGTTTTGGTTTTTGGTGTTTAACCCGGTGCTTGGTAATGATGCACCCTTTTATTTTGGACTAGGGATGTATTCGGGGCCGGATTATCCCAAAATTTACTTTCGGTTTTCCAGGCGCTCTCCATCACACAGTACTTTTGTACTATGGTCACCAAGTCGGCAAAGCGTGTAATTTCGCGACGACTTATGGCGTTTAGGATTCCCTTGTCCGTGCAATTTTTGCGGAAAATTGGGATTGCATCCTCCTCTTGGCAGTCCTTTATCCTGTCCATAACCAGGAGGAATCTGGCCCAGTAATGATGTACTGTTTCAGCGGGCTCTTGCCGAATTTGGGATAGATCGCTAATGTTTGTGGGCGGGTGGAACTGGATCCGGAACCCCGTCCAATTTAAGACTCAGGGGCCGGGAAGTTTCCGAACTCAGAAATTTGGATTTTTGAGTGCTATCCAATGAATCCATCCCGTTGCCTGACTTTAAGTTCAGGGCTTGATCGACATCCGTCCCTCTACGAGAATCCGGCATGGAGGGATCGGGAATCCGGACGTAGCTAGTCCTTAAAATAGAAGAAGAATCGCCGCGTTGCTCCTCTATCACAGCAACATGATGGGTAGCACAGGGAGAGTTGATCTCTCTCAGATCGGTTTTAGGCCCAATCCGGTCGTAGTCTGTGGCGACTCCCAGGGCGGCGATGAGATCCAAGAGCTCGTTTACGGAGGAGAGCTCGATCGGATCTAACTGTTCGGCAAGTTCCGAACTAACGCGAAGATTGGTTTCGATGACTCGAGAAGTCATCGTCAGCGCGGTGGCCGAACTAGCGGTCGTGAGAAAACCACCTAGCCGAAGAGTCTGACCAGTGGCCAAGGCTTCTTTGGCGATAGTATCGTATTTAAAGACGAGATGAGGCATCCTACCTGATGGCGGCACGCAGGAACTCTCAATGAAAGCACCAATGTCGGTGTCAAACCGGCGGATCTCGGGTAGGGGGTCCCGAACTGTGCGTCTAGGCGGATGGTAACAGGAGACAAGGGACACGATGTTTTTACCCAGGTTGGGCCCTCTCGATGGAGGTAATACCCTACTCATGCTTGATTA
The DNA here is from genome assembly GCA_021605145.1 of Aegilops bicornis. Taxonomy (NCBI): domain Eukaryota; kingdom Viridiplantae; phylum Streptophyta; class Magnoliopsida; order Poales; family Poaceae; genus Aegilops; species Aegilops bicornis. Next base: position 532,641,291 of record CM038670.1, read on the forward strand.
ATATTGATGATATGGGTAGTACAAGAGTAGATCTACCACGAGATCAAGGAGGCTAAACCCTAGAAGCTAGCCTATGGTATGATTGTTGTTTTTCCTACGGACTAAAACCCTCCGGTTTATATAGACATCGGATAGGTTAGGGTTACACAGAGTCGGTTACAATGTTAGGAGATCTACATATCCGTATCGCCAAGCTTGCCTTCCACGCCAAGGAAAGTCCCATCCGGACACGGGACGAAGTCTTCAATCTTGTATCTTCATAGTCCAGGAGTCCGGCCAACGGTGATAGTTTGGCTATCCGGACACCCCCTAATCCGGGACTCCCTCACTTGGCATCCCAAATCTCCAGGAGGTTAACCTCTGCCTACTAGGATCTTGGGTTAAAAGATACTATGGAGGGGAAGGGAAACCATGGAAGATGATGATAGACCATAAATACATGAGGGGCAAGACTAATGTTTTTGCCCCCAGCACCTCCACCAGTACCTCTAGGTTCTGGAAAGGAGTAAAATCCATTATCCAAACTTTGAAATTTGGATATAGATGGAAAATAGGGATATGAGACAAGATTAGGTTTTGGGAAGATACTTGGTTTGGCACCTCCCCCCTAGCAGTATAATTCTGGCATATCTACATGGTTTGCAATGAGCAAAATAAAAGTGTCAGAGATATCTGGGATGGTGAAACACTGAAGCTAACCTTTAGGAGGAATTTTGATAATAGGATGATGGAACAATGGTATCAGCTGGTAGAGATTGCTAAAGAGATCACCTTCAATAGTGATTTTGATGCTCTGATATGGCAACTTGAGAACAAGGGTGTGTATTATTCTAGTTCTTTGTATCATGTGATTAACTTTAGAGGGGTGCAACCCCTATTCCTACCAGATGTTTGGAAACTTGTAGTGCCGCCAAAGATTCATGTCTTCCTTTGGTTGTTCTCCCAAAATAAGCTAATGACTAGAGACAATCCGAGGAAAAGACATATAACCAAACCACTAGAATGTGTTTTCTGTGCTGAACAGGAAACAAACCACAATTTATTTTTCGACTATGTAGTAGCCAGGAATATTTGGTCGTTGGTCAATCACTACAAGAAATATGTCAACTTGTGACCACCACTATTGGTCACTGAAAGGTCATGGTTTTTCATTTGTGACCTTTTTGTGACAAAAAACTGAAGGTCAAAAGCTGGCGGTCGTAAACTGACTATAGTGACATTCTCTGTGAGAAGGTCGTAGACGCGTTCTGACCAAAATATGCCCTCTTGTGGCGTTTTGGTCACTAGCAACCTCCCCAGGCCACGTAGGAATCTAGCGTGGCAAGCTGATGTGGCACAAGAATCAGCCCTGCCCAATTCGGTTTTCTACATGGGCCTAGCCCATTAATTCAGCCCATTTATTGTTTTTTTTTGTTTCAAGTTTGGTCAGCTACATGGGCCAAGCCCAACAGACTTTTATTTTTTCTTCTATAGTCCACATTTTTTTGGGCCTCAACCTTTTTCCAGCCCATTTGTCAGTTTTCTTTTGTTTCTTTTCCATTTTAAAGTAGGTCCCACTAGTCATATGGGAACTAATTACCACAGGCCAGTTCTATATTTTTGCAATTAGAAAATTTGATTCAAAAAGAGCCAATAAGGCATAATATTTCATACAACAACCAAGCAGTACATTACAATCATGTACACCCAAAACTGAGATAGTACATTTCAACGGCCAAACAAAGTACCAAAACTAAGATAGTACATTACAATAGCCAAGCAAAGTACCTAGTACAAATCTGGTATTTAGCTATAAAATACAACTAAATATACACATAACTAGCTAGCTCCAGTGAGCGAAATGGCATTCTAGGTGTGGTTTTTCTTCAGGATTCTTCTTGATGTAGCTCTTGTACACCCAATTTTTGAAGAATAAAGGCCAGCATCTACAAATAATAAATTATGAAAAGTTAGAAACATAATCAAGTGAATCCGCCTAAGCAAACACAGAAGTACAATGCTTGAGATACATGTATGCAGCAAGAAAAACAAGCAATGTGATGGCAGTATGAGCGCACAATAATTCTGGGAGTAAAAAGAACATAAATAATACAACAATCTCTGGAAACAAAAACAGGAGATGAAGCTTAGTTAACCGTAAAGTACATTATAGTGATGAAGATAACATCAACAAGATGGTCAAGAGAAACAAAAACATCGACACTACATTACGTGTATGGACAAGTCTACACAAAACCCAATTAATACCATTGAATGCATTGCAAACTTATACCACCTGCATAAGAATTCATATGCAATAGATCCATTACAGATGAGAGACACGACTCAAAAACTTGCCTTCAACACTTCCTTTTACAGAATGTCAAGAGAGCAAAGAGCAAAATAACTAAATGTAACTATTTCCTCTTGTGCTCAATATAACTAGACAAAGCTTGCCCACCACAACTGCCCACACAGCTATCACAAACAATTTCAGCATTCAGTCACTACTAGCATACGAAGCTCATCGAGCTAACTGAGCATCAAAACATGGGAGAGCACCCATACAAGCCGGAGACAGCTATGTACACAAGCTTTTCCCACAGGAGAATAACAAAACCCTAAGGTACCTGAGGTACTACTGCTAGTGTATATAGAACCAATCAAGCTGCTGGTGCAGGAGCAGAGCATGAGTCCAACAAAGCATGCTATAGGAGCAGAAAAGAGGGAGCTAGGGGTAGGAGATGGAGCCAGCTCACCGAAGAACTTGGGAGTCCAGCTTGGGTCCTTGCTAATCTGCTGCTGCTCCAGTAGCTCTCGTGTGCGGGTATAAGATCAGATCCAACCGACTAGAAGCGGCCGTTTGTCGAGCGATCTTTCATTTCCTGGTCTGCAACAAGAGGTAAATGCTAGAGATTAGCAACTGCTGCGAAACCCAATGTGACAAAGAGGTAAGCACTATAAACTGGATTTATAAAAACAGAATAAACAAAAGGCAGAGCACGTGCAAGTTTATTAATCCGTAGTTCAAAGGAGTAGCCGCAAAGAATTAACACTAAGCATAAGATACACTAAGAATTTTCAAAGGAGCAGCTGCACATAATTAAGAAAGCATCGCAAGTTAACAAGCTCTTGAAAAACTATCGCAACCAAAACAGTACTACAAAATACAGAATTTGCAAAAATCTGTAAACTGAATTTTTTGCCAAGGAAACAAAATTTTATAGCTTCAGGCTGGAGCACTACAGTTGTTGGTTAGACTTCATATAGCTTCAGGCTGGTTGGAGTACTACAAAAGCAACCATTTCCTGGTTAGACTACTCCATTTGCAGTAGCCAAATATTCAGATATCTATAGTAGCTTCAGGCTGGTTGCATCACCCAGGAGGCCCCAACCGAGTGCTTGTTTCAGCACCAAGTTAAATTCAGTCAAGCATGTAAGTAGATTCAGACCAACAGCATACCAAGCAAAAAACCATATTTCAAACAGGCTAGCTAGCTGTAATTTGCTGCAATCCTGATGGTACAAACAAGCTAGATAGATTAAACACCAACAGTTAACACAGCCTAGCTGTAGTAACTAACAAGGCCACTATAAATTATTAACATGCATGATCCGCAATACTAGGAGGCCGAGTCAATGCACATCACAGTAACTACAAATGGGGTCTACTACAAGAGCAGAATTTAACAAGTGTGATACTCCAAATCATCATCACTTGTAAATAGGAATGATCTTTTCCATGACACAAGCACAGAAAGTACAAACAAAATCACCCATGCACATGAAACAGAGCAAGGTAATACTATGGCAGCACAAGAGAGGGGGATAAAAGGTAGGAGACGAACTCACATGAGAGGAGGTTGTAGTCGATGCCGCACACGGCCACGATCTTCATCCCGCGGTAGAGGAGGTTGTAGACGAGTTGGACCATGTGCGGAATGTCGTCGTGGCGGTGGATGCCCTGGTTGTCGTCATCATCCATAGAGGATGCCTACTGCTCTGAATCAAACAAACAAGTAAGAGCTAGTGTTGTTGATCTAGTACAGAAATTAAGCAAGCGAGTATAGGAGACACACACACACACACGTGCTATTGCTAGTATGTACAAACATCAATCAAGTTGGTTGTGTGTCTGCTTGAGCTAGTTTCTTTTTCTAAAGCAAGCATCAAAAGGCACAATGACAAACAAATTTCATTACCTCACACGGTGGCTGGCCCGAAGCTCGGATACTGCACTATGCGTGCGGTCCTTGACCCTCCATCAAACTAAAAAAATAGAGCAGAAAACATGTTTTAACTTCATTTCAAGCTCCTTGAATAGGTAGTATACTCCGCATAAAGTTCTCACTTCTACAACAACTCACTCGAAACATGTGAACACTGCTATCTACTTGTGCTGCAAGGTAAAAATAATCCTAACAGAAATATGATGATATGACTAAGTGACTGATCAGGCCTACAACATAAGCAAGTGGCAGGTAAGCAGAAATTAGCCTTTGAATTATCAACATCAACCGCACGACTACGACAAGAAGGCTTATTATAGAATCAGTCAATCACATAATCAATGACAAAGAATCGATGATCGCACAATCAAGTTTCACTTCCATGGGCTCGTGATGAGGTCATACCTCGCAGGAGATGTATCGGGAGGGGGCTTGTAGATGGCGCTGTGGTGGTGGTGGAGCTGCGTCCTCCATGGTGTCCTCACGTGCATGGCGTCATCCCCTCCATCGCGTCCTCTTCTCCATGGTGTGCCTGCTGTCGGTTCCATGGCCGGGTTTCCTTCCAGCGCCATGGCCTTGGAGTGCGTGAGGAAGAGGCGGAGGGAGAGGAAGAAAATCAAATCGCAGCAGCAAGGCAAAAGGGAAGATGACAAGTCCATCCATGGAAGAGTGAGGGATCCGGTGCTGCACCTCGTTCCGGTGGCTCGGTCTGGATCCAGCACTCGATCTGGATCCAGCGCTGCCTCACCTCTTGCTCGATCTGAGCAGCGGCGCGCGGCCAGACCACAGGGGAAGCGGAGGAGGAAGTTGTTGCTGCTCCTGCTCAGGTCGTTGCAGGTAAGAGCAGCGGTGCCAGATCCAGACTAAATTTGTTGAGGCGCCAGATCCGGACTCCTCCTCCTGGAAAGGCCTTCCTTCCCAGGGTGAAGGGGACCTTCAACATGGTGCCTGCAGAGGACGGTGGGCTGACTGCAAGGAGCACGCATCCGGCCTGGGAGCTCGCTCCTTCCTTCCCAGGATGAACAGGGTCAGTGGATGGGAGCGTGAGGGGGAGGTGGAGCTGCTCGATCTAGTAGGGAGAGAAGGAGAGAGGAGAGGGAGTTCGCCGGTGGGGGGCGGCGGTGGTGAGGCAGTCCGCCGGTGTGGGATGGGCGTGGGAGAGGGTGGAGCAACAGTGCTTGGGGGTGTGGGTCGAACTCCACCGGAGGGAGGACGGGGCGGGAGGACGCGGGCAGGATTGGATCTGGGAGGGGCAGCAGCGGCTGGAGTGGGAGGGGAGTTAGGGTTTGGGTGGTTGGGCTGCGGGTAGGACGAGGGGTGAGAGGGTGCGTGGGTGTGGGCCGTTGAATCTGGGAGTATCCGTCGGTCTGTGACGCTTGATCCGCGTGACATGCCAATAGACCAATCAGAACAAAGTATAGACTTTGATGATGTTATGACCTTCTAAATTGGTCGTAATTAATTAACAATAGGTAGGTACTGCATGTCAGCCAGATGATTTTTCCTAGAAATCATCTGCCTAGCTAGCCGCCCGATCTGTCCATTGGTGGTCATTCGACCACATCAATATGTCAGGACAGCACCGAGCATGAAAAAGCTTCAACGCAGCACCGATGACATCCCCATGAAGCTCCATTGCATCTCTCGACGGTGCTTTAAGAGTTCCAACACAGCACCACGGCGCCCGACGAAGCTCCTTGCAGCGTCGGGGAGATCCAACGCAGCACCACGACAACCGGCGGTAAGTTTCCTTCTCTTTTTTTGACAATGTTTGTTAAGGTTCCTCATAAGTAGTAGTATTGTTCCCTCGAATAACAAAAATACATTTTCCATTTTTCGAGTGCCCAAAATGAGTTTTTTGTGAGTGACCTTCCATATATTTTTGCAAATTTGAACCAAATCAATTTTTTAAAATACTAGGCCATATTTAATGCACAATTGACCAAATGGTTGGGTGTTAAAAGTTTTTATCCATTTCTGGTGAAAAAGACAAATTCCCGCCGATTCAGCTGGAAACGGGTCAAATTTGAACTACAGCTGCCTCATAGTTTGCTCTTTACTTTTTCCAAAAATCATTTCTAAGTACATAAGTATCTATTTAATCATAGAAACATCAAAAGTTTTCCAAGATTCAACCACTAGCTAGGAACGGTCAAGCCCGCCGTTTTGACCGCATTTTGAAACGGGCATAAAAAATTCAAAAAAACCAAAAAATTGGAAAACCTTCGCATTGTGTCATTATATGTGACCAAGTTTTCAGGAAAAATAATAAACTTGTAATACAGTAATTATTTTAAAAAGTGTTCTCAGAAATGAGCTATCATGCGTGAAGATTCATGGCTTTCAAGCCAAATGATCAATCTTATGGCCAGATTCATGGCATAGTTTGTTCAAATGATCTCATATTGTGCACAAGGGTACATCTTGGAATTCCAAACAATGTTGCCTAAGGAAGTTTACATTTTCTTTGCACGGAAAATTCATTTTTCATTTTCCGAGTGCCCAAAAGAAGGTTTTTTTGTGAAGGAACTACCAAATAATTGTTGCAAAAATGGACCAAATCAATTTTATAAAATACTAGGCCATATATAATGCACAATTGACAAAATGGTTGGGTCAAAAAAGTTTTTATCCACATCTGGTGAAAAAGACAAATTATCGTCGATCTGGGCTTGGAAACGGGTCAAATTTGAACTGCAAATGCCTCATAGTTTGCTCTTTATTTTTCCAAAAATCATTTATAGGTAAATAAGTATCTATTTAATCATAGAAACACCAAAAAATTACAAGATTCAACCACTAGCTAGGAAACGGTCAAGCTCGATTTGACCGCATTTTGAAACGGGCATAAAAAATTCAAAAAAATCAAAAAATTGGAAAACCTTCGCATTGTGTCATTATATGTGACCAAGTTTCTAGGAAAAATAATAAACTTGTAATATGGTAATTATTTTAAAAAAGTGTTCTCAGAAATGAGCTATCATGCGTGAAGATTCATGGCTTTCAAGCCAAATGATCAATCTTATGGCCACATTCATGGCATAGTTTGTTCAAATGATCTCATATTGTGCACAAGGGTACATCTTGGAATTCCAAACAATGTTCCCTAAGGAAGTTTTCATTTTCTTTGCACGAAAAAATCATTTTTCATTTTTCGAGTGCCCAAAAGGAGGTTTTTTTTGTGAAGGAACTACCAAATAATTGTTGCAAAAATGGACCAAATCAATTTTATAAAATACTAGGCCATATATAATGCACAATTGACAAAATGGTTGGGTGAAAAAGTTTTTATCCACCTCTCGGTGAAAAAAGACAAATTGTCGTCGATTCAAATTTGGAAGCGGGTCAAATTTGAACTGCAGCTGCCTCATAGTTTGCTCTTTATTTTTCCAAAAATCATTTATAGGTAAATAAGTATCTATTTAATCATAGAAACACCAAAAAATTCCAAGATTCAACCACTAGCTAGGAACGGTCAAGCCCGCCGTTTTGACCGCATTTTGAAACGGGCATAAAAAGTTCAAAAAAATCAAAAAATTGGAAAACCTTCGCAGTGTGTCATTATATGTGACCAAGTTTCCAGGAAAAATAATAAACTTGTAATACGGTAATTCTTTTGAAAAAGTGTTCTCAGAAATGAGCTATCATGCGTGAAGATTCATGGCTTTCAAGCCAAATGATCAATCTTATGGCCACATTCATGGCATAGTTTGTTCAAATGATCTCATATTGTGCACAAGGGTACATCTTGGAATTCCAAACAATGTTGCCTAAGGAAGTTCTCATTTTCTTTGCATGGAAATTTCATTTTTCATTTTCCGAGTGCCCAAAGGGAGGTTTTTTTGTGAAGGAACTACCAAATAATTGTTGCAAAAATGGACCAAATCAATTTTATAAAATACTAGGCCATATATAATGCACAATTGACAAAATGGTTGGGTCAAAAAAGTTTTGATCCACCTCTGGTGAAAAAGACAAATTGTCATCGATTTAGTTGGAAACGGGTCAAATTTGAACTGCAGCTGCCTCATAGTTTGCTCTTTATTTTTTACAAAAATCATTTCTAGGTAAATAAGTATCTATTTAATCAGAAATACATGATTTGATGGCGAGACATCGAGGTTTGGACGGTGGCCGAGGGCCCCAACACTAGAGCGCGTAAGCTCGCATGCCACTGGCGTGGTCATCATGTGACTGCGTGGCGTTGCCATATGTTCTGGGCGTCCTAGGCATGTCTAGTGGGTTGGGCACTCCCCAGCTAGGTGCTAGGAAGAAAATCACAACATAAGATTCTCACGAGGAGACCGATCTATGCTCAAACATGAATAAGCAGCCAAGTGTTTGATTTGCGGTACGGGAAATGCACATGGCTAATCAGTGTGAGTTTTGGCTGAGGATGATCAGTTACTAAGAAGTCCATCTTCACAAATTTTTACCTCAAAAGGAGGAGCCTAGGTGGTACTTGCTTTACAAAGTACCACACTGGACATAAATACGAATGTTGAAGCTGGGCTCAAAATAATGAATGGATTGAGCTGGCATTTGGTGGAGGATGGTTATTTGGGCATAGGAAAGCACTGTAGAAAATGGATACCATTTGGACATGCCAAAGTGGTACTTCCTTCACAAAGTGCTGCTCTAAACATAATAGGAAAATGAATATTTTAGAATTATTTTTGATCTAGGCAAGGAATGTTTTTGACATATTTGATGAAGATATGATCCAAAACATTTATGAGATTTTTTTGGGAATTTTTGGAATAACAGAAATAAAGGTTGCTTCACAACCTAGGGCAAGAACTGCCACATGGACATGACACATAGGCAAATCGATGAGATGGCGCCTAGTCATCACAACCCACCACAATCTACAAGGCTATGACCATCTATATTGGTCATTAACAACTAGAAATAAGGCAGCGGACTAGCAGTGTTTGCTTTGTGACCATTTCGTGTAAGGAAATTACGACCTTTCTGACCAAAATGGTCGCAATGGTTTAGGGTTTGGAGCCCCCTGAACAGCTTTTGACCAATTGGTCTGAAATGGTCATAGATCTATGACCAATTCTTCCAGGGTCACTGAATGAAGGTCACTAGTTGACATATTTCTTGTAGTGAATCTCTTCTTCCAAAAGAATTTGGATACAAACTTTGAATCTGTGGCCCGCTTTTGGATCTCTAATAAAAAAGAATTTGGCTTTAAATATAGTTAGCTCTGCTGTCCTATGATGTTTATGGAAATATAGGAACTCTATGGTTTTTAATAACACCATATGGACTTCTATTAATCAGGTAAGGAGACTGATTCACAGAATGCTCAAATTCTGGGTGATTCTGACCCCAGAAACAAGCAAAAGCCAGGTGGAGGAGTTCTTGAGTACGCTGGCGAAACTACTCCGACAACCCTTGATGATCTCGTGCGGCTGAAAGCAAAGAACACAGGATTGGGCGTTGGTGTAAGATGGGACAACCTCAAAATCTTCGAAGACGGTGGCTTCCTTTCTCCTGCCAAGAAGCGAGACACTGACGACAAGACCATGGTGCGCAGCCCCGTGTCCACCCTCACAATCTGTTGGTCGCCTTAGGCGGCCCTGGCAGCACCGCTCAAGTTCAGGAGAGGAGGGAGCGAGATCGCGATGTGATATCATGCGAGTACGATGTACCTGGTCTAGCAGGCTGGTGTTTTTAGCTTTCCATGTGCTTTCATTATGTCCTTTGGCTCCATTGTTGAGCAGGCTGTAATAATTTTGAATCTCTGAACTTTAGCTTTGTAAGAGTAAGACTTTGTATGGTTTCATTCTTGCTAATGGAACCGGGGAGAGGCCTCCCTGTTCTTCAAAAAAAATTCCACATTCTATAAAAATATGGTATGCATTCGCATACTCTAAAAAAACATTCTACAATATATACCCCATCTGTCTTTAAGATATACTCCCTCCGTTTCTAATTATATGACGGCGAAGTATGTAGTGAAAACGCTGATTCGATGAAAATATGGAAACTTGCCACCCAATCCGTTGGATCTTTAACACATGGCGTAGATGAGAGCTGGGTTTGCTAACTAGCCACTTATGGCTATTTTTCATATAACCCCCTGTCTTACTCAAGGGGTAGGAAATCCTTCCCACTATTTTGGCTTATCCATTGTCGCCTCCCCGACCATGGCACTGCTTTCGTCCCCCACTGCGATGGCCCACGACGAGGCCTCCCCTACCACGATGACCTACGACGGAGACAAGCCGTTCCCCACCGCGACGACAGACGACGGAGGCGTCCCCCACCATGACGACCTTCAGAATATTTTGTCTGAATATTCATCAAAATGGCCATGGTGGAATTTTGTTCGCAGTGCAAGAATCTTGTTTCTAGCGGCATGTTGTTTCTCCAATTTAGTGCATAGAAGTGATGTTGAAATCATTGCCTGAATATTTGTACTGAAGTGACTTGTTGGATGCTGTTAGAATAAATCCAAGGCATACATCGATCATCCGAGGACTAAGCAATCATCACATGAGCACGAAACCGAGATTTGTTAACGAGGTTCACCGATATGGCTACATCCCCGGGGCCTGACTATGGGTGCTCCTCCCCATGACACCGCTACAATACCGCACCCGGTCGCCCTGGACGCCGGCACATGCCGTCGGCTTCCCCTGCGTTCATGTGCTATTATGTTGGCATAGGTCACATCGCGTGTCTACCCTCGCTATATATGAGAGGCCTAGGATACTAGTGTCCTACTAGGACACGACTCCATATCCTATCTAAACACAATACAACTACAAGTCCAACTGTAACCTACCTTGTACATAATATTCGACACAACTCTAACAAACTCCACCTTGGCGAATATTCTCCACCACCTTGAATTCGTCAATGCGTCAAACTTTCATGTACATTAGACTTGAGCTTATCCCATGAGTACAGCTGCTACTCCAAAGACTCCATGTGACTCCACCTGCAACTTGTAGTCCCTCCTTTTCTTGAACATAGTCAACGCTCGAGCAAAATTAAATTCCCGTTACTCTAGTTTGTGCTCCCAACTTCCAGAGTATCCATTCAACAACAACACACACCGATCGCTGACCTGCGTGAAAGTGAACAAATCACATATTGGGTGTCACAAATAAGAGTTACCTGAACTCAACATCACCGCTCCTTTCTTGACCGCATGTCTGAAACTTGAAACAAATTCACCGCTACTTGTAGTCATCCTGAGTCACATTCGCAGTTGTCTCACCACATGTATGACCACCAGAGCCCTGCCCGTCTCCATGCCCCGTGCATACCGCATGCCTCGCCGCTATTATCACGTCGAGCCTCTGCTGTCCCGGTCGAGTCTCAAGGGTCGCAAAACCCACACCACTTAACCCCACTGCAGAGTAACACTGATCATCATCGACTGATGACGAGTTTCACGCTTCCATCAGACCACTGGGCTCCAATCCGAACTACGTGTCACTCGCCTTTTCCTGCTGAATAGGCTTCGATTATTTGGATCCTTACACTGTAGCCCCTCAATCCAGCTCCACCTTAAACATGACTCAGTGGTAGATGATCAGTACACCCTCATGCCTTGTCGACTTCAAGCTCCGTGTGTACCATCTTGAATCAACCCCGCGCCAAAGTCTTGTCAAAGCCGCACAAGCCCTCGGGCCTGCACCACGTGTTTCCACGCCTAGAAGTCGGTCACCATCAACAACACGCTCCTATATCGTCGTCGCCGATCCCACCACTGTCTTCTATACCAACCGACTTGCGTCGATCCTTAGACTAGCTTGTCCGACCAAGCCGATCGTATTCGGTTGCATGACACACTCAAGGCTCCCAAATCATCTTCGGCGAATTTCATCCATCACAATATAATTCCATCTTAGCTGACATGACCTCTCGCAACACCTTCAAGCATCTTTGTTGTGCCAACAAATCTTTCACCTTTGTCTGCAATAACCCAAGGTTTTTAGTTCCACGAACTTCTCCACGTCAAACCTGGAACCCATTGATGTCCTGATTCTTCGTAGGGTTGACCCTGTGAAAAAATTATCCGAGCTTTCCACGTGACGCTACTAGCAAAACCAACCAACTTGGTCTTCACGTGAGCAGCTCCTGTCTTGGCTTTAACTCCTGATGCTAAGCTAATTGATTTTGCCTTGCCAATGCATCCTTGCTAGTCCCCCATGGATGTATCAATGGATTTTTCCTTCACAAGATTTGATCTGCCTGTCTGTGTCACGTGAGGACTCGGTCCTATTTTTTTCCAAAACAAATTTCACGTACGCTGCTCGGACTGCTCCTCCTATTGTTGTCTCCACCCATCATCTTGCCTGCGCTGCCACAACGGCACGACCTAGCCCGCACGCTGCCCGTGCCATGGGACGCTACCACCTGGGAGCCACAACCCTTAGGCAGCCCCGTCAGGGCCTTGACCGCCGCTTCTGCCTATGCTCGTGTGAGCTGCACACGTATGTCGCGACAACGATCCGATCTCGACAAGACTTCGTCCAGAACACCTAGCCGCTAGCTTTGATTGCTACTCCCTTCGGGCGCTACTTCCAGAGGAAATTACACGATTGCGATCGTCACCACCACCAACGGGAACAACAAGCCACCGAGATGCACCAGCCTCATTGAACCTTCCTCATGATACCACTTGTTAGAATAAATCTGAGGCATACGTCAATCATCCGAGGACTAAGCAATCATCACATGAGCACGACACCGAGATTTGTTAACGAGGTTTACCGATATGGCTACATCCCCAGGTCCTGACTATCGGCGCTCCTCCTCATGACACCTCTACAATACCGCACCCGGCCGACCTGGACACCGGCACATACCGCTGGCTTCCCCTACGTTCTTGTGCTATTATGTTGGCATAGGTTACATCGCGTGTCTACCCTCGCTATATATGAGCGGCCTAGGATACTAGTGTCCTACTAGGACACGACTCCATATCCTATCTAAACACAATACAACTACAAGTCCAACTGTAACCTACCTTGTACACAATATTCGACACAACTCTAACAGATGCATTTTAGATGACCTTGTATCTCTGAATAGCTGTCCAGGAGTGTTGTTTCTCATGGCAAACTAGTCCTTTTTACTAGCTACAACTAAGATTGCCTCAGTTCGGATTGTTCTCTGCAACTCGGGACGGGGTAATAAGCCACAAGAGGTTAATTGGTTAATTCCGATTCATGTTGGTTGTAGCAGATGGCTTAGTAAACTCTGAATTTTGTTGGGAATCGTTGCATGGAAAACAAAAAAATTCTACGCACACACAATGAACTGACCATGGAGATGCATAGCAACGAGGGGGAGAGTGTGTCTACATACCCTCATAGATCGTAAGCGGAAGCATTTATTTAATGCAGTTGATGTAGTCGTACACCTTCATGATCCGCCCGATCAAGTACCGAATGTATGACACCTCCGCGTTCTGCACACGTTCAGCTCGGCGTCGTCCTCGCCATCTTGATCCAGCAAGCAAGACGAGGTAGTAGATGAGTTCCGTCAGCATACCATCATGATGATGGTGGTGGCGAAGTAATCCCGCAGGGCTTCGCCTAAGCATTGCGACGATCTATAGGGGAGGAGTAAACTAGAGGTGGAGGGGTGCCGACACACGGCATGGAATAAGCTATGCATTCTATGGCACCACTCCCCACATATATACAGGTGTGGGAGGGGAGGAGGCAGCCCCTAGGGCGCCCCAACAGGTGTGGAGGCAGCCCTAGGGCTCATCCCTTTGGTTCGCCCCCCTTGCCATATAATGGCACAAGGGGGAAGGAAAGGGGGAGGCGCCCCCTTCTTTCCTTCCGCCCTTCCCCGGGTTTTGGTACGCGGGGGGGGCACCCCCCCCCCCCCCCCCGTTACAATGTATTAGGTGTGGCTTCCCTAAAGGGGGCTGTCGGTGTCAAAACCGGCGGATCTCAGGTACGGGGTCCCGAACTGTGCGTCTAGGCGGATGGTAACAGGAGACAAGGGACACGATGTTTTACCCAGGTTCGGGCCCTCTTGACGGAGGTAAAACCCTATGTCCTGCTTGATTAATATTGATGATGTGTGTTACAAGAGTGGATCTACCACGAGATCAAAGAGGCTAAACCCTAGAAGCTAGCCTATGGTATGATTGTTGTTCGCCCCACGGACTAAAACCCTCCGGTTTATATAGACACCGGATAGGGTTAGGGTTACTGAGTCGGTTACAAAGGTAGAAGATCTACATATCCGTATCGCCAAGCTTGCCTTCCACGCGAAGGAAAGTCCCATCCGGACACGGGACGAAGTCTTCAATCTTCTATCTTCATAGTCTTGGAGTCTGGCCGATGATGATAGTTCGGCTATCCGGACACTCCCTAGTCCGGAACTCCCTCAGTAGCCCCTGAACCAGGCTTCAATGACGATGAGTCCGGCGCGTTGATTGTCTTCGGCATTGCGTAGGCGGGTTCTTCCTCGAATAGTTTATAGAAGATTGTGAACACCAGGATAGTGTCCGCTCTGCAAAATAAATTCCACAAACCACCGTAGAGAGAATAATGTTACACAAGATCAATCTGGCGGCGTATTACGTGGGCGTGACGTCGCACCACTACCAAGCCTTTAATCAAATTGTTTTTATTGTTCCACCTCAGCGCGTTTAGCGAAGCGGTTTCCTTGTCACGTCTTGTCGAAGCAGAGATCGTGTTCCCTTTATTCCGGGATTCCCATCAATACGGACGTGGGTAACCCAACCGTGCCCGTCGGCCTGCCTTCTCTATCAAAGGCGAGTCCTAATCGACCACAGGGTGGGCTCTTGGTATTCAACCTCTTTATAATGAGACCAAGGCCCTCTTCTTTTTTACACCCTCCATCGAGTTCGCCTCGCGCTTCGAGTTCCAACACCCAAAGCTTTAGACTTAGGCGCTTCGGACTTTCGACGATGTCCGGCTCCGATCAGCACGGCTGATGGATGTCTTCCTCCGTCACAGAAGAGGATGTGCTAAAGCTGCGAGACGCCAGGTATCTAACCGGCGAGATCTCGCATAGGTTGCCTGCTCCAGGGCAGGTCATTCCCACTCCTGAGCCAGACGAGAACGTGGTATTCGGGTCCCACTTCCTTCGGGGTTTAGGCTTCCCGACGGATCCCTTTGTGCGAGGGATCATGTTTTATTATGGGCTTGATTTCCATGACTTGAATCCGGAGTCCATCCTCCATATCTCGTCATTCATTGTCTTATGTGAGGCTTTCCTCCATATTACCCCCCACTTTGGATTGTGGCTCAAGACCTTCAAGGTGGAGCCAAAGATGATCAAGGGCAACAAGCGGAGTGCGGAGGGGCAGTCATAAGCAAATGTGCTTGATGCTCCGTGGCCCGAGGGCTCTTTTCAAGGGAGCTTGGTTTGTGGCAACGGGAGTGGTTTTATATCACCGCTCCCGGGGGCACCAAATGGGCGGCGCTCCTCGCCTTCCGCTCAGGTCCGCCACGGCCGGGCTGGCATCATGGGTCAACAAGGGGCTCGACTGGGGCCGCCCAAGGACGTTCCCCTGCTGCAGGCCGCATTCGAGATCTCCGGAAAGAGGGATCAATCTGGTTGCGATGGGCGTAGGTTATGGTGATCCGGCGCCTTCAGCCCTGCGTCGCCCCCTCACTTTGTGGGAATTCAATCCGGAAGGACCACGAGCTCTCCAAAATTTTATGGGCACGACGCCCGTGGAGATGTATAAACTGTTCTTCGGATCACAAGAGAAGTGTCCGGACTTGACCGAGGACGCATGACTAAGCTGCAATCGCTCAGATACTCAAGTAAGTAGTCCTGTAATCAGACAAGCTGTTCATTCATTTATTTCATATATATATGCCCTTCAGAGGAGCCGTTTCTTGAACAGGAGTGGATAGCCAAGGCAAAGTTGATAAGGTGTCCGGCTCCCCTCCCAGAGACCACGCCGGATCCCATGTTGACCAAGATGTTGAAGGTCGCGCCTTTTGAAGAAGGCGAAGGTGGGAGCAGGGAAGCAACCGCCTCTACAAAGGAGGATATCAAGGAAGGAGGGATTAAGAGTCCCACCTTCCGAGGAGAGAAGAGGACCGCTTCGGAAGATCCGGAGGTCAAGGCCTCAAAGAGGGGGAAGGAATCTTCGGCAGAGGGTCCGGCTCTGGGAAGTAACCCAGCCGCATTATTTCCCCAAGGGGATCAGCCCTCCAGCCAGCCGTAAGTAAAAAGAAGAGGTCTTGTAAATAAGGAACATCCCTGTATTTATTCATGAGGATAACCGAAATTGTACCTTGTAGTTTGGACCTTAGCCCTTCTCGTGAGCTCGTCTTGGGGATCTTCTTTGGAGATGATGGAGAGCGAAACGCCTCCACCTGTCGCACCCTCATGTGAAGCGGACGACCCGGAGGTGTCGTCGCGGAGGGTTCCCCCAAGTCCGGCGGGGCCGGAAGGTCCGGCGCCAAGTGGCGTGCGGTCGGAGGAGCTGAAGGATCTGCTCGGGCGAGCGGCTATTTCAGAAGATCACCGTGCTCTAATGGGTACGGTGATTGAAAGAATTGCATCCGCGGAGAGCGGATTGCATGAAGCCGTCAGAAGCTTACTCACGGGGTTTGAGGTACGCAAAAATGATGTACCTTCTGACAGTTGTGCATATAAAATGCGCCCTGTATAGATAGTAGCCCCTGAGACTTGGTATGTTGTCAAAATTGACAATGTGCCGAGGATCAAATTCTCAGTTATAACATAACACTGCTCCTGAACAGGTGGCGGGGCGTCCGGAGGCCAGCCGGACTGCTGGATATGCCGAACTAAAGCGGCAACTTGACGAGGCGGATGCGGACATCACACTGGTCAATAAACGGTTTGACGAGTCACAACGTATGCGACCTCTATGCGGACACCTTGTAAGGGAGCTTGACGCCCATGTCTTACTGTTTGTATGCTTAATGCAGATGGTGCCGCTGCCGTGGAGGAGCTGCGGGCCAAACTCGCCCGAGCGAAAGAGCAAGCCAGAATTAGTAATGCGGTCAAGAAGGCGTCAAGAGCTAGAAGATGAACGGGCTGCTCCTTGCCGAAGCAAGAGGAGATGGTCGATATGGCCAAAAAGTTAAGGAATACTACCGATCGCTGTGCGGTTCTTGAAAAGGAACGTCAAGCGGAACAAGAGGGCCTAAAGAAGGCCGCCGCCGAATCCAAGAATGCCCAATCGGCTTTGAGAGCTGCCAAGGAGGAGCTGAGTCAGGCCGGGGCAATTGCGGCTGGAAAACCGTTTCTGCGGAGGAAATATCTGATCCAAAGTATGCTCAGTTGGATAAATTGTGGAGTTCAGAGGATGCTTATCTGGACTTGGCGGCGGCCGTGGATGCGTTTGAGCACTACGGGGCGGAAAGGGGCATAGAAGGGAAGAGCTATATTGGTCGCAATTCCATAGTCCGGAGCGTCCTCTGCCGCTGACCGATCGGTTGGCCGAATGGGCCAAGCTGAATCGATTGTCCGTATTTGCCATGAAGCATGTCTTGACTCACTTGTGGCCGGACGGACCCCAGCCGAAGAGCTATTTTGGTTTAGTGCAGCAGTTTCTTGGTGCGGTGCCGTGTATCGATGCAATGAAGCGATCGCGTGCATTGAGGGAGCGCGGATGGCTCTTGCCCGTGTCAAGACATACTGGGCAGAGATGAAGGCCACTGACGTTGCATCCCAGGATTCGGACAAAGGCCGAGTACCTGCCGAGCACTACTTTGAAGAAGTTCCGCGGCGCTTCGTTTAATAGAGACGCAGCTTTCGAATGATATTATGTTTAAATGACATGTATGATTTGCGAAAACAATGTTTCAATGTAATATAAGTGCTTTTTATACTTGTGCGTTCAAGTAGTAAACTACTCCTGTCGGCCGCGTTTATGTATATGTGTATATAACCTGAAAGATGGCAGTCCTTGGCTTCAGCCCCACGCACATAGTGCGGGGTGTTTGCAAAAAGCGCTCTTTCACACTTAATCCAACGTCTTGGTCCTGTTAAGGAGGTGATAGCGTAGCAAACCAGGCAACCGGACTATAATGCTTTATCACTTTCACTTAGCCATAGGAGTTCGAGGGTGGGGCTACTATATAGCCCCTGGGGGCACCGCACTCTCCCGAATTCGGGGTGCGTATGTGCCTAACCGAAAACCGGTCCTTCATGAATGCGGAGGAATTCTAAACATTCATGTGAGTCATCGAGTGGTTGACCAGTCTCTCGCTATATCATGACAGTCAGTTTTCGGCTTTCTCTACTGAGGTGCTCGCCCGGCCGAACCGGGGCACAATCGCAGTAGTTCTCCTGGTGTCGCGTTAGCCGTGAAAACGGAACGTAAGGCAGCAAAACACGAGCCGGGCAACCCAACATTTGACCAAAGACATGATTCAGAGCTGATGCATATAAGGCCTAATCTCGAGACGCCGAATACTCCCTAAGGTATTCGGTCTTTATGAAAATGGGCAGAATAATGCCCTAAGCCCCACAGTGTCTAGATGCAGCAAAAAATTCTGGTGCGGCCAATGCCAAAGCACCAGCCTCCTCCTCGGTTATATTAAGGAACCGGGGATGTATATCAACAAGAGACAGTGAAAAAAGGTTTACGCAGGTCTTAATCTGAAAAGAATCCTTGCAACGGGTCCCTCTTGCGTCTGCGCTTTGTGTCTCTGTTGTGCCGTATCCTGGGCCGGGTGTAGCACGTTGTTCATCCGTAAAGAGAGGAACTTAGTTTGAAAGAAAAAGGATCGTGCGAAAGATGTACTTAATATTAAATGAACAGAGTACGGTTCGAAGAATAAAATTGAGCTCTATTGTCTCTTGTTATACATGCATGTGGCCCCTCGTATGGGGGTATGCCGCTAGTAGGCGCCAGACTCGTCTAGCCGTGTCCGGGGTTTGAATGACCAATTTCAGGTTATTTGCCTAGTGGAGCCGGATAGCTGTGGAGCTGTTGATGCAGTCTCCCCTTCTTCCGTGCTCGAGTAACACTTAATACTTCCTTTTAACGAGATGATGCCGCGTGGACCGGGCATTTTAAGTGTTAGAGATGCATAATGCGGTATTGCGTTAAAGCGGGCGAAGCTTGGCGTCCCAATAGTGCTTGATGGCTACTTTTAAGCAGGCGACATGGAAGAGTAACCTTCGCGACGGAAGTTGTCGGATGAACCAAACACAACTTCTAGCAGTATGGAGCCCGTGCAGAGGGCGTATGGGCCGGGCAGTACTCCTTTAAAGGAGGTGTTGCTACGGCGAATTTCGGTTGGGTTTATACCCATCCTGCGGATTGTGTCCTGATATATCAGGTTGATGTCACTGCCGCCATCCATGAGGACTTGTGTAAATTGGAATCCGTCGATTATAGGGTCCAATATCAAGGCAGTCCATCCTGCGTTTCGGATATTTTCGGAATAGTCCTGATGGTCGAAGGTGATTGGTTTTGACAACCCGATGTGCGGCGCGCCTTTTAGTGGGCGCCGCTCTGTTTTTCCCTTTGATCACGTGAAGTGATTTTACTGTTTTAACCTCCAGAGGGAAAGTTTTTTGTTTTCCGGGGATATGATTGTGGTGCTCGTCGTCATCTTAACATGGTGTGTCGAGCCCCTTGTGTTCGGCGTTCAGTCTGCCGGACTGTTTGAAGACCCAACAATCGTTGTGGGTATGGTTTGCAGGCTTCCCAGAGGTACCATGTATTTGACACAGTCTATCCAGAATCTTGTTTAGGTTGGATAGCTCGTCACTGTTATCCTTTAGGGGCAGTGTTTTGTTGTTCGGCTAAGAGCTTTTGAATCCGGCGTTGACCGCCGTACTATTTGGGCCATTTTCTTTATTCCGCCGCTGATCTTTTCTGCGTCGTGATTTCCCATTTCCATCCCTGATTTCGGATGTACTCGGGTCGCTGGTGCTGCATCTAGCCAGCCAGCTGTCCTCTCCTTCGGATGTTGTGTTTGAAAGCTGCTAAGGCTTCGGCGTCCGGACAGTCGACTATTTGGTTCTTTTTAGTAAGGAACCTGTTCCAGAATTTCCGGGCTGACTCTCCGGGCTGTTGAGTTATGTGACTTAGATTGTCTGCATCCGGAGGGCGGACATAAGTCCCCTGAAAATTTGCCCGGAATGCGTCCTCGAGCTCTCCCCAGCTTCCAATGGTATTTTCTGGGAGGCTTTTAAGCCAATGCCGAGCTGGCCCTTTGAGTTTAAGGGTAAGTATTTTATGGCGTGGAGATCGTCTCCTCCGGCCATGTGTATGTGGAGGATGTAATCCTCGATCCGCACTCTGTGGTCTATTGTTCCGTCGTATGCCTCTATGTTTACGGGTTTGAATCCTGGCTGAAATTCATGATCCGGCACCTCATCGGTGAAACATAGGGGTGTGTGGCGCCCCTATATTTGGGTGTGCCGTGATCTTCGGAATTTTGGCGTATTGCATTGCTTTGACGAGCCTGCTTTCTTGGCCCATAGATGGACCTAACTGGGCCATCCTCTTGATGTGAATCCTTATGCGGATCGCATATTGGCTTGTGTGCGGCGCCATTCACCGCTCTCTTTTTGCCGTGGGGTCGTCCATCCGACCGGGTGGCCTTCTTACTTTTTAATTGTGGGGGCTCTAAGGCCTCCTCATCGAATTCGGGCAGTAGCTTTCTTTTCGGGTAGCTCTTTGTTCGGGCTGTCGCCCGTACTTATTCTTGGTGCTGAATACTTTGCTCCATCTAATCCTCGAGTGCATCTTCCGCTGTTTTGAGCTTCCGCTTCGCTTTTTCAGGCTACGCCAGTGGCTTACGAGCTTTTTCGGAGGTCATTTTGCTCCAATGGTTTGTCCGGCGTGAGGTCGTCCGGACTGTTGTCTTCGCCGGGGACAGATTGTTTATCCAAGTTGTCTTGTT
The DNA here is from genome assembly GCA_021605145.1 of Aegilops bicornis. Taxonomy (NCBI): domain Eukaryota; kingdom Viridiplantae; phylum Streptophyta; class Magnoliopsida; order Poales; family Poaceae; genus Aegilops; species Aegilops bicornis. Next base: position 532,662,367 of record CM038670.1, read on the forward strand.
CGGACGATTGCTCGATAGCTTGTTCATTGTTCACCGGTTCGCCCTGCTCTATGGCTGGGTCTTTGTTGAGGCGGGACTTTGTTCGGCGTTTACGTTGCCGTTTTGACTGCTTTTCGAGGGATTTATCCTTCGTAGCGTCCCGTTGCTCCTCGTCTTCATTTCCTTTGGGCGTATCCACCATGTATACATCATGGGATGAGGTTGTCCAGCATCCTATAGGTGCTGGTTCATTGTTGTCTCCTACATCGTCGTCCATACCGTCGATGTCTTCGGAGTCGAAATCGAGCATGTCGTGTAAGCTTTCGACAGTGGCTATGAAGTGGGTGGTGGGTGGGCATTGAATTTCTTCGTCGTCCGTATCCCAGCCTTCCTGACCGTAGTCCGGCCAGGGTTCTCCGGATAAAGAGAGAGACTTTAGTGAATTCTGGATGTCGCCAAAGGGCGAGTGCTGAAAGATGTCCGCTGCCGTGAACTCCATAACGGGCGCCCAATCGGATTCGATTGGCAAGGGCGCGGAGGGTTCGGAGTCCGAAGAGGAGTCCGGCTTCCTGGAGCCAAGGTCTTCGCAAAGGACAGGGGTGGAGTTCGGCTCGATCGCCGTAGAGATTGTAGCCCCCGAGGCGGTGTCCAACCACCCGTCCTCGATCGGGGGATCCGGCTCCGGATTAAGGGTCGGAGCGGATACTGGTGCGGCCTCCAGGGAACTGTTCGGCTGCAGAGCTAAATCATGCCCATCGAGACAGTGCGGCGCGCTTGGCTGTGGCTCGAATCCGTCGAAGATCAAGTCTCCGCGGATATCGGCCGTATAGTTTAAACTTCCAAATCTGACCTGACGGCCAGAGGCGGAGCTTCCGATCTGCTCCAGATGGCCAAGAGAATTGGCCCGCAGTGCAAAGCCGCCGAACACGAAGATCCGTCCAGGGAGAAAAGTCTCACCCTGGACCGCGTCGTGGTTGATGATCTAAGGAGCCATCGGGCCTATCGGTGACAACACAGAGAACTCTCAATGAAAGCACCAATGTCGGTGTCAAAACCGGCGGATCTCGGGTAGGGGGTCCCGAACTGTGTGTCTAGGCGGATGGTAACAGGAGACAAGGGACACGATGTTTTACACAGGTTTGGGCCCTCTTGATGGAGGTAAAACCCTACGTCCTGCTTGATTAATATTGTTGATGTGTGTTACAAGAGTGGATCTACCACGAGATCAAAGAGGCTAAACACTAGAAGCTAGCCTATGGTATGATTGTTGTTCGTCCTACGGACTAAAACCCTCCGGTTTATATAGACACCGGATAGGGCTAGGGTTACACAGAGTCGGTTACAAAGGTAGGAGATCTACATACCCGTATCGCCAAGCTTGCCTTCCACGCCAAGGAAAGTCCCATCCGGACACGGGACGAAGTCTTCAATCTTCTATCTTCATAGTCTTGGAGTCCGGCCGATGATGATAGTTCAGCTATCCGGACACCCCCTAGTCCGGAACTCCCTCAGGGGCGCACCAGCCCATGTGGGCTGGTGTGTTCCCTTCCACTTGGCCCATTAAGGCCCATTACTCTCCCGGTGCCTCCGGAAACCCTTCCGGCATTCCGATAACTTTTCCGGTGCATTCCAAAACTATTCCGGAGACCAAATAGCATCGTCCTATATATCAATCTTTACCTCCGGACCATTTCGAAGCTCCTCGTCATGTCTGTGATCTCATCCGGGACTCCGAACAACATTCAATCACCAAACTACATAACTCATATAATACCAAATCAACATCGAACGTTAAGCGTGCGGACCCTATGGGTTCGAGAACTATGTAAACATGGCCGAGACACCTCTCTTGTCAATAACCAATAACGGAACCTGGATGCCCATATTGGCTCCTACATATTCTACGAAGATCTTTATCGGTCAAACCGCTATGACAACATACGTAATTCCCTTTGTCCATCAGTATGTTACTTGCCCGAGATTCGATCGTCTGTATCTTCATATCTAGTTCAATCTCGTTACTGGCAAGTCCCTTTACTCGTTTCGTAATACATCACCTCGTGACTAACTCCTTAGTCGTTTTCTTGCAAGCTTATGATGTGTATTACCGAGAGGGCCTAGAGATACCTCTTCGATACTCGGAGTGAAAAATCTTAATCTCGATCTATGCCAACTCAACAAACACCTTCGGAGATACCTGTAGAGCATCTTTGTAATCACCCATTTAGGTTGTGACGTTTGATAGCACACAAGGTATTCCTCCGGTATCTGGGAGTTGCATAATCTCATAGTCAAAGGAATATGTATTTGACATGAAGAAAGCAATAGCAATAAAACTGAATGATCATTATGCTAAGCTAACATATGGGTCTTGTCCATCACATCATTCTCCTAATGATGTGATTCCGTTATCAAATGACAACTCATGTCCATGGTTAGGAAACCTTAACCATCTTTGATCAACGAGCTAGTCTAGTAGAGGCTCACTAGGGACACAGTGTTTGTTTATGTATTCACACATGTATTTAAGTTTCCGATCAATACAATTCTAGAATGAATAATAAACCTTTATCATGAATAAGGAAATATAAAATAACAACTTTATTATTGCCTCTAGGGCATATTTCCTTCAGTCTCCCACTTGCACGAGAGTTAATAATCTAGTTCACATCGCCATGTGATTAACACTAATAGTTCACATCGCCATGTGATTAACACCTAAAGGCTTTACTAGAGCCAATAATCTAGTTCACATCGCCATGTGATTATCACCCAAAGAGTACCTAAGGTGTGATCATGTTTTGCTTGTGAGAGAGGTTTAGTCAATGGGTCTGCCACATTCAGATCCGTATGTATTTTGCAAATTTCTATGTCTACAATGCTCTGCATAGAGCTACTCTAGCTAATTGCTCCCACTTTCAATACGTATCCAGATTGAGACTCAGAGTCATCTGAATTGGTGTCAAAGCTTGCATCGGCATAACCCTTTACGATGAACTCTTTATCACCTCCATAACCGAGAAATATCTCCTTAGTCCTTTTAGGTAACTAAGGATAATTTTGACCGCTGTCCGGTGATCTACTCATTGATCACTATTGTACCCCCTTGCCAAACTCATGGCAAGGTACGCAACATGTTTGGTACAAATCATGGCATACTTTATTGAACCTATGGCTAAGGCATAGGAAATTACTTTCACTCTCTCTCTATCTTCTGCCTTGATCGGGTTTGAGTCTAACTCAACTTCACACCTTGTAACACAGGCAAGAACCCTCTCTTTGACTGATCCATTTTGAACTTCTTCAAAACTTTGTCAAGGTATGTGCTTTGTGAAAGTCCTATTAAGCGTCTTGATCTATCTTGATGCCCAATATATAAGCAGCTTCACCGAGGTCTTTCATTGAAAACCACTTATTCAAGTATCCTTTTATGCTATCCAGAAATTCTATATCATTTCCAGTTAACAATATGTCATCTACATATAATATCAGAAATGCTACAAAGCTCCCACTCACTTTCTTGTAATTACAGGCTTCACCAAAAATCTGTATAAAACCATATGCTTTGATCACCTCATCAAAGCATATATTCCAACTCCGAGATGCTTGCACCATTCCATAGATGGATCGTTGGAGCTTGCACACTTTGTTAGCACCTTTAGGATCAACAAAACCTTCTGGTTGCATCATATATAACTCTTATTTAAGAAATCCATTAAGGAATGCAGTTTTGATGTCCATTTGCCAGATTTCATAATCAAAAAATGCGGTTATTGCTAACATGATTCAAACAAACTCAAGCATCGCTACGGGTGAGAAAGTCTCATCATAGTCAACTCCTTGAACTTGTTGAAAACCTTTGGCGACAAGTCGAGCTTTGTAGACAGTAACATTACCATCGGCCTTGATCTTCTTCTTGAAGATCCATTTATTCTCTATGGCTCGCCGATCATCGGGCAAGTCCACCAAAGTCCACACTTTGGTCTCATACATGGATCCTATCTTAGATTTCATTGCCTCAAGCCATTTATCGGGATCTGGGCTTATCATAGCTTCTTCGTAGTTCGTAGGTTCGCCATGGTCTAATAACATGACTTCCAGAACAGGATTACCGTACCACTCTGGTGCGGAACATGCTCTGTTCGACCTACAAGGTCCAGTACTAACTTGATCTGAAGTTTCATGATCATCATCATTAGCTTCCTCTCTAGTTGGTGTAGGCATCATGGGAACGGATTTCTCTGATGTACTACTTTCCAATTCGAGAGAAGGTACAATTACCTCATCAAATTGTACTTTCCTCCCACTCATTTCTTTCGAGAGAAACTCCGTCTCGAGAAATGTTCCATTCTTGGCAACAAAGATCTCGCCTTCGGATCTGTGGTAGAAGGTGTACCCAATTATTTCCTTAGGGTATCCTATGAAGACGCACTTCTTCGATTTGGATTTTAGCTTATCAGGCTGAAGCCTTTTGACATAAGTGTCACAACCCCAATCTTTAAGAAAAGACAACTTAGGTTTCCTGCCAAACCACAGTTCATACGTTGTCGTCTCAACGGATTTAGACGGTGCCCTATTTAACGTGAATGCAGTTGTCTCTAATGCACAACCCCAAAACGATAGTGGTAAATTGGTAAGAGAAATCGTAGATCGCACCATATCCAATAAAGTACGGTTACGATGTTCGGACACACCATTACGCTGTGGTGTTCCAGGTGGCGTGAGTTTTGAAACTATTCCACATTGTTTTAAATGAAGGCCAAACTCGTAACTCAAATATTCGCCTCCGCGATCAGATCGTAGAAACTTTGTTTTCTTGTTACGATGATTCTCCACTTCACTATGAAATTTTGTGAACTTTTCAAATATTTCAGACTTGTGTTTCATTAAGTAGATATACCCATATCTGCTCAAATCATCTGTGAAGGTTAGAAAATAACGATACCGTTGCGTGCCTCAACACTCATCGGATCGCGCTTTTGATCTCTTTCGTTTCGCTTTGCTTTCCAGTTTCCTT